>OY740716.1:91423855-92756440 GCA_963513945.1 Hydrotaea diabolus
AAAATCAATACTATGGTTGCGACGAACATATTATTCACTATATTAGTAACTATATCTTTTCTCTGCGTGTAGTAAGGAAATAAAGTTAGTTAAAAATTGTATCTAAAAGCAGTGCACTGTATTTCTTAACTAACTCATTATGGTAATACATTACATAAACCGTATTAAACTTATGGATACGTTTAGGCTCCAAAAATAAATAAACTTAAATATTCAAGCAATTTGTAAACATTCTTAACAACACAACACTTTCACAATAAAACTGAAAATTTTGACAATTTCTCTGTCATATTTTTTTATTTTAGTTTCTCTTAAATTGCCTTGGCGATGTTTAAGCGGTTCTGATTGCTTCTCTCAGGTTGCTAAAGTATCGCTAAAGCAATGGTAGAGCATACCTTCGACAATGCATTGTATGGACAATAGGTAAGAAATCATGAATGCTTCTCTTAGACTGCGAAACCATCGCTAATACTTACAATGGAAATGCGAGAAAAAACATCGCTTGAACAATGATCATGCGATGCATCGGAAAATTATAGTCAAGGAGAATCTCGGAAACCTCGCTCGGAAGCAGCATGTTCCCAGCATCCTCCAGCTGTTTGCTGAACGATTCAGTGCCTCGCATCGCCATCGCAGAGGTAATGATTAAGCAACCCATAGTCAAAAGTTAGCCAATACGATTCGCGAAGCATTTGCGGGGACGATCCTTCATAACAAAATCGTCAAATTGTTTGCAGGGAACACACAAATGAAAATCTTAAGTAAAGCATTAGACGCGCATATGCAAAAGACAAATAGCAAACAATAAACATTGTATTGAATGCGCATCTGAGCTAAAAAATGAAACTCAAGCAAACACACAGTAAAGGCCCATTTAGTCTCGACGGTTGACGGTTGATTCTGCAACCTGCAGAAGTCTACCGTCGTCAACCGTCAAACTGTAGTTATCTCCCTCTAACACATGCAAAATGCAACCCTCAACTGAAATAGCTGATTGCCTACCGTCAACCGTCAAGACTAAATGGACCTTAAAGGCCCATTTAGTCTCGACGTTTGACGGTTGACGGTAGACAATCAGCTATTTCAGTTGGGGGTTGCATTTTGCATGTGTTAGAGGGAGATAACTACAGTTTGACGGTTGACGACGGTAGACTTCTGCAGGTTGCAGAATCTACCGTCAACCGTCAACCGTCGAGACTAAATGGGCCTTTAGGGCAACGATGCCACTGACGCCCTGTCGCTTCGCTACAGCGACAGCGCTTCGTGTTCTTGCTACAGCTTCTCGTTGTCAATGCGATCTCACACAATGGGCGACAAAACTTAAAAATATTTTGCCCATTGGCATAAAATGCTGCATTATGAAGTGTGGGAAATCAAGAAGGCAGCATTGAAAATGTTTAAATCTCCTGCACCTGATTTGATTATTGGTCAAATTTGGTGAGAAAAATGTCAAATTCCTGAAAATGATTTTAATATAGATTTATATATGTGCGATTTTCATTTCTCGAGCACATAAGTTTGAAAAAGAAATTTAAAAGCAGAAGCTATTCCTGCAATAGGATTAGGCGTAGAGAACGATTTTCCAAATTCGCCGAAAAATGTTTGTAATGATGAGATAGAAGCACCTTTTTGATGAGATAGAGCAATGATGAGATAAGGCAACTTGGAGTATCAGCTGGAAAACCATATTTTGATATGAATGGATAACGATAAAATATATTGTACAAGTATGTTTGACTTTCCCATTTAATAAATCTTTACGAAATGGGTGGCTAAAATGTGACTCAAAAACTTCTGATGGCAATGCCAGTTTTTAAGCAATAAATAAATATCTTTGAAAAATGAGAGCCAACGCAACAACAATAATGTGTTCGAAAGTGACTCGACAGCATATCTTACCTAATTCTTTTGAAAAAATGCGGGTGAAATTTGCAACCCAAATTTTTAGCAAAACAGTGGCCGCAGCAATCAAGAAACTAAATTTACCACTTGCCACTTTTTTTTGGAAAAAAATTGATCAAATTTTTGTTTACCTAAATTATGGAACACTTTATGGTGATAATTGCTACAGATCTGCATTACAACAAAACAGCGAAGCTTACAAATATATATTTCAGCTTTTCTTAAATACTTTGAAGAACTAGAATTTGCGGATAAAAAGAAGAAAGTTTTCTTTTTAGACTGCATGAAACTAACTTTAAATTCTGTTTTTTTTTTGTCGACGAACTATTTCTAGATAAACATATTTTTTCATCATGACAAAATCCTTTCATCAGGTCAAGTTAAAACAAATTTTGCTATATTGCGTCAAAAAGGAGAAAACAATAACAATCCTTCTGTAGCTGAATTAAATGGCATTTTGGCAAAGCTAAAATTGTTCAATCAAGTTCAAGTTCATTTGTGAGCAGTCTCAGGGAGAGGAAATACTGATTGATGCAAATTTTGATAGCTCCCATTTAGATTCTGACTAAACAAACACAATCCCAAGCGAAGTAACTGATGTCGACTTTGACAACTATATCTATGCCGAATATTTTCTTGAAGATGTTTTTGATAAGGTACTTTGTTGGTTACGTGGAATTCAAAATTATACCAAAGCTGGATTGTAGAAAGTGTGAGCAGAAGTTAAGAAAGCTGAATGAAGTTTTGACGGCTCACAGCGAACTTTTTATATTTTCAAAAATTATCAGTCATTAACAAGCTATGGAATCTTAGTTGCTCCGTCTGACTCCTTAATAAATGTGTGCAAGAAGCTTATGCTAATTATTCATGCAATTTTTAAGGATGAGCCACATAAAGTAGGTATTAAAGCTTATATGATAAAATCATGTAAAAGCGAAACACCAGAATGGTTTGATGGCGAATAGACATACTTAATTTTCTCTTACACGTAATTCTCCGAAAACACTGTGCTTGGGCTATAAAAAAAGGTAGCTCCAAAGAAACAAAACTAAAAATTCTTTCCAATGAATAGCACTTCTTTTTCACTTTTTTATAAAATTAAAACACTAAATTGAAGAAAAAATTAAAAAAAGATTGAAAGGAATAAAAAACACAAAATTAAAAAAATGTAAAAAACACAAAATTAAAAAACAATAAAAACACAAAATTTATTAATTAAATATTTGAATTATTTTTACTTTTTGCATTTATAAAAAAAAATAAAAAAAAGAAAATGAATTAACTTGCACAAATATTTTAAGGCCCCAATTTTGGCTTCCAAATTCACTTCATTTGAACCTATTTTAACTTATGGACATTTTATTAAAACCAAAATATCTAAATATTTTATATATATACATTTATATACATTTTATTAATACCAAAAATATATCAATTTCAGGTAGTAATTCTTTTAAATACTCGCCAAATATTGCAAATTTACTGACAATGGTATCATAGCGTACGCTGTCTACGAGACTTTGTAAATAAAGCAAAATAATAAAAAAGAAGCATAAATACACAAGAAATGAGAGTGTCATAGAAAATGAGATGCGTATTCCTTTATATTCCTTGTATATAGAAACACGGAGGGGAAAAACGATCTCTCTGACATATTTACGAGTAGGAAACATTAATGCAGAGAACATTTCAATACTCGTATGTTTGTAACATATTTCACAAACATTTACATGCTTATGCCGCAAACGCTCATATGTTTGCCGCAATGTTCCCAAACATTATTATGTATGCGTACAAACAGTTTTACAAATAGTAAAATGTCCCAAACATATAAATGTTTGCGTACAAACATATTTTTTTTCAATGCATTAGGTCGTACCACAAAAAAAAACCGCCGTACACCTTCGAATATAAAGTATTATTGCAAGGTAGTTTCGAAAAAAATTTTATCGTACGTAGTGGTCGAGGTTTTACATTTTTCTTTATATCTTCTGCATTTACAGCCGGATCTTAAATCGATGTGTTTGTCTCGAAGAGACTAATTTTCTGTTTTTGAAGTAACTGACCTCTAGTATCCATTTCGGGTACTTAGCCTTCATATCTCAGTTGCTACTAACCTAATGTTCCACCCTAATATCAGAAAATTAAAGCTCGCTCGTCATTAAACTCTTGCTAAGGAAGTTTTTAAAAATGTTTATGCCTTTTTGCCGAATGTAGGGCAGAAGATATAAAGAAAAATGTAAAAGCGAGACCCAAGTATACTTTATATTCGAAGGTGTACAGCGATTTTTTTAATCGTAAGGTGGTACGTTTTAACATACATAAAGAAACACCTACAATGTTGAGCTTTAGCTTTCCGTGTTTAGCTTTGCAATTACATATTACATTCTTGTACGATCATTAGTGGTGTAAACATCAGAAGACATGGGTGTTCATAAAATAGTTTTGCGATTTAATGAATGATTGCATTTTTGGCGAATTTTGCAGCAAATTCTCAGTTTTTACAAATATTTAATAGTATTGAATAGTTTTGAATTTTAGTACATAGAAAAGAAAAAATCAATTGTGGGAGTCGGAGGACATAATTACACGAGAAAATTTTTTAGAAATATGTATGCATGCAAACATATATCTATATGTTTGGAACACGCTACAAACATATTAATGTTTGTATTTCAGCATAATAAGTCCATCTAGTATATTGAAATATCAAATGTTTGTGAAATCACATAAATTATGTAATAGAAACATTTTAAAACGCAGAACTTAGTTGCTGGTTAAAGTATTAGTAGTGGATGTAGAACGCATTTAACCCTCCGGTTAAACGCATTTAACCCTCATTTTCAAACTGAAATTACTCCTTGATGGTCCATGGGAAGTATACCCGACCCCCACATGTATTCCAAGGAAATTTTATCTAGAATCGTTTTAAAAAAATTTCAAAGCGATGTTGGAACAGTGCGCTCGAATAAGACATGTGTGCCTCGGGAATTTCAAAACAACCATACGCGTCCTGTCAACAGCACATTGTTCGGCTTCAACGAAGGCGATATAGCACTATGTTCATATGTGCCTAAGAAGAACAAAGCCGTAATTTTTCTGTCGACACAACATTATACTTGCGGTGTGGACATGTAAACTGAAAAGAAGAAGCCGTTTGCTATTTTGGGTTGCAACGCCAACAAATCGGGCGTTGATGCAATGGACCAGATGCTTGGCACATATACGAGTACATGCAAGCGCTCAACAAAACACTGGCCATTGGCCATGTTTTTTTAATATGGTGGACATTGCTGCATTAGCTGCATTTATTTCATAGAACGAGATGAAGCCAATAAAAAGAAGTGACAGACGACGGTCATTCCTACTGATGCTGACAAAACAACCGCATATCCAAGGATACGGAACGCAATGGAAGCATTTGGTGTAAAGGTAAGAAAAAACAATTCTAATGTTCAAAAGCAGAATAACTACATAATTTTGTTCTTTTTAGATATTACCAAGACCGGCAGAAGGAGCTGCACCGTCGTTTGCGTCTAGAACGAATAGACCGTCATGTCGCCTATGTCGTTCTGAGTACGGACGGCAGCGGAATACAAGGGCCTATTGCCATTCCTGTAACAATCCAGTTTGTGCAGAGCATTCAACACTTATGCATCGATGCTACACCTGCACAGAAAATATGTTGGGCGAGGGAAAATCTACACAACAATTGTTGTTTAGGCTTTTTTAATATATGTTCATAATGTTATATATAAAAAAAAGTTGTTTTCTAACATTCATTATACATGTATAATTAGTAAATAATAATAAATCAAAACAAGAAGAATGTAAAAAAATGCGTTTTCATATAAAATTCCATACAAATAGAAATAGTTCCCTGTGGACCTTGTACTTTTCGTCTAAGGGCAACGGATGACTCAACCGTCGGAGGGTTAAAAAATTAACATTGGTGTGCATAAGTGGAAGTGTTTCAGCGCATAAAATGGAATTTGAATTTACTTGAAAAGTTTATTATAAAAATTTTATTTTAAAAAAAAATGTATGTGTTTGGTATCAGTTTTCGGCATACTTTAGCGTTGCATGTTTGTATAGTCCTAAGCGAACACATTTGAAATCAGCATAAAAAAAAACTAAACCGAAGAAGACATTAAAATTCTTTTTTAGTCTTAAGTATTAAATTATTCTAACCAGGAGAAGACCTTACAACTCTTCTCCAAATAGAATCAGATCTACTCAACAAAACATTTATGTAAAGAACATTGTTTCATTTTACAAGTAGGTAGGTTTTTATGTCTACTTAGATTTTTGCAAATATTTATATGTTTCGACTCATGCATAATATGCTTATGAATGTCTAGAAACATTACTGCAAACATATTAATGCTTGGGTGTAAACAAATATATATGTGCACGTAAGATCTTTCTTTTCCTATGTGTACAAACCTGCCTTTGTTCTGCCAACAACTGCCTTATACTGAACAAATACGTTTGTTGAAAACATCGATTTTTTAATAATCTTTACACGTTAATTCATATTTCAGTAATAGTCACCAATGTTCTTGTTTAGCGTTCTGCTTCCACTACGGCTTATCAGCAAATAATACAAATAATGTGTTTAAAATATTCTTCTTTTTTTAAGCACAGAAGGAACATATGATGTGATCAAAATGCTACAATTTTGTCCCAAACATATATACTTTTATTTGCGTAGATCAATTATGATTAAAAATGCTAAAAACGTGATTCATTGCTATATACATATTAATGTTTGCTGTGACCCAAACATATATATGCTGTGACCCAAACATATACTGAAGTAGCTGATCCCGGCCCGTGTTGCTGGACCTAAAAACTACACTGAGCCAAAAACGTCAGGTAAAAAATTAAAAAAACTCGTGTTAAATTTACAGTATTCATATTCCCATACAAATTCGCAAAATGTTCAAATTTTTACACGATGTAATTGACACTGTGCACCTTGTTAGTTTAACATTGGGTAACTGGTTGCACTATTAACAAGGTTGTTAGTTGATTTCCAAAAAATCATGTATTATCAACACTATTGTAATGTAAATCACGCACTTAAACAGAACACATGGTTTTAATATAAAATATTCCGTTATTCCATCAACCCTTTACATGATAGCAGTGTTAAATCTACATGAAACTATCCACAGTTAAACAGATACCCAGTGTTGACATAAAATATGCCGTTATTCCTATCCACACTTTACCTGATCGCAGTGTTAAATCTATGTTGTGCATGTTTAATCCTTCATAAGTAAACAGATCATCCTGTTACTTCTTATGAAGAAATATAAAAAAGCGTATAGAAACGCAGTTTATGATCGTCAGTCGTGCTGGTCGGAGTAAAAAAGTGAATATCAGTGAAAAATTAAAAAAAAATAACTTAACTAATTAAAACAAAGTGAAAATCAGTAAGAATTAAACCATAACTTAATTAATTTACTAAACAAAAAAGTGAAAAACAAAATAACTAATTAAAAATGGAGCCCCAAGAGCTTTCTGAAGAGATTTTGTTGGATTTAGAAGTGCCATGTGTATTTGCAAATGAAACGCCGACAGCAAGTGCTAGTAATAGTGACCCCTACAGCACGCTTACAGCAAGTGTAGGTAATGATGAGCGCAACAGCACTGAAGTGAAAGAAATCATTTGCGAAAAAATGGGATTTAAAGAGGAGGTCTATAAAAAGCTGTTTGGTAAGTACAAACAAAAGTGTATAAATTAAGGTAGACCTTATTTTTTTCTTCGATTTTACAAAAAACCGGTAAATTTTATGTAAGGTTAGGTTAAAAAAGGGTGGCAAAAATTTCAGCCCGATCGGTAGAAATTTCGCGTCCCACACGCGGGTCGATTTTCCAAAAAAGCACCTACGTTTTGGGTGAGCTTCACATAAAACCTACCGGTTTTTTTGATGCAGAGGAAAAAGCTTAAAACACACCGGTCTATCATCAAAAATAATTTCAGATTGCGGAATGGACGTCGAAAGCCTGTACCTAATTAAAGATGATGATATTAATGAATTGTTCCCAACATCAAGCATGGGATTACGTGTAAAATTTAAGGCCCGCCCGCCTTTCTCAGTGGGGGCAAAATGATGTAAGCAACAACATTAAACCCTACTATATACTATATCTATTTATAAAACAAATTGCAGGCCGATACACTTTCGGTAAAAAGCTGGTTGACTTCAATTTCAACCCAAAGCTCTTCAACCTAAGGCTCTTCGACACAAAATTCGAACCTTCATGATATTCTTAAAGAAACCCCAAGAGGTCATGACATTTTAAATTTTTTTAATGCTAACTCCAGTTTGACATTAGCGCATCGGGATACTTTAATAAGTATTATAACGGAGAGCTTCTTGCAAAAACGCACATGTATGACTATGAACGATATTGTGCAGTTCACTGGGGAAATAGGAGCATTATTTCCCTCTGAAGATTTGGTAAGTAAAGCATTTAATTTATATTTTTCTTTAAATAATTTCCAATTGCTCATACAAAGAATATATTTGTGTTATGTAATTTAATGACATTAGTTAATAAGCTGTAAGTGATCAAATATATTACCTATGTTTTAGAAATATTATTACAATTTTCGAGGAAAAGGCCTAAATCCAACGGGCAAGCTATATGACAAGGCAACAAATGCTCGCAGAAAAATTAAGAACCAGAATTCCACTAAAACAACAAACTCGATTGAATTGGTAACATCTACTGGCCCAATGGTTGCAAGTAAGCATATTTTGCACACAATAAGTATACTTTTACAAAAAAAATTCTATATATACATACATAGACACATGAACCCATTACTTTGAAACTGGTGTAAGTCAATTTTATAAAAAACAATTGAGTAATCAGATATGTAATTTACCTTTGCCAATTAAAGGTAAATTATGTGTTTTATCAATTTTTTGGAAAACCGGACACACACCACTTCCAAAGTAAACGGTTCATGCTTAAAATGTGTTGGGTATTATGTATTGTTGGTCTTGCCTGATTTTAAAATTCTAATTTTTTTTGTTGCAAATAACTATATAATTTTTGTATTTTACTTTTTAACTAGGTGATTCTGACATTGAAAAAAAACCTGGTTACTGCACAATATGGAACCATGGGATGTAGTCTGCGAGAAATGGAAAAGCACATTTTGCATTCGCAGATCCGATGTCCTTAAAAAGGATGTAAACATTTTAGCGAACTGGCCTTTATTTAGAAACTCATTGGGCCATGTATTGGTAAAAGCATTTGTACGGATTTATTATGTTCAATAATCATATTTTTTTATACTTTAGATTGAAATGGATTTTGATCAGATTTTCCCCGAAAAAGGTCAAATCCTTTTTAAAAAAATGGAACCAATTTCAGGATGTAATAACACCTTACTTTAAGGAAAATATAAAGAAGTGGAGTCCAAGAACTTGCTTGAGAAGCTCGAGGGCGCTATGTCTGCAGGTAAATTTGATTTTTATATTTTGATTTTGACACTTAAGGGAAATTTTTTTTAAATTATTTTTCAGATTCAAAACACTGCATTTTAACACTGTTAATTCATGCTGTGATTAAGCCGTCTGTTGTTGCAACTAGTGCTACTTCTGCTGTGACATAACGGTCAAAATGGAAGCCGTCAATTTGTGATGCACAAGCGGCAACTGTACTTCACTGCGTATCTGTTAACGATTATAAACGCCAGTACGAGACTTTAAAAAAGAATGCCATCGACAAAAATTGCACCGTTCAGCCGTTAATGCTGGTAATTTGGCCGGATATAACCAAGCTGAAATGTTTTTACGTACTTTTCGACGAAATTTTATATAAGGTACCGATGCCCAGCATGTGGACAATTATTTACAAACATTTTTACTTTTACAAACCATTTAGAGAGAGTACATAGCACCCGTAATTTTGAAAACATTGAAGTAAACCAAATACTATTCCAAACGAACCTTCTTGTAGCTATACGTTTAAGGATATTATCCAAACCACAGGGGAAAAACCTGCTCCTCCAGAAAAAGAAACTACCACTTCCTCTTTACCAGATTTTTCAGGTTTTAATGTCAACCACTTCATATTATACCTACATAACAAAAATAATTTCAATAGAAGGGATGTATTTTCTTTAGTAAGACAAATTAATGATATAATCTTAAAACCGATTCATGAATACATACTTAATTCTATTTCGCCACACATAGAGAATGCTGGTAAAAGATTGGTTGTCGAAAACGATATAAAGAAATGTTTATCTGTCTTAGAAAAAGCTCAGACAGAATACAGGTTTTTAAAATCTTTGGAATAGGCAAACATTTTTAAAAGTCCCATTTCATACACAATTCACGAAGAAATTTCCGAGATTATCGTCAATAACAACCCTAGCTTAGACTCAAATAAAACAGTTGGAGTATTAATGCCAATTAAATTTCAATTCCAAAAATTTTTCGAAACAAAAGACAATCTGAGTCTGACTTTAGAGAATATGAAAAACTTAGAGAATACTGGTGGAACATATAAGAACTTAATTAATGGCGAAGTTTGGAAAAATAAGATAGCTAACTTTAAAGATAAGCTCGTAATTCCTTTCGTTCTTTACTTCGATGAGTTTGGAATTGACAACCCGCTGGGTCCTCACGCCTCTGAGCAAACAGTTTGCGGACTATATTACAATTTTCCAACGGTTCCACAACATCACTTATCAAAATTGGAAAATATATTTGTTGCCGGTTTTTTGAAGTCAAAAGATCGAAAGGAGTTTGGCAATATATATGCATTTGAACCTTTGATAAAAGAATTAATATCACTTGAAACAGAAGGCATATGCATTAAAACAATGGATGGATATTTTCAGTTATATTTTATTTTAGCTTTTATAATCGGCGATAACTTAGGATTAAATTCAATTCTTGGGTTTTCTCCCAGCTTTAATTCCAATTTCTTTTGTCGCAACTGCAGAAGACATAAGAATAATATGCACACAGATACCATAGAATATCCCGAATTTTTGCGAAATTTACAAAATTATTCCTCTGACTGTAGTCTTAATGACGATAAATTAACAGGAATAAGGGAATGTTGTGTTTTTAATAGTATAGATAGTTTTCATGTCATTGATAACTTCTACTTTGACTTGATGCATGATTTGTTCGAGGGAGTATGCAGGTACGATGTTTCAGAAATGTTATTAGATTTTATAGAAAAGAAAAAATTATTTACACTCGATACTTTTAACTATCGAAAACAAATGTTGAGGTATGGCGAAACAGAGATTGGAAATATTTCTCCACCTTTAGTTATTAATAACATAAAAAATGCGAATTTTCGAATGACCGCAAGGGAGATGATGACTTTTGTTCATCACATGCCTTTCATAATTGGAGACTTAATACCTGAGGGTGATGAAGTGTGGAATTTTTTTTTGCAACTCTTGCAAATCATTGATATTGTAATGATGAACGAGATCGATCAGATATCTTTAAATAAGTTGAATTTGTTAATTGAAAAACATAATCATTTGTATACAACATTATTTAATAAGCATTTTAAACCTAAATTTCATTTTTTAGTACATTACATTACCTCTATTAGGAAATGTGGACCTCTCAAACAATTGTGGTGCATGAGGTTTGAAGCAACTCATAAAGTTTATAAAGAATACACGCGTTCAATGAATTCACGCTTAAATGTTCCATGGAGCTTATGTACTAAAGCTGCTTTAAAATTTTCATACAATTTAAGTTCTGAAAACTTTTTTCAACCGAGCTTATTAACCAACAGTAAACATCTGTTAGCTAAAAATAGTATTTTTAAATACAGCGAATTTTTCCAAAATAAATTTAATTTAAAGCAACTTCAGTTTTATTCTAAGTTGACATTTAATGGAATAGAATACAAAAGGGGTTTTTTTAAATTACCAATAAAAGTAATGTAAAATTATTTGAAATCGAAGAGATTGTTGTAGAGTCCAACCAAGAACTTTTCTTAATTTGTTTTGAGCACAAAATTCTTTATTTTGATCCACATCTCCAAGCCTATGTAATAGGAGATGTCATAAAAGAGCACACTTTTTTTAAATATAACCCAATTTATATCACCGCCTCTACATATACACAATCTTTGTAATAAGTTAACTGTAGTACGACTTAAATCATTTTAGTAAGCTAAAATATAAATTCTAAGTGTATATAAATTGACATTTTGTTTTCTTCATCATTAATTGAACTTCGGTTAACTACAGATTGGTAAGTATAAATTCCTCGGAGATTCCACGTAATTTCAACATGGTCACTAAGATTAATTTGATTAATTTGAAGGGTCGTGTAGATTCTACAGGTCAACTCTGCTATTTATAAAGTGAATCATGTTACTTTATCGAGGTTCTCGTGTAGATCTGACATGGCGAATAGTTTTAATTTAACCAAAGATCATGTACAAAGGAAAGGATTGTCGGTTTGAATTGACAAGACATCATTTAGATTTGCACATTTTTACATGTAAATTTAACATGATGATCTGTTAAATTTGACGAAGGGGCGTGTAGATTATACAGGTTCTCGTATAGATCTAACATGGCCAATAGTTTTAATTTAACCATAGTTCATGCACAAAGGAAAGGATTGTCGGTTTGAATTGACAAGACATCATTTAGATTTGCGAATTTTCCATGTAAATTGAACATGATGATCTGTTAATGTTGACAATGAGCCCTGTTGAAGTAACAGGAAATACTTGTCAGACTAACACTTTATAATGTTAATGTTACGATCGTCTCAAAACCGTGTATCATGTTAAACTTTAACACTGCAAATCGGTTTGAAAAATAACAACATGATAATTGGTTAATTTCTGGTTGATTTAACATGATTTTTTCCCTGGGTGTAATGACACACATTTGTTTACGGATTTATTAATTGTCATTAAGAGGGCATGTTGAACTGGTAAATGTACCAGAATAAATTGGAGCGAAGATCCGTCTGGAAGATCATATTTTTGCTTATGTAGCGGCAATCTCAAAGGGTACATTTGCCATAATTATTCAATATTGTGCAAAAATCTGTCTCATAACCAATGATATTAAGAATATTTTGACTGTTTCGTCAAAAGAATTTATCAAGTACAATGTTGGTTCGTTTTTTTTTTATTCAAAGCACTTTGATCGCATTGCTGTCTTCTTCCCAACTTACGATTGAATGAAACGTACATGGGACGATTTGGCGCTTACATTAACAGCATACGCCATAACTTTTCTTTCGATATCAACTCATTTCAGTATGTAGTTAGGTTTGTAGTATTTCTCCCAGATGTACAGGGTGATTCATTCACGAATTGAAAAATTTTACCAGAGTATTCCTTGGCTCATTTCATGAAAATATTCCCGAAAATTCCCAATGGGTAACCCTCTCTCTCCCACCATAGCGGATATTGTATTAGATAATTAACATGCCGAAGCAATTCAAGAATTAAGTCACAAAAACATCATCATAAAATATAGCCAAATATGAAGACGACATCATAGCCATTATAAAAAACGACGACGAGAACGTTATTCTAAAAACAAATATCAACATTTTCAATACACACTAATACTCATTAATGCTCATTTTAAGCTGGCGAATTCAAGCTCATGTACATGAGATAGGGTGCTCGTTATTATTATAAATAAGTACATCGTCATAATATACCTTCTGGATTAAGTCATTTTTAATGATACATGCTAGTGAATTAAGGCGAGACAATTTGATCAATTCGAATCTAAGAAAATATTACAAAAATAAAATTGGTATTAAATGCTAAATAATAGTTTTGTAGAATGTCGAAGTTCCATAAGGTCAAGAGTACAATTTGAAAAACACATAAAACCAGATTATTCACCTCTTGACATTATCCCATTTTTTATTCTAGTCTTAATTTATTCTTTAAATTTGGTTCAGCATCCTGTGAGGTGGGTATTAGGTCAACACATCCTCATGCCTTCGTTATATGTCCGTATGCCATAGCTGTCTAGGCGTTACCAGGGTAGCATTGGTTGCAGATATTTTAAAATAAGAGCAAGGCTTTTTTTTGAAGAAGGTAAAGGATCACTACACTACAAAAGCAGCGACACATTAAAATTGTCGCTCTGACTATTCAACTCATGCTATATCGGAAATATTCATCCATTGAATATTTTCTAATTTTTGGCATTTAGTATAAGGTACATAATAATAATTTTAATTAATTGGATTTCGATGTAGTATTTGGTGTTTTTATTATGCAATAATGTTCGATTATCAAAATGTTTTATGAAGATTTATAATCGCAGTTAATACTCATCGTATATATTCATTTCTGCAAATATCACATCCGCTGTATTTTGAAAACTTGTTTGTTCCCTTGATTATTTATATGCAAACTCCACGTGCTAGTATTCGTAAAAAAGGTAAAGTCTGTCGTGGCCGACAATATTATACCCTGCACTTCTGCATGTTAAGAAAATCCAATTTTGAATAAGATTTTGGACCCCTTAGACAGGGTCTAAATTTACCTAGGTTTGTAAACCTATGTCATATTCGAATTAGTGAGAAAATTTCATTGTTTTTGGTAAAATCGGTTGAACATACAGGTGGCAGCTATATCTAAATTTGAACCGATTTTCTCCAATTTCAACCGTGTCCGTCCTTAACGTAGGGAGCTAACTTGTGCCAAATTAAGATTGGATAAAAACATAAAATCGGATCAACATTTGTGTGGGTGCAATATCTAAATCTGAACCGAACTCCTTCAAACATCATGAAGATTGCATGCAATATGTGGCTCCTAAAACTAAAGCCATTAAATGGGATGAACATATATAAGCATATGTGGAACTATATCTAAATCTGAATTCAATTTCAATAACGCAATTTTTAGCCCAAAAAACTTACTTGTGCTTAATTTCATTAAGGTTGGATGTAAAATGCGGCTACTAAGGCAAAAAAGCATAATATCGAAAGAATATATGCGTGGAAGCTATATCAAAATCTGAACCGATTTCCCTTTACTTTCATAAATTCGGTGTTTGGCCCAATAAGATTGGATGTAAAATGTGATTTCTAGAGCTAAAAGCAATGGTATTCCCAACTTTGTGTAAACCTACTTATATAATGCTATATTAGCAACATGTTCCAAACATACATGTCACATTTTCCCCACACATCTCCGCACTACCAATGACACTTTGAAGTATATATTTTGTTAGAAATACATATTTTTTACTTGCTTTGTTGTTTTTTGTTTTTTAATCACAGATACTATATTTCCATTAATTTAGATTCGCACACTCAAAATGAAATTCTCATGATATTTTGATTAAATTTGTTGAAATTTTATTGAGTTACTCCCCGTGGCTCGTTCTTTCTCTGCCCCAACTTTCAGCGGGAGCGGCGTAGGGATACGGGTAAGATTTTTCAATATTGGCAATCCTTATCAACGTAAACAAATGACACGAAATGGCTCAAAGATCCATTCCATGGTCGTTGCTTTGATACTTCGCACGACCTACATCTACCCATTGCTAGCTGCACAAAAACATTAACAACAGAACCACTTGGCATTTTCAGTGTTAGAAATAAACGTTCCACCCACTCGACTGGTTAAGTGGCAGCGTCAGTGTGTGGCTAACGCTTTAAATATACACACATGTACATTAGGGTGACCATTTGTCAATAAATTCAGAATTCGAAAGTGGCTTCAGTACTTGGGATAGGTAAAATGGAAAAAAGGGCAACAACTGGCTAAAACTTCATATTTGGTAAACATTTTTTTGGAGTTATTCAACTAGTAGTACGAGTATTACGAACTTATCAAAAATGGAGTTAAAACGTCATGCTGGTTACATTGCCCATATTTCAAAGTACCAAATCAGAGCTCCTATACTTATATACCTTTATAAATAGTATTGCGACATGACAATTAACAAAATTCTAGTTATACCTTCATGTTTGTCAACCATCGCATTAAAAGAATGAGCGCCTTCATCTAGCCCCTCCAAAGCTTAACCATATTCTTTCATCAGTGGATATAGACCCCCTTCCACTGTTCTCTCCAATTTCAGTCAACCTACAGGCCAGAATATAATTGTGACCTAGCCCAAATAAAGCATAGTGCGTTATGCCTTTTAGGTAACCCCGGTGAAGTAAGGTCGTATCGGTCTATGTTTTCGTAAAGATTAATGAAATATTCCCCTCCCGCTCTTGAAGCCACATATTAAGATCGACCTTATTCAAACTCAGAGTATGAAAGGCCAAAGTTTGCCTTATTTTATTTTTTTCTTTATTGAAATCGCTGCGCTTAATTATAAAACAATTTAACGTCCATCAGCTACAACGATTTAATTTTGTAGGTAAGTCGTTTTAAACGATTTTGACCGTTTACACTGACTTTTTGACATTCCTGATCGTATGCTTTTCCAAATCGTCATGCATAGATTCACACGACGATTTACTCGTATCCTTATTTCCTTTGCGATTTTTAGGACACACATAATAGTCCACAAGTTCGAAATTATTTAAAAATCTACAGTGGTGGAAAAAATAATAGGAACATTGATTGTTTTCGTTTATTTTTTCTACAATATTTTAGTATTGATGTGAATTAAATTTAAAGCGTTAAGAACTTCATTTAGCCTAACAAAAAAAGTAGAAATACTATTTGGTTACCAATAACACACACAAAAAAAATAATTTTTGTAATATTAACTTGGAAAAAATATTGGGACTGTACTTTATAAAAAAGTAAATAAATTTAACTTAATTTTTTTGTAATTCAACTAAATTGCTAACACTTATTGGTAGATAAATTCGACTTAATGACTGCTTGCCAACCGCGGGGCATAGACTTCACAAGATGTAAGCATGTTTCCTTTGATATCGATTCCCAAGCGTTATTAACTTTTTCCCATACTGCATTCAAATTTTTTGACTTTTGGTGTCCCACTTTACTTTTTAAGACCCCTCAGAGGTATAAAATGGGGTTTAAGTCCGGGAACGGCCATTCAGAATCGGTACACTATTCTATTGGAACCAGGTTTTAGCTTATCTGGAAGAGTGTTTTGGGTTGTAGTAGTTCTTTGGAGGACATAAAAGGATTTTTTTGATTGTATCTCAAGACAAAATTTGTAGATCTAATTAAGAGCTAATCTAATAAAATCTAATAAGAGCCGAAGAGGGACAAGTAATATTTCGAATAGTTTGCGAGATATAGACTTAAGTATCAATACATTTTTTTCCAAAATTTTACTAAAGTCCATCCATAGTCGAAAACTTCAAAAATGAACTAAAAAACCTTAGCTTATAATTCAAAACCCAGCTAGGGTTTTTCTTCTACCATCATAAGCTTTAAGAATTTGGGGGTCTCAATTGGTGCATGGTTTTAAAGTTAGAAACTGTACTACTATGTTATTAACCATTAGTTTTTCTCTTCTCTCAGAATTGATTTGCAAATAGAAGAGAATGCTAAAGCAATAACAATGCTATGTCAATTGTCCCGATTATTTTTTCCAAGCTTATTTACAGCAGATATCACTTTAACGACCATCCAAGAATTTGATAAGCTTTGATATAAAATTTAATTTAAAAAAAAAATCAACTGTACTACGAATCATCTGGTAAAGCATTTCATAAAAATATAAATGTTTTTTAGTGTTTTTATTTAAAATGATTTTAGGAACAGTTGTCCCTATTATCTTTTTCACCACTGTTAGTGTATTGATATTTTAAGTAATTATTTATTACAATCGGGCTTAATAAACAGACGCTACAATTGACAGGTATTAAAAGAAGCGTTGGAGAAAAAACATTTTAATGCAAATATTAATTGGACTGTGCTTGACAGATTATAGACAGATTTGAGTCTACATCCAAAAACTTAAAATTGCCACAACAAATTAGCTAATTAAGTTCGGAACACAAAATTTATTTTTAGGAACTTCACGAAGAAAAAAGTATTGTTGGGGTAACAATATTCGAAGAGCATCATACTATTGTTTGTTATATGGTTGTTGCACAACAATATTATGATCATCACAACAATAGTATGGTTCACACACAACCATACTATGATCCCCATAACAATATTATGGTCCTCACAACAATAGAATTATTTACACACAACCTTGCTATGATCCCCACAACCATATTATTATTCACACTCAACTATACTATGATCACCACAACCATATTATGGTCCTCATAACCATTGAATGTTTAACGTACAACCATAGTATGATCCTCACAACCACAGTAAGTCATACACAAAACCTTACTATGATTCCCAACATTTTTTGTAAAAATTGGGATAAGTTGTTATTCAACAATGGGGAATTTTATTAGGTAAGTTATGTAAAACTACATTAAACTCTTAATAAAGGAGTGATTTATTTAACAGTAAAACAATATTTATTAAAAATAATTCAGTTATACTAATCCTTAGTTTGTTTTGAAAATATTTAATTATCATTACTACTATTGAGTAAGATTCTTAAAAATAACATTGTCACATTTAAAAAAATTATGATTTTGCAGGTATGATTGCCGTAATCATATTATTGTCAACATAAAACCCATGAAAACAATACTTTTTTCCTACCAACCATATTTAAATTGTTGCTACAACCATATTTTCATTTTTAAATTTGGCAACAATACTATTGTTACATTTCAACAATATTAATATTGCTGGAATTATACTAGTGTCAAATTAAATTCAAAAAACAGTACTATGGTTGAGACGACCATACTTTTATTGCAGAGAACATACCATTGTTGCCGTGACCATATAGTAACCATATCTTTTCTCTGCGTGTTTAGATGCATTTGCTATTCATGTGTAAATAAAACATCTGCATTGCAAGGTGAGATATTTCGACAAAAAAATAAAAAAAAGCTAAAGTCGGAGCCTGTCCAAGGGGTCCAAAACCCATTTTCAATTGGCTTTTCTGCTTATCCTGAGATGCAGCGTTTAATTACACAGTGCAAAAGTGAAAAAAATGCAAGAACACCACAGTATAGGTTCGATTCTACTACCAAAGGGAAGTATTTTCCTATACTTGGTTTGGCTAGATTGGTGACCAATTTTTTTTTTTGGGCCTCAAAAGTTTTGAAAATCAGTGGGCCCCTCAAAAAAGGTGTCATCAGTTTTCGCCCAATAGGCAATAACATAGCTGGGAGCTCTGTGCATAAATGTTGTAAACCTGACCTATTTTAAAAAAAAAAAATAAAAAATATATTTTTTTTTTCTTTTTCAGTATAACTTTGAAAGTGCCCGAACGCTTTACTAACAATGTTCCACAAAATGTAGCCAAGGGAAAGCTAAACAACTTTTGTGAACATCTGAAAACAATCTGCACGTGTCTAGGTTCCCTTAAAAGCTCATAAATACCAGTATGGTTCATAAAAATTTGGTACTCATTCGCAAACTGTACATTATTTCCACTTAATGGTTTATGTTTTTTTTTTTGTTTTATCTACGTTTAGCTATTGCTGTGTATTGAGTATCTTTTTTGTGACTGTTGGAGATGTATCTGATTTTATTTTATTTCTATATAATTCCTGTAACTAATTTAATTTTGTACATTTGTTTTATTTGTTAATTCTATTATGAAACTTATTATATAAAATCTTACAGCCTGCGCCACTTTGGTAGTAGAATCAAACCTTTACTGTGGTTTCTTGCATTTTTCAAAAAGTCATCATTTGTCTCACTGTGTGATCAGCTACGCTCGACTTTAGCTTTTTACTTTTTTTCTTATCAAGTTTAGACAACACTGCTAACTAACTTACTTACACATGTTATGTTATGGTTATTTGCGAATCATATGTGACACGTTTGATCAAGGCAGGGTTTTATGTGTGACCTAAAATCTGGAATACTCTTGTATAAAAGCCATAGGAAAGCTGAGACTACTTCTTCGAAATTGTGTTAAGATCAGACACAAATTGTGACCTGTTTAATGCTTTAAGACATGATCACATGACGGACAAACTGACATAAATAATTTGGTAAGGACATTGATTCCAAGCTTATTAA
Source organism: Hydrotaea diabolus (assembly GCA_963513945.1). NCBI lineage: Eukaryota > Metazoa > Arthropoda > Insecta > Diptera > Muscidae > Hydrotaea > Hydrotaea diabolus. Next base: position 91,443,824 of record OY740716.1, read on the forward strand.
ATTACTTAGCCGTGAACCGCAATTATAATACGAGTACCTCGTACCAAAGATTACTGGTTTAAAAACGAACTAACCCACTGTATACATATTTTATACCACATTTAATTCATTTCAACATCAGCAAACAAAATGTTATAAATAGGATATTCTATTGTTTGCCTTGCGTAAATAATTCATTTTTCAAAACGCTTGTCGGATTTTTACTTAACAGTTTATCATTGGTAACAATTCAACCTAATGTGTATGTGTTGCCAATGTATGGGTGGGCGTCAATGGATTGACCCTGAGGACAGGTCTTTTCGATGAAAATAGGGGAAAATGTAAAAAAGGTTTAAACTCAGTTGAAATTTTCAATTTGTAAAATGATTCAACATTTGACGGACTAAAAGGAATCATTTTACAAATGTCAACTTTGCTTTTATTACACAACCTATTGGAGCTGAATACTTAAAGAGAAATCTCAACTTTGTTATTTTAACAATCATTTGGGTCTCCGGAAATCCTTTTAATCCATAAGCAACATTTTTGAGACTATTTAAAATTTAAGAAAAAGTTGTGCGAACAAACCACCTTATTCTCCCCATCCCACCTTCCTTGCTATGATCCAAGGGACAAAGGACATATCTCCACATATATTTATGCAATGCTGCATAAAAGTACTTTTGACCATTTAATGGTGCTCAGCATTTGTGACAAGTCATAGGACTGACACGAAGCTAGACATTCAATTCGACATTTCTCTGTGGTGTCTGTCGTGTTGCTGGTCACTCCGCCGTTTGTTTGCTGACTTTGCTGTATAACATATTGAACTATGGCAAATAATTTATCATTAGTTTGAAGAACCTCCCATGCGGATATGGCAATAGAGGACAGCTTATAGATCTAACACAGTTTGTGGTCAGTGTGGCAACAACTTTGAGAAAAATCCTAAATCTGTATTTTCAAAGTATCCAAATGCAAATGAATGATGGAGATTTATGAACACAAACACAAATCCATCTTTGCACAAAGAAGGATTCTAGTTTTCTGAATATTTACCAGACCAACATTTGTTTTATGAGAATACTCGTATTATATATGAGTCAGTGCACTGTTCTGTGTTAATTCTGAATGAGAAGTAAACACAAAGTCAACCGAAACACTTCTCAGTTTGGATTTTATATTTAAAGAATATTTAAACGATTTATTATTATCATAGTCGTCAACAAGTCGGTCATTTCGGCCAAGAGCGTCACTAGTTAAAATCGGCCTGTTTTTATCTTATACTCTCCACACGCAGAAATAATATACATGCAAACATATATAGGAGTCGCCCTCGTATATATATATACACACACACACACACACATATATATATATATATATATATATATATATATATATATATATATATATATATATATATATATATATATATATATATATATATATATATATATATATATATATATATATATATATATATATATATATATATATATATATATATATATATATATATATATATATATATATATATATAATTTATATTGCTTATTTCAGCAAGGTCATAATGATATGCAGTTGTTTTATTTTTGAACTACATCTGCGTTTATCTGATAGCGCTCCAGAAAATATTTGGAACAATTCATCGATTGAGAAAATGTCTCCAGCTCTGATGCTTTGTTGTGTATTAAATTTAAGTGAATTGACGAAGCTATTTTAAGATGATATTGATTTAGGCTCCACGGAAACGTAATTATCAAATCTGTTTAAGTAAGGCACATCTCCAGGGGTTTCTTCAATAACTTCTCGAACGCGTCAATTCTGCATTCGAGATTTGTTGGTTAGTGTGATGTGGCCCCACAATGAAACTAAGGCGGCTACCGCTAGCTCTCGGTATCTCCAAAGTTCCCAACCCTTTCAACCTTAGCCCAGAGGGACGAACAAAAAACATTCCAAACCACTATTTCACAAATATTAAAAAAAAACGATCACATGCAAAATACACGTTTTGGCAAGGGAGCTTGATTTTTACTCCTACACTTAGCCCACCGAACCATGGTCCTTGATTTAGACATCCATATTTTCTAAAGGATCCAAGTCCCACACACACTCACCTTACATACCCACACTTTTAGTTTCCCCCCTTTTGAACTAAAACACTAACACATCGTAATATCTTTCACAAGAAGTTTAAATCAAGATTACATTTATTGACAGAAGAAATAAATTGATTTTAATTATGAACAACAAATAAATAGGTCTTTCTCACACTTAACCTTACTAACAAAAATCTGAGCACTACAAACAACTTACACCAGAAAAACACTTAAAGGTGAGGCATTAGCTCAGATTAACTTTTCCTATAAACGCCTAGACGAAAAATATATTTGGCCCTTTTATAGCCCGCAAAAATCTATTAATATCCTAACTGGGAACCAAAATTTCCTGGATCCTAATACGAAAATTTTTTTTATTTCTCTAGTCTACACGCGCACTTTCAAAGCAAACCCGACACTCACACTTAACTCAACATGGTATTAAAGATTTTCACAAACAAAACTAAAGTTAAAATTAACACTTAGAATAAACACTTCAACAGTACAAAACATCACAAACACATACATACGTATTATTTTTCACGATTTCCTTCTTCTTTTATTTTCAGGAACAGGACAGAACCGCCTTAGGCCGCCAGCCGCTAAAACATCTCTTTTAAATTTGCTCGGCAGACGGATCTTATTTCAAGGGCTTTTCACTCAGGCCAAGGTATGTATTTTAAACGAGAATTTTCTGGTTTCTTATTTGAATCTTTATTCTTTTTATTCCAAATGCTGCTTATTGCTACCTTCTTATTGGAACTGTTGGTGTTGATGTTTATCGGGACAAGCCAATTGGAAAAGCCAGTATATGTCAGGATGTAAAGGATGTGATTTTCTTGTGCCAGATTTAAATTTAAGCTTGCCTCCTTAGCGTTGAAGATTCCGCGGAGGCCAGGTATGTATTTCACTTTTCCAGGAGCATGGCGTTTTCTTCAGTTATTAAGGCACAAAACACATACAAACAAACAAAAGAGTTACGAATGAAATTTGAATCAGAACTTTTAACTTTTATTACTCTACTTTTAAATCGGATTCACATCATTCGGTTACCCTACCTTTTTGCAAAGCCAAGACGATTAGATGTTACGAAATATAAATATCAAAACACGAATTGTACTTTACATTATAGTGAAATTTGGCATATGTAGGCCATCTAGTTCACAAGTTCCCAAAGAAATAGCCAACTGATTGGTGTATACGTGCATCATTTGGCTTATTTGAATTCGTCAGAATGCCTTTCATACTTTAGTCTTTAAAAGGTAATTTAGTATGGTCTAAATAATAAAGTCTGCAAATGTGTTTAAGGTGTAAATCATATAGATTTTCTAGATTATAACATGTCGCATGGCGGTATCATACCCTCGGACGACAGTATTAGAGCTATTCGAGAAATTTGCTGGAATTGCTAACTTCTATCACCGGTATATTCCCCAACTAGCCGAGATATTAAGTCCAACTAGTGCAATTGTTAATGATGCTCTGAGGCTTCAAATGCATTTTCTACTGCCAATGGCCGATTCCAATGTTTTGCTATATCATTTTAGCCCAGAGCCAAAACTATCATTTACAGTGGATGCTTCCAATAAAGCCAATGGAGGTGTTCAGTGACAAAAAGTTGGAAACGCCATTGAATTAGAGTGTCCAAAACCGAAAACCGACATTCTGGTTTTTATGTCCAAACAAGGCAGTCGGATTCTCAAAAAATGCTAAAATCCGACATGTCGATATACCCGGTATTTTGTTGTAGGACTTTTCTGTTGTTGGTTATTACTTATAAAGGGTGTTTTTTATTGAGGTATAGAACTTCGAATTGAAATAAAACACAAGAAAATCGTTTTAATGTCCATCAATTTGGCTTCATTGGAAGGATAATTTTATGTATGCCATTAATGTTTAAATATGATTTCGGGCATGTGGCCGCCGCGGCTGGCTCGAATAAAGCCCATTCTACAGGTCCAATTTTCAACCACTTTTTCGAGCATATGGGGCCGTATGTTGGCAATAACGCCACGAATGTTGGCTTCCAAGTCCCCTAACGTTTCTGGTTTGTTGGCGTAGACGAGCGACTTCACATATACCCAAAGAAAATAATCCAATGGTGTCAAATCACACGATCTTGGTGGCCAATTGACAGGTCCATTCCGCGAAATTATGCGCTCATCGAATGTTTCCTTCAATAATTCGGTTGTGACGTGCGCTGTGTGGCATGTAGCGCCGTCTTGTTGGAACCACAACTCATCCACATTCATGCCATCCAATTCGGGAACAAAATAGTCGGTTATCATGGCTCTATACCGGTCTCCATTAACGGTAACTGACTCTCCAACATTATTTCGGAAGAAGTATGGCCCAATGACTCCACCAGCCCATAGAGCACACCAAACAGTCAGTTTTTGTGGATGTAATGGCGTCTCAAGGGTCTCATGTGGATTCTCTTCACTCCAAATGCGGCAATTTTGCTTGTTGACGTAGCCATTCAACCAAAAATGAGCCTCATCACTGAACAAAATTTTGTGATGAAAATCAGCATCGAGATGAATCTCATTTTCGGCCCATTTTGCAAGCGTTGTTCTTTTGTCAACCTGTTCATGATGAAGTGGCAAACCAAACTAAATATTAATCACTTGACAGCTGACAAAATGGCCGCCAGTTAAAAAAGTGATGCCAACTTAAAGTTCTATACCCCAATAAAAACACCCTTTACATATATAAAAAAGAAAAAAATATGATTTGTATGTACGGAATACGTAACTACCGAAAATATTTGAGCTATACCCACCTTTACGTGTGTCGATTAACCGACTCATCTGTTAATTCGATTTAGGATATCTGTCCTCACCCTATCCGTCTGCTGTCGTTCTACAGCTTGTTTTCTTACAACAGGTTGAAACTGTTATCCGATCTTCATGGAATTTGGCCGAATTAAGTTTTTTGTGCAAAAAAGGCTGTTGACTTTTCAGAAACTTGTAAAAATTTAGATATAGCTCCCACTCATCAGTTAAGATATACCTTTTGCTCTAGAAGCCACATATATTCAATGATGATGAATTTGGCACAGTTTATAAGCTTGGATAGAATAACTATACCGGTCCACATTTTACTATAGCTCCAATACAAAGATCTCTCCCTTTTTTACAGCCGCTCTAGAACAACCGTATTCAACATAATATTTATAGTATATATACTAGACCTGTTCATATTTCAAAATTGTTAAAATTCCTCGGTGCGCGTCCATTTTCTGAAAGTTCTACCCCTAACGAGATGAAAAATATTTCAAGACCCCAAAAAATTTGATCCCTAGGTACTCCGCAAATCGTTTAAAGGTCATTTTAGGGCTGTTTACGACTTAAAACCTTTTGAATAATGTGTTGTCCAAACCAAATGACATATGGATAATATTTTGATGGGAGATCTTTAATAATAATCCAGGCAAATTTTGAATTTTTAAATTTTTTAAAAAAACTCTGTCCGTTATTTTTGGCGGAATTTTTAATCTGCAATTTAACTCACAAACGAACATTATCGTTTTTCCACATCAAATATTTTTCTTATTTTGTTCTAGCAAAAAAAAGTTAGCATTTTTGTATTTTTGCGCCAAGATTGCCCTTTCCAACGCTGTATAATGTTGTACATTCTTTGGACCATAAAATAAAACAACAAAAAAAAATAAATTGTAAGAAGTTTATTTTTTGAAAAATTTTTGAAATTTTTCCTGTGGTTATCTACAACCTGCACATTGTATTGTGTGGACATTCGTTTTGAACTTAAAATAAATTCATAAAATAATTGTTTTGCACTTTTCTTTATTTATAAGAAGGTATAAGATTTGTATTTTTATTTTAACCTTTTTAGTTTCGCAACAGAATTTTTTCTTAATGTAATGCTTTTGTCAAGATTTTTCCACGATTCTTCACATTTTTCTATCACCTTATTTACACACATTTTTACACTCTTTTCCGATTTTTTTAAAAAAAAGTAAAAAGCTAATACGTCGCGATTTAATGGTAGTGAATCATATTTCAGTTTTTCGATCTCACTCCCAATTAAATATATTTTTTTATTGCAAGCTCTTATTTTGGACATTTTTTCAACACGTGTTTTAAATTACAAAATGACGAATGTCAGCAAAAAGGATAGAAACGAAAAACGTATTAAGCATACTCATAACGGGTCTGTTTTAAAATCAGCTGTTTTAGTGGTGTTTGAAATTAAAGTTGTGTTGTGCGAAAAATAAAAATACAAATCTTATACCTTCTTATAAATAAAGAAAAGTGCAAAACAATTATTTTATGAATTTATTTTAAGTTCAAAACGAATGTCCACACAATACAATGTGCAGGTTGTAGATAACCACAGAAAAAATTTCAAAAATTTTTCAAAAAATAAACTTCTTACAATTTATTTTTTTTTGTTGTTTTATTTTATGGTCCAAAGAATGTACAACATTATACAGCGTTGGAAACGGCAATCTTGGCGCAAAAATACAAAAATGCTAACTTTTTTTTGCTAGAACAAAATAAGAAAAATATTTGATGTGGAAAAACGATAATGTTCGTTTGTGAGTTAAATTGCAGATTAAAAATTCCGCCAAAAATAACGGACAGAGTTTTTTTAAAAAATTTAAAAATTCAAAATTTGCCTGGATTATTATTAAAGATCTCCCATCAAAATATTATCCATATGTCATTTGGTTTGGACAACACATTATTCAAAAGGTTTTAAGTCGTAAACAGCCCTAAAATGACCTTTAAACGATTTGCGGAGTACCTAGGGATCAAAATTTTTGGGGTCTTGAAATATTTTTCATCTCGTTAGGGGTAGAACTTTCAGAAAATGGACGCGCACCGAAGAAAATAAGACACATAATTTTTCCCATACATTTTTGAACCGGTCTAATATATACGCTTTACGATAAAAAAAAAGAAATGACAGTTATCTGAAAACCCCGCTATTTGTACTCTCTACATAAACCCTTATCTTTTTTCTTAAAAAAGCTTACACCGTCTGAAATAAAGTATATTTCTTTTGACTGGAAATTGTTTATATGCAAGTAAAGTTTTTGCGTTACTGACAGACTGATCGACTCAATCTAAACGACTGAAGCTACACGCAGAAAAAAAGTATGGTTGGGGCGACAATATTCGAAGAGGATCATACTATTGTTGGGTATATGGTTGTGACACAACAATATTATGATCCTTACAACAATAGTATGATTCACACATAACCATACTATGATCCCCACAACCATAGTATAATTCACACATAACCATACTATGATCCCCACAACCATAGTATGATCCTCACAACCATAGTATGTTTCTCATACAACCATAATGTGATCCTCACAACCATAGTATGATTCACACGCAACCATACTATGATCCCCACAACCATAGTATGATTCACACTCAACCATACTATGATCCCCAAAATTATTTATTAGGATTGGTTATTGTTGTTATTCAAAAATAGAGGTTTTTATTAAATTGTTTTTATTAAATTAAATTGCATTACTATTAGTTCATAGCCAGAATTGAAGCCATGTTTTTATTAAACATTTCATTCAAAAAACAAAAATATATACTCCAACGGTCAAAAATACTTTTAGTTGCCAGCAGGGGTGAATGCTACTTCACCATCCGTAGACACCAAGTAAAGAATGTGATTAAACCCAATGATCAAAGGCTATATACTTAAGTGCAGGCAGATTATAAATAAACGAGAACCAGTCGGTATTAGAGTATTTCACCGAACAAAGTAACACAATAAAAATCCCTCGAACTACCTTCCGATTGTTGTTGTTTTTTTAATGGACAGCAACCACTCACTTTATCGTGTGTATGCGTTTTTTTGTATATCAAAAAAACATACGCACACACAAACATATATGCTCTACAAAACCCGTTTTGTTATGTTCATAGTCACAACCATACTGTATGATTGCCGTAATCATATTTTTGTTAACGTAAATTTTAAACAACAATACTTTTGTTGCACCAACCATGTTTATATGGTTGCTACAACCATATTTTCATTTCCAAATTTGGCAATAATACTATTGTTACATTTCAACAATAGCAATATTGTCGAAATCATACTATTGTCAAAATTAAATTCAAAAAACAATACTATGGTTGCGACGAACATGCTTTTATTGGAGAGAACATATTATTGTTGCGGTGACCATAGTGTAACCATATCTTTTCTCTGCGTGTAGAATAATACAATTTGGTGGGAAGGTCCAGATCCAGGTGTAGACGCTTAAACGCATATTTTAAAAAGTACCTTTACAAAAACAATAATAACAGTCTGATCGTAGTGAAAATTGAACGGTATGTTACGTTATGTTAGTACATGGTATAAATATTAAAGGTAACGCAAAGAAGTGTGCAAATTTTTCCCTCTCTCTGCGCATGTCGTCACAATTTCAATTTTGTGTGCGAGAACCAGTGTAAACAAGAAATGTTGAAACCACTGATGAAAAATGTGGTATAATTGTACCAATTTTTGTACACACAATTTACTTTTTCTTTGTTACAATTAATTTCATGTTGGTATATTTTACTATTTTCTGGTATAATTGCAAATTCTTCCTAAAATATCATTCATATAATGAAAATTCTTCTTTAATACTAGAATTTTAGAATTAATACGAACGTTAGATGTCTACACAATATGATGCTGCAGGGTACATATTATAATTTTGTGATGGTTTTTGTTACACCTAAAAACATTCGAGATAATATTTTAAGATGTGTTCCTTTTGAAGTTATTTATTGTACAATGAATTAGAAAATTATTATTTATTCCTTTCAATTTTGCAAAATAACGAAAGCTTATATTTTATTATTATAAAGTAGTATTTAAAGTGATTTCGAACAAAAAAACCTTCGAACCTCCGACAGAAAAACCTTTATGATTCCATTTAGCCATGTCCGTCCGGCGGCACACCTTAGTTATGTAGGATATAAATTTATTATATTTTTTAATTTGGTACAATCAGACTCGTTTTTGTACAATTTAGACGTCGACTTGGTGCAATTTTAAAACACCATCACTGGTTGAAAATGTGACGTCATAATTTTATCTCTCGATTTGCCATCGTCTAACGGACCTGCGCAATGCGCTATCTTTGATATTTATACCATGGGTTTAGTACATGTGCAAGTGATATGATACAAAATACTTTGATCGAAAAATAGGCGTAAGAACGCCCCTTTTTGAAAACCCCGTTATAACAACACCGGTATCCATGATCGCCCTGATTTTCACAGCAGGTTACAGTTGGCCTAGATATATGAACAGGTTTGCGAAAAATGGCATGGATCCGAAAACATACGTCAAGATTAGACTTTTATAGGTGATCCATCTAGAGGTATTTTTTCAGAACAAAAAAATATATAACAATTCAAATCAAGTGTGGAGTCTTTATTGGTACGTTGAAAGGGCGTTTTATGGGCTTTATTTTTGAAAATAATTACCTTCAAATGTTGGTAACTGTATTAGGAAAATGAGTGCTCGGTGAGAAACGGGAAGATCCGCTATTTTCGATCAAAAATTTGGTCGAGACAATAAACAAAAATTGCCGCATTTGGGCTGAAGAGCAATAAAAAGAGGTTCATGAGGTGCCATTATAACCAAGGAAAACCACGGGTTGGTGCGGCTTATAAGCTGGTGCAATCATCGGTTCGTATTTTTCCAAAAATGATGATGGCCGTGAATGGTGCTCGCGATCGCGCCATAATATCGATCTTTATGCTACCTGAAATTGAAGCCCGTTATCTTGACGATACTTGATATCAACAGGAAAGTGCCACTTGCCATACAGCTGCTCAAAAAATGGATCTGTTGAGAGGTCATTTCAAAAAGCAGCTAATTTCACGTTTTGGACAAGTGAGTTGGCAGCCTAGATCATGTGATATCACACCTATAGACTTTTTTCTTTGGGGCTACGTAAAGTCCAAAGCCAATGCTGACAAACCAGCTACAATTCAGATTTCGGAAGCCAACATTGCGCGTGTCATTGAAGCCATACCGGTCGAAATGCTCGAACGAGTCATCCAAAATTTGACGCCCAGAATATAAACCCTGAAGCGTAGTTGCCGCCAACATTTGAAGGAAATTATATTCAAAAATAAATGCCATAAAATAACCTTTCAAGTAACCAACAAAGATTCTGCACTTGATTTGAATTTTTATATTTTTTTGCATTTCTGATAAAATACCTTTAGATGGATCACCCATTATATAAGTATGTATACTTTTTGACTATAAGATATTGATAGAAAAATTACTTTTTTGGGAGAAAGCCAAAGCAAATACGGCTATTTATAAGGTACGACTATGAAGCTAAAAAGCCCCTTGAATATTAATTCCTTTGAGGTTAGTTTCGGGAACAATAATCATGGGAAATTATAAAGGAACCGATGCCCTGGTTCCCTACATTTCCACAATTTGGCAAATACTTTCGATTTAAAAAGATTTCAATTTAATAAAACTCAAGGGCAGTTGCTTTAAGTCTGTGGCTGTAATTGGAAAAATCCGTGTTTGCTTACGGACAACTATATGTTGCTTTTTCACGTGTGGGCAAACCTGTCGACTTATACTTATTTGCACTAGATGCAATAAATGAAATATTGTATATCCTATAGCACATAAATAATAAGAAAAAGTAACAAAATTCTGTTTCAACAATATTATATTTAAGGGGTAGGGAAGCACACCGAGTGCAGCTAGTATTTCAATAAAATACAATGGTATTTTCCGATTTTATAACTTGCAGCGCTAGAAGCCACATATTTCTTTTAATTCCTACCAAATTTCACAAGAAGCTATACGAGCGACTTACACCCAGTTCTGGTGAATTTGTGCAATATTCATTTATATTTTCGAATAGCTCTCACAAAAAGATTAACAAATAAAATACAATCAAATTTTTCTTGGTACGTTATTAGCCACCAATAATTAAATTTGGTCAAAATGGACCACATAGGTGCGAATTTTCATATTACCTTCATGCAAATGTCCTTCCGAATCTAAATTCAGCAGAGCGGAGCGATCAAAACGTACCTCTGCTTAAAATGGACCTTATTGGTCAATGTAAGCGACTTATAACAATACATACCGACAACCGTCCGTCCGTCTGTCCATCTTTTATTGTAATCAAAGTTCAGGTAAGAACATTGTTAAGGATTGGGTCAAGGACGGGCCCTATTTAAAATGGTCCAAATTAATCCTTGTAACCGACTCGGAAGCTGATAGCTCTCTGGTTCGAAAAAAATAGAAATTTGTTCCATATGATTTCAGAAACGGCTTGAATCAAATATAAGATTTTTACACACACTCTATAAATGCATTCGAGTTGATAATTAGAATCGTAGAGGAGGCGGTAGTTATCAACAAATTGTTAAAATTTAAGCAAGTTCAAAGCACTAGTACGAAGTTGATTGAAAATGTTGTAGTTGACTTGAATATTTCTGCAACAAGAAGTCTTAAGCTTATTTGTGCATACTTATATTATTCCGGTGGAAGGACAATGGACCTTAGGCAACTACTTCATTTAAGGGAAAATTACGTTGTAGGCAGTGATATCAATTGTAAGCACCGTGATTGGGGATGTTTCAGGTCTTATTCTTGGGGACATATAGTGAGTGACTTAACTCTTTCCTTTCCTTTTACAGTAAAATTTCCGGATAGTCCAACACATATACCAAGTTCGGCCGGATCTATGCCATCAACTACTGACATTGTTCTGACAAACGTATCTGATTTAATGAGCTATATTACTGTGGATAACACTTAAAATTCGGACCATTTACCAGAAGTAGTTCTTCAATTTCCGAGAGTCAGGCCTTACCATATGATTTTTCGAGGACAAACTGGGTAATTTATAAACGTTTGCTTAACGAAATGTTGAGGGGATTGCGCCCAGGAAAATCGTTAATAATAGATTTGTGAAATTGCCCGAAATTGTTCTTGATTCAACAAGAAGAAGGAATTATCACAGACGTACCTGGAACAGATATAGGTAACCAGGCGATTCAATTGTACTGAAAAAGTATGAGAAACTGGTAAACTATGCGATTTTGTGCTTAAGGAACAACTCTTGAAACGGAATACTGAAGGATCTGGGTATTCAATCTAAACCCTTCTGGAAAATATATAAAGTGTTGAGAAAGAAAGTGTCCAGTATCCCAGTTTTAAACGACAGGAATCGCTCATTCATGACAGATGAATGCAAAGCTACTGCATTTTCTGAAGTCTGTTGTCACGGAATTTGATGCATCTTTGTTTGTAACTCCTGACCAGGTTTTTAGGTTGTCCGAACACAATATATGGAATCTAGTAAACAGTTTGAAATCTAAAAGATCTTCTGGATTAGATAACATAAAAAAATATATAGTCAAGAATTTTTCTGAAATCCCAATATTTTCCAAGATGTTGGCTCAAGGCGATAATAGCACCCATTCTTAAACCTGGTAAACAGCCCGAACTAGTTAATAGCTATCGTCCTATTAGTTTACTCAGTAATTAAGGTAAACTATTGGAAAAAATTGTTAAGGAACGGCTTGTGGAATATATCGATGCGAGGAGCAATGAAAGCCTTTCATAGAACGACGAACCAAGTCAAAAGAATTTCGAATTATATAAGTAAATAATTTCGCTACGAAATCTACCGCGTTGGTCTGATTAGACGTTGAAAAGGCGTTTGACACTGTTCGACATGCTGGTTTAATTTTTAAATTTATTAAATTAAAAAAATCGTTTTTGGCAGCGTTCAAAAATAATAATAAATAAACTGCGATTCCTCAAACTTCGTTAACATACCTGCGGGAGTTCCTCAAGGTTCTGTTTTAGGACCAATTCTTTATATAATATGCAACTCAGATTTTCCTTAAACTGATATTTGTGACTTTGTATTTTATGCGGATGACACTGCAATATTTTGCTCAGGATTATTGTCAGATAGTATTATAATGTCGCTGCAATCTTCTTTAGATAAAATCGCCAAATATTCGAGAAAGTAGAAAATTAAAATTAATGCGGATAAAAAACACAGGTAATCTTTTTTTTTCAAAAAAAGAATGTTGTGTTATACTCCACAGTCAAACTTAGTTAGGAATGGTAAAGAGATTAATTGGTCAAATTCATTTTAATATTTAGGGGTTATATTAATTCCTCATTAACCGTTTTAAGACCATATTTCGCACATTCTTAGGAAAATGGACATAGCTATAAAAATGGTGTATCCCATTATCAACAGGATAATGCACACAGCTTAGTTTAGAAAATAAGATCATTATATTTAAAACAAGATTTCAATCAATTGCGTTGTATGCATGTCCTGTGTGGGGTAATTGCCAAAACCCATATTACCAAAATTCAAAGATGTTAAAATAAAATATTGAAATTAATGCTCAATTTACCCTGGCACTTTAGCACTAAAAGATTGCACGAGCTTAGAAATGTTGATAACATCAACATAAGAATACATCATATATCTCATAAATTTGAAATATCCTGTACCAAAAATGGAAATATTCCGATATCAAATTTGTTTAACAACTCCCATTTAAACATTTATTTACAATTATTGTACTTATACTTATACAACTACTCTAGTGAAGGTTTTTACAAGAAATTTTCCTTCTCCTCTACTTCTATCTATTTTAAGCGACTTAAGGTTTTATGTAACCATCTCTAAACTGTTAGATTATGTAACCCGAGAATTTTTTTTCTGTTGATTTAACATAGTTTTTCTCACTTTTGATATTTCACCTGTTTCTGCCGTTTTTTTATCTTTTTTAATCTCCATTTTCTTTTCTTTACCGTCTTCTTGATTTTATATGTGACGCGCAAAATAGAAAGGGACCTAAGGGTAAAAACCAGTTTTGTTCAGGAGAGCCACTTTAAAGATTTAAATACGTGTATCTTTGGTGTATCTTTGGAGTTGTATCTTTGGAATCGTCGACTTCACTTTCATAAAACGCGCACTTACATGATCGCCCGTTTTGACCTTGAGGGATGTTTTGTGGGCCAAATGAGCAAAAACGTCCTGGAACTATGCTCTAATTCTGTTATTCAACGTCCGCCTACTTACTGTACCAAACATCTTATATCCATAAGCCACCATCATGCAAAACTTTAAAGTAGGTTGATTCGTTGTTCCACAGAAAAAAATGAAAATATACTCGTATAATACGAATGTTTAATGCACAAAATAATACTCGTATATGAAAAAAAACAAAAAATGAAGAAATACAAATTTATGTTTTTTTTTTAAATCGCAAAATAAGAAACTAAGTTAACTTTAAGCTCCTATGTAAAATACACCCCATTGCGAGTGTCAATAATATTTAAGTCCTTGGCTGAACTCCTTTTCGCAGAACTCAAAAATGTTTACTAGATCAAAATTTATAGACTTTTGGCCGATGGACATTTATTTTGAATCACTGTGCGTCATCGTCTTTACAAGAAGGACGATGCCGTTTAAATATAATTGAAAAATCATTTGAACAGCGAAAATATTGCTGCGCCGTATTTCTGGATGTTGCTCAAGCATTTGACACTGTTGACCAACAAAATTTGCAAATACCTATCAGCGAATCGACTCGTTTTTACTAAACATAACTGAACAATTTACATCTACATTTGTTCAGAAGCTGCCTTACATATTAATGCTTAAATAAAAAGCTAAAAAATGTAATCACTAGCCATTCACATTCACCCAGACGGTCTAACGAGAACAACAATATATCTACTTAATATGTACGATATGCCACAAATAAAATGATAATATATATAAGTAAATATATACTCAAATCTATGGAAGTATGAAGAAGGCAATTCAATCAAAGAACGAAAGAAATGATAAGATACTCTTTTTATTTGATAGAAGCTAGTTGTCCAAATAAGTAAGTTGAATACTAAGAACAATATACTAAATATACTTACTTTTCAACTGACATTTTAGTTCAATCCGCACAAAAAACGGCATCAAATTTTCCAACAGAACAATCCCCGCTGAGCAACCGATGCAATTAAGAAAGCAATTCATTCCATCGACGTCAATTTCACAATTTATTTTATTTCGCCAATTGAAACGTCTTGTACGCCATTATTTTTTATGAATATAAATGCATTTGAGTATATTAGTATATGCCCTGAATAAATTAATTGCAATGTTAGACGGGACATGAACTGGGCAATACAAAGCGATGACTGGACTCTACTAATGTTTGCAAAAACTATTTAAAAAGTATTTTATGATCAATCGTCAAGTTCATTCTACCATGATTTGGTGCTTATTAAAAACGAAAAATTTTCTCTGCGAGTATAAGAGGAGTTAATGAGGAGCTTAAAAATACCAAATATGTTATATTTTTATATTACGAGTATATTTTATTTATATTACTCTAATGGGCTTAGCCCTAACAGATCACTAATTACAACTATGTACTTAATTCTACTGCAACGGTTTGAGTAAAAATCTAAATGGTTCCATGCTTTGTTGCATAACATCAGCCACTTTGATACAACCGTAATTATATCTTTAAAAATATGCATAGAAAACATTATGGTCTCTTAAAATTTCTCGTAGCAATACTGAAAGGTATTAGTTACAACAGCTCCAGTCAGAGTTCTTAAACTGAGTAACTGACAACGAGTTTCATACGTAGGCCGAGTAAGGCCGATATAAATCTCTCAATGAAAATTTTGAAAATCTTTTAACTCGTTCAATACGAGTTTTTTGTATGTTGTAAATATGGTCCCACATAATATCGCAATATTGTAACTGTGACCGAACAAACGCAATATAAAATATCCACAATGTGTATGGTTCTGGAAAATCTGTCGAATTTCGTTTAAAAAATCCTAAGTCAAAATTAGCTTTACTTATAACATATTCGATAAGATAAGTAAATAAAAGCTATGAGTCTATATAAACTTCAAGATCATTTACTATCACTACTCTATTGGAGGTGTTATTGTCGAAAATAAAATTGTTCAACAATGGAAACTTTTTATGGGTAATTGTTAAAATTGTACTCTTTGAAACATTTAACTCCATACCATTGTAATCACACCAAAGTAAAAAAGTATCAATATCATTTTGAAACAATAAGCAATCATTAAGATTTTTAACTACAGAATATAATTTCAAATCATCAGCGTACAATAAGACTCTACAAAATGAAATTATTGAAGGAATATCCTTTAGAAATAGTAAAAATGTCCTTAGCTGAACTCCTTCAACTCCAAATCTTCGATAATTTTGGATGTGTTTCTATACATACCAACTTAAAATTTTTCTAATATCATCGTCATACCTATTAGTTCATGAGATATTGTTTGTTTAATTTCAGGGGTATGCGGTGCTATGTCCCCTTGTCAAATTTTGCCATAAGATAGTCTTTGATAATTTCCTAGTCATTGATTTCGTTCTGCTTAAATTGTATACGGATTGGTCCATTACCTTTGCCATAATGTCAATTTTAAAGGGTGCGTGACACCCCCAAATTTTCTCCAGGTTGTATTTCGATCTATGCCAACATTATATGTTACAAATGTCATCGTCATATTGTCTATTTGAGTTTAGGGTTGTGTGGGCGGTGCCACGCCCATTATCCCATTTTACCACAACAAAGTCTAGAATAATTTCTTTGTCATTTGATTCATCCTGTTAAATCGATCGATTTAATTACGATCGCTCAAATAGTTTGCACTAACAGTTCATGAGACATTGCATTTTTAAGTTAGGAATTGTTGATTTTTTCAGAGGTTGACCCAGTCCTTATTTCTTTAAAATGTCATCGACCTAACATCAATTGTGCGAACTGTAGTTTGCTTTCCACAGACAAACGGGCATGGCTAGATCATCTTAGATTTTTATTACAATTCAAAAATATACTTTGTGGAGTCTCCGACTAGTATTTCGAGGTGTTGTCAATATACCCAGTATCCTTTGGTGGAGCGGCAAAGACATATTTTGGTCAGGACTGTATGAAAACTTGGATCGTTATGGTCAAATTTCCACGCATGATTAAAAAACATCAGATTAAAAATGTAGCTTCGGAATGACATTATCACAGAGGCTGTAGAAAACCATGACCCACTATATAGTCCAATTTCGAGATTATAGCACAATCGGATTTCATTTGTGACTTCTAGAGCAGCAGAGCTTTAAATCAATAAGGAACTTAAGAGCAGAATATTTAAAACGTACATTAAAAAAATGTTATTTACTAGAAAAGTTTATAAATCGCTTCTTTATTATCGTACAAATAACTATTATCTTTTTTTTATTTTTTGTGGGTGGGTTTGGGGAGGGGTGTTGCAAAATTTAAAATGGTCAATAAATGCATTTTTGGGCTTCACTAAGAATTTTGCTGTTTTGAAACGGCTGGACCGATATGTCCGATCTTAAAATACTATGGAAGAGAACACAGAGGTCTAAAATATGTAGTTAACTTTATTTATAATAGTTAACTTCATTTACAATTTTTTCAACAATTTTACGAAATTCAGTCATAAGTAAAACAAATTCAAAAAGGTAATACGATTTTTAAGATCGCCATAGTTTTCAAAGTATTCTCCAGCATGATTTATTCACTTTTGCATGCGCTCAAACCAATTGACGAAGTACATTTTCCACTTCGATTGAGACACCTCCAAAACATGGTTTTTGAACGCTTCAACAGCATCTTCTGGCGACGAAAATCGTTGACCACGCAGTTTTTCTTAATGTGCGGGAATAAATCATTGGGTGCTATGTCAGATGGATGACCCATCTATTCGACGTTTTGGCCGTCAGAAAGGCGCTGGTTTGTGCCGATGTGTGAGAGCTCGCGTTGTTATGTTGCACAATGATCCGTCTTCTCTAGTTTGTTTTTCGAATTTCTCCGAAGACTTCAGGCAAACAAATTGTGATGTACCACAATGAATTGACAGCCCTACGTTGATCAAGCGGAACAGTTGCCAAATGACCAGTTTTGTCGAAGAAACAGGCGACCATTTGCTTCGAAGTGCTTCTTCCACGAACAACTTTCGTTGGATTTGGCTCGTCTTCGAAGACCCACACGGACGATTTCTGTTTTGTTTCGGCCCCATACGCATAGATCCATGATTCGTCACTTGTGGCAATCTTATAAACGTATTTTGAAGCACCGCGATCGTACTTTTTCAAAATTGCTTTGCGCCAATCGACACGTGCCTTTTTTGGAGCAATTGTCAAATTGTGCGGTATCCAACGAGAACAAACCTGTTTTACGGCCAGATGTTCATACAATATAGAATGTATGCTGGTGGATGAAATGCCCAAAGAAGCCTCTATCTCACGATCTTCCATTATCAGTTCACGCACGGCATCAATGTTCTCTGACACAACGGCCGTTTTTGGACGACCTTCACGAACTTCGTCTTTAAGCGAGTTTTTCACAGTGCGGATGGTGCTTCATCGCCATACAAAGATTTAAGTTCATCGATGCACTCTTGTCGTGATAATTCACGTCGAAAGTTGTGAAAAATGATCGCACGAAAATGTTCACGAGTTAATATCATTTTTTTTGCCAAATTGATTTTTTCAGGTTACTATAAACAACACAAATGATGGTCGTATGTTTCGAACAACGCCTTTTACAAAGATTTAACTGTTTCAAAAATGAATTAAATATTGTTTAAAAAATGCACATATTTTCAACGATTATGGCGGTCCCAAAAATCTAATAACAGTTTGTAAATTAGGTGAAATTTTTGAAAAAAAATTGAAGACTATAAACATTTAACAAACAACTAAACAAATTTTAATTTAAAACTAAATACATTTTTTATAAATTAAGTTTTGACTACATTCTAAATGATTCAAATTTCGTACAAATTGTTCAATCTGTTTCTTTGTCCCTTACCTCAGCCAAACTTCAAAATTACTCCATGTTTGGGTTCGTAGCAAATTTAGCTTTAATTTGATTACCCATACATCCATCTTGACTATTGATCGACCGTTTTGAGTATGCGGAATGTTTCTTGGGCCACATGGCGAAAACGTTTATCAAGCTTGCCCTTATTTAATGTACTTAGTGCGTCCCAAAAAAATTAGTTTTCATCGTGAAACCTTTACTCCCTTAAAGGGAAACTTTTCCCCCCTAGTCCGATAAAGCCATCATCACGCAAAATTTCAGGATTTAAGCTTAATCGTTTGACAGCTATCGACGATCAATAATATATATAGGGTGATCCATCTAGAGAAATTTTTTTCAAAATAAAAATAAAAACTTAAATCAAGTGTGGTATCTTTATTGGTAATTTGAAAGGACATTTTATGCCATTTACTTTTGAATATAATTTCCTTCAAGTGTTGGCAACTGTCCATTCCGTTGTTTTCGACTAAAATTGTGTTCAGTGATGAGGCCCATTTCTGGTGCAACGGCAACGTCAATAGACAAAATTGAGGAGTCGTAAGAGGTTTAGGAGGTGCCGGTGGAATTACCGGTCCATATTTTTTCAAAAATGATGATGGTCAAACGTAACTTCCAATGGTGCTAGCTATTTCTCTATCATATCGGACTTTTTACTACCTGAAATTGAAGCCCGTATTTTGACGACATTTTGTTTTAACAGGACGGTGCCACTTGCCATGCAGCTGGTCAAACAATGGATCTAGTGGGAGGTTATTTCGAAGAGCACCTAGATCGTTTGATATCACACCTTTAGACTTTTTTCTTTTGAGCTACAGAAAGTCCAAAGTCTCTGCTGACAAACCAGCTAAGCTTCAGGTCTTGGAAGCCAACATTACGCGTGTCATTCACGCCACACCGGTCGAAATGCTCACTGAGTCATCCAAAATTGCACCCTCAGAATGGACACCCTGAGGCGTAGTTGCGGCCAACATTTGAAAGAAATTATATTCAAAAAATAAATGCCATAAAATTTCCTTCGAATAAAGAATAATAATCCACACCTGATTTGAATTTTAGTATTTTTTTATTTTGAGAAGAAAACTCTAGATCACCGTATATATCCTATACGTATAAGGTCTTCGATATTATGTTTTGTTTCAAATGGAATGCTAAAATTAGTATACTATCCACCGAAGAGTGGATAACCGGAATATCTACACAAAACTGATCTCAGGTGCAGAAATGCAACATCGGCTCAGAACAGCACTTGCAGCCCTCTCAACAAACACGAGAATTCGTCAATTTTGCAATCGTACAAAAAGTAAAAAAGTATAACAGAGGATTTACACTGAAAGCTCTCCACGTTATAAAAGTTCCACAAAAGAGGCGAATAAATTTCAAAACGGACACGGAAACAACTGTTTATAATGATTGGTCCATTAATTTGGACATACATATATGCGATTTTTTGAAGGGTCGTGGCACCGCGCACCTCTTCTTCAGTATGTGTTTCCATGACAACATCATATGCTCCAAAGATCATCGTCATACCTCTAATATTTCATCAAATTTTGTTGTTTTAAGTTCAGGTTTGTTGATTTTTCCAGTGGCTGACCCAGTCCTTGTTAGGGGACTGTTTTGACCGATCTGTCCCATGATCTGCCACTTAGCTTAACTGGTGTGATCTGTAGTTTGCTTTTCAAAGAAAGACGGACATTGCTAAATCATCTTAGAAATTTATTACGATTTAGAATATAAGTAAATTTAGTTTACCTTAATTGAAACTCGTCCATTTGATGGTTTGGTAGTAACTGACCGTTTTTTATTGTTTCTTTTCTTTTCATAAGAATTTAATGTAAAGGTAAGCTAATAATAAATCTTGGCATTAAGTAAATGAAAAATAACATAGTTTAAATAAGTTGACAATAATTCTTGGAAATCAGTAAATGAAAATAATTTGCACAGGCATATCGTCAGCTTTTATTCAGTGCGAAATATTTTGCAATAGGATCACACAGATAAAAGCGAACAAGCACACTTTTGAGTGCAAGCACAGAAGTGTGTAAAACATAAAAAATAGCATTTCCTGAATTCAACGAATTTATTTGAGTTGTTGGGAAATGTTTTTTTTTAGTTTTGTGTCGTTAACTCTTCCCCCTTAGAATTCCAACTTCCGCGTTGGATAGATCCTGATTTTCATATTTAACGGACTGGACATGGACAGTTTTTATTCTCAATATTTCCCTTCTTGCCAAGACTATTTTTAATGTAAGCTATAACAAAGTCAGTAGTAGTATTACAGGTACGATAAGACCTGAGAAGGTTAAAAGTTTAGTTTTTGAGTCAGATTGCGAATGTCATCTAAGTTTTTGAGATGTAACTCATCGAGCATTTTTAAAGATAGCATTTCTTCATAAGCGGTTTCAACACTTGAGGATTGGACGAAAGCTGGCAATGGCCGAGCCATTGTCTTCTCTTTACTAGAACAGGTTTGATCCCCAATAATAATAGTACTATTATGGAATTTGACAATAAATGTACCATTGAGCGTTAAATCCTCATTGTCCACTGAAATTGAACCTGAGTACCCATTAGGTATCATTAATCCTGGCATGATTTTTTTTTTTTTATTATCGGCATTGTTGGTTATTTGTCATTGGACAGAGTGATGGCTTTCCTTATAACAAATTAGGTAAGCATTTGGTGTCTGTAAAGTTTTTAAAGTTTTCACTTTTACAGATGGATAGTCCGTAAATATTTCTGCATTTACTTTTAATTTCTAGTACTGATTCCTTACATAAGATAAAGTTTTCCTTTTTAAGATTTATTACAGTTTTCCTTTCCTTGCAGGTTTTATAACCAGTTTTGTACAAACAATAGTTTCTGTCTTTGGTAAACTTATAGTAAAAATTAATGTGGGCTTATTATAATTTAATTTTACTTCTCTAAGTTCCAGTGCTTCTGTTAAATTTAAATACGGCAAACTCTGGTTCGTATAAAAGTCCTTTATAGTTTCTAGCTCTGAGTTTGATAGTATGAATGAATTAACAATACCGCCTTCGGCCCATTGAATTTCGTAATTAATGTTTCTTAATTCTTCATTTAAAATTTTAAGTTTGTGTTCTACGTCCTTTATGATTTAAATGTTTAATGCGTCTGCCGTCCTTATGTTATTAAGTACTAAGTTGGTCATGTTTGTTATGATTTGTAGTCTCTGCTTTATTGCCTTGTTAATGACCATTTGATTCTCATTGTTTCTCAATAGATTATCCGTTTGGAGATTTTGAAATCATCGTGATCGGGAGTGCCAGCAAGCCATTTCCAGGATGTGCCTAGCGCGTTTATGGATCTTGAAAAACGTCTGGGTCTAAGTTCAATTAAAATTTCTTGGGATGATTGAATCTCATGTGTGAGAAAGGGATAACCATTGTCCTTTTTGGTCACGTTTAACTGTCTCTTCTATTTTGGTTAATAATGTGCTGTACTGGTCCAAGTTGATGACGTGTAGTATTTTGAAGGTTCCGGTGAGAATCTTTGACTGTCCGATTTCTGTAGCTTTGACTTGTGAATTTGAGTAGTACAAGATTTGTGTCTCTGATAATAGCGGTGATCAAAGTCCTGAAATGTAATGTCTGATTATATTTTTGTGAACAATTCGATGTGATTCAGTTTGGATAGTTCCTCCATTGTCGACTCTGACTATTTCCTGTTTGTAACTGTGCGTCAATTTATTACCTAGTCTTTTGTTGCCTTTAACGAAAACGAAGTCACCTTGCTTATAAGTCTTGATTTCAGTCCGCTTTTTGTTGTGTGTTTTTAAGTCTTTTACTTGCTTTTCATATATCCTAATGGCAGCTAATCTATCTTTTTCCTGAAGTGAGGGATCAAGGTGAACTTTTCTTCCGAAAAACTCTTCTATTGGTTTTTTTTGGTGGTCGAGTGAATAGAATGATTGTATTTACTATTATTTAAAAGTTCTTCAAATTATCCTTAAATTTTTTCTGCATGAAGACACCTCATTATTTCTGTTAGGGTGGAATGGAATCGCTCTACCTCACCGTTAACTGAACTAGTATACGACATAGTACTATAGATTTTTATCCAAATTGATCCTCTAACATGAAGGTAATGACTGAACAGTTTAATGACTTCTCATTGTCTATGACGATACTCTCGGGAGTACCGAAAGAAATCAATAACTCTTGTAAATGTATTTTAATATCTTCGGTTGTTCTTGATTTTACAATTCTAGCTTGGGCATATTTTGAGAACTCATCTATGGCTGTCATTATTATTTTACCATTGGTGTATTATACGAGTATGTCAAGGTGAATAATTTGTCCTGTATAGTCCGGTAATGGCGTGTGTTTAAGGATTAGTTTATTAGGGTGTAGCTGGTATTTGTTTTCTTGGCAGATCTTACATTGTTTAACTACATTAGTTATTTTAGCTTGCATCTGTGGAAAGTAGCATTTTTGGAGAAGCTGGGTCTTGTTTTCTTTCTGTGAGATCTTTTGTGCTCATTTACAATCTCCGTTTGTTGTTTAATGTCTGCTTTAAGGTCTTTTACTATTGTTCTGCAGTACATTATTTTATATTTTCCAAAATGGTTTGAATAAATATCCTGAAGTTTTCCTAAAATGCTGCCTTCTGTTTTGATTGCATTTGTCACCGTGGGATTTAAGTATTTTTTCAGCATAAAAATTAGTTTGTCCCTTGTAAAGTCTGTGTCTGTAATAGTGTATCTGTGATAGGTGGGAAATATTATTTCAAATTTGTATGAGGGGTCACCTGTCGAAATTATTATTGGATTCTTAAAAACATCGATTAGAGCGTCTGTGAAGGGTATGAGATTATGATGTGAGCTTTTATCACTGTGCTGGGTCGGAGTCATTGAGTTTACTTCGGTTTCTGAGAGAGTGGGTCTAGAAAGGGCATCGGCTACGATGTTTGTAATTCCCGGTAAATACTTCATTTCATAATTATATTCTTCTAAAATGGCCTTCCAGCGTTTTAATTTGTTGTTTGTATTTTTGCTGCTCAGCGCGAATGTGAGGGCCTGGTGATCAGTAAAAATCTTTACCGCGCGTGCTCCGTAAAGGTAGCATCTTAGTGATTTAAGAGCCCAAACTATGGCCAACATTTCCTTTTCGTTTGTGGCATAGTGCTCCTCGCATTTACTTAATGTTCTAGAAATGAATGTAATGGGTTTGCCATCTTGGTCTAAAACTGTGCCAAGAGCATAGTTAGAGGCATCTGTTGTTAACTGAAATTCTCTTTCAAAATCTGGGTAAGTGAGCATAACGTCTGTTGAAGAAAGGGTGCGTTTAATTTTGTTAAATGCTTCCGCTGCCTCGTCATTTAAGGTTTTTGGAATTTTTGCTGACATTCTTTTGGACATGCGTCCCTCTTAAAAGTGAGGTAAGGGCTTTTGCAATTTTTGCATAATCTTTTATGAAGCGCCTATAGAATCCTGATATTCCCAGGAATGACCTTAACTCCTTTATTGTTTTTGGAGGTTTTATTGATTGATTACCTCTGTAGAGATAATAAAACATAAATACTCTACTTCTTTGTTTTAGAAATAGACATTTGTTAAGCTGTTTATTCATGTTAGCGTTTTGAAGCGTATCAAAAATTATTTCGATATTTTTGAGATGGGTCTGCTCGTCTGGACCGAAAATTATGATATCGTCTATATAGACGTAGCATATTTTTCCGATATATTGTCTTAAGATATCGTCCAAGGCCCTCTGAAAAATCGCTGGTGCGTTTTTTAATCCGAACGGTAGTCTTGTGAATTCATATTTTGCGTTATTAATTGAAAAAGCCGTTTTCTCCATGCCCTCTTCTCTTAGGGGAATTTGGTAAAAACCACTATTTAGATCAACAACAGAAAAGTATTCGTTGTTTTTGCCAAGCTGTGCTAACACTTGGTTGATTTCAGGTTTTGGGTACCTATCTGGAATCGTAACTTCATTTAGTTTTCTAAAGTCTATAACCATTCTGTCCTCTTTTATTTTATTCAATTTTTTTTTGGACTGCCCATACGGGAGCGTTATAAGGGGATCTAGATCTTCTAATGATGCCATGATCGAGTAGTTTGGCGATTTCGTTCGTTCGTATTGAGTCTTTCATTGCCATGGGATAGGGGTAATGACGCGAATATATTGGGGCGTCAGTCGATGTCCTTATTTCAGCCTTTACTGTAGTGATAAATGTTAATTTTTCGTCCGGGTCTAAAAAAAAGTGTTGGGTATCTTTGACAAATTAGTTATAGTTTATGTTTCTGGCTATCTGACAAATGGTCCGTTCTAATGTCTATATTGTTCACTGATTGTGACAATTGTTGTCTTATAGGGATTTTTATTGAGTTGTTGATAAGCATAATATTCTTTGATGTGTAAGTAATGGCTTTGAGTTGTTTAAGGATATCGCTGCCTAGGATTCCGCTGAACGATTTCAGTGTTGGTAATAGGAAAAATTTTAGGTTTTCGGATTTTATACCAAATAGATTAATAAATATATGGTGTGTAATTAGCACTTTTCATCCGACGGATTTGGCTTTGAATATTGTTTGGTTTTGTATTGGTTTTTTGACTAATGATGACTGTATGTAATTTTTGTTCGAGCCGGTGTCTATTAAGATTTTTAATATTCGTCCGTTGCTTGTTTTGCATTGAAAATAAGGCAACGTGGAGTCCGTTAATCTAAAAATGGATGTCAGTAAATTTATTTCCCTGTGAGTTGTCTTCTTGTTCAAAATATTGTTCCAGGTCTTCTGGTTCATTTTCTTGTTGGGGTTCATTGTTATTGTTCGATAAATCGACAGATAAGCTTTCGTTTTCATTGTTGGTCTCAATGTGGTTTACTCTTTGAAATTTTGCTGGCTGGTGTACTTCAGCCGACTGTGGTGGGGGTCTTGTTCCTGAGAATCTATTGTTATTTGGTGCTGGTCTGTTCATATAGTTTACCATTCTTGATCTTATGGGCGGGTCTATGTCCATAGAAACTGACGGTTTTTGTTGGCCTAGGTGGTGGTCTTGTTTTGTAAGATGATTGTATTTGTGGGTTAAAGAATCTATTATTGTTCGTATTGTTTGATTGTGGGTTGAATCTTTAGCCGAACTCTGGTATTTGTGGGCGCATATTATTTTTAGAAGCATAGTAAAGCCGTGGGTAGTTTGGCATTTGTGGGGTTGTGCTGTTTGCGTAGTGGGATAGGAGGGGCTATTCTATTGCTGTTGTTTGCATATTGTGTCCTAAATTGTTGATTATCTAGTTTCAAGCATAGATGTAGGGCTTCGTTTAAATCTGTTGGTTCCCTCATGCCTAAAAATCTTAGAAGGTCGCCTCTAAGTCCCCTGACAAAGGTGACCAGGGCTTTATTACGGTAAGTTTTTGTCAGTAAATGTATGGCTGCCTCACTTTCCTCCAGGCATGCAATTTTATTTAAGATTAAGGAGAGGTGTGCGTAGACTTCTTTGCAAAAGTCTTGTACTGAGCTGTTGCCCTGCGTCATGGAAGACATATGGTATTCCAAAGTTCCTAGGTCCCTTTTCTCCGCATAGTGTGTTGTAATTATACAGTCCCAGTTGAGTGGCGTGTTGAAGGATTCTAATGCGATGTCTGCATTGCCGGTTATTTTATTGCGAACAACGTTCAGGATTCCAAAGTACTTAGGAGTTTCTTTAGACGTTTCGTAGATCTTGAGATCTGTTGGGTTTCCGGAAAAATCCCTGAGGCATTTCACTATGTCCAGAATCATGTCGAGGTCCGTGAGGTTATTGTTATGTCTGATCTGTTAATATTGGCTGCCTGTTCCTGATTTCGTCTTGTTCCCTGTAAGCCTTACACACTACTTCGAAAATCTGCGCATCGATTTCGGGGGTAATCACTAAAGGTATTGGGTGGTTGGCCTGTTGACTATTCACGTTCGGGTTGGGGTTTAGTACTGGAGGTCTGATGAGATTATTCGGATTAGACATCTTTGTTTAATCTTTTTCTTCGTAGTTTGTATAAGAAATGTCTTCGTTCCCTAGTCAAACGAACTTTCCTTGTTACTAAAGTTCTATTTTGTTCGTATTCTATTCCTGAGGAAGTTATCCAGCCTACAAATTCTGTACTTGATCCGTCAGTACCGTAATCACTATTTTTTAAGTCTGTCATTAACAAAAGTCTCAGAGTTTGTCTTCGACAAAGGATTAAATATGTTTTTTAAATTAAAAATAAATTTTTAGAGCTAATTAAATTTGTAATGTTAGGTACTAAAGTTGCGTTCAAAAGATACCAAAAGAAAAAAAAATAAATTGCATAAATAGCTTTCATTAATATTAATATTAAAAGCTTGTTTTGAATTCTTATTGTTTCTGGCTGTTGCTAATAATTGTTGTTTGTTGAAGAATTTGTTTTTCCTAAATGCAATTAAGGAAATTGTTGTTGCTTGTTGCTGATAAATGTTGTTGCAGAAAATTGTTGCTGCCTTCAGTTGTTGCTGGAAAATGTTGTTTGTTTAATGTTTGTTTGTTTTAATAATACTCGTATGTTAAGCCTTTTTGCTGTTGCTTTTTATTAGCAACAGCAAAAATTCTTTGTTTTGTTCTTAATTGTTTTTTTTGTACTTGGCTTAAATTTTTATTTCGCTTTGGTGCCGGGGAATATGTCCTGTTCAATTTTTACTAGGGTTACCTCTGAAACTCATTTATCAAGCATAAAGCACATGAAAAGTATTAACACTTCTTGAGGGCACTTTTTTTCTTTGAATAGTTCATAAAAATACTCGGCACTTAATTTGGGGCACTTTAAAAAACTTATAAAACTCGGCACTTCTTGAGGGCGATTTTTTAAAAATTGAGTTATTTTTATGTTTTAGGTGGGTACTGTGGCACTACTTAAGGGCCTTAACTCTTTAGTCAGTTAGTTTATATTAATTGAAACTCGTCCATTTGATGGTTTGATAGTATCTGACCGTTTTTTATTTTTTCTTTTCTTTTTATAAGAATTTAATGTAAAGGTAAGCTAATAATAAATCTTGGCATTAAGTAAATGAAAAATAAAACAGTTAAAATAAGTTGACAATAATTCTTGGAAATCAGTAAATGAAAATAATTAAATTTCAGTGAGAAATATTTTGCAATAGGACCATATTTTGCAATAGCGAACAAGCACACTTTTGAGTGCAAGTACAGAAGTGTGAAAAAATAGCATTTCTTGAATTGAACGAATTTATTTGAGTTGTTAGGAAATGTTATTTTAAAGTTTTGTGTCGTGAACTTATACATATAATTTGTTATATCTTCAGCCTTACAATATTCGGGCTACTTATGTTTCTAAGAAAAATGACTGCTGTCAAATGCGAATTCTAGACCATCAGACCCGGCCCATCATACAGAGTATTTTGAAGCTTAAAGTGTGAACTTATTAAAAATGAATTGACTAAAGTTTCGTTTTTAACTGACGTAACAAAATTGGTCATGAGAAAAAGTAAAATCATGTGAGTATAGCTACAGTACCCCGTCAGTATCCGTATCCCTCGCATTATGTGTGTGCGTGTAAAATTAAGTTTTGGTTTTCTAATGGCCATTTTGGTGCGGCGGCCAATGCAGGAACATCACCGATAGTGTGAAGGAGAAGACATAAAAAAATCGGATTTAATGTTGAGATAATTTTCGACTTTAAACGTAAAATTGCGTTTTAGAACCAAATTAAAGTAAACGATATTAAAGCGGATGTTAGCGAAGAAAACAAAGCGGAAAGAACAATATCCTTACATATATTTCTATACGGCGGAAGCTCTAAGTGCGTGTGGTCTGGGAGGACAGACGACAGACGGACGAGCAGACACTAGTAGACATTTTCCAATTGAGGTTGATGCGGGGCTACGATGGTACATACATTCATTTGGACACAGAAATAGACAAACAGACAGACAGTATTACAGACAAACATACTTACATATATATTGAGGGTACATATTGCGCGGTAAAATTGTATCTCCTAAACATTTTTTTGTTTCTGTACAACAATAACCATTGAATTCTTTTACGTTTCCTTATTTCTCAAGGTACCCAAATACTCACTAAAATTTTACATTTATTTTTATAGTTTGTAACTGGGCTATAACGACAAAGCAAAACGAGGAAACTCATAAAACAAATAGATTTTTTTGGGATTATCCTTTCTGCAGCGTATCCGTTTAAAGAAAGGAATGGCATGGAAATAGGGTGGTGCACATTGAGCTCTTTGGCAACAATGGAATGAAGGCTCAATTTTTCGTAAAACTCACATCAAGATACGTAAGATTGTATTCTGCTTATCATTGCTTATCATTTATTGAAATGTGAGTTTCGACGATTGTTTGATGAAAATACTCAATGTCTATCTGTAAACAATACACACTTCCAATGCGGATAAATACATAACGTTGTCTACAATATCAAATTAAATTCCATTACAGTATTATATCGGACTACCTTAAACTTATACACATTTGAGCAAATTGAACGAAGAAGGCACTAACGGCACTTCTGGAAAAATTCAATTTTTCAATATTTCTACTTTTATATGATGAATTTCATATCAAAACCGATATGCATTGAACCCGACCCTCTCAGTTTTTAATGAAATTTTGCATACAGCTAGATTTTAGGTATAGAAACACAACCTCATTTTTAGAAATTGCAGTTTTGAAAATATGTGGGCGTGGCAAGGTATCGAAATATTTGAAAAATGACGGTAATGGGTACTTTTAAGCTGCGATTACTATGGAATGACTCAACCGATTTGAATGATCTTGGTGCCATTAGAAAGCTATATAAGTCACCTTTCGAAAACATACACTGTAAAAATTTTATATTACACTGAAAAAAAATTTTTGCCAAAAATAAAAGTTTAAACTTGGAAAACACTTTAAAGATCAAGTTTTTTTTTCCAAAAAAAATTTTTTTAGATAGGTCTATTAATTATATATAACATATCTAAAAACTAAAATGGGGTTTTTTTTTATTTTTTTTTTAAAAAATTTTTAAGTAAATACATCTCTTGTTAACTTCCTTATATTTTGATATCTTTGTGTGACAAAAAAGAATAAAGTAGCTATACTTTGGAATGACGAAAGTTATCTACGTATCAGATGGTGCAGGAGCACAATACAAAAACAAATACAACTTAATTAATTTATGTCATCATAAAATTGATTTTGATATATTCGCTGAATGGCACTTTTACGCAACCAGCCATGGAAAATCTGCATGTGATGGTATAGGTGGGACATTAAAAAGAGGTGCTCGGATGTATAGCATAGCAAATAAAAACCAAATTCAAACGGCGAAAGACCTTTATCATTGGGCTTCACAAACTTTTAAGACCTCCATAGAAGTTGCTTATGCAGACGCTGACGACTACAACAAAACAAAAGAAGAGCTATTTTCAAGGTATAAAAATGCTAAAACTATTACAGGAACTCAAAGCTTCCATTCTTTTATACCTTTAGATGAAACTTCACTAAATGTTAGCAAATATTCTGAAAGTCAACAGTATTTCTTGCGCAAAATTTTATATTAAATATAAAAAAAATATATAAAAAAAAAATTTATCAAGGTTAAGTCCATATTTTTGGGGGTGTCTGAAAAATTTGATAATACGATTCTTGTTCTAATCTATTAGAATTACCAATAAATTCTGTATAACTTCCAAAGTATAGCTACTTTATTCTTTTTTGTCACACAAAGATATCAAAATATAAGGAAGTTAACAAGAGATGTATTTACTTAAAATTTTTTAAAAAAAAAATAAAAAAAACCCCATTTTAGTTTTTAGATATGTTATATATAATTAATAGGCCTATCTAAAAAAATTTTTTTTTGGAAAAAAAACTTGATCTTTAAAGTATTTTCCAAGTTTAAACTTTTATTTTTCAGTGTAATATATAATTTTTACAGTGTATGTTATCGAAAGCTGACTTATATACCTTTCTAATGGCACCAAGATCATTCAAATCGGTTGAGTCATTCCATAGTAATCGCAGCTTAAAAGTACCCATTACCGTAATTTTTCAAATATTTCGATACCTTGCCACGCCCACATAGTTTCAAAAATGCAATTTCTAAAAATGGGGTTGTGTTTCTATACCTAAAATCTAGCTGTATGCAAAATTTCATTAAAATCTGAGATGGTCGGGTTCAAAATGTACCTTTTTTTATAGGTTTTGATATGAAATTCATCATATGTAAATATTTAAAAGGAAATTGGTATTGCTTAGAAGTCGAGGGCATTGGCGCACCTAATGGCATTACACGGACACTGACCTAATTATTGATTTACGCCATCAAGTAAATTTTCGACGCTTCTTATACGTGTAGTATAGTTTAAAACCGGGTTGGAACATTCAATGTTCTTCAAGTTGCACGTCGTCAATGCTCGTAACATTACCAGTAAGAGATTATATAAGTATATACTCGTAAAGCCTGGTATTAGGATCTTTCTTGTGAAAAACGCTTCATGAAATTTGCTAGAAAAAAGTATTTAGGAGCAAGGATGGATGCTATTGGAATTGAATAAAATCGGTACTGGTTTAAACATAGCTCCCACACATATGTTCAACCAGTTATACGTATGTCTATAGCTGTAGAAACCTCATATTGCATTCAATATTGATACAATTTTTAGACCAAGGACAAACTCTATTGAAATTGAAGGGCATCCGTTCAGATTTAAATAAAGCTTCCACACAAATGTTCAACAGACCAAAGGTTATATGTTATTAAAATGAATAAAAATCGATTCAAATTTAGATATAGTTTCCACATTCATGTTCAGCCGATTGATGTCACAAGCTCTAGAAGCCACTTATTATATCCATTCGTGGTGATATTTGGCACTATTCAGTATCGATCAGTATTTTTTTTATTATTATTTTATTTATTTCAGACTAAATATAATTACATTTTTAAAGGTTCCCCAGCGCCAAATCGACAATATAGGGGCGCGTTGGCATAGCTATCACGATTTGTTAAAAATTAAGCGTTGCATATTCAATAAAAGGAAATTTATAGTAACTAAAAAAAGAAAATTAAAAATTAAAGGGTGGTAATATTTTTAGGGCCGATGTTAATTTGTAGCGCAAAAGAACCATTGATTCGTTAGCTGTGTGGAAAGTGGCACCGTCCTGTTGAAACCACATATCGTCCACATCCATATATTCGAATTCGGACCATAAAAAGTTCGTTATCATCTCAAGATAGCGCACACCATTCACAGTAACTGCCTGGCCGACCTCATTTTGGAAAAAAACGCCCGATGATGCCGCCAGCCCATAAACCGCACCAAGCTGTCACTATTTGTGGGTGCATTGTTTTTTCGACAATCACTCTTGGATTATCATTCAGCCAAATGCGACAATTCTGCTTATTGCCGAATCCACTGAGGTGAAAATGTGCCTCATCACGGAAGAAAATTGATTTTCATTTTCAAAATAAGCCTGAATACTTTAACGCGTTGCTATCTTGAGCGTCTTTCCACTGCACACTGGTCTAGAATCAATTTTTTTTGGCATAAATTCGAATAATGCCGATAGAGACTTGCAATCTTACCTGTTTGTAAGGTATTTCAATAATATGAAATTTACGAGTTTTTGAGGTGATCGGGCCACGCCCACTCCCGCCCCCAGATGAACTACAAATCTTAGTACGATTAATTTCACAAATTTTCGTATGACCTTTATTGTATGGAAACACTTTCCACAAAATGTTGATAGATATTTATTTGTGTATTCAAAATAATGTGAGAAAGTTTCATTAGATAACATAGTGTGATTTATTTGCAATAGATGGCGCTTTTCAGGCCATAGACCGCTTTGGGCTAATCAGAAATTGAGCTAAATAAAAATTTAAATTTTATGAGTTTGCTGGAATTTGCTGGGGAGATCTAAGTTTCCACAAATAATAAACACATTGACGAATACTTTAACGTTTAAACTTCCGTGCAAGTTCATGCCCAGACCCAACTTTCCAACTACCAAACATATAGGTTATGTTGAATAATAAAAACATAATAACATAACACTCAAGAATAACGACAAGGACACAACAAAAATTAAATTTTAAATAATGTATGTAAACTACTTACCTTGATCTTCAATTTCCATTGCACAACTTTTTTATACTTTCCTTTTTAAATTTTTACTGTTAATATAATTGTTACACTGTTTTGACTTCGAAGTAATAACACGTGCTAAAACATTTAACTTTCAATGCTTGCCAAACTTGCAGTGTTGCCAATAACTTTTTTTTATTTATTATCGATGATTGCTTGGAATGTTGCCATTGAGAAAATATGTAAACTTTTTACAATTTCTTAATTTTTTGGTTTCGAATTTATGCCAAAAAAAATTGATTTGGGACCACAGTGCACTGTTTAAATTGAGTTAGTTGAGAAAAATCAAATGAAATGCAGAAAAAAACTTGACATTTAGGTGTGGTTCCATTCAACATCGGCCCTTAAAATTGAACCACCCTATACAATGGTGGAAACACAAGAGATTCTACAATAGAAGCATTTCTATATTTTGAAGTAATATGACTTGAACTGCAGATTGAAAGTTGAGATTCTCGGAATAGTTTTGAGTTTGTGGTAGATTGTTATATTCGAAAGACCCAATTCGCAGTTTAATTGTTTCCAGTCTACATCTCTTCACATTTAAATTCAAATTGTTCCTGGTTTGAACTGTTTGATTTCGGGAAAATGCAATTGCTTGGTGTTGCACAGACTTGTACATGATCATCAATAGCTGTATTTTGTAGGGTCCATGTAAGTAGAGTCCATCTGGGTAAGTTCAAAATTCGGCCAAGAGGTCCATAGACCTGTTTCATTTTGATTTTCTTCACAAATTTGAGTTTTTAATCGCCAAACATACATGATTTCCCTTATACACTCCACCAAAGGTGGATGGCATATTTATTTGTCATTGTGTTTGCACAACTGCGAAATATTATTCTGGGATCATGTGAAGTACTTTATATATATTCCTGATCGTCGTAAAGTTCTAAGGCGATCTAGCCATGTCCGTGTGTTTGTTGATAGGATGGGATTGTAAATGGGTAAAATCGGCTAAATGACTGAAGGTTTCTTGCTTAATAGTATTTTTTTAAGTTTTTTCCTAACAAATAATCATTCTTTGTGGACGGACAATTTTTCATATGGGTACTGTATGATGGGACACACTAAATGCCTCAAAAAATGGCATAGTTCCAGGACTTTTGGCTTATGTGGCCTGAAAACGTATCGCGTGGCCAAAACAGGCGATTAAAACTTTTTGCTACGAGTCCATACATAGAGTTATTTTAAAGTTTCGGATGAGAGTATGGACCCAAGGGGCCCAAGACAAGTAAAAACGTCGTTAAGTTCGTTAAGGCAGAATCTTGGCCGTTACTTCGACACTAAAGCGCAAACAATTTCAGACATCTTCGGCTCATGCGCTCGAGCCTCATCTCAGCCGAAACTGCAAATATAAAAATATATATTTTGGTAGCAATGTTTGCTTTAAATTGAATACACATATGTAGGTCCATATTATCTATTGACATACATATGTGTTTTCATATATTTTTGGGTCACCAGTACCGCGACTTCCAGCAACTGTCTGTTCATGCCCTGAGGTATGAACAGACCAATCCACAAAAAGTTATGATTTGTACTTTAGTCTTTTAAAGAGGAACTTTTTCCCCCAGGGCCAATTTCGCCTATTTACAATTACAAACAGCCAATGACGTTTATCCGTTATCATGCAAATTTTAAGGGCCCTTAATTTAATTCCTTTCAACGCTCTAGTGCTTTCAACAGACACACTAGCTTTCAACTGTTTTATTTATGCTTTCAAAAAAAAATTGTTAAAGCAGTGTCTGAAATTTCCTTAAATGTCAGTTGATCCAAGAGCAAATCATCAACAAAGTTTTGTTCATTTTATTTCGTTCAATAAGTTATTGAGTTTTTTCATTATATATTACCGGTCCACCGAACAATAAATGGGAAACCACCGCTCTAGCTTCGACCTCCATTAGTTGGATTAGTTAAACTTTACGGTATCTGAGAGCTAATCATTATGGACCATCTCCCTAAACATTTGAATAAAATGTCAATTTTTTCCTGGTTTATCGAATATTGGTAAGGATGGTCTTTTTGGTCCGAGAATGGCCCTACACCTCACCTTCGATTTATTCTTAATCGTGTCAGCCATGTTTAGTAATGTCAAATTTACTACATTGTTCAAGTCCAAAAGTTTTTAGTCCGCTAGATGTTCTGTGGTGTATCGTTTTGCTAGGCTGTAATTTTTCCCTCCGCAATTGCGCAAGTTCTTTTCAGGCAGTTCATCCTTAGTTCCAGGGGGTATTACTTTTTTATATGTGGAATATTTATTATTCCGAAGGTTACGAGTTTCTAACCACTGGTGCGGGAAAAGTAGTTTTCTATTTTGTGTCGGTCAGTACGACGAGTTTTATATAAAATTTTATATCAATTCAAAGATATAAATCTATACAGGAAACATTTTAAATTCTATCTAAATTAAATAAAGCATAGAGCGTTGAGAGTGACTTTCTGGTTTTAATTGCATCAATGCTTCAACGAACCATGTCTCTAGTGTCCCAAAAGAAACTTATTTAATCAGAAAATGTTACTACCCAGCTAGCATTTGGAAGATCATTTTCAAAATCACCTTGCTGAGTCTTCTTCGAGTACCTCTGGAGATCAAAAACTGATTAATCAACTACATGATCATAAAAGGACTCGATAATGATTCGCGCTAATGGGTAAAAAGAGTTCGATTTAAATTATAACAACAAATTGTATAGTAATCGCAAATTAATCTTCCAGAGGTTTGAAATTTGACTATTGATTCTGTTATCTATTTTCATATTTCGCTCATCTGGAAGATTGAAAAATGCTTAATCAAAAACAGATCATGCAAGTGTTTGAAAAGTGATAATTATGTATTTTATGATCATATTTTGCTCAGATAGATGATTAAAAACTGCTTGTTATGTTTTTGTTATGTTCTTAAGAATAACTGGACAATCTTTGCGTATTTTTGAGTAAATGGCAAAAAGTTAAAATTTTGTTTATTTATAAAATTAACTTCTTGGTGTGAAGATCATTTATTGTGAAAGTGAAATATACAAAAAAATAAAACGTGTAATTAAATTTAATACTTTAATTAAAATCATTAAAGTATTGTAATAGATTAAATAAAAATGGCAATGTCAGCTAAACGAATAAAAAGAATTGAAATTGTGCAAATCAATTTAAATGTTTAAAGTACAATTTATTAATTTAATAATTTTTTTTGTATACTTTATGTTTTTTTATAAAATGTATTCTTAAAATTGGATCTAACTATTTTTAACGAAATGAACTATTTTTACCAAAAAAAAATATTTTCTTTTAAATAAATATTTTCTTTCAAATAAACAATTATTTTCTTTTAAATAAACTCAGAAAGTAGACTGAAAAATACTCGATTTAACACTCATATTCCGTAATCCGATTTAGAGTGAAATCCGAATCCAAGTAAAATTAAACAGTCCAGTACTCATCTTCACAAGAACTTTTGTGATATATTTTCATTTGCAAATATGCTTTATTCGCAAAACTACAAAAGCAAGTGAAAATATCACACAAAAGTTTTTGTGAAGATGAGTACTGGACTGTTTAATTTTACTTCGATTCGGATTTCACTCTAAATCGTATTGCGGAACAGGGGGTAAATACGATTAGAAATACGACTGATAAATGCTCAAGTTAGAGTCATAAATGACGCAAAAAAGACTCCCAAATGATTAGAAATATGGGTGATTAATGACGATAAAATGACTGATAAATAACTTACAAAAGACTCGTAAGTGATTCTAACATGACTGAAAAACGAATCTAAAAAGAGTCACAAATTAATTCAAATGAGACTAACAAATGATCAAAAAATGTTTCTAAAAAGACTTTAAAACTACTCGGAAAGGGGTCGAAAATGACTTTAAACTAATATAGAAAATGACTCATAAATGATTTATTAAGAAGAGTCGCGGGGCAGGCACACTTTTCTCCCGACAAAAGTATCTTTTATGTTCAGAAAAAGCGCGCATATTCCATCTTTTTAATCGCGCAGTTTTATACGTAGTTTGTTTGGTTTTTTGGTAGTATGGCAACTTCGATTACATGTTTCAACACTTCAATTGTCTGTAGATACTTTGCGTAACAGTTATCCTTAACGACTCCCCAGAATTTTGGCTGATTACCCGTTTTAAAAACGAGGGCGTAAAATATCGATGATTGCGTTGGCTGTGTGACATGTGGCACAGTCTTGTTAAAACCAAATGTCATCTATCTAATTCTCTTGAATTTTTGGAGACAAGAACTCGTTGATCATGGCGCGGTGATGCTCACCGTTGAGGGTAACGTTGAGGTAATGATGCCGGCACCCCAATATTCACACCAAACAGCGACTCGTTGTGGAATCATTGGCTTCTCAATAGTCACGTGTGGACCCCATATGCGGCAATTGTGTTTATTGACACAGCCAGTGAGGTAAAAATTAGCTTCATCCCAAAACATAATTTTTCGACCAAACTCTTCATCTCCTGCCAAAAAATCTTTAGCCCATAGGGCGAAGCGAAAACGCATTGAATGGTCATGAGGCTTCAGCTCTTGCACCAATTGAACTCTTTAAGCCTTCATACATAGGTTTTTATGCAATGTTGGTGGATGCTCTTGGACATTCTCAGCCACAGCAGCAATGTTTTCGATTGAATGCACTGGACGAGAACATACTCCGGTTGGTTTGCCCACAAATGAACCATTTTCATGAACTCGCTGCACAAGTTGACGCACAAACTAAACTGAATGCTGACCTCTTCTCGAAAATTTTCCACTCAACTTTCTTACGGTTTACGTTAAAGACTCACTACTTTGGAAGAACAGTTTCAATAGTTCTTAATTTTGTTTATACGTTCGAATGTCTCATTTTGCAAATGTCAAACATTAGACTGAAAATAAAAATAAAAATAAAAATTATCTTATTCTACCTTTCAAAGCAAAAGTAAAATAGCCCACCCGTTATAAATCCTTTCATCTCTATAATCTGGCCTTTTCGCTCATTGTGTGTTGACAACACTGATCTAGGACCACCACAAACCAATGTTATGTTTTTTATAATCGCAAGTGAGTTAATGGACCTACAATTCCGTGTTTTCTTTAGCATTTCCTTTTGATTTTGCTTAACAAAAGATATGGACTTTTTGTATTATATTTTACCATTTTTATGCGAGAAGAAAAATAAATGGAAATAAATGACACAAAGGATATAATATAATCAGGAGTTCGTCAAAAGTCTTCTCATTCCTTAACGCAGCTATTTCAGTAATTCTGTCATTGTTCCGAAAAAGTTCGAGATAATTTCACTTAAGTACGAGTAGTTACAGGGAAAGATACTAATCATTTTACCCAGCGGAGTTTTTTTTTTTCTTTTTTGAAGGAGCTTGTATTTATAATGCATGCAGGACGAGTACTTACCCACCTACCTTCTTCCAAGGGAATGGAATGATGTGGAAGTAAAAGATAATTTTCTAAAATCCATGAAATGTTATTATCCATTTTATTAAATGTTATTTTTTTTTAGTTTGTTTGTTTATCGCTTACTAAAGAATTCAAATTTACAAAAGGTACATTATTTTCAAAATGTAAACTCGAAACTAATTTATATATATATATCTATATATTTTTACTTAGTGATGATATTGGCTATCATATCATGTGTTGTAGTTGTTGTATCAATGCAAATTTAAACTATTAATTCAACCAATTGGATAAAAACGTTTCTTTCATTATTCTTAATTATAATAACACTAATACATTATCACTATACATGTACATATAAATATTATTAAATATACCTTTATACAAATGTATGTATGTGTAGATACATCTCTGTCCGGCAGACACACGCACACCTTAAGAGTGACAGAGAGTGACAACGTTTCAATAGCTATGTACGAGTACTTGTACGTATTTATTTACATGCCACTGGCCGCAGGTTCAGAAAACAGCACCTACACCCTTGTCACCGTCGGCTATATCGTCAATTACGAATCACTGTAATATCTTCTGTATGCGAGTACACATGTGTAATGCAGAAAATACATTAGGTGACAATGATCCCCTTTCTAAAACCGATACGTAAAGGATCTCTCGACGGTTAAGTCCTGGCGCTTGTGTCTCCCAACTAGCGGCCAGTTTACCAGAATAAAATATTTGTCTATATGTATTTCTTAATATTGGCGATCGAGTATATATTATTAGCATTTGTTTTCTTTGTATTTGTTTATCTATGTCGGTATGTACAATTTAAGCACAAGTGGATGCTAATATGTCCTTTAGTAAAATTCGTTCTAATATGTTGTATTTCATAGAGTCAAGAATATACAGAGGTATGTACTCTTGGCCTAATACATATATCTGTATGTATTCAACATGAATACATATATATATATCTGATGTATTCAACATGTATATATGTACAAAAAAAACATACTTACATATTTATGTCAATAGTTACAATTTCAATTTTAATTGCCGTTTAACTAGGTAGTTGGTAAAATACAAATAGATATACTTGTATGTATGACAACGTACGAGTACGTTTACATATACAAACATATGCATGTCTTTAGTAATTTATTTAAATTTATCTTTATGTTTGAGTTACATCTTATATCTGTATTTTATTATTGCACTGTATGCATACTATGTGATACATGTGTGTGAGTATATAAGGGGGGCCCTTATTCGATAACTTTTGAAAAGCAAATGATCCCCACAATTGTTCACAAACTCCAATAACTGATGAGTGCACAACTTTGACGCGATCAAATAATTCTGAAAAGTGCGGCCGATGATTGAGTTCGTTTTTTGAAACATGGCAAAAGAGTCCTTTATTGTTGCGTAGCTTAGCTTTTGATGACCAGTTTCAAGAATTTTTACAAAATGTCAAAATGTCTTTCCGGATTTGGATGTATGTATTTGAACACCTTGTTGTGTTTACTGGGGTATAGTTACTGTGACCACGAAATAGACAACGAAATAGTGTACCTTTATGTTGACTCAATGTATTTTGTATTTTAACATAACAAAAAACTTGTTATTGTGGTATATACTAGAGGTCTTCCGAGGTGACGTACTGATGTCGCCGAGACGGCTGACACAACGATTGCCGAACTTGAAGTGCATATTCCCAGATGCGGGAGTTTTGTTCGCCGTCGAAATTCAATTGCGCTTTATCTGCAAAATCGTTGACTATTTCGAGCTGATTATAAAAGGCACAAGCTGTCACACTGCGTGTGACATGCTGAGTTGTTGAGATCGATAGCGAGTTAATGTTTCAGACTAAGTTAGCCACTTTCGGCTACACACATTCTCGCCTGTGCGAAATGTACGACAACGTACGGCAAGTGGAAACGCACTGTTTGTACCATTTCCCAAGGTTGTACTAAAGAAAAAATATTTAGATTGACGGCGATACGATGCTGACTTGCCGTCAAGATTTTAGGCTTGAAAGAGCTCTGACTGTCAAAACTACATATGATGAAAGAATTAAAGTGGTTAAACTCGAAGATTATATTTCTAAATAATAATTAATGACATAGAATTGGAAATAGAGAAATAAGTGAGCATTGATAAAAATATACTATTGTTAAAATAAGACAAGATAAGACGAACTTTTGGGAGCCACGACTTAGTGTTGTGCAAATTGTTTTGCACAACACTAAGTCAGTTCCTGCAGCTAGTGAACGCATTCGAAGTTGGGAAACGACACTTATCGTAACATGCTTGAAAATATCCACAAGCAAACAACTCAGGGACAACCTAATGTTCTTAAATAGATGAGTGAGTACAGGTATATAATTAGAAACATAAATATAAGTGTTCGTATGAAGTAGTTTAAATATTTATGTCTGTCCAGGGTGATATATGCACGTTGGCAACTCTTTCATTCATTGGAACTCTTACAACATGTACTTGTATTGTAAAATGGGTTGCGGATAAAAGCTTTAACACTCCAAAAATGTAATAAGGCTTTTCCTACGAATAACTAAGCGTTCGTAACCAAAATTAACTGTGTTTTCATGAAACTCGCCTAATAATGAGTCGTGTTTAAGTTGTCTTAATTAGATTACATCAGAGTTTAGTATTAAACTTAAAATCTGTATTAGTTTTCAAAATATTGTCCATTTTGTTTAGTATGGGATTTTATGAGAATCTACCAAAAACGTTTAAATACAGTAAAATACATTGTGTGTATGTACGAGACTTCCACAATTCAGCAAGTCATGATGGCATGCAATTATTTTGTGCATAACCAAAAATTTAAAAAAATTCTTTTCCATTGGCCGTAACCCAATCTAATGCACGTTCACAGATGAATTTCTTTTTAAACAAATTATACTGTATGTGTTAAAACATTTGTTAACACAGAATTAATGCTATTTCACAAACTTATGCTATGTCGATAAGCTAGAGAATGTTGTCCTAAACATATAAGATGTTTGTATAGACCAATTAAGGTGAAATACAAATATTTTAATGTTTGTAGCATATTCCAAACAAGTATGTGCTAGCATGCAAACATATTTCTAACTTTTTTTCGTGCATTTATGCCTGCTGAGATTTCTGCAAACAAACTAATGTTGCACACTAACATATGAATGATTGGGGACATTTCCGCAAACATATTAATGTTTCGGTGCCAACAAATATAAGTTTGTACAAAAGCATATGCATTTTTGGGAACATTGCAACAAACATATTTATATCTACAGTGATTTTTATGTATAATATGTTTGCGAGCAAATATATTTGTCCATTTTTTTCCCCTCTCGACAAACCCAAATTTCGCTCTACAACACGCTCTTCCTACCCCTGCTTTTATTTGGCGATAAAACATGGGTACTTGCGCAAGCGGATGAAATAATATTGGAGAGAAAGATTCGAGAGAAAGATTCTTCAAAAAATATAAAGACTTCCTTGCTGCACTGAATATTTCCAAGGACGATTTTGTGGGCGCACGCAGCAGGGGCAGACCGAGGACCCGCTGAGATGTCTACTTGAATCAACGGAACTTTGGAGTAACCCACTGAAGGTGAAGCACATAAGGCAAAATCGTGTAAAATATTAACCTTAACGCGGCCAAAAATCCTTTAAGGTTAAGACCGATCATTTAAGTATGTAAGTGGAGTATTCACTGCCAACCTAATAAAACAAACTGTTGAACTTCTGGTTTCCATGTCGCCTTCTATACTGATGATGTAAGTATAGAAAGCCTTTTTGATAAACTAGGGCTTAAGATAGCGCGAAGGCCATCTGCACGTAGAAAAAAATATGTTTATATGCAAACATATATATGTTTGGAACATGCTACAAACATTGAAATGCTTGTATTTTAGCATACATATTATAAGTTTGGGACAATATTTTAGCACATTCAAATATCATTTGTTTGTGGAATAACATAATAAAAAATAATTAATAATTAAAGTACATATTTAATAAAGAATTCTTTATTAATTGCTTGTTATTTTTTAAGGGATTAGATGTAGTGGAAGCAGAACGCATTTAGAAGAAAGAACACTAGTGAGCATTAGTAGACGTATTTCAGTACAAAAAATGGAATTTCAGTTTGCGTGTAAAGGTTATAAAAAACAAATCGATGCTTTAAAAAAAAATATGTGTTGGATTAATGCCCGTAATTTTTAATAATTATGTCTAGTTATATTAATGTTTGGGTGTCAACATATGCATGTTTGGAAACATTGCTACAAACTAGTACTTGCTTGCTGTAACCCAAAACTTTATCTGTATTGAGCTTCCTGCAAACATTTATATGTTTTCTGCAAAATATGTTTGCATGGAAATATATATATTTCAGCATGTGATCAATGTAGTGTCTACTAAGCGGAGATTTTAACTATCAAGAAAGTAACTGAATGGAAACTGAAAAATAGTGTTCTCGTCACCGTGGAAATGAATATATTCTTAGACAGTCTGGCTGACATAAAATCGCTGGATTGGAACGGCAGCAAATCTCATAATGATATGGCTTAGCTTAATATTTACATTGTTGGGTGCCGGGCCACAGAGACACATCAGGGAACTGCAAAACAGATGAGCTAGTTGTACACGATACTACCTTATTCATTCCAGGAAAGCTAAAAACCGACGGCAGTATTTTAATCTCTTGAAAACTAAAATTCTGCGCATAGTTTTTACATTACAATGTAACTAGATATTGAATACGGTTCTGATTGGTTATAAAAAGCTCTCACACGCTGCTGTCGTTATGACGGCCTGACTTCTAAATGTCTCAACAGCAACAGCAGTGAAGATGAGGAGGAGTCCATCCATTTAATGCGAGAACAATTCTATAAAAAAGATTTTAGCTGCCACAACAGGCGGTCCTGAATATCCAAATAGTTATGTAGATGTCTGTACTGTAATGTTGTCATAGCTACTTCTATCTTCTGATAGAATGCTTTGATCAAAACTATTTATATTCGGGAATTGCTACAGAATGAAAGCATTGATTTTCAGCCGACTTTTTCTACATACACTATAAAAACATATTGCAGATTTAGAAGGTATAACTTGCATTTTAAAATTAACTTTTGCAAATAAACCATTAAAGCTATATCATATCTATATAAAAGGACTTTAGAAAAGTTAGTGAGTGATAAAAAATCAGCTGCCTGGTCATTTCAGTTGTGTAACCAGTTTGACTGTTTTAGAATAAACTTAGTAGGGACATAAATACTGTAACACACGTTTTATGCTGTAAAAAAAAACACTGAATGTTTTTGGACCAAATATTTTTTAATATATTTATTGATGTATATTGTATCAAAAAAAATCTACTTATTCGCAATGTCCGCCTTTTGCCTTAAGTCGCACTGGCCAATCGTCAATAGCTGCACGAACCTCGTCCATTGGAAAATTGGCCACAGCTCGAACCAAAGCAGTCTTAAGAGATCCAATGTCGGGGTATCTTTTGTGATGCTTCCTTAGATTACCGCGCATACACTCTGTCATTTTGCTTGTTACATTTTTTCTGAACGGTAAAATTTTTTTCATCGGTGAACAAAATTTTTCGGTGCAAGTTATCAGCGTGCTTCACCAAAAGACGTTTGCATTTTTCAATCCTATTTTTTTTAAAGCTGCAGTCAATAAATGTCCGGTACGTTGTTTGAAAGCCCCAAGTCACAAGTCTGTTTTACTGATTCGACTCATGGACTTTTGCGTGATATTCATCTCACGGGCCATGTTTTCGGGGCAGATTTCTGTGAATTCTTGATTTAACGGCTTTGATGACATGCGGTGTTCGAACAGAGCGTGGGCGGCCCGACCGGTGACGGTCTTTTACATCTCCAGTCTCCTCAAACAGTTTTATGTATCGGTAGACGCTATTGGGTTAGCTTTCAAAACCCATATGACATTAACGGGCTATGTTCAGTTTAATATTAAAGCAGTATTTATGTCCCTACTAAGTACAATTGTGTCCTAAAATTTTTATCAAGTAGGTT
The DNA here is from genome assembly GCA_963513945.1 of Hydrotaea diabolus. Lineage (NCBI taxonomy): Eukaryota > Metazoa > Arthropoda > Insecta > Diptera > Muscidae > Hydrotaea > Hydrotaea diabolus. The sequence continues at coordinate 91,488,416 of OY740716.1, forward strand.
GTACGATCACGGGTACCTGCTAATTGCATTTTAAATATTCTTCATTTTTCACACCATATTGCAAAAACACTTTGTAAATTATACACATAAATCAATTGTGAACGTTATGATTTTTATACTCATTGACTGGGATCTGCAGTTTTAGATCGAAAAAATGAGTGATGCATGTACGAGTATTATATGGCTTTCCAAAATTTACTTTGCGACCACCAACGAAAAGGATAAGATGTATTAAGGCGGATTTTTAACCTGAGTTTCTTCTGGGATAGTCGGGCACAACCCCGACTATAGCAGAGGATTTAATAAACCATTCGTATCCGTTATTTGTCCACAAGATAAAGAAATTCAATGTTTGCATCACTTCAATCCCACTTCAATGAACTTCGTTTTTTACTCTAAACGTTCTTCATCGGCGGAGATTTCGTTTTCGACCCAACGATATCTCCCAGCCACATATGTTAATCTGACCCACAACATACGCATCGAAATATATTTAAGGTACGTTTAAAGATGATAATATTTCTTATGTCAGTGTGGCCAATGTATCCTATATAGGTTGTATGTTTTTAGTGTGGATAAAGTGCCAATGGGTGAGCTATTGAGTTGTGGGTCCGATGTGAAATGTTTTGCTGGGACATGCCTTTCTGGCAATAGCATCGTTTTATTCAAATGCTGTAGGTAACACTTTCAAAAAATGCAAATAAGAACGTTTTGCGAAACACGGTGTTCTTTTACTTCATTTAAGTACACACTGAGAAAAAATTAGTAGGAAATCGGTCCGAAATACAACAGAATTCGGATAAACAGAATTTCTGTAGCAATAACATAATATTAATTATTGGTTGCGACAACTGGCGGTTATAGCAACCAAGCAACTGTGATGTACATGTAAACTTGGCACCAATAATTGGTGGTGACAACAGATTAGTTCTTTGTAGTGACCAAACCATGTTAAGTTGGCTGTTGTAACATAATGTTTGTTATTTTAACATCAACATATAAAACCTTTAATATTGTTTCGGTTTTAGTCAATACAGAAGCTATGTTTACGACAAAAACATATTTCAAAATCCCCAACAAATTTATAAAAAAAAAATGGTCAGGCAGATTAAGTTTCATGGGTTAGACGGTAAATGCTTCCCAACGATTCTGCCATATAAATAAACGAATAATTAATGAAAAATAAAAATATATAAATAAAAAATATATATTCCAGAATATAGAAACAGGCTTAACTGTAATTTAGCGACACTACTCAGACTTTATATTTTTCCCTAGTAACGGCCATCCAAAGCTTGACAATAAATATTGTTATAATAATTTATTATTTTCCGATTGGGGCATCACTGCAAAGCTTATCAAAACATCTATCCAAACACGTATTTATTTTACTGATCAGTTGACCCATTGCAAGGCCATAAATCTATAATAACAACCAATACGTGTACAAATTCAGCTCCAATAATTATCTTAGTCTCTTAGGACTACCGATAATTGTTTTCTTCATCCGAAAGTGTCAAGTTTCTGTATTGAAAATTGCTGTCTTCTCAAGCAACATTCGGTTGTAACGATAGAATACATGGATAGAGCGTGCAACCACCAACATTCGGTTGTGGCAACAAATCTGTTCTTTGTGTGTAGGAAAAATATGTTTAGCTCATGTTTATTTCGGTCTTTTGCTTTAACGCATTGAACAGGGATTAACCGGCTTGACAACTCTTGCATCTATATTTAAAAAAAAAAGTTTTTTAAAAATGGCATAATAACATTGATTTTTGGTCGCCCACTTTGCCATTTTGTAAAAAACTTGTCTTCTTGAAAAATATAGATATAAGAGGTCTCGAGCCGGTTAATGCCTGTAGGAAACACATTTTATATAAGAACAACGTTTATAAGTAAAAAAGTAGAAAATAAGTGTTTGCCAAGCAACTCAAATAACAAGTGCTTTTGAAAAAATAATTTATATAAAACAGTTGTTTATTAAAAGAAATTAATAAAAATTGTGTGTTATAAACTTTAAGCACAAATGTCTTGTTAATGTCTCATTAGCATTCGCTGGCTTAATATACTTATACAAGGGGCGTACCTTGATTTCTCTGTATTTTACTGAATAATGAAATATATTTTCAATAAAAATGTCTAACAAATTCTTTTGTGATGCCTTTTATCGTACATGATAATTCGTTCTAAAAAAATAAACTTGCACCCGTTAAAGTTTAAGCCATCGATAAAGCATTTAAATCCACACATTAATAAATTCTAAAAAAAATCGTTCTTACATGAGAATGCCGTATAAAAAAAGATTTTCTGTTGCCACAAATTTCATATTTCTATTTATATACGAGTATGCACATAAGAAATTTGTTTCTTATAACCAATAACTGATTAGAAGAAAGCAACGCGTATAAGACTTTCTTATATCCGTTTTATTTTGTAGTGACTGTTGATTTTGAGGTGACGATACGCATGTGTTCCCATCACTTGAAGCTGATAAAGTTTCTAAAGGTAAGAGTCCTAACATGTCATCCTAATTCACTGTGCAATTGGCTTTTCACGATATAATTTTTTATTTTTTCATTTATTGTATGTTTTTGTTCACTCATATGTGTGCTGTGATAATAGTTTATAATTGTCTAAAAATAACTTAAATGTTTCAAAGAAAGGCACTTTGTGTTGTCTAAATATTTAACAAAAATAATTTAACTTCTATGACAGACATTAATAGAAAATCAATGACATTTTGAATAATTAAACAATTTCACAATGATAATCAATTAATGAATATGTTAATTTTCTTGCACAACGTACACTTATTCATATGTTGGTAAGTGGTTGTTACATCTAATAAGAAATATTTTATGTGTTTTATTATGAATACTTCTACATACACTTACACACATTCTACACTTGTTTGTATTTGGCTGCATTTATGTGTAAGTATATTTATAAGTACATGTGAACGAACTCATGTGTAAACATTAGGGTGACCCTAATGTTTAAAATGCACGATAGCAGATTCTGGAAGTAGTCAACAGTCGAACTGTCCACACTCTAGGATGATTGGAAGGGGATTAACCTCGGTAATAACTGTGGGCAAGTCAAGGATATATTTATATTTTTATTGTCCTACATATATCCTCAAAGTTTCTTCATTAATGCAATGCAGTTTTTCGACAAATTCATTACCTTCATGAAAAAGTTTTATTAATTTGTTATGAATTTACTCTTAAACTAGATTATTGAAATACTATAATGAAAATATGTTTTAATTCCTGTTTAGTTCGTGTGTTTTATTTCGGTCTGTTGCTTTGACGCATTGAACAGGAGTTAACCGGCCCATCTATATTTAAATAGTTTTTAACAAAATGGCAAAGTGACATTCATAGATTTCACGTAAAATGTGTAAACTAATTTCAATTGCTGAAGTAATTTTACGAAGAGAAGAGTTAACAATTATTTATGGAAGAAAATGATATACACTAGTTCTTAAGAATTCATATTAATAATATGTATATTTCTCATTTTGTTCGGTATGACTCCCTCCGAAGTCAATCCAAAAAGTCAATCAATTGGAGGCAGAGGCAAATTAAAAGGCTGATCAAAATTTCCCAGCCCTCAGAGCGACTTTCGCCAAACCTTATCAATTAAGGTAAACAATAACCACAAACTCTTGCCTCAGCGAGTTAATATTACAATTCTGTTGTCCTTCAGATGATGATTTCAAACAACAGTTTGAAACCATCAGAAGTATGTTATGAAATTTTTCTCAATAAAAAAACCCATGTAAATTTTTCAGTACATCACATTAATTTTTCGATTCGAAGATATGTGGTAATTAGGGCGTTTAAAAATATATTCTTTCTAACATGGACATGTGGATAGTAGAATGGTTTGACGACACTAAATGTGACACACATTTTATGAATTGGTTTAATATGACGAAAGCTGCGGTGGCTCCTTTCAAAGATGTATAAAAATTAGATTTGAGGTATGCTAAGAGTAAATGTAGCTTAACATGATGCAATACACTGCATATTTAGTCACATCTTTATTACAGTCGCCAAAAGTATTTCAACATTACCATTTTATGCTCTTAACGTGCTGTGTAGTTAAGACAATAGAATAGAACAAGCAAACTCACTCAATTCGTATATTTTGTTTACACATATAACGATGAGTCACCACAATGTACTTTGCATTCACCAACGGACTTTCACACATTTTTATGTATTAAAGTATGTGTGTCTAATGTACGAGTACACACAGAATTGTATTCAAATAAAATCAAATTTGATCGGAGTGTAAACATTAATTAAATTTCCTAATATTCATTTATGTATAAGTACAATAACAACACGGATGAGCGCCTAGGTATGCGTGTGAGTGTATGTACTTACATAAACATGTGAGGATCATCTGCATAAATTAAATTTACTTTGTAGTAGGTTTACTGAAATATTGCTTAATATTTAACCCAGTTGGCTAGTTAAATGTTTTTTATGGCAGCACTTTATTAAATGAGTGATTTTTATGATTTGTAAAACGTATTCAACCGATATATAAAATACTGTTTTACATATAGTGAAAGATATTTCAGACCTTCTAAGTGTCGTGGACAAGCTATTGAAATTTACTTTAGAGACTAAGATAAAGTAACCTTATGAAATGGTATACAATAATTACTTAAAAACCGATAGTCCACCGCATTGGTGTACGTCTAAGACTATGGATTGCAATTATACTTCTTCAAATCGCTTGGTAATATCTTTGAATTACAATGTGTTTATATTTTTAAGTCATGGAAATATAACTATGGACACCCTCACGTGATAAAAGACCAAAAAAAAGTCCGGGGTCTCCCAATTTTCCCAAAGTCATGCACTTTTATTTTATGGGTCACTAAAGATTTTATGGTTACCTTCAGAGTGTAAATCAAAATTCCGAACGGTTTTCTAGATATGAGCCTACAAAAAGATACTTTTTTTTTGCAAAAATAACACCGAGGCCCCAAGTCTTTGGGGCCCATATGAAAAATCATGTAGTTTGGTCTGTATATGGTTGCATTTTTTCGTGTTGCACTATCTTATCTTAATCCAAAGAAACATTTCATTCGATCTACGATACTAGTTCACTGATTCTATAAATCAATAATCGCACTGGATATGAAATTCATCATACGAGTATACACCAGTTCCACGTAGTTTCACAAAAAACGGTTCGCTTCACTACAAGTCTGTCATTTTGCTACTTAAAAGAGTTTAAATGATAGAAATTTTCAAATGTACTGTAAATGTCCACATTATACTCAGCCAGAGTCCACATAAAATTTCTTCAAACGACACAAATGGAAAGCAAACACTTTGTGGCTTATTGTGTACTGATTCTTTATTTTTGCCATTATATAAAAAAAAATACCAACGGATTAGCTAGAACATTCATGTCGGTATCCAGCATATTATCCTTGGAAGCTTCAGTTAAATCCTTTCAATTCCCTTAAGCTTCTGTTAAACTAGTATAAATACTTGTTGTATGTCTACAAGAATGTCTCAAGGAGTTAAAAATGAATTTTAAAAAGGTAGTACTGAAAAATGTCTTAAGATTCCCAAGGACATTTCACCTCATCAAATTATAGTAATTTAAGGTTTTTTAAAATTATAAAACAAAAGTTCTTGAGAGCGAACTCAACTTTAGTTTATTATCTTGCACTGAATTCATCACTCTAAGCCGGAGTGTGGCAAATTCTCAAACTAAAACTCTAAAATTCAAGCTCAAACTTAAACTGATATAATCAATGAAAATTTGAAAAATATTCGAAAATGTGTTTTTAATAAATTTAGCATATTTAAAATAAAATATGTTCACAATTCTCATATTTATGATCAATTTTTCAACCCTCCAGCGAAGAGTGGATGATATACTAAATTTGTCATTCCTTTTTTATTTAGTATGTATCAACTATAGTACCCATTTATAACATTAAAATTATGATTTATAAGAAAATACTTAAAAATTGAAGTACATTTAGTCCTTTAAAGGTAAACTGGGGAAACCCTGTGGCGATTCGCCCATTTACAATTACAAACAGTTTATGACCATAAGCCATCACAAAGCAAAATTTCAGGATATAGATCGCCTTTCAATTTTACGACGAGCAATATTTCGTAGTGTTGCAAACGGGATACTATGCACTCTTCGGCGGAGAGCATCTAAACTCTTTTACTACCCTAACATATAAACCTTCGTGTTAAATATTTGGATGGAGCGGCATTCTGTTTTCTGACGACATTTTTTCCAAAACTTAAGGAATCGATGATAAAAGAAGATATGAGTACTTTAAACTTTACATTTTTGTCACTGTTTTCATACCAAATACATTTTAAAAATTACGTTTTTGCATAAAGCTAATGAGTTTGAGCAAAAGCTCACTCACAAACAGATTCTTCTTGTACTGGACAAGACCTAAAACTTCCAGAAATTTCAACTTCATTATTTTTTGTATCGCTGACATTACTCGTAAAAGCATTTCATTGGAACTAATTCATACATTTCTGCAATTGAAAAATGTCCTTACAAACGAAATAAAATGATTAACAAACCCTAGATTATTTTCCTTTCATCTACTGAAAGTTCGTTTCGTTACAGACGAATTAGTACTATCAAAATAAGCTGTAAATATATCGAGCTCTTACCGCAAAAAAGACGTAAGCGCCTCTCGCTTTTTAACGAAGTTCAATAGGAAATTGTACTCGTACAACCCTCTTAAGCTTAAGTATTAGAAATTTAGTATTAACATTTACAGAGATAAAGCAAATTCAATTGCATATTTAAAATTAAATGTTTATATTTTCAAATTGTTTCAGAATCCTCCATAAAAACCCTCCGCTGTAAAATTTTCTTTTTGACGCTTACGTCTTTTTCGCGGTTAGGGATCGATATACATAACATGTGACGCGCAAAATAGAAAGGGACCTAAGGGTAAAACCCAGTTTTGTTCAGGAGAGCCATTTTAAAGATTTAAATGCGTGTATCTTTGGTATACCATCACTTTCATAAAACGCGCATATCTCTGGGAGGGAACACTTTTGGGGCATGTGGTGCTCAGATGTTGTCCACATCAAAAAAAAAGTGAAAATTGATTTTTTTACCCTTAGGTCCCTTTCTCTATGCGCTGTCACATATGCATTTTTGAGTTCATATCAATCATACGCCCGGCATTACAAGTTATTTATTTAAAATTACAAAAATGGTAATTTCCAAACCACTATTTTTTATCGCCATTTCGTTTCATTCAGTTCTTACTGAAAGAATGTTTTTACAAAATAGTTTCAGTGTTACCTAAGGTAAGATAAGATAGTGCAGGCGTACTTGGTAAATTGTAGTAAAATCGTTCCTCCTTATAAATTAGGAGCATCTTAATGCCTTAGAAGTAAAATTACACAATTCGCATTTATTTATCTTCCAGATATTTCGCTTTTAATTTTATGAGAAATTTTATTCCAATTAAATTTCTACTAGATATGCGTGTGTATATAAACTAATTATGTTTTTACCAACACATATATGTATGTATGTGTGTTTTGGTACCACCAACCTACGTATTTGTCAGACTACACAGTACGTAAGTAATGTAACAGTACATATCTGTAGATACGTGTAATTTTGCTACGTGTTTATAGTGAAATACAGCAGCTGATGAAAGCTTAACTTTTAGGGCAGATTCACTCACAGACGGAACAATAACATCAGACGGTAAGAGACAATTAACAGCTGCTTAAATATTTGTTTGTCTGAGATAAAAACTATTAAAATTCAGATTTGTTCACTACGGCTCATCTGAGTATGAATTATTTATACAAATGGCTGTGGCGACACATACCGTCTTATGTCTGACATCGCAGTCGTAAATTATTAACGGTTTTTTTTAGTGCCTTCTTTTTTATCTCACACCATTCTGAGGAACAAATGCTTGTGATTACTGCCATGGAAAATGTTTGTTGCTACTAAACATATTTGAGCTAAAGCCACATTTAAGTGTATCACGAACGTATCTGATCCGCACCAAGGACGGACGTTATTGAAATTGAAAAAAATCGGTTTAGATTAATATGTAGATCCAAGACATTGCTACACCGATTTTATGTATTTAGATATTAAGTTCTAGAAACAACATATTGCACCCAACGGTGCTGAAATTTAGTGCATTTCATTAAGATTAACTAGTTACACGCTTAGATGAAAATGGATCAGGTAAGACCAAGTTTCGGTACCAATAACCAATACTGGATCATTTTTACTATATAGGCCCGTTTTTAAATTAGTTCCACGCAGATGGTTTCCAATATATAAGTACATGAATATATAAAATAAAAATAAAATTTTCTCACGTGGTAAAATCTATAAAACTTTTTGCAATTTGGCTAAAATTAGGTTACTATCCTTAATTGGTCTAAAACCGTACCCTCGATCCTTTGAAACATGGACATACGGGTATTAAAAAATCTATAAACTTTCCAAGTAAGACACTATTTTAAAAATCTGTGTAAATGTACACAGCTTTTGGGCATAACAGTGGTATAGACTATAATATTGTCGGCCACGCATACATTTAACTATTAACAATAGTTTTCGATTTTTCTTTATAATTTAACAACTTTTTCAGATTACTTTGAACTTGTTTTCGAAAATTCGATCGGAGACACTATTAGTGTTTGTGTTGTTGATCTCGTAAATTTCTAAGACGATCATGTCCCTCCGTCTGTAACCGCAAACTGTTGAAAGCAAGGCAGCGGTCAAACAAAATGATCCTAGATCCTCAAATTTTGCAAGTTAATAACTTAAAGTCAGAAGCTGTAAATGATTGTAAATGGAAAAATGAGCAAAGGTGTTTGCCGTACAACTCATAATGTGTTGTGAAAAATGAGTTTACGTATCCTGTAAAACGGCCCGTATCGTCAAAACGGACGAAAATTAGTCATTAAAACAATTAAAGCAGAGTTTGCTAAGAATACAAATATGGATTTATTCTCAATTTATGGCGAGGGTAGCAAAAATGGATCACTTTAATTCACGGTTAAGGGTATAAAAAATTCGACCTGGCCGACTAAATGGTGTTTTTACTTGTTTTTAAAAATATATTTATTACCTTTTATGGAAAATGTAAAGTGAAACAATATCGGCTTTTAAGCAAGGATAAAAAATATACAATTTATACGTATGTATTTGCCTGGAGGATGGAGGGAAGAAAACTTTAAATGCCATAAATATTATTGTATGTCCAATCATTCGACTGAAGCTTTTTTACTTGTTTTTATAGCGTTGCACAAACGAAAATTATTTCTGAAAAAAACACATTTTTGGTTTTTAAACACTTGATTTTAGATCTTAATCGGGATTTTGCCACTCCTGCAAATGTTAGGAAATTTAAGGTTGAATAATACAATTATAGAATTTTAGGCATTTGAAGGGCCAAGCTAAAGAATGCGACCGATAGCCACTTCAAAGAACAATCGATATAAGCTTGTTAGAAATGGTCGGTTGGCTATCACTTTTGCAAAGAACTCCTCCTTGCCGGAAAGCTACCAATCACTTTTCCTAGAGTTAGTCTATCTGGTTCTATGTTCTATTAGAAACATGGTGTGGGATGCGCTTTATTTATGTCAGTGATTAATTTCTAATCGCGATAATGTAGCCCGGAGTTGACACTGCAGAGGCACTATTACATAATGCTGATGTTTACAAGATCAAAAACGATAAGAATGAGCATATGTCCGATAGTCGCATATGTCCAATTTGAAAGTCCATCCTTCTGGTTATCTTTTAGTGCTATCATAGTGCAAATATAGACCGATCTCGACCATAATTTTACACAAAGGTCATTCGCAATTTCAAGGTTAGGCGTTCTAGAAGACTCATATTAAATACGGTTTTGTTAAAATTTTGTTAGATCGTTTTGAGCGACCAAAAAACAACACTGGCTTAATTAGAACATATCGGTCCATGCATGTATTCATATGGGACACCAGCATTTGTGGTAATGTGCATACCAGAATGGTATATAGAAAACTTGTTTCATATTGATCGCATTTTACTTATTTCATATTTTTATCGTTGGTGGATGCATTAATTAAGTTGCCGACAATAGCAGTATTTATCACTCATAGTCTTGCTATGAGATAGACCTTCAGAGAATTTGCAGTATAATTTGTGGATTGTGTCGAGTTTTTTGGTTCTAATGTTGGTTACTAAGCCTGAAACAGTTCACGGACTTAGTATTGTTTGCAAGTTCGGTTAACAAAATAGACTTTAACGCTGGAACAAGCACACTATGACTCTCGGCGATAGAAGGTCGCCAACTCATTTGTTTGCCTTCAGCAGGGAGGGAATTTAAATTGCGCGTAACTATTTAATAGGTGCTTCTTCAGTATGTGTAACTCTGAGATAAGAAAACTCATTCTTGTTTTTCTCGGGTGGTACCGTTTGTCTACAAGATAAATCATGTTTTTTTTTTTGTTGATTTCTCTTCTGATATCACTATTCTTTACAGGGATAACTCATTAATCACTCCTCTTGAATTGTATGAAAAAGACTCCTCGGAGATGTGTTCCAATCCAAGTAAGACATGACTCAAGTCAAATGTCTACCAAGATAGCGATCGCTTTCTTCCTAACTATGTATTAAATATAAGGGGAAATCCCCTTAAGATTGGTCAAATTGAATTTTCAAATCAAATCCAAATATTCTTCATAACCCGGTGAGCTTCGCTATTCTAAACATGCTTTTCAGAAATAAATAGAAGTAAAATGTTGTATACTGATAAATTGAATCTTACTGAAGTAATCACTTGGTAGTGTTTAAACACACGAAACGCACTCGTAAAGTGCCTATGTAGCTTAAAAGATATAATCATAAACACTGTACATTTTAAACAATATGTCTCTTCTTTGGCCACTATAGCGCTTTAAAAAAAGGGACGTGGAACCGGCCAATTTCCCCAAGATTTATATCTTTTCACACTAATATTATATGTTCTAAATCTGATGTTCCTTACTTAAATACTTTGCAAAATTTTATCCGTGTATACTCTGCGAAAATAGTTTGGCCCACAATAGCATTCCGAGCTTATTTCAAGACGATCTGCGTATACTTTGAACTGCTATAAATAGAGGTCGTTTCGTCACCTACTTTTGCCTAGAGCTTATTTCTTTACACACTTATTGTACGTATTCCAAGTCGGATTTGAAACATAAGCTCATAAAGTATAGAAATATTAAAAGAATGCAACAGTGGGCAGGCCACGCGACTTTTTACATCGTACACATACGAGTATTCTGCAGTAATTTCTGCAAGGCACTGTCCACTTTTCCCCACAGATTTTTTGGTTACATAACAGCTGCATATACGTATATTAAACCTCATTTTCATAACTCCTGTGGTTTTTGTGTTATGATTTTTGCGTGGTTTATTTTACACACAGGTCATACAGCTATACTCTGTAAAATTTTAGTCGTTACTCAGATGCGCATTTATTACAATACTGTATCCGAAAACAATTATTTAACATTTTTTTAGAAAATAACCATTTGCCCATGTTTATTTCAGCACTGAATATGCGTAATTACTTATATACCATCACCCAACTTGGTAAAAATGTATGTGTATATCATATATAAGTATACGTATATCAAATCCGAGTTATGAATTTTTGAGTCGTTTGTTCGACGCCTGTGCGGCTGGTTCGCACAATAACACTCCCATTCATTTGTAAAATTTGCGTGTCATAGTGTTTTTCCAATACCGTCAATGAGTTTGAAAACGGTCTATATTGCCACATATCTTTTGGTTTATCCCTCACAAATGGATCATTACACCCACTTTAGGCATTCTTATAATATCGTTAATGCTTTTTGCACGATCTCACTAAAAATCAACTCTTAATAATGAAGTTAAGTTCACTAGCTGTTCCCAATCTAACCATTGTCCACAAGAAATTATGAATAGTTGAGCAAATACGAAAAGTCCATTTAAGGGAAACTTTTTTGCCCTAGGCAGATGTCGACTATTCACAATCCTAAACAGCTTTTAATCATAAGTACATCAGCAGCATAGGTTGATTTGTTTTTAAAATGACCATCTTAGAATTTTACTAGATCAATAAGAAATATACTACAGTATGCAACTTACAAATGACAAAATTAATATGAAGTGACAAAAATAGTATACTCGTACCATTGCACCTCTTTCCTTACAAAATTCAGACAACAATTTCCACATCATATTATTTCCAAAATTGGCGTTTAGAGATAGTCAGCACGATCGCCTGTTTTGACTGCACCTGATTTTTTTCTTGTGAGGCTATCTCAATGACAAAGTTTATGTGAATAAGCACCAAACCTTGCAGCAACTAAAGGACAACATTTAAAAAGAAATTGATTTATACCACAAGAGAAGCACATTTTTGCGGTAGAGTAAACGCTTCTCTATTTAATTAATGCAAACAAATAAACTTTATTTTTAAATTTCAATGTTTTTTTTAATTCAATTCAATATTTATTTAAAAATCAAATCGTATAGTCCCTTTTGTTGCACCCTGCACTGCAGTAAGGCTTGACATCCACTTTTTCTTATGCGCATACAAAGATAAAATATATCAGGAAACACAATTCAAGAGAAATTCGTGCATAAATTATGTGGGTTTCAATCTACTCTCGAATATTATCGTTTATGTCGAAGGTACAAGAATGGGCGTGGCTAAGGCTCAAATATTCGTTAGCTAGTCTAATTTATATTCGATTTGCTTATTACTTATTACAGAATCGTATGAATAGAATTACAATTATTATGCGAATACCAAAGGTAGAGGGAATGGTGCATTTTCACTAAAGGTACCAAAATGATTCGTGTCATCCACTTACACGTGTATAAATCCATTATAAAAAAATATAATTGAGTCACGCACTGAGCGACAAGTTATGTTGGTTCTAATCTGCACTGAAGCAGTGTCTTTTGTGTGGGAAGTACCAGAAGGGGCGTTGGAAGAAATCCAATTATTTGGCACCAAGTTAACCTTATAACTCTTGTCTTAAGTATTAAGTTTGGCTAAGATCGTATTAGTTGCATTTAAGATATTGGAAGAATAAAAAAGTAGGCGGAATGATTCGTTTGTATGGGAGGTACCACGATGGGGCGTGTCAAAGCTTCTTTTGGTATGAAAGTACAAAGCCGTTATAAAAATTTCACGGTGTTCACAACTTACGCATATTTTACGCACTGGGTGACAAGTTTTGTTAGTTTGTATCCTTACGGAACAAGAGTAATCTGTGTGGGAGGTACCAGAAGAGACATGGCTATAAACTTGACTATCAGCCCGAAGGCAAAAATGATACGAATGGCATAAATGACAATGCAAGTTTTCTATTATTGCAGAATTTATTACAGATGTGCACAATTATTGAAGCAAGAAATACATTTAAGACAATATTTTTTCCTGAAACGTAGTTTAATTACCCATTACCAATTTTTCGTCATAAAGGTTTGTAATTACTGTACACTGAATGTATTATATACGTTATTTTTCTTAAAATAATTCTATTGTTGTTTTTAATTTTTTTAATTCCACATAGAATTGCTTATAAAAGAAAAATAGCTATTGCTTGCTGTATTCTTTCATCTCAAAACAGAAGAGTGTTAAAGCTGAAAATATCTCTCTACGATTTTTACAGTACTATCCTGCAGACAGACAGAGTGTAGTGCAGAACGCTGGAGAGAATGGTTTCAGCACAGAGAATCCTGGTACGTATCTGTAATAGTTTTTGAAAATACCTTTTACGAGGGTTGCTATATATATTTCTGGCCTAGGCAACACTAAGCGTTGTTGTTGTACGGCCATCATTTGTGCTGTTTACAGTGACTTGAAAAAATCAATTTGGCAAAAAAAATGGAATTAACTCGTGAACAATTTTTTACAACATTCGACGTGGATTATCACGACAAGAGTGCATCGATGAACTTAAATCTTTGTATGGCGATGAAGCACCATCCACACTGTGAAAAACTCGCTTAAAGACGAAGGTCGTCCAAAAACGGTCATTGTACCAGAGAACATTGATGCCGGGCGTGAACTGATAATGCAAGATCGTCATGTGACATACCGTGAGATAGAGGCATTCTTGGGCATTTCTTCCACCAGCATATTGCATGAACAACTGGCCGTAAAAACAATTTGAAAATCGCTCAAAAAAGGCTCGAATCGATTGGTGCAAAGAAATTTTGAAAAAAATACGTCGAATTGATGGGTCATCCGCCGTATAGCCCTGACTTGGCACCCAATGACTTCTTTTTATTTCCGCACACCTAAAAAAAAAATGCGTGGTCAACGATTTTCGTCGCCAGAAGATGCTGTTGAAGCGTTCAAATCCATGTTTTGGAGGTGTCTCAATCGGAGTGGAAAAAGTGCTTCGACAATTTGTTTGAGCGCATGCAAAAGTGTATAAATCATGCTGGAGAATACTTTGAAAAACAGAAAACCATTTTTGATGATAAATATTCGCATTTTCATTATTAGGCCAGATATATTTAGAACATATATTTGCTTTTTACACAATTACACGACAGCAGTTCTCTTTGTGAAAAAACTATTCTACGAGTCTCATTCATTGTACAATAATCCAATAGGCAATATTCCACCGAACACATATCTCATTAAATTCTCTAACCAATTGATTTTGATTAAATTAAAGCTTAAATAAAATGCATTTTCGATAGTAAGCCTAAAAAGGCTTACGAGAAATTTTGGAATACCTCATGGACGTAACTGTAATGATGCCACATGTCTGTTGTGCTAAAACATTTTCCATTTATAGAATTTAATATCGTTTGCAGGCAGCATTGGAAAGGTGTTTGGGACTTTCAATATATTGCAACAGTTCCAGCATAATACTTGTGTTTACACATTATGAATCCATATTCCGGGATTTGAAAAAGAATCGTAATTGGTCACACACAGATCCATAATGTTGAGTAATATCTTATGGGGAATACAAATAATCAATGGAAAGCGTCAAGAATATCCAGCATTTCTGGAATTAGGAATTAATAGAAAAACGTATCCCAAACAGGGATACGAGTACGTTACATTCATAAAGATTAACATTAGGGTGGCATTGTATGCATGGAAAATATCTAACTTATGATAAATATGTTACTTTTTGTTTAAACGGGTAGTTATTACAATAGGCGTGTTTTATTTAACAAGCGAAAAAAACCGCCTAAAACACCGCTTAGACAATGATTTAAAATTTACATCAATCATGTTTACTTTAAAAATTTTAAATTTGATGAACAAAAGTTTTTCAACAAGAACTCTAACTGGGTTCGTTAAGGTCCGCTTAATTCTGCTGAAGCCCGCTTAACGCTTTTCCATTATGGCATTTTTTCTATAAGTCAAAAATTGTTGCAACAAACGATTTTTGACGGGTATATCCAACATATATTTAGTTAATAAAAAAAATTAAGGGTTGTTAATAACAATTTTAAAAAATGCATAAGCGGGGTTTTAGACGATTTTTTCGATTCTCAATTAAAACACGCCTTATATATGTTTCAAAAGAAAATCGCTGAAGACACTATATTCTGACAAAGGTTTTTTTTATTATTTCTGATTTATGCTTAGCTTGTTTGTATATTTCTGTATTAAATTTAACGAATTAAACAGGGATTATAACAGGCTCGAGACCTCTATTGTAAACGTTTCTTAATGAATGCAAATCGTGCTAACAACTGTAGGCAACTCCGAAAATGTATGGGACTTAGCGCTTATTACTCGTACCAGCTTTGTTTTGAGCCGGTAATAAGGGTTTAACAGTTCAAAAATTCCAGCTCAGTACTAGAAGAGATTAACAAAACGAAGAAAGCAACTAGCTGAGGAGATTCCTCAATAGCTCTGCAAATCGAAATCCCATGCAGAGTACCAAGCGTTTGTAGTGTGACCTCACGCTTATGTATCCGAAACCGACAACCGAAGATGATAGATAGCAGGGGCAGTCTACAATTTTAAGTCCTCACACGTCAACTTAATAAAATCTAGATGCCTAGACGGTAAAATAATGTGAATAATAAATTCGGCGGGCGATCCAGAAAGCTCGCTGCCTTTATTACAAATGTGAATGCAAAGAAGCAAATATCTTAACATTTCTGAAATGAGATTCTTTATCAAAAGCCAAATAACTCATCTTTATAGCCAAAAATAAAGCAAAAAGGTATAAACATTTTTAAGTTCGGTGAGGACGGTGACTAAGCTATAAGAGCGCAAAAAATAAATAAAATTGGTACGTTTGGGCCCCTTGGGTCCATGCTTCCTTATCCAGAATTTTAGCCAAAACTTTAAAAAGTTGGACAATGTGTTAGCTTTGTCTGGGGCAAGGTTTCTCTTAAGATTGATATGTGGCTCTGGAGGTAGCGTGTCATAACGTCCACGGACATAATTATGATACGTATATAAATATGACACTCAATGTGAGTCATAATGTCTATAGACAGAAAACTTTCTACAAATTATTTTATGGTCTGTTTCTCAATGTCGAAAAAACGCATTCGTTAGCCTCGTACGCGAAAGAAATATGATTTGGGGTTCTCTCATCACATTCTATGCGAACAGTGAATCGAACGACAAGTCGAAAGAACACTTAACGGGTTTCTCACAAAAAGCTATTTTTCAAGCCCGAAAGAGTTGTCAACTCTGCGAAGCAAATGTCAAAATCTATCACTTGCTATTTTTTTTTCGTCCGACAAATATAAATAGGTACAGTGAGAAAGAAAAATACCAAAATAAAAATGGATAGCAGCAAAAATGGAAGCTCTGCTTAAAGGTGAACTCCCTAAGATCTCCCACAAGTACACTGGCGGATTTTAAAGTATTTTTTGTTTTGCTGTAAAATTTTGTTTGTTTGGAATAATTTGTATGTTTTGTTCTGAAAAATGTCCTTTGTTTGTTTTGTTTTGTTCGTTTTGTTTTGATTATCTGTTTGTCATTCTAATATTGTTCTGTGTTCGTTGGCATCGTTGTATTTACGCCTTTACAATTAAGAATGACTTTTTCTAAAATATGTAATATAAGTAAATCTGAAAAATGTGGATGTGGATGACAACTCAATTACGTAACATACAATATTTGACACACGTAAGAGCAGAGGGACGAAAAGTTTTGTTGCTAAGAAACGCAAATTGAGTCGAGTTCGAGTGACTGACTTTTGTTCGCTCATGTTTTCGTTCGACGTAGAGAAACAGGGTATTAGTGTTACAATTGATTTTTTTGAAACTCGGGGTGTGACATTTGGTTTCCCTCTAGTTTTCAATACTAGTATTAATAAAAGCAAACATAACCATTTTATATATAAGTAATACACAGAACATTTAAGTTATAGAGTTCAGGTGATGTGCAAATGTTACATTTTAAGAATGAAATTCGATTTCGGTCATATAACCACAACGAGCCCGTGTAAAGCGATCTATTCTTTGTTGGCATAGAACAATGACTTCATGTGGCCCCATAAAAAGAAATCCAATGGCATTAAATCGCTTGAACGCGGTAGCCATTTGACCGGATCATTTCTCGAGATAACACGTTCACCGAATTTGCCTTTCAGTAAACAGATTGTAACGCGTGATGTGAAGCTAGTGGTACCGTCTTGCTGAAACCACATATCGGCGATGTAAAGCTCATCAAATTCTGGCCAAAAAATTCTAACATGGTATGATAGCGCTCTCCATTTACGGTAACAAGACGATTGTTTTCATCGAAAAAAAATACGGCCCAATCACACCTCCGGCAATAAAACCACACCACACAGTAGTTTTTTTGCAGAAGCAATTGCGTCTCTTGAAGCACATGTGGGTTTGTTGCTCTTCAATAACGCATATTTTGTTTATTGACAAAACCATTCACCCAGAAATCATCTTTAGCGATATGATTTCTTGATGAAATTCTGGATTTTCGTGAAACTTTGCCAGAGCCACCGACTCAGAATTTCGGTGGTAATTTCTGATGATTTTCAAACGTTGCTCGTAGGTGAACTTTACCATGATGAAAATGTTGACATCGGCTAACGTTTTGACACTGATAGAACATTAAAAATGTTTCAGGGTGCGTAATTGTAATGTCCCTATTGGAAAACCCTTTATATTACAAAACCATCCACAGTGGTCATATCAGAAGGGCTTAACACTCCGAGTCGTAATGTTCCTTTACGCAATCCTTGTTCATACAATTGGGAACAAGGCAAATGTAATAAAGGCTGAATCGATCGATTTTTCAATAAGCGATGTATTGTTTTGGCAATCATGTGAAAAAAATTCAAAACATTTTGGAAGATAATATATTTGGTATGGGATTTCAAAGCGCCAAAATTATAAATCGGAGTGAAATTTAATAACCCTAGCTAGAGATCGGGATGGGTTGTTGATTTCGATAGAAGAGTTGTATAAGTACAGTGCATTCTATTTTGACTTAAGACGAAGACGGTGATGCGAACAAATTGTTTTGAATGAAAATGAACGAAACAACATTGTAGTTGGTTAATTCTTTTGACGGAGCTCTATATTAAATCATTCTGACTGATGAATGCCGCTACATTAGAAGATAGCGAAATCAGACAGCTTAATCTAACATTGAATTGAACTGGTACTGGGCCGTTTTGTGGGATACATAAGCCATAAACCATTGTTCGATTTAAAATATGATTTGTAAAGCAAATACTCAAAAAAGGGTCCGAGGCCCCGTTAGTCTCTTAAAGAAAAACTTCTTTCCGTCTGAGCCGATTTTGCCCATTTACAATCCCAAAGAGCATTATAATGTAAAATCGTATTTTGTATCGTATTTTCATATGACTACTCCAAAAACTTCACCAGCATTGGAAAAGTGGGATTATCTAAATTCTCACAGGTGAACTCAAAGCGCTTTAAGATAAAATACAACTCGGATAGTTCTTTTCATCCTCTTTGCCTAGATTGTGGCATAAAGCAAATCTCTGATGTAGATGTAAGTGCTACCCATAGAGAATGAGTGAAGCTCAGACTGGAAGTACGGTAAGGTGTTATGGCCACAAGAGTCATCGGCCTATGTGTCATATTGGAAAATTAGGATGAAAAGCAAAGAACTTACCGTATGCCGATCCACAACTTTTTGAGGTCAAAAGTTTAGAAACATGCTAGTTTTGGCTTTCAACAATGTGGAGCGATGCGCATACCGCTAGGCAAACTGTGGAAATGCTACACGCAGAGAACTGATTCGAAATATCAAATTTCCGAAATATCAACCGAAATATCAAATTTCCATTTGTACAACCGAAAGTTAGTTAATTTAATGCAATGATTAAAGGAAACTAAATACATCGGTGAAGGTAGAAAAGTTAAAACCAATGAGTTGTGAAATGCTATTAAAAAAATCAGATTTTAAATAAATAATGTTACAAGGATTTGAAGCTTCGAACTAAAAAAAATAGTCAAAGCGAGATACAAATATTATTGTCCAAATTCGGGACACATTTATACACTTTTTCGACTCCGCTGGGGTATCGGAGAGAGATATATTTTTATTTCCCTTCCAGCCGCTGTAATTACTTTTTTATTAATTGGTTTCATACGAGTATTCTCCATTATAGGATAGAGGATAAAAAACCTTTGTCATTCCGTTTGCAATATATTGAATTACTAGTCGGAGACCCCTAAAGCATAAATATTCTGAAGATTCTGCTCTTTAATAGACAATATCTCATGAACTATTAGATTTATGACGATGTTATTTGGAACTTATGATGTAACCATTCAGCGAAACCCATGCGGAGAAGAAGTAGACGGTGCCACACCAGTAACTACTATAAGGCACCGTGGCCAATGAAAAAAGGCTAGAATCACTGCAAATTGCAACAAAGTTCAAAAGCTAAAATAATTTTAAAGAGAAAGAACTTGCCAGACATCTGCACCTACGCAACATTGGAAAATGGTTCCTTGATAACTTAGAGTAGGGAGCAAGCGTGCCTGCTGAAGCATGACTTGTCAACAGTACCAAATGGTCTGCTTCGGCACGACTTATGTAATGTATGTAAAGACTTAAAATTTGTTTCCACCATCGTCCCCTATGGTGAAAATAGACATATATGCCCCTATGGGTCGTAGCTACAGAAAAACGGACCCCCATCACAAATGAATATGCGGATCTTTTAAAAGCTATTAGATGTTTTCACAGATCAATAAAAGCAGTTATATTTAATATTCGGTTTGATTTGGGTCTGGGACAAAGTTCCAAAGGTTCTACAGAACATACCTCTTTAATCGTAGACTTAAGAGTTCTGATGGATTAGATGGATCAGAAAAACTGATCTCTTTCTTATTACAAAGCGTCTTTTGAACGCACTCTATTGTAGCGTGTATACAAACATCACCTTGGCCGAACTTAATCACGTTTACTTAACTTTATTCTATAAATATTAGGACAGTAACCGTAAAGGGCATAGTGCATATTTCCAAATATATATTTCACACTTATGGGAACTGGTTTGCCAATTTTCGTCAATGATTATTTTAAAATTAGAATTTGTATTTTAGAAATTTATGAAATCCACCGTCGAACAAAAAGTGTCTGCCTAATGTACACACACACGCACACTGGTGAGTCCGTATTTGTGATATACTCAATGGAATTGCCTTCAGGTCATACATTTGTGACGCGCAAAATAGAAAGGGACCTAAGGTTAAAAACCAGTTTCGTTCAGGTTAGCCATTTTAAAGATTAGGTCCCTTTCTATTTGTGCTTAGAATCGTCGACTTCACTTTCATAAAACGCGCATATCTCTGGGAGGGAACACTTGGGGCATGGGATCGGTCTCATTCGATGCTCAGATGCAAGAAAAAAATGAAAATTGATTTTTTTTACCCTTAGGTCCCTTTCTCTATTCGCTGTCACATATGTATGTGAAGCGAGGTATTGCAGAAGCAGAAGAACATACTAAATGAATGTGAAAATCCTGGCAGACACACACGCTCAAACATACTCACACACAATGTCCTTCTTCCGATTGTGTTATAGATAAAACTACGTACTCGTACATACACATCCACTGGATATATGTTAATATATATATATACATATAAATATATATATACTATGAATAATTCCTATACTAAGCTATGTGTGTAATACTCGGTCATATGCTGGGCCAAAATCATTCATACGTACGTGGAGTGGGCTATATATAGCCACTGCATACATGGGAGTGTATGTTTGTTTGTATGCAGTGGTTGTATTCACTTATAAATAGTTGATTTGATATCTATTTACATTACCGGAAGCTCGTCCATATTCAAAAGTATATGTTCACTCTTAAGTTGTTAACATGGCGGAGGTACCCAACAACTGCTGCGAAGGATATGTCTCAATTGGCATTGTGACCGCTATTGTCGTTGGACTCCGCTGTCTTTATTGCTGTCTTGAAGGGAACACGGATGGAGTGGGACGCGCTGCTGTTGCGACTTCAATTGGCAAAATTGTTGTTTGGTTTGTAGTTTCAAAATATTGTCTTTGTGAGGGTCCACTCCTTTACTCCATTAACTAAAACAACAGCTACCGTTCCACAGAAGAACCAGACATTTTGTCCTGTTGCACCCACACCACTTTATTTTCAATTCAATCGACGCTGAATGGTGTTTCACGTTGACACCAACTCTTACAATGGCTCTGATATTTTGCTCCTGCAGCTAGTTTCCGCAATGGAGGGAGAGGATATCTTCGCCCCAGTGGAGGTGGTGGTAATGGTAGTGGGGTACACCATGCTGTGTTGCTCGTTGGAGTTTTCTTGTTCGTTCTGTCATTCGTAGTAGAATTGTGAGTTCACAGCCACCCCGGTGGAGAGGGTGCGTGGTGCTATGCCATCGTACGTAGATATCGAACCAGCTGCCACGGACTGTTGAAGGACATGAGGTGGCGAGGCGGCAGCGGCTGAGGGTGTCGTTTGCTTCATGCGTCTTAATGTAGCTGTCGCTGATGTTAGAACACTGCCGCTGCTTGTTTGCTTTGACAACGGGGTCTGTTGTTGCTGTTGATATTGGTGGCCCAGGTATGTTTCGCCACTTGCCAGTGACGTTGGCGGTGGGGCTATGTTAGCTGGCCTCTGCAGAACGTTATCGCTGTTCTGCATGAAGCCAGAACGAAACGTTGGCGCTGTGGTGTACTGCGCCAGTGATGTTATGGGAACCACGGTACCTGTGCGAGAAACGAAATAACCAATGAAAATAAACAATGAATAATGTGTTGATTACAAAAATACGGTGCATGGCATAATAGAAAGGACGGACGACTACTCCACGTTGGTGGAAGCTATTCAAGGGTACAAAATGGCATAATAATAGACTGGCACTTTTCATTACGGCGAAGTTAAATGAAAGTTATTAACTTAATTGATTTCAAATCAAAAGTGTATAGTAGGAAAAAGCCAATTTATTCCATGCACAACAAAGGCATGTCGTAAAGGAAGTTCAAAGACCTTGGGTGGTTTCACGCAGGAGTAGATTCACGACTAATTGCCCCAACGAAGATGTAGTCGTGAGAGCATTTAGAGTGATTGATTCGACCCAAGGCGAAAGCGGCCTTGGGGATTCTGCAATCAGAAAGTGTTGCAGTAGCTGCTGAGATATAAAAGCGAAACGAAGTAATATTTCATGAGCTATAACTATGGTCGAAACCACTTTAAGTTAGCTTCCAATCAAAGCGATTGAATTGTACTCGTATACGTATAAATCATATGAATCAATGGTATTGGCCAATGATAAGCCGCTCAATGCATAATGCTGTGGCGTTTACACTTACTTTTCATGTGATGATCGTTTCTGACCCCAATGTTTGTGTGAACGAATTGACCCTTAGTTACTAAATCTGTCCGACGACAGTTAGTGACTCTGTCTGACGACTTTGGGTGACCATTCCTGAGTTTTTTAAAATTCAATCTGAAAGTAGTCTTGATAGGAGACTAATGTCTGGTATCTCGGCTAGTCAAGATCCCCTTCGGAACGCATGCCTGATAATAACAGTTTGTGCGCGAATTCAGTGAATCGTGGAGTCTGCGATTTAAACCAGTGTCGGAACCAAATGCGAATGAACATTAATATCTTAACCCGATAAGGTTTAGTGGGCTTAGCTAAACCTTATCGGCATGCTTCGCATTGGTACCGAGGTGATCAACCCAGAGCTGTTTAAAGTCACGCTGGCCATCTCATGATAAGCCATCTCCTCATACCATGCAACTGTCTTAATTTACACAAGTAGACAATTGATAAGTTTGGCCGAGCCGAAGCTTTTATACTCACCACCAAGGATGCCGTTTCAGTATGGTATAGACAGTGCTGGTGGTGGATCCACCCATAAGCACCCTTGGTGCATGGGTAAAAGCCTCCAATTCAGCTAAATCGTAAAATCAATGTCATATGAATTCAGATTTGTAAAAAAGCATTACTCTTTTAAGCAGGGTACAACATACGCTATTGCTTTGTTAAGTGTTTGTGAAACTATGCACAACCAGAATAGCTGCGCTACACCTTTTGTTTAATCCAGTCTTTATTCTTTTGAATGAAACCCCTTTTTATAATCCGTTCTTACGATATTTTGTCAACGTTTTCTTTACGATTTATTGCACGCCTGCATTAATGGTAAGCATTGTTAAACCGCGTTAACATACACACACACACACTTGTCTCGAACATATGTTCTTAGTTGCGTTTGTTTGTGAGAGACATAATAGTTTGACGCGTTTTGCTTCTTCGGCGATTTCCTGCTTTAGTAAAATTGCATCAAAGAACTGCATCAATTTTTCTGTAAAAAATGTAATGAAATGCTTAAAAGCACTTGAAAAGTTGAGAGTAGCATTTGCTGATTGTACTCCGAGCTAGAAAAATGTTAACAAGGCCATGCCAAAAAACTTAATTTTAAATTAAATTTACTTTAATATATTGTCCTTGCTTTGTTTAAACGATCTTTTGGTGTCCTCGTCAAAGTTAATGCAAGTTTTGCCGATCTGAGGGACGAAGATCACAGCTTGTTTCTGTTGAAATTCAAGCCGCTGAATTAAAGAAAATATGGAATAAAGTAAAATCCACAAATGACAATTGAATTACATACATCGCAACCGCTATGTAGATGCAGAACCAGGCGACATTTATGTGGCTGACATTCGGTATAAAGTTACTTTTCGCGTTTTTATGAATAGCTATCGACAATTTGACTCCCTGCCAGAGTAAAGAAATCGTATCCACCTGTAACTTTGGCAGTGGATGTAAAGCAGAATATGCAAGCTGCCTCCCCGATACGGACATCATCTCTCACGAGTCTTTTGCCCGTCTATACAGACGATAGAATATTGGGATACCAAAATCATTTTGAATAAAGCGTTTGCTATCTATAAATAAAAATGATTCTGGTGACACATGGTCTAATTTTAGAGAAATTTTTACTGCGGTGCGTTTGTGTCATCTAATTCGTTAGACTAGTGGTAGTATCACGGTTTCCAATTACCCACCTCAGTTTAAACCTCGCCTGGAATAGTTTGACTACAACGTACGATGACACACGTCTTTTGGTGAACATTAAACTCAAAAATCTGTCGGACCTTCCGGTTAGGACAATTAGACGAGCGCGGTTTTTAAAACTTTGCAGAGGGGTATAAATGGATGTCTTTCGACAATGTTAATATATAAGAAATCAACAGAAGATTGGGATCCTATAAGCACCTTTATGTGCATTCTGCGGTTGCCTCGAAATATCGTAACTTCCTGGGATCAGGGCATCAAAATTAAGTCGGCTCTCTCTGCACTACGTGATTAGTACATAAAAACGCATTTTACGAATGCTGCTGCCAAGAGCAATACTCGATCATCTTTGAACTCTGGTTCCGTTTTTTGTTCCAAACATTGTCGACATTGTCGACACGTCGACTCTTGTTCGCTGATACATTTTTTTGGTAATTGTCTCTCACAAGGACATGAAGTAAAAACAAGTGTGACAGCTATGTTGGCTACTGAATGTTGCAACGTGAGTTCTCGGCACGGCGGAGGCGGTTACTCCTGAAAGTCTAGTGTACTTCTAGGAACCGCCATGTTGACAATCGTACATAAAGGAAATTCGTACCCAGCACTAGCTCTTATTCACCCAACCACCGAGGAGTCATTTATTATTGAAAGACTTAAAAATCGCCTAAAACTTACAGTCCATATGCATATTTCAATCGGCTACATGTAGCAAAATGTGTTTCCTTAGTATAGGGTCTTCCCTTGACTCTATATTGCATATGGAAATAACAGCTCTTGTTCTTCCAAACATTTTGGGAAATCTGCTCGTGTTCGGTTACTGCAGACATCATGTCACGATTACAAAATCAAAGTTTTTCCTACTTACATATAAGTATTTTCAAATGAAGATGTTTTACTTGGCAAAGTATTTCCAAATGTGGATGTTTTACTTGGCAAAGATTAATATCGGCAAATTATTTTTAGCGGGTCTAGTCTGAATCTATTAGGATCCCTGGTAACACAAAACTCGGGGTTTGGATGGACCCATACGGGTCCTATACTTTCTTCTAAAATTTAAACGGTTGCCTCTACCTTTGAGTTTTTAGAGGAAGATTGTTTAAACAAGAACCTTTTTAATTTTGGGGACTCCAGGAAACTTCGTTTCTCTATGTCGAACGAAAGTCATATACTAGAGCTTGACTCAATTGGCGATTCTCAACAACAAAACCTTCGTTCGTCTGCTCTTACGTGCGTCAATTACTTTATGTTACATAATTGAGTTGTCATATTCACATTTTTCAGTTTTATTTAATTTTTCTAAAAAATTCTACTAACTTGTTTAGGCGTAAATGCCATGCCAACGAACACACAGAAAAATAAAAAAGACAAACAGATAAACAAAACAAACAATACTAAGGGTGGTTATATTTTAAGGGCCGATGTTGAATGTGAACAGCACCAAGTTTTTTTTCTGCATTTCATTTGATATTTCTCAATTTCAGACTAATTCAATTTGAGCCATGGAGAGATACGCAAGCGACCAACACGTTAAAATTTTTATATAGTGGATGATTAATTTTCGAAAAAAATTATCTTCAAAAAAGAATACACACCCAAAAGAGTGACTGTTTGGTGCGGTTTATGGGCTGGCGGCATCATCGGGCCTTATTTTTTCCAAAATGAGGCCGGTCAGGCTGTTAATTGTGAATGGTGTTCGCTATCGTAACTTTTTAGGCCCGAATTGGAAGATATGGATGTGGACGATATGTGGTGTTAACAGGATGGTGCCACTTGCCACACAGCTATCGAAACAATGGCTATTTTGCGCGACAAATCAACATCGGCCCTTAAAATTGAACAACCCTTTATAAAAACGAACAAAACAAACAAATTAATTTTAACAAATCAAATTATTCCAAACAATTTTTTTTTCAGCAAAAAGAATACTGTGAAATCCGCCAGTGTACTTGTGAGAGATCCTAGGGAGTTTATCTTAAAGCAGAGCTTCCATTTTTGCTAACCATTTTTATTTTGGTATTTTGCTTTCTCACTTCGTACTTATGCATTTCTGTCAGACGAAAGAAACATAGCAAGTGACTGATTTTGACATTTGCTTCGCAGAGTTGGCAACTCGTTCTAGCTTGAGAAATAGGTTTTTATCAGAAAATGGTAACGTGTTCTTTCGACTTGTCGTTCGATTCAGTGATGAAAGAAACCCAAATCATATTTCTTTTGTGTACGAGGCAAACGAATGCGTTCTTTCGACATTGAGAAACAGGACATTCGATTCTTGTCTCCTGCTGACCAATATTGTGAGGAAAATTATGGACGTACTACTCGTATTGATTTAGAAGGTAGCTATTATAATCCCTCTTCCATTGAAATAATTTTAAATGAAGACTTTTTATTCCAGGAATAATGTTTTTCGACAATATCTTCGCAATGAAGCTTCTCTGTTACGAAAACCCGATGTAAACAAGCTGTACGTCGAAGTGGTTAGAGAATACTTAACGTTAGATCCCAAGCACCCAGTTTCGTTGCATTCTTCGCGGTCTAGCGAAAACTGCTATATTCCTCATCAACCGG
This sequence comes from Hydrotaea diabolus, assembly GCA_963513945.1. Lineage (NCBI taxonomy): Eukaryota > Metazoa > Arthropoda > Insecta > Diptera > Muscidae > Hydrotaea > Hydrotaea diabolus. The sequence continues at coordinate 91,515,545 of OY740716.1, forward strand.
TTATTCATACGGCGCGGCAAACAACGAAACTAAGAGTGGTTTTTAACGCCTCAAATAAAACTTAAAATGGAACACATTTTAAGATGTTCTACAAGTCGGTTTAGCCTTACAATTTAATTTAGATTTCGTTTCGCCATTAATTGTGATATAATAGGCAAATTTGTGTGGATTCGACACTCACCCCTTTTCAAATGATTCTCTTTCGACAGTCTTCACAGAGTCTTGTTAGGGACTTTGCATTACTAACAGTAATGTTTGGAGTCAACTGTACATATTATCTGGCGAAAAAGACGCTCTTATAGTAAGCTGACGAAACTGAAGCGGATTTTCCCCTCGTGGTGCATTTACTCATTTACTTTCCTGTAAAACCAGAGTTGACCCTATTAAATCTATAACGGCGCCTCGCCCGGAACTCTGTAGAGCAGTCTTGGCTTCGGAATTAGTGAAATCAATTGTTAGGGAAATATATCTTCATCAAATTTATTGTTGGACTGATTCTGCCGACGGCCTGTCTTGGCTGAAGAAAACACCTTGTACTTGTAACACATTTGTTGGAAATCGTGCTTGTACGATTTAAAAAAAAAATTAGGTAATCACAATTGATCATGTACGTTCCGAAGACAATCCGGCAGATCTTGGCAGTCGTGGACTTTCGCCTATAGAATTAGCCGATTCTCGTTTTTGGTGGCATGGGCCAACATGTTTTAGCGGGGTCTCACTTCCCTTGACACCGATCTGGAAATGCGTGCTGTCAAAAGTCATGTTGAATTTTTCACAAACAATGGAATGTTCTAGACAGATTTACTTTGCTCGATAAAGCTTTGAATGTGATATAATACGTGTTTAGATTTGTCAATACACTGTATCCATTCCATAAAAATTGTTATATCTATTTGATGTAGCGAATTCTAGTTTCAACATAATTATCTGTAAAGATGCTCCAGGCTTTTTTTTAAGACAAAAGGCTTATTTTGGGGACACTTACCGATGTGTATTGGACAAAAAACCTGATGATTCATTAAAAATATTACCAATGACAGCGAAGGTGTGACTCGTCTTAGCGGATGCCCTATAATCCTTCCATATGCAAGCCAATTTTCTTGCCTTTAATAAGTTTTGTGCCCACCATTTCCATTCACGGTGGAAATCAGTTGATGTTGCGCATTAAATATTGAATTCCTCGAATGAAAGCCTTGATAAAAACTACTACTCGTAATAATCAGTGGAAGGCCTGTACACTTGACCGGAAACTAAGTTGTAGTCATTTCTTTACCAGTACAGGCATTGACTTCGCTGGCCCATTGCGCATTAAATCATACTCGTATACGAGTATGTATATGCGAGATTGTAAAATAACCAACGGTTACATATGCATCGTCGTGTAGTTTTCTACAAAAACGATTTACTTTGAGTCGACGACCTATTTCTCTACGGCTACTTTAATGACTTTTCATCGATTTATCGCAATCCGTGGATGCCCGTAATCGGTGTTTTCGGACAACGAAACCAACATTCTTAAAGAAGATATACCGTGTGTGACATTTCAATTTGTAGGGCCCCTACAATGTAGGGGTCTGTCTGTTGGAAGCGGCAGTGAAGTGTTACATGGAACCGTGCATGAGAAGAGTCTGGTCTGCGTGGAGTTCGTGAAGACCTTAGGGCTATCTACTTCGCATGTGAACAATGCTAGGGTTTGACGTCTCACTGTGGTTTTGACTTTTGATGACTCTCAACGTCTGTCCATTACGGCAAGAGTGGAGAATTTACACCCACTCATCTCTTACATAGAGTCGGGATACGAGACAATGCGAATACGATTTGGTTACTTTCAAATAGCAGACCATACATTTTTCGTTCCAGAGACGTGGGAAGTATGCTGCTTCCTGAAGTGTACTCTCTGGTAGTACTCATCCCAGTGCATTCTAGCACTGGTATTCCACTAGCACAATTCACAATGTTTGGCTGGATCATTCTAGAAAATTTATTTCTTTATTTATCCGAAGGGCAACCCTTTTTTATAATCCAATGTTAGGATATTTTGTCTACGTTTTCTTTGCGATTTTTTGCATGCCTGCATAAACTCGTAGTAAAACGAATATTGTCAAATTCACCACCTTTCACCAACATGACAACTCACTATAAGCTAGCATTCGAACACATGTCCAGTGACCGAATATGACCGATTATCAGGTTCCTATGCCCCGTAACATCAACAAATCTCTAATGTTAATGCTTATTTACATAAGTTAGATAAGTAAGTTTCTGTCCATGTTCAAAGGGACCTATGTTTCGACGGCCTGGGTCGAGGCCTTAAAACATATGTTCATAGTTAAAAGAGACCAATTTTTTGTACCCTAATGCCCAAATCGGGCGACCCTAGTACCAAAATTTGCTCAAATCTAAAATATTGTTACATATATTGATTTTTGAGAACAGATATCTTTACCCATATGTCTCCGAATATTAGGGGCAGTTTTTGGGCCTATACGTTCCGAATGACCACTTCCATTTATGGGGCGTTTAATGCAAATGGTGCCCAGCTGAGCATTTCAAAAGTAAATTATTTAAGTTATATAGTGAAAATGTCAAAAAAATGTAGTCATAAGATTTTTTGTCACTCCATAGAAAACTGTTGCCCGATTAGATCAATTTTTACTACCAACCGATCTACACCTATTAGACATAAATCTGGCAAGTTTGAAGACTAGCAATTTCGTTTAGACTGAATAGAATAAAGACAGACAGCTTGATCGTATTTGAATTTTACAACGACCAATAATATATATACTCGTACTTTATATGTTTACAGATAAGAATTTCGAGATGTTACGGACGGAGTGACAAACTTATATATACACTCCATCCAACAGTGGGGAGCATACAAATCATACTTGTGCTACTAGTATTGGTAAGATCTCTCTTATCGGAATTCAAACATATGTCTGCTGATAGTTGTGTCGAGTATGATGTAAACTTCGACAAATACGGGTCTAATCTCTGTCTAAGTGACCAGCCATAGTGGTCGGCTTCAGAATGCATAAAACGTTTCGATACTGCCTTTCTACTGAAGTTACAGGTCAATATGTGTAGGCATTCAATCAAACTCACAGTTTTGAGAGAAGATTCCATTTGTCCTTAATGGGATGGTTGCAAAAGTCAGTGTATTAACGTTATTTGGTTAAGGGTTCTATTATGGAGTTACGCCTACAAAATGTGTTTTAATTTTAAGTATAAATTTGTGAGTAGGTTCAGTTTTTTCAAAACTACTGCGAAAACGTTCTATACATAACGACTTTAAATATACTGCCACCAATGAACAAGTAATGTTAAAGTAACTCAAAACTAGCACAATACAAAATTCTTATATACAGGGTGTCCGCCGGGAAGGTACTCGTATACTACTTTCTTTTGCCTCCATTTTGGTAAACATTAGTCTTGACCGTTCATATTTGGCAGTCGTAAAGAAGAGGCGTGGCCAATTTAATATGGGAAAATATTCGATAAATCGTTAAACGTTTTATCAAAACCATTCATCGATTACTGTGACGATGAGAACGTTCCGTGAAACTTTTGGGCGAAACAACGTGACAACAAAACGCACTATTTTTCGTTTAGTGAATGATTTCGAAGAAAGAGGGTCTGTAGCTGATGGGCCCAAGCAAGGACCACAACGTACTGCAAGATCAGCCGAAAACTTTACTGTTGCTGAAGAAAGTTTTCAAAACAATCCATCAATCTCAATTCGACGCCGTGCTGAATGTAATGAAAAATGTGTTCCAAAGGGCTCGCATTTGTGAGGATAGCAGATGCGGACATTTATTGATATTGTATTCCATACATAATTGCCGACATTAAATAAAACATTTATCAATATAAGACCCATTCTCTTTCATTTAACCAAAAATTATAAACAAACAAAGTAGTATACCTTACCGACGGACACCCTGTATATGAGTCATTCCATGCCAAACGGTACGCATTTTTTACATCACAAGCTTGGATTGCTTAACTAGTTTGTGTATGCATTCTTCTCTTAAAAATATTATATACGTGTTTCAAGAAAAAAAATTTAAAATTTTTTTTTAAATGTTATGACCAATTGAACTTTGGTGAAATGAAGATTTTATCAAAGAGGTGTGTTCATTCAGTCGCATGTAACTCCGGAAATACTTGACCGATTTTACTCTGCTATACCTTATTTTGAAGGTAATTTTAAGCACTTCTAAAATAACGAAACGGTATGGCATAACGCCATAGAATTTTTTAAGTTTGTATCATTTTAATCCTTTTATTTCGATTTTGAAAATGATTACATCTTTTTTTATTTTTGAAATTTTGCAGGCGTATTCTTACAGGTCTGTTTTACCGACTGTGTAAGTTTTAAAGTGGTGAAATAATGCATTCTATTTTTAAAAATTTTTTTTTACCTTATACCTTTTTCACTTCCATGAATATAGAAAATATAATATAGAAAAAAAAAATACTTTTTAATAGTTTATTGACACAAGATATAACAACAACAAAAAAACAAAGAAAAAAAGAAATAAAAACATGATACAATAGCCGTGCACGTATTCCAGGAGGGGCTTGTAAATTTTTTAAAGAAAACCTTAGGACCTGTAAGTAAAATATTTTACTTTTCTGATGGCGCAAGCGCACAATACAAAAACAAGAAAAACTTTTTAAATCTGACGTTCCACGTAGAAGATTTTGGAATACCAGCGGAATGGCATTTTTTTGCAACGTCTCATGGCAAATGGCCCTGCGATGGTCTGGGAGGAACAGTCAAAAGACTAGCAGCACGTGCAAGCTTGTCCAGCCTCATAAATCCCATTAATAGTGCCGTCAAATTTTATGATTGGGTGAATAAAAACGTGAAGAATATTCATACAGAATTCTTCAATAACTATCAATATCAAGATAGGGCGAAACACCTGAAGGAGCGTTTTGAAAAGGCGAAAACAATTTCTGGAACTCTTGGCTACCATGCATTCATTCCACAACCCGATAAAATAATGAAAGTCCAGACAACATCATCTTCTGAGCAGTACTGTATGAAGATGGTATACAAGGCATAACATTTATTTCATTACTCATTTTTTTATTTCTTTTTTTCTTTGTTTTTTTGTTGTTGTTATATCTTGTGTCAATAAACTATTAAAAAGTATTTTTTTTTCTATATTATATTTTCTATATTCATGGAAGTGAAAAAGGTATAAGGTAAAAAAAAATTTTTAAAAATAGAACGCATTATTTCACCACTTTAAAACTTACACAGTCGGTAAAACAGACCTGTAAGAATACGCCTGCAAAATTTCAAAAATAAAAAAAGATGTAATCATTTTCAAAATCGAAATAAAAGGATTAAAATGATACAAACTTAAAAAATTCTATGGCGTTATGCCATACCGTTTCGTTATTTTAGAAGTGCTTAAAATTACCTTCAAAATAAGGTATAGCAGAGTAAAATCAGTCAAGTATTTCCGGAGTTACATGCGACTGAATGAACACACCTCCTTGATAAAATCTCCATTTTACCAAAGTTCAATTGGTCATAACTTTTGAAAAAAAAAATTATATTTTTTTTTTCTAATCGCGGATTAAATAGAATTGCTAGAGGACCAAATCTGCAAATTTTCATAAAAATCGGAATCATTGCGTTAAATTTTTGCCCAAAATCGTACCGTTTGGCATGGAATGACTCATATAGAAGAATTTACTTTTTAAGCAAATAGTTTAGAAACTATTAATTATTTTTTTTTACAACATATTGGATTTTCTTATGTGTGCTTATGAGGCAAAATAACGAAGATATGGATTTTCGTACCGAAGAAAGATTTGGTGGCTTTAATAATTTACTTACCGATGACATTATTGCCGGAACTAACCACAGATCCTCCTCCAGAACCTATAACAATTGCCGACGTTAGTATGCCACCCACATTCGTCGGTCCGGTACTCGTACAACTTGTTGGGGTGTACGAATGTGGCGATAAGCCCAGAATATCGGGCGACTGCCTCGGCCCGCACATAATGGTTGTATTGCTCATCATAGTCGGCGCTATGGAACTAGATGTACAGCTATGCGACAAGAGTGTGCTGCCCCGACCCAATGTGCCGTACAGATTTGTGGTAGGCGCATAGCTGACGTAATTCTAGACAATGGAAAAGAGGGAAAAGCAAAAAAAGAAAAACATGTAATTTATTGCAACCGCAGAGTCTACGAACTAACATCGAATCGAAGAAATTTATGTTCGGACAAACTCATAAACGTACGAGAACAAAAACAAAAAACAGAAATAAATAACAACGCCCTTACGTCTCAATGTTCTAAGGTATGGATGTATGTACGTATGTATGTGTGAGTAAAAAATGATATTGCATGTTTTGGGCTTGCTGGTCACTTGCTCACCTCGTTCTTTGACACACTTGGCACCGGAATTGGCGTTTGGAAATCGATGTCAGCATCTACTTCGGAAATGGTGTCGTTAAAACCGTTGGGTATTGTAGTCTCGGTGACTCCTTCGACACCCGCTGAACTTCCCGTACCGCCAGCACCAGCAGCGGCACCTCCTTTCCCGGACGAGGTTGAATGGGTGTCAGTTGCACTATCGTGGCGTTTGAGCACCACCAGTCTTACCGCAACAGCCACTATGCAGAGTATGACACCCACTGAACCAGCAGTCAGAAGATAAACAAACAAGCGTTCCTGGTCGTCTGCATATGGGCCGAGCATACATTTGAAGAAAGTACAAAACAAAAAGAAGAACGAGAAAAGAAAACAACAAATGAAAAAAGAAAACACAGAGAAATATCGTAAGAAATATGACCACAAAGTTTGCCGTCTGTTGGCGTGTTCTTTTTGGGTTTTGGTTTGGTTGCGTCCGTTCGTTGGCGAACGTCAACGAGTTTAGACATTGTACAGAGAAATTGCCAAAGAAGTGAAGCACAAAGCCATAAGTTATTTACTTAATTGCAATGTCATTTGTTAAGTTCATTCATGGCTAGTGGCAGCAGCATGGCACTGCAGAGCTGCTGGTCGGATGGTTGTAAATTTTGCCCCTTTGTGGGAGAGTTTAATTACCTTCCAGAGTCATGTCGGCACTATGTGTCATTACGGGATTAACACCACCCATATCACCCTCGAACATACCCAGTGTGGCGTTATTGGCTCTATTAGCACTTGTGGCTGCATTATACGTTCCGTTGAGTGTAATAGTAGCATTGCTGCGAGCAGCGGGAACAGTGGTGTTGCTGTACAGCTTCGGAATCGCTTCAGACTCTTTGTAGAACAATTCATCATCGTACAAATCATTGACATCGCCCTCAAAGTCTTCCGGTTCATCAGCTTCGCCATCGGTTTCGTAGCGATCCATGAGCACTTGTTTCGGAACTGAAATGAAAATAAGTAGAGAGAATAAATACAGTTCAGTTTCGGCTGTGTCCTTTTGCTGCTTAGGGCTCAGGCCGGGTGTAGGTGTGTGAATAAGCCTTAAGAGATTACGACGATTCATGTGCAAACGACAAATCAAACACGTTCCGCAATGCGAATGCTTTTGTTGTTTATAAAGTTGCACATGCTTCCTCACTCTATCCATTCAGAAGAGTGTTACCAACCCCACCGAAACAATAAACATGGAAAGCAAATGTGTATTTCTTTATTGCTGCGATGACAACTAATTTCATAAATTTATGAATGGCGAAGACAAACTGCGATGAAACTCTTAAGAGGAGTAGTCTAATAATACATTTTTCGAACTCTAGTTCTAGTGAGTGAGTGTATGTGTGTATATCATTGATAGTCGTAAAATTCTTAGACGCTCTAGCCATGTCCATTCTCGGGTCTATTAACAGCACGATAGCAGTCAATCAATAAAGCAGGACCCTTATGTTTAGCATGATAATAGCTTATGGCCATAAGCTCTTGGTATTGTTAATAGATAAATCCGTCCCGTAGAGAAAAATTTTCCTTTACGGACTATAGCTATCTCCGAAATATGTACATTTTCTTAAATATCTGATCAACAAATTATAAGTTTTTGAGATTAAACATATCTTTAATATGGGCTGTGAAATGGGACGTAATTAATACTTCAAAAAAGATATAGTTGCTGGACGTTTTGACTCTGGTGGCCCAAAATGCAGCCCATAAGTCAGAACGGTCGTTAAGTAGTCACTAGAAAAATTAAAACAACTTTTGCTACGACTCCAAATATTTGTTTTAAAGTTATGGCTCAGATTAGGGTCGGACTAATGGTCCTAAGGCCCTAAACGGCCCTAATGGTCAAAATAAGGAAACTCTAGCAAATTTGAAGATTTGGCTGAGACCAATGGGCTCAAAAAAAGGGTCTAAACCACTATTCAACTGTTTTAAATTTCCATTTTTTTTTTGGCAATTTTCGTTAGATCATAATTAGTCTCGAATGCTATATATTATTGCAATCTCAGGCAGAGGTATGGTGAGCCTAAGGATATCAAGGCAGGTTGTTAGCAACTTGGTTAATATTCGCCTCTATTACTTTTTAATCTCTTCAATTTAAAATTTAAAATTAAACTAGATCGAATCTTATTGAAGGCTTCTACAGAGGTATATGTCATATGCGTAGTACTCTCTTGCACGGAATTATACTTATATATACAAGGAACAACTGTTCAAGTCGGGCGTGGCCGACTATAAGATTTCTGCACCACTCTGGTATTTAAAGAATTAAGCACCTCTGTCTAGGGTTAATTGTTTGGTGAAGTTTGTACATATCCCTCCAAGTTTTGAATAGCTCCCACACAAAGGCCCTCCCAATTTGAGGTCATGCTGACAAATAATTACATCTAACATATTGAGTCCGACCTAGTTTAAGTTCCAGACAGAGGTGCTTAAATTTCTGAATAGCAGAGCGGTGTAGGTTATCTCATAGCGGTCCCGGCCCACTTTTACTTTTTTTCTTGATTAAAATAAATTCGTCTGAGACGAAATGAAACGTACTGAAGTATATGAAAGGAAAATGGTTTGGGTTTTTGTAAATCACACAAACAAGTTGAATTATAAAAGTTCATTTCGAGTAACAAAATTCCATATGGAAGATGAGAATTGTTCGTTCTTGTTTGGGACGAACGAGACATTCGCGTTAACAATCAGCTTCGGCCAAAGATTAAATAAATACTCCTGACCACGGATTGCGTCCCAATATTGCATTGGAAGTATTGGAGAAAATATTACACTCTTTTTAAGTATCGGTAATTCCATGCGCCCCATATAGGATCGAAGATAAGAATTTCCACAACAAATCTAATCGTATTAGCTCTTTCAAAAATAATAACAACAAATGATCATAAAAAACCAAAAAACTCAAAGAAAAATATTCGAGCTAGACTTTTTACCCTTTTCGTGCACCGATAGAATCAGAATCTCCAGCTGATTCGATTTAACGATATCTGTCTGTCCATCCGTCCGTCTGTTGATAAGTAGTTTAAATGCTTGCTATTAAACTACTGGCTGCAATTGTTTTCGATCTTCATGAAGTAAACTATTTGGACCAAGAATGACGCTATTGAAATTGATAAAAATCGGTTCGGATTTAAATATAGCTCCAACACATACGTTCAAAAGATTTTATTTATTAAAAGTTAGAAACAATCTTCATGAAATTTGGCACAGTTTCTTACGATCGACTAGTTCCACGCTTTAGTACAAAGGTCCCATACAACCGCTAGAGAACGCCCATGGTATGAGTACACATATTATGAGTACTGAGTACGTATTTATTACTACGAGTATAGACAAACAACTAATCTTGGACCTTAAAGGATGCTGCCCCACTTCCTTCTTCCTATTTCACTGATGGATCGGCGTCGCTGCGTGCATTATCTGAGATCATTGTACGATGCATTGGTCCTGAAAATTCGTAACATTCATCTCAGGCATTTGGTAACAAAGGTCTGCATGGAGTTAACATCCTTCGTAGCCATATTCCACGTTTCACAACTATAAAGCAAGGTTGATTTAAATCAGAAATTCAAGATATTTAATTTCACGCGGGTTGAAATTGATAAAGATTTCCATACAACAGAAAGGTGACAAAATGATTGCCAGGTTTTTATGATATGAATTTGTACGTTTGTATTCCGTGACTTTTCGAATAAATCACAGTTTTTTTTTTGCAAAATCTCCATTAAGCTCAATACACTTAGTCCAAAGTTTCTCCAATTTTTGAATCCCTTGCAAAAAATAGGATTTTTCGATGTCCATAAAACAGACATCTTTCCACCGAGCCATTTCTTTATATTTATAAAAAGGAAATAGTTACTGGGGGCTAAATCCGGAGAATATGGCCGATGAGGTACCAATTCATAGCTTAATTCATTTACTTTTGCCATTAAGATTGCACACGTTTGCACCCGTGCATTATCTTGATGAAAAACTACTCTTTTCTTGGCCATACGGAGTAGTTTTTCTTAATTCTCGTTAAATCGGTTGTTGTTGTTATAATAATAATATATTTTATTTTGAAGTCTGTTCGTCCATAGGGGATCTGCTTCCTGCTATCCAGGTGGAGGAAACTCGTCATTTGAACTGGATGCGTCCACAGAGACCTGGGGATCAATTGAAGAGGTGCCGGACAATTGAAGAGGTGCAGCACGTTGTGTGGTCCCTGATGGCAGGCAGGACAGATGTCCGGAACGTTAGCATCAATTCATGCTAAGCAGAATTGAGGCGGCTGATCCATCCAGAAGACCCCAGTTGATGTTCTGAGGGCGGCATTCTGGCAAGTCTGAATTTTATTCCACTGTGTCGTGCTCACGTTCGCCGACCACACCGGTGCTGCGTAGTTAGCTACAGACAGACCAATCGCTTTGTAAGAGGTCAACAAGGTTTCTTTGTCGGCTCCCCAAGTTATCACTCCTCCCTGGGGAACTCCTTGTTTAACTCTACGGGGATTCGACTTCCTGTCTCTAAATTCTAAATATGACTGGATCCCACACATATACTCGTAGTTACGATACTAACGTTTTAAACTGGGCGGAAGGGACGTACCTACGATGTCCTCGAACCGTCCTGTCGTTGGGCTTGTTCTGGTTAAGGCCGCGACTTATACGCGTGGTGATGGCGTGTAAAGCAGTTGTTGTGCTGTGCTGCTTGCGGAACCCATGCTGATAATCAACACAAGGAAGGTGTTCGATCAGGCTGGGGAGGAGCAGTGCCTTGAGCGTCTTTGCTACTGGGGAAGCAAGGAGATCGGCCTGTACGATTCTTCTTTGCTTGCGTCTTTGCCTGGCTCCAGTACCGATACCACTCTGCCAAGTTTCCAGGCATCGAAAACCAAGTGAGTGGCTATCGACCGATTATGCATTTTTACTCCCGGGGTATCCAAGTGCCTCAACTCAGCATTGAGATTCCTTCCGGACGCATCACCTTTGATGACTTTGTGGTGATGCATCTTTGACTCGGAGTATGCGGACACGATGTAATACTCTCCTTTTTGCGCTGGGCGCTCAATAAAAAGGCCGTTAAAATAACACGCGCTCCGATTCGGATCTGTCACAGTTCTATCACCGAACGTAACGGTTGTCCGATCATCCTTTATTCCAGGGATAGAGAGCGATTTGACCGTTGTCCACAGCTTACTAATTCCGGAAATTAAGTTGCACTGCTTTAAGTGGTCTAGCCATTTGTTCCGCTTATATTCGTCGACCAACCTACTGATCTCAGAGTTGAGGTCCCAAATTCTAGGGTCAGTAGGGTTGGAAGCGACGAATATCATCACGCTCATCTGCGAGTCCCGCAGCCTATGCTGGGAAATTTGGTCGTACTGCGGGTATTCGCTCAGCAGGGATACAGCGAGCGGCTGCTGCGTTGATGCTGGCCCGGAACTTTTCTCGGCTATCCGAATATCCGACGGAATGGCTAGATTAATAAAAGGTCTAAGTCATATTTTTTTTACAAACAGAACTGAAAAACTTAGTCAACAAGAATACGACAGCATTGAAAAACAACTCCATGTGGTCCTGTAGGTTATTACAATTAAATGTAGTCCATACTTTTTCGCATGTTTGTAGTCCTCCATAGATTTTGTTATTAAGAGACTTAAGAAATATTTTGAATGAAGGCAGTTCTTTTTCTTTCATGAACGGAAAAACACTGATCCTGTGCATTAGTTTAAATTCATCAATATTTAAAATCTTTTCAGAAAAATTGCTAGCTTAGGAGCTTAGTCTATCAGCCACGAATCTAAAAGTTTTAGTCCCAAACTATTTTTATCATCCATCTGCCAAAAATGCGATAAGGAAACATATAAATCCTAATATAGGGGGATTCTTTTTGTGTCTCGCCTAAGATCTGCTGAATCCTTTACGAAAAGATGACAATCATATCCCGAAGAGTTATGAAAATATATTGCAATGAATTTTGATGTTTTAAGTTGCAAGCATAATGAGCTGCACCTATACATATTTTTACCATTCAAGTGACAATGATCCCTGCCCCGATCAATGCGTAATGCTTCTGCACATACGAGTATTTGACAATTGTTAGCAAACTTAAATTCATACTGCTGGCGTCTACTCGTCTGCCTTTTTCTTAACACTCGAGAAATAACTTTGAAGTCTTCTAATCTGTATAGATCTTAAATGTATATTAGCTATCACTTTAGCTACATTCTATGAAATAACTAAAAGCATAGAAAATTTGTTTTTTTACTGGATTAGGTCCAGCAATATTGTCTTTCTCGTAGGCCAAAACTTTTCTATTTTTATTAGCCATGATTAATAATTCCACTTTAGACATATGAATGAGTGAATTGTTTGTGTTCCTCGTTTTTTTTCGGCATTAGCACTGGTGATTTGGTGTTCTTCTGCTCCATCATATTTGTTGGTGATTTCCTTTCCCTTCTTAGTGGGCAATATGTATGTAGTCATCCATTATAAGTAGATGCATGTGAAATTTATATGTGGTGTGCTCTACTAAAGTGGAATCTAATAATTTTAATATACTACTACTTTTCTCCTTAACGAAATGTTCAGAAAAAAAAGATTATTATTTGCACATGGTAATTTCGTTACGCGTCTTTTAAATATACGAGGGTATATCAATAATTCCGCGACTTTCTCAATAAAACACTGTTTTTTTTGCAAAAATTATTTTTCAACCTAATCTCCTTTAAGCTCAAAGCACTTAGTACAACGTTTCTGCAATTTTTGCATCCCTTCCAAAAAAATTAGATTTTACGAGGTCCATAAAATAGACATTTGTTTGATCAATAATTTCATCGTTGGAGCTGAATCTCTTTCCACCGAGCCATTTCCTTAGGTTTGAAAATTGTCACTGGGGGCTATATCCGGAGAATGTGATCAATGCGTAATCATGATAAAAAATATCTTTTTTCTTAGGCATATTGGGGTCCTTTTTATAAATCCTCGCTCAATCGGACCAATAAGTTGGTATAATATTCGCCGTTTATTGCTTTTGAAGGTAATCGATGTGGATTATCCCGCGTGCATCCTCAAGAACTGTTGCCTTCACCATATTGGCCGACAAAGTCACCTTGGCCTTCTTTGGAGCCGGTTCACCCGAAGAAAACCATTGTTTAGACTGCTGGTTTGTCTCCGAAGTGTTCATCCGCAGTTAGAAAACGCCGCAAAAACTCATTCGAATTGCAGTTAAACAACTTCAAACATTCCTTTGAAGTTATCACACGATTACGTTATGGACATTTAAGAGCAACGCGGCACACAGCTTTTTTAAACCGAACTGATCATGTAAAATTGACCACACACTTTCATATGAAATGCGTATCAGCACCATATCGACTTTTTCGGGTTATTGACCTCAATTTGCCGTCCAGAACGGTCAGCGTCATTTTTACTTATCAATAAACCACTTTGAACCATTGAAATTGATGGTGCAGAGGCCCCATAGAATTTATCCCAGCTTTTTCTTGGTTTAAGTCACAGCTTTTTTCCGCATAAAATAATGTTTAATGAACACTCAAAATTTACTTTTTTCCATTTTTAACAAAATCCACGAGGTGGCATAACATTTAACTACGAGGAAAGTTGGAAGTCACGGATTTATTGATATGCCCGCGAATGTTTTTAACTACTGTTAAACACAAACTAAATGACGGAACTCTCTAAAATATGACAGTAGTCTATTAACAGGTGGTACTTGATGGGAGAAGTGTTGCATTTTATATAATTACGAGGAAAGTTGGTATTATTGATATGCCCTTGTACTCTGAACAATTTTAATATCTTTATTTTGCTATCATATAAAGGTATGAGGAGGTTAAATATGTTAAATATGTTAAATATGTTACGTAGTGTTCTGAATAATTTTGTCCGACGTAAGATATAGAGTAATTTTGTTGATCACCTAGGTAGTCCGTTTAGCCTTTATAATGTTGGTACGGCTCTCAACGAATAATTAAACTAGATATTGGTGCAGTTTTTCAACATAATGATCTGGGCGAAGTTGTTGTTCTCCAAATTAGTATGTGTCTATTTATTGTTCCTTTTGTCCAACATAGTATGCTGGATAATGCTGTTGTTGTTCTTCAACAAAGTATGGACCTGGATATTGTTCGTGTTGTGCAACATAGTGTGCTGGGCACACACGTACAACGTAGTATGGACCTTTATTTTTGACCTATTCTCTATAGTTGGATGTACAATGCTCTTATTTTCCGCCATAGATTTCTTTATAATGCTGTTCGTCTTGACAGTATTTTGGATAATATTGTTGTTGTTCTGCAACATATTTCGAGATGTTGTTCTTCAACATAATCTGTAGTTTGGTTTTTTATTTGGTTTTCGACTGATGTAGGTTTTGGTTGTTGATGCTTCCTGAATTCGAGACCACTGTTAAATTTCTTTGTACATACTTCACACGTTTTATTAAAATTTATATTATAGAAATATTAGAAGTCATTTAAATACTTTTTTTGTTATTAAAAAAAATTACTTCACTTTGTTGTTATTTTTTAGGTTACTTTATGTTTTCTGATTAATTTCACACTTTTTTTTAAAATTTTTTTGAAAACATGTTGTGGAAGTGATGATGCCCGAAAACATACTAACTTTTAAGCTAGCCTTAAATCGCTAGAAGTGTATAGAAAATATGAAGAACCTTTTCGGATTCGAAGAACGAAATCGGATTTGATACTTTTACAATTGTAATAAGCTTACAATTTAAGTGGATATACTTTACTTATACATACATATACATATGAATAGACGTGTGAATACAAGGGATAAAAAGACGGATTCAAACTTTGGTGCGGCATTCCGGGAAAAAGTTTCTTTTGATAATAAAAAATACAGGGTGGGCAATATAGTATTTTAAATTTGAAAACGCTGTAAAAAATACTGATAATTTATTCAAGTATCTGGTTTTATTGAAAAGTTTGAGTTTTGTCCATGTCATTCTCTTGAAGTTTTGGAAACAGAAATTCGTTGAGGCGGCTCCTTGCTCATTTTCGCAGAAAAATGGGCCAATGATGCCGCCAGCCCGAAATTCACACCAAACAGTGCATGCCTGGCTTTTCGATAGTCACGCGTGGGTTCTCCGAATCCCATATGCGCCAATTAACATTTAAAGCCACAATTTAAATTATCTGTTATTATTGATAATAATTTATTTTCGTTTTTGTTAAAAGTAAAAAAATGTATTTTAAATTCGAAATTTTTTATAGTTCTAAAATGTAAGTCAAATTAATTTAATTTTTTTATGTAATGGATATTTCTTCCGACGTCAAGTAACAATATTTTTTCATCATCGTTAGGGCAAATTTATATTACTTGAGGTCTTCGCCAAAAATCGGAAAAAATATCCATCACATGAAAAAATTAAATTAATTTAACAATTGAACATAGAGGGTGGAGTTGTTCTGAGAAACTATTGGAATTGCAGAAATATTGGGAGTTGGTCTTACATTTAACTACTCTAGGGGCACTTTTGGGATAGTTAAAGCGGTGGGAGCAAAATTTAAAAAAAAATAATTTTTTTGTAGGGGAGCCCCCTTAGGGGGTGAAGATAGGGGTTAATTATGTTTGGAAAAAATATAAGGAGGGAAATATTATTGGGACTCGGTCATACATTTTACCGCTCTAATTACGACTCCTAGGTAGTTGCGGGGCTTTTTGTGAATATTTTCCCCCATCCCACGACCTTTGACCTCGATGAGCTGTCACTTGCCACCATTCCACCTCCCTTATTTTTTGTCTCATGCATTTTCTTTCCAAACCCCACCCTATGCCACCCCTAATGTCCTCACATTACCCAACAAAAATTATACAAGAAATAGACACATATTCTCTATTCATACGATCCCAGACAGACAATGTTGTCGCGATTATATACGGAGTTACATTATCAACCAAATCCAACACCGAAATCATTTCTATCCTATGCCGGAGTTAAAACCTACAGAGAATAAGAGCAATTAATGCCGGCACCATGCCGAAGATTGGGTGAAAAAGAGCAAATTAATCCGGCTCAATGTCGAAAATTGGGAAAACAAAATCTCCCGGTTGGAGTCAGAAATAGCATAGAAAATTTAAAAATGGCGGAATTTAGTCAGAATTGTAATAGGAAAAGCAATAAATCCCGAAGAAAAAGCATTTAATGCCGGAGAAAAAGCCATAAACAAAGGATTCTCTTCTAACGAATTTTTGGGCGCCATTTCTACATTTCTGTCCATTAGCATCAGCTACACATCAACTGAAAACCATATCATTGATTTTTGGACCCCATTTATTTGAAAACTTTACTTAATTTTCCAAATAATAGCAGCACACCCTAACGCATAATCAACGTATTTGAAATTTAAATTGCAATTTAAGTTGGAAATGCAAAATGTGCTGTATATATTATTTAAGATATATTTGCAAGTGTTGGGTTAGCTTCCGTATGGCACGGTTATACTTTAACCGCAATGACCGTTAAGGGTTGTACGTAATTGGCAAAAAATGTGGTGCTACAATAAAGGACTTCAACATGTTTCTGGGCACATGTGATTTATGCAGGTTGGAACGCCACAAATTGTATTTGAGTTGAAAGCTTCTTAAGTATGTGCCAAATTTATGTATTCCTTTGTTAAATGTATTTTAAAATGTATCTCAGTCTGCAAATGTGTATGTATGCTTGGCTGTGTGTGTGTGTTTGGAGAGCAATAAGCAAACAAACCAAATCAAGGACTCTTGGATGGTGAATTGTGCCATGACAACTGGTGCACAAGTCACGATTTACTTACCACAAGTGTAAACAACTTTCAGATACATCCGTGAATTGGGTTGACATGGCGAACCAAATGTATTGGCATCTGCGGCCAGATTGCATCGACGACGTCCATGGCAGATTTGCATAACAGTTTCGGTGGCATACGACGCCAAACAAGCTGCAATATTCAGTTGTTGTTCAAGTAAGTGCCAGTAAGCGCATAAAAAAACAGGGCGAGAAAGAGATAGAGAAATACGCATACATGTAGAGCAGAGAATATTGAATTAATTAAATTGATATATGGTTATTGATGTGCCGTAAAGGTGTGGTACAATTATATTTCCTGGCACCTGCAGCACCAGCTGCATCGCCATTTTGAACATCTACGGCCATCTACACTGCACAGTGTTTCGGAAATGTTTGTTTTTCTGACAGAAGTTATGACTTCCGATACTTACAGTCGCTGTTTTTTAACCTACACCACTCTATAGAACAGGCTTTTATAAATACCGGTGGATTAGGCCCCAATTACATTTCGTTTTCTTTCCTACTTCTTGCAAACTAGTTTTATCATTTATTCTAATCTATAAACCTTTCATTACAACAACATTTCTTGATTTCGTGTAAGAAAAATATGAATTATGAACATTAAAAATAATATAACTCATACCAAATTATAAGACTGTAATAGAGGACCCATATCCAGATCATTGTTTATTGTAGTAAAACACAATGTTTTTACTGAAATACATACAAATAAATTAATATACTTATACAAATGAAAAAACGAAATGCTTTAATAAGTTACTCTTATCGCAAATGTTTTTAACTACCTAAAATAATTGTTCTAAGCCCACCGACCGACTCAAAATCACCAGCTGATATGTTTTAAATAGTTCTCTCTGTGCATCCCTTTGCTGCCCATGTAAAGCTTGTTATTAAACTACAGGTCACAACTGCTGCCCGCTCTCCGTGGAATTAGGCAGATGTGAGTTTTTTGGGCTAAGGACGCACGCTTCTTGAATTGCAGTAAATCGGTTCATATTTAGATATTGCTCCTACATATATAATCAACCGGTTTTATTTCTTTAGTAATAAAAGCCACATTTTGCTATGGTATGTTACGATGGACCACCACCTGTTATTGGACCTGTTTGATTAAACTGCTCATTTTAAAAACCGTGCCATGCACCACTCTGTGGAAAAGGGTGTTATACGTTAGATTCATGGCAAATGTTTGTGTACCGATCGACTCAGAATCACTAGCTGATTCGATTTAAAAATGTCTGGTGCCCGTCCGTCCCTCCATCCAGAGCTTGTAATCAAACTTCACGTCGCAATTGTTGTCCGATTTTTATGAAATTTAACAAAAAATAGGTTTATCGATCTAGGACGGACGCTATTGAAGCAGAAGGAAATCGGTTCAGATTTAAGTATTGCTCACACATATAGGTTTATCCGATTTTTATATTTTTAGCTCTAGACCCCACACATTACATATAATCTTTATGAAATTTGCACGAGGTAGTTTCACAGACAAAGGAAGTACGTTCCTAAAATTGAAGAAAATCGGTTCAAATTTAGATAAAGCTTCCACTCATATATGTTCATCCGATTTTTATGAGTAGGCTCTTAAATCCAAGTATTGCAACCAATCTTAGTGAAATTTGGCACACGTTATTATCTTGCCTTTATGAAGATTAAAAAAAATTGGTTCAGATTTAGATATAGCTCCCACATACGTATATGTGCATCCGAATTTTCTGCTTTTAGCTTAAGAAACGACATTTTACATCCAAACACGATGAAATTTAGCACGCCTAAGTTTTTTGGGACATGGAAGGACGTTAGTAACATTGAATCAAATCAGTTCAGATATAGATATAGCTCTCACACATATGTGCATCCGATTTTATGTTTTAAGCTCTAAATGAAACAAATTAAATAAATCTTGATGAAGTTTGGCGCAACTTAGTTCCTTATGCCAAGGACGGACACGGGAGACAATCAGTTCATATTAAGATATAGATCCCACATGTTGTCACTAAATTGAACATGATATAAGTTAAAAAAATTAGATAAATTTAGAGCCCGTCTTATGGGGTCCAAAAACAAATTTTAAGTTTGTTTATCTGAACATCCAGAAGTGCAGGTCATCAGATAGTCTGTCACGAATGACTTTATCTTTGATGCGAAGATGGTATTACCAGTTGCAACACTGAAGTGATGTACAATTGACGATATATGCAAAAGTAATTCTCTTTTGTTTAAATTGATGAAAAATCAGCTCTTTTAAATCTAAATGACGTGACAAGAGTTGACGATAGAGTTCAAGTTGTATATTTTAACGGATGTTTCAAGTATGTAAGAAATTTATGTTTATTTAAATATCTAAAATGTGTGCATATCGCACTTCTTCGACAAAAGAAGAAAAATACTGTTTGTTAGAGAGATGTATTACAAAAAAAAAAAACGTAGAGATGGTGAAAAGAGTGAAGGAAGCGTCATATTTTTTCAGTGGCTAGATTTGGTGTTTAAGTTAATATCCTTTAGCTGCTCAAGTGCGATATGTGTTAGAACAGCAATTCAGCTCTTTACTCTCTTCAAAATTATATGTTTGATTTATAAAAGCTTCGAGACAACAAGATAAAAGGGAACAGCTTAGAGTGTAAACTAAATTTCTCATTTCATTTGCAAAACCTCGACACATTGACCAGAGACCCTATAATGAATATAATTAAGGACGGTCGTGAAATTCACAGACAATCTAGCCATGACCTTCCGTCCGGCAGTGTACCAGCTAAAGGACCAGCTGGTAATTTTGCTGAAATTTTGCACCACAATGTTTTTAGTCATAAGAACAGTTTCCCTTTAGGGACCAAAGAGTCTCTGAATAAATACAATTTTTTGTATTTTAGATTAACACATCCTTCGCTAATAAAAATGGGCATATGATCATATAACTTAATTACATACATTAATGTATATATAAATATTTTGAGGGTTGGTCCAATAAAAATGCACATTGTTAGTTGTAAATAGAACATAAGCTTTTTAGAATACTATCTTAGCATTTCTTTACTGTAATAAAAGGTTTTACGATCTATTATGTGTAAAACTAAATATCGACCAAATGCTCGCTACGGCTTCGGTGACATACCTTTATGCGAAGGTCCATATTTCGATGATTCTGAGACACCATGAAGGTTCAATGTCGTTAATGTGCCGACTATCCTCATTCTTTAGCTCTTGAATTGTTCTTCGCCTATTGACGTACACTTTTTCTTTTAAATATCCCCAAAGAAAGAAATCTAACGGTGTCAAATCGCATCATGGTGGCGGCAAATTTACATCGCCATGACGTGAGATCGCGCAAAAGAGAAATTATTTGCTTGGCTATGTGGCAGTATCTTGTTGGAACCACATATCGTGCGGGTCCATATCCTCAGTTTCCGTTTTCATCTCACGATAGCGAATACCATTCCCGGTAAGTGCTTGGCACACCACGTTTTGAAGAAGTATGGCCCGATGATGCCGCCAGCCCGTTAACCGCACCAAACAGCCATGTACAGAAGTTTTTATGTTTCCTAAAAGTCTGGATTGCTAAAATTTGGGCACAATTCTCCCGATTGTGGACACATATGATCGACTATGCTGACCAACAAAATCACGAAGAGCACGAAATGCATTTTTTGTACCAACGCCCATTTTCGTAAAAGGCTGCATCTTAACGCGCTGCTCAATTGTGTACACTAAAATAAAGAAATGTCAAATAAAGTTTGGCGAAAAACTAGACGCTAAGGCGTGACTCACAATTGACATCGTGCATCTATATTTAAAATCTGCATAACATTTTTGAACAGACCGGCTCGCATGGTCAAAACGAGCGATAAATAGAATAGACTGCTCTGTACTCAAGTCGAAAATACAGTTATTTGGAGTTATTTTGTGGTCCCACGGGGCCAAAAAACGGCAATTATGGCCAAAAGGAAGGACTACTAGTAAATACGGATATACTAGTACTCGTATCAAAACCAACTTTACCACAAATTCAAATATGAAATTCACAGATTTGGCCAAAATTGAAACAATCTAATCAGCAGCTAAAAGCAGCCCAAATAACAGACTGCATGGTCAAAACAAGCAATCAATATTTCATACCGACAGTAGGGTACACAAATTATATATTACTACGAAACAAAGAAGACCGCAAATGCGATCCAAGAGGATCAGAAAATGGTAACTTTGATAGGAACAAACACTAAGAAATATGGACAAATAGAATGCAATTTCGCAATTTCAAAAACTGTGGGCCCAGATGCAAATTTGCTGATATAGGGTTTATAAATATGATAATTGTTATTTTAACTGATTATATTCCGAATCCGCAGTAGATGGTGGATATAAAATTCGACCTAATCTAACGTAACTACGTTTTATTCTGTGTTTTTTGTCATGGGCATACAATAAACGATGCTAAAACTTGGTGTTATAGTCAGGCTAATGCTTTTCGAGGCATTTTTACTAAGTATTAGATTCATAGCGTTCAGAAATTTGTATATGTACTTTTTATCCCTTAGAGGGAAATTTAGGGTCTCCGAGCAATATTTCGACGTGTTGCTAACAAAACATTGTCATTCTCCGGTAGAAGTTATGATATTATTCAAAAGCGCTTGACTGAGATCGCTTAAAGTTTTCTGAAAAAACTTTTTTAGGCGTTAATAATTTTACCCTCCATCATACGAGAGAGGAGGGAATATTTATGTTTGCAACACAACCAAATACTTATCGGAGACCCCATAAGGTGTATACACATATTCTAGTTCATGTTAGATGATCAAGCCTTGTCCGTCTGTCTGTCTGCGGGAAACAAACGAAAGGTCTGATTATTGCAGCTAGGTGGCTGAAATAATATAAACATGTGTTGGTGCGCTGAAATGTTTGATATTAAAAATTGGACAGATTGGTCCAGAGGTAAAAAAGGACTGGGACAACCTCTGGAAAAATCAACAGCCTTCAACATAAAACCACAACATCTCAGATACTATTAGAGATAAGACGATGTTATTTGAAACATATGATTTTGTCATAGATCGAAAAACATTCCGAAGGAAAAGTGGGCGGTGTCACGCCCATTTTCAAAAATCGAATTTAAGGCCATACTAATGGGCCGACCATATTAAAATGTAAACAGAATAAACCAATGACTAGGCAACAATTATAAACTATGTAATGAAAAACTTGGCCAGGGGGCGTAGCACCGCCCACTCAACTCTGAACTTGAAATACATGACTGCGATATTTGGAACATTTCACATTGGCTTGGATCGAAACACATCCTCGAGGAAAAGTGGGCGGTACAACGCCCCCTTGACAAAATGTCTATATTGGACTGTATTCCATTATGGAGGGTATACGAGTGTAAGCTTCGGCGCGGCCGAACTTAAATTGTCCACGTTTTTACAAAATGAACGGTTTGTTACGATGAATATTTCCCCTAAATGAACCATTATGTAAACAAGCAACAACAAAAATCGATACACGTTTGAAATTACTTCTGGCCTTTTGAATATAGAAAAAAAATTATCTGTTTGCCCTAATGTACTATATTTATTAAAAGTCTTATGTAAGTTTAGTTTTACTTAAAGCTTTGATAAATAATTGTAATTGTTTATTACAAACAACTTGCAATTCAGCAATATTGGTACAAAAAAGGATTATACAAACATTTCCAAAATACTGTGCGATGTGCGATTCTCTGATCTCTGAAGTAAGTAACAGAGTGAAGTAGTTAAAATCTATACTTACTTTCTTCTCGTACTCCCTGTGGTTGAGGACATTGGATGCTCTCGTACTCAGTCCGACCAAAACTTGCACTGTACACAGCAATACGTGAGTAGGGATTACATTCAAGCTGTGCCACATCGTTGTGGCATGCCACCTTGCTACGAAATTCATCTGAAAAGAAAAAAGACATTTCCAATATACAGTAAATTCAAGACTTTACACGGTCACAGATGCATATGCGAACTTATAAAATAATTTTTGGAGACATAAGGGTTGTAAGATTTAAGGAAAATATAAGTACTAGTATTAACATTCATTTTTACTTGACCTTCTTACTAAATTCCATCAATAATCGATTAAGGAACAAACGAAGAATTTCCCTATAATCAGTCAGCTGTGCACAACACATTTTTTTTACTCACTGATCCGAATCTACTGTTTAATGCCGGCTCCGAAAAAAATTGATTTTTCGAGAATCTTTTTAGCTCTTCAAATTTTACTTGCTAGCATATTAGAGGTGGAAACCGGGCGCTGATTTTTTTTTGATATTCTTACCAGGAGTTGAATCTTGGTTTACTTGTGTGATGATCTTGTACACTTACCATCAGACACCGCGGCGGTCGAAAATCCAACTATTTTAAGATTTGCCTTAACCGAGCAAGCTATTACCAGTTATTATTTTTAAGTGATTATATAATAACTTGAGACGCACAATAAGAAGAATGCTCAATATTTATAATTTTACGCTTTCTTGTCTGAACTTTAGGAAAATTGAGTAATCTTATTGTACGAGTAATAGTTTTTTTTTATGATTATAAAGGTAACAGTAGGAAAGCGATTAAAAAAAACTTAACGATTCTGGTATGCAAAAGACTTGGCGACCACAGCTTATCAAGATCCGATAAACTGTGGTTTCTAGAACGAAAGAGATATTTTTGTGAGCTTTATCATAAACAAAATCTAACTGGTTTGGTAATTTCTCCGTCGCTAAAAATTCAGCCGGTTTATGTGACTTCCAGGACCACATGGTCACAATTTGCAAAGTTTCGTCGAGAACGATTTTTATGAACGACCTGTTTTTTGGTGACAACAACTGAAAAACAGATGGACGGTGGGACAAACATGGCTAAATCAACTGGTGATTCTTAGTCTCTTTCGAATAACGATTCTTTTTGGCGTTACACACAATATTACTACGTTAGTCTGTTTTTATTTATTATTTATTTTTTGGATATTTAATATAATCTTGGTGTAGCACTCATCGTATTAGAATGTTTCTAGCTTAACCATCAAGGGCGAAGATATATAAATTAAAAGGTTTCCAAAAGGCGATCATTTCGTTATTATGGGCGATTCTTAGTTTATAAACTAAATGTCATGTTCCTACTTAAGATGGTTTAAAAGTTATCGATAATTGAAGTTATTAAGCGTGTGGGGGTATCCACACCGAATTTTAAAATTTTATTTTATTTTATTTATTTTTATATTGCAATTACATTAAGCTAAATACACCCGCTCAGGCCCACGCTTTGCATGGTACGTTATGAGCGAAAATTCTTTAACTCTAGTGAAAGGTACTTCCCGATTTCAGAACCTACCGCTCTTAAAGCCACATAATACATCCGATTCCGACCAAATTTTGCACAAAGCATTCCAAGTGACCACCACCCATCTTTTCAAATTTGTCCATACCTGTCCAAATTTTCGAATAGCTTCCCCACAAACGTCCCTCCTGATTTTAGGCCCTGAAGCCTAAAATTACACCAGATCACTTTCAAATTTTGCATTGTACGTAATGAACGACCATTGTGGTATACAAAGGTCCTTCCCGATTTCAGAATTTACTGCTCTAAAAGCCACATATTCCACTCGATTTCTACCAAATTTCGACTAGGGCGTTACAAGCTACTAGTCCTGTAACTTTGAACCATGTTGGTCTATGTGATAGAGTAACCCCTAAAACACGCTCAAATATCTTATGGAATTTTATGGACGACAAATAATTACCTCTAGCATATTTAGTAGTTAACTCTAGCATACTGCTTATGATCCAGATAGAGTTTCTTAATTCTCTTAATACGAGGGCGACCGCAAAAGTAACTGGCCTAACATAAAAAGAACCGTTTTTTTGGAATTATTATTATTTATTTTTCAACATAATCTCCTTCCAACTCAATACACGTCATCAAACGTTTTTCAAGTTTTTTAATTCCATCCGAAAAATAAGATTTTTCAAGACCTTCAAAATATGCCTCAGTTTCAGCAATAACCTCGCTATTGGACGAAAATTTTTTGCCACCGAGAATTTTTTTTTAAATTTTGAAACAAGAAATAATCAGAAGGAGCTAAATCTGGACTACGTGGTGGATGCGGAGCAATTTCAAATCGTAATTCGGCCAGTTTTTGTTGAGTTAAAAATGCAGTGTGTGAAGGAGCATTATCTTGATGAAAAAGAACTTTTTTTCTAAATGCGGCCGTTTTTTCTTGATTTCTTCACTCAACCGATCCAATAATGCACAATAATATTCACTATTTATAGTTTTTCCTTTCTCAAGATAATCAATAAATATTATACCCCTTGCACCCCAAAATACTGTGGCCATTACTTTTCCTGCTGACTTTACAGTTTTCGCCTTCTTGGGACCACTTTTACCAGCTTCTATCCATTGTTTTGACTGTTCTTTGCATTCTGGGATGTAGTGATGGATCCATGTTTCATCAACAGTTATGAATCGGCGCAATAACTCTATTGGATTAAGCTGATAAATCGCTAAAAACTCCTCGGAATTGGTCCAACGGACGATTTTTTGGGGCAAAGTCAACAAACGCGGCGGATAGCTTGCGGATAGCTTTTTCATGTGGAGTTCATCACGTAAAATACTCTAAACTTGTTTTTCGCGTATTTTAACAATATCAGCAAGTTTTCTGAGCTTTATTCGTCTATCTTTAGTCACTTCATTAAATATTTTTCTAATGTTTTCAATAGTAGTAGCAGTTTTCGGTCTTCCAGAGCGTTGTTCATCTTCCGTACTTGAACGACCCATTTTAAATTGTTGAACCCAGGATTTCACGGTGGAGTATGATGGTGCATTATCACCATGAACAGAATCCAATTCATCTTTGATTAATTGTGGCGTATAACCTTTCATACAAAAGTGTTTAATTACCGCACGAAACTCTTTATTTTCCATTTTTCAAAAATTATAAAACTTGTTTACTTCAATCACCTGTAACAAAGATAATAATCATTAAATATATCGGAAATTTTGACAGATGGCTTATAAAAGATTATTTTTAAAAAACAAAAAAAAAGTTGCTAGTAAAACAGAAAATGTGCCAGGCCAGTTAGTTTTGCGGTCGCTCTCGTAAGAGAGTGTTGTTTGGTTTTTTGTTGTTAATTAACTCTAGCATATTGAGTAAGACCTTGCTCATGCTCCAGATAGAGGTTCTTAATCTTCTGAATAACAGAGTGTTGTAGGGTATCTTATTATCGGCAATGTCCGATATTTGACGTTTTTCGTTTGAAGAATTGTCTTCATCTTTACTTAGCTTTAAAGACCACATTTTACATCCGATTTCCTACAAAATTTCGGATAGGTCTTTGGCAGACAGAGCTGCTTAATTCTCTGAATAGCATAGTAGTTTAGGCTTTTTTATAGTCGACCACGCCCGACTTTAACTTTTTCACTTGTCTTCTATTTAAAAGTATGCTTGTATGTGTGCCATTGCCTGTTTCAAGAATTTTCTGTGTCTGTTGATAGCGGATAATTGGGAATTCTGTGGCTGTTTGTTTACATACTTTCTATACTTACTTATGACAGTTTGTGTTAGGGGACAAGAGTCTCTTTTATAAGTTTATGAAGTCAGGTGAAGTTTTAAAAAAAACTGGACGGGACAATGGTCTGACGAATATAGCATTGTAAAATGAAAACTTCCTTGGCCCATAAAAAATAATTAGACCTTTCAGGACCCTGCCGTTTTGGGGACTAAGCGTAATATGCCTAATTCATAAATAGAACTACAAGAACGTTTGCTCCATCTATCACGGTATAAGCTACTATTCATCACATACGAGTAAGTATAAAATACTTTTGACGATATTGTGCGAAAGATTTAAGAAACCATGTCTGCGTACGATCATGTGATACCATCAAATCTTGTATGCCTTTATAAAATGACACTAATGATATCAACTCCTCAGTTTAAATTGGAAGCGAACTCTCCGAACAACTCGCTACGATAATAGGTCAAAGACTATTATTCTGTCTCGGCGATGATAGATAAAGTTGGTGAATTGGGTCAAAGAAATAATAAAAAAAATACTTTTTACGCCGGAAAGTTACCAACTGCCAACCATCAACACTCTGCACGCAGAAAAAAGATATGGTTACTATATGGTCACGGCAACAATAGTATATTCTCTGTAATAAAAGTATAGTCGTCGCAACCATAGTATTGTTTTTTGAGTTTCATTTTGGCAGTAGTATGATTGCGGAAATATTAATATTGATGAAATGTAACAATAGTAAAATTGACAAATTTAAAAATGAAAACTTGGTTGTAGCAACAATATAAATATGGTTGGTGGGACAAAAGTAAAGCTGTTTTAATCGAAATTTGTTAGTTACAAATTCCCCTTCCAAAAGTTCTTTCCTCTTTCCGATCTAGCCGCTCTAAAAGTCACATATTAAGAACGATTTATCTCTTCCGTTTTTGCTGACAAGCTGCCGAGGATTTCTTACAACAACTTTTATTTCCATACTTCCTTTTTTAATTCTATTCAAAGGATTTTTTGCCGATTAAAGCATTTATGCCAGCAATACAAAATTAATTCATTTGCGCTAAATTTACATTTTTCGGGAACTGATAAAGGTATGAAATGATTTGCGGGGGTATCGTGGTACTTTTGAAAGTCTAAAAGTATCGAAAAAGTAGCAAAGTATCAACTTATCATCCCTACCCTGTCTTAGAACTCTTATCGTTTATCTTCTTCAACATCTGATGAAACGGACACAATTAACATCAAGGGCCACTTCCTTCTCGCGTATGCAGTAGAGGTGCGTGAGTGGCCTACAATAACTTGTGCGTGATAACTTTTTCTCGTCACGAGCGTGCGTGATAGTGAAAATTCTCTTACGCGCACACCTCTAGTATGCAGACCCCAACAAACCAAAACGCTTTAGAAAAAGTTTGTAATAAACTTACTGTCATAAGCCTTAAACTTACAAAAGCGTTGTGACAACTATTGTAAAAGACTTGTTATACATTGCATAATCAACAAAAACGATCCCTTGTGATAAGTTTTCTAGTCTATAGTATAGAAAAGCTTAGAAATGTAAATGTAGAACAACTTTTTCTAATCATGCTTATAATAAGCTTAATTTTGTAAGTGTTTTTCAAGCTTATGAATACAATTAAGCAATAATAGCCTTGCTCATTTCAATAGCACATACCCCGTTAATGCCATATGGGTTTTGAAAGCTAACCTCAATAGCGTTAGTCTGTAACGGGATTTTAAAATTGTTTCAACTTCCATCATGGAGTGGTCAGATAATGAGAACCGTATCGCTGTAATAGCGCTTTTCAAGTGTGAAATAAAAAAAGCGATATTTTCAAAACGCTCCGGCCACTAGGGATTAGTAGCATGTTCGTCTACCGATGCATAAAACTGTTTCAGGAGACAGAAGATGTAAAAGACCGTCACCGGTCGGGCCGCCCACGCTTTGTTCGAACACCGCATGTCATCAAAGCCGTTAAATCAAGAATTCACAGAAATCCGCTCCGAAAACAGAAAATCATGGTCCGTGAGATGAATATCACGCAAAAGTCCATGAGTCGAACCATTAAAAAAGACTTGGAACTTCGTGCTTTCAAACGACGTACTGGACAAAAATAGGAATGAAAAATACAAACGTCTTTTGGTGAAGCACGCCGATACTTTGCACAGAAAAATTTTGTTCATCGATGAAAAAATTTTTACCGTTCAGGAAAAATTTAACAAGCAAAATGATAGAGTGTATGCGCGGTCATCTTAGGAAGCATCTGAACTGATCCCAAGGGTGGAAAAGGGTCATCAACCAGCTTCAGTCATGGTTTGGTGGCGTGTCTCTTACGATGGGGTCATTGACCTGCATTACTGCGAACAAGAAGTCGTCCAAAGTTTACCAAGAAACCGTTTTGGAAGCTGTTGAGAAGCCTCTTAACAATTCCCTGTTCCAAACCAGCCATGGACTTTCTAGCAGGATTCTGCGCCGGCCCATAAGGCTATTGAATTGAAGAATAATCTTACTATTAACAAATTTCTGCAACTTTTCTTAAACATAGGTTCATTTCCTCTGAAGAATGGCATTCAGGCAGTCCAGATTTGAACCCATTGGATTACAACTTGTGGACGGTTTTAGAGGACAAGGTTGGTCACAAAAGTTACCCCAACATTGGATCTCTTAATACTGCTTTGGGTCGAGCTGTGCCAATTTTCCAATGGACGAGGTTCGTGCAGCTATTGCGATTTAAGATAAATAGATTCTTTTTGGATACAATAAACATCAATAAATATATTAAAACATATTTGGTCCAAAAACATTCAATACTTTTTATTTTACAGCATAAAACGTGTGTAACAGTAATTATGTCCCAACTAAGTATTTACTTATACGAGTATTATTTTTTTAATGCTCACAGGTTAAGAAATAATTATTTTTGTTTTTTTTTGCTCTCTTTCCTAGTTTTTAACAATATGAAAAAATGATTTTGTAGGCAAAATTATAGCAGCATTTACACAATTTAAAAAGAAATTAAACTTTAAATGCATACAGTATTTGAAATAACTTATGTGCATACTACTTTACCTATGGCTTTTGCTGCATCTTATACTTACGTTATATATTCTTACTTACTTTTATGGATTTCACATTCTTCTTTTTTTTACATCACTTACTTCTAACTTCACCTATCAACATAAACAAGAAGACTGAGAACTTTAACTAATAAGCAAAATTCATGCGTTCGAATAACGGGACATTATATGCAAAAACACTTACAAAACTATTATCAGCATAAGACTTTTGCAATCATATTTGCTTTACTGTTATCTCGACGAAATCTAAAGCAAATGTTATTGCAAATACTGTTGTGATGGGAAGCGTTTTTAAAACACTGTTTAAAAATTAGTAAACCTATGTTTAAGAAAAGTTGCAGAAATTTGTTAACAGTAAGATTATTCTTCAATTCAGTTGCATTATGCTGTGGGATTGGTTTGTTGGGACGACACAGATATGACATTGTGAGTAGAGGACGAGCTTTTTCAAAGATTGAAATAGAGTCGTCATAAATGGGACTGACGATAAATAAGGGCAATACAAAAATAATGCTGTCCATTGCCTGATAGGCGGCGCAACGAAAGAAAAGTGAGATCGTTTCCGTCGGCAGTTCCATCGTTGATGTATTAGAGGCATTTGCATACATCCGATCCGCCTTAAACTAAAAAGCGATGTCAGCACTGAAATAGATCAGTGGCTTCTGTTGGCAAATAGGTGTTATTTTGGGTCGGTAAACGTCTGACGAACGTAGTTCGACGCATCAAAATACGACGATTACTTTGGCTTAGACATGACGGTCGAATGGAAACAAACGCTCCACCAGGAAAGTCGTTATACGATAACTACCCCGGTAAGCGCAGACAGAGACGACCAAGACTCTGGTGAAGAGCCCAAGTGGGAGATGATGCTTAGGAAACTTGATGATTGGAAACTTGATGTTGGATAAATCATGTACTGAGGAGGACAAGACAAGAAAATCAATTTTATTTTCGATATTTAATTGTTGAAGCTGAATTCATCATTCCATCCCTAGAGGGAATATCGACATGCCAACTGTTGCTTAGAAGAATCGATACATTTAAAAATACAATACAATAATGAGTATAACAATAACGAGTTTTCAAATAGCAACAAATCAATTTCGTATCTTTATGTCAACGCACTTAAAACATTTTTAACGATCTTTCAGTGTCAAAAGGTAAGTCGAAGTCAACATTTTCATCATGGTAAAGTTCACCTACGGGCAACATTTGGAAATCGTCAAAAATTACTACCGAAATTGTCAGTCGGTGGCTCTGGCAAGGTTTCACTAAAATCCAGAATTTCATTAAAAAAAAGCTCAAGAAGCTCATTTTGTTAATAAACAAAATATTCGTTATAGGACAGCAACAAACCATTTTGTGCTTCAAGAGAAACAATTGCGTCCGCGAAAAATTACTGTGGTTTGCATGTCGGAGGTGTGGTTGGGCTGTATTTTTTTGTCGATGACAACAATCGTCATACTACCTCAACCATCAATGGAGAGCGATATCATGCCATGTTAGAATATTGTTGTTGGCCAGAATCGGACGAGCTTGACATCTCCTATAGATGGTTTTAATAAGACGGTGCCACTAGCCACACAGCACGCGTTACAATCGGGAAATTCGGAGCACGTGTTATCTCCAGAAATGGTTCGGTCGAATGGCCACCTCGTTTATGCGATTTAAACCCTTGGGATTTTTATGGAGCCACATCAAGTCATTGGTCTATGCCAGCAACTTAAGACTAGGTCAGAGACAATATCCAACGCGATATTGTGAACGTTCCGGTCGAAATGAGTGCAGGAGTGATGGGAAATTGCGTCCACAGAATTGATCACAGTACTGTGGTCATATGACCGAAATCGAATGTCATTCTTAAAATGTAACATTTGCACTACACCTGAAATAAATTTGAACTCTATGTCTTAAATATTCTACGTTTTATTTATATATAACATTGTTATGCCCTTAATGGAAAACCCCGTATTACTTGACTTCGTCTTCATGAATATACGCCATTAGAATCCAAACGTATGCTCACCGTTTAATGCTAAAAAAACACTTACTAAGTTGACATGGCAACTGGTCATGTGATTAAATCACATAAAATTTTAGCAAAGCTTTAGTTTTTAGGCAACATTTTTGGTGGACAAATTTATCACTTAAGTTGACACAGCCTGTTAGAACTATCGGACTTAATTTAGCTTACTGCATTCCATAGCAGTTCAGGGAAATAAAACTCCAAACTTTAAATGTTTGACTCCAAGGAGTTTTGCACACTCAACGAGTTCTTATGTGTACTCGTACACGCTTGCCTACTCGTTCCTAGCTTATGATGACGTGCTCACAAAAGTCGACAGAGCCCAGAAGCGACGATTACCAATTCCGGTGTGGAACTTATGGGATGTATGTGCGTCTGTGCTGTCGTTAGCTATGGCTCATTGTACGGTCCCGGTGACAGGAGTATTCACGAAGTTGTCTTAAATAAATGTTTGTTTTTCTTGTACGGTTAAATAGTTTCGTTAAAAGGTTATTTTATGGGGTTCTCCATCATGTTGTACTTGCTGGAGTAGATAGCGTAGCAAACGCTATTGTTATGCTGCCTTGCGAACGCTTGTATGTGGATTTAGTGGCAACATTAAGTATAAAATAATGTTGATATTTTGTTTTGCAAAACTTTTTATGAGTCCTGCTGCTCCAGTGGGACTATGGAGTGCTTAAAAAGGTATGTATGCATATATGAACGTAATATAGTGGAAGTTATTATTATATGTGGGCAACTCTATTCAAAATCAGCAAACAAACACTGAGTTTTGCCCTCCTTTACCAAATTAGGAGAATTGTGGAATGTAC
The DNA here is from genome assembly GCA_963513945.1 of Hydrotaea diabolus. Taxonomy (NCBI): domain Eukaryota; kingdom Metazoa; phylum Arthropoda; class Insecta; order Diptera; family Muscidae; genus Hydrotaea; species Hydrotaea diabolus. Next base: position 91,548,235 of record OY740716.1, read on the forward strand.
ATTGTCTCATAAATAACAATACTGGTGATATTTTTCTAGACCTTTGATTTTTTTACCTTCTAGAGATATGACACTTTGGAAAATATAAAAGTTGCACGTAACGTAAAATATTTAAATTCATTCTGTAGGGCTCGAAGTTAATTTTTCATGGCCTTACTCTTAAAATTCTAATAAGATCGTCCAAAAGATACATCCTTTATTTAACCCTGTTACATGACACAATTTACAAATAACGACCAAATGACGTGAAAAGTTTATGTCAGGTTAAGTTTATTAAAATTACTTCAAGGCGCATACATAAATATCGAGGACTTCGATGACGACAGCATGTTTGTTCCAGACATATGTGTTATGAAACAAGGTGACGTCGAAAATATTTTGTCAGAGATATTTATAAACTCCTTTCAGATCACCAAATACTTGGATAAAGGGGTGCATTTTAAAAGAGCAGAAACTTATATTTAGAGGAACTACGAAACTTTTAGTACCAATTTAATATTTTTTGGCAAATAAAATTCGATGCTATCGAAAAAAAAACCTAAAAGATCAGTAGATATAACAACAATACTAAAAGTTTCAGTTGTTTGTTCGTTCCTAGTATTATCTAAATCTTCAAAATAAATAAGTATTTGGATTCGAAGTAAAATTTCCTTAAAATTTCGTACCCACATGTCCTCCAGTCTTACCATTGAATGCTGGTTTTAAACACACGATCTGTGTTTCACTATTTCAGGCAGATTTTAGATTTAGATATATTTATACGTAAAATTTGATAAACATTGAATGACCATATGGCCATGTTTATTATTATTTGTTTACGTTCACTGAAGGGCTTCGTTCTCGAAGAAATATAATATATTGAGTAAATACTCCACAATTTATTTTTTGTTTCGAGGAACATTAAATCCCTGGAAAGGAAACTGTTTTTTTTTGGACCGATATTTCCTGTTTGCAATTTAAAAAGCGTATGACTATAAACCTTTATCGTGCTAAATTTCCAGATCCAAGCTAATTCCACTGCCATAGTTTGCATGAACAAAAATCAGCAGATCTCATTAAAAAAACTTAATAATCATTTGCGGTTTATTAAATTGTGGCTTTTCAATTGGAAACATAGTGTAAAAAAGCAAAAATAGAACAAAAAATGCTAACATTTAATCTGAAAACATGATCTTCTCTTTTATAAGTACATTGACAAAATCCAGCGTGTTCTGTAGAAAATTCTAAGCTGTATGGGATTTACCTGGCATCCACTTATGCACGTAAAGTCATATTGTGTTATACAGAACTTTTTGCACAGAAACATATTAACATTTATGGTTTCTATAGATGGAGTATAAATTTCACAGAGGTCTTACTTTCCAAAAACAAAAAACAAAATTATTATAACCATAGATATAAAAGGCTATGCCGGATAATATTCAATAATAACAATTAAGCATTAAAAATCTCATTCCCTTTACCACTGGTGCCCTCAATTGTGCTATATCAAAGAAGTGGAGGCTATTATAAAACATTGACCGATATGGTCCAGTTTCACTACCCTCTAAACGCACCATGCAAAGTTTGAACACGATCAAATGTAGTTTAAGGTTTTTGGAACATAAATCGGAACGATATGGTTCCGTTTCACCGGATTCCTTTAATAGTTCTAGATCAATCAAACTGGTGAAAAACTTCATTGATTTGAATAATAAATTCATCAATTTGAAGTATTACTTTATCATCGCAATTTTCTGCGTTCATCAAATAAAAGTATTTTTTACATCAATCGTAAATCTCGAACATAAATATTTTATATGACGTAGCAAGAGTAAAATTTACATTTCGATGATACATAACAAAACGTACATACGTACACGATGTATTTTTGTTGTGTTAACTTTGTTCGGTGGAAACTTTTAATCACAGAAATTCTCGTTAAATGCGAATATGTAGCCTATTAAGTACCTATACTTATATATTGCTCTTATCAAGGTTGAATCACGTGCATTGCTTTAGTAGGATTGTGGTTATGTTTGCCGAATATACAGTCACGTCTTTTTGCAACTAAAAATCTTTTCGACTACTTTTTGAATACTTTTAGGTTTGAAATGTTTAGGTCCTTTGTGTGGTGGCAACCATAAGAAACTAAATTAGAAAATGCTGTCCAAATTCATCAAATTGAAGTACGAATTCATCAAATTGAAAACCCTTTTTTCGATGTACCTTCTGGTCCCTCACATCGTACTATCTAAACTATTAAAAAAATGTGGATCGAATGTTTCATATATACAATTTTACATGGTCCAGAAAAATTACCTGGCCATTGGTTTCATCCTCATCGGTTCATTGCTACCACTTTTATTCCGGGAAGTGTTTCGATCCATGCCAGCATCATATGTTCTAAATATCATCGTCATATCTCAAATTGTTCATGAGATATTGTGTTTTTAAGTTAAGGATCGTTATTGGTTTCGGAGGTTCACCCAGCCCTTGTGAGGCAAAAGTTTTTCCTCTTGACCGATCTGGCCCATTTTCAATACCAATCGTTCTGATCCATCAATACATATTTCGCACTTAAAAGTGCGATCCGGAGTTTGCTTTCAACAGACAGACGTACCTGGCTTTATCATCTTAGAATTTTACGACGATTCAGAGTATGTACTTTACACTTAGTACGGAAATATATACTGTTACAACATTGAACATACCCCGTTAATGTCATATGGGTTTTGAAAGCTAACCTCAATAGCGTTCATCATGGAGTGGTCATTATAATGAGAACCGTATCGCTGTAATAGCGCTTTTCAAGTGTGAAATGAAAAAAAAGGATATTTTCAAAACGCTCCGGCCACTAGGGATCAGCCGCATGTTCGTCTCCCGATGCTTTAAACTGTTTGAGGAGACTGGAAAGGTAAAAGACCGCCACCGGTCTAGCCGCCCACGCTCTGTTCGAACACCGCATGTCAACAAAGCCGTTAAATCAAGAATTTACAGAAATCCGCTCCGAAAACAGAAAATCATGGCCCGTGAGATGAATATCACGCAAAAGTCCATGAGTCGAATCATTAAAAAATACATGGGACTTGGGGCTTTCAAACGACGTACCGGACATTTATTGACTGCAGCTTTAAAAAAATAGGATTAAAAAGTGCAAACGTCTTATGGTGAAGCACGCTGAGAAGCTTTTGAACTGATCCAAAGGGTGGAAAATTCCGTTTGCAAAACCTGGAAATACTGATCGAAGATCCCTGCGTATAAGTAGCTTCCATACATGTATGTTCGTCTGATTTTATGTCTTTATCGCTAAAAATTGTTGTTGACCGATGAAGAACGCTATCGAAAATAATGAAAATTGGTTCACATTTTAATTAGCTCCCACACTCATATATTCATCCCGTTCAAGGGGGTTAAAAAAATTTTAAGTTGGCTGTTGAACAACCAGAAGTGCATGGTATCATATAGTCGGCCACGGCTCACTTGACACTGTGACAACTTCAAAGGATTGTTTGAAGTTGCTTAACCGCGATTGAATGTGTTTTGTAACTGGATGAAACATGAATCCATAACAACACTACGGAGACCAAGCGGCAGTCTAAACAATGGGTTTCTTTGGGTGAACCGGCTCAAAAGAAGGTCAAGGTGACTTTGTCGGCCAATAAGGTGATCCACATCGATTACCTTCAAAAGGAAAAAACAATAAACGGCGAATACTCGTATTATGCCAACTTTTTAGACAGATTTAACGAGCATTTAAGGAAAATCTACTCCATATTGCCAAAAGCTAGTTCTTTTTCATCACGATAATGTTCGGATTCACACGTGTACAGTCTCAATGGCAACTTTGCATGAATTGGTTTACAAATTGGTACCTCATCCGCCATGTTCTCCGGATTTAGCCCCCCCCCCCTTTTCCTATTTTCAAACCTAAATAAATGGCTCGGTGGAAAGAGATTCAGCTCCAACGATGAAATTATTGCTCAAACAAATGCCTATTTTATGAACCTCGAAAAATTATATATTTTGGAAGGAATACAAAAATTGGACTTAGAGAATTGAGCTAAAAGGAGATTATATTAAAAAATATTTCTTTTGTGCCTATATTTTGAGGACTCCGATCAATATTTCGCGGTGTTGCAAGTGGATTGATACATTTAGTTTAGCATCTGCACTTTGGTGGCGGATATAAAAGCCGATGTAATTTTCAAAATAACTCAATTTTCTACAATTTCCACAACATTTGGATGTGAATTAGTTACCGAAGAAAACAATTCAGTAACAGTTAAAATGGAGACCCATCTTTCTTTTTGAATACGAAATCAAAATAAGCGAAGAACGCCACTGAGCCTGGAGGTAATTTAAAATAGATTCTCTATTCTGAAGCAATGCGAACTTAAAGAATTCGCAGCTAGAAAATGATAGTTTAGTCGCTTAATAACACAAGCGAATCACCATAGTATAGCTTTACTGGAAGAATCAGCTAGTCTAGATTATAAACATCAGAACATTTTGAGCGTGAACTGAAAGACATAGTTAAACAAGGAGTGCATTCTGCTCCGTATGTTTTGAAAGGTAATAAAATAGTTTTTTTTGTAAATAAATAAAAAACAAATCTTAGAAATCAAATCCTTGATTAAAAATTATCACTTCTTTTTTAAAAGCCGATTCAAATTTAAAATGTTAAATCGCCCTCCGGTATGTTCACCCGATTTTATGTTTTTGCTCTTAAAGCCACATATTATCGTACAGCCAACCTTCATGAAATTTGGCAAAGGACGGACGCAATTGGAATGGAAGAAAATCGGTTCAGATTTACATACTCGTATGTTTATCTGATTTTATGGTTTTAGCTCTAGAAGCCACATATCACATCGAATTTTCATGAAGTTTGGCACGAGTAAGCTGATTATGCCAAGAACGGACGTTATTGAAATTCGAGAATAGCGGTTCAGATAATAATATAGTTCCTCATATATGATCAACCGATTTTACCAAAAACCGGGAAATTTTCTCACAAATATGACATTAGTTTTGAAATTTGGGTAAATTAAGTGCCTCTTTTTGGTTTATTTTTTATCATCATTGAGGGTGTTTTCTCTTTAAATTTTTTTTTTGCTAAAGTCAACTGTGTGCCTGTCACAATTTATGGAATAATTCTCGCTTGTGTCGAAGAACTATTGGCTTAATATGTCAATTACAGAAATGAAGACAGTGCAAATGTGACGACCTAAAAGGGAGCAGATTAAACTCGTTAGTCCATTTAACATGGATTTACCCCTGTGTGAATGAAAGCTTGCATTTGTGTGAGCGTATAATAGATATTCAGATACTCGTATGTAAATATGTACTAATATATGTTTGGAAGGTGGCGTGTACTTACATGGACGGCATTTGTATGCTATTTCAACAATTTTCCTTCTCTTCGGGCAGGGATCCATGCTGATGATGTTTGTGCTGACAGTTGTGCTGTGATAGGTGCTAGAGGAGCCACTGCTCTCGCCTACGCCACTGGTGCCCAGTCCATAGAATTGCGGGCGAGCATTGAATTTGCAATGTTTCTTCTTCTGACACGCTTCGACAACAGTTTGCAACAATGAATACTTTGATTATGTCGGCGAATGTGTTATGGAACGATAAAAATTAAAAGAACAACAATTAAAGTTAAGAGCCATGGTCGAAGTTCGGAACTGGTGGTTGTAATACACTAACCACTAGTAGCAGCGCTGCATTTGTTTCTGCTGCTGCTAGTAGGGTTCGTGTGGTATGTTATGGCCGCGGCAACCAATGTGGATGTGTGCGAAAAGGATCCTCCTGCTATATAAGTTAACTTGCTCACATACTTATATATGTATTTACATATTCATGATGGTAGTTATGTTTGTTTTTCATAATAAATACATACATATGTACAGTTTCAGACAAAAAAAAGGTAACTAATAATAATACAATTTTCAAAATTTCGGACATATTTGTAATGTTATTTTCAATATTTTTGCTTGGAATTATTGTGAATGGGAAGAGATTCTAAAATTATAATCTGGCAGCTCCTTAAAACTTTACCAAATATGGCACATCATTTAAAATGAGAATGGTTTATCGTCTAAAAAAAGAAATGTCAACGGTGTAAGTAAATAAGGTCACCGGCAAATTTCATTAATAACTAATTATTATTTATAAGAATAAAAACTTTTAGCCACAAAATGACGTAAAACTGTTAAAGAAATTTTTTAAAAGTATTTTACTCAAAAAAAAACGAGTAGTACCAAATATATGGGTCGAACTATGCACTGCAGGACTTCATCGAAATTTTAAAGATAACGGTTAAACCCAACTTCATATTGATAAAACAAAAAATTGTAGGATCGTAGAATCTTGAATAAAAGCCAGACCGCGATGAAATTAAACCAAAGAGGAACCCTTTGAAGTTTTCTGCAGTTCTTAAAACTGCCGTCGGAGTTCAAATTTCTAATATTAATGTGAGGATGTGGAAATACATTTAGAAATTGGGAACGCCTCTCAGTTGGAAAAGTAAGCGAGACGTGTCTAATCTTTAATTAGTTTAGACGAATCTAAAATAAATTTTATTGGTAGTGATGAAAAAACGTGTGTAAGACTGCTTTAAAATAAATAACTTTGAAATCGTTATACAACAAAAACCTGTTAGCATGGAAGAAGTAATATCATAGTTTAGAGGTATTTCTCAAGGCATGGCGTATGGTCCAGATAATGGATTAAGGAAACCATTGATAAAAATCTATACCACCATGTCCTAAGCAATGGAAAGCGGCCCTACTAAGAGTAAAATATGTCCTTAAAACAAATATTTCAATAGCACAACGACGCAAAACAAACTTCTGGTCTTGTGAATTAGTTTCAGGATAATAATGTGAATGTAAAACCATGTCCTGCAGAATTTTCTAGTATAACTCCTGTAGAATATTGTAAAAAATCGTCAAGAAAATATTGAATTAATAAATCAGCAAATAACGACGAATTTTAACGAATCAGTTAGTACGTATGGTGATCTATTCTGAAAAGGACTTGCCAGTTTTTGGTGGATCAAATGTCTAGTAGAAGCAACCCATTTTACGAAATAAAGGACATTTTGCTAAATAATAAGCCCAAAATCAATGGATTTAATAAATTTGTATGTTTTCTAAGTGAACTATTTCGAGCTTTTGTTGTATACGTACAATGAAATTACAAGTATTTGATTTGCAAATATTTTTTTGTTTTCTTCCAAAATACTTCTATTTTGTTGTCCACAACTGTATGTTCTTATACGAGTATGTATGTAAAGAGAAACAAAAATTTAGAATGTGTGAACAAACGTCCTTATGTCAGTCTGTCACGATGTATGTTGTTTATTTCCATTTTTATAGACTAGATACACCCATACACATACGTACGAACACATATATTCATACGAAGCCATTGGAGTTTTTGGTTCTGTGCGGATGAAGATGTTTGCATGTGATTTTATGTAAATAAAACACTTCAAAGTTAAATAATCGTCACTTGAGCATGCAAACACACAATAAATACAACTACACCATTTCTAAGTGTAACTCGATGTAGAGGTTTCATTGAAAATTAATATTTTAAATTCAGATTATAAATAATACCTAGACCCCTGTCCACGCTATGGAATGATCACGGTGTAGGAATAACACCCATGCTTATTTAGCTAGTTAGTTTCCTATATTCCAATCCTGCAACATTAAATAAAATTGAGAATAATTTGGCAAAATTGTTTCTCTTTGTAAAGATCAAAGTGTGGCAAACAGCTGTTTTATTTGCGAATTCGTCGAAAACAGTCAGTAAACAACTAAAATTGTTGTTTCTATTCGACCTTGACATTAAACAAGTAAAAAACAGCAGGCGTGACCGTCTATGAGATACCTTACCCCACTCTGTTCTTCAGAGGAATAACCTCCTTTGTCTGGAGTGTGAGCAAGCTCGGAATTAATATGTTAAATTAAATAACTCACGATACAAAATTTGTTCTTGATCAGGTATATTTGATGGTTTCTCAAATCGGGACCTTGTGTGGGAGCTATTCAAAAACATGTCCTATATAGTCCAACATTACAGGACATGAGTGTTGGTCGTTCGTTACGCTCCATACCCAATTTGGTAGGAATCGAATGTAAAATGTGGCTTCTGGAGCAGCGGATTCTAAAATCTGGAAGGACCTTTATGTGGAAGGTGTACGAAGATATAAACCTATATAGTCCACTTTCACCACAGTTAATAAATGGTAGCTTATAACGTACCATGCAATATTTGGGTGTGGTCAGTGGTAATTTGTGGCTTCGAGACTTCAAATTGGGAGGGATCTTTGTGTGGGAGCTATTCTAAATCTTGGAGCGATATGATAAAATTTAACCAGAAATGGTTGTTGGTCACTCAAAATGCTATGTGCAAAATTTGGTCGAAATCGGATGTTATATGTGGTTTTAAGAGATGTAGGTTCTCAAATCGAGAAAAAAAAACCTTTGTAAAGGGTGATCCCTCTAAAAGTACTTTTTCAGAACAAAAAAATATAAAAATTCTAATCAAGTGTGGAATCTCTATTGGTCATTTGAAAGGACATTTTATGGCATTTATTTTTTGAATATAATTTCCTTTAAATGTTGGCCGCAATTACGCCTCAGGGTTTCCATTCTGAGGGTCCAATTTTTGATGACTCGTTCTAGCATTTCGACCTGTATGGCTTTAATGACTTCCAAATCCTGAATCGTAGCTGGTTTGTCAGCATAGACTTTGGTCTTTACGTAACCCCATAGAAAAATGTCTAAAGGTGTGATATCACTCGATCTAGGCAGCCAACTCACCTGTCCAAAACGTGAAATTAGCTGCTTTTCGAAATGACCTCTCAATAGATCAATTGTTTGAGCAGCTGTATGGCAAGTGGCACCGTCCTGTTGAAACAAGTGTCGTCAAGAATACGGGCTTCAATCATCGATATCATGGCGCGATAGCGAGCACCGTTCACGATTACGTTCCGGCCATAATCATTTTTGAAAAAATATACAACGATGATTCCTCCAGCTTTGAACCTCTTCTTGTTGCTCTTGAGCCTCTTCTTGTCGCTCTTCAGCCCTAATGCGGCAATTTTGTTTATTGACTTTGCCGTTGAGCCAGAAATAGGCCTCATCGCTGAACAAAATTTTGGTCGAAAACAGCGGATCTTCCCGTTTCTCGCCGAACGCTCATTTCCATAATACAGTTGCCAACATTTGAAGGTAATTATTTTCAAAAAATAAATGCCATAAAATGTCTTTTCAAATTACAAATAAAGATTCCACACTTGATTTGAATTTTGATATTTTTTGTTCTAAAAAATACCTCTAGATGGATCACCCTATATTATATCAAAGTATAGACCGATGTGGACCAATTTAAGCAGGGCTCGTCCTATGGCCAAACGCACTAAGCTTTATCGAAATCCGTTTATAATTGCGTACCTTGTAAACAACGATAAATAGACAGACGGATGGACGGACATCGCTCAGTGGCATCAGATAGTGATGCGAGTATTAAGTCAGCTTAGCTTTCATTTGTGATAAAGGATGAAAATATAAGCTCTGCTAACGAAAACCAACTGTTAGCCGACTCGTGTTTCAAAAATCTGCACTGATGTATTTTTGTGTTGCGAAAAATTTACAAAAACTATTTTTGCCGAAAAAAGAAACGTAGATTTTTTTCTATATTTCTTCTTTTCAAAACCTATTAAAATTGGTATATAATCAGCTAAGTAATAGAATTATAAGTTCGCAGAGGTACGCAATCACGGCCTTATAACCGAGTTTCAACAATTTGGGTGAAAGTAGATAATTTGGCAAACCTTTTCTTATTGTACTCGGTAATACCTACAAAAATATAGTACCACTTTCCAGAAATGATTTATTTTAGTATAAACTAGCTGAACCCGACCCGACTTGCAGGTCGCAATTAATATTTGTTGCTGTACCGCCTCATGAACTGCGTGACTGATGTGACTGCGTAAACTTATGGATTTTTAATCCTCATTGTGAATGCGTTTTGAACCTGAGACTGTACATTAGGGCGGGTCGATTTGTAGGGAGGCAAAAAATCGGTCAAGTGACAAGGAAAATCGTATCTAGGGATCAAAATAAGAAACTTTGCCCGAGGAACCATACCTCTAAAACGAATTCTTTCGCTTTATCCCGACTTTTGAAAAATCCCACTTTGACCCATTTAGAGTGCCCTATCGAGCCCAAAAGAAATGTTTCTTTGAAACAAGGAAATTTCTTCTTTGGAACCGTTTCAAAGATACCATCTTTGTTTTAACAAGGTATTTTTTGTGTGTGTGCTTAATTTTGTTGGTACTTTTTTCGATTATTATGTTGTTGATATCAGAGTTTGAAATATGATTTTTCCCCGTTTTTTATATCTTCTTTTATTGACAATGAACCCACCATCCTCTTCACCGCATGATGAAGCAACAACAACATCAACAACAATAGAAAATCCATTGAGTCATATACCCAAGCATTGACTGATCGTAATTTACCAACCCATCTGGATATCTTGCGATATTATTTTTGCTTGAGCGGACGTGCTAAAAGAGAACCGAAAAAGTTTTCCTATAAATCTTTCACTATTCAAGTCTGGAAACAATGCCGAAAAATAGTGTATTTATTAAATTAAATAAATTGATTGAGAAATATAAAGCCCATATCAAGAGCAAAAAGAAAAACCAAAACTTTCAAGAGTTTTAAAATCTGTGGAAAAATGTATTACATTGAAACATGTAAATGCGATTTGAAGGCAGCTCCATGTGCATGCGGCTTGTTTCTAAAACGCCTCAAACAGTTTATGCACGATCAACATAATTAGAGAAAACTAACAGTGGATGCATTTGTGAGGAAAATTAAAGAGCAAGGAACAACATCTATGTCATCGATGCCAACATACCAAGATCCCGATGATTCAAAATACGCACCGCCTTCGATTCCAGAAGTTTTGGATAAAGACACAAGTTTACAATACACAAAAGATACGATTGCTTTGACTTTGCCTTGATGCGTGACAGATTTGGTGTGTCTGATAGAGTGGCATATGCATTAGGAACCGCTCTTTTCTAAGATTTTAAAATAAAAGAAAAGCATGGCAAACCTCTTATGGATAAAGCGAAAGTTTGCAGAGAAAAAGAGAAATGCAGACAAGAAGTGCTTCGCAAACGGTTAAATGATACGAGTACCAATTTGTTAGCGATTTCATTCGATCACAGCAAAGATGATACTTTCACGAAAGATAAAATTGATGAGAAGTATCATACTAGAGAGAACCAAATTCTGAATAGATTGTTTACGTAAGACTGGAACATGAAACCGCTGAGTACAAAATAACCAAATTAAATGATTTTTTCGACGATAAAAATATATCACTGGATGCATTAATTGCCATATGCACTGACGAGCCAACAAATACTGGCCCACACGGTGGAATTATACAACGATTCGAATTCCTGTTAAAAAGATCATTGCATTGGTTCGTTTGCCTTCTATACTTCAACGAACGGATAAATCAACCACCACTGAACCAAGATCAAATCGAAACCTGTGAAACTCTTCCGGTAAGCTGTTGCTTATTATCATTTATTATAATTGTCAACCGTTTTTAATTATTGTATATTTTAAGGTGGTGGACGGCTTTCAGAAAATTGAGTTGAAAAATGTGTCCCCATGCTCCAGAAAAGATTGAATTTTCCACCAATGCGAAGTACTTAAACGACATGGTCCATGTAATTTCTAGTACCGGGATTTTGGTGGATCTGGCTTACTTCAAACCAGGAAAAACTGTATATTCTCGCTGGTTTACCAAGGCCGCTAGATTATTACAATTATGTGTGACAACGGAAAATCTAGATGAAAATTTAAGAATTCTGGTTGAATTTATAACTAAATGTTATGTGCCAACGTATTTCAATATCAAGTATTACAGCTCTGTCGTATACGGTAGTGCATTATTTTTCAAGTTCATTAGTTGGTCACGATTTCTGGAACCTCGTTTACGCAGAATTGTCAATCAAGTAATTACAGATAATTCATATTATGCGCATTCGGAAAATATCTTCTTATCAATGTTGTTTGATGATGGCAAATAAAAGCGCGACTTTGCTATCAAGAACATTCTACGCTATCGAACCGATGTTGACGGTCCAACGGAACTTAGAGTTTATAAAAAACCTGATATAAACTTTAATTGCACAAGTTACTCGGAAATGATCAGTTTGAATTATATAAATGACGTATTTGAACCACCATTCACAAAAATTCCATCACACATACAAGGATCGGAACGACACGTTCAATTGCTAGCTAGCGTTTTCAAACTAGTTATACCGGAAAATGTAGGGGCTGTTATGGCGACGACATGCAAGAGCCGTGCGAAATTGCCCAGATTTGAAAGCAATTAAGCCTTTACAATATTTTTTTTACTTTCTTTTCTATTGTTAAATTAAATTCATTTTTCCGTTACATATCTTCTGACTAAACTAATTGCTAAAAAGAAAAATAAACTCCAAAAAAACCATAGCCATTTCGCATATTTTTTCATGTCAATTGGCAAAATGGTGATTTTTTGAAATCTTTGTATGGGGCACCCCCAGGGAGTTCCAGGGGGTGTGCCACTGGCATGGGTGGGTCGGCCCTCCAAAGTCGGTCATACGTTTGTAATTGATGGGGTATGGTTTCTCGGGCAAAGTTTCTTTTTTTGATCCCTAGAATAAGATTATCCTTGTCACTTGGGAGATTTTTAAACCGACCGGCCCTACTGCATAAGCTTGAATTAGAACGGAAAGTCGGATAAAAACAGTACTTCCTCGCCTTTGAACACTACCATAGTTGCGGAAATCTGTGATTGTTAGATCGAGTTTCTTCAATGCTACTTCCCGCTTTAGTTTCACGAAATTGTTGGTACTTCTTCGGACTACTGGCCCTCTGAGTGGCTGCTGATACACTAAGAGGACCGTTGTGTTGAGCTTCAGTAACTGCAATTACCTACTTCCCATGATGCATCGGTTTGTCTTTGTTCAACCTTCAGCAACTCTTGTTTCCATCTTTTTCGTTATCCTTTATTTTCTTCCAATCAGTGTTTTTTTGTGGCATTGTTAAGAGTAGACTTATTTGTATTGAACGTTAGATTGGTTTTTGATACAAAAAACTGTAAACAATTCATAGCTGTATTGACTAACTAAAAAACGAACATATGGAATAGTTATTCCAATGTTAAATAATATTTTGAACTGACAACAGAGCCATAAATGGGAAAAAGAAACGTGAATTTTTGTGCACACGTATATTTTGATATTGCCAAATGGCTTAAAAGTTTAAACTGCTTCGAAAATACTAAAGAAATTGGCATATTTAAGGGAAGTCATTAAAAGATTACTGACAATAACCGTTGAATGTACTGAGAAGTTCCTGCTGCAGTTTTGCGTATAGGATAGATAGAAATACCTATTGGCTTCAATACACTAAATCTTAACATATACGAAAACTAATAATCAGTCGAAAGGGACTAACTAAGTTATTTGTTTTAGAGGTAACTGAACCTCCAAAGTTGGATTTCTCACTGCACTTTTTCGCGGGCTCTGCGATAGTCGTCGTCGTCAGTAGTATCGACTTTTGCTATTTTTGCGCTTATAATAATGTAGCAATTAATAGAAATCGCGTTAAGTCTGGTTGTTTCTCATATTTTAAATTTTTAATACAAAAAATCGTACATGAGATACTACGAGTACTCCAGGGATCATAGGAAAAGGTGTACCTCTGCACTATAATTTGGACAGTTTTTGAGGCAAAAATTAATTTTTTGCACTTGTTATAATACAATTTTTCGAGTTGGTTTTGACATATAAAATTCGAATGACCGTTGTTTAAACCGCAGTCAAAATTTAAAGATGGATATACAAAAAATTGTGAAAAGAATAAATTCAGAAAGGGATTGGAATAAATTAAACAAAAAAAAAAAAATAAATAAAATATGGAAAAGAGGAGTGATGGTTCGTGCTTTTCAATTTAAGATACAATTTTTGTAAAAAAAATTTGTGTAGTGAGAAAAAAACAGATAGTTCTGACACTACCTAAAATTTTTATTTTTATAGAAATCACTTCGAAGAACCTTTTATAAATATGGCCGTGTGCCGTATAGCTTATGCGATCTTGCTATACCGATTTCCACATAATATTCTTTGTTTACCAAACAAATGTAAAAAAACTTCGAAAAAGAGATTAGAGTTTTAAAATATTTGCAATGTTTTATCAGAAACTGCTTTGTAATATTAATTATAAAGCATTTATGTAACACAACAATCATTTATGTTTAACACAACAAACATCAAAAACTAAATTTGAAGGAGACTCAAGATCGTTCTATATTTTTGATAAAACTATGCATATGAGAAATTCAAAAATATAGATAGAGAATTTCTCAATAAAAAGAGCGGATTCGTTACCATGCAAACTGTGCAATTACCAATTAGTCGTTAGGGACTTTAGTACCCACCAAGAATTAAGGCGTTCTCTTCTAAATAACAACCGGAGGGGCATTGTTTATTCAGAGCAAATCAATAGCACTACGATCGGCTTAATAAATAAGGACGCTCCAACACAGTTGATCTAGCTCGCCAGACATAACTATGACATCGCCAGGCCGGATAAACGACGTCACCTAGCAACATGTCATTTCGTGCGGATCGGACCACATTTCCAAATCCTCTCTATTAACAGATCATCCGACTTCTTAACCTCAGACAACTGCATCTTAAGTGATCTACTTATTCTCTTGGATGTCAAAGTAATCGAAGGAGCAGGATGTAGATGGAATTTCAATGCTGAGGTTGGCCAAAGTGCTTATTCTGTCGAATGCCACTCATCTAGTTCGATGCCTGAAAAATAGGCATATTGGTACCGCTACAGAAGCCAGCCAAAGACAGGACAATTATACAGGCCGATTCCCTTGCTTTGGCCTGTAGCAAAGCACTGATCCTCGCCAACTTGATATGGTAATCATCAGCATGGGTTTCGCTAGCAGCACAGTACACAGTACTCTATCATTTTGCTTGTTAAATTTTTCCTGAACGGGAAAAATTTTTTCATCGGTGAACAAAATTTTTCTGTGCAAGTTATTAGCGTGCTTCACCAAAAGACGTTTGCATTTTTCAATCCTATTTTTTTTAAAGCTGCAGTCAATAAATGTCCGGTACATTGTTTGAAAGCCCCAAGTCCCAAGTCTTTTTTAAAGATTCGACTCATGGACTTTTGCGTGATATTCATCTCACGGGCCATGATTTTTCTGTTTTCGGAGCGGATTTCTGTTAATTCTTGATTTAACGGCTTTGATGACATGCGGTGTTCGAACAGAGCGTTGGCGGCCCGACCAGTGGCTGTCTTTTACATCTCCAGTCTTCTCAAACAGCTTTATGCATCGGTAGGCGAACATGCGGCTAATCCCTAGTGGCCTAGTGGTTTTGAAAATATCGCTTTTTTCATTTCACACTTGAAAAGCGCTATTACAGCGATAAGGTTCTCATTATCTGACCACTCCATGATGAAAGTTGAATCAATTTTAAAATCCCGTTTCAGGCTAACGCTGAAAACCCATATGACATTAACAGGGTATGTTCAGTTATACTATTGAAATGGGTGTGTTCAATGTTGTAACGGTATTTATGTCCCTACTAAGTATAACAGACCTCAGCCCAAAGTGGCAATACCACGATGCGGGATGGGCTATGGCAAAAAAAATATTCTCGAATTTCCACACAATTGATATATTGAATTACGTATATATTAATGTACGTGAGCGGATGTGTGAAGGCACATTGTTTCGCTTGGAATGGTAACCGATGAATGGATGGTGTGGGTGTGCGATTGGTTGTAAGGCATTGTGCCCGAGACTGACTGACTTCATTTCCATTTTGTTTCAAAATGACAATGATTTAAATTGTGTTACTATAATTTCGAATGACAGTCACAGAGCATGAGCTGTCGTTCTCTGATTGTTTATCGATGGAAGAGTGCGAGGATGTCGTGGCGTCATTTTAGCAAGTGGGCCTGTTATTGGGTATGTGTTGAGGTGTCGGCCCGGGTGCGTTTTTACATAATCAGCCTTCTTTTGATGTCCTTAAATTGTTTTTTTTTATTACGTGGAAACTATATGTGCGTACATACCTGTAATGCATTGGGCCACATACAGTTCTCCGGAGTATTGTCATCGCTGTCGCTGCTGCTTGTCGTAGCTGTTGCCTCGTCCATCATGGCCGTGGACACACCGACTGTGGCTGTGGAGCCACCCTTGCTGGTTAATTCTGATAAATGGGCGCCATTTACATAACGATTCGCAGGAACCTTTTGCGTGGGTGAACCAAACGTGGAGCCGCGTAGAAGGTGTTTGGCTTTAGCCCGACTCTCGGTGCTACCATCACTGTTGGCGGGACACAATTCATCAATGCTTATGCCATCTATATAAATGGAAATGTTGGAAGAAACAATCATTAACATTTCTCCCACACAAAAAAACAGTATTTATATATATATATATATATATATATATATGCAAATATGTATATATATATATGTGTGTGTGTGTGTAATAACCACAGTATATTCATTTGGATGTTCGTATGCTGTATGTAAGTCTGTAATATAGAACCTTTCTTCTTTAATAACACCGATTTCCTAAATATGCTTGAGGTGGTATGTTTATCAATATCACATATTTTTCAAAATTTATTCCATGTGAAAATTATATTTTATCATAATTAACACTCCGATATACTAGCCAGAAGTGGAAATGTTGGAAATCTACACTTGTCTATACCACAAACTCAAAAGGCATACGAGTATTCCCAGAAGAAGCTTGCATAACAAAACAATTTTAACAGACTTGTAATACAAAACGAATATCGAACTAAATCTTTTGATTTTAGAAAAAAAAGACAATACATATACCAAAAGTATCCAAATAATAACATTAAAATCTAGAAGAAACAATCATTAACATTTCTCCCACACAAAAAAACAGTATTTATATATATATATATATATATATATATATATATGTGTGTGTGTGTGTGTGTGTAATAACCACAGTATATTCATTTGGATGTACGTATGCTGTATGTAAGTCTGTAATATAGAACCTTTCTTCTTTAATAACACCGATTTCCTAAATATGCTTGAGGTGCTTTGTGGTATGTTTATCAATATCACATATTTTTCAGAATTTAATCCATGTGAAAATTATATTTTATCATAATTAACACTCCGATATACTAGCCAGAAGTGGAAATGTTGGAAATCTACACCTGTCTATACCACAAACTCAAAAGGCATACGAGTATTCCCAGAAGAAGCTTGCATAACAAAACAATTATACAGGCTTGTAATACAAAACGAATATCGAACTAAATCTTTTGATTTTAGAAAAAAAACGACAATACATATCTGCATATGCATATGAAGTCCTGGGTGGTCTTAGCTACCAAAACTATCCAAATAATAACATTAAAATCTAATTCTTAAATATATATATGTGACGCGCAAAATAGAAAGGGACCTAAGGGTAAAAACCAGTTTTGTTCAGGAGAGCCATTTTAAAGATTTAAACACGTGTATCTTTGGTGTACCATCATTTTCATAAAACGCGCATATCTCTGGGAAGGAACACTTTTGGGGCATGGGATCGGTCTCATTCGATGCTCAGATGTTGTCCACATCAAAAAAAAAAGTGAAAATTGATTACCCTTAGGTCCCTTTCTCTATGCGCTGTCACATATGCGGTCGAAATAATACCACCGCGATGTATAAATTTAGTTCAAGTTGTAAAATTCAAAAACTATTGAACGAATTTCATTGTTTAATTTTGGCAAAATGAGTATTAAGTCAAAGTCAAGTTTTCAATATGTTTAATAACTTAAGAAATAAATAATAGTAAAAAAACATTCGGTTAAAATAATAGCACTATCATACATATTGAGAGGAATTACATAAATAAGTAAGAGAAAAATATTATGTAACTAAGAAATATTATGGGCGATTGGTTATACAATATTTTAATAACAAAATTAATATTTTGTAGTATGTCCGCTTTCACATCGTCTTCTCATAGAATTTACAATATTCTGGCACCTCTCTATTGCAATGGAATACCAAATATTTTTTACAGCTTCCCAGAGCGCTGCATTGTTTGTCGGCTTTTGTAAGTTTTTTTCTATAGGATTCAAATCTGGTGACTGCGCGGGACACTCCATTAAGTTTACCTGCTTATTGAGAAAACTCTGTTTCTCTTGTTGGAAGACCCAGATCAACAGCATTTCTTAGGAAACATATGGCAGCATTATATAGTCAAGTATTTTGACATATGTGATAGCGCATAGCGAAAGGGACCTAAGGGTAAAAAAATCAATTTTCATTTTTTTCTTTTTTGATGTGGACAACATCTGAGCATCGAATGAGACCGAACCCATGCCCCAAAAGTGTTCCCTCCCAGAGCTATGCGAGATATGAAGTCGACGATTCTAAGCGCAAATAGAAAGGGACCTAATCTTAAAAATGGCTCTCCTGAACAAAACTGGTTTTTAGCCTTAGGTCCCTTTCTATTTTGCGCGTCACATATACGGAAGAATCCATAATAGTTTTAATCCAGTGTATGGGTCATACGCCATAGTAGGAGAAGCATGCCCAAACCATAATACTGAAACCACCGTGTTTTATTGTTTTTGTTGTATATTTTGGATTATATTCTGCTTAAGTTGGCCTTTGGACTCTGACCAAACATCGTAATGCCACTTTTTTACTGGCCAATTAACATTCGATTTAGCAAATTCCAAAAATCTGGCGACACGTTTGCTTGATAACAGCGGAACTTTTCTTGGACTACGAGCATTTAAATTTCTCACAGCCGTCGACGAACTGTTTCAACACTTGCCGTCACTTCTTATTCCTCTTTGAGCTCTGTAGCAGGCATTAAAAGTTCTTTCTTGCTCTTTCTAACTAAACGTTTAACCATTAAAGCTGACATAGAGGGTAGGCGTCCACGCATTTCTTTTTTTTGTTGGAATGTAATAACATTTCTGATCATTTTATTTGAGCAACCAAGATTTTTTTTGATTTCGTCATAAGTTTTATGTTCTGAAATAATTTTTTTGATAAAATCACGTTTTTAGCGGTGCAATGTTTCCCACGCTCCGTTACTACAAAAAAAATGAAAATGCTTTAAAATTTTATTAAGAGAACACGATATTAATTACCGTTTCTTTTGATTTAATTAAGATTTAAACACACAAATTTTACTTTTTTGACTAATTGTTGCGTCGGTGCTACTCGTATTATACTACTTCAGAGGTTATTTAAAAAACACGTCTTTCTGACAGAATGAGTTTTTATTTCTCGCAAAAAGTAATTATTTTCAGAGAGAACATATCCAAAGTAACGGTACCAAACAGTAATGAACAAAAAGAATTACAGCATTTTTTATATACATATATATTTCAATTTATGTTTGATTACACAATAATATAGGAGCCTAAACTACTAAACCGATCTTCTTGACATTTTTACAGAATATCGTGTATGACTGGTGGTTAAGGCAGGCCACTTCGATTTTTGATATATCACACACATACAATTTAAAATGATTATAGCTTTAAAACTACGGACATAAGGTTAAGTATATAAGCTGTATAAACTTGTAGGGAAAAATATAAAAATTCAAGTCAAGTGTGGGATCTTTATTGGTAATTTGAACTACGCCTCAGTGTTTCCATTCTGAGGGTCCAATGTTGGATGACTCGTTCAAGCATTTCGACCGGTATGACTTTAACGATAGCGAGCACCATTCACGGTTACGTTCCGGCCATCATCATTTTGCAAAAATATGCACCGATGATTCCACCAGGTTATAAACCGCAATAAACCGTGGTTTTCTCCACTTGAACGTATTTTTGTTGCTCTTCAGCCCAAATGCGGCAATTTTGTTTATTGACTTTGCCGTTGAGTCAGAAATGGGCCTCATCACTGAAAAAATTTTGTTCGTAAACAGCGGATCTTCCCGTATCTCACTGGACGCTCATTTCCATAATACAGTTGCCAACATTTAAAAGTAATTATATTCAAAAAATAAATGCCATAAAATGTCCTTTCAAATTACCAATAAAGATTCCACACTTGATTTGAATTTTTATATTTTTTTGTTCTGAAAAAATACCTCTAGATGGATCACCCTCTATATGTGTACGATACTAAAAAGGCGCATGGCACCACCCACTTTTCCCCAAAACTCTATTTTATACAATAACGAAGTATATTCGAAGTCAGGTTTTCACAGAGTATACACGAAGACAATGTCGCAAAGTATTTAAATGAGAAACATCACATTTTGAATATATAACATATGGGAAAAGTATGCATTTTCACGCCTCTTTTTTCAAAGCTCTTTAATGCCCAATAATTTTAGATGTTCACATAATATCTTTCAAGTGACAATTATAAATTTGAACTATTAAGGAACATAAAAAAAAATTTTGCATATGGGTATTTCCGCGGTCCGCGAACGTACGTCCGTACGTTTTTTTATTTACACTATCATAGTTACAAAGTAAAAATATATACATTTTATTAATAACTTATTTTGAGGTTTTACATGTAGTATTGCGGCAAATAATGCTTATAATATATTAAAAATTATTGTTGTATATTAGAGCGCCCATGAAATACATAGAAAAATGAAAAAGTGTTATTCTTTCCGCTCCCCGCTCATTTTCAAGTATATTGGGCATCAAAAATAATATCCGTCCAATAATGTTTTCAATCGGATGGAGCCGGCCAGTCCGCCACGTTTATAAATAAAATTACTAATTTACATTTGAAAAAAATATTGACTCATATTTTAAGTTTGACCTCTGAAAACACCATGAAGGGTCATAGCTAGGTCAAAAATTGTGTAAGAGAAAAATGTTTGCCTGTATATTTGCAACACAAATGGTTGAGGTGTCTAGCTTACGAGTTATAGCTCACCAAAGCTTGAAACTAGTCTTACTCCATGTTCAGGGCTAAAAGTCGTGACGGGCCGGTTTTCATCCGATTGAAAAAATTTTTGCACGGATATTATTTTTGATGCCCAATATGCTAAAAATGAGCGGGGAGCGGAAAAAATAACACTTTTTGTTTTATGGGCGCTCTATTGTATATGGACAATTTAGGCAAAAACCTTTAATATGTTAAAGAAATTCTGAGTACACTATTTTATTTCATCTTCTTTCCATAAAATGATAAAATGGTTATACGTACAAATTCTTATGAAGTCTACTTATATTTCTGAAGCTCTACATTTGGTTGAAAATCTTAGTGTAATTTCATTTAAAAATTTGTGTTAATAATTTATGTCTAAATTTGCTATGTAAACTATTCGTTGAATATCGCCTTGGAAGATTATGGATGCATATCAAGTTTTTGTTTTGTCTTATTTGGAGTTTTTTTAAGGTTCGATGTAGCAGCCTTTATTGACCAGACTTGACATTCGTAGGTTAGAATTGGTCTGATACACATATTATAGATCAAAATTTTATTTGTATAGCTAAATTTTGAATTTTTATTTATCAGTGGATATAAAGCAAGTCCCCATTTGATAGCTTTTTTGCAAATATGAGCGATATGAGCTTTAAATGTAAGTTTTTTTTTCAAATATTACACCCAGATAACTGACTGAATCTTCGAGAGGAATATTTTCTTCTTGAACAGACAACGATAAGTAGGAGTTCTTTTTGGAGATTAATTAAATGGGAGAATTATCGCCTTCATTTTCGCAGAGTTTATCTTGATTTTCCATCTATGGAAGTATTTTTGAGAAACTGTAATGGCTTTTTTCATGTTCTTGACAATAGCATTAGAAACCTTTCCTGTTACGATTAAAGCAGAATTATCCGCAAAAATGCAGCGTTTTGGTTTTTTGGTATTTTAAAGTCCGATGTGAAAATTGAATATAAGTGCGGTGATAGTAATGACCCCTGAGGCACACCGGCTGGGATTAGTCTTTGTGTGGAAAAACCTTCACCCACAGTTACCACAGATGATCTTTCACATAAAAAGCTTTTTATTATTTTCTGTAAATAGACAGGATATCCAAACTGGCTCATTTTAAAAATAAGGTCATTGTGCCAAATGGAATCATTGTGCCAAATGGAATCGAATGCTTTCGGTTTATAGTTGTATACTCTTTTCAGCTGGTTGCTTGTTTTGCATCCTTGCCAGGATTTAAGATGGGGACTATTTTTGCTTTCTTAAATTGTTTTGGAAAATAACCATTTAGTAAACACCAGTTTAAGATTAAAGCAATTTTACTGCAAAATACATCCGTCATATTCTTTAAAAATATCGGTTTAATATTATCAATTCCAGGCGCTTAGTTATTTTTTAAATTTTTTGTAATAGATAACCACTTGTTAGAACTTCATGTATGTTATTGGGTATTTCCTGTGAATCTAGCCATTGAATTTGTTTTTTAGCCTTTTTCAACTGGGGAATGTAAATTAAGAGTAGTTTTATGTGCTTTTTCGAAAGAATCTGCAATAAGATTAGCTCTATCTGTGTTACATAAAATATCAATTCCGTTAGCTTTTAAATTACCAATTGGGCATTTCTTCCCTTTTATGGCTTTAGTTAGTGCCCAAAACTTTTCACCAGGTGGCAGCCCTTGCAAAAAATTGTTCCAGCTGTTATTTCTCTCATTGTTGACCTGCCAGTTTATGAGAGAGGTCAGCTGTTTAATAACACATGTTAAATATATTCTCTTTAAATTATTGTTCGATCTTTGGAACTAGCGGGTGTATCGACGTAGTTGACCAATAAAGAAAATACTGGTACGTGATAATCTTCTCTGCCAAACTTCCCTTTTAACTTTTGGCACTTTTTCTGCTGCATCCTGGACAACCTTCGTTATTTAAGTCAATTTGTTTTCAATATTTTGTGGTGTAATAATTGATTGATTCAATATGCTGGTTGTTAATTTCAGTTTCCGCCCAGTTCTTAATGTAATTCCAATCAGCCAACCTAAGAAGAGGAACGACAATTTTACTTTTGGTGACCAAACCATATAATTGAATGGTAATGGGGACATGATCCGAATGCAGCTTTCCTGAATGAGTTTCAAGTGGTGAAAAATTGATGCTGGCGTTAGAGAGTAGCAGATCAACCACAGACGGGCAAATTGCTGCTGCTCCTTGAGGAAATCAAGTGAGTTATTTTGGAGCATATATGTACTTAGTAACTGGATTGGAGTTGATGATTAAACAAAGAACTGCCAGCAGTATTGTTGTCGTGGCAATTCCTGCTTCTGTGATGTGCGTTATCTGAAGTAATTTTGTTTAAGTCGTGAATAAAATAGGCCGTATATTTTGGATTATAAGCTGCAATTAATCTTGTAGGTCTTCGGTTTATGTTAATCAATATTGATATGTCCTCCATATCATATGTTGCAATACGGGACATTACTTGGTGGGAAATATCCTTTTTTATGGCGATAAGTACTCCACCACCGTGATTGGGCCGGTGTGATCTATATATTTTGTATGTAGAAATTTTGAGTACATGTTGTGGTTTAAGAAAAGTTTCGTTTATAAAGGCTATGTGTATTTGATTTTGGTGTAAATAGTTTTCCAATTGAATAATGGAACTTCTACTCGTTATGCCCTGTGAGTTCCAATGCATAACATTCAGTCGATTTATTGTTCTAGAATTATATGACACACCGAAGCATATTTCCAAGAACTCTCATTTTATCATACTTGTTTGTGCATTTTTCTAAAGCATCTATTGCTTCGAAGAATATTTCCATAATTTGACGTTTTATCGTTTGACAATTCGTTGTCGTTGGTACGAGAGGTGGAATGGATTGGTTGTGAAATGTTACAATTACGTCCATTGTAGGGCCAGAACGGCTGTTGAATTGGTCCTGTTTGAGGGATTGTAGATGGGAAGTCATTGTTAGAAAATGTGTATTTTTGGGGAGTAGACTGTTTAATAGTTGTTTTATTAGCATGAACAACGTAGATCGTCGGCGCGATGGTTCACATTTTTAAGATTTCTTTTAGCGCAGTTAAAACATTTTTAAACAACAGCGTCGTCATTGGGAACATTTTAAAGTTGGTATACTCAGTAGTCGTGGGGTCCGTCACAACTCAAACATGCGTTTGTTCTAAAGCAATTAGTAGAACCATGACCAAACATGGCGCACTGAGAACATTGCCTTGGGCCTTTTGCTCTTTTCCAATAAACAACAATTCCGCACACATATTTTATTTTTCTAACTTCCCTTTCCAAGATTTGAGACCGATCGAATTCCAACAAGTATAATGCATCATCTTGATTTGTCCGGGAGGTTTTAATTTCCGATACATTAATAGGTTCAATGTTGTATTTTGTTTTGAACTCCTCACTTATTGCACTGATATCTAGTTGTGGAAGTTCATATAAGGTTAGCTTAAATGCTTTCCGATCTATTACTGGATGCGTATAAAATTTCATACATTTGTCTTTCAAAACTTTTAGTATTTCATTATAATCTGTCATAGAACGGGGGACCAGTTTTGTTCCAATTGACATTCTTTTGTAGTGGCTCTTGGAACTAAACAGTTTGATAATGGAGCAGAAGCTATGACAATTATCCACGACAATTTTCGGAATCTTTGTTTCGAATATAATTTTATGTTCATCTTCCATAACAATGCGACTATCATCACTTTCATCATGATCAGTTAAGCAACTAAACCGATTGGAGTTATTACCAATGCAGGTTTTTGGCACTTTGTATTTTGGGTTGTTTCCCCAAAACTCTTTACGTTTTGTTTTATTTTGAAAACAATTTCTTTAGAGACTAACAATATTTCTTTTGTTTAATAGAAGGAAAATTTAACTTTTATCACCTGTTTGATACATACTACCGCACAGTTTGACAGTTAAGTTCATGTTTTCTTTGACCCAAACAAATGTTTTCCTATTATTTACTAATTATTGGACTTAAAATTAAGAAAATGTATTTGCTTTTAGTTAATTTTATTTACTTCAAGGAGTTTTTTACTATGTTGTAGGAAAAGTTCCGAGCCGATCTATCTGTTGACAGTGAAATGAAATTATAATACCAATTTCCTCGAGCTGAGAAAATGTGCTGACTTAAATTCTATTCTACGCTTTTACGCAAAATAAGAAAAAAAATATTTTTTATTATAATAGGCTTGATTGAACATAACTGACGTTCCCATTTCCTTGCTGTAAGTATATATGGAATAAATTTGAGTTTGTTCAATAAATGCTTATTCTTTTCCTTTCTTTGTTGTGTCTATTACATCTTTTGCTAATCGTTAGTCCGTCCATCTTCCTATTTTTCAGAAAATAATGATTGTGGTTAAGGAAGAGTATTTGAGCTTAACTGTATTATGAAACGTTAAAACACTTAAGAAAATTTTACTTATCCTAGTTCAATGAGGTATTTCATTAAAATCCAATTTTTATGCAACATTCCTCGAAATACGTAGGTTAGTTGAAGGAAAATAATATCAGAGTTCGGGCACAAAAAAATAAAATTTTAATGTCAGTAAATTTGTACTATTACCATTGACATTAAAAAAATGTTTCATATTTTCCTACATTTACATTATACATTTCTTTCCAAAATACTCGTATTCTGCATTAATACCAACTAAAATAAATCAGCTGACTCCATCATAAATATAAATGTGTTTTTATTTTATTTGAATTATAGATATACAGCCATCGGTGTCACAGAATACAGAAGTGGTGTAAATGTGCTAATTGACTTTCAAACAAGGTAATGAATGATTAATATTTCGGATTTATTATGTGTTACAAAAATATAATGCATATAGCCTTGTTATTCTGATTTCAAAAGCCTGAAACATAAATTTACGCTCCTGAAACCATGAGAATATCTTTTCTGGCAGAGAGCCCATTCATGATCAAAGTGTTAAATTAAATTCTTCTATATTTGGATTCATGTGTAAAGAGGATTCGTGTATTATGAGCCTATCACAAAAAGCTTTATTAGGTTGAAACAATTTAGATTTTTGTGTGGTTAATATTGAGTACGCCCTGTATAAGCGGTCAATGTCCCGTCGTAATCATCTCAGAGCTAACCGCAAGCCATCCTCATTACGAGAAAGGGAATTTAATTATTTACTTGACATACGTACATACTTATACATACATAGATACATCGGGATATGTGCGTGGGTTTGAGTGCGGGCAGAATGACTTACCTTTGGCTATAAATTTATTATACTGTGCAAACTCAATCGATATGCTGGTCCCACGTGGACACGCAATTACAACTTGATCTGTGTCACAGGCCGCCTTTTGATATGTGCGCAGTGTGGCTGACAGCAGGGCTGTATTTTGTCGTACGTCACGTCACATCCGGCCGATTCCATGGATTTTTGCGACGGCCGTGAATTTCGGATGAGTGCATGTCAAGTAGCATGATGATGTTAGTGTGAACGCGAACGTTTGTAGTACACCCATGGATGTTCAGGCCCACAGCATTAAGTGTTTGTGAAGCAATTACATTTTTGCATGGGGAAACAGGTGTGCCAGGGTGTGGAATCAGAGGCAGCGATACATAATGTCGTAACATGGCCAATATTTTTCATCATCATCATCGGGATCATCATCGTAATCATCATGTACATCATCGGTGCCAACCGGCAAAAACCAGCCAGGATAAATCAGGTCAAAGTCGGTGAAAATAAATGAGCATAAAGTTCATAAAAAATCCATATACAACATACAGCACGGCATATATTCGACATTCATCACAACGCAGCATATGTCGAAGCAAGAGTTTGTAAGCGAGTGGGTGCGCGTGTTACATTGTCCCCATTTGTTGTAATCAGTGCAGTACCCGGCAAGGAAGATTGCAGGAGCATCATAGCATTATGTTGTTGGACAGTCGCCCAGCCAGCATCAGCGTTGTCAGCGATCATGCAGATGTGAATACGAGGATAAAAAGCCATTTGTTTTGGCATCGCATGGTTGCATGGTTTCGAAGGCGTTAAGATACAGAAGAATGTAATTTTCAGATTATTTCATCGTATGCATCATCACACCCACACATGCAAGATAACATCACCGAGTGCCGGGAGTGTGTGTGTTGCCATAATGGCATCGTCGTCACGAAACCGAGGAGCACAGAAGGAAGGAAGCATCCGAGTCAATGCATTTGATGTGACAAATGATGTAATTAGTGAAGGAGTGAGGCACAGACACAAAACCATCCATCGGAGCATTCACATGCAGGAGGAAACGTAGTATCATGAAATGAAAGGGAAAGAAAAAAACGAAACAAATATTTAATTTAGTTTGTTATTTCATCTTTTAAATTCTGCTACATTCATGTAATTTGAATCTATTATGTAGGAAAACAATTCTCATACACTTTTGTATATGAGTCATTCCATATTAAGGAAATGGTGATACAATTTTGTTAAAAATTTTCTTGTCTGTTCAAAAATATTACAAACGTTTAGAAACGTATGTACATGAATAAGAATCTGAAAAAAACTCATGCGAATATTTGAAACATCTAAAAAAATTTCAACGACGGTATGATACGAAATGTACGAATATTAACCCCTCGGAGACGACATTAAACACTATGTCCTGGTCAGTGGGTATAGGAGTATACAGCTCTCTGATTTGAGAGTGTTGGGAAAAATAAGTAAATATGTAAAGCTTAAGTTGTTTTTGCAAAACAATATTAGCCCCACACGTACAACTGAAGAAGTATTGGACGCAGTCATAACTCTGATAATGGCAGAAGCTGTTCTGAATACTATAAGCCGAAAAAAAGTCATCACTGACGAGAGACTATTTAAGACCTTGAATATTAGGCATGACTCGTTCAAGATAATTATCCATATATACCGAAGGTGATAGTAGCAAGCAAGAATGTATCTAGTGTTTTAATGACAATCAGCCATTCAAACATATTTCAATATTGACAAAAACATTTTTTATATATAAAAATCGAAAATAAGAAATTATTATTTCCTGATAGTATTTTTGAATAATTGTCATGTTTTAAATTTACAAATGGTTTATAATTCACGGATCAATGCGTTTTTCTAAAATCAAAAGAGTAGTTTGCGAAGATTTGATGTATTTGCCTTAATGGCCACTATTATAAATTAGTTTTATTACAAATTTTTAGAAAACCAACTATTTTTGACTTAGATACACTTATGAAATATCGATAGATTGGTCGAAAGCCAAAACAATTACGTAAGTAACTTTTTTATATAAAAATTAAAGAGAAATATTTTTTTTATAATTTTGGAGTTCTTTAATAATCTTTTTAGATAATTTCAAACGTTTTGTGGAAAAGTTTTACTGTTGCAGGTGGCAAAACTGAACAAATATAAATGTTGCTTCGAAAAAATATCCCAGCAGCAAGAGTTATATTGTCGCTATTCTCATTTTAAGAAACCCTTTTTGTAGAAGATTTAAAAAAGAAAACATTTTTTTGGAAGGACCCTTACAAAAAAAGCTATACGAAGATAAGGTTAAAAATACTTATTATATATACAACTATTAAAATTTTCGTGTCAAAAACGTATTGTCTCGAATGTACCACCTCATCATCTGCACTCGCAGATGCTGCCTACAAGGGTTCGATTGGTATTCTCTTATTGAACGAGTAAGAGGTCGCTAAGGCGATAAAATCAATCTTAACGAGAAATTTATGTAATTTCTTTCTATACAAAAACTGATCGGTGTTATGCATCATACACAGTTTGATTTGAAAATATGTAATTTGAAAAAAATAAGTAACTCAAGAAATACTATAAGAGACTGATAGCCGAGCTAGCTTAAACTTGGTTAAGGTAATTCTATAATCCTCATATTTAAAAACTTTTAACATAATTTTCTAGCTGAACGATATACATTATAATTTTTACTTAATATAATAACAATTGTTTTTTCTTAATGCTAGCAGATAATAAATATTTTAGGTTTTTTGGTATGTGCGTTAATATTACGCTTTTTCGGTTTTCGAGCTCTTTATATTGTATTGTATTTGAAAAGCCAGAAGAACAGAAAACTGTAAGCGTTTTAGTTAAAGGGAAGTAGTTGAAATTCGTCCTAATAATTTTTCAAAAGCTTTGTTTAGTTGCACAATTTCGGTGGATTTTAGTTACGGTGACCCAACTTGTAATGCTAAGACGTATGTTGGCATTCCAGATGGTTTAAAACAGCAAAGTAACCCTGTTGAAAAACATATCCACCGCTGACCGCTTGTTCCTTATCTAAGCCCGTGTCAATCGATTCTAGCGCATATCAAACAAAATTTTTGAATATGTTTGCAATATCGGCAAAAACTTTCTGAACATCATTATAAGTAGATGACTGCATTTAGGAAAAGCTTTTTCAAACACTTTTAGGCGATTATTCGTCGACAAAGATAGTTTCTCCACATGCCTCAATAGGTACACGCAGAAAAAAGTATGGTTGTGGTGACAATATTCAAAGAGGATTCTACTATTGTTGGGTACATGGTTGTGGCAGAACAATATTATGATCCTCACAACAATAGTATGATGCACACATAACCATACTATGATCCCAACGACCATATTATGTGTCACACTCAACCATCATACCATTATCCCCAAAAGCTTATTATGACCCTCACAACCATATTATCCTTTACATACAACCATTGTACGATCGTCACAACCATAGTATGATTCATACGTAACCATATTATGATTCCTACAACCATAATAAGATTCCACTCAACGATACTATGATCCAGAAATTTATTTTCAGGATTGGCTTATGTTGTTACTCAACATTAGAGATTTTTAAAAAAAAACATTTTTTTAAAATTAGTTCATAGCCAGATTTAAGACAATGTTTCTAGTGAACATTTTATTTAAGAGACAAAAATATATTCAAAAGGCAGTCAGTCGAAGAGACTTTAAGTTGCAAGCAGTGGTGACTGCAGGGTATGAATGCTTCTTTACCATACGTAGACCTAAGTGATGAACGTGATTAAACCATGATGAATGACTATATACTTAAGTGCAGGTAGATTTTAAATAAACGAAAACCAGTCGGCAGTAGAGTATTCCACCGAACAAAGTAACACAATAAAAATTCTTCGAACTGCCTTCCGATTGTTGTTGTGTTTTATAATGAACAACAACCATACACTATATCGATTTGCACACACACATAATCTTTAAAATCTCATAGTCTCAACCATATAGTGTGATTACCGTAATCATATTATTGCTAACGTTAATATTTAACAACAAATTTTTTGTCGCACCAACAATATTTACATGGTTGCTACAACCATATTTTTATTTATAAATTTGGCCATAATAGTATTGTTACATTTCAACAATATTAATATTGCCACAATTATACTGTTGTCAAAATAACATTCTGAAAATAATACTATAGATATGACAAACATGCTTTTATTGTAGAGAGCATATTATTGTTGCCGTGACCATATAGTAACCATTTCTTTTTTTTGCGTGTATGCCACTTTGAAACATGCACATAGTTCATCGGCTCATGTACGTTTTGGCATCAGTGGCAAAGTTTGTCGAAAACCACCAGCAAGAAGCAAAAGAATCAATTGGTCGGACATTTTCTCTGAAACCTTTTAGATCACGTCATTAGCTTTAAGAGATATCATGTACGCCATAGTGCATCCCACACTTTCTTACTTAATTCCCACAACGTCCCACTAAGGAAGAAAGGGGAATTTTTCACAAATCAATGAGCTGTGCACGATTCAATTATTTTACTCACTGACCGAGACCTACTGGTTAACTCCGGCTCCGAACGGCTAATAAATTTGTATAGAGAAGTTTTACATGGCTTAGAGATAAATCTCTGAAAATCTGCCGATAACAAATTGATAGATTTTCTTACCCGTGGTTGAACCTGGTTTTACTGGCACGATAGACCTGTACACTTCCATCACACCAGGTAGGCCCACGCAGCCCATACCATGTCTTGAAATAACGCAGCAATGCCAAAATGTTCACTGATGTTTCATGTTGGTGTTTCGGAATGGTTTTCTTTAACGGAAGCTTAATCGTCATTAATGCAATTCCAGACTATGTTTGAGTATTATAATTTTCCCAATTCGAAAAATTTTGTGTAGCAATGTTTTATAATCTGCTCCCTTTATGTCTCGAATGTCCTTAATGCATTTAAAAGTACTAGTAATCTCAAACATGTTTCACAATGTTGCCTTTCTAATAAAAACGGTTTGGGATTTTGAGCGAACAGCGGTGGAAACATCTGATTTGGAGGTTAAATGCATTGTTTTTTTTAATTTAAGCTGTTTGATTTGAAGTATTAATTTATCAGCTTAATCAAAGTCACAGTTGCAGCTCGAAAGATATTATGTGTACATTTAAAAACGATCTGCCTTTTATTATGTTCATTAAAGCGTTGTAAAAAATAGCGCGTGGAACCGCCTTTTGTTCCCAAAGACTTATTTCTTTGCGTACTAATACTATATACTCCTAATCTGATGTTCGTTACTTAAACACTTTGCAAAATTGTATCCGTATATAATTTGTGAAAATTGTTGGCCCACAATAGCATAGCGCGTTTATCTCAAGACAATCTGCCCATAATTATGGGACCTACACCGCTTTTAAAAAGGGGTGTTTCACCACCCACTGTTCCCCATAGCTTATTTCTTCACACTACTCGTAGTAGTACATATTCCAAGTCTGATGTTCTCATAAATTATTTAAGTTGGGAACATCGAATATATTCTCTTAAAGAACATATAAAGACATATTTTCGGGGAATAGCTGGGCGGTGCCACGCCCCTTTAAAAATCACACACATATACTATAGTAATTCATGACACACAGTAGAAAGCAGCGTATGTTTCAAGACAATCTGCCCTTAATATGTTCATTACATTGAATTTAAAAATAGGGCACGGTACCGCCCACTTTTTCCCCCGAACTTATTTCATAGTACTTTCAAAAGTATTAATTCCTTGTCTGATTTTCCTAAATTAAACGTTCATTGCCGTTTAATAATTCTTACAGTAGCATACTGGTAAAATTTCCAGACGATTGAGAAATTATTATTGGCGTTACATGTACGAATAAGTTTCTAATGAAACTTTTGATTGATAAAGAGAGCTTACAGCCGCTGTTGCTTTGCGCTTCTCCGATTTGGTTTTGTTTTAAAGGAGTTTTCTTTGCTGGAAAGAAAATGTAAGGTTTATGTGTAAACAGGAGTTTTCAATCCGAAAAGGTTAGTATTGTACCTACACAGAATAAATAATTTTCGTTTAATAACCATCTGCCGTTGTGTCACAATCCGCTCCAGTATGCAGAGGTTCGTGTCAGTTACTCAAATTGTCTTTAGGTACCTTATAGAATCTACAATTTTAAAATTTTTGATTCCTTTAAAATTGATATACATTTTAAACTATTTTGTATAGACTTCTCTTGTAATGTTATATTCCATTCTGCAAGGTTTCGAGTCAGTTTCTTTTACTGTAAAATACAGAAACGTTAATCGACTTCAATGCTTTATCTACATATCTACTTTTTAAATTTTTTGTAAATCTCCATCAAATGTCGTATTTGATGTTTGGTATTGTTACGTATCATTCGAATTAAAAGAGTGTGTTTTTAGACGTGTAGTTTACAATCTGGCCACAATTTTTTCGGAGTTGGTCTTTTTCACTATCACTTGACCTGTCATTTGATTTATGCTCAGTTTGGTTTGCCATTTCATAATGAACAGACTTTCTCCAGAATAGCACCAGGGTGGACCCGAAACAAAATGTCCACCAATCCAGATTTTTACGCGACAATTTTATTTAGCGATGAAGTTTACTTTTGGTTGAATAGGTACGTTAATAACCAAAATTGTCTCATTTGGAGTAATGAAAATCCACAAGCCATTGTTGAGACGCCGTTACATCCTCAGAAAGTCACTGTTTGGTGTGTGTGGTCCATATTTCTTAACAAAATGAAGCCGGCCATAATGTTACAGTCAATGGGGAAAGCTTTAGAGCCATGATTAATTACTTTTTCGTGCCTGAATTGGAGGACGTTGATGTGGATGACCTTTGCTTCCAACAAGACAACGCTACATGCTATACAGCCAACGAAACAATCAATTTATTGAAGAATACTTTTGGTGAGCGCATTATCTCGGGTAGTGGGCCAGTTCCGTGGCCTTCAAGATCGTGGGATTTAACACCGCTGGACTGTTGTTTGTAGGGTAATGCAGTCGCTTGTCTACGCAGATAAGCCCTATTCGGTTGACGACATATTACTGACATACGTCCGCAAATGTTGCAAAAAGTGGTCAAAAATCGGGCCCCTCGGCTGGAAATCATACGCGGCAGCCACTTGCCCAAAATTAATTTTAAAACATAATGGCAAACCCTTATCTTTATAATAAACCTTAATTCTTGGCCATAACAAATAATTATTTAAGTATGTTATGGCCAAATATTGCAAATGCCGTACACGCTTGTCGGATTTATTTCGAAATATTATTTATTTAATGGGAACTGGCCGCCGAAATCCGATTATAGCGACATCCAGTGGATACCCATCTGGAATTCACTTTGGTCTGATTTCGGCAATCTTCATACAATTTATAAATGGTTTTAAGCCGAAATTCAGAAATTGTGGTTTTTAATTATGAATGAGGTATTTTAACACACTAGGATATATTTGCCCAATAAGTAATAAAAGTATCAGAATAAGTATAAACATACGAGCGTCGATTCATCCATCAATATCGGACGCATTTGTTAAATATTTTAAGAACCGTTTGTCGTATATTTACCAATTCCATCCATCAATATCGGACGCATTTGTTAAATATTTTAAGAACAATATCATGCCGTTTGTCGTATATTTACCAATTCGAAAAAAACTCCACGTCTTTACTTAAAAAAGAGTCAAAAAATCGTACCCCTGATAAGTTTATATGTCCCTACATGCTAAACAGAAAATCACACACACTCTCGGTTTTATTCATTTATATGATTTATTTTCAATTCAACTTTGAGTCATTTTGCATACTGGGTTGTTACCTGTTTCGCATAGAAGTTAGCAACGTTTGATTGTTCACTTTTGACATAGCACATATTGTTTCTTATATTCTTTTTAATTCCACAAGGTTTAGTTTTTAAGAATACATTTATATCTAAGATAATATCTTTTTTGTTATGTTAACGCAGAGAACATGCCTGTCGCCTTATATATTAAAACAATTTGATTTGTATCGACATGATTTAATTTTAATTTTGCATAGCATGAGTTATAATTAGCAATATGTCAATAACGCCTTTTTTCGAAAAAGAATTTTTTTATTGTTGAATATGATTCTTTGGGGGCTCAGAAACAATTTTTAGTCCACAAGTTTTTCAAACTTGGCTTTTCTGCAAAAGTACCGTTTTTTATAGGTTACTCACGATAATCGCTTATTTGACCCTTAAAACCTGAAAATTTCATTTGACAATGTTCTGCAATTTTGTCTAAACATCGTAGATCATAATTTTTGTTGAATGTGTCAACTGTGAAAAATCTCAAATAACGGTACATTTTAATACTTTTTAATAAACTTGTAAATCGCGCCATCTTGCGGCAACATTTTTGAAATATAAAACAAGCTTAGCTCAGAACGCGTCCACAGAGGTATCAGTGATAAAAATCGGGAGTAAAGTACGAAAAATATAGACTAAAGTGTTTAAAAGTAGACGGACTTTTTTTTTAAAAATTAGTTGTATTTTAAAATATAACGCAGTTTAACCATTTTCGTGGGCTTAAAAGAAATGATTGAAGGTTATAGAATGGTCAATAATAGTAAAATGTTTATATTTAAGTGAAATACATCAACGATTTTTTTATACTGAAAAATAGGCAAATAAAAATTGCACTCTTTATTTTACATTATTCAATTCTATAAAGAAATATAATCTGCAAATTTTTGAGTGCTTTTTTAAAGAAATTTTTTTTTTGTTATTTAAATGGTTAAAATTCAGTATAGGAGTGTAAATTTTTTAACTTTTCTTTTAGTTCAGCCTCCAAATCAATAGTTTTTGTTTGCCATATTTTTTCTCCATGATATTTGTCTTTGTAAAAACAGTTTAAGCTGGCCCGAACAATTTCAAGCATTGTTTACTTAATTAGGATTTTTTTTGCGATTTCTCTTAAAGCACAGTTTTAATTATGTTTTATTTAACTTTTAACTGATTGTTGAGTTAGACTTGAGTTGTTGAGTTCGACGCGGCGGTTTAAAAACAATTTGTTCTTTCCGTTGATAAAAAAACGAACTAAATTTTATTTTCTTTCGTTGTCCGTTTCAACTTAATTGACGATTTATTAGAGCTAACTGCATGTTTCTTGATATTTTGTTGTTGTAAACACTTGTATGCGTGTACAATAGCTTATTTGACAATTGTACGAACTAGAGTTGTATCAAAGAGTAAACCAAGTAGAGTTGTATCAAAGAGTACTAGTGACTTTACCTTTCTCATTATACCATGTATAATAAACGAGTACTTTCTTAATTTTCATTGAAATTGTGAAATTTGCAAGAAAGAGGGTCAATTGTTTTTTAAATGGCACAAATACGGCTAAAGATTTTTGTCCAAAATTGCACATACTTCGAAAAAACTTCAGTATCTAAAATTCCACCAAGGCGCTTCACGTCACAAAGCTTAGTTTGGACGTTATGAGTTGAGGAAGGTACAAAAAGCTAAAAATTTTGGATTTTTTCCATTTTTCTTCAAGTTTTTTCAATTTTTTTTCCAAACGAAACATTGTACTGCGAAGCGCCTTGGTAGAATTTAAGATTTTAAGGTTCTAAACGAGAAATAGAAAATTTTGGCCAAAAATCTTTAGCCGTTTTTGTGCCATTTTAAATGAAAAAGTCGTAAATCTACCTTTACCACTTATTATTATAATATTTTTTTTCTCTCAGTGTACGAATGAAATATTCATCTTAAATGAAAGGCTACTAACCCAGTTTATTGTAAAAAATTAAAAAATTCCAGTTTTTCGGATATAAATAAAATTACAGGAACAAATTCGTAATCAGTTGAAAAATCAATGACAACAAGAACACCCTATAATTCACATATCATGTAATTGAGGGCCACCCTAATGAGCATTTCAGATAGCCGAATGTATCCCCAAATCAGTACATATAATTTGGTACATATATCCTTAAATTGGAAAAGCACTTTTTTTTGACATATTGCTAGTTATAATACGTATGATTTGTTTATTTAAAAAAAATACGAACTAGTTTTATTTCTTAATTCTTTTACGATTTTCAAATATGTGCAAATTTTTGTTACAGGAAAATGAAATACTCAAATTAACTGGAAACTTCATGCCAAGTTCCAGGGAAAAAGTAAGCATGAGTCTCCATTTTCTGATTTCGAAATAAATCATATCTCGACGACGTAACTATTAATTAATTCATTAAATTGTTCCTCAAAATTAAGTTAGTGCGACTCTCTTTCACTTAAAAGAGCGTATTGTTAATTTTTTTAAAGTCAAATATTTAAGGGAATTTTCTACAACACATTAAAAATGTGGTGCTTCTTAAGTAGTTTTTTTCATGATTTTATTTGTAATCTGTCTTATAAATAGGGTTTAAAAAATTAAATCATAGGTAGTTAAACAAAAATGTTTAAAAAAATTTAAACCAATTTAAGTTCAAAATATATCGGTGCTTTTCTGAAATTCGAATAACCTATTATTCGTGTAAAAGCATTCGATATCAATTCGGCCAGTAAGAATGAAAAGCATATTGTGCACTCACTGACTCGTTGAAAGTTTCTGGTTTGTTTCTTAATAGGATGTTGACGGATTTAAGCAAATATGTATGTAAGTAAGTGTTATCGCCAACGGATATGGAAATTCCTGTTAGGTTTTAGAAATTTACGAAGTAGTTACGAATTAAGTGTTGCCATTATAGTTGACTCAGTTTGTTGAGTGAACCACTATTACGAGTACTATTTCTAGCGTGATTACCTTAGTTGGATAACATGCGCAAATCTCACCTTCAGAGCTTGTACGGCCTCTTTAAAATTCGGCTACCAAAAGTTGTAGTCCAATAAATGAAGGAGAAGTTAAATTTAGCTTGGCTCATTTAAATGAAAGTACGCTTAGAAATTGCCGTGACCAAATGTTTATTTTATAAATGGCTGCAAAACAAATACTAATGACCGTGACATCCTCATTTTTTCAACTTCAGCTTAATTAAGTTGCCGCTTTTCACAGCTGCTATTTTCCCAAACCGTTTGCACTTTCTTTTCTAGGTCGGATTGTTCTTGGATTGTCCTCGTAGATCCATGACGTTATATCCTTGAATTAAAATACAAACAACAACGCAGCGTATGAAATAAATGAATCCGTTTTTGGCGTTCAGAAAACATTTCTCCTTAAATTCTACAAACAAATAAATAAACCATTTCGAATATATGAAATGTTTTTATGTGTTTTTTTCTGTTGTTGTCATTTGTGTCTCTTCTCTTCAGTCCCATTGATTTGTCCTCTGTTTTTTTTTTAGGCTTAGTGACCATTCATATTTTATGACTCTGTTTTTACTGTCAATTATAAATAAGCGCCACAATGATATAATTTATGTACATCGGAATTGTTATGACAACCCCTGCTTCTGTATCATTTCGCCTCAATGCAATGTATAAAATCCAAAAGGGAAAAAGGAAGATGATGGAATCACATTGTCGTCTTCGCGGTGCACAGTGAGTTGGGTTTGCAATCTTTGTAAACAAAAATCTCTAGAGATATTTCCTATTAATTCAGGGTATAATTTGAGACTACCGAACTTTTTTGTGCGAACCAGCAAAAAAGCCGCATTTGAGGGTTATTGAGAGTTATCTGCTCTAGGCATACCGAGAAATGTGTTGAATTTTAATCGACCGGCCGTACATCTTTCAAAACGAGAATGGTTAGCAGATTAATATTTATAAAGTATTTAGCATTTATAACCGGGACCTGCCGAACTTACTAAGAAATGATAGATTATATCGCCCACTTTATCACCAATACAGTTTCTTGCTGAGGCTTCCTCAAGTCGCTGGTCAAACAAAAAATGGCAATTGACAACTGCGGGCTAAATTATTCCAACCACTGATAAGATTAGAGTTTTGCCTACAAAGCCCCGAAGACCATTCAAATGAAAACAGTTAAACATAATGGTATGGCATTACCAGTAATTTCTTACAGTTACATATGTCGTTATATTTTTGGTCCTGAAACGCTTATTGAAAGAGAAACTGTCATTTGCTGTGACTAGTGACCGTTTTTAAAGTTTTAGCGTTGCGCTAAGTCTAGCCTTAGGTCCTTCGGGTAGGTCTTAAACCGTTAGTTTAAATGCGACTTGCATACGCTTATTAAGAGTTCGACAGTTCTATGCGTCCCAGTCTGGCATAAGTCCTTGGTTAAGTCACCAAATGCATAAAAGTGTTGCCAGTTGAAGGCATTTATACCCATTTCGGGGATATTTGAAAATGGTGATGAATATTTTGATTTGGGGATATGACGATAATTAATTTACATGTAGCGGATTTTTTTGGCCGAATTACTAACATGATATATATAGGGTAATTCGTCTAGAGGTATTTTTTCCAAAATAAAAAAATACTTAAATTCAAATCAAGTGTGGAATGTTTATTGTTCATACGTAAGGGCATTTTATGCCATTTATTTTTTAAATATAAATTCCTTCCAATGTTAGCAACTGTAATATGGAAATTAGCGTTCGCGAAAAAAAAGAAGACCCGCTGTTTTCGACTAAAATTGTGTTCAGTGATGAGGCCTATTTCTGGCGCAACGGCAACGTCAATGCCTCATTTGGGCTGAAGAGGAACCAGTAGAGATTTAAAATGTGCCATCATATCCAGAGAAAACCACGGTTTGGTGCGGTTTATGGGTTGGTGGAATTATCGGTCCATACTGTTTCAAAAATGATGACGGTCGAAACGTAACGTTTAATGGTGGTAGCTATTGCTCTATCATATCGGACTTTTTACTACCTGAAATTGAAGCCCGTATTCTTGAGGACAATATGTTTCAACAGGACGGTGCCACTTGTCATGCAGCTGTTCAAACAATGGATCTAGTGAGATTTAATTTCGAAGAGCAGCTAATTTCACATTTTTATACAGTGAATTGACCGCCTAGATCGTGTGGTATCTCACCTTTGTACTTTTTTCTTTGGAGCTTCGGAAAGTCCAAAGTCTAAGATTCCACACTTGATTTGAATTTTAGTATTTTTTTGGTTTTGAAAAAAATACCTCTATAATGGATCACCCTATATATTGTGAGAACATAATATTAATTCCATAATCTGTTCGAAATATTTTAAATTTTGTTCAGCTCGTTGGTATATTTGGGTCTTTTGATTTTAAAAATTGAGCAGGGAAGTCAAAATCAGGTATTATCGTAGGTGCTCACTGTCTTTATCGCGATTTCGGATCCTTCGTCAGAAAGCTTGACTGCAATTGTTGAAATGCAAGCTTAGCTTTTTACGACCAGGTTCTTACCAAATAGATAAGAACTAATAATGTTAATATCACTATTCCCACGAAAATACTATACACCATTACACCTCTAATTGTCTTCTGTTAAAATATCGATGCAAAAGGTCTTTAGCACCTAATACTAATTGTGCGATGCTTGTTTGAGAGTTTTAGGGACAACAGAACTATTTTTTGCAATACGAAATAGCCTGCATCATGTTTAGTATATCACTGTGGTCATAAACATTTATAAACCATTATGGCAACTCTGTCGTTGTTGCTGTATTTTGACTACTCGTACTTACGATGTTCAGGGACAACAAATGATAAGCTAGGATTTGCGATTCTCTCCAATCCACTACCCAATTATCTATTTAGGAATTATCGGTTTTTACAGAAGGCTACAACCTGTAAATAACGTGCGGCTTAAACAATACAGTAGTTGTTACCAAGTGTCAATCGTACATTGTATCTTAGGACTATTTTTGCTCCCTCTAGAATGATGAGCTTTACATTTGCTTTCCTATCCAATACTACA
This sequence comes from Hydrotaea diabolus, assembly GCA_963513945.1. Classification (NCBI taxonomy): domain Eukaryota; kingdom Metazoa; phylum Arthropoda; class Insecta; order Diptera; family Muscidae; genus Hydrotaea; species Hydrotaea diabolus. The sequence continues at coordinate 91,588,376 of OY740716.1, forward strand.
CCGAAGTATTTTTCACAGCTTTACGTTGCAACACACGGAGGTAGGTCCCACTTTTAGGATCTTGAAATTACTGTTAAGTAAATAGGTGGCCTCTTGGTTGGATTAATTTTAATACTTTATCAGGCGCCAACTCGCCCATAATGAGATGTGTCTTTTAACGGATTTTTCCTAAGAATATTCGAAATATTTTTTAGTGCGAGGTTCTTTATCAAAAAAACTGTGGGGCAATCGCTTGATTGTCCCAGTTGTGTCTTCTTGTAAAAATATTTCGTTTGCACAATCCTCTTGAAGTCGATGTAAACTTCAACTGTCAAAATGTGTCTTTATATTTTTGTATTCTTTAACGGCGAGTGAACCCTTTATGAAGCCGCATAATAATGCAACACTGTCTCAGTGGATTTTCATGCCGGATATCTGAGCGTACGCTACGGTTTATTGTTCGCTTAGGTCCCACAATAAAGGGCTTAACCGCTTTAGGAAAGAAGACTGCTTTGTCTTTTTACACATATTGTTGATGTAAGCAAGATTCATACAGCCACATACTTGCCATAACCGAATTGTTTGCCAGCAGTACGATTGGCAATAATATACTATCAGGACTCCATTTCTACAACCGAATTTAAGTTAATGCACTGTTATATTCACATAATGGATCTGAAGGCTTCCGATCATTCAAAGCTTTTATCAACCTCAACGTATTTTAAAATTCGCGACATTTTCGCTTCACAAAACTAAAATTAAAGAATTCTTTGAAGCCTCGATCGGCCTACTTTTGGTGTAGTATTGGAGTATATTGTTAATGTTTATAAACGTCTTTGCGATATACACTTCTAGTACAAAGTTTTGCAAATAAGAAATCTATTTGTCAGTTATTATAAATTTTTATTGTCATCGGAAAATGTTGGTATTAACATACAATTCCTTACAATGTTATTGGTTAGCACAGACTTGAGTGCATTCGTGTGCCAGAACTGATTTATTATATATGAGTAGGGAAATATAATCATACTTATCATCTATATATAAGTAGAGCCAAATATTTAATAATTAAACAAGTAGTTCATATTCGTAGTAGTAGAATATTTCAATCGGGAGTAAAACACCGTGCGGCGAAAGCACCACGTTCACATTCTTCTCAATGGAAATCGTTAAACGATATCATCTCTAAAGGCAATAAAATGTTTTGTATCCAAAAGGGATGGTCATGCAGACGATGCTGGCCCCAGCGCAGGAAGCTAAATTATCGATATAAAATTTTAAATAGGAACGGGCCCACCATCATGAGTACTCGTACAAACATAGTCTCACACAATAGAGATGGAAATTACTTTTTATCATTCGAATTATTAAACTTTTACGATTGCTGACACATACAAAAGTCCACATCCCCAAAGGCGGACTGACAGAGATTTGTATGACGTTGTTCGTCTCGTCCTTATTAGTCATAATTTAGTACATAACATAACATAGAAAAAGTTCCTCCAAAACTGTTTTCACTCCTCAAAAGACAAGAAAAAAGAAATCCTATCATCGCAATAATCGGATCGCCTAATCGGATTTCTGTGATTCTCTTAAAAAAAAAAATAAGTTAAAAATTCAGCGAAAAAGTTGCCACTTACACATTCGCTGTGTACGAGTATGTGTCATTTATCCTGTTCAATGGCTTAATATGGATTGCCATTACATCGAGAGTATAAAACAAATAACGAAACGTTCATTATGCTTTTATAGCAATTTTCTGTTTGCTCTTAATGAGCAAACTTTTAATGATGATAATGATAAAATGATATTGATGCGGATATTGCTCTATGTCCACTCCACGGATGCACTCCAAGTGGCAATAACAATTTATTAGTTTTACGTTTCATTCGCTTTTCTTCTTTTTGCAAAATATGGCAATGTGTTCACAAAAACACATACTAACACACACAACCATGTACACATTCACATACTTAAATTCGTACGAGTATACCGAGCGTTGAACGAACGTTATAATCTAATTTATTTCGATTGGAAATGTAATAGAAGTAATAGACCCAATGAAATTGGATTGGGTAAAGAGAATAACACACCCAAAAGTTTGGCAATTTTTCGACTTTATTTATTTAACTTTTGCTCAATGTTGTTTTTTTCGATTGCCTAATTGGAGTGCCCATGCCATACATGCACTAAAAACGCCACACACACAGGGCACGGTTATTAAAAACTTTCGAAATACGCCTAAAGATTTGACGTGAGATGTTGACGATTATTCTATGGTCGCTTAGATTATATGATATATGAAAAGGCTTAAGTCGGACTCGGCCAGCTACTCTGGAACACATTCGTTCCACATTTTAATGAACCACCCACTAGCACGACCGGCTTCATTTATAAATATTTGGATATCCTTACTTTTATAAATATTTGGATAAATCGCAATTAGAGCTTATTTTAAAGTCCCAATTATAATAAGTAAGCTTGTTTTAGTCGGTTAATCCGCTTCATACACCCTCAGACACTATTTAAACCTATCTTGGAGAAAAGCAGTGTGGCTTTATTAAAAAGTTTTTCTTGTTGGGTAGGTTTTTGTCTACGCTCGGATAGTGTCATTTGTGTGGTATGTGGTATGGTACTAGAAGGGGCATGGTTAAGTCCCAAACTTTTCGTAGCCAGTGTTATTTATGATCATTTTCCAAGTAAAAATTTAAAAACAAAATCGCATTAACAGTATTGAAGAGATTATGCTTATACTAATAGTTAGCAACATAGAGAATTTGAGAGGTAACAGAATGGGGCGTGTCCACAACTCTTTTCGTAGGCGCGTACAAAGCCGTTGTAAAAATATTATGGAGTTTACAATTGAAGCGAATGATTATCAGTCAGATCGTGTGAATAGTATTAATGGTATTACAAGAATACCAGAAGTTGGCGAAGTGGTACATTTGTGTGGAAGGTACCAGAAGAGAAGTGGCAATATGGCCCATTTTCAATCCCATGGGCAGTATTGGAAAAAGTTTTACGACATACTTACATTGCTTAAACGTCAAGAAACGTTTTCTGTTAAAACATATGTAGGGTCTGAAATTCTTTTTTGCGCTTTTTGACCGTAATAAACGGATATGCCCTCTTACCCAGTGGGATGAGAGTATACGAATTAAGAGAACAATATTTAATGGATGTCTCCTGTCTTAAGCATTTAAATCGTCTATGACTTTAGATAGCAGATTGTTATCTGTATAAAACACAATAAAAAAATTCAAATTAAAATACTGCGATTTCTAGACACTACGGCGCTCCTAATAGACACCTGAAGGATTTTTTATTAGTTTAGCTGAAGTACTTATACTTCGGATTTACAAATTTTCGATGGTCCTGGCGACGGCTTTCTTAACAATCTTCTCTTTCATCGTCGCTTGTTGTGCAGAAAAGCCACCTTCTTCACTAATGGCATTATATACAGCTTTACAGCCATCTGGATAAGATCAAAACAACTTTAGATTGGCTAAAATCCAGCTGGAGTCATTTTGTCTTTTTGATTAATATTGGTTGAAAGGGCTATTTTGACTTATTATTGCACTTCTTATCAGCAGTTGGTATCTCTGCTATCTGTACGCGATTCGTACCTGGTAAACTGTTTTTCCCATACAATTTGGAATGCCGCAACTTCGAAACGACACAACATAGGAATTGCGTTAATTTAAATTTGTATGGTTTTGGGGCATTTTGGATTGATGTCACACGTCACAGGACTTTAAACCTGTTTGATGGGAGCTTTTACAAATTCAGTATGTTAGGTAATCTACAATTTTAAAATCCTTTGAAATCGATGAATGTTGATGGTATCACGAATTACCCAAGGAGAGCGATGGAAGTGCATGCTTGGAATGATTTGAAAAGAAGTAAAATTTACAAATTGTGTTTTTATAATGTGCATGTGTATTTATAGTTAATGTACGAGGGCAGATCAATAATTCAGTGACATTTCGAATAAAATACCTTTTTTTTGCAAAAACCAAAAATATTTTTCAACATAATCTCCTTTTAGCTCAATACCCTAAGTCCAACGTTTCTCCAACTATTGTATCCCTTTCAAAAAGTTTTATTTTTCGAGGTCCATAAAATAGGCATTTGTTTGATCAATAATTTCATAGTTGGAGCTGAATATCTTTCCACCGAGCCATTTCTTTAGGTTTTTAAATAGGAAAAAGTCACTGGGGGCTAAATCTTGAGAAGAGGTACCAATTCGTAACTCAATTCATGCAATTTTACCATTAAGACTGTCAAGTGTGCACCGTGCATTATCTTGATGCAATTTGCAGCCCGTATCTTGCAGACAGCTTTCTTAAACGCAACTGATCATGTAAAATCGAAAACACACTGCCATATGAAATGCGTATGGCATCAACAATCTCACTCTATTCTTCTCGGTCGATTGTCGTGGATTGTTTCGACATTTTCGGGTGTATTAATTGGCCGTCTAAAACGTTCAGCGTCATTTGTACTTGCGCGACCACAACGAAAGTTAGTAAACCACTTTTTTACCATTGAAATCAATGGTTTAGAATCCCCATAGTATTAAAAAAGCTTTCCTTGGTTTGATTGACGTTTTTTTACAGCAAAATACAAAAAAAAATCAAGAGGTTGTATGTTTCGAAAAGCTGTTAAACACAAACTAAATGACCGAACTGTCTAAACATTTGACAGTAGTCTACTAACAGATGGTACTTGATCGGAGCAGTGTTGTATTTCATATAACTATGAGCGAAGTTGGAAAAGTCATGAAACTGTTGATTTGCCCTCGTAGTATTAAAAATGAATTATAAAATGGAAAATATTAGAGTGTAAAATTAAAAATACATCATATCGTAGCAGTTTTAAGTAGCCTTAAACAAAAAATCGAACAGGATTTCGAATAATTTGCGGTTGGAAAAATTGTCTTCATTTTTACCAATGTATGTCGAATCGATAATGAACAAAATTCAACTCTTTAAAGCTCTGCAACGCACATTGAAAAACACACTTTACGAGTATATCGACGTAATATGAAGTCTGATTTTAATGAATTTCTGACATTTAGAGAGCCTTTGTTGAATCTAATTCTAATACTGGGTAGTCTATTGTACAACTCAATCCTCCTAAAAAATTCGTAGGATGAAACCATCCCTTTCGGATTAAAAACTGGATTTACTATTCAAACAATGGCGAAACACAAATCATAATATACCCTGTCAATTTTTTATTGAGATCGCAATAAAATTACGCTTCGCAAATTAAGGCAGTGCCTTAACTTGCAATCAGTGGCTAAATAAGATGCAGGTCGAAATTTATATAGGATTCTCAAGTTAATGAGTATATGATGCTACTAAACACCGGATTTAAATGCCATGAGCTACGAATGAACCTTAGGTGATTGTTACATCGAATCCTCATGTGATATGAGTCGATTCCTATTAAACTTAAATGCTGAAACTGCTCATGAAACGTAAAACGAGCCTGTTTCTCAGAGTGTTCATTAATATTATTGTTGCTTACCATTTCCTTTTCAAACAAATCGATTTTACTGAATGCAGAAATACAGCAGTTAACAAGTTGGTTGCCTCAAACAAATACTCTTGCTTTATTCAAATTTATATTTTAATATTACTTCATGTAAAAAATTCATGAAATATATAAACTGTTGAACAACATTGAGCAGCCTAGCCTTATCAATTAAATTTTGAAAGGACACAAGTGTAGTTGTTAGACGTGTAGATAACGCTTTCATTTGTAAGCCACAGCTGGAAAGCTATTGAAAAACTGTTTCGAAATTTTAAACCGGATAAGTACAGCGATTAGTATGCATGCCATTACCATTCTCATACTTAATTATTCATTGAATTTGAAGGATCCTGTTATATTGCGGATATATTTATCTGTATTCACAAGCAAAAACAACTTATGTAAAACATTAATATTTACGAGAGCCAACTTTAAATATGTTCATACAAAGGAACTCTAAAGAGCTAATTTGAATCTTGTTTGGAGCATTAAAACGTGTAGAATACTTATTTACTACAAAATGACTAACTGAACTGGTTATTAAGGCTATGGAGATATATTTTTCCAACATAAAAGTTAAATTTGTCTGCTACCAAAATTTTGAAATTTATATTTAGTTTAGTTAAATCGTTGACAAATATTTTAAACACTTTCACATCTTATGATAATTTTGGTAAAAGAAATAATATATTAAATAAAATGGCACATAAAATAAAATACTTTATTGCGTTGAAACAAACCTAGCACATCTTTCCGAAAGAATGTCATTCTTGGAGGACCCTTTTGGATCATTTTCGGTCGATCTTAAATGACCACTAAGGTGTCTTTAGATAGTTCTGAGGGTATATATTTAGACCTAATTAAAGATATATCTTAGACCAATATCATATCCGAAATAATATCTCCGAATTGATAATTTTCCCAATGTCGGAAAGTTACATCGCTCATTTAAAACAATTCTGTCTTAAAGCTCAAATGACACAAACTCAATGTCATTAAAATGTTGTGATATTGTCCACTCTTTCATCGGTTATAGCTAAAATCTAGAATAAGGGTAATACTAAGTAATGTTTTTTCTGTGTGTAAAATAACGCCACAAACAGAATTTCGTTGAAATCTTATAAAATTCCGCTGTTATGTTGGTTTAAACCAAAATGGGGAGGTACATTTATTTTTTGGACCGATCTGTAATATTTATTCTATATGCAAAATAAATCCACAAAACTATTTTTTTAAATTCGATGAAATTTACAGCTGTTAGCATATTTAAATGTTGGCAACTGTATTATTTAAATGAGCTTCGTCGGTAAGAAACGGGAAGAACCGCTGTTTTCGACCAAAATATTGTTCATTGATGAGGCCCATTTCTGGCTCAACGGCAACGTCAATAAACAAAATTGCGCAGTTGGGCTGAAGAGGAACCAGAAGATGTTCAAGAGGTGCCATAATACCCAGAGAAAACAACGGTTTGGTGTGGTTTATAAGCTGGTGAAATCATCGATGCATATTTTTTAAAAATGATGATGGCCGGAACGTTACCGTGAATGGTGCTCGCTATCGCGCCGTGATATCGATCTTTATGCTGCCTGAAATTGAAGCACGTAATCTTGACGCTGAAACAATTGATCTATTGAGAGGTCATTTCGAAAAGCAGCCAATTTATGTTTTGGACAGGTGAGTTGGCCGCCTAGATCGAGTGATATCACACCTTTAAACATTTTTCTTTGGGTTTACGTAAAGTCCAAAGTCTATGCTGACAAACCATCTATGATTCAGGTTTTGAAAGCCAACATTATGCGTGTCATTAAAGCAATACCGGTCGAATGCTCGAACGAGTCATCCAAAATTGGACCTTCAGAATTGAAACCCTGAGGCGTAGTTGCGGCCAACATTTGAAGGAAACTATATTCAAAAAATAAATGCCATAAAATGTCCTTTCAAATTACCAATAAAGATTCCTGTTCCAGATTTGTTCTGAAAAAATACCTCTAGATGGATCACCCTATATATTTCAATGGTTTTTAGGCAACCGGAAAATTAGAAAAACGCGGACCATTTATTTTTTACCAGTGACCACTATTTTTAATAACGATTTATTAGTTGTTTTACAAATATTTGTAGCTGAAAGAAAATCATTTTCTATCAAGTACCTAAGCAAGCGAACAGATACATTTTATTTCGGACCCAATACTGTTAGGCATCCGCTATTGCATTCAGAAAATTCAAATTATCTACTTCTGAAATTTTTACTCTAATGCGAGTACAATATTTACCATTATTAATCAGAGATTTTAAAATAAATTGTGTTCAGTGGAAATTGATAAAAAACTAAGAGAAATTATAAGCATTTTAATCATAATCAGCTTTTTCTTTCAATTTCTTCGGACACTCAAATCCCAAAATTTTACTTTATGACCCACTACACCAATTTGATGCAGAAAATCGGACCACTTGTACATTCAAACTAAAGTAGATTTATTATTTCAGTCATACTCGTATGAACCAAATTCATAAAATTTGTCCATCAGTTGTTCCAGTTCACAAACATTCGTGGTTATGACAACAGAATTCACAGAGTACTTCTAACCAAGCGTTTGTAACAACAACCAATACATGTAAAAATTGAGTTCCAATAATCACCTTAAATGGTTAGATTACTGATACAGTGCCTCCTCAACCGGGTCATAGGGTTTAAGTTGCCTTTACTGAAAATTGCCGTGAACCCAATCAAAGTTCGGTTGTAGCAATGGAACACATGGATAGTACGTGCAACTACCAAAATTCTTATATGTCTGTGTGCGGGAACTGTATCAGAAATTAGACCTATTTATCTGATTTTTGATGCCGACCGTCATTAGCCGAAAGAAAGAAATGCGCACAGTTAAATCAAAATCGGTTAATATTTGCGATGGATCTGTCGCGCCTTTTTTGAGCGTTGCAAACCTCAAACATATGCACAAACTCATAATACCCCTGTGCAACATCTGCAAGTGTATTGCTTTTGGAGAGAATTTAGGAAACTCAGTCGTCACATAAACCGGATAGATCGAATAGCAGAAATGGAAACCGAGCTGCTGTGTTTTAAAACCCGAACTGCTTAACCTACATAAACAAGTGAATATTCACATTGTACGTTTTTAACAGATATAAGCAAAACCACTTGGATGGATGCGAAATACATATGTGATTAGCATGTGCCTTTTAATCATGGATGGTTTGTAAAAAAAAACGATAAAAAGATCTTTTCGCTATGCTTTACCACGAGTATGTCCATCACTGCTGCCCATAGTATGAATATCAAACGTACGCGCTGCGCCCAAGGCAAATGTCAGAGGATTTGAATATTGTCAACGTCCAGTATAAAAAGTCAATATTTGTCACAACATATCGAAAGGTCGAACCATTCATTTATACAAAAAAAACGTTTATTTTCCAGAGCAGCCAGTATTCGTGAGTTAAGGAAAACTCGTATTGCAGATTCTACTCACGATTACATTACTAGGTCGACGGAACAAACAAAAAACAAACTCGACACCGAAACGAAAACACTGCCACACAAAGTAAACAGGCAAGACAGACAATACTTCAAATTTAGAGAAATGTAAAAGGCTCGCAGAAGTTTTACTGGTCCCAGACTTGGGGTTTCGTGTATCACATCACTTTTTCCCGCACTTAAAATGTGTTCATTAGATATTCGATTGAAATTTCGAAAAAAATTGAAGAATTTTATCGAAGTATATAGAAATCTTCTTCGTGTCACAACAACTCGAATGTGGGTCACTCTTATTTTGAGTACTTTAAGGCAGAGAGGAGTTTCGCCGTCAACTTTGCACTTAACGAATGCGAATTTTAAGTTTTAAAAAAAGTAATGTTAACGCTTAAACAATGTTTGTAAACACAAGTTAGAAAAGGATGCACGTTGACTGTACACGGTAAAAAAAAAACATTGTCCGACATATTCTGATGGATACATTCATAAATATGTTTGAAACATACTGCAACAACAACAATTGCCAATGTCATCCAAGTCGCAAAGCGTCCAGATGGAATTTCTATGATAATGAACAACAAAGTGTTCAATTAGTTATTATCAACTCATTTAGTTCCCGACTACTAGGAAATGAGCAGAGTAGTACCGCTACTAAAACCAGACGAAGGCAAAAGTAAAACAGAATCTTACAGGCCAATCTTCTTGCTTTCGTCAGAGGCAAAGATGCTTGAACCTTCCATATGGTGATCAGTCAGCGTTGAAATTGTGTCGTATTCTGTACAATTCTTAAAGTCCAAAGTTGATTACATATGCGATAAAACTCAAGTATTACCTCACTGCCTCCAAATCATAAGTCACGCTTTTCACTTTATAGACTGTAGAGGTGTGGATGTCCCTTAATGCAAAAGACGATGACTTCAACATTCAGAGCACCAACTACCACGAAACCATTATGGTCACATTGGACAACAGTTTGCAAGCCCCAGCACATTCTACAACTATCTGCGATAAGGTGAAAAGTAGGAACAAAGTTCTCAAGTCACTCGCCAGCAGCGCTTGGGGAGCTGACAAAAAAACCTTATTGACTGGTGTGGTCAGCGAACGTATGTATTAAGCAGTGGAAGATATTCAGACCTTCCAGAATTCTTCTTTAGGCACATCAACAGGGTGTCTCCTAATGTCATCTGAAGTCCATCTACAGTAGAGACAAAGGTACTTACCGTGCGCTGACACAATTTCTTGTTTATGTATGACTTGCATGATCTAGGGGGAGAGTCCTTTAATAGCCAGGCAAGTCTGAACAACATTCACGCTGATAAAATGGGAGTGAGAGAGTCCAGCTACAGCGTAAATGTTGTGCATGGCGCACATCCGCCGTAGATTTCACCAGAGGTGAAGACGTCTCCTCGGCAAAAGTGCTAGGTTCTGGCTCAACTGAGATATGGATGGTGCATCCGCCTTAATTTGTATTGGGCGCGAATTGATGGCAACGTCCGGACCTATGTCTTTCATTAATTGTCCGACAAACCCAAATCAGTTGACCCCATGTCTCTTCGGATGCATATAACTCAAATGGCGGTTTCCTTCACTTGAATATCGAAGCAGATTCTGTATAGATCAACAGGACAGGTCAATATTCAATATAAAGCTGTCACAAAAACCAGGACTTCATGATAATGAATAACAGTGACAACTTAAATAACACTGTAAGGTTTCTTATGTTTATTTAGAAACAATTCAATTTCTTTATAAAAAGACCCAGCACCCTATTGTACGTACATTAAAAGTCATCCATGTTAATGACATATTTTTGCCTTCTTACTAATGATTCGCTTTTATTATGCTTGATTTCTTTGTGGCAATTCCATATTGCAACAAATGTGTACAAGCATTTTAGTGTCTCTTTTTGCTTCTAGTGAACACTGCTCTTGCAGACATTTTGAACTCGTGAAGTTATTTTTGTTTTGCACATTCTTTAAAAATGCTTTAAAATTGTTTTCTTGGTTATGCTAAAGTAATCTTCAAATTGTGTTGCTTAAAGTTTTGCTCGCGTTCTAGCTGTGATATTTTTATAAGCCACTTTGCACCGCAAAGAAAAATCTCATTAATCCACAAAATAAATTACGCTAAAAATTTGATTACAGGAAAACAAAACTGCGATAAGAAGGGGTCTTCTTTTTTTGTTTTTTTTTAAACACAAAGGACTAATGTGAAACAACGGCTCGGCACTCCGAAAAAGACAAAGACAACGAAAATGAAAATGATAAGCGAAAAAAGGAAATGTGAAATGTAATTTTCTCTTACCCAAAGGATCTATGCGCAAAATAAGTTCACCAACGACAGCATCCATTGCGACGAACAACATTAGAGAACACCAAAAAGTTGCTTGCGAAAATCCCATTATTCTTGTGGTCATGTACCGCCAGTTATGAGGAGGATACCGTTGATTCCGTATCCGCTCCGGTGTCGATGTTGATGATTACGGCTACGACTACAGCTAGAACTACAGCTACCGTGACCACGGCAATGGTGTTGCACGCAATTGCGTTGGCAATGGGGATAGCGATGGCAGTTCCGTATTAATTCGCTAAAATATGTTGGCATCAAACAACACAACAAAAACCACAGCAAAAACCCGACACCAATCCAACTGGACACAGCGGGCACTTTCCGTGGCACATACTCGTAATAATCTCCGGCAGATTGTGGTGTAGTACATGCCGCCGCTAATGGCGCTAGTGTAGGTGCTGCACTGTTACGCGCGAATATCTGGCCTGATCCGATAGTGCCGACGCCTGCATTAATATCCATCAATGTATGTACATAACAAATTCGCAACGTTCTCGTTTCATTTTTTGTTACTTTTGTTTTCGTTTAACTTGGCTTTTATTTCACCGCAACATCACAGACCACATGAATTCATTCGTCCGTTTGGCTTGCTGCGAAATTAATTTTGACGAAAACGGCCAGCACGACTTTGCATTCATTCAAAATACTTTGTCTGCCCAGCAAGAACACACTCTTTTTTTTATTACCTCATCCGGTTCTTGCCTTTTCGTGTTTTTCTTTTTTTTTTGGGTTATGTTTTTGGTTGGTAAACAATTTATTCTCCCAGGAGTTTTTCACAATAATTCACTTCTGCGTGTGTATGCATGCAGACACTTGTTTTTTTCGGTTGGTTCTGATTTTCTTCTATAGGAAATAAATGAAATTGCGTATACGTTCTTTGCACTGTGGCCGTTGGGTAGTTTTTCTTTTTTCTACAATATTAAACATAATACGTACTACACGAATGACTTTGTGCCAGTGTGAGTGCAGAAAAGTTGACACAACACTGTGTGAGTGTAAGTGAAGAACTTTGTGTGATCGTCTGTGCTAGTGTGTATGTGCGGTTCATTCGTTTCCCGTATATGCGGACAGATAACAAAAAGGGACAGCTAGCCGCAGTCGTCGCAGTAGATTTTTTTCAATGGACGGTCACTACCGATGCTGTAGTCCCTACTGTATGCAGGGTGAATGCGTGTTTATATGTACCTAGACACGTATGTTCTTATCTATGTACTTGAGATATAAGAACATTGCCACTTATGTATATTGCAAAAAAAATGTACACGAACAAAGTCAGTTAAATTGTTGCATAAAGTGGGAAATTAAAATAAATTGCAGTTCTTAGTGTCGGTGGATGTACATATTTCATATATATTTTGCACTACGCAAATTTACTGTAAAAAGTACACACATACACATACGCATATATCCATCTATACAATATAAATGAACATATGTACGAGTAGTGTGTGTAGGAATAATATTTAATGCTATGGAATAGTTGCCCACATATTTTTGGTATGCAGCCATGGTATGTGGCAATTTAGGAAACTCGGGTACTCATACGTGTTCTACATTTTAACGAATTCCAAATCTTTTTCGCTCTGACAGGTAAATGATGTAACATTCATTGTAACAAAAGAGGAACATTCAATCTTTACCCGTACACTTGTAAACACATATATTTTTTGGTTAACATACATACACATACACACAAACACATGAATGTAGGTACAGGAATTCCCCGGATGTTCGGGACATTTATAACGGGATGCCGGGAATTCGTAAAACTTTGAGGAATCGTTAATATACATATAATAAAGCCTAGTGAACGATATTAAAAATGAAGTAGGATTGCGACTGCAATGGATAAGTTGGACAAGTGCAGTGATCAACAATAAACTTGTCCATCTGCTTTAAAAACATCTATACGAAAATTACTCATTGATTTGTAAAAATTTTATATTATGATAGAAGCATTTCTCGAAAGAGAAAATAAAAATTTAATGTTCAGACAAAAATCTAGTAAAAATGCTAACGCACAAAAAAAGTATGGTTGTGGTGACAATATTCGAAGAGGATAATACAATTAATGGGTATATGGTTGTTGTACAACAATAGTATGATTCAAATAAACCATACTATGATCCTCACAACAATAGTATGATTCACACATAACCATACTATGATCCCCACAACCATAGTATGATTCACACTCAACCATACTATAATCTCCACAACCATAGTATGATTCTCAAAACTATAGTATGATCACACACAATTATACTACGATCCCTAATATAATTTATTGAAATTGGCTTAAGTTGTCGACAATAGATTTGCATTATGAAAATTATTCAAAAATATATTAAATTCAAAATAAAAGGAGTGATTTATTTCAAAGTAGAAAAAATAAGTTTAAATAAACGAATGCGTATTTGTTAAAAATATTTCAGTTAAACAAAGCCAAAGCAGCTTATTTAAAAAATGTAATCTCGATAAAAAAGTATATTTATTGCATTAGATCCGTACCAATAATATTTGTTCTAAAAAGCAAAAATTACAATCATACAGTATGATTGCCGTAATCATATCATTGTTAACGTAAAACGCAAAACACAATACTTTTGTCGCATCAACCATATTTATATTGTTGCTATAACCCTATTTTCATTTTTAAATTTGGCAATAATACTATTGTTACATTTCAACAATATTAATATTACAGCAATTATACTATTGTCAAAACTAAATTCAGTTACCAATGCTATGGATGCGACGAACATACTTTTATTGCGGAGAACATATTATTATTGCCGTGACCATTTTTTTTCTCTGTGTGCTAAAGTCGGGCGTGACCGACTATATTATATCCAGGTCCCATGGGCTGGGCTCTTAACTTATCAGATGATAAATTTGCTTATGTGTGAATTTCTCCATGTCTTTTGATAGCCATAAGTCGAGGTACGTATGAATGGGCCAGATTATCGACTGGGACAATTGCAAAAATAAAACTATTTAGCTTCGTTAGAAAATTTTTAATTATTTCTTTATTAATTTTTTTAAGCTAGTACCACATCATGCCGTGTCGGGAAATACGTTTAAGCTGTCAGAACCACCTGATACGGCTACTAATGAGTTGGTATAGAATTGTTTTTGGAACTAACAATTGGTAATGTCTGCTAATATTTTCTTGGTAAAAAATTAAAAAAATTACAGTTTTTGCTTAGGTATAGCTTTTCCAAAATTATTTATAATAAAATAATTTATCGCGGAGGAAGTTCAAGCTTATGCATTCCTACTAATGTAATTGTTATTTTAACAAAATAAAAAAAATATCCTGGGAAATCAAACTGAATTTTTTTCCAGCGAATTAAAATTAGACAAACATGAGCTACAAACTTATTATCCTTTAATTAAAGGCCTAAGTAATTTCAAGCCTTTTAAAGAGATTTAATTGTTTCTGTTGTTTTAAGTCACCAAAGGCCGACGAAGTTGTACCATTAAAATTAATTTTTTTCAATTGTTAATATTTTTAGTTAATGGATTTTTTTTTCTGTAGAATGTTTTTGTGCAGTTGAAATTGCTTCGTCAATAATCTGTGAGTTTTCTGACAAAAAGTTTTGTTTAATGTCCCGTAACAGAGTTTCACACATTCCTTGGAAACAAAAAAGTCCGGGAACAGAAATCGCAAATGTATATACAAAAAATCTTTCCAGAGAACGCGTATAAATTTATATGAACAACAAAATCTCCAAGATCCGTGAGACGCGTAAAGGTTCCCAACGTTTCTACGACTATAAATTTACATGGAAACTAAAATACTCGCATATTTGCTTGAATTTATCAAAACTAATACTATAGTAAACTAGTCGTATCGTACAGATTTTATTTAGTATGCCAAAACCACAGTCATTATTTACTTGAAGGTGAATATGAAATCAATAGGCATGTTTGATTGGATACTAGAGTATGTGGCCTATAAAGCATGCATTTCTTATCATTCTGAAAAAAAAATATTTAAAAATGCAAACGTCCAATTTGGAAATTAGTACTTAGTAATGTTTTAAGAGATTTTCTAGAAAAAATAAGAGATTTTCCGAATGTGGCAAGTTTAAGTATCTATAAATGTTTAAATTACCAATCCCACCCAGCTGTTATTGGACTCAGTTGTCAACACAAAAGTCGGAGCACAGGTAGTTCGTCGCCCCTAACCACAAGAAGATTGGTGCTTATTAAAAAAAATATCCGCTTAAGTAGTCAAAGCGAAATTTTATTTATTAGAGATAACACAATACGCAAGTGTTCAATGAAACATCGTTGCTTTTGTAAAAGATAGACTGTTTGGAGCGATTTTTGGCAATCCGGCACCATCGATCCAAATTTTTTTTCGGAGTGGCGAAACATACATCATTACCATATAAAACTAAACACGCGCTATCAAGTTAAGAGAACAGTCATTCAAAAAGGAATTGTTTGCCATAGAATTCTTTTTCTTAAGGTCATGTATTGAATATGGCTTTGTAATCCACCGCCGACAGCGTGTCACGTACTCAAGGGAATTTCAGAATTGAATACATTTTTGATTCTGTGAAGTACTTTTGTTTCAATAACACTTAAACGTGTGATTGATAGCAGTAAATATCAACAATAATACGAAAATAATTCTAAGAATCAGCGGAGGGTATGATTGTTAATAGCAAACATCAACATTCATGTTCTTGGATATTTCTGAATCTTACAAAAAAAGGTACACCACGAAGATACATGTCATGTCCGGGTAACTGGAGAGAAAAGTTACAATGAGTTCCTTAAATGCCTTTCTGTAAAATCCCAGCTCTAAATCTGTATGCAACATATCATAAAAATGCCGGATTTCTGTATAGAAACAGACACAACACGGTCAAATATTTGTGACCCTCCGCCACATGGTTCATCGACGAAAGTGTATTTGTGTCACATTAGTTGCAATACTTTTCAATCATCTGTTAACAGAAAAGACCCTCCTCGCAACGCTCTCTACCCCATTCATGAAACTAACAAATTTCCAAGTCGTTAGTACTTATAAGTATTTGAGTGCATACCAATTAAGGAAACACCCTAAGTCATAAAGTGATATACTGCAGATGGTTAATCCTTCTTAAATCTGTGTAAGGATATGTAATATTTTTGAGCGTTTCTACAGAAAACATAAACATAAAGGATTAAACATAAAGGATGCGAGAGATAGAGAGCCCTTTTAATCAGATGCATCTATATTACATTAAAATAAATTTCGCACACTTAGAGAAAAGTTGGTTGGCAATCGATTTGGAAATCTTTCTATTCTATTCTTTCAATATTCTATTCTTTCTAATGGAATGAAGTTAAAACTCTTGATTGCCAGAACGGTGATTAGAACAGAATAGTGACAACTTATAGTTTTTTTTATGGCGTCTTTCGTCGGAAACTTCAATGGGTATTGACTGCAAATAATTTAATTTGTATAACCATCTTTGTATAATCGTTATAAAAAATCTGAAATATTAAATCGTGTTTTGGTTATAAAAACTAAAATTATAGTTGCCATCACCCATTGTTAGTACCACCGACTAATTTTACACAAAACTGGTAGTTGCCACAGCAGGTGTTTCTGCCAGTCTATTATTTAAACTTAGGTAAAGCTTATTAGTGAGTTAAACTTAATAGTGAGCTATCATATTGGTATATCGAACCGAGCCAATATTATAACCATATAATATTTGCAACAGAAAGTCATTACGCCCATCAGGTTTTTAGTAGTTCGGAGTTAGCTTACTACTTATGTGGGCGGAATTAAAAATAGATGTGTATGCCAAAAAGGCAATAGATATATCTTCCTAGCGAATCCCAAAATGTATGCCAAATAGTGAGTTACACGCGAAGAAAAAATATGTTTACTATATGGTTACGGCAACAATAGTATGTTCTCTGCAATAAAAGTATGGTCGTCGCAACCATAGTATTGTTTTTTTTTATTTTGACAATAGTATGATTGCGGCAACACTGATATTGTTGAAATTTAACAATAGTATTGTTGCAAAATGTATAAATGAAAATATGGTTGTAGCAACAATTTAAATATGGTTGGTGAGACAAAAGTTGTATTGTTTGTTTTTTGGTGTTTGATATTAACAATAATATGATTGCGGTAATCCTACTGGCAAATTCGTAATTTGTTTTTAATTTCACAATGTTATTGTTACGAATCTAAGGCAATAGTTGTATATTTTATATGTAAATTATTTTTTGTTAAAACAAACTACTACTTTGATTAGTATAGCTGATATATGTTTAATAAGTAAATATTTGTTCTACAGTTAAATAAGTCACTCCTATTATTAAGAGTTTAATGTATTTGGTTGAAAAGTAACTTAACCCTGTCCTTACAAAGAATTTTGGGGATCATAGTATGGTTGTGTGTGAGTCATACTATGTCATACTGTGAGGATCATACTATGTTTGTATGTTAAACATACTATGGTTATGAGGATCATAATATGGTTGTAGGGATCATAGTATGGTTGAGGGTAAATAATAATATGGTTGTGGGGATCATAGAATGGTTGTGTGTGAATATTTCTATTGTTGTGAGGACCATTACATTGATGTGGGGATCATACTACGGTTGTGTGTGAACCATATTATTGTAGTGATGATCATAATATAACTGTGCCACATCCTTATATATACCCAAAAATAGTATGATGCTCTTTCAATATTGTCACCCTTAACCTTCCTTCCGCGTGTATGGCAATATTTTTCTCTTTATTTTGTTTTGGTAACAATATTGTTTTTTTCGAGTGACATTGTGTCGTTAAGAATAAAGTTCATTCAATGTTGCTAAAGAGAATTAATTTTTACTGAAAGTTCAAGTACGTTTGTACGCACAGATTGATTGTGGTTTGTTGTTGGCAATAATACTATTGTTACATTTCAACAATATGAATATTTCGGCAATCATACCATTGTCAAAATTGGTTGCGACGAACATACTTTTATTGCCGAGAACACACAATTATTGCCGTGACCATATACTAACCATTTTTTTCTCTGCGTGTGCCCTTTCGGACTTTTATTGGGGCTATATGAAAATATAATTCAATTTAACCAGGAATAGTTAGTAGTCGCAATTAACGCTCAATCATATCAGCTTGATTAAATTAAAAATTTTTTCTGTTAGCGGCTGGACCTCGAATTGGTTCATAATTACGCCGTGTACTTTAGTTACAACAATAGATGGACATACGAACGGACATCGATCAATAGAGTCTGATAGTATCATATCATAATACCCTTTACCACTATTGAATAAAAAAAAAACGTTACATTTGTAGGATGTATAAAATAAGCCTGAAATGCATCCATGCTTCACTCTAGTCTTAAATATTTTTTTTTAATTTTTTAGCTGTATATTACAAAAATCATCTCTGACGTAGATGCATTGAAAAAGAAGTTTTTCCAGAGTCTTTAAACGCAATAAATAAAAAGCTGGTAATTTCTTTCACCAGCAGCTAAAGACATTAAAAGTTATCCTACAAATAACTCAAAAGTAATTATGTTTTTTATGTACGGATATTATGGGTTCCTCTACTAATTCCAATTCTACTTTCGTTGTATGCATAAATAGATATAATATATGAATGATGTTTTAGATGTTTTATTTTTAAACATATTGTAAAAATGACCAACTCTATCTGCCTAAAATGGCACCAGAAAAATGTTTGAGCTATTTTCGATTGGAATGTTTCTTTAAGAACGAATGTTCTGTGAGAACGAATTTCAGTGTTCAGAGTTAAAAAAGATGATCATAATCCTAGGGCAGGGAAAATTTGATTTCCAAAAACGAAAGACCACAAAAGATTGCTTGTTAATAAGACACTAAAAATTCCTTTAATACGCTGTAAAATAATATCTAAAACATTTTTGCGCAAAATTGTACTTGTTTTTGAGTAGTTTTAAAATGCCATAAAGTTAAAATGATGTTTGGGTTAAATGGTCTTAGAAGAAACGAATTAAAAAATTACATATATTTTAGAAAATTAGTTTTTCAGATGTGGTCTTAATAGACTACACCATTTCTAGTCCTAAAGAAGGGTAGTTGCAGACACAAATATCAAGAATATTATTATATTATATCAAAAGCAATAAGAATGTTGCAATTCAGACCATCCTAGACAAACGCTAAAAACACAACAGTTTCTTCTCTGTTAAAAAGGCATAAACCTAACAATATTCACTTTTAATGCAGGATAACGACACATTTGACATCCGACAACGATTTAATTAATAGTAAAATTGAAATGGTAAAAATAGCACTAAACATTTATTTTTTACCACATGGGTATTTATTTTTAGAAAGATCAATACATAAATAATATTAACATGTGAAAATGACTTCTGGAATTATAAAAAAACGACTGGCGTTTGAAGTAAATTTGGATACCGATTCGTCAGAGCATGCAGATCAAAAATGTCAAAATGTGAGCCTAGTATGAGTGTTCGTTTGGCGTTCAAAGCATTACCCACTCGATCAAAGCATAAACACCACCACTTCTTTTTGGTAGGGTTCAGTAGGATTTTTATCACCATCAAATTTGGCCCAACTTTCCCACATGTATGCAGCTTCAACTCTGATAGTGCGTTTCGTCCGTTATCGGTCATTGGAGTTGACCACTTATGATATATAACTAGTTCGTTATACCCTCAACCGGACGGTGGATGGTATTCTAAATGTCTCATTCCGTTTGTAATACCGCGAAATATTGTTCGGAGACTCCATAAAGTATATATAATATGAATCATCGTAAAATTCTAAGACAACCCAGCCATACCTATCCGTACGTGTACGGAAGGGGTCAAATGAATTGTTAGATATTTTTTATGCGATTCAAAATATACGGTAACGACTAAAATGGTATTTAAGTTATCATTCTGTGGGGCGTTCAATGAAAAATTCAGTATTTTAATTCCTCTAATGCGGAAAAGAATAGGAATTGGTGGACATGTAAAAGACCGCATTTAAAAGACCGCGCTCTGGAGAGTATTTTGTAGTTATCAGGTTAAAATAGTCATATTTTAGGTTTTGTGGCGTGCGTGGTCGAGATAAGAACAAGTACTTTTTCCGAAAAACAACTTTCTTTTATTGAATTTCTGGAAATTTGCATTAACAAAATATCATTAATAAATTATAGAATATATTGTAAATAATTCCAATCATTCATTGGATTAAATTGAAAAATATTACAAAATCAGTGATTATTGTTATTTATCCACTATTAAAAAAATTTTCGAATTTCCTTTTTATACATTCGTATTGATTGGAAGTTTGATAACAAACATTTGTCCCTGTGTGCTTCAAACTGACTATGCATTGCCGATATATAATTAAAAAATCAACTACGAAGCCACAATCATTTCAAATATTCTTCTGATAAGTTTACATTCCATTATTTGATAAGTTTACATTCCACACATTTGCTCAATTTTGTACTCAATATGGACCTAATGTTGCATCCAAACCATGCAAGGGATACCTGCTTATATTTTGCATTATTAGAAATTATATTGGCCTAAATTGCAAAGCAAATCACAATTTGCATATAGGCTACAAAATGTACATGATTGTCCAATGCTTAAAAATAAAACAAAAGTCAACACCTGACAGGTTGTCTCTAGAATATAATCTTCTATAAGTTCCCTACGATGGCATAGCGGCTTGGTCACACCCTCCGTTCAGAGATGATGAACTGTCATCTCTGCACGCAGAGAAAAGATATGGTAACACTATGGTCACCACAACAATACTATGTTCTCTACAATAAAAGCATGTTCGTCGCAACCATAGTATTGTTTTTTGAATTTCATTTTGACAATAGTATGATTGCGACAATATTGCTATTGTTGAAATGTAACAATAGTATTATTGTCAAATTTAGAAATGAAAACATGGTTGTAGTATCCATATAAACATGGTTGGTGTTACAAAAGTATTGTTGTTTAAAATTTACGTTAACAATAATTTGATTACGGCAATCATACAGTATGGTTGCGACTATGAACATAACAAAACAGGTTTTATAGAGCATACATGTATGTGTGTGCGTATGTTTTTTTGATATACAAAAAAACACATACACACGATACAGTGAATGGTTGTTGTCCATTAAAAAAACTAACAATCGGAAGGTACTTCGAGGGATTTTTATTGTGTTTACTTTGTTCGGTGAAATACTCTAAAATCGTTTATTTAAAATCTGCCTGCACTTAAGTATATAGCCTTCGGTCATGGGGTTTAATCACATTCTTTACTTGGTGTCTACGGACGGTGAAGTAGCATTCACCCCTGCTGGCAACTAAAAGTATTTTTGACCGTTGGAATATATATTTTTTTTCTTGAATGAAATGTTTAATAAAAACATGGCCTCAAATCTGGCTATGAACTAATAGTAATGCAATTTAAAATAACAAACTTAATAAAAATCTCTATTTTTGAATAACAACAACAACCAATCCTAACAAATAATTTTGGGGATCATAGTATGGTTGAGTGTGAATCATTCTATGGTTGTGGGGATCATAGTACGGTTGCGTGTGAATCATACTATGGCTGTGAGGATCATACTATGGTTGTATGAGAAACATACTATTGTTGTGAGGATCATAGTATGGTTGTGGAGATCATAGTATGGTTGAGTGTGAATCATACTATGTTTGTGGGGATCATAGTATGGTTATGTGTGAATCATACTATTGTTGTGAGGATCATAATATTGTTGTATTTCAACCATATACCCAACAATAGTATGATCCTCTTCGAATATTGTCACCCCAACCATACTTTTTTTTGCGTGTGCAATCGAAGCTAAGTTTTTCGATGAAGTAGTTACTCACTTCAACTAGAAAATGAAGTTCTACAAACTCAACGTGCACTTTCAGTTGCACATATTGCTAGGCACGTTTTGTCTTTAAACCGTGCACTACTCTCTGGACCAGGTTATAATAAGTTTGTTAGGCAAATGTTTGTAACTACCATAAATATTTGAGTACGTATACCGATCGACGTAAAAACACAAGCTGATTCCTTTAAACCATGTCTGTCTGTCCTTCCATCTGAAGCTTGTAATCAAACTACAGGTCGCAATTGTTGTCTTATATTAATGAAGTTTGGCAGGAGTACTTTTTTGGAACAAGGAAAGATTTTATTGAAAATGAATAAAGTCGGTTCAGATTTAGCTCCCTCACATATGCTCAAGAAGCCAAATATTACGAGTACATTTAGTCTAGATGAAATTTGGCACAAGTAAGTTTCTTGGCCCAGGACGGACGATTTACAGTTAAAGAAAATCGGGTCCGATTTTAATATATGATTTGATTTGACATATGTTCAACCGATTTTGTGTATTATTCTCTAGAAGCTTCATAAATATTGATGCAATTTGACAGAGATCGATCGAAGAGCTATCTACTCATAAAAAAAGGGTGTTTTGATGTAACCGTAATATAAAGGTCCCCCGAACACCCATTTTCCGATTTCGATACATATGGGTACTAAATTAATATACAATTTTCTCACAAATCTAAAAATATATAAAAATGTCATTTTCTCACAAATTTAAAAATGACATTGGTTTTGAATCTAGATAAATTAAGAGCCAGTCCAAGAGGGATCCAACACTTAGATATTTTCGGTGAGCTTTTCTGAACATGCAGAACTGCAGGTTAAAATATAGTCGCCTGACTTTGGCTTGGTTTACTTGTTTTTGATACACCAACATTTTACTCAATTACTCCTGTAATTGATTTTTTAATATTGTCAAATTTAAATATAAATAGCCAAAAATCAAAATAAACCACCTTTAGTAGCCATTGTTAATTTTCTTTTTGTTTTAATTTGAATATCAATGGATTTGGATGACTATTTGTAAACACAAATCGTCTATGTATTTACAAAAGAACATATGTATATATACGAGTATGTGATTCAATTTTCCCAAACCCACTCATTGGTGTTGTGGACAGCAAAAAACAGTGGAATATGCCCAAGCAAAAATACTCATTTTCAAAAGCACAAAACCTTATACAAAGATCCATTTTAAATTGCGCCCCTGCTTTGAAAGTTATAATTTAAATCCGATTTGCTAAAATTTGACATATTGCAACGCAAGATAATGATACCTAACTAACTTTGTCAAAATTAAAAGACATCGATCCATGTTTTCATATAGCCCCCACACAGAGGTCCTTCCCGATTTAAGGTCATTTTGCTCAAGAAGTCACAAATTAATTGCGATTAGTATGGTGAAATTGTACGTTATTAGATTGCGGTTTTATTTTTAGTTTATAATTTTCTACAGACTCGATGCAAGCTTGTCTATCAGGTTTCGCACAGAAGCAATGAGTTTTCGTTACACCTCAGTCGTGTTCGGTATTAAAAAGACGACCCTGTCCAAAAGTGGGCTTAATTATAAGTTAAATATTATTTCTACACATTAAAAGACCCATTGTAACCCAACGGCTCTGTAGGGGTAAAAAGATGACTTTTACATTTTAACTCAAATAAAGCCATACTTTTCGCCATAGGATTGAACAATTTTCCAATAGACGAGGTTCGTGCAGCTTTTGACGATTTGCCAGTGCGACTAAAGGCGTGTGTAAAAGCAAACGGCGGATATTTCGAATAAGTAGATTCATCTTGGATACAATATACATCAATAAATATATTTAACAAGATTTGGTCCAAAAACATACAGTACTTTTTATTTTACAGCATAAAACGTGTGTAACAGTATTTATGTCCCTACTAAGTATATAAGTACCTATATAAGTTTGTCATTCCACTTGTTTTACTTTGAAATACTAATCTGCGACCATAGAAAATATACGATATATACAGCGATTTCCATTAATCCTCCGGCGGGTGAGAAAACTTAAATTACTCATTGATGGTCCATGGGAAGTATAAACGACACCCACATGTATTCCAAGGAAATTTTATCTAAAATCGTTATAAAAAATTCAAAGCGATCCGACCAATAGTTAAGTTTCTATTGAGATTTAAATGTGTTTAGTACGGGAACGTGCGAAAAGGTCCGCTGGGACCTTGTACTGAAATTTCAAGAAATCGTTTATAAATGCACTGTCTTTTGGCTTGTTTTATTGTTTGAACACATCACAAACGTGTTTCTCGAATTTTAGTTACTTTTTGGATTACTTTATTGTGCCTTTCCTTGAAACATAATAAACTTTCCGTCCCTTTTTGAATTTTTGTTACCGTCCCTTTTGAGTTGTTTGAATTTACGCTTACTTTTTACGCATACTCTTACCTACTCTTACTCTCACATAGACGCAGATGTACAAGCTGAAGCCAGGTAGACGTAGAAAAGGGTATTAAAGCGGCTGTAGTTTCGTAAACTAAACCAGTGAAAGTTGAGACAGTGAACAGTGAACATCGAGTGCGAAATTTTATTTTGAATTTTATAAAGAGAAATAAAAGTACAATACAATGGCAGAGGAAAATTTAGACATTGCTGAAATTGTGGTACGTCGTAGTACACGCTACCAGCAAATGAGTGAGGATGAAAGACGTGATGATAGATTTGCAGACTTCATAAGTGCGGAGATGAGTGATGAAGGTGCCGTTCCTGCATTTGGTCTTGAAGGTGCGGATGATGACGATTTCACATATCAAGCAAATTTTCATGTTAATGATTCGGATGCGGAAAATGAACCACATATAGACATCAATGAAGATATTAGTGATAACGACGATGTTGAAGAGGAAGAAACTGATGCTCAGCAAACTAGTGACATGTACTTCATTTCCAAAGATGGCACCAAATGGACTAAAAATGCACCACCGACTTCCCATACTCGTGCTCATAACGTGGTCGACTACACAAGGAGGTATCCGGCACCAGTAGGAACTACATATGATCCCTTTACCATATTCCGCTCGCTCACCACCGAAGACATGTCTTACATCATAATACGCGAATCAAATCGGAAAGGCAGGGAAGTGAACGAGGCATGGAATTTGGCAAATATATATAGCTGCATTATCCCATATATATAGCTGCATTATCATTAGATCGTATGAAGTGCGTAACACAAAGCCTTAGATTCGACAATGGAAATACGCGACAGCAGCGACTAATCAACAGCAAAACTGCGGCTATTGATGATATTTGGCAAATGTTGCAGTCTAACTTGGCAGCAGCTTACACTCCGCATGATGCAGTGACCGTTGATGAGCAGTTATTCCCATACAGAGGCCGCACCCGCTTCACACACTACATTCCATTGAAGCCTGCCAAGTACGGTATAAAGATATGGTGGTTGTGCGACTCAAAATCATTTTATCCTGTCAAAGGAATGATTTACTCTGGGAAATTGCCTGACCAGGCACGAGAGGTGAATCAAGGGCAGAATGTTGTACCTTAACTTTCGGAGAGATATTTGAATACAGGCCGCACAATTTATGCCGACAATTTTTTCACAACTTTGGATTTGGCGCGTACTTTGATCAGGAAGAAAACCGCATATGTTGGAACAGTGTACTCGAATAAGACATGTGTGCCTCGGGAATTCCAAAAAAATCATACGCGTCCTGTCAACAGCACATTGTTCGGCTTCAACGAAGGCGATATAGCACTATGTTCTTATGTGTCCAAGAAGAACAAAGCGGTGATTTTTCTGTCGACACAACATTATACTTGCGTTGTGGACATGTAAACTGAAAAGAAGAAGCCGTTTGCTATTTTTGATTACAACGCTAACAAATCGGGCACTGATACAATGGACCAGAATGCTTGGCACATATAAATGCAAACGCTCAACAAACTGCTGGTCATTGGCCATGTTTTTTAATATGGTGGACATCGCTGCATTAGCTGCAATTATTTCATACCACGAGATGAAGCCAATAAAAAGAAGTGGTTGACGACTGTCATTCCTACTGATGCTGAAAAAACAATTGGCACTACCAAACATAGAGGAACGAGCGCTGAACAACCGCATAACCGCATATCCAAGGATACGGAACGTAATGGAAGCATTTGAAGCACAGAAAATATAAAACTCTTAAAAAATTAATAATGTCATATATAAAAAAAAAACTTCTAACATTCATTGTGAGAGTACATGTATAATTAGTAAATAATAATAAATCAAAACAAAAAAATGCGTTTTCATATAAAATTCCATACAAATAGAAATAGGTCCCTGTGGACCTTGTACTTCGTATAAGGGCAACGGATGACTCAACCGTCGGAGGGTTAAGGACATAATTAGTTAAACACAGAATTTTTAAGAGATATAGTTCAAATTTATTCCAAGTGTATTGCAAATGTTACATTTTAAGAAAGTACGATTTTGATCTTATGACCACAACGAGCCCGTGTACACCGATCCTTTCTTTGGACCCAATTTTCCACCACTCTTACGTACATTTCGACCGGAACGTTGGCAATTTCGCCTTGGATGTTGTCTCTGAGCTCGTCTAAAGTAGTTGGCTTGCTGGTATAAACCTAGGACTTGATGTAGCTGCATAAAAAAAAATCCAATGACATTAAATCGCGTGAAAGAGTTAGCCATTCGACCGGACCATTTCTCGCGATAACACGTTCACCGAATTTGCCTTTCGGTAAATCGATTGTTACGCGTGCTATGTGGCTAGTAGCACCGTCTTGTTGAAACCACTTATCGGAGATGGCAAGCTCATCTAATTCAGGCCAAAAATAATTTTCTAACATGACACGATAGCGCTCTTCATTGACGGTATCATGACGATTGATACAATAAAAACATGTTCGTCGTAACCATAGTATTGTTTTTTGAATTTCATGTTGATAACAGTATGATTGCGACAATATTACTATTGTTGAAATGTAACAATAGTATAATGGCCAAATTTAGAAAAGAAAATATGGTTGTAGCAACCATGTAAACATGGTTGGTGCAACAAAAGTATTGTTGTTTAAAATTTACGTTAACAATAATGTGTTTACGGCAACCAGACAGTATGGTTGCGACTATGAACATAACAAAACAGATTTTATAGGGCATACATGCATGTGTGTGCGTTTGTTTTTTTGATATAAAAAAACACATACACACGATAGTGAATGGTTGTTGTCCATTAAAAAGACAACAACAATCGGAAGGTAGTTCAAGGGATTTTTATTGTGTTTACTTTGTTCGGTGAAATACTCTAATATCGACTGATTCTCGTTTATTTATAATCTGACTGCACTTAAGTATATGGCCATGGATAATGGTTTAATCACATTCGTTACTTGGGGTCTACGGATTTTTGAAGTAACATTCACCCCTGCTGGCAACTAAAAGTATTTCCGACTGCAGTTAGAATATGTATTTTTGTTTCTTGAATGGAATGTTCAATAAAAACATGGCGTCAATTCTGGCTATTAACTTATTGTAATGCAATTTAGTATAACTTGCTTGATCAAAATCTCTGTTTTTGAATAACAACATTACCCAATCCTAATAAATAATTTTAGGGATCATAGTATGGTTGTAGGTATTATAGCGTGGTTGCGTGTGAATCATACTATGATTGTGAAGATGGTTGTATGAGAAAAATACTATGGGTGTGAGGATCATAATATGGTTGTGAAGATAATAGTATGGTTGATTGTGAATCATACTATTGCTGTGAGGATAATAGTGTGGTTGCGTTTGAATCATACTATAGTTGTAAGGATCATACTATAGTTGTATGAGAAACATACTATGGTTTTGGGGATCATAATATGGTTGTGAAGTTAATAGTATGGTTGAGTGTGAATCTTAATATTGTTGTGAGGATCATGGTATGGTAGTGGGTGAATCATACTATGGTTATGGGGATCATAGTATGGTTATGTGTAAATCATAATATTGTTGTGAAGATCATAATACTCGTATTGTTGTGCCACAACCATATACCCAACATTAGTATGATCCTCTTCGAATATTGTAACCCCAACCATACTTATTTCTGCGTGCACTAACGCATATTTTGTTTATGGACAAAAACCACTCAGACAGAAATGACCGTCTTCGCAGAAAATGATTTGTTTTGAGTAAGCACTCTTAAAGTTGCGACCACAGACTCAGAATTCCGGTAGTAATTTTTAATTATTTTCAAACGATACCATGATGAAAATGTTGTTAGTAAATGTCATTGATCTTTTAGTATGTATTCGATTTTGTTATCAGCTTACTGATTTTCGATTTCATACCATTCGTGTAAAAATATAGCCCAGATCTTCTAGGGTAATTTCAACATTTTGTTACCAGTAACTTACTTAGTAAAAAGTTTACAGAGTAGTTAGGATTATTTGTAAAGTTTTTGTACAGTTTTTGTAAAGGAATGAATTTCCTTTTAAGCAACCACAGCTTTCATATTATTTTACTAAGCCCTATGTCAAAAGAAGGAAACGAATGAAGATTTTGCTAATACAAACTGTGTAGGAACTTAACATCAGGTTAACTTTTTCTTCATTTCCGGCGGTAAGAGCAGCAGACTGAATAGGACGAACTCATAAGCATTTCCTAAATTAATATTTTTTCTAATGCTTGTAATCGTACTGCAGGTTGCAATTAAGCCTAATAAAAGCTCTTAGAAGTATGTTTTTCACTTTGGCTCAGATTTAGATAAGTCTTTATGTTCAACCGATTTTAAGTATTTTGTGTCTTTCGCTCTATAAGCCGCAAAGTACATCCGATTTTAATAAGATGAATATATGTCATATCGGTCCATGTTTACATATAGCCCCAGTACAAAGGTCCTACCCGATATTAGACACAGCCGTTCTAGATCGACCTGACTAATTTCGACTTCGATTGAATTTCCATGTGATAATGTTCACACAAACCGGTGGACATTAGCCGCAATTTTGTTTGGAAGCTATGTTAGCTTAGCTTTGCGGATAATTTCCATTAAAAAATTAAATAAAATGCGTTGAGGATTGTTACGAATTTCCAAAAAAAAGATAGTCTAACCCTTTCACCATCTCTCAACTGTGAAAAGTATATACAATTTGACTCAATCGAGCTTATCGAATTGTGTTGTTGATATTTTACGACATACACTTTCCCTCAATGAGTGTAAAGTTTAATTCTCTCAACATTTTATAAAGGAACAAGAGGTAAACTGCTCTCAAATCAGTGAGCTGTAATGCTGGCTCCGAACGGCAAATGCAATTTATAGATATGTTTTACATGACTTAGAGATTAGCCTCTTGCTCGTAAAGTCGCCGGCATTTACGAGAAGGAAAGCCGGGAGTTGATACTATTTTTGATGTTCTTTGTATTTTAATCTGGGCCATTGCGAAATAATAGTGCACCAAATTTTTTTAACACAAATTAAATTACCTTTTCAACGGTTGCATGAAATTGAACCAGAATTGTATTAAACACAAATTTGTCAAAACTAGTAAAATAAATATACCAAAAGCACGATAAAAAGGCAGAAATATAAAGCATATTATCTTTAAACTTTTTATCATCCGCGTAATTGTAACACATATGGGAATTAATTCGTTTAAAAGCAGTTGAATTCATGGAAAATGCAAAATACATACATTTCATGATAAATTAATATCGTGGAATATCTGCACACAGAAAAAAATTTTTTGTTAACCGTTTGGAACAACAATGAATCAGTTGCAAAAGAGGAATTAAAGTTGCAATCACCAAATGCTTATAATCACAATGGATATTCGGTTCGGTCCATAGTAAAAAATAATATTCAGTTAATGTTGTTGCTATTAATGATTATAATTTTTTATTCAATTAATATTTTTATGGATGTTTATTTTCTGTCCCTGAAAATACACAGTATTCCACAAATTCATATTTCCAAACCAATCTAGATTTTCGTAATCAACGCAAATATGATTGAACATTACATGAAGTGGGTGCACATCTAATAGTTTTTTCGTCAACAGTCTTATTAAAATTAAGTAAGTCGTGTTTTGCCACTCGTTACGAACGTCTACACTTAAGTTGGTCATCATTCCCCTTTTTTTTTAAATTGTTTTTTTTTTAAATTGTTGCATGATTCCGTTGAAAATTAAAATTTGCCCCATAATCTCAGAATCACCCATATATTGCAATTATTGTAAAAAATGCTAACTACAATATTATTCAATGTACTTTTTTATTATTTTTTGCCACCTTAAAACACAATAGCACCATTATTATATCATTTTGTTGACTCTTCATAAACAAAAAAATGAATGCAAATATTCAACTTATTAACATCCAATTAAGCAACAAATCGAATAAATTAGTGATTTGTGTACGATAAAGTTGTTATACATAATGAACAGGCCTACACAAAGGAAAAGTATAGTTGGGGTGACAATATTCGAAGAGCTTCATATTATTGTTGCGTATATCGTTGTGGCATAACAATATTATATTCCTGACAACAAGCATATTATTATCTTCACAACTAACGTATATTTCATAATCAACCATTATATGATGCCCACAAACATAGTATGATTTACACACAACCATATTAAGATTCCTCCAACTATGTTACGATCATCACAACAATAGAATATGACACATACAACCAGAGCATAGTCCGATTCACACTCAAACATGTTATGATCCCTACAACCATGGTATGGTCCAACTTAACCATGCTATGATCCACATTATTTATTATGATTGGGTTATGTTTATATTCAATAATAGATTTTAATTTAACTACATTTTTTAATAATGCATTAAATGCAAAATAATTGGAGTGATTGACTAATAATAAAAAAAAGAGTCTATTTAAAAAAACGTAATTGCTTCATTAATTAAAAATATTTCAGTTTTACAAATCCAAACAAGTTTGTTTTGAACATTTTTAATTTACTGATAAAAAGAAATATTATTGCAGTTTTTTATACATTTGGCCCGATCATCTTGTTGGCACAATGGAATTTAAAAAAAGTGCTATGGTTGCGACGAGACATAGATACATACACATTGTTGCCGTGACCATATAGTTAATATTATTTCTCTGTGTACTCTTTAAATTTGGTTCCAAATGCATCATATATTTAATAGAGATGCATTTACATGACAGAAAGATTTTATTATAAGATAAGATTGACTTGCTCGCAAAAATGTGAAATTTTGGTATCAAATGGACATCACGAAAGTAAATTTTGCTTTGCTTTTCGCAAAAAAATAACTTATTATTAATTTGTATTCGCTTCATGCCACCTTTTGTGTACATCTCGAAATACTTGTTTGCAACCCTATAAAGTATTTATATTATTGATCCTCGTGAAATTCAAAGACGATATTGTGTGTTCGTTTGATCGTCTGTCTGTTTAAAGCACGATTTAGTTCAGAAGAATAGCGCTGGACGCTTATAAATTACCACATATATGTCTCATGGTTGCAGATCGGTTGGTATTGAAAACGAACAAAATCGGGCAAAAGTAGAGAAAGTTTCCCCTTTGAGGAACGCAACAAAGTCCTAGTTCAATTTGTTGTTTTTTTTTTTGATTTTTCCACTATGAAATAAGCTATGCATGAAAGATGTAGCCGTAGAGGCGTTATGCGTAATACTCGTAAAAAAGGGCTTGGTCATTGGCGCTAGGGGCAGAAAAATGTCCCTAATGTTCGGGGACATATGGGAAACCAAATGCAGTAAAATTTCTTTATAAATCTAAATATGTAACCCTAATTTTATTTGGTTCAATTTGGGACTCGAACCGTCCCATATGGTACAAAGAACGGACCACATTGGCAATGGATATATGGGTATTAAAATCAATAAATTTTCGCCGCGAAGACGAATATAACATAAATTCTGAGATTTAACCTGACTTGAGGCCTTGACCCGTGGAAATAAGCCCCTAGGGCTGATATAAATAGGTCCTTCCAAACATTGACATACGGGCGATCAAAAACAGTACAATTTTCACAATAATCTATAAGCATAGTATGACATCAATTTTACGTTTTGGGTAAGTTAAGTTATCTTTTGAAGTTCATGTTGTCGCCTTTGTGTCGCAATTTAACGAGTTAGTACCAATAAACCACGCCTATTAATTCACATTTTAAATATACCAATTTTATGTTACTTCTATTATCAGTGCCTAACTGTATTCATTATGAATTTCTTTTCTACCAAAGCATGGAACTGTTTTCTTTAAATAACAACATAAAAGTAAGACAAACCGGGGGAATGTCAAAATCTAGTCAGTCTTTATTCGACTGTACTTAATACTGGTAAGAATTTGTATGGAAATCTTAAAAAAACAACATCTAAGCGAAACGCAAAGATCTGCAAAGGAACTTGATCGCTAAACCAAAAAGCGATATTGACTTGTTCCATTCTAAAATCTACAACCGCATTCTAGACCACTGAACCTTTACGTACTCGTACAAGATAACCAAGTAGAAGTTTTACGTCCGCCTAATGTTCAGACTGAAGACATGTGTAGTGGCAAATGAAGTATAAACTTTTTTTTTTACAGAATTAATAAAAAATTGTAATAAGCATTCTGTCATAACGCACTTAGATTCATACTTAGAAATGGAAGAATTTTTCATCAAAATGTCTACAAAAAATAAATAAAAATTAATGAGGTATTAAAACCAGAAGCTGGCGTCCACATATATCGGCACAGGGTCGAGTTTGTTTTGAATCAGCTCGCTTGCCCCTCCCCCCTTTAGTTAACTGTCAGATGTCTTCAGCAAACGATGTGCCTCGTTAAAGTTGACAAATTTTCTCGGGCTCAGTAATTAATATTAAAAAATGCCAAGGACCATTGTACAGTGTCAAAATGTCAAAAGCTGCTTCCTCCTCCACTTTGCAAACATCACGACGAGAAACTTGCTCTCTTCAGATTATGAGATTAAAATTCGCATTTACTACAAAAACAATTAAATGTGGACCAGAAATGTAACAGTGCTAAAAGGCAGACAGAAGATGTCAGTTTGTAACATCCTTCACAGATATTTTTTTGCTTGGCCGAAGGATACGATACGAAAAAACATTATGAAATTCCATTAGAAAGCGCCTAGCCACTCATGGGCGTTGGGACGGATGAAACTGGTGGGAAAGCGTATGCGAAAGTGGAAAATAATCATTCGATATCAACACGTGAGCTGTGTTAATATTATTCTACGTTTTTGCCCATTAGCACGTTCTTACGCAAATAAATGTATGTACATAAATAACTTTGATTGATGACGGCTCATATTTTGTGGCCAAAAGTAGAAAAAGTAAAAACCGACAGTCAACCTGGAATTCAAAGTCCTTCGTGCTAAAGTCATGGCAAAAAGGTGTGCCGCTTTTATATTACATTCCCAGGAGTAGCCACTGAAGCTTAAATTAATAGCCCACGATGACGAGGAAATCAAAGATAGCAGAAGATAAGTACTTATAAGCTTCATAATTATCCAATGGTGAACGGTAGTAATGGACTGCTGTAAATGCGTGGCTGGGAGGGTGGGAGGGTGGTATTTCAAGAAATACTAAAACATAATGTTGTAGCCCGATTTTGTACATGACAAAAATATACTGGACAATGCTGAATTGTAGGACTACATGAAGGCATGTGTGTCAAGGCAGCAGTGATAAATCAATCAATCTCACATGTGCTTAAAGTAGTGAAAAAATTTTAATAAAAAAACATTTTACATATTTATTTCTGAAATACATAGTGACAGCGCATATTTACCTAAGTGTAAAAAAAATCAATTTTCATTTTTTTTCTTTTTTTGGTGTGGACAACATCTGAGCATCGAATGAGACCGATCCCATGCCCCAAAAGTGTTCCCTCCCAGAGATATGCGCGTTTTATGAAAGTCAAGTCGACGACTCTACACCAAAGATACACGTATTTAAATCTTTAAAATGGCTCTCCTGAACAAAACTGGTTTTTACCCTTAGGTCCCTTGCTATTTTGCGCGTCACGTATACAAATGATGTTTTTTGGAGGACTATTGACTATTGATTTTATAATTTAAGAGATAAACTGCACTAAGGTTTGGCGTATTCTGGACCTTCAATCTACGATTCGTGCTGTTTCTTTCTCAGATCAACGACTATGTCGACAATAGCATTCTTGAACTCATCATATTCAGAAAAAGTTTGGACTTCATGCGTTGTTTTAGCCTTAGTCTACGAGTATTTAAGAGGAAACGAGTGTCCAAACTGAACACAATTGCTAATAGCGTTGCCAGACCAGAGTTTGTGACCGTCTAATTGTTATTGGAATATTTAAAAAAAATCCATTGACTTAGTTCGACTTAATTTGTTTAGAAACTACATGAATTAATTCCTATAAGATCCCAGCAAGGAACTAGTCTGAACTTCCCTCAAACTTGTATGCTCACTGACCGGGAGCAAGTGTTTAACGCCAACTCCGAACGGCTAATGCATTTTATAGAGAATTTTTACAATGATTAGAAATAAATCTCTTACTCGAAAAGTCGTCGGCATTAACAAGGGGAAACCCGCTCTTACCCGGAGTCGAACATGTGTTAACTGACACTATAAAGATAGTCAAATTATTTCCTTTGAAATATGTACGTCTTGAAAACTATTACAAATATGGATTAAGATCTATACAAAATTTGATCAGTCTTTTTAACGATACTTGAATTTCCTTTTACATGACATTTCATCTTTCTAGTTTGTTTTTATTGGATGAAACATGGGTCTCAAACCGGAATATTAGCTAATCATAACAGATGGAACATGCTTCAACTCCAAGCAGAATTTAAACATAATTAAGTTCGAGACAAACAATTTTTTGGCAAAACATATTGATTTCCACACAGAATAAAATGATATAAAAAAACATCTCAACTAGCGAAGAAATCCAAAAACTTTCACTTTAGACCAATTGAAATATACTGAACATCAACGCCACAAGAAAACTACGATTTTCTCTGAACTAGGGATCTTATCATAAGCTCTCGAATACACACTATAAAATCGAAAAATATGCCCTAAAATATGTATCATAAAACATAGAGTTGTCATTTATATTTAGGGTTTAATAAAATTGTATGCGTTGGAATTGTATACGGTAAAGGGAGAGCTCAATCTTTCGGAATCCAAATTTTTTTTCAAACTGTATCGAGATTGAAAAAAATTTTCGGACCAATAATGTTAACCATAAACATTAATAATAATGTTACGTCATAAACATTAATTTCAACACCATTTATTATTTATATTTTGGTGGCTAATGGAAAAAATACTCTTTTAAATTCATAATTTAAATAATCACACACAAGTTAGGATTTAAGGCTCGTTTTGATTAAAATGGTATGACAGACCCGTTGTAACAAACGTTTTTTTTTTTGCCAAACGAGGAATTGCAGTACAGTGTACACCAAGTATTCCATCAGTATTACCGAATGTTGGTTCGTTCGATGGAGTTTTAAGAACAAAAACCTCAGATATACCATAAATTGTGTTTTACACTTAATGGTCAATTAAATCATTTCAACTTGAGCATCGAAAATATAGCATGAAGTTCGGCACTAACCACAACGGTGAACAATAAGACTTTCCGTTGAAAGAATCAATTGTTTATTAACATCATCGATATATGATACGAGTTTCTACACAAAACGAGTAGATTCATTGCCACACCCTATTTGAGGATGCATGCACCTCAAGTACTCAGTCAGTAAAACCGATTGTAAGTCGGTGCTCTGTAATGTTTAGTAATTGGAACTGAAGTATCGAAGCAACATACGAAGTATCCGAACCTCTAGGAAATTAACAACGAAAAAAATGAAGATGTTCGTAAAAGGCAATAAACTAATTGCACTAAAACATAGGAAGGATAACGACGGTAAAAAATTTGGCCAAAATAAATCGAATTATTTTATTTTTTAACGTCAATTCAAACCTAAAAAAAAGATAAAATTTAGTTATCGTCACCAATAATTGGTTACCACAAGAATATGTAAGCAAAACAATAAGTTGTCATTTCATTGCTACAACCGATCAATTAGTTGTGTGTACAATACGATAATAATATTTATCATATTGTGGTATGTCGAACCGAATATTCATTTCGATTGTAAACATTTGGTTATCGCAATGGAAATGCCTTATTAAAAAAGGATTTACAAAAACTTTACAAAGATTTAAAACTTTCATACTCTCGCTGCATGTATGCAGCAGTAGTACGAGTATTACAATTGATTACAGCCAATTTAGGGGCTGCTTTAGGCTTGGCATAAGCCTAATTACATAGGAAGGCGGGACACATTGTTTTAGTGCCCTTTAGTTTTCCTAAAAACATTGCAAATTTAGAAATACAATTTTTGAATTTTGCCCATATTATGTTGTGCTTGAAACCTATGTGCGTTGTTCCTAATAAATCTGGTTCTGATGAATAAATAATACGTAAAACTTGGAGGATTCCACTTGGGGATTACAATTTGTGATTCCTAGGCTATTGAGGGTCGATAACTTGTCATGATGTACACTATTAAAGATGTTTTCTGATTTCCGTCAGACTTACAACTTTCTGTATAAGGGCAGATATTCAAGGGTATAAAAAAGATTCCCCGTATATTATTATTTATGTCTTTTTATCGGGCTTCCGGACTTCACTTGGTGATCCCAATCAGTGAATTCAAGGTTAACGAGAATTGTTTAACTGTCACAAAAACATCAAGGAAGTCTTTTAGCTCTAAGATCTCTCTTTTAGTTTTATCTTGCAATTGAAGTCATACCTGCCTCATTGAAATTTGTCCTTTTCAGTTCGAATTGGCATATATGGCGACAAGCGTCTGCTGTTAAGCCTACATGACTGCCTACGTCTCATCTTCAAGATGATGTCAACAAACTGTTGACATTTTAAGTAGATTCAAGTAATGTGAAATAAACCGTCATATTTACTGTAACGATCGACTCAGAAGAAATTACTGAACTAATTTGGCAACATCCATTCTTGTTACGAGTATTTAAATACTTTTGGCAAATAAAACCCGTTGGTCATCAAATGTCAAATGTCTTATTATGGGTCGCCTCAAGAGATTCGAAGTGAGTTATATTTCTAAGCTATGTTGGTTAATGCATGAGTGGACACACTCGGAATTCAATGAATTATAGCCTAATTATCTTATACAGGAAGTTTTTTACGCTTAGATAGAACTTTCGAAAGAGTAAGCTGTCAAACGAAAAATCATATTGCCCTCACTTTTTCATACATATTATCAGTTAGCTTTGGCAAATCATTATGAATAGTTGAACAACACTGCTAATAGACTACTTCGTGAATTAAATGGCGCACATATTCACCAAAACAATATTTTTGTTTAGAATTTTATTTCTGCCTGAAGAAAAACGCTCTTGATATTTTAATTCTAGTTAACACATTCTCTCAAAGAAAAACGTGGTTTTTAAACCCAAAACCCTGCAAGTGGGATAAACCAGTCTGGCATTGAAACCCACAAATACAGTATGTATTTTCATAAACGAGTGAAATTGCAAAAAGTTTTCATCCTCATATTTTGGAACTAAAGAATTCACTTTATCCGAGAACTAATGTTGTTTTCTCTCTCATCTGTAGTAGGGATCTAGGATGTAGAACATATGGAGTTTTAATAGATCCACCATAACAATCTGACTATCTAAAAACGGCGTTAATGTCTCTACTGACAGTCTCTACAACTGAATATGACTACGAGAATACCTATCAATGAAGGCCGTCCGTTTTGCTTATTGAAATTGAAAAAAATTATTTTGCACATTGCTACGAGGCTTGTTCCGTGTGACTTTCATTGTCCAGCCCAGCACTCAAAAGGACATCATCAGAAATATGGCCACAGGCCACTTTTACACATTTTGTATTTTCAAAAAATTCTTGTATGTCATAGCACATATGTACATATATCATCATGTATGTATGTACGTGTAAATAACTAGTATTTCATTGCGATGTTTTAGATCCATGTTTGTTAAAGTTGTACGATACTGAGACGGACGCCTGTCTGTCAGTTATGTTTAGGCGCTCTTTCCGCTTTTAAGAACGCCGTAACGCATTTTTTATTGACATTTCAATCATGGTGGCGTACGTCGCTTCGGATTGTACATCAGTCCGCAATTATGTGTAGATGTGTTGCTACGGGTCTATTTACATTCCATTCCAAGCATGTGTGGGTGTATGGAATTTATACCCATACACATGTGTGTATATATGTATTTGTAATTTGTGTAATGAAATGTGGTAAACATTGCCAACACAATCATATCGTACATCACAAATTGTTATGAATGAAAGGATGAACGCGTGTTTCTCTGAAGGCTGGCTGTGTGTCGGTATGTGTACGTGTTTGCATATATTTACTTCAATCCGTTCGTTGTTTTTAAATACTCACACACACACACACACACTTATAACTCACGTCGCACGCGTGTGTTAGATGATTTTTATTCACATGCTATTTGCATTTGTATTTATATTCGCATTTGTTTGTATTTGTACAATCCAACGGTTTTATGCTTAATAAAAACAAAGCCGCACTCACACGCGCGCACTGACACACACGCACTTATGGCAGGGGAAACATATACGCACGCACACTAGCACAGAGTTATATTGAAATAAAGTAGCGACCGAGATCGTTAAAATACCCACTGCTGATAGCTTATTAAATTTTAAGTGTTTACACCAGCGAAGAGGAGGAGACGGAACACCACATAGCACTGTAATCCACGGGTTGGTGCCAGCAGCTCCACATCCTCCGCGTACTAGGTATTTTTAGCTTAAACCACACTCACGCCGCACACACACACTCATACATACATTCATGCAGACACAGATGTATTAATGGTCGCAGCACAAACACTTTTAATCCTTTATCGTAACATTGCTTTCTTTAGTTCGGTTTCTATTTAAACGAGACGAACCAACACCATTATATAGCGACGACGTACGGAACGCGGAACGGGTACACGTGGTGTATGGGATTATCGAAAGACAATGGCGGCATTAGGCGGCGTAGGCATACAAAAAAATTAGAGCTCTAAAGGATTATGTAGGAGCTCAAGTTTTATTTTTCTTTATCCTTTGTTGTTTTTTGGCACTAAACACAGAACAGCTTTCGCCTGCAGTATCCGCGTGCACGACCGAAAGGCTTTCGTTCTATTTTCCTACTGACGAAACGGGCAGAGACCAGACACATGCCGAAGTGTCGGTAATACTGTTAAGGTCGCACTAAGAGAACTGCTTTGAACATTGTGGGGGAATTTCTTTTTATCACTTTAACATTGGGGATGTTTTCTCTTCTTAGCCGTAATGGTAAATTCTCTTATACTGGAACATATGCAGGGTGCATATGGAAATGGAAGTTAACAGTACTGCTGCTGCCAGTGTTGCCATTTCAGTGTTGCGTTTCCTTACGGCGCTCTTTTAAACGGGTATTTTACCGTGCATAAGGTGCTGCTTTAGAAACAACACTGATGTACTACGAGTATATAAGTATAAATGCCTGAGATGAAATTGTGACATCACGCCAGGTAGCATGCATAATATTTGATACGTAGTATGTATGTACAGTTGCCTACAAACAAAATGTCTGTCAATCTATCAAACCCCAAGTGTTTTTTTAACTGTTTAATCCATCTTTCGGATCGTCTACTTCCTATAAAACTTAACTACTTGAACATCGCCAGCAACGCTACACTAGGCTAATATTTAAATTTGGTAATAATTTCTTATAGAAATATTATTTAATACTCGTAACGCATTTAAAATAATATACGAACTTATTACGAATTATATACTTATATACAGGGTGACGCAAACGTAATGTCATAATAAAATGCACATCTTTAAATAAAAATGTTGTCGAAACAGAACTATTTGTTTTTAGCTGTACCAAAATGGTAATCAATTCACATTATAAAATAACTTTAGCGACACCTTCTATATATCCGCATGTCTATTATTCTATGTGTTTCCTTAATCCACGTACATAATGCCGATATAAAGCTATGATGAAAGTAAAGATTCTCTCGATTTGTGGTACAATATAAAGCTTATATTCTGTTTTAATAAAAATTGACACAACGGTTTCTTAAATGCAGTTGAAGCATGTTTCATGTCATGTAAAACACAATACAAACAAAGTTCTAATATCGAATGCAAAGTACTTTGTTATGGTGAATATATAATGGTGGTTTCCACCTTACTACAACTTGGCGTTTCTAGGTGTTCTTTTAATGGGAGAGAATTACTTTTAGTCGAAACTAAATGATTTACTTTTTGGTTGGCTTTAACTCTTTTTTAGTTAAAACGTCATTAAAAATTAATTTCAATTTTTCTTGTAGCTATAATCTGTTAACATTTTTTCGGCGTTCTCGGCTATCGGGGCTTCTTGTGGCCCAAAAACTGGCAACTCTGGCAGCTGTAGCCTCTGGCCAACATTGCTGCTTTATCTCTTATACGAAAAGCGGGACAATGTTAATGAGGTTTTAAGTTTCTCAACAGAAGCAAAGAGTGCGTTCTGCTAGCTTAAATTGGTCACATTCAACATTTTGTTCAATTGTCTTTGTGGTTGTTTTGTCCGCTGATACTTAATATATGTAGGTCAGTGTAACTTTAACATCCGATAGGGGACAAGGGGTTATAGCATTGCATTGGTTTTCACAATTTTAAAATCATTATAAATGACGTTGTCAGTTTAACTCTAAAGAAGATATTTCACATTTAAAATATGAAAGTACGATGTCTGGAAATATTAACCTACCGTCAAGTGAGAATTTGCAGACTGGCGGCACGGAAGTTAAGTGTGTGGGTTGTCCTTAATCATTTTTCATAATTTTGGAGCGGCAAAATTACGATACTGAAACCTTCATATCAATTTAAAAGGATTTAGATGTGTTATCAGACCTATGTACGTATTTATAACCCTATAATCATAAGTTTTTTTTTACAAGAAGTTCTCACGACATCTTTAACCCAAAACCTGCATAAAGCAGTTATAGTTGTGGAGCTAATTTTGGTGGATCGATATGCAAAAAATTAACGTCGAAAATTTGATGTCAACTCAATGTTCCTTTTCCCCTTAATCACATTATAGGTATATGGGTCGGATATGCGAGTGTATTTGATTTAAACTGAATCAGTTTTATCGTTATGTTTTTGAAAGCCTTAATTTTGAAATTTCGAATGTGATTGTCGTCAAAATTTATGTTAATCAAACGACACATATCAGCCAGCATTTTTATTCGAGGAACAACAATGCAGATAGAGTCTTTCTTATTGGATCAACAATATAATATCGTAATAAACGTGTCATCTTTGTCGGCCCAAAGATGACAAAGTTTTCCCCGAAGAGAAGAAATAATGCACACAAATCTTTACTCTATTACATGATTATTTAAGAAGAAAATTAACTTTGCTTTGTCGTCGCATGCACAGAACAACGTAACGTCGAACAAATCGGCCATAAGTCGTAATGCACTCAATAAAAAAGGACATATTGCAACTTTTTTTTTGAAGATTTGAGGCCTACACAAAAGCTTCAGTTTCAACTATGAAAATACATACAGACACAAAAAACTAAAAAAAATTATAAGAATTCTGATTATGACATTAACTAAATATTTTTTTAATTGTTGGTCTTCACCAATTACTCCAGAATTGTTAGACGCCACAAAATAAAATGTCCTTAACAATTTATAAATGCATCTATTTTTAAGACTTGGGGCCTGGAGCGGGACCAATGTTCCTGTCCTCAGTTAGCAACACAGTTCACCCTTTATTCTAAAAATGGGCATTTCTCTGACGTCGAACGGAACGGACGAACACATTTGAGGTGGAATAAGTCACTCATTCGCATGTAACAAAAATTGAAGTGGTTTCTGCGGCCAACAGTTCAAACGCCGATTTCAGGGAAACCTGATATTAAACTTCGATGTAACTTATTTAAGAATGTTGTGCACTGATGTCGCTTAAAAATGGTTTTGATTTTTCCAAAAAAGGATTTATCCTTTTTTTTTAATTTAATTTGAATTTTGGAGGTATAAAAATAATCATTTGTCGATTTAGTCGAAGAGCGCGAAGCCCATATCATCGTCAGATTACTCCTAATTTTATGTTGTTTTGCTTATTTCTTTAATAAACTGTAAATTAGAAAGCGTAGTTTATTACGAGTATGACGTTCTTAGGGTCATTTTTGTGTGAGGTACCAGAAAGGATGCTGCTAGGAATTTTAGTTTACCTTATAGTTCTGTCCTTAAGATTTGATTTTGTGATATATCGTATGATAAGCTTTAAAGATAAAACAACAATATCGAAAGTAGGAGGAATTGTTTATTCGCACTAGAGGTACCATAATAGAGCGAGCCAACCTCTTTTGCCTCTTTTACGGTGTTCAGAACTCACTAGGTGGCAAGTTATGTGGGTTCTAACTGCACTTAAACTGCGAAATTTGTGTAGATGTTACCAGAAGATGTGTGGCTAGGGTCCCATTTGCTGTCACCTTATAACACTTTGCTTCAGAATTTTTTTTCAGTCGGATCGTGTATATATTTTTAAAGACGTTACAAGAATATTAAATTTGGGGAAAACGGTACATTTGTGTGAAAGGGGTGTGGCAAAATGATCCATCCTAAATGGCATAAATAGTTTTGCCTCACAAAACCAAATAAACTAAAATTTAAAAAAATGGATTAGTTCACAACATATATAGGGTCTAAAATGCCTTTTTCGATGTGATAAATAATTATATAAGTAAAAAATAATTTAAAATGTTTTCAATTTTCCACTAACAAGTACCAAGATCACAAATATTCTTATTTTTGAAAAAAGATGATCATTCCGCATGTACTTTCGACGCACTAATGTATAAAGTAATGTAGTTTTTCAATTTCGCTCGGAACATAGAAATATGGAATAATTCAAAGCAAACACTTACGGTCATTTGTAGTCGTATAGTTTTTAATGCATTTTAAAAATGAAAAATGTTAAGCTTACGTGACAATGAATTTCAATATTTGAATATAGGTTATTTATAAATGTAAAATTTGTTTTTATTGGTTACATTTGATTGTTTGTATATGAAAAATAATATGATAAAACAATGTGTTTCAAGAACTTTTTTTCGTCTTGGTTGACGTTTCTAAGTACTTGTCGAAAGTACGATTATCTAACTTTTGTCATCTAAGTTAACGTAACGAGTCCAACTATATACCCATCAGTTCTGTATATAGAGCAGAGGTCGCATCAAACTTGGATGTATGGGTAGCCAAAAACAATGATATTTTGTTCCGAATTTATAATAATAAGTTTTGATCCTGCGTCTACGTGCTGAATATAAGAGTACTTCGATATAATTAAGTTTCATACTGAATCCCATTCTGCTGTTATATGTAAGATTTGTATTCCGCACACGTGAGATTTAGGATCCGAAAGACCTGCTTCTTCGAAACTGAACTTATGGGCACTTTAAAGCGACTTGCATTAAAAAAAAGTTTTATATGTTTTTTATGTCGACTTTCGTATTATTTTGATTATTATGAAGTTACTAATAAAATGGAAGACGTGTAAACTAAACATAATTCATGGATTCTATGAAATTATTTTTGGAAATTATAAAGTGTTCATTTCTTCTTAAAAAACAATATTGCACAAAAATATTTGCTGTGTGGTTATAGTATATATTTTACTAAATCACCTTAAGTATTTAAGCATTTTTCTCTACACAATCTCAAATTTTTCTGCAAAACCTGAAAAACTGCACGTTTTTGCTATGGATACCAATATGAATTTATGTAATAAACGAAACAGAACAAATTGACTTAATGTCACACAAAAATCGGAAATTGCATTAATTCGCCACTGTAATAAGCAAATTGCATGCAAAGTTTCTTCTTTTAACAATTCATGTCAATACCTGAATTCACTCATTCACCCATCCTTCTATTCTTGCATCCTTTTTCAACCAGCAAACATCCATCCATTACCACACATTAAGAAAACAAGAAG
The DNA here is from genome assembly GCA_963513945.1 of Hydrotaea diabolus. NCBI lineage: Eukaryota > Metazoa > Arthropoda > Insecta > Diptera > Muscidae > Hydrotaea > Hydrotaea diabolus. The sequence goes on from OY740716.1 coordinate 91,632,728, forward strand.
CAATAATCGCAAATTGCTTCCAAACCAAACGAGAATACGATGAAGAAAAATCGCTGTGTCGATGCATAAGATAACACTTGGTCTAGAACTGACGTCACTGAGGGGACAGGAGGACACATCTGCAGAAGAGTGAATAAATAAATGGATGGAGTACTCCAGACTCTAACTGAATGTTGTTCCCCGCATAAATACACGGACATATTACTCAATCTTCTACATACAAAGTGTTGTAAACATTAGACTATGAATATGATGACGACATCCTCACCAACGAAAATAACGCCAACGCTCTCAAGATGATGACAATTTTTGGTAGTGCTCCGGCAGCTGTCATCACTCCTGCTGTTTAATGCCGATTTCGAACTGATGACGGTTGGCTGTTAAGGGTTTCTGCCATCAGCTGTACACTCATGTTGCTACATTCAAAGGAATGTTCGCTCTGTACGCTCATAAGTATCCAAACCATGAATGTAACTCATGATAGTAACAAGAGTTGTATGTATTTATATTTACTCAGATACTGTGTGAGGGTGTGTGCATATGTATATTTGCAGTACACATACATTCTGCACGAGTACGAGTAGTACTTACTAACGAATAGCACATGTTGTTGCATTAATATCTACGTTTTCTACAATTTTACAATAATTTAATACTGTTGATCTTGAAACAGTGGATTCGTTGCGAGATTGAGCAGCAACGGACTTGTTTAGCGACTTCAACGCACTTATTTCGAAAATGGGTTGTATAACCTTGTTATGTAAAATATACAGCTATTTATGAAAACTTTTTTGTGGATATTAGTTGAATTGCAGACAAAGGTTTACTATGTTATAAAATCACCCAGTGTTATCCAGTGAGAAATTGCGGGCGCGTCAAAAATGGGTACTGCCAAAACACTTGGTGTCCGTGGTACACGCTCCGTTTTTAAACTGTCGATGCATACGATAACAACAGCCTATGAACAATTATGTAGCAATTATTCTCCCAAATGGGCACCAGTTTTTAAAATAAAATAAATTACACGCTTTCTCAGCGCTCAGAAAGAAACATAGGAATGGCAAACCGTTGCACAGTGGGGCCTTTTAGAGAAAATGGTAACGAATAAAGAACTGGAATACAGGAGAAAATTGATAAGAAGGGGAAGAATTTTGGCACATCATCTGTTATAAGAAGCCAAAGTTCAATACCTCGTGTAAGAGACATCTTTAAATGTCAGTCCCTTTTATAACTACTTATAAACCAGTTTATTACTAGTAGAACGAGGGTTGCTATATATATTTCTGGTCAATCTGACATCTGGCGCCATCTGACATTTCCATAGAAAAGTTTGACATTTTTTAGCATAAACGTACGACCAACATTTGTGTTGATAACAGTGACTTGAAAAAATCAATTTGGCAAAAAAATGGAATTAACTCGTGAACAGTTTCGTGCGATCATTTTTCACAACTTTCGACGTGGATTATCACGACAAGAGTGCATCGGTGAACTTAAATCTTTGTATGGCCATGAAGCACCATCCTATAGCACTACTTAATGAATTCAATCGTGGCCGACGCTCGCTTAAAGACGAAGGTCGTGAAGGTCGTCCAAAAACGGCCGTTGTGCCAGAGAACATTGATGCCGTGCGTGAACTGATAATGCAAGATAGTCATGTGACATACCGTGAGACAGAGGCATCCTTGGGCATTTCTCCCACCAGCATACATTCACACCTGGCATACATTCACATACATGAACACCTGGCCGTAAAAAAGGCAAATCGCTCAAAAACGCTCGTGTCGATTGGTGCAAAGAAATTTTGCAAAAATACGATCACGGTGCTTCAAAATACGTTTATAAGATCGTCACAGGTGACGAATAATGGGTCAATGCGTATGAGATCGAAACAAAACAGCAATCGACCGTGTGGGTCTTCAAAGACGAGCCAAATCCAACGAAAGTTGTTCGTGGAAGAAGCACTTCGAAGCAAATGGTCGCCTGTTTCTTCGGCAAAACTGGTCATGTGGCGACTGTTCCGCTTGAGCAACGTAGGAGTTGTACACCACAATTTGTTTGCCTGAAGTCTCCGAAGAAATTCGAAAAACGAACAAGAGAAGACGAATTGTGTACCATGAAAATGTGAGCTCTGACACCAGCGCCTTCTTGACCGGCCAAAACGTAGAATTGATGGGTCATCCGCCATACAGCCCTGACTTGGCACCTAATGACTTCTTTTTATTCGCGCACATCAAAAAATGCGTCGTCAACGTTTTTCGTCGCCAGAAGATGCAGTTGAAGCGTTCAAAAACCAAGTTTTGGAGGTGTTTCAATCGGAGTGGAAAAAGTGTTTCGACAATTGGTTTGAGCGCATGCAAAATTGTATAAGTCATGCTGGAGAATACTTTGAAAAACAATTAAACCATTTCTAATGATAAATATTCGCATTTTCATTATAAGGCCAGAAATATATATTGCAGTTCTCGTAATAACCTACGTAACACAAGGAAAAACTAGTTTTCGTAGAGGTTAAATCAACCTTTTAAGTAGTAAAAATTACACAAGTTGAATTTAATTCTTCAATATAATCGAGTATGGAATGTCTAAAGTCTTTGTTTATGGACAAAATTTTCAAAATTATATGTCGGAACTGTTAGTTTTCCCTGTGTATAGGAGATGCATATCGATCATCCAGGACAATACCGTTGCAAATCTCAAATGTCACTAACCAAATTTTTCAATAACGTGTTACCTGCGTGCAGAATAATGCTACAAACTTAGTTTCATTCAAATATGATGAAAATTTTTGCTGTAAGATCAACTAGACTTTCGGAGCAAGGACCTATTTCTCGTAATTTCAATAGTGACCGTTAATTGCTGTGAAATAATGTATAACTTCCAGCATTACACTTTAATTACATGAATAAATCGAAAGACTGACAAAACTACCTTGACTCTTAAAATAATAATGAGTTCTGAGAAATACGATACTTACCATAATACTTTACTTGTTGCCAAGAATTTAACAAACAAACTATGATTTTATAAATTACTAAAAAATTTGCCGAGTTTATTTAAGGCTGCTAAAGTAAATTGCCAGAGAAAGAATTTATTTGTAAAAGTAGATGCAGCCAACTCATATTTATTCAGTGGGGTGTACTTATAGCTTTTAGCCTGCCATTAAAACTCACTAAAGCTTATACATTTTCCTAGTTTTGTCATCCACTGTATGAATATATTTACATTTCTGATGACCGTGTGTAGCAAATGTAATGTATGGCACTGGAGGGTTGGTATTTACTTGGTTCCTAAAATACATGAGTAGAAAATAATGTCGTCAATGTGACCAATAAAATTACAATCTATGTGGCATGTTGTGCAAATGCCACACATAATTTACTACAGCAGCATAGAGAAGGTCCATTGGTGTCAAATATATTCAAAAACTAGGTGAATTAGACGAACGTTTCTGGGGATTGAACTTAATGCGCTAAAAACAAGCCTTTTAAGCTCTTAAATACGCAATATGAAATCGAAAAATATGCATCAAAAAAATGTGCTGTAAAAGAATTGAATTAGAGTTTCTCTTATCCTGGATTTGTTTTTATTCTACGAAACAGGCAAAAATTTCAATCCATGTTAATTTTGCAGTGTGTACGAGTATATGTGACAGCGCATAGAGAAAGGGACCTAAGGGTAAAAAAATCAATTTGCATTTTTTTTCTTTTTTTGATGTGGACAACATCTGAGCATCGAATGAGACCGATCTCATGCCCCAAAAGTGTTCCCTCCCAGAGATATGCGCGTTTTATGAAAGTGAAGTCGACGATTCTAAGCGCAAATAGAAAGGGACCTAATCTTTAAAATGGCTCTCCTGAACAAAACTGGTTTTTAACCTTAGGTCCCTTTCTATTTTTATTTATTTATATTTTAATACATTAGATCAAAATAGTACAAGCAGCAGTTGAAACAATAACAAACATAACAAAACTAATAAAAAAAAGTTAAAGTCGGGTGAGACCGGCTGTATACATTTCGACAGAAAATATTTTAACTCTTTAAACAAATAGTATTCACATTGGTACATGATTGCGATCTGAACTTCAATTAAGCATTTTTCAAATCATTTAACTGTACGCGATATATTTCTTGTTTTCAATAATCGTAATCTACTGTTTAAAACGGGCTACGCCTGCTTTATGCTTTTCTGGAGAAGCTTTCGCTTATTTAAAAATTAACAGCCGTATTCATAAAAATTTAAAATAGCCTTACAAACGATTGTTAAGCTTAATGTATGAAAACTGTATTCATAAACGATTATTAGCTTAATAATAGTTTTGTAAACCATTAATAAATGTGTGCATTTTAATATTCGTTCGACCCTACTTTAACAGTGTTTTAAAGTGACGTTTGTGTTCGTTTGTCTACATTTACACACATTTGTTGAATTTTTCGAATACAACGAAGAAATAAATATTTTTAAAATATACGAGTAGAATGGATACGTTAATTTTTTTTGCGTTTGCAATCGTCTTAATTCCATTTTCATTAATAAAAACTTCTTTATGGAAAAAACACGACACAAAAATGGGAAAATTGTAAAAAGTTCACTAGTGATGTGTAAACAATCAAAATAAGAAAAATATTATTCGTTATTCGAATACCTTTTTTTTATCAGTTATACATAATTGATCTCAATTTGTCTTTTATTTAAACATGATTTTGTTTTTATTATTTTACAAGTAAGCATATATGTATTCTTGTTCATTAAATCAGTTCTTTGTAAAATAAACAATACAAAAAATATATAGATTCGACTACTCACATAATTGATAATCTTATTTCTGCATCATTAAGATTGAAATGACAAGTCAAAACGACCGTGTTGCCAGCATTGAATCGACAAATTGATTAAATTGTACATTAGTTAAAGTAGTGTTTATGAATACGTTTTCTTAACAATCGTTTGTTAGGCAAAAAGTGTTTGTTAACTAATATGAACTTAAAATCCCAATTAAGATTTTTTATAAATACGGCCGTAAATCTTTTACGCACAAAATCTTCTGCATTTATGATGTGGAAAATGCAACAGCAAAAAAATGTTAAAACTTTTTACCTGGCTTTAGATCTGGTTAAGCCGCGCAAGCTATCCATCACATCCAAGACTCTCATTCTAAGGGGAGAGCCATTTGGGTTTGGGCTACGATGTTTTAAATAATTGTGAAGATATTATACGAGTACGAATATTGGCTTTGACCTCCTAATTAACAGACATTGGCAAACCATGTCTCGTCGAATTTCGTTTTGTTCATCGTAAACCCTCGGCGGTTAAGAGCTTCAAGCCGTTGAAAAATAAAATGGCACCAGTCGAGATCTAAATGGAATGAAGCCTTAACACTAGTAATACATACCTTGCAACCGATGCAACTGTTGAGACCAACGCGTTGCAGCAAATTTTTTGTTTGTTTACAAAACTCGTAGCAACACAGCTACACAACATGACTGTATTGCTGCAACATGACTGTATTGCTGCAAAGGTAGCCTCGTGCATACAAATAATATTTTGCGTAAATGCGGGCGACTTTACGCGTAGAAAATTTAACTTAGTCATGTAAAAAGCTGTTCGGAGCCTGCGTTCAACAGTAGGTGCGTAACAGTGCGTATGAAAATTAAATCGTGCACAGTTTAGTGATATGTAAGAAGTTTCCACTTGTTCTTTAAAGGGATGTTGTGGGACTTATACTCGTATAAGCACAACTCGCTGGTTTGAGAGAAGTTCAACATTTACCATTAATAGTCGAAATCTACCTGTCCACTATTTGGTAGTACAAACGCGACTTCAAAGAACGTAAAAAGGTTAAAGTCAGGCGTAGTGGACTATTAGATACCCTACACCACTCTGCTATTCAGACGTTTCCGCGACTGTATTCGAAAACATAGACCAATATGAACAAATTTCACAAGACTTGGGAGTAAGTCACTCCATGAGAAATTTGTTCAAGGTTTTTAAGTCAGTTTGTTATAATCACTTGTCATGGTGAAGGGCGGAAATATGCTTATTTTGGAATGAAATAAAAAATTATGATACTTAGAAAAATTTATTTTATATTTTAATTATATTGAACAGTAAGGGATCTTTTAATAGTGTTTTAAATAGTGTATCTGGAAAATGTCGACCTTCGCTATCCACACACTGCTGAAGTTTTCATGAATTCTAACAAGCATGTTGACTGGTGTTCTCCCAATTTCATCCTAAACATTGTTAATTAGGTCTTCAAGGTGTTGGGAGGGTTGATATAAGCCTTCGACTTCAGGTAACCCTAAAGGAAAAATATCATGGGGCTATGTCTGGTGAGCGTGTCGACCAGTTCACATCACCCTTCAAAGAAATAAGCCAGGAAACATTTTCCTCAAACAATCCATGGTAACCCTCGCTGTGCACCATCCTGTTGGAACCATTTCCCTGCTGCTCTCAATGATATTACCCAATTTACAATTGATTGCCTTCCAGGAACACGTCCGCGTGGGGGAAAAGCAAATCGTAAACGAAAACCACGCTGCACTGCAATGATCGAGTGCGCATTTGAAAAATACGCTTCAACACAAAATGACCTCTCCACACGTGCCCAGTGCACGATGGCAAGTGAAAGGCAGACAAATAAAAATCTCTCGTCAGCTACTATAAGCTGCGCCCACTCTCCATTCTCTTTGACCAACAGTGCTGCCACAGCCTGCAGTGCAAAAAAACAAACTCCGCGCTCCACCCTGCATTTAGAGTATACAATTTACCAATCACCGATGATTTTGGATCAGTAAAGTTGGCTTGACCAACAATTTCTTGTTGTTAATGCTTTATTAGTTATTATTGGATCTGCTCCATATGAGTCTAACATAGGAACACGAATCTTAAAGTAAAATTCAATAGTGAATCCTGACATGGATTTCTGTGATATGCGGTTCTCAGCGACTTTACGGCAGGATTTGCATTAAATTGTTCACAGTGGGATTATAAGTTTTATATTTTTGAACTCTAGACTTGTAGAGTGGAGAAATCTAGTTTTATATAACGGGTAACTAAAGATTGGTAAAGTCGATTTTATTCCTATGCGCGGTATTGTACTTACTACTGTAGCCCTTTAGGCGTTCACATAACTGAGAATTTTATACCAGAGTTGAACCTTGTAAAATTCAGGTTGAGGCCTCTATAGTCAGACATTTCCGTTTTGTGTTTTGACTGCTATATGGATCACTTGTGAAAACATTTAAACCACTGCTGGTTTAAACCTCGTTAGGTAGAGTAGAGGATTCTATACAGTCTATCACGTGCGTGTGTTCGCGATATGCGTGACGTGAGATTCGCAGATATAGATCAGAATACCTGGTGGGCATTTCTCCAAAGTATTGACGTGGTTTAAGTAGATAGTAGTTGCCTAGCTAATATGTTGCCGTGTGGTTGGAGCTTCTTTTTGTGCATCATCTTGATATCTCGAATTGCATCATTGACGATGGGTATTTTTAGATCTTGTTGGATGTTTTCATTTCTCATGTACCAAAGGGCGCCAGTGATCAATGATTTCGATGGACACTTTGGATCTTGTCAAGGTTGCTTGATCTTGTTTTCCCCATATGTGGGCACCGTATAGCCATTTAGGTTTGATTACACTATTACAAAGCAAAACCTTGTATTAAAGATTCTGTTTTAAGTTTGCGTTAAGGAGCCCGTGAAGGTGGCACACCTTAAGCTTCAGCTCAGTTTTCTTGGATTTTTTGAGATTTCTTCATGTTAGTCGTCATCCCAGTTGGATCCCCAGGTATGTAATGTGATCGGATTGAGAAAAAGGGATATTGTTTGACATGTGCTAAAATTTAGTGTGAACGTTACCTGTGTGCATTTAGTCTCGTTGACATTTATCATTCAGTCAGATTGTCATAATTCTACTCGTGTTAGACGATATACTAGGTTCGTGGATGTATCTGCGGTTTTCTAAGTAAGACTTAAGGAGACGATGCTTATTCTCTGGTAAATATTTACAATTTTTGCTGATCAAACCAAAGTGGCAGACTTTGTCAAATGCTAAAGCAACATGTATAAACACGTCGCGACATATCCGGATGCGTTAGCCAGATTTACGTCTTCCCTTATAATATACATGACTTCATTAGCAGTTGTAAGAAATGGAATATCGGTGGGATTGATTTCATCAGGAGGAAGAAATCCACTACTTGCAGGATTTGGGCGAAATACCTGGTCCAGATGGTTTGCGTAAACACTTTCTCCCCTTCTAACATAGCCCACTCGCCATTTGCGTTGCGTAAAGAAAAATGAGTATCTGTAAGCATACATGTATTTCTTAGAGTTTTCCATAATGACAATTTGGTTGAAACTCTAGGAGTAAGACTTGCGAAAAAGTTTGCATGCTGTCTACTGTCTTCGTTTTTAAGAGTACTTTGCAACCTCCTAGTCGCGTTAGCCAGTATACGTCTCGCTTCTGGCTATCTATCGCTGCCACTTGCGGCGAAACCTCCGCTTCTTATTTACAAGGAGCTCTATTTCTCTGTTAGTGTAAGCATTCAAGTTTCTTGTCGCATTTTTTGTGTCTGTGTGGACTAAAATTGGAAAAGCTATTGTCGATTTCTATGGCATTATAAATAAATTGATTAGAATTTATATGACTACTAATGTACTTTCATGTATTTCAACCTGTTTTTGTTGGGGACGTGAGCCTAAGAGGCTCATCTAAAAGCACAGCCTTCTCAGGGAGAAGAAATGTAAAAGGTGAATGGTCTGACGATGTTAAAGTCTGAAGGCCAGTATGTTGGTCAACCGAGCGATATAACCAAATAAAATATAAATCTTTAAACTACAGTCCTAGAAATATATTTGCCATCAAGGCATTTCGCCCCACACCCGAAAAGGTTTTTATTGGGTCTTCAGTGGGGTTGGAACAAAGCATCCCGCGGTATCACAAGTGTGTCGTGACATCCACTTGAACTTACCTAAATTAAATCAAGTTGTATCCTTCTAACGAGTAGGGTGAAAATAAAGAAACGGCCTCCGAATTCATTACTTACTCACACTTTTTCACATCGAATAATCTAAGACCCTTTTTGTGTTTATAAATTGTCAGTATTTCCTGAAATGATTTTCTTTTACTTTTGTCGTCGCTGATAGCAGGACTCTTTTACGTTATGCCTGTGGGTGGTATATAGCGATGAAATGGCAGGAAGTCCACAACGCTTACTACAAGTTTAATTAAAAAATACACAAGGGCTTTTCTTGGTCTTCACAAATTACAATAATTTTATGGTCAATAATAAGAACGATTTCGTGAGCAATTAAATTGGAATAGGAAACACAAACGATGTCCGAATGGGTGGTCATATGAGGATCTCCTAATGCCCGAAAAAAATATACGGCACATTAAAGTACATCACGTACGCTGATTCAAATTGACGGTAGTATGGATTTCAAAAGCGGAGACGAGGAGTGACATAGAATGTGCTTACCTTTCCCTACATATCGAAATACATCCAATATTAGTGGCGAGCGTGTGGTTCGATTGGGGATGTAATCAGCGGCAATCATTGTCATCAATAGCGCTGCTACAGTCACCAAAACTTTTTATGGGGACATGACATAATATGTATCTTTATAGAAGCAGCACAAACCCCAATATATGAATGTGTAAAAATAGGTATGTGTATAAATGTGTAAAAATAGGTATCTAAACTTGTCAAATCGCCATTCGAATTACACTTGCACTTGGCTTATAATATACCGCAAATATCGCCGTAATCATCATAATGACAAGTGCACACCAGTGACAACGCTACAAGTAATGGACAACCTGTCAGTCATGCCCATATGAATGATTGCATCACTTACGGAAATGTAATCTTAGAAGTCTAATGAAGGCATGGTAGAAATTCCCCACCACTGCCGACGCATTCACGAACATGACCGGCACTTTCCCTTCCGCCAAGTATTCACTCAGACATACGCCGATGTGCATTCCAAGTACATCTCTATGTCTAAATGCTCGTACGTTCGACTCTGAATCGCAACTGTCAGATGCCTTACCCTCACCGCAGGTGTACACATAAACGTCTATCCATACATACAGCGTGTGTGTGAAAGTCCTGATGAAATTCGTACAAATTCCTATGAGTTCAGTTGCAGTCCGCTCATTTCTCTATGTGCGTGTGTTGGTATCTGTGTCTGTACGAGCTGGCTACCGAAATATCTCCCAACTGACGTATGTCATACTTAACGAAGCCGTACAAACACAATTTTGACTGCATGAACAACGTGTACCCATATATCTTCAGAGTACCCCCATTGCATCTGATGGATAGTTGTCCAGAGACGTGAATCTGTGTGTGTGTGTGTAAGTATGTACGTGCCAAACTCCACATACATGCACACTAACAGACAGATATGAGATTGAAACAACAAATATATTAGTCTCCAGAGATGCACTAATGATGACAGCAACACATGTAACACAAGGCACTCGTGTGTTTTATATCTCGTTTTCTGATGTCCTGGCCACTCCCACTATCCCGTAAACGTCCTGTGTCGTGCAATATGTTTGCCCAAACGTACACATGTATGCTTTAAAATATGTGTGTGAGCATGTCAGCGTCGACAGTAAAGAAAGTACACAATCAGGAATGGATAGTTACACATCTACTCGTATCTATACATTCGTACGTGCATAGTCATTGAAGATGTGCAGCATAGCATGTGTGATTTGAAACAGAAATGTCTGTCATAGAAGAACAACGCTGATGCTCAAGTACAGATCATTTGAAAATATTTAATTTATATTCGTCACACCAGTTTACTGCTCTAAAATAGACGAGATAAGGAGGTTAAACATTTGTCTTTCCTTATTATAAATCTACCAAAGTGTAGGGAAATCGAAAGCCAAACAAGGCACTTCTACATGACACGGACTATCTTGTAGCCATTTCAACCAGACGACAAAAATGTGGTGTCCTGAAATTCCTCTTATTTGCGTTACAATAAATGAAAAGAATCTTTTCCTTAATACCAAAAAAAATTAAGGAATTTTGTGATTCGAAAATTAAAAAATAATAACAACAAATAATCAAAACACCAAAAATACCCTTTTGAAGTTCTTCCGTTTTTTGATAAAAATTGATGAACGTGTTTTGTATTGTAAAAAGTAAACTACAGCATGTGAAAAAAAGGGCCGTAGCCCGACCGTTTTTCTAAGGATGTGTTTCCTTCCATAGACACATCATATACCAACTACTCATACTATCATCTTATCGGCACTCGTATTACTTCACGAGATGTAGCCATTCAATGTTCAGGGTTGCATGGATGGGGCCACAGCGTACAATAAAATTATAATCAATGGGGGCGTGGCACATCTCTAAGTACTTTAAATGAGTAACAATTGCGACCATTTTTATTCCCGAGTTTCCGAATTCCCGAGGAATTTGCCACAGGATTTAAGTTTGGACTTTGGGTCCAAATCTCAATAATTTGTATCTTCAAAACAATATTTTGTTGTTCTAACATAATATATAATTATAATATATTGTTAATATATAAAATGTATTCCATAATTTGTAGCAAAGTCTGTAAAACCATTTTCTTATTATCCAATATGTGTTGTAAAGAAAATCTCTATACGCAAATGCGATTCCCGCCATGAGAGGTGACACGCCCCCTTTAAAAATCGACCTTACGGACAAAGCAATAAACTTGTAACAGAATGAAATCAATGATTAGCCTTTTGTTACAGCATATGCACATAGTATTATTTCGACAAAACTGTGTGGTCCCGCTCGTACAGCTCTATATTTCGTGAACTAATACCGATATGACGATATTATTTAGTATATGGGTGATTCTGAGATTATGGGCCAATTTCGACATCATTTTTGGCATTCGATTTTTTTGCAGAATTTAATTTAATAAAAAGACAGTTGACGAAAAAACTATTAGATGTACTTCATGTAATGTTTAATCATATTTGAGTTGCTTGAAATCGAGATTGGTTGGGAAATTTGAATTTTAGCGAATATTAGATTTTACAGAGGAATACTGTGTATTTTCAGGGACAGAAAATAAACATCTATAAAAATATAAAATGCGTAAAAAATTATAATGATTAATAGCAACAAAATTAATTGAATATTATTTTTTACTATGGATTGGTTTTATTAAATAAATAATTAATATTTTTGTAAAAAATTGAGAAAAATTCAATTAAAAGTAGTGTTAGGGCAATCAGGGTAATGATATTTATTTACTCCTTGGTAGGACATTTTTTGAAAAACAAATAATTTTTTTAAAAAAAACACTTTTAAAGACTTTAAAGGTCCTGTTAAGAGTTATTGTATAAGTATAGTAAATAATAAAGTATAATATAATTTATTTTTCCCGCTTGAAACAGCCAAGGCCAGCAAAGTGGCCCTCACTTCGTTATAGAAAAGAGCAACGTCCCCTTGCCAAATTTTATTGTACTTTAATCTTTGATGAAAGGTACATAAGCTCCGACACGTCCGAACTTAATTTGTCCACTTGTTTAAGTTCTATTGTATTGTATTAAAAACGGGTTTTCCAATAAGAACATATCAATTTCGTATCTTTATGTCAACACATTTTTAATGATCAACATTTTCATCATGGTAAAATTCACTTACGAGCAATGTTTGGAAATCATTAAAAAGTAATACCGAAATTCTAAGTCGGTGGCTCTGGCACAGTATCACGAAAATCCAAAATCATCTTCAGTGATGAAGCTCATTTCTGGTTAAGTGGTTTTATCAATTGACAAAATATGCGTTTTTGGACAGCAACAAACCCTCATATGCTTCAAAAGGCACAATTGCTTTAAGAGAGCGCTATCGTGCCATGTTAGAAAATTATTTTAGGCTAGCATTGGATGAGCTTGACATCGCCGATATGTGGTTTCAACAAGACGGTGCCACTAGCCACACTGCACGCGTTACAATCGATTTACTGAAAGGCAATTGGGTGAACGTGTTAACTTAAGAAATGGTCCGTTTGAATGCCCACCTCGTTCATGCGACTTAACGCCATTGGATTTCTTTTTATGGGGCCACATCAAGTCATTGATCTATGCGAACAACTGTAGGTGAGCTCAGAGACAACATCCAACGCGAAATTGCCCACGTTTTGGTCTAAATATGAGCAAGAGTGTTTTAAAATTGTGTCTAAAGAATATATCGCTGAACACGGGCTCATGGTGGTCATATGACCGAAATCGAATTGCATTCTTTAAATGTAACATTTGCACTACACCTGGCACAAATTTTAACTCTACTTACGAGGGCGAACGCAAAAGTAACAGGCCTAACATAAAAAGAACCGTTTTTTTGGAATTATTAATATTTATTTTTCAACATAATCTCCTTCCAACTCAATACACTTCATCAAACGTTTTTCAAGTTTTTTAATTCCATCCGAAAAATAAGATTTTTCAAGACCTTCAAAATATGCCTCAGTTTCAGCAATAAACTCGCTATTGAACGAAATTTTTTTTGCCACCGAGAAATTTTTTTAAATTTGGAAACAAGAAATAATTAGAAGGAGCTAACTCTGGACTATATGGTGGATGCGGAGCAATTTCACATCGTAATTCAGCCAGTTTTTGTTGAGTTAAAAATGCAGTGTGTGAAGGAGCATTATCTTGATGAAAAAAAAACCTTTTTTTTCTAAATGCGGTCGTTTTATCTTGATTTCTTCACTATACCGAACCAATAATGCACAATAATATTCACTATTTATAGTTTTTCCTTTCTCAAGATAATCAATAAATAGTATACCCCTTGCACCCCAAAATACTGTGGCCATTACTTTTTCTGCTGACTTAACAGTGTTCGCCTTCTTGGGACCACTTTTACCAGCTTCTATCCATTGTTTTGACTGTTCTTTGCATTCTGGAATGTAGTGATGGATCCATGTTTTATCAACAGTTATGAATCGGCGCAAGAACTCTTTTGGACTACGCTGATAAATCGCTAAAAGCTCCTCGGAATTGGTCCAACGGACGATTTGGGGCAAAGTGAACAAACGCGGCACCTTTTTCGCGGATAGCTTTTTTATGTGGAGTTCATCATGTAAAATACTCCAAACTTGTTTTTCGTGTATTTTAACAATATCAGCAAGTTCTCTGAGCTTTATTCGTCTATCTTTAGTCACTTCATTAAATATTTTTCTAATGTTTTAAAAGATTGCTTTTAAAAAACAAAAAAAAGTTGATAGTAAAACAGAAAATGTGCCAGGCCAGTTAGTTTTGCGGTCGCCCTCGTAAATACGAGTATCTTAAATATTCTGCGTTTATGTCGGTTTTATGTTTATGTCCTTAATGGAAAACCCGCGTTTTTTTTAACAAACTTTTTTATTTTGGAGTTTTTTTTTTATTTTGTTAACAAACACGTTGACACCGAAACGATAGTTGTTAATTAATAACGATCTTTCAAATCAAATAAGAAATTCTTTAACTAATCTACATAATAGTTAAATTTATTGCTAAACCTTTTTATGTTTCCGTTGAAGTAAAGTAAAAAGTGTTTTTTTAGACGTGTGGTTTTCAAGAAGAAATAAAACGCATATAGTTTAATTTTATGGGCAATAATTTAGCTTTTTTTATGAAGATAAGGGTTGCCATTATGTATTAAGAATGATTTTGAGCAAGCAGCTGCGTCTGGGCTATGCTTAGTTTATCTGCTTAGACAAGCGACTTCATATAACCCCACAAAAAATAGTCCAGCTGTGTGAAATCGTGCGATCTTGGAGGTCACGCCACAGGCCCAAGACGCTATACAATGCGCTCAACGAAAGTTTCCTTCAATATATGTGACAGGGCATAGAGAAAGGGACCTAAGTGTAAAAAAATCAATTTTCATTTTTTTTCTTTTTTTGATGTGAACAACATCTGAGCATCGAATGAGACCGATCCCATGCCCCAAAAGTGTTCCCTCCCAGAGATATGCGCGTTTTATGAAAGTGAAGACGACGATTATAAGCGCAAATAGAAAGGGACCTTATCTTTAAAATGGCTCTCCTGAGCAAAACTGGTTTTTAACCTTAGGTCCCTTTCTATTTTGCGCGTCACATATTGATTGTTTCGTTGGCTGTATGGGATGTCGCGCCGTCTTGTAAGAACCAAATGTCGTCAAGATAACGGGCTTCAATTTCAGATAGCAACAAGATCGATATCATGGCACGATAGCGAGCACCATTCACGGTAACATTCCGGCCATCATTTTTTTTTTTTGAAAAAATATGGACCGATGTTTTCAGCAGCCCATAAACCGCACCAAACCGTGTTTTTTTCGGGGATAATGACACTTGATTAACCTCTTCTGGTTACTCTTTAGCCCAAATGCGGCAATTTTTTATATTAACGTTGCGCTTGAAATGAGCCTTAACACTGAACAAAATTTTACTACCTCTATATTGATCACCCTATACATGTCTAAAATTTCATGTAACATAAGCGAATAAAGCCCAATTTTGAGAGTGATTTTAAAACAAAAAAGTTTCCCTTGAAGAGACTAAAAGTATCTCGGTAAACTGTAATTTTTTTTTATTATTTGCAAATAATAATTTCTTTTGATAAACAATTCTTAAAACAGTAACTGTTAGTTTAAAGTAAAAAGTAAAAAACTTATTTAAAATTAAATACCATACGTCACACAGAATATCGGCTACGCCGAATTTATGTGGACTCCAGCAGGAAATCGTTACTTTGACATGTTTATAACCAAGAATCAATTAAAAACTAAAAATAAAATTGAATTTTAGTTCATAATCCCTATGTCGGTGGCTCTGGCACAGTATAATCATAGTATCAAATTACTTAGCAACATTTCTACTCAAATCAACCTGTACCTATCCGAGTGTAATCGGCAGTGTACTTTCCGAGATATCGGCAAACATCAAGAAGTCTCTATGTACTTAAGTATTTGTTTATACCAATAAAAGGTGGATTGCGGTACAGTAGATAACGAATATAAGAAAATCAAGAAGTACCACAAGTTTCTTTCTAAGATGCTCTTTTTCTAAAAAGCAATTATAAACAATACGATAATAATAAATTGGCGTTCAGCAAAATTTTTGCGGTTTTCTTGTTTTGTAAAATATGCAGTGATTGTAACCGGCTCGAGACGTGCTTTATCTACGAGTATAATGTTTTTTTACTAAATGACATAGGGACCCGAATCGGGAACAATGCAATAGGCGGCCCGAAAAACATGACCCTTTGTCATTATATATAAAGATAAAGTATATGTGACGCGCAAAATAGAAAGGGAACTAAGGTTAAAAACCAGTTTTGTTCTGGAGAGCCATTTCAAAGATTAGGTCCCTTTCTATTTGCGCTTAGAATCGTCGACTTCGCTTTCATAAAACGCGCATATCTCTGGGAGGGAACACTTTTGGGGAATGGGATCGGTCTCATTCATTCGATGCTCAGATGCTGTCCACATCAAAAAAAGAAAAAAAAATGAAAATTGATTTTTTACCCTTAGGTCCCTTTCTCTATGCGCTGTCACATATGCTTTTACAATATTTGACAGGGCATCCAAGCAAAACCAACAGAAAACAGAAATTGTCAAAAAATAATTTTTGGAGATCGCCTTACTGTGTAAAGCTTGGAAATGTACACAAATTAATTATCCTATCGGATGGTGTTATACTTTTTGCAAATGGCGCCGCACGTCAATCATATTTAACGTTTGGGAATTAGAAAGCTGCAGATTACATAAACCCAAGTAATGGATTGCTATACTTTGCAATATCGTAGAAAAATTGTGTAATTTTTCTAACAATAGTAAGTCGGTGGTGTTGGAGCAGCGTGAGTTTTGAAGTCGATTTCCTAACCGTGTCGCGCCGACGCTTAGCTGATCTGCATTGGAAATCCGCGTGTGATCCACGAAGCAAACCCACTGTGTCAAATTGATAGTGATAATCGCAATATCTTTAATAAAATTTCTGTTTTTTTTAGACTCGATACGAGATTTATACAGACTTGTGAAAAAGCGCAAATTCCATAAAAGTATTACAACGCACAGCTCGCCAGTTTTGTGCAATCCTCTGTTGAAGAATGTCACAAATAAACAAGAGGTAAGTCTCACAACTGTGTGTTAAAATATGCATCTTAGGTAAAAAATGGAATTATCACGTGAACATTTTC
This sequence comes from Hydrotaea diabolus, assembly GCA_963513945.1. Taxonomy (NCBI): domain Eukaryota; kingdom Metazoa; phylum Arthropoda; class Insecta; order Diptera; family Muscidae; genus Hydrotaea; species Hydrotaea diabolus. The sequence goes on from OY740716.1 coordinate 91,649,914, forward strand.
GTGCAATGATTTTCTACGACTTGCGGTGTGGGCTATCGAGACAAGAGTGTTTAAATCTACTTGTTTCGACTTTTGGCGATGAAGCACCATCACGACGCTGTTCGCTCCAGGATCAACTCGGTGAAGGAAATCGATGCTGCTCGTGAACTGATTAAGCAAGACCGACATGTGACATACCGTGAGATTGGGCATTTGTATGCATGTTCCTTTGGCAGTGAAAAGAAATTGTTCTGGTTGGATCCCACATAATTTGACGAATGCTCAAAAAGGCTCGTATGGATTGGTGCAAAGAGATGTTGAAAAAGTATAACTGCGGTAGCTTAAAGGCAGTGTATAACATTGCAACATGTGACAAATCATGGATCTATGCATATGAACCCGAAACAAAACAGCAATCGACCGTATGGGTCTTTCAAGACGAGCCAAATCCAACAAAAGTTGTTCGTGGAAAAAGTACATCGAAGCAAATGATTGCGTTTTTTTTTGGTATAACCGGTCATGTCGCCACAGTGCCTTTAGTGGAACGTAGGACGGTTGTTTGCCAACAGTGTTAGAAGAAATGAGGAAAGATAATAAGAGAAGACGGATCATTTTGCATCACCACAATGCGAGCTCTTACACATCAGCTGAAACGATGAGCTATTTGACCACTTAATATGTCGATATGATGGGCCATTCGCCGTACAGCCCTGATTTGGCAACCAATGACTTCTTCTTATTCCCTTGCATCAAGACAAAATGCGTGGTCAACGTTTTTCATCGAAAATCTCTACAAAGAAGCACATAGCTTAGAAATCTTAAATACTTGTGGGAATTTGTAATAAGATCCAAAATCTCACATTATTTGCTTACAAAACTTTTGTCTTCTTGGGCAACTTGTGCATACTGATTTAGAGCTCTGGAAGTTTAGAATGGAACTAATCACACTCGCTTTTATTATTTCGTTTTGTTGCACCGGCCCTTTGAATCCATCGATTAAGCTCATTTGCAGCTGTTTGCATTTCGCTTATATGTTTTTCTGAATTAAAAGATTTACATTCAATTTTAATTATATTCAAGTAACGAACATAACATTGGAACATAATACGGAATCTGCGTGAGCTAAAAAAGGAACTACATTTTTGAATGGATCGAAACCACGAAAGCCACATAAATGAATCCTTTTTAACAAGACGTCCTTTGGTCGATATTAGTAATTTTGAAGAAAATTTAGTTAGTAATTTACTTTAAATAAATATTTTGCCACGTCCATTCGATTGCATTCATTTTTCTTGATATTCTCTGTAGAAGGGATCTAGTTTTTTACATGAATGTATAGTTGAGTAGATTCATTCGGACTCGAGTTTGGAAAAGAGTTGTAAGGGTTCTCCTAGTGAGTATTTATTGCATACTAATCTTAGAAGTGTTCGCTTTGGACTATATATACAAAAAATCTTATCAGGGAACCACATTGGCTTACAATTTCTAAGGAAGAAATCAATAGCTTCACTTGTCACAGGCCGTTATCGCCCGGTGCGTTCATTACATGCACGTTTTATTACAATGTGCGAGCATAAATAGAATTTCATGGAAGGTGGACAATAAAAGACAAAATTCGGTGTGTCTTGAAAATGCATTAGTAAGCTAACATAGCCCAACACACGATTTTAAAAAGGGGTTTATTTTTAACACTCTCCTTAAATGTTCTTACTTTCCGATGTAAATGGATAAAATAAATAAATACGAGTAAATAAGACTGGATAATTACCGAGTGTGTTGTAATGCCATCGAAGCTAAGATTTCCATACAATTTCTTATCGAGTGTTAACTAAAAATACAACTTATGTTAACTAACTTAAGGCTTTGAACAGACTAATTTTATTATATGTCTCATCAGTAGACAGTAGTGTGGGTCGGAAAAAATGTGCATCATTCACGATTAGCGATAGCGACGATTTCGAGGAACACAAAATTTTTTTTCTGTGCGCCCGACATACCGCCCTTTAAGTTTTATTTATCCTACATTGCCATTTGGTCATCAAGGGCTATCTTTCGTCCTTAGGTTATTTTTGGATCCGAGGTTAAATCCGATTAGACACCTCTGTCATCTCATTTTCTGCCCTCCTGATTAAGATTTTTTTAGAACGTTATTAAACTTTTCGTTTAAAGCTATCATTTTTTTCATAAACAAAAAGTTACAAAAGGTTCAACATTTTAAAATATACACTAAGGTCAAATTCGACTAGTTTCTTTTGGCGTCGTTTTCTGTCTCACCCACACCCAAATACACAAAAAAAACACTTCCAGAAACGCACACCCACTAAGGCAGTTCGGCCCAGTATTCTAAAGGTAGAATTTCGGATTAAAATTACAAGAAAATTAGTTATAGACTTAACAAAGTTGTTGTTTAAGAGTTTTTTTTTGATTTGTTTAAGTTTGATTTTTAAAACAGAAGTTCGCTTGCAGAAACAACACTTCAACAACAACTGTCTTCCTCTGTGTTGTATATGCAGTAATTACTAAAATACACCGTTTTTTGACGTAAATAAATAACACCGTTTGTATGATAGCGCCGTCTAGCATGAGTTGTAGATAAATATAAATATAAAAAATTAATTCCTTGATCCCAAAAACAGTGGGATACCATAACTTTCCAGGATAATAAAAATAAAAAAGCATTATTTTATCAAATTTTCAATGATCTTTTCTTTTTAGACAGTGTTCTAAAATCACCAACTTCAAATGCGTGTAAAAAAATTTTCGCGTTGAACTAAAGAAAACCCTTGAAGGTTTTGTTATGGATATTGCCAACTTTCATTTGCAATTGGTCTCATCATTCGAATTTTGGTTGCTGCACTGTGTTATTAACAACAATCCAATTTTTTATTTACAAAGTTAAAAAAAGACAATGTTATTAAAAAAGACAAAGTTAATATGTGATGAAGGGTATAAAAACACGACATTGAATAAAATAAGTGTTTTGGCACCCACGATTTGTTTTCCACGATTTTTCAATCAAAGATAAACTGAAAGGATTTAGTTTAAATAACTACTTACATCTTTGCAATATATAAAATAGGATCTTAATTAAATGTTGCACAATATGTACATTTATATGCAACGATGCTAAAACGGGAACACTCCTTGTAGTTTGGAGTACAGAAGCTCTAGACACAGCATATGTATGCTGTGGTTAAATGCTGTGCTATAGTTCACATTGTGGTATACGAGACAAAAGAACAATCCAAACAATGGACTGAAGCTGGAGGAAGTGCCCCAAAGAAGGCAAAAACAATTCAATCGGCTGGTAAGGTTATGGCAACGGTTTTTTGGGACTTCAAAGGTATTTTATTGATTGACTATCTGCAAAAGTGTAAAACAATAAATTCAGAGTACTATTGCAACCTTTTAGATCAATTAAATATACAAATTCGAGAAAAACGTCCAGACTTACAACACAAAAAATAATTTTTCATCAAGACAACGCACCAGCGCACAAGAGTGTTTTAACAATGGCTAAAATCAACGAATTAAAGTACGAGTTGCTTGACCACCCACCTTATTCTCCTGATTTAGCTCCCAGTGACTTTTACCTGTTCCCAAATCTAAAAAAACTCCTTGCTGGCAAGCGTTTTACCTCAAATGAAGATGCAATTACAGTTGTAAACCACTATTTTGAAGACCTTGAGGAAAACTATTTAATCAAGGGATAGAATTGCTAGATAAGCGTTGGACTAAGTGTATTGAAGTTTCAGGAGGTTATATTGAAAAATAAAAATATTTTTGAAAAGCTAACTATTCTCTTTCATTGATAGGCTAAGAACTTTCCGAACCGCCCTCGTATAAAGGGTTCTACTTATATACTATCCACAGTGCGGAGTATCATCACCTATAAAATTGAGTAGATGAATCTGTACATTTGAGTCCTTGTCACTCTTGAAGACACATATCGCACCTGTCCAGCTAAATTATCATTTTTTTTGTAAGAACATTTACTAAAGGTTCATCTTTACCAACTGTAATCCAATGCTTTCTTCATTCGTGGATCAAAAATAAAAACATCACGCTCTTTATGTTTTCTTGCATCTACAAAGGATTAGAAAATTTATGATACCCTTATGCTGAGCAAGTGCTATATGAAGGCGATCACGTTTGCAGAATTTATTTATTTTAGGCCAATTTGTCAAGGCAAATTACGAACCAAGCTGGTTCTAATATACTTGTAGAATCTAACAAATGCATGTCAATTCTATTAATCTTAAACACTAAATTACTTGGCAGTGTTATAGTTAATTCTAAATTTTAGTAATGCCCCCTGCGAAGGCCCGAAGTATGAGAAAACATGCATGTGATTACTTAATTAGCGGTGTTTTTACTAAGCCCCGATAGTTAAGACTGGATAGCAAATACGCAAAAGTCAAGCCATTTGTTGACAAACAAGAGAACAATTCGTATGTTTGGCCGCGCCGAAGCTTTTCCCATTAGCGGACTAACGGAGCCTTCAGCATGGCAAAAAGTGCGATCAATAGCCAATACGGAATATGGGAGACTTGAGCCAAAACGGCCTCAAAAACAGCCCTTTTTCAGAAAACTCTTAGTGGAAAACTTGGAAAATTCCGAAAAAAAAGTGATAATTTGTTTTTGACGAAATTTTGAATATTGTGGCATGATTTGATGATTGTGGACACTTTTGTCGAAACCATTCTCAACCCACTGCAATTTTGAGTACTGCAACTCCATTAAATCCATTAAATACGTTTGCAAATATGTGAACAGAGGGAGAGAAACGGTGGTATTTGGCATTGTCAAACCGAATCAAACGACGAGGTGATGGAATTTCAACGTGGACGTAACGTGAGTTGCAACGATGCAATTTGGCGGCTGTTTTCATTTCTGATTCATGAACGTCACCTGAATTTCGTACATTTGGCAGTTAACTTGGAGAAGAGCGAGCGTGTCTTCTTTACGGACGCAATGCAGTGCAAAGAGCAGAATGACTCCAGCGACAACGTTGACAAATTTCTTTTTGACATGACAAGAAATTCGTCATTTCTTTGATTCTGGCAACAATTCGGTCAAGATCTTAAAATGCGCTGGCTGCTAATACTCTGGCATTGCTGCCACATTGTTGGAAGGCCGACCTCACTGCACATTCCGCTTTGAAGCTGCCGATGAATCTTCTCATAGTAGACAAGCCAAGGTGAACAATGATCAAGAATTCGGCGACAGCGAAATTGTTGTAAGAATGTACAATGATCATTTGGCATAAATGCAAAATGGCGCATAATTGAGCTTTGGAGTTAGCTGACCGAAGAATAAAGGACTTACGAGGCTATTCGAGACAATTTGGTGGGCCTATGATGTTGCTCCCGGGAGATTTTCGTCAAGCGCTTCCCGTCATCACGAAATCTACTGCTGCCGACGAACTTAATGCATTCCTGAAGTCAACGTCTATGCGGCAGCATGTCAAGAAGTTGAAATTGACCTCAAACGTGAGAGTCGCGTCGCAGAACGACTCATCTCAAATTCCTGTTGAGGTTTCCACTGCATTGATATCGTTCCCGGAAAATGTTTGCGAGTTTACTTCGTAGAAGGAGGAACTCCTCACCAAAGTGTTTCCCGTCATTGCACACAATTATAAAAATCTCGATTAGATAGGTGAACGGGAGAACTAGTAGCGAACAGTAAGGACGTCGATAGCATAAATTTTATTATTGAAAAAACAATCGCTAGCGTGCTGCATTTGTACAGTTTCGGTTTGGCTTAAATTCGAATTAAAGATAGCAGCCAAAAAAAGCAAAAAAAAAATAATTTTGCTCGAGTTTGTGTGTTTATAACTTTATTAAAAGCTACTCATGAAAATAGAATTGATAAATGTTATTTTTCCTGCTCAAACGAAAATCAATTCTCCTTGTTTTCAAAAGCATCATAAACATTTTAGGTGTACTAAGATTAAGAGCAAAATAAATCTATCGTTAAGAAAAAACCGTTCGTACCTTAACCGTTTCACTCTTGCTGACAGCAAGAGTGTGAAATAGTCTAGGATAATTGTCTAGTATCACCCTGTCGACAATTTATAATTCATTAGTTTTTCATAAATACCATTTTTTTAATAGAGAGTGACGTCGCCCACTTTTCCTCTGGAATGTGTTTCGATCCATGCCAATATAATTTGTTCCAAATATCAGTCTCATATCTCTACTAGTTCAGCCTCATATCTCTTATATTCAGAACTGTTGATTTCAATACCGCCAACATTTTCAGTCAACACATGTTTCTGCGACATTTCGGCCACCTAGTTTTAAAAGTGGGTCTTGTGCTTTCCACAGACAGACGGACATGGTTTTAGGGGCCAGTGTTTCTAGGTGTTGCAAACGGAGTGAATGTACCCTCTATCCTGTAATGGAGGGTACACAAATTGCCTATTTTGCTCATATCTACTTATATAGGCAATGCCCTGCATTACTAAACTTTTGCGTGATTGTAGAAACTCTGTATGTTCTTTATCTACAACGGCGTACATCATTTAAGTTACGTACTTGTCCTTTTATTCACATTCGTTGTAATTTATGTAAATGTCAAAAATATTTCTTCTACTTCGCTTTTTTGGTATAAACAAAATAAAATTTTTATTTTTATTGGGAAAAACTGCGTTCACAGCAGCAAAAACTCGCGTGCGCACGTAGACTTTGTCTCAGAACTACAGGGTAATACAATGTTCGTGTTCGATATGGACAGCAGCCCAAATAAATGGTTATTGTTAATATTGACTGGCTCCAAAACATTTTACGCAACTTATCTAAATCATTTGAGACTAGGGATCACTCACAGTGAAATAACTTAAAGATCGCGTATTGGGAAATGACTTTTCCTAAAGTCTGGCGATAATCGCCGTGTTATGCCCAAAACAATGACAACGTTAAAAGTACAGCGACATGGTCGGCTGGAAGGGCAGCACTGAGCCAGTAATATGAAAGATTTTGGCTTTCCAAAATATCAAAATGGCATAGACATTTTGATTAATAACAAATCTAAGAATTTTTAGAGTTAACAAAAGTTGCATCACCCTTTACATACTAATATATGTACTAAACTATTAATAACGTAGAACTTGTGACTAAATAAGCACATTAGCGTGGGTTTCAATTTTTATATTTACAGACGCAGCACTAAAATGAAAACTATTCTGAAGGATTCGCTTTTCATCTACGTCACAGGATATGATTGCTTTCTACTAAAATCCAACATTAGCGTTTAATGTACGAGTAGTAATACAGATGTTATTTTTATCCACTCGTTAGAATAATCGTATTGAATTTGAAAGGCCTCTACATTGAACCCGAGTATAAAACACGTAAAACACAAGTGCACAAGTTAAGTTCGGCTGGACTTATATTACAGCCATCATAGAATAGGGTCCATCGACCAATTGTCAGTGCGACTCCTAATCGAATAATGAGGCAATAGTGGTGTTATGCGTTAGGCCCCGTTAACTGAGACTGGGTAGGCCAGATTTAAGGCAAAAATGGCTACAAAACTCTAAAATATCTAAATGACTTTAAAAGGATAAGACTGCTGTGTTTTAGTTACGGTTGAGAACCGTGTGCTATGTTTTCAGAAAAATCACTAAGAAAAACAGTTTAATTGATATTGTCCTCAATTTGTATGAAAATTGACTGATGAAATAAGAACATCCAATATACGAGCATAATGTTGAAAAACATACACCACAAAATTATTTTTTCATCAAGTGCATACGATTTTCGGCCAAAGTTTGTTGACATATTGCAGCAGCATAACTACTTATATTTTAATCTAGACTTTTTCATAGCCTCATTTGTATGTAATGCCAATCTCACATATTAAAAACATATTGTTTTTCACTCAATTAAATATCTTCAAATGAGGACTAAAACAGATGCTTAAGAACAATGCACGTTTATAAGAATCTTTGGCAGGGACGATAATCGACCTTACTGTCATTTCACCGTCCACCGAAGAGTAGATTAAATTTATCAATCCCTTTTGCAACACCTCGAGATATTAATCTGAGACCCCATAAAGTACATATATTATTGATCGTCGTAAAATTCTAAGACGATATAGAAAATCCCGTCCGTCCGTCCGCGTGTCTGTTGAAAGCACAATAGCGGTAAAACGAATCAACCTAGGATTCTGAAATTTTGCGTGACGATTTGTGTGGTCGGACTATGGATGAAATGGGTACTGTTAGGTGGTACGCTCTAAATACTTCAAGAAGAGCATGGCTGCTTTACGGTTGGCTCGTGTGGCTAAAAAAAACACCCCAAGGTCTAAACGGTTGATTAATAGTCAATATAGGCATATGGCTACGGTTCCAATTATTTAGCTAAGTTTAAATTTATATCTGTGATTAGGGTTTTTTGCGCGTTCGGCCTGTCCGATCTTAACGGCGTTTTAATTGCTATTGGCAATTTTATATAAAATTAATTCAAATTGGGCTTTCCAGCTTCAATAAATAATTTCCAGCTAAAATTAATAAATGTCTGTTGAGTTTTCTGTCAAAATAAAAATATTATTTTAAAATTGATAAATGAGGATTTTCAATTTTCATCTAAACTTAAAAATTTACGTTTTAGATTAAGATTTTCTATTTATAAGTATATTGACAAAACTTCAATTAAATTTAGATATTGAAAAAAAATTAAAGAAGCTCCGTTGTAGCAAATAATCTTCCAATCACATACCAGCAAGAAAAATATGGTCAATGGTGGCTGCAAGGTTTCAACCTTCCCCGATAGAATTAGTATACAAACAACCACATCGATCCATGTTGAAACAGAAATAAGAATCCAACAGACAAAGAGTTTTATAACTGAACGAAACATTTACAGGATTTAGTTTTCTAATTTGGAAATCCGTAAAGCACCCAAAGCTAGCTCGGTTCTCGAGGCTTAACTTAAAATACCGCTAATAGAACGCAGTGTCTACTTGGAACAATCCACTACTTTGCCGTTACAAGAGGTGTTTTTAATTCGGCGTAGCAGAGCCCACATTTTCAGAAATGTATGACTTTTTCCATATCTGCAATCATGGTATTAGTAACGAAATATGTTGTTTCAAAGTTCAGAATTAAAAAAGCGATACCACGCCCTTTATCTATATCTGCTTTTACATACATGTGACGAGCAAAATAGAAAGGGACCTAAGGGTAAAAACCAGTTTTCTTCAGGAGAGCCATTTTAAAGATTTAAATACGTGTATCTTGCGTGTACCATCACTTTCATAAACGCGCATATCTCTGGGAGGGAACACTTTTGGGTCATGGGATCGGTCTCATTCGATGCTCAGATGTTGTCCACATCAAAAACAAAAAAAAAGTGAAAATAGATTTTTTTTACCCTTAGGTCCCTTTCTCTATGCGCTGTCACATATATAAAATTGAAGTTATTGATATTTTAGGCTCATAGGAGCCTAAATTACTGAACTGATCTTCTTAATATTTTTACAGCATAAGGACAGCTCATAGAGAAAGGGACCTAAGGGTAAAAAAATCAATTTTCATTTTATTTCTTTTTTTGATGTGGACAACATCTGAGCATCGAATGAGACCGATCCCATGCCCCAAAAGTGTTCCCTCCCAGAGATATGCGCGTTTTATGAAAGAGAAGTCGCGATAACGACAAGCTTCAAAACGGAAAATAGATATGTGAATAAAAAATTTAATAGTACTCGTAAATAGAATGTTATGAGACAAAAGATCCAAACGGGATAAGAAACACAATATTGAATCAACAGGATGTTATGAAAAATCAAAATGCTGGGAAAAAAATGTACAAAAGGGGCCAAATACAAAAAGTGAGGAAAACGATATCAAATCAACAGGATGCTCTGGAAAATAAATATAAAAAAGTTTAAAAAAAAATATTTTTTTAAGAGAAAAAAGAAATGGGAAGAAAACGGGGTTACAAAGAGAGAAAACGTAAGCAAAATCAGGAATTAAAGAAACAATATTAAATCCACAGGATGGAATGGAAAATAGAAACGGGGATAAAAAGAGACTAAAAATGTCCAGAAGGAGCGAAAAATAAAAATGTTCGAAGAACAATATTCAATCTAGAGAGTGGCTAGAAAATAGAGATAAAAATGGATTATAAAAGGATAAAACAAAGAAGGGACAAAAAATAAAAAAAGTTCGAAAAAAATAGAAATAGGGATAAAAATGAATTACAAAGGGACCAACACGGGCGGAACAGAAAACGATAAAAGCAATATTACATCAACTGGTTAGCATGGACAATAAAAATGGGGATAAAAAGGCTCAAACGGATGAAAAGAATTAGTATATTATAATTAGAGAGAAAAAATCAACAGAACATCAACAGTGGCGAAATATCAACTTGGTGGATGGTACAGAAACTAGAAATAAGCATAAAAAGGGATTAAAATGATCATGAGATTAGAAAAAGCTGTAAAACAGTATCAAATTAACATGTGTATAAGTATTTTTAATGAAAAAAAAGGATAAAAAGATTGGACATTTTGATAAAATGGGTCAAATAACAAATTTAATACAACAGACACACGCAGAGACAAGATATGGTTACTACTTATATATGGTCACCGCAACAATAATATGTTCTCTACTATAAAAGCATTGTCGCCGAAACTATAGTATTGTTGTCTTAAATTTATTTTGACAACAGTATGATTGTGGCAATAATAATATTGTTGAAATGTAGCAATACTATTTTTGCTAAATTTAAATATGAAAATATGGTTGTAGAAACCATGTAAATATTGTTGGTGAGAAAAAAGTATCGTTGTTAAAGATTTACGTTGACAATAATATGATTACGGCAATCATACTGTATAGTTGAGATTATGAACAAAGCATAACAGGTTTTAAAGACTATGTGTGTGTATTTTTTTGGTATACCAAAAAAATACACACTCACGATACAGTACATGGCTGTTGTCCATTATAAAAAACACCAACAATCGGAAGGTAGTTCGAGGGATTTTTATTGTATTAACTTTGTTCGGTGGAATACTCTACTACTGACTGATTCTCGTTTATTTAAAATCTGCCTGCACTTAAGTATAAGCCATTGATCATGGTTTAATAACATTCGTTACTTGGGGTCTACGGATGGTGAAGTTAGTTGCCTACTAGCAACTAAAAGTATTTTCGACTGCCGTTAGAATATATATGTTTGTTCTTGAATGAAATTTTCAATAAAAACATGGCCTCAATTCTGACTATGAACAAATTATAATGCAATTTTAAATAACTTGCTTAATAAAAATCTCTATTTATGAATAACACCATTACCCAATCCCAATAAAAAATATTGGGGATTCTAGTATGGTTGAGTGTGAATCATACCATGTGAGGATCATACTATGGTTGTATGAGAAACATACTATGGTAGTGAGGATCATAATATGGTTGTGGAGATAATAGTATGGTTGAGTGTGAATCATACTATTGTTGTGAGGATCATAGTATGGTTGTAGAGATCATAGTATGGTAAATTATATAGTAAATCAAAATTAATTTTAGTTTTATACCGGATATTTCACGACCCTCATTCATGTACGCATATATGTATTTACATGTGTAGGTGTATGCACACAAATAAAATAAATGATTCACCAGGGTTTGTGCTAGAGAAAGTGAGAAGAATGTGTGGGTGTATGGAAGTTTGTATGTAATTCTTGTATTTGTGATTTCTTTTTATGTTCCTGATGACCACTTGGGTCAGTTTATGTTGTCATTTCAGCACTCATGGCTGACATTATTCTTTTTATACCACAAAACGGAAGTATACTAAGTTTTGCATTCTGTTGGCTTCTATGTAACTGTTCGCCAAACGAGGTACAGGGTTTTCGATTAAGGACTTAACAATTTTATATATTAATAAAACATAGAATATTTAAGATATAGACTTCAAATTGATTCCAGGTGTAGTGAAAATGTTACATTTTAAGAATGAAATACGATTTTGGTCATATGACCACGTCAAGCCCGTGTACAGCTATCTATTCTTTGGACCCAATAATACAATTGCCAATCCAATCTTGCACACATTTCGATCGGAGCGTTGTCAATTTAGCGTTGGATGTTGTATCTGAGCTCGTCTATATTTGTTGGCCTGATGTGGCCTCATAAAAAGAAATCCAATGGCGCTAAATCGCATGAACAAGGTGGCTATTCGACCGGACCATTTTTCGAGATAACACGTTCACCGAATTTGCCTTTCAGTAAATCGATTGTACCACGTGCTCTGTACATAGTGGCATCATCTAGTTGAAAACACATTTCGGCGATATCAAGCTCATTCGATTTTGCCCAAAACTAATTTTCTAACATGACACGATATCGCTATTTATTGACGGTAACAAGACGATTGTTTCCACCAACGAAAAAATACGGTCAAATCCCACCTCCGACATGAAAACCACTACACACAGTAATTTTTAGCGGGTGTATTTCTGTCTGTTGAAGCACATGTGGGTTTGTTATTGTAACTAACGCATAATATGCAATATATTATATTGTTTCGGCGTTTTAAATGATCAAGTGGCTTTAGTTACAACAATATAAATATGTTTGGTGCGACAAAACTTTTGTTTTTTTTTGAGTTTTATGTTAACAATAATATGATTACGGCAATCATACCGACAAAACTTATTTTTGCCGGTTTGATTATTTTTTCTGAATTTAACAATGTTATTGTTACGAATCTTACGCAATAATAGTACTTTTTATATGAAAACAAACTACTTTGAATTAGTATAACTGAAATATTTTAAATAAATATTTTTTCTCTTCTGTTAAATAAACTACTCCTGTTAATAAGAGTTAATGCATTTTTAAATAATTTACTTAATACAAACCTATATTGTTAAATAACAAATTAACCCAATCCAATTTTTAACCCATTATTTTGGGGATCATAGTATGGTTACTTGTAAGTCACTGCGGTTGTGAGGATAATAATATGGTTGTGGGGATCATACTATGGTTGAGTGAGAATAATAATATGGTTGTGGGGATCATAGTATAGTTGAGTGAGAATAAAAATATGATTTTGGGGACAATAGTATGGTTGTGTGTGAATAATTCTATTGTTGTGAGGACCATACTATTGTTGTAGGGATCATAGTATGGTTGTGTGTGAACCATACTATTGTTGTGATGAGCATAATATTGTTGCGCAACAACCATATACCCAACAATAGTATGATGCTCTTCGAATATTGTTATCCCAACCATACTTTTGTGGATAAATGCCTGGATATTATCGCAAAATACTCCACAGTGTGGTTTGAGAGATGCAAAATTTCTACGAATGACGTAGACTAATTTGGCTCATTTATAACGCATACACTTGCGGATGCGATATTTTCGTCGGTTCGAGCGGTATAGCTTGTCTTTGGCTCCGAACCATCCAAACGTGAAAATTTGGATCCAAATTTATCCACTACTGCACATTCAGCCTGTTGGGTAAGAGAATTATTATGGCCGAAAATTGGAGTAAGCGCTCTTAAAGTTGCAACCACCGACTCTGAATTTCGGTAGTAATTTTTGATGATTTCCAAACGTTACTCGTAAGTGAACTTTACCATGATAAAAATGTTGACTTCGACTAACGGTTTGACACTGAAAGATCATAAAAGCTTTTTTAAAATTTGTAAGTGTATTGAGCTAAAATAGATTATGTTGAAAAATATTTTTTTTGCAAAAAAAAATGTGTTTTATTCGAAAAGTCGCGGAATTATTGATATGCCTTCGTGATACTCTTTTCCACAAAGTGGTGGAGGGTATAAAAATAAATGAAAGGGTTGATATTTCATTTCTAAAGCTAAATAGATTTCCTGTTATTATTGTATGGTTTGTATAGGGTGATCCAACTAGAGGTATTTTTGCAGAACAAAAAAAAATATAAAAATTCAAATCAAGTGTCAGTGTTTTGGTAGTTTGAAAGGACATTTTATGGCATTTATTTTTTGAAAATAATTACCTTCAAATGTTGGCAACTGTATTATGGAAATGAGCGTTCGGTGAGAAACGCTGTTTGCGACAAAAATTTTGTTCAGTAATGAGGCCCATTTCTGGCTCAACGGCAAAGTCAATAAACAAAATTGCCGCATTTGGGCTAAAGATCAACAAGAAGAGGTTCAAGAGGTGTCATTATACTCAGAGAAAACCACGGTTTGGTACGGTTTATAAGCTGTTGGAATCATCGGTGCATATTTTTTTAAAAATGATGATGGCCGGAACGTAACCGTGAATGTTGCTCGCTATCGCGCCATGATATCGATCTTAATGCTGAAATTGAAGCCCGTAATCTTGACGACACTTGGTTTCAACAGGACGGTGCCACTAGCCATATAGCTGTTCAAACAATGGATCTATTGAGAGGTCATTTCAAAAAGCAGTTAATTTCACGTGTTGGACAGGTGAGTTGGCCGCCTAGATCGAGTGATATTACACCTTTAAGGCCCATTTAGTCTCGACGGTTGACGGTTGACGGTAGATTCTGCAACCTGCAGAAGTCTACCGTCGTCAACCGTCAAACTGTAGTTATCTCCCTCTAACACATGCAAAATGCAACCCCCAACTGAAATAGCTGATTGTCTACCGTCAACCGTCCACCGTCAACCGTCGAGACTAAATGGGCCTTTAGGCATTTTTCTTTGGGGTTACGTAAAGTCCAAAGTCTTTGCTGACAAGCCAGCTACGATTCATTTTGGAAGCCAACATTATGCGTGTCACTAAAGCCATACCGCCATAGAGCGCACTTTTTTTTAAAAAATTAAAACATGTATTTGGGAAAATAATTATGATTTTTTTATTGGATTGTAAAGAAGACATGTTCCGTTTAAGTATAGAATAAAACATCCGTCAAATGACCCCATGGTTTTGATGACAGGCTGCTACTATTTCGACTTTTTTACCGATATGTGGATGTATCTCACCGGGTTTGGTGTCTCTGCTTTATTCGCATTACCATTACGAAATAATATTACTAAATGAGTTTCCTCTCAGTCGTAGTAAAAATAATTTAAAAAAAAATTATATAAATATTAAATTTAGTTTCTTTTTTGCAAATACTATGATATGAAATTATTTTAATTGAACCCGAATAATCTTCTGAATCGATTTAGACACGTGCGCCTACCAGTCTATCTATTCTTATAATTTAAATAGCGAATTCCCGGAGTGTGCTCCCACGCAAAAAAGGAGAATTTTGTTTATTTATAAACTTTTTTTTATCTAAATTCAAGCAAATAAACAATATTTTAAATTGTTCAGTGGAAATATAAACATAACATTTCGCGATTCAACATTTTGCGATTGTCCCCACATTTTTTGTTGGTTATGGCTAAAGCTAGACGCACTGGAAACTGTAAGTGCTTTAAACCGAAGGGTTAATCGGTGAAAATCATTGGAACTTGTGGTATCGGCACATCCATCCTTTAGATTTGCCGCTGGTTATTACGGCTTAGATAAAATTCGGCGATAGAAAGTTTTGTTTCGTTGGGGTATTTCGGTGGCTTTAAAACACGATGAACCAACTTATAATGTTAATAGGGTTACCGCTTGTATCTCATCTGCACCTATGCCAATCGAGTCTTTCGGAAAGGCAATCATGATTTTGGAAATTGTTCGCAATATAGGGAAAAACTTTCTGCAGAACATTTAAAACAGACGTCTGCATTTGGCAAAAGTTTGTTAGAGAAGTTTTTTCTGGTAGTGGAAACAAACGGGAGTTTACCATTACTCTTAATCAAATACACACGCTTCCTTGTCGACAATGTAAGTTTTTCTCAAGATAGTTCTTGTTAAGAGGCTTCATGTACGCCATAGTGCATTGCATACATTCAGTAAACCTTTTAATACTGCAACCATGCCAAAATCCTCCCCCTCGCTTAAGAACTGAATTCGCTGTACGTCCACCATCGTCGATGCAATTCCGGACTATGCTCAGCTAGTATTATTATTATTTTCTTGTGTCATTTGAAAATAAAAATATTATGCAGGGCCATTTATATCATTGGGCCATTTTTCTTCAAAAATGAGTAAGAAACCGCTTAACCGTCAACGGTGAGCGTTACCGCGCCATGCTCAACGAAATTTTTTTCCAAACATTCAAAAGAATGACATGGAAGACATTTGGTTTTAACAAGACGGTGCCACATATCATACAAGCAGATTCATACTTTAAATGTTAAATAGGGCTGAAGAAAAATGGCCCAATGATGCCGCCAGCTTAAAAGCCGTATACGGTAATTTTGCTTATTGACATAGCAACCGAGATGAAAATAAGCTTCATCTGCAAACACGATTTTTCGGTAAAATTCTTCATCTCCTGCCAAGCAAAATCGAAACGAAAACGCATCGCATGTTGTTCCATTATTAAACGACAAAGTTGAACCTTTCCAATAAAACCCGAAATTTGAAAAATTGGAATCGTCCACTCTGTATTTGAAAATTGTAATTTTCAAAATTCGGAAAAGTTTCGAAAATTTTGTGTGGTATAATCGTCTTTCCCAGTGGACCGGGTGTGCCTAATGAACGGTTTTAGTTATCCGAAATACTTTTGGAAATGTTGCCTGTCTAAAAAAACCAATTCGGGCACAGTGTTTGGATGGTCTTATCGGACAACGGGAGACACATTTGTGTGTTTAGTATGTTGTGCGTGTCTTAAACTTATATCGTTCCCAATGAAACTTTTGACGCTAAATTATTTCTGGAGGGAGTCTATTTCAAAGGAATCATTTCAAGCTCTGCCTGAGACCCACATAAATGTGCCCCGACTGACCTTAGAGTAGCAAAATTCATCAGATTTCAATACAGGGTAGGACAAAAGTTACCATGGGGTTAAAAACTAAATTTTTTGTTTTTTTTTTCAGATTATATAATAGTCAAAAAGAAAATTTTTTTACACTATGAATGAAAGTTTTTTTTGACTTAAATGACCCCCTTTTTAGCTTCGGAATGATGGACTCGTTTTACAGCATTTTCCATAACATCCTTCAAAATTGTGGCTGTAGCGTACTCGTTTCTGCAACAAATAACCCCAAAGAAAATAGTCGGGTGCTGACAAATCTGGCTATGGGGCTGGCCAAATAGTTTCCGAATTTCTGGAAATTATTCGCTCTTCAAAAATTTGACTTAAAAGTGCCATTGTGTCTCGGGCAGTGTGAACTGTGGCTCCGTCCTGCTGAAACCACATCTCACGTCTGTTTTCAGGAGCAGGACGTTCAAAAATTTCTATCATAAACCGATACCGCTTATCATTTACGGTTACAGCACTTCCATCTTCATTCTCGAAGAAGTAATGCCCAATGATATTTGCAGAAGTGATCCACACCATTCTGTACACCTAATGGGGTGCAATTGGAGTTGATGAATGGGTCATGGATTTTCAGAACCCCAGAATCTACAGTTCTGCTTATTAACAAAGCCATTCAAATGAAAATGAGCTTCATCACTCATGCGTTTGCTTTAAAATGATTAATCGCTGATTTAAATTATAAAATTTCGGTGCTTGGTTGAAAAAACCGTCTCGTGTCAAATTTCATCGAGATTGGATGCAATATGTCGGTCATAAAACTAAAAACGTTAAATCTGATGACTTAAATCTAAAATGATTTACTTCCTTCCTTGGCCAAAACAACTGACGTACTCTTCAAACATGCAGAAATTGTTTAGATATTCCTAAATTTGGTCTGCAATTAAAGTACACAAATGAAAGGAAATGTTCTCACTACTACAAATATATCATTATATTGACGACTTAATGGGTAAATAAATCAATGAAATTTCCGCACTATTTTCGTATCTAAACAAACGAACACTTCTGTTTCCGACTAGAAATCGTCCAGCATTATCCGTTAGTTTTTTAATGGCTTTTCTATTTATTAACGGAGTGGCGCAGTTTATAATTAAGTCGGCCCCGCATGACTTTAGCTTTTTTCTGATTAACAAGTCAAACAGGGTTTACTATCTTCATATTCCTCCGTATAAATGTTCTATTCTTCCGTCATCTATTTTATGGGATCTCAGTCAAGTTACACGTGACATCTTGACATTATGCACTATATTTTACTACACTTTGGATTATGATATTAACAACAGCGCTCTGCGTGTGTATAAGTATTGTACTACAAGGAGGGGCAAAAGTTGTTACCCTATGTTCTTTTGTTGTAATTTGTTTTTTAATAAAAAAAAAACTTTAATTCTGCTTGTTAAATTTGGCTATTTAATACATTAGAGTTTATTGCATCAAGTTGAGAAAATGATGTCGGCCAAGGGGCCACCGCCAGAGTTGACTCTTGCCAGAAATTTGGTAGACAGGTTCTCGCATTCCTGACGAATATTGTCCTGAAGGGCCCGAGATTTCAAAAAACCCCACAAAAAGAAGTCAGGAACGGTTAAATCGGGTAATCTGGCCTGCCAGTGAAAATCACGAAAACCAGAGATTAGGCGACCTGGAAATGCTTCCTTCAGAATATTGGTTGTGGCTGCAGTAGTGTGAGCCGTTGCACCATCCTGTTAAAGCCATATGTTCTCCAGTCATTATTCCAACTAAGAAAGACAAATTTCGGTAATTATGGCTTTGTAGCGCGCGCCGTCTACAGTCGTCGTCGTTTGCCCATGGCGTTCTCAAAAAATGGTTCTATGACTCCTCCAGCGTAAACAGCACATCACGCAATAACTTTGAGCGGGTGTAATGGCTCTTCGTGGGAGATACAACGATTTTCCGTGGCCCAGAACCGATTAGATGGAATGAGCCTCAACACTCATGATAATTTTCGATGAAAAATCGTCCACATCTTCTTTAGATTCAGGATGGCTTCAGCAGGTTATACGCGTTTGGCGGTCAACAGGTAACAGCTGATGCACTAACTGTACTTTGTAAGGGCACAGCTTCAAATCTAGCACCAAAATTCAGCGACCGCTGGCTAATGCCCAATTGCGTGGCACGTCGTATGGTCTATGTTTTATTTTTTTTTTTTTTTTTTTTTTTATTTGTTTTCTACAATTTCATGCTTAAATATTATATTACATAAATTATATATTATATAAAAACAAAATATAATATTTGAAAAATAATATTTGTAGTAGCATTCTACATAATTGATATTGAAGCCTCAGCGTCTTATAGACATTACAGAGGCAAGTTGGCATTATTTTTTTTAAATATTTAGCTACACTTTACTTTCTTTCGAAAAATTTGTCAAAAACTTTTTAAATTATTGAGATTGGATCATTTAATTTATAAATTCATCAACATGTTGCAACAAATAAGTTTTTAGATGATTCTTAAATGTGGAAATTCTGTTCATAGTCTTCAAATCATTTGGTAATTTATTAAATTCATTACATCCCATATATTCAATTCTCTGTTTTGTAAGCTCAAGCCTACACCTGGCTACCCTCAAGTTTGTGTTATTTCTGGTATTAAATGAACTTTGGTTTATGGCAAAAGAAATTGTATGATGTCCAATGTTGTGAACACATCTAAATACATACAATAAAAGCTGCATTTTATAAATTCCATAAAGAGGTAACACCGATGGAAATACATTCTTGTATAAAGACATAGTAGAATATGTTAACGGAAGATTCGCAACAGTTTTTAACGCTCTATTTTGGAACCTGAACAGAGATTTGAACTCAACACTTTTTTTGTAACCGTACAGTAAAGCTAAGTAATTTAGGTTACTCTGCACTAATGCTTGGTAAATCAAAAATTTGGTTTCATAATTGAATTTATTCTTAAACTTATATAAGACTCCTACAGCTCGAGATAATTTGGTTTTCAATTGCTGAATATGTAGTTCCCAGGAGAGATTGCTTTGTATTTGCAATCCCAAGTACTTTAAAGAATGAACTTCTAAAATTTCCTTACCATCAATGTACATGGCAAAGGAATTCCTGTGGTCAATATGGGGTTTAAAACGTATAACTTTAGTTTTATCCGCGTTTAAAAATAATTTGTTTATTCTAGCAAATTCACTTAATAGGGCAGCATCTCGCTCCATATAAGCTCTAGCTACTGTTTCGTGATGGTAAGGATAAATAAGGCAAATATCATCTGCATATAAAAACATTTTACCGGTCAGACCCAGGTTGGTTATATCATTAAGATAAATCTTAAAAAGCAACGGTCCAAGTACACTTCCTTGTGGTACACCATGTTCCACAAATTCATATGAGCTTTTACACCCATTTATTTCTACATATTGTTTTCTGTTCTGTAAATAACTCTTCAAAATCTTCAATGTGTTTCCACAAATTCCATAATACTTAATTTTTTGTAATAAAATGTCATGATCAACAAGATCAAAAGCCTTGGAAAAGTCATAAAAAACTCCAGCCACTCCTTTCAGTCCCTCATCTAATCCTTTACAAATATGATTAACCACATTTACTGCAGCCTCTTCAGTGCCACATCCCTTTTTGAACCCAAACTGGAATCTGCTGAGCAAGTTATTGCTATCCAGATATGAAGAAATTTGGTTATGCAAAATTTTTTCATAAATATTATTAAATATTGGCAAAACAGCAATTGGTCTGTACTTGTCAACCGTACTGACATTTGATTCCTTTGGAATCGGGACTACTCTATGTATTTTCAAAACCTCAGGATATGTACAGCTGACCATCATATTATTGAATATGTTCACCAAATAAGGTGAAAGAACATCCACACACTCCAATACAGTTCTAGGAGATATGTTATCATATCCCGAACTTTTTCGCACAGATATGTCAGAGATAATATCCTGAACTTCATTCAAACTAGTACATCTCAATTGCATAGAAGTGTTACATCGAATAAGAGTACACATTGAATTGCAGTAATCATTGGGGTTTTGGTCAATAGACGATTTCAAATCTTTCACTGCTTTCAGGAAGTATTCATTAAAAACTCTGGCTTTTTGGACGTCATTATATATTAAATTGCCATTATTATCTTCTACTTTAATGAATTTATCACTGCAATTCCTACCAAGTGTTTTGTTTAAAAACTTCCAACATTTGCTCGGTTCATGGCGAATATTTTCTAAATTATCTATATAAAAATTGTTCATGGACTCTCTGCTGGCAATTTTAATGACTTTACTAATAGCTTTAAGTTGTTTTTCTATCTCATATCTACCTGGCCTTCTTCTTCTTGCTCTTAGCAGTTTTTCTTTAAAATCTATCAATTTTTTCAAATTTCCATTCACCCATGGTGTGATGTCATGTCTACCTGTACATTTCCTTTTTTTTATAAATGTGGATTCCTCCATACAACATCTCATTAACGACATAACAGAACTAATATCACTTGAAGGATCTCCAGTAAGCATAACCGATGGTAGCTGTCTTTTTATATTCTGAGTCAGATGATAGTGATCGACATAAGAATACGTCTCAGAAACAATGTTAGGATTTTGAATATCGATTCCAATGTTAAAATGGATAAGATTGTGATCTGATAATATACATTCCACCGAATTTGTTGATACCGCTGTCTGTATATTTGAATATACGTGATCAATAGATGTCCCGCTTGTAGGGCGAGTAATCAAGGCATGACAATTTCTGAAGTCATAATTAGCTAGAGTATTTATAAGTGCACAAGATGACCGTATGTCTAAAGTGTCTATATTAGAATCACCTACAAAAACACAAGGGTACCTTTCCTGATTTATAATCATTCCCTCCAGAAAAGACAGGAAGTCACTTATGTTACACTTTTGTGATCTATAAAATGATAAAAATTTTACTGGTTTACCGAACCATTTTACACTGTTTAAAGTTATAACTATAGTATCAATAAAGTTTCTACTCTCACATAAAACTGTGGTATACTCTATATTTTCTCTGACAAAAATTGAAGTTCCACCATAACTATCCACTCTACAACAATGTATTGCTTTATATCCATCTATATTATAAAGTTGCTTTAAATCTTCCTTAAACCATGTTTCCTGTACAGAGATAACACTTGGTAGCTTTGGCAAACTTGCAAGTAATGATTTGAATTTATTAAATTTTTCAATTGATGATAAACTTCGCATATTTATTGAAATTGCGGTAAATTCAGAATTTCCATAGTTAATTAAACAATTTTTAAATGATTTAAAATCATGAAAGTATTGATTATTAATCATTACATAAATATAAAAAGGATATTAATTAAAAATATGTATTAAAAATTAGATAATAATACAATTATAGCGGCGACAGATATGCATCATTTACTATCTCAGTTTCAGCAGTAGTAAGTTGGGGTCTGGTTCTGTATGGTTTATGAGTTGTTGCTTCCAATAACAATTTGTTCACCTCTTCTTCATTTCGAATTACTTTTGGCTTCGACAATTCACTTCTTTTAGTAAAAACTTTACCACCAACAGCATAAACTGAACGGTAGCCAATTTTTTTGAGAGTTTTAGCATGATTTAATAGACTCATTGTTTCTCGGCTCAAAAAATCGTGTACATAAACATTTCTTGTTTCATCATTCTCCTTTAATGCCTTTTTTATTGACATTATTTTTTCTTTAGTTTGTTTTGATGTTGTTTTTATAATCAATGTTTGTTTATTATTGTTTGTTGACTGCTTATTCTTAATGAAGTACACATCATCGATACTCTCCTTTTTTATCTCTAAACCGGCATCTTTAGTTATTTTTAGCAGAGTGTCTACTGCCGAAGATTCATCAGTTTTTGTTATACCAGTAATAACACAGTCGTTTTTTACTCTCTGATCATTGATATATTTCATCGAATTTTTTAAATATTTCACTTCCTCCTTCAATGTTTTGTTTTCTTTCTGTATTACTTCATAGTTTCATGTATAGCGGTCAGCTGATCAAGTTTTTTTAACTCTCTTTTTATTTGGCTTAACTCTGTTTCAATGGGACCACTATCTTTAGTACAGAGATGGCACGCATACTCTTCACTCTCATGCTTTAACAGACGTTCGTATTCTCTTTTGTCTAACTTCGAACACAATACATGGAGAATTTTACCGCACTTGTCGCACTCAATTGATTCTTCTTCTTCTTCTCTTATAACAAGCTTGCATTGGCCGCAAAGAATTTGATTTGTTTTTACACTTCTTCTACTTGTTGCTGGCATATTCGATGCTTCCGCTGTTCTTCGCAACTTATTTATCACAATGACACTATGTTTTACGTGTGAATTGTGCCAGAACGACCAGCCTGAAAAATATGTATATGTCTATATTGATGGATTAACTTTGTGATGGATGTGTATTTGGTTACGAAACTGAAATAGTGCGAAAAGACGTCTTCCTTCCTTTTAGAAACTCCGAAATCTGCAGAAAACAAGTAAAAAATGTCAAAATAATCCGTGGCCGACTATGAATACCCTTTACCACTCTACTTGAGATTGATTGGATTGCATTTACAACATTGCCTTTGTTTGGAGGTGTTTCAAAAGCGAATACCGATATTGGTTATTTCATCAGAGATGGGTGTTGCCTCCTCGTAATGCTTCATGCAAAATTTGCTCGGATTCGGATGTCTTATGTGGCTTTTAAAGCTGAGGGTTCTGAATGTGGGAAGGACGTTTGTATTGGGGGATAAATCTGGACATATCAGGTTTAGGTAAACCTGATTTTATTACTGGTTTATTACTTAAAACTTATCATGCGAAATTTGAGCGTGACAGGGATTATTTTGCGGCATTTGGTAATATGCAGGACCACGAATCGGAATGGACCTATGTGGGAGCTTTTCAGAAACATTCTATTTCACCAGAGATGGGTGCTGGTTGCTTGTAACGCTCTGTGCAAAGTTTTTTCGTAATTGAGTGTATTGTGTGGCATTTAGAGTTGTAGGTTCTGAAAACATAGACCGATGTGCACCAATTTCAGTATAGTATGTCCTTAGCACAAACTTAAAGAATGCATCAAAATCGGTTC
Organism: Hydrotaea diabolus; assembly: GCA_963513945.1. Lineage (NCBI taxonomy): Eukaryota > Metazoa > Arthropoda > Insecta > Diptera > Muscidae > Hydrotaea > Hydrotaea diabolus. Next base: position 91,673,834 of record OY740716.1, read on the forward strand.
ATAATTGCGTTTTGTACTTTGATTACAACGATAAAAGGACAGACTCACGGACGTTAAATGCTATCTGATACTAATTCTAAGTTGATCGGTAAATGTAACTCTTGGGACGGTATAAAGTACAAAAAAAACATACAAATGTCCATACGTCATTATTTTTGCACGAAGAAAAACAAATGGTTGGGTTGGCAATATTCGAAGAGCAGCATACTTATGGTGTGGCACAACAATAGTAAGATTCAAACGCAACCATACTATGATACCCACAACCATATTATGATTATGTATGTTTCACATACAACGAAAGTGTGATCCTTACAACCATTGTTTACCATACAACCATATACCCAAAATAATTTTAATACAATTGGAGTAATTTATAAAACAACAGGAAACATCCGATTACAAACGTAAGTTTACTTAAATATTTTATTAAAAATATTTCCGTTATACACATCCAAAAAAATTTATATAATGGGATAAAAAGTACCATTATTGCGTAAAAATCTATAAATTAATACTACCGCAATCATACTATTATCAAAATGCGCAATCATACCCATGCGTCCATCTATAATCTAAGCCAGAAATTAAAAAAAAAACTCTATATTTGCATTGGTCTCCAAAATTGAGTACCCATTTGGACATGCGGGACATTTGTGGGCCACATGAGCCAAAAAGTCAAGTTGCTATATCCTTTTTGACGTATTTAGTGCGTACCGACTTCGAGCATTTTTATCAATGTCTGCCCACAAGCCATTATTATTTGTTAAGAAAATACTCATAAAAGTGTAGTTTTTACCGATGTACCTTAAGTGCCTAAAGGGAAATCTTTTTCCTCACCCCCAAAAAGCGTACGATCATAAACCATCATCAATTTCAGGATTCTAGGTTGTTTCGTAATCGTGCATTCAACAGACACAGACAAACGGTCATGGATAGATCGTTTTAGCATTTTACTACAATCCATATATATAAGTATTTATACTTTATATGGTATCCGATCAATATTTTGTGGTGTTGAAAACTAAATTACAAATTTACCATGTAGTACCATGTTTGCGACTTACATGCTTTAGTTGCAGAGAACATATTATTGTTGCCGTGACTATATAGTAACCATTTCTTTTTTCTGCGTGTATATTCGATAGAACGTGGTTTGATTTTCAGGGCACGTAAATCAAATAGTTTGTATTGTTGAATACAATAATTGTTAAATAAAATTTCGTTGTCCAGTCAAAGTCAATAATTTTTAAAAAATTAAAATAAAATATGTTGTCCATCTCTAAATTATGGTAGCGCATTACATTCTGTTATTAAAATGTAACTGCTTACGAGGGCGACCGCAAAACTAACTGGTCTGGCACATTTTCTGTTTTACTAGCAATTTTTTTTTTGTTTTTTAAAAGCAATCTTTTACAAGCTATCTGTCAAAATTTCCGAAATATTTAATAATTATTTTCTTTGTTACAGGTGATTGAAGTAAACAAGTTTAATAATTTTTGAAAAATGGAAAATAAAGAGTTTCGTGCGGTAATTAAACACTTTTATATGAAAGGTTATACGCCACAATTAATCAAAGATGAATTGGATTCTGTTCATGGTGATAATGCACCTTCATACTCCACCTTGAAATCCTGGGTTCAACAATTTAAAATGGGTCGTTCAAGTACGGAAGATGAACAACGCTCTGAAAGACCGAAAACTGCTACTACTATTGAAAACATTAGAAAAATATTTTATGAAGTGAATAAAGATAGAAGAATAAAACTCAGAGAACTTGCTGATATTGTTAAAATACACGAAAAACAAGTTTGGAGTATTTTACATGATGAACTCCACATGAAAAAGCTATCCGCAAGTAGGGTGCCGCGTTTGTTGACTTTGTCCCAAAAAATCGTCCGTTGGACCAATTCCGAGGAGCTTTTAGCGATTTATCAGCATAATCCAATAGAGTTCTTGCGCCGATTCATAACTGTTGATACGCACTTTACGTGCTGTAGGATGTGAAAAATAAAATGATCTGTCAACTTTTCGTGTCCGTTCGTCCCATAAATGTACATACAGTGTTCATAATCACTATCCTTTGAGCGATGTCCGTCCGTCCATTCGCACATATGTCCGAATGTCCATTATCGTTGTAATCAAAGTACAGTCCGCAATTATGAACCTATTTCGATGACATTCGCTACATTCTTCAAGTTTGGGAAAAGGGCGAACACTATTTAAACTGGTCCATATTTTTATATCACAGGTTTTTCCTGTTTCAAAACCTACAACTGTAAATGTAACATATTACATGCGATAACGACTAAACTCCGCATACAGCGTTACGAGCGGTTAAATACAAATTAACACGGTTGAGCAGAAATGTTGCATGAGACATAATGAGCGGTTAACAAGAAACTTTGGATATAAAACTGGTCATTGAAGGTCCATAGTTTAGTATAGCCCCTGGTCCTTTCCTACTCCAGAATATTTAGCATTAAAATTCACATATTGCATCGTTTTCCGATCACAGTTCACTTTAAGCGTTCTGAGCGACGAGTTCTCAATTTTTGTTAAATTGGACTATATGGGTCCATGTTCCGTTATTATTCGCCAAGAATTGACTCTGGTAAAACGTAACCATATCGATTCATGCTATCGAATAGCCCCTGCACATAAGTCGGTTTCGATTTGAGGTCCTGTTACTCGAAAAGTTACAAATAACATCCAATCGTGCTCTAATTTTGCACTGTACGCTGAGCGACCTACTCAAGCATTAACTGGAAGATATCTCTCCTTATTTGCATATAACCCCCTTATATAGGTTAGGTAGACACATATTATGTCTGATCTTGCTCAAACTAAGCGTAGAGCACTGTACGATAATGAAATCTGTGACCTGAGTTGACCATATAGATCCATGTTTTCCAATAACCTTCATACCCATAACTCTATACAAATGACCCAAGTTAAGGTTCTGCCGCACTAGAAGTCACAAATTATATCCGACTCTATTCAAATTTAACATAGTGCGGTATAAACGACGCTTCGTTTAACCATTCCAACCGAAGCTCGTTGATATTGATGCATCTATTGATATAGCCCCTCTTAAAAGGGTCAAAATGCGGACTTAGGGTGAATATACAAGTAGGTCTTCAAAGAACACGCCACAATAATCACAGTACTTTTAAAGCAACAATAGATGCTTTAACTTCCTTCTGTACTACAACTAATCTGGTAGATAGCTACCATCTATGTAATTATCTATGTAATTGAAACTCAATTACACAGACAAGCAGGACTGCCAACCAAAAACCTATAAAAAATCGTTGTTTTTTTAAAAAAAAAATAGTCAAAATTGTGATAGAATCGTCGCACACAAGTTAGGCAATTTTTACATTAGAAGTGACCTTTATTTACGAGTATACGAGATTACTATCGAAAGCTATATGAGCACTGTTCTTGTTGTTTCTCCACTAGGGAATTAGGTCAGAGTAAATTATATAAAAACACTTCTCCACTTCTAAGACCTGTTTCTCCTGCTGAAAGGCGACTTATCAATTATGCTCATTATGCCAACCTGCCCTACACTCATTTTTCGATCAATAAGTACTTATATGGCGTCATTTTAAATATGAACAACAAAAATGACAAAGAAAAATAGCTTAAGTCTGTGAGCTTCGTATATTTAATTTCAATAAAAAAAAACATTTTCATAAAGAAATCAAAAAAAATATATTCTATTTGTCGCTTTCTTGATGTGACTGAAATGTCCATCTCTGTCTAAATATTTTGTGTCTGAATTAATTATTGCAAAAACACGTGAAGCACTTCCATACACTTTCTTACTACAAACTTATCGAATCCTAAGGTTTGTCATGATATTCATTTGCAAATGTGTACATGGGTTCCTCTTTATTACTATATATTATATTATAGCTTTTTAACTCTGAAATGTGGTCATTTGGTCAAAATGTCGATAAATGGTCGAAATTGGCAGCCCTGCAGACATGTTAGGAGTAAAGCTTTTATTAAGATATATTGTGACTTCTGAGATTAAGCATTTTTAACCAAATATTGAGTCAAACCGAACAAAAAGGGTTTACTCGTAGTCTCATATTTTTCTGAAAGTTCAGAATGTATTCGTTTTTTAAAACATTTTATACGTATCTTAGGAAAAATACCTTGAACGTGTTTTTACAAAGATATGGGATATTTCCATTTCTGCAAATCCTCGAAAACCCGGTTAACTGGTGTGTCTTGATATTCTAAAGTCTTGGAATCGGCTTTACCGATTTATATACGAGTTATATACCTTGTTTTAAAGGTTTTTATAAGTAACGTCTTACGAATTTTTGAAATATTAGATAAGTTTTTCGTATTTTAACAACCTTTTATTTTGGACTCAAAATATACAAAAAATTATTCAAACTGTGTTTACGATGTTCTCTAAATTACTTTTGGGGCAATAATGAGCTGTATTTTAAAAAAATATGTTTAACTTATACTTAGATATGATTATGCTCACATTTGTATGTCGTTTATGCTGAAGGGGATTTGCAAACCACTTTGGTCTTACTGGTATACAAAGAGGAAATAAACGTATGTCAGTACGAGTATACAAAATTTAAGGGAATTCATGCATCCGAAAAAAAGTTATGTGCGTTTGCATAGGAGGTACCTGAATGGGGCTTGTCAACCAGTGCATTCGTGTGCGAGTAGAGTTGGGTTTCGGGAATTTCCCGACTGGAATTCTCGAGAAATTTTCGAGATCTTTCCATCCCGAATCTCGAGAATTGAAATTATTAACATTTCGGGAAATCCCGAATCTCGAGAATATCTCAAGATTTCTCGAGAAATCCATGGTGACAACAATTACTTTAAAAATAAAAAAAATCTCTTTTAAAATTGGATTTAAACATAAACTTTTTAAAATTTAAAACATCGATTTTAATTTTGTTTCTTAACGGATTTCTGTTTAAATTAAACGAAATTGACGCAAGCTCTATTTCAGCGGCAGATATATTCAGTTTTAGCATAAATTGGCTTAAATTTAATACACTTTTCCCTCAGTGTAGAGATGCCAGTAAAACGGAATTTTATTTACTCTTGAAAAACTGGTTCTTACTCATTTCTATACACTAGGTCGCTGCATGTGCGCTCTCCCACCGTTCTAAACCAGGGAAAACCAACAATTTTTTGTTTGGAATTGTTCAATAGCGGGTAATTTCGTATCCGAAAAGCGTACGCGATTGTCAGACGAAGCCATTGACAGTCTGTGTTTTTTAAAACACCATTTTGGTAAATAATGTTTACAATTACTTTTTTCCCCTATTTACTAAGTATAATTTTGAATTGTTTTTGTTTTGCTTTTTTTGTAATTATTTTTTTAATCTATTTTTTTTACTATTGAAACAATAATATTTTCAAATACTTAAATAAAAAGAATATTTTATGAAATTCATTGCTTTTACACTGATTTTAGATTTTTTATATATCCCGATATTTCGGGAATTCTCGAGAATTCTTAAAAATCATTTTCGGGAATTCCCGTATCTCGAGAATTGAAATTTTCGTTATTTCGGGATTAGGATTAGGATTTTCTCGGGAAATACCCAACTCTATGTGCGAGTATAGAGTTATAAAAATATTACGATGTTAACAATTAAAACGAAATGTATGTACTTATATTGGCTGACAGGATATGTGGGTTCTTATCTGTACCAAAACTTGGTCATTGGTGACGGAGGTAACAAAAGCGGCGTGACAAGGAATCCAATTATTTGTCAACAAGTTTTGGTATTTTTTATTACTTCTTTAATTGCGATCTACCTATAATACAATTGTATTCGTTAATTTTAAATAACAGAAATTGTAGAGCCCCAGTGAACTGCATAATGTAAAAGACAAAAAATAAATTTTGTTTTAAGTAAGTATACTTATATGAATTTAATTAATTAGGAAACTTTCTTTACTAGAGTTAGATATTTGACGCTCGTTATACTTTATGCAAAATTTTGTTTGGAATCGATTGCAGTTAGTTAGTGTAAGGGGGCTATAGTATTCATAAAATTGAACCTAAAAGGTTTATATCGGTCCAGTATTGGTTGTTGGTCAACCCATATTAATGCCAAATTGGATCGAAGTCGATATTAGTATGGTCGATGTAGGGCGGCTGTGTCTAGTATCCAGAAGTACCTTTGTACTGAGCGATATGTCGGTCGGTCGAACGTAATGATTTGTGCAATATTTTGTCAAAATCGGATGTACTATGCGACTTCAGGAGCTAAAGACCAAAAATGCTTAAAATCGGTTATACATCGGTAAAACATCGGTTAGACTTATCAAAATCTGAACCGAACTGAATAACATACTTCTGTAAAATTTGATTAGGGTCGTACCATAATTGCGATCGGCAATTTAATTACAAGCTTTAGATAAGATATTGGGTTTGGAAATGCTTATGAGTTCGATCTTTTCATTTGTTCTTTGCTGTTACAGCCGAAGTTGGTGTTAAGTTGCTACAAAATTTGTATTTGTAAAATCTCAAAAACTTTGCAAATTATCTAATATTTGATAATCTGTAAAATTGTTACATACTAGGTTAGTACTGGAAATGTGTCGAAATATGAAATCAGAAATCATTAGGAGAATAACAACATGTAATCCATAGACAACTTATATGTAATGAGATTTAAAAAGGCAGATGAAAATACAGCTTATTACATTGAAATGACAAATTATAATAGCTTTTTAGTAAAAAATCCTATGTTGCTGAAACAGCTTTTATTAAAAAAAATTATGGTTCTTCCCATCATGTAAGCTTAGGAGTTCCTTCTGACATTTGTACATATTTGTAAATGATTCTTCTTGTTCCAGATAATGGGCAAATAATAAACATGCGGAAAAAGCTCTTATTTGTTTGAAACTTTTTGTCAAAAAATCCTATTTTAAAATTTAGCAAAACAAAAATTCTCCATGCTCCCAATAACAGTGAACTTTTTAAAACAACGTAAATTCTATGCACGAGGGATATATTATGTTTAAAATTTGTCCAGTTTTACAGATATTCACTATAAAGCTTTTTCTTTCTGATATTAGGTATTCTGTAATGTGTCGTGGCTGTTAAGTTGCACAAACACTGTAAAGTACATATAGCTTTATCGTCTCAACATTACCATACCCTACATGCTTAAATATTCTGACAATATTTCAACATCTTTACTATAAAATAAAAGAAATACACATTCGCTGCTATAAAATTAACCGACCAGCTCTAAAGAAATGTTTACTAGCATGCGGAGACAAGTTAACGATATTTCAATTCCGTAGCCAAATTGAACCATAAAACTCCACCATTTGCATAAAAATTGTATCTTTTGCCATAAAGAGAATTATAGATAAGCATGACCGACCAAGTTTTGTGCAATGCTGTGTTTTTAAGATAATTCCATAACATAAATACCGACCCCACAAAACACTACACATTTATTTTATTTAAGATCCCATAAAACAAAATAATAGGTACAAGTATATTATGAAAGCTGAATAATTATCTTTTTTGGTCCGACTTGTACTATAATCCTAAGGATAGTTCTTTGTTTGTGCCACTATGAAATCATAAATCCAACACTCATATCAGAAGCAACATTTAAGGGTATGTACTTATAACTTGTAATACTAGCATCTTTTTAGCTAAAATTTTAAATAACATTTTCCGTTAAGAAAGTTTGGAGTACTTTGTTTACTGAGTGTTTACTGGTGTTACCAACTTGAATTATGGCAAATACAATGCTGTGTGAGCCAATGTTGTATAAGACTAGAATTCAGTACAAAAACGAAAATTGTGTTTCTTCATTTTAAAATTTTCAAGAGCTAAAATTCAGATTTATACTAAAGTCACTGACCATACATTTCTGGGTTGTATCGGCTTTATACTTATACTAACATTCTCTTAGATAGACCCTATTGTTCCGGCCTGACTAATAGGTGTGTGTGTACCTTCGGGAAGGATTGTGCTGGTTGCAGTTAAGACCAGCGGCGGATGAGAACAAACGGCTAGATTTAGAAAGTATTACGACGTGAATAATTTAAAAACGATTGCTAGCTCATTTCGCGAGTTATCGTGCGAACCAGCTGCACAGACGAACATGGCTCAAATGTCTTAAAAAGTCGTCAAACGTATTTAGTCAAAAGATATGTCGGGTCTTAAAGGCTTTTTTCGATGTATTACACTTTTTGTCCGTATCAAATTATATACCCTCTTACCCAGTAGGGTGAGGGTATAAAAATATGAAAACCACGCCTCGCAGATGCCTCGTTCTGTCCTTATTTTCTTAAATTGAATTTCATTATATGAATTATACTTTTAATTTAATTTCTGTTAATTTTGCTTTGTAAATATTTGTATATACTAGATTTAAGTTAGTTTTTTAGGTTGGGTTAGATCATTTCAAATAACCCCGTTTTTTGTTCCTTTTTTACCAGAAATTTCTAAGTATAAATGTGAACCTACCCAGCAGAAGGCATGTAAAGAAGGGCTTTGTATGCCTTCTGGCCTGTCTGCTAAGGCAGTCAGAAGACCCTCCCTTTAAATGTAAACTTCGTTTCAAAATAACATAGCGTGTCATAGGACGGTTAGGCCTGCACAGCTCCCTTCTCTTAAGCGGAGTTCTAACAGGCCTTCATAGGAAGGCATACGGAGAGGCCTGCTATTTCTGGTCTCTTAGCAGACCTAATGAAGAAGTCCTCGTGGAACGGCTATAAGAATGGACTTGTCGAAGGCCTACAACACACGGCTTTTTATAAGGCCTTCAAAAGGAGGGCATGTCTGAGTCCTTTAAATGTAGGCATCGCCGAAGGCCTAAAACCTAGCATTTTTAAGAATGGCATAAAAAAAATATATGCGACGTATTATAAAAGGTTTTTTGATCCTACGACCTTAGAGTTTGTAAACGGACATGCCATGCGCTAGGCTACGACAACATGTTTTCTAATTGTGACTAACATCGCACATGTTCAAAAACAAATTAACATGATCAACAGCTTTGTTCTTGCCTTCTCATAGGAGGCCTGGAAACAGACCTTACTACAGAAGCGAAGTGTGCATGGCTTTGGGATCTTTTGGAATAAGTAAAATGGAACCTGCTAGCAGGCCCTATTGTAGAAGTAATAGTGGCATGTTTATGACATCTTTAAGAAGAGGCAACGGACGAAAAAGGAATATGTATTGGAAGGCCTCCTTATTCAATGGATAAATGCATTAGTAAGTAAACATTCGCAAGGCTGGATAAACTGGAGTTTAGCACTTGTAACTTTGAAACGTATCATTGAAATTGAGGAACTAGTTTTAATTTATTATTTAAATGTCAATACAATTAGATAACTTAAATAAACATATTCATAAAAATACAAATAATCCAAATAAAAGAAAATATTTTTGGACATTTACTAATAAATTTAATAAGTTTGTCAATATTTATATGAATAGCCTTTTGTTTTCCAATATAAGGTTAATTACTTAGTAGATTTGTATATTTTCCACAAAAATCGGGAAAAGTTCCGCAGATAAGTCCATAATTTGTTCTGAAATATCGTGGTGTTGAAATGAGCCTATAAGCTAAAATTAAAATTATTAAAAAAATTTCGTAATAATAATCATCATCAAGAATTTCTTTTAAAACAATTGGACCATAGTATAAAATGAATTGCCGATACTTAGTGGCTTTTCACCTTTACAAATCTTCAACTCCACAAGGTACCCTTTGAAAATCCTTGAGAAGGACACAAACTTATAAGCCTTTGCGATAAAGCGTTTATATTTATTGTTGCCATAATAGTTTTTGTTTTATTATTTACTAGAGAGATCAGTATTTTTTGGTAACGCTAAATCCAATAAATGAATAGGTTCTTATGGAAATTGTGTATCCGTAATCTTTTATTCCTTATATTTCTAACAAGCTGTACCCGTTAACATACCTCCCTTTATACAATTCTTTTTGTTTCCTATGGAAAAAATATTCATCAGTTCTCAAAATAGATGACGATAAATAAAAAATTGTTGTGATCCTACTGCCTGTTTGGTAGCATTTAATGCAGCCAATCAACGCGTTATTCCTAATAGTGCTACAAACAAACGCTCCAGTTGGAGATTGAGATTTTTTTCATACATGACTCCATTTTGCTTCAAACTTTGCATCTCGTATATGAAATCATATATGTAGCTGTCTATATCATTGAGTTTTTGAATACCACTAAAAATACCAACTAAAAACACGTCAATTTTAATGTTGCCATTATAGGCCATGTTGAAGTGTTTGAACTTTTGAATAGTGCAAGCTCACCTATTTCAAATGACATTACCATCATTTAAAAGTCTTTCTGGAGTTTTTAAACATCATTCAAAAGTCTTTCTGGAGTTTTTAAACTGAGTCCAATGTGGTAATACTCGTAAGAGCCAGGTGAAACCGTTCTTACTTTAAATTGTTCTATTAAGAAGACCATCCAGGCTTAGCCGAACATCTAACTATTTGGAGCGTTATATTGAGAGAAGTGCATCTACTTTGTGCGTGTTGTATTGTACTGTTCATACCACTGTACCAATTTTTCTTTGAGTGTGTTTGAAAAATTATAAAGAGACTCCAACTGAATTTCAAAATCGTCTCTGTCTTGAATTATTATGAGTGACTTATAGAGAATCAATAGGCACAGAGTCATTTTTGAAACCTATATATTCCCTCCGACATAAAATGTCAATAAGCACAAGTAGGAACATTGTAGCATACGTTTACAGTACGTTTTTGGTAAAATTCAAAAATATGATATATTTAAAAAGTTGACAAAAAGTGATATCTCATCGGCTCATTTCTATTATAATTTTGTTTTCATATAGCAAAAGATAATCGATTAGCTTATGGCTACTCTGTACACCGATTTAATTACATGTAAAACTAATGTTCTGCGTAAACTTAAACATTATTTCTCCAACTTCAATTTTATGTACTAAAGTGAAAAAGAAGATAAGGATCACTCAAGTGTAGGGATCGGAATTCTATGCACTAAAAAATCAAATCAACTCAAAATTCGTTGTAGAAGCAGAAAACTATTCACCAAGCGTTTGATGTATTCACAAGGTTCGAATGTCATGTCATTTTTTAATAAAAGAGTGGATATACCAATAAATAAAATTTACTGTGGGACGTACAAAAAATAAAATTGTATACATTTTGTTGAAGTGCAAACTGATTTAAAATATCTATGTTGATGTTTTACCAAAACATGTTTCAACGATGCTTTTTATAAAGTTTAAAATGGTATTGGATAGCAAACTATGCAATTAAACCTTCTAGTTTAACCAAATACATATTTAGAAAACATTATTTTTTTTTTACTAAAATAACTATGTTTGGTTTATTAAAATTAGCAAAAATATTCACAAACAAAACAATGAAATTTTTTGGCAAACTCGTTTATTTGCGTATAAATTAAGTTGAAGCTACTTTTAGACTAACGACAACCAATATGTATAAAACTCGGATACTACTCATTAGTACTAAACAACTGCCTCTCTCGGTCCTAAAACGCGTATTATATTTGAAAAAACAAACGGTTACATTGTACTTTTATTGTTCTTGCTTTCATCATTTTTTTTCAATTTATTCGTCGGTTTATGTTTCTTTAGAGAGGCGAAAATGTAAAAGACTTTAAATTTTCTATAAATCACGCACTTCTGTAGGGATTGCAACCCAGGATATTTCAAGGAAATTTTTAAGTTGTTCATTTTTGCCCTTTTTAAGTGATCTTGCTTTATAATTGACTGTTATCATTTTGTAGATATACGAGTTATTTTGATTTGTTAGAAATAATTTCCGTATGCCGAGAAATACTTTAGTGTTTGTTTTTCTATATAAGACATACAGTATGCCAAAGTGTGCGAACTCTAATATTATTTTTCCTGAAGTTTATTCAAATTTAATTTTTGTTTCTGCTCTGATAATGAACCAAGTGATTTAAATCTAAAAACTATTAGGTTAGATATTAATATTAAAACTGAATTCATTGATATATTTTACTTTACAATATGAGTATTTATCACTCTGCCGGCAACATTTAACGTATTTGTTTTATGTAAAAACAATACAGCACAACACAAATGAAAGTAAAAAATTAATTTAACATTTTCCTGAGTACTAAATAATTTTAGTTTTTTAGCGTTGTAATATTCAATAATTTCGAAACTACTGTATACTTATAAAAGAGCTTAAATAGACTAATTTCTAATTATGTAATCTAGTTTGTAAAAAAGATTTTTTTTTGGTCATTATGTATTATTTCCTCCTAAATTTGATATAAATTTATCCTGCCGAATAAATTTACTATCGAAAATTCGTAAGTATCGTACGTTTGAGTTAAATAATAAATATGCAATGGGTTAAGGTTGTTAAGAACCCTTCTAAAAAAAGGGACTGTACATGTCCACCGGATTGTTTACCGAATTAAATGATGTCCTGTTTACAGGCCTGCTTTCAGAAGCGAAGCAACCATATCTTTCGGATATTTTTAAATGCAAGTGGAAAGACTCTATCTAGGCAAGATTTAAGAAGCGAGCAAGGGATGTGTATAGGATTTTGAGCCAGTCGAAGAGAAGGAGTAAAGAAGGCATGCCGGTATGCCTGTTAGTAGAAGGCATAGTTGAATGTCTTGTGCATCTTTTAAACGGCCTTTTAAAATGCCTCTTTACGTAGTGATGGCCTCCATATTTCCGCTACTGGGTAGTTTTTATATATATATTTCAAAAAGTAGTGTGGGCTGGTCTCAGACCTTTATTTATAAGGACTTCAACGTGAAACGTCCTAGATAAGTACAATGTACGTTAGGAATAATAAAAAGTTTGAAAAGATCTAGATGAAATGTAAATAACTTAAGGAAATAATAAAATAGCTATAGGTTATTTCTGACTCCGCCTTGCAGGTGCCTTCAACAGAAACGACACTATGCAAGATTGTGCTATGAATATTAGTGCAGCATTAACTAAAAGTCGGAAAACGCCAAATTTACCAAGTCCCCTTTATGCCGCATTTGTAATTGTTGAAAATAATCAGTCTTTGAATGAGAGTATATGGAAATCGGAGCAACGGAATAAACTTGCTGAATTGTTTGCAATATTTTTTAATTCTGAATTTTTTTTTGCGTTAACTGTGTTCGCATCATGAACGGCTGAGCCCATGGGTCGATCTAGTCCACTTTCGCCAGAGTTACTAACTGGTTGCTCATGACGTTCCATGAGTAATTTGATCACGATCGGATATAATTTGTGGCTTATACAGCGGTTAAATCTTAAGTAGGGAGGAACTTTTCTTTACTAGAATTGGATATAAGTCGCTCGTTATGAAAATTTTTGTTTAGAATCAATTGCAATTAGTTAGTGCATGGGGCCTTTATCCAAAAAATCGGAACTTAATGGTTCATGTCGTTCCTGTTGGGTTGTTGAAATTAGTATGGTCAATGTAGAGCGGCTGTGTCTAATATCGGGTAGGACCTTTTAACTGGAGCTATATGAAAACATGGACCGATATGCCATATATTCATCAGACCTAGTAACCGTATGTACTATGCGGCTTCTAGAGCGAAAGACATAAAATACTTAAAATCGGTTGAACATATATGTAGTTTAGTAGACTTATCTAAAGCTGAGCAAAACTGATTCATTAGGCTGGTTCTAAAATTGCAATTTGCAATTTATATTTGTAAAATCTACATTCGTATCCTTATTTTGAAATAGGACTTTAATAAAATAATATAAAAACTGTGGTTGCTTAAAAGGGATGAATATGTACAAAAGCTTTACAAATAATCCAATCTCCTACTACTCTGTAAACTTTTTACTAAGTACGATACTGGTAACAATATGTTGAAATTATCCCAAAAGATCTTGGTTTTATTTTTACAAGAACTGTATGAAATCGGAAATCACTAGGATAATAACAAAATGCAATCCATACAAAGAGAATAATAACATTAAAAAGACAGAAAGAAATACAGCATCTTACATTGAAATGATATTTTTTCTGAAATGACAAATTTAAATAGCTTAATTTATTACATATACTTTCTTTATATACATAAGAGGAAAATCTTATGTTTGCGAAATTGCTTTGATTTGAAAAAAAATGGTTGTTCTTATTATGTAAGCTTAGACGTTTCTACTGTTTGTAAGGACTTTTGTAAATCATTCTTCGTGTTGCAGATAATAAAAATACGGAAAAAGCGTCTAATTATTTGTTTTCAAAAATTCCCACTTTTTAGATACAACCATTTTGTCCATACTTTCCGTAACAGTGACCTAACAGTGACTTGAAGAAGGATACATTGTCTATAAAATTTGTACAGTATACATTTGGGAAATGTAAGAGTATCCTTCGTTTATAGATACTTTATGTACACTATAAAGCTTTTTCTTTCTGACATTAGGGATTCTGTAATGTGTTGAGGCTGTTAAGCTGCACAATCCCTGTAAAATATAACATTGTAGTCTCACCATTGCCACACCACCATGCTTTAATATCCTGGCGGTATTTCTACATCTTTTCTATAAAATAAAAGGAATGCACACCTTCGTTGCTATAAACTGAGCTGACCAGCTGTGAAAAGATGTTTCATACCATTCGGAGGCAAGTTACCACAAGATAACTTCCATAGACTAATTTAACCCTTAAAACTCCACCATTTGCATCAAAAATGTATCTTTTGCCATAAAGAGAATTATAGACAAGCATGACCAAGTATTGTGCAATACTGTGTTTTTAAGATAATTCCACACTACACATTTATTTTATTTAAGATCCCATAAAACAACGTAATAGATATATTATGAAAGGTGAATATTTATCGTTTTTGGTCCGACTTCCGTTTTAATAAAGAAAGAAAATAAGATTATACTAAAAATTAGAGACAATATTTGTACTATAATACTGACGATTGTTCTATGTTTGTGTCACTTCAAAACCATAAATCCAACACACTTTTTAGAAACAACATTTAATAACATCCTTATGATTTAAAAAATTTTATATAACATTTTCCGTTAAGAAAGTTTGGAGAACTTCGTAACTGACTAGAGCACAGTACAAAGACGAAAATTTTGTTCAAATATAATAAATGTTTAAAGAAATAGTGTTTAAAATTAAGATTGATAATAAATGCACTGACCACAATTTTTTGGGTTGTATCTGCGTTATACTAACATTCTCCCATTGTTCAGGCCTGACTATTTGGTGCGACCCTTCGGAAAGGATTGTGCTGAGTGCAGTTAAGACCAGCATCCGATGAGCAAAAACGGCAACATTAGGACAAATATTACGACGTGAATAATTTAAAAATGATTGCTAACTTCGCGAATTATCGTGCGAACCAGCCGCACAGAAAAGTCATGAGACGCATTCAGTTTGAATATATGTAGGGTCTTAAATGCTTTTTTCGATGCGTCCAAATTTTTCCGTACTAAATGATATATCTATACCCTATTACCCAGTAGGGTGAAGGTATACAAATATAAAAATAAATTGGGGTTATAACCACGCCTTTTAGGTACCTCCAACACAAACGACACTTTGCGAGATTTGGTTATGAATATTAATAAAATTCATATTATTGCCAAATTGGATCGAATTCGTAATTAGTATGGGTGATATAGAGCGGCTGTGTCTAATACCAGTTAGGACATTTCTACTGAGGACTCATATGCCATATTTTCACCAGAGATAGTCACCGGGCGATCAAAATGAATTGTGCCACATTTTATCAAAATCGGATGTACTATGCGGATTTTAGAGCTAAAGACCCTAAATATATGAAATCGGTTGAATATGTGACAGCGCATAGAGAAAGGGACCTAAGGGTAAACAAAAATCAATTTTCATTTTTTTGTCTTTTTTTGAACAAAAAAAGTGTTCCCTCCCAGAGATATGCGCGTTTTATGAAAGTGAAGTCGACGATTCTAAGCGCAAATAGAAAGGGACCTAATCTTTAAAATGACTGTCCTAAACAAAACTGGTTTTTAACCTTAGGTCCCTTTCTATTTTGCGCGTCACATATATGTGTGAGAGCCTAATCCTAATCCGAGCCGTACTGTAAAAACATACTACTATGAAATTTTATTAGGGTCATACCATAATTGCGACCTGCAGTTTTATTACAAGCTTAAGATAAATTATTAATTTTGGAAAGTCTTACGAGTATAAGTTCGTCTCTTCCAGTCTGCTGTTGTTACCGTTGTAGATGAAGTAAAAAGTAATCCTGATGTTAAGTTGCTACAAAAATTGGCTTCTATAAAATAATATTAAAACTGTGGTTGCTTGAAAAGGATGAATATGTACAAAAGCTTTACAAATTATACAATCCTTTCTACTCCGAAGCTTTTTGCTATGTTCGTTATTGATAACAATACGTTGAAATTACCCCCAAAAGATCTGGGTTATACTTTTACCCGACCGGTGTGAAATCAGAAATCAGTAGGCCCATAACAAAATCTAAACAATACAAAAAGTAGAATGGAATTTAAAAAGGCAGAAAGTAATACAGCTTCAAACATTGAAATGTTATTTTTTTGAAATGAAAAATGTTAAAAGCTTTATTTATTTTATATACTTTCTCTGTTGGCGAAATAGCTTTGATGTTAAAAATAAAAAAAATGGTTGTTCCTATCATGTAAGCTTAGACGTTCCTACTGTTTCTAAGGACTTTTGTAAATGATTCTTCGTGTTGCGGATAATAAACATGAGGATAAAGCGTCAGATAAATCGTATAATACATTTGGTTAAAAGTAAGAGTACCCTTCGTTGACAGATATGCACTATAAAGCTTTTTCTTTCGGATATTAGCGATTCTGTTATGTCGTGGCTGTTAAGTAGCACAACCACTGTAAAATATAACATTTTTGTCTCGCCATTACCACATCTTCCATGCTTAAATTACCACATCTATTGTATAAAATAAATGCTCACTTACGTTGCTATAAAATTAGCTGACAAGGTTTGAAAAAATGCTTCATAGTATTCGGAGACAAGTTAACAGTTAAACGATATTTCACTTCCATAGACTAATTTACCCCCAAAAACTCCACCATTTGCATCAATAAGTTGACCTTTGCCATAAAGAGAAGTATGGGTCGGCATAGGCACGTATTCTTTAATATTGTGCCTTTACGATAATTCTATAATAAAAATATGCCACAAAAATATAGAGGTGAACAAATATCCTTTTTGGTACGACTGTTTTGGTAAAGAAAGTAAATAAGATTATACAAAAAGTTAGATACAATATTTGTACTATAATACTGAGGCTTGTTCTATGTTTGTGCCACTACAAAACCATAAATCCAACATTCATTTTAGAAGCAACATTTAAAGGTATGCAATACTAACATCCTTAAGATTTCTAAAATATTAAATAACATATGCCGTTAAGAAAGTTTGAAGAACTTTGTAACTGACTAAAGTTCAGTACAAAGAAGAAAATTATGTTCATGTAATAATACTTATAGTTTCAAGAATTAGTGTTTAAAATAAAGATTTATAATAAATGCACAGACCACAATTTTTTGGGTTGTACAGGGTGGGCTAAAAGTTACTGTGGGGTTTAAACATTTAATAACTTTTTCGTTTATATAATTTTTTTTTCAGATTATATAAATAACACTTGGAGAATAAACAAAGAACCAGAATAATAGAATTTTATTATTTAAATCAGCGATTAATTATTTTAACGCAAACGCATGAGTTATGAACCTCATTTTCATTTGAATGGCTTTGTTAGTAAGCAGAACTGTAGGTTCTGGGGTTCTGAAAATCCAAGAGCCATTTTTCAACGCCAATTGCACCCCATTAGGTGTACAGTATGGTGTGGGATCACATCTGCAAATTTCAATAGGCCTTACTTCTTCGAGAATGAAGATGGAATAGCTGTAACTGTAAATAAGGGCGGCATCGGCTTATGATAGTTGTTTTAGCAGGACGGAGCCACTGCCCGAGACACAATGGCTCTTTTAAGTCAAACTTTTGGAGAGCGAATAATTTTCAGAAATTCGGAAATTATTTGACCAGCGCATTCGCCCGACTATTTTCTTTGAAGCAGTGAGTATATGTAAACAAGCCCGAGACAATCCTTCAACTCAAGACCAACATTGTTGCAAAAATTCGAACGCTACAGCTACAAATTTTGATAGATGGTATGAAAAATGCTCTCAAACAAGCACATCATTGCATTCATTTACGTGAAATTATTTTTTATACTCAGTGTAAAAAAAATCCATTTTGTATATTATATAATCTGAGAAGAAAAAAATAATTATTTTTTTATTTTTCTTCTGCATCATTGAGTTGTGTTCTCTTATATTCTTTGGGTTGTGTACTCTTGTAACCTTGGTTTACTTGTATAATAATCGTACACACTATTGCAGCCTACAAATATCAGCACAGCCCTAGGGTTATATACTCAAGACCAAAAGTCGACTTTAATACTTTTCGACTTTTTAGCATAAAAATAGTTTATTAAAGTCGACTTTTTGCTCTAGGGAAATAAAAATGCAATATTATGGAATAAAATACCAGTGACAAAGTTTTTCAAAGCGCTTTCCACAGTTCTCTATATAGGTATTAGATTATATATGTTTTACGACAAACAGGCGATGCCTTCATATAGCGGGTCAATTTTATTGGAACCCTTTGCCATCATTATGGCCATTTTCGCGCCTTCGCTTACACTCTTGTGAACGAACCCCCATATGTTAACCATTTCGTTGGCTGTCGAACCCACAATCTGTTCTGCCACATTTACATAGAGTATATGGGTATCAATTGTTGTTTAGAAATTTCTGATTTCGGTGTTTATTAGTTTGCCTTAAAAATACTACGAGGTTGCTATTTATATTTCGGGTCCGGCAATAAAAACACCATAATTTATCTGTGGAAATGGTTTTATTGTTTTTCAAAATATTCTATTTTAAGATCAATACACTTTTGCATGCGCACAAACCAATTTTCGAAGCACTTTTTCCACCCCACTTGAGGCACCTCCAAAACATGATTTATGAACGCTTCAACAGCTGCTTCGGGCGATGAAAATCTTTGACCACGCATTTTTTTCTTGATGCTAGGGAATAAGAAGAAGTCATTGGGTGCCAAATCAGGGCTGTACGGTGGATGGTCCATCAATTCAGCTGATGTGTGAGAGCACGCATTGTCGTGATGCAAACTTATCCGTCTTCTCTTATTATCTTTCATCATTTCTTTGAACACTCTTGGCAAACTAAAGGCACTGTGACACCATAGCCGGTTACACCGAAAAAAACGCAATCATTTGCTTCGATGCATTTCTCCATACGGTCGATTGCTGTTTTGTTTCCGGTTCATATGTATAGATCCATGATTCATCAACTGTGGCAATGTTGTACACTGCCTTTGAGCTACCGCATTAATACTTTTTCAACATTTCTCAATGTAAGTCAGCATTACAATGAAAGAATTGCAATGCTGACTATCATAGGTGACGTCTATCAAATTGTGTTTGTCATGATGGGACACTACAGGACCGGCATGCACTGAGACTTAAAGTTGCGAAAACGACTATGTACTACTACTCTGTACATGTCCTGCTCTGTCCATCAGCCGGTGATCTACATTAGGTGCTTTCTTCTGTAGGAATCTAGCGCATCCGGCAAGAATTCGCGTTGGCCAAGTAATGCGCTTTCTATTGTACTTAAAATGATTTAATAGAGATTATATAACGAGATATGATCTGTTTTCCTAAGACCTCACTTTCTCGAAGTATGGATATAACGGATTTTTTTCTAACAATTTCGTGTGTAATCCGAATGAACTTAACGTTATGGACCACATCGTTGCTCCAAACCACTTTAAAGAGCATTTTGATTACAGTATACGACTTTTCATGCTACTGCGTCATTTTCATATTCAGAACCCATTAAATTAAATTCTATGCCTGTAGACGCCAACCCTGCTGTGAAAAATGTCGAATTGTAAGTTAATCTAATAAATATTTATTGCAACCATAACGAAAGACGATTTATCCATTTCCAGTCAATATTTGCTTGAACCGTGAATAAATCTTTATGTACCACTGGGGTACATTGGATCACACGCACACATACGCACACACAGTGGGTGCATTAGTTGAAATTTTGTGGTCGCCATTCCCACTCTCGTTCCGGCTCCAGTACTGATATAACTGCAGCGTCAGCATTAACGACCAAACAAACAAAAATAAAAAAGACGACAACGGCAATGCTTTCGATGGATGATATCACCCAACATCTTTAGGCACTCACGCCGATGAAAGCCATTGATAGCATTAACACAAAATCCATCGACAATTAGAGAAAGAAGTAATTTTCCGCTTGGATGCGGTAATAATTTCTCCAACATGACAAAAAACACATTCACTCCATTCAAAACAGCACCCAATAGTGAGGACTTTGGCATTTGTCGAAGACACAGCCACGGAAAACAAATAGAATGGAAGCGTCTCGCTAATTTGTTGTTGTCGTTGTTAAATTAAATATATTTAGTAAGTCTACAAAGATATAAATACACAGTGGATGGATATAAGCAAACACACATCCATGTACATGGGAACCATTCCGGGATGGAGACAAATGCCGCACCATAAATCCACTAATAGTGAACATCCGCCCCCGCAGTCGGTGTTCGGGCAGCTTCGTTCAGTGTTCTATTCTAAAATGCTCATCTGCCACCGAAAAAAGAGAATGAAAAAAATATATAAAGTGATCAAATGGGGATTTTCGTATTTTGTACGCATTATAATGGCTTCATCAATTTTGAATACAGTAACAACAATAACAAAAACAGCAACACGAATCTTAAGCTACAAGGAGCTTAGCCAGCAAAAGCAGCCTGTGCGGCAGTAGTCATCTCTACCAATTGATTTCTATTCTCTTAACATACGTACTAACATAGCCATGTACGTAAGAGTGCCTCGAAATATGAAGTTACAAATGTGCCCATGTGGAAATAGAGATTGATTTGTCTTAGAACGAAATAAAGATTGATATGGTTTTAGGTTGTACCAGTTCTAAAACACCAATGAAAGTTCTCTCAATAGCACTATCCAATTTGTATTTTTGGTAGAATCGTAGATCACAAATAATAGAACAGTGTGAGTTCTTATCAATCAATTCTTCAAATCAATTTTTATATTTTTGCGCAGTTTTTTTTTTTCGTTTTTTGTATACCCTTTGCCCTAGGATGGAGAGAAATACTGGCCGAAGACCCCATGGAGCATATATAAAACGAATAGTTGTAAAAGCCTGAGCAACGTTCGTCTGTCTGTTAAAAGCCAACTACAGGCTATTTTTGGTGCTTTTTTGTTTATTAATCAACCATATCAACTTAGATAGTCACGAAATTTTCACCGTGGTGCCGCCTAGTGAACTGAGCCGAACCATAAAAGTCGGAAGCGATTAATGTATGATAGGCGGCGGATAGCTAAGCCGACAGGATTATACTGAGTAGCTGAGCCAGTCAAAAATAGAGTTTTGATACATTTTTACAACTGTATTTAAATAATAAACATCTAAACATTTTATTTTAACTCGAGTGGACCAAGTAAGAACAAGTGTATTGTAGATTCATACATAAATACCATTATTTAATGGTATTTCTATATTTACACAACACTCAGCCAATATATCGTGTAGACGAATATCTTCATGATACATATGCATAGCACAGTCTTGTTGCTGAATAATTTAGTAAGTACAACATTTGCATTAATTCCAGATAAAGCATCTAATCATTGTTTTCCTACTAGGCGCTACTGTGTCTCTCAAACCAAAAACAAGAGTCATTCAAAATAAGATTTCTTCAACATCGGCGTTATGAGTCGATATGAGCCGAAGGAATCGGCGGCAGCCTTGCTCTATGAAAAAATGTTGGCGGCGGTGCGCCTATCTGACCCCACTCCGCTGAGGTATCTGGCTCCGCCTACTTTTCAAATAGGATCTGTTTCGTGTTACGCAAATATCAAGTGTTCCAAATATCATCGGCGTATCTCTAAGAGTTCAAGAGATATGGCCTTTCTAAGCTCAGGGTTGTACAGCCGATGCCACGCCACCTTATCCAATTACATCGTAATGTACCAGAAAAATATTTCCCGGTCAAACGTAACATAATGTGAAATTTCGTAAAGATTGGAGTTGATGATACTACAAATATATGCTATAGAAGAAAACTTCCATTTTATTGGGGTGGTGAAACTGGCCCAGCTCCCGAATGCACCCAGCTAGATGCAAAATAATGTAGGTTTAACTAAAAAACATGAGTATTATTTCAAGAGGAAAATATTTACAACATTTTGTGGCACTCTAATATACGTATGCGTCTTTGTGTGTGTGTGCATATACGCGTACATTCACAAACAGCTCGGGACCACTGGAGGGTCTACGGGTTCAATTTCAGATTTAAGATACCAAAAAAAGCCTACAACCAGATTAGCATAACCATGGAATCGTGGAAAGCGGGGTGGTGGGATGCCTACGATTCAATATGTGCCTCATTTCACATGTCTGTGTGTGAGGCAAAAAAGGACTGTGTATGCAAAAACAGTACGATAAATAAACGAAAAAGGCTGAAACGATTTGTACACTAGAACAAATGGCATCAGTACAAAGAGAGCAACAACAACAACCAAATTATAAACAATGGTCAATTTCAGAATGTTATAATAACAGTCAATGAATTGTTATTAATTATTTTCGTTGTGATTGTCACTAGTTAGTTGTAACTCATGGGGAGTCTCCTCGAAATCATCCTCCATATCCTTGAGCCTTCCGAACGGACATAGACAAACATAATAACGCTACCAAGCTCTACAGGGGGTTACTGTGTGGTTAAAGGAAAAACAAAATAATTGTCCAACTAGCAAAAAGAATGTATATGATCGCCATATAATTTGGATGGTGTACAGAGTGCAACAAAATTAGCCGTTCTCGTTTCTGTTTCGAGCTAATTTTGGCATAGGCTTTCTTGCGTCATTTCGCATTTCTAAACAATTCGAAATCATAGGAACTACGGACAATGATTTACAAGCAAAATAATACATATCTAATGTAGCCGAATGCAGCATTTAAAAAAACTTACCCAACATAAACAATTTAATATAATTTATACAGTTTATAAAACTTACTCATCATTCCCTTGAGTAACACATGGGAAGCTTCTTTTAAAAGGAGTGCAATTTTCGTATATTTTTTGATATTACTGATCGGCTATAGTTTAAAATGGATTTTCAGAGCTTCTGCATCTTTCTTACACCATTACCAGATATCAAGCCGTGTTTAAGTAAACTTTTCCACTATGGCATCGCAAGGTCCGTCAATCGCGCTTGTGATGATTCTCTTCGGCTCGTTGACTAGCCTATTCATTTATTTGACTTTTTTATATAATTTCCAGGCTTATATATTTTTGTTCCGTACAGATCCCACTTAGAAAAATTATCATCTTTCGCAAAGTTGGAAAACTTAGTTTCTTTTTAAAAAAAACTAAATTTCCCACTTTTTGTAGAACCCAAATTCATACATATGGCTTCACATTAGCTTATCCTGTAAATCTACTTTCCCTAGACCTTAGTGATTCTAGTACAGGAATGGCTTGGTCAATATCCGTCATAAGGCCTTTAATCGGCAATGGTTAACAAAACATTCCTTCATGGTAACCCACAAAAAGTCTAATGGCGAAAAAGAGCAGCTTGGATATAAAGATAACCAAACTTCGTTGGGAGTGGCTGCATTTTCGATCTCCAGATGTAGCAGTTATGTTTGGTAACATAGTGGCAGAGATAAAATGCGCATATTTAGAAAAATTGACTTTTCAAACAAGCCTAATCTGAGAAGCGATATCGTGTACCTTCAAGTGCCGACTAATGCTAGGTCTTTGTGCAAAATTCGTATCATCCTAAAGCGAATCGATGAATGGATGTTTCAGGACTCTCGGTTACGGCAGCCAAACTCTAGCCTGTGCACCTGCCTGTCTCCCGAAACTGTTGCACAAGCTTGCAACAGACACAGTGAGTGTTTCATTTCGGCTAAATGTTAATTTTCAACAGAAAAAAATTTGCATTGCGGAGTTCAAGCGGGAATTTATTCATTTTGTTTCACGGATGAGTGCTACAGAGGCACTATTAAAAAGTTTTTGTCGCCGCGGTTTTAAGACATCGACTTGAACATTCCTTGGTTTCAGTAGGACAGTGTGCCATGCTACACAGCTCACTCCACAATCGATATTTTGCGATCAGTCTCTAAGATGTCATTGGACAATGCATTTGAAAGACAGATGCAGAAGCCGTCAACAAGGAATTGACAAATAAGGTTCGCACAATGCGCTACTGCCACGCCAGACAATGTAGCAACTATAGGAAACTAAAACTGATTTATGACCGAAGTATTGGACAGGTTGATGTAAAATGTTAACAGAATCAAAATAAACTATAAGCTTTTTATTATAAACTATATTATGATAAAATTAAACAAAAGGGTGCGGCATGCCCATACATGATGTTGTTATGAAATAAAACATACCCTAATAAAAATGCGTTTGGTGCCACTACCACTTGACAAAATTTTAATATTGGTCCGTTATCCATGATGGAGGATACATAAGCTTCGGCCCGCCCAAACTAAATTTGTCCACTTGTTTCTTGAGCCAGTACCGCCCACTTACAATCCCAAACAGGATTTTACTTTAAGTCATCATTCCAGATTCTCAGTTTTGTTCCTTTGACCGCCATCTTAGAATTTGACGACGATCAATAATACTCGTACTTTTTATGGTATCCGATCAATATGTGGAGGTTTTGGAAACGGAATGACAAATTTAATAGACTTTTCTTCCTTGGTTGAAGGGTGTACAATAGGGTGGAGTGAAAACATGCTTTTTTTTTAATTTGAAAAAGTTAACCTCGGAAAGAGATGTAGTCTGGGGTCCTAAAGAGGGGAAAAATAAAGAAAAAAAATTAAAAAAAATTTTAGGGGTCGCGCCACTCCCTAGAAATTTGGAAATTATCGCTATTTTGGCGTTGATTTTAGAAAAATCCTAAAAATTAACGACTTAACTTATTCGAAATTTAAAAGTTTGAGCTTGTTCAGTGCCCAAACAAAAGTATTTGAGGCAAATATGAGGATAATCAACTAATATTTGTAGCTTTGGTGGCGATTTCATTGTTCAGTCAATTTTCTGAAGAAGGGACGATTTGACTTATTTTACTTTTTGAAATTTTTGAACAATGAGAAAATTTTTTTTAAATTTTTTCATGCCCTTATTTCATTGTTTACGCTATTGCAAACAATTATTGACATACAACTTTTTAGGATTTTTCTAAAATCAACGCCAAAATAGCGATAATTTCCAAATTTCTAGGGAGTGGCGCGACCCCTAAAATTTTTTTTAATTTTTTTTCTTTATTTTTCCCCTCTTTAGGACCCCAGACTACATCTCTTTCCGAGGTTAACTTTTTTTTTTGAATTTCACTCCACCCTAGTGTACAAATCACATTAAACTCTTAGAAAAAATAAACATTTGATACATTTAATGTCGTATATATTGGTTTTTACAAATCTTTTCAGAAATCGAAAATCTTAATGAATGTTGAAAAGAGCCAGGCAATTTTCTTTACAAGAAAACGTTAAGAATGTTTTATTACACATTCTTGTAAATACTCGTAACATGGAAATAAAATGTTAACAAAAATCTAGGAATAATGCTTGAATATCAAGGAATAATGCTAGATAAAAAAATGAAATACCACAAAAACCACACTCCATTTGCATTTATTAAAGTTGATTAAAATGCTCGACTCATTTATAAATCGGTAGTGATATCTTAAATTAGATCAGAAAATGTAAAAATTTAAATCTATATTTCAATCGGCGATTTACTATGGAGTTTCATTAGAGGTATGGAGTTTCATGCGAGATGTCATTTAAAGAAATTGCACTTGCCACAAAATAAAGCGATAAAACTTATAATGAATCTTCCTTTCTACCATTCTATCAAACGCCTTCATGAGCACGCTAAAGTAGAACTGGTTATCGATAAAATTGAAATATTTACTCAATACTTTAATACGAGATGTTCCACTTCAAGTTATTCTTATATTAATGAATTAGCCTTTTCATAGTTAGTTCGTAAGTAGAGTTAAATTTTGTCATCATTTTAATAATATTCATAAAGGTGTTTTGTAAATTTTTGCCACCACTTGTAAAGATGTTGTACACTTTATCTTTCGTAATCAATTTCGTAAATCATTAGTAATTATATAGTAGAAGAAGAGGTAACACTTAAACTCTAAAGTAATTTATAATACTCGTACATATTTTGTTTTTGCGTTTCTTTGTTTGCTATCTATCTTAAAGGACAATAAGCAAATCTGATAACATAAGTGGTAAATGACAGGAATTATGTAGTTTCAGTAAACTACATAATTATTTCAGAACATATTTAGTTTTTTAATATTGTTTGCATACTAACTGAATGTTTATAACTATTTCAAAAATATATACAGTATTTACAGCATAATCAAATTTACACATTAGTCAAATTTACATGTTTCGTTGGTACTGTCTAATAGAGATGTGGCTAAGGGATTTGGGTGCTGATTTAGTCTTCCAGTATAATTTCGCCTGAATCTACACGCAGAAAAAAAGTATGGTTGGTGTAACAATATTCGAAGAGCACCATACTATTGTTGGTTATATGGTTGTGGCACAACAATATTATGATCATCACAACAATAGTATGGTTCACACACAGCCATACTATGATCCCCATAACAATATTATGGTCCTCACAACAATATAATCATTCACCCACAACCATACTATGATCCCCACAACCATATTATTATTCACATTCAACCATACTATGATCCCCACAGCGATATTATGATCCTCATAACCATAGTATGTTTAACGTACAACTATATAGTATGATCCTCTTAATCATGATCCTCACAACCATAGTATTACTAACGCACAACCTTACTATGATCCCCAAAATTGTTTGTAAAACTGGAATACGTTGTTATTCAACAATAAAGAATTTTATTAAGTAAGTTATGTAACAATAGGAGTGATTTATTTTACAGTAAAAAAAATCATTTATAAGTATGAAAAATATTTTAGTTATACTAATCCTTAGTTTTTTTTTTGAAAAAGTTTAATTTTTATTACTATTATTGAGTAAGAATCGTAAAAATAACATTGTCAAATTAAAAAAAAAATTAAGGTTTTTCCAGTTTGATTGCCGTAATCATGTTATTGTTAACATAAAACCCATGAAAACAATACTTTACAATACAATACCATATTTATATTGTTGCTACAACCATATTTTCATTTTTAAATTTGGCAACAATACTTATGTTACATTTCAACAATATTAATATTGCAGCAATCATACTATTGTCAAAATTAAATTCAAAAAACAATGCTATGGTTGCGACGACCATACTTTTACTGCAGAGAACATACTATTGTTGCCGTGACCATATAGTAACCATATCTTTTCTCTGCGTGTACTAATTTCATCTTTAACAGAAGGCATGTTCAGGTCTCTCGATATAATGCTGTTTTTTACGAACCATGTAGCATTTGTGATCAATCTTAAGGTTTTAGATTGATATTTTTCCAATATATCTATATTTGAATTTTAAGACGTACCCCATAATTGAATGCCGTATGTCCAAACTGGCTTCAGAACTATTTTATAAATTCGTAATTTATTGGTCGTACTTAGATTTGATTTTGGGCCCAATAACCAATAGAGTTTTCGGATTTAGATTTTTAGTTGTGTCTGTTTTATATGCGGTTTCCAGGTTAATCGCCAATCTAGTGGCATACCTAAGTATTTGACCACATTTTGCTTAGGGATTTCTTATTCATATGTTTTAACTGGACAGCAATCTTTTCGTCGCAATGTAAATGTAATGTGACTAGATTTCTCTGAATTCTCTTTAATGTTCCACCTTTTAAACCATTTTTCGAGCAGATGGATTTGGGCTTGTATAAACGTTGAAGCTTCCTTTGGACATTTACTTGAGGCAATAATTGCCGTGCCATCTGCGTACGTGACTTCAGTAACCTCGTGGAGATGGGCATATCGGCAGTGAACAAAGTATATAAAATTGGACCTAGGACGCTGCCTTGAGGAATTCCTGTTTTAATTTCATAAATATCAGATTGTTCATCGTTTACCTTAACGTAGAAGTATCTTTGAGATAGATAGCTTTTAAAAAATAAGTAAAATTGCGTTGGTAGAACTATTTTAATTTTATAGAGGAAATCATGGTGCCATACTCGATCGAACGCTTGTTGAATGCCCAAAAATACCGCAGAACAATATTTTTTGTTCTCTAGAGTATCAGTTATTACTTAACCTATCCGGAGTGCAGTGCTTTTATTTGATAATTTTCAGTATATTCGCAGTTTCATTTTTCTTACAGTAATAAACCTATTTATTTGAACTTGTCGTAAAAGTTAATTTTGAACATGCTCCCATAATTCGCAGCCATTAACCACTACATGAACATTCCTCACACGAGACATGTATATGTTTATAATAGCTATATTCGATGGAGTCCTAAGCCAAACAACAGTTTGGAACAACCTAAGGCAGTGCTAAATGTTTAATGGTCTACAATGGAAACTTCAGGTTTAAAAAATTCTTGTACAGCAATCACATACATTACAGCTTTTCAAAAGCATCGATAACACATAGCGATTTCAGGTAATTTGTAAAGGAAGATGGTGTTTAACGTTTCTTTAACTACTGTGATCAACTTTTATACAAGTAAGACCTATATCTACATATATCAGAATGTGAGATGGGTTTTTAGGCCTCAATCTATTTATTAGCAAAGACCTAAGGATAATGAAAAATCTAAAGCGATTTTTCAAGCCTATAACACTGCCATACCCAAAGTATCTAGACCATCCGCCTATCCACACAAAACAATTACAATACACTGTTTCATGACTATGTCCTCTCTCCATGGCGAGGTCATAGAGGAAACTCGTTGAAATGTGTCCAACAAACATCCGAAATGACCATTATTTCGCCTATACATATGACATTAAAATAAACTATGCGCATATTGCGAAACTTATATCATTCATTATGGAAAGGCAGGCAGTCATACCCGAAATCTTCCATCTGCGACACCCTGCCTGTCTTCTACACGATCTTGTTTGATGCGAAGCAGGCAGAAAAGCTATAAATTTTGCACTCTTAATTATTTACAATGTTCACATTCGCTAGAGTATCTGCATGTCAGCGGATCCATTTTGCTAAGTCGTTGTGACAACTAGTTTGACAGATGTGACAGCATAATTGAAATATAAAAATTCTGTTTTCACGGCAATTTTAATAATGAATGTGCATGTGAATGTTCGTACATGTATGTGTATTAGCGCCTCAACCGTTTGGCCAAAATAATAGTAACTTTTCCACACACTGGAAAAAATACGAACACATACATACATACATTAATCGTATCTATTATGTACGTGCGTGCCAAACTGACATCGAGTTAAAGAATTTGTTTCTCATGAGTTATGGCTAAGACACGAAAGACATAAAACATATCCTTGACTTCCGGCGAGGTCCCCAATCAAAATGATTGTGTCGTGATGAATACTGAATCACTCTTTCGATAGTTGCCACAAGCCGTGTGAGATGGTGCATAGTAAAATTATATTTTTAGGTGTCGCCTTACACATGTCTTTGTCCTCCACATTGGCCGTAAATAAAAACTTCATTATTAGTATGTCAAATTTCATGACCGTAGTGAGATGATTTCCGGCTAGGAGGGTGGGCTTCCGCTGAAGAGCCAATCTATTTTGGGATGTTGTGTATATCCAAAATAGTTTCCTCAGCGTAGGTTACAATACTATGTGTGCCCTTTTCGTTATATAGGGTAATACAATCAATAACATTTATGACAAATGCTTTAAGAATTAAATATATAGCAGCATGTATGTTGTATGTTGAGCCTCAGCCTATCGGTGACTTACTTTACAAGCTCACAAAAAACATTCTGCTTTACTTAATCAAAAAGAAGTTTTGTTTACATTGAACGTTTAAATTTTATTACCGGTCTATTGCGACTGACAATGGAGGAAACACTCGGAGATAATAATTTCAAATGTAAACAAGAGTTTAAATAAATTCATTGATATAAAATACGAGTATACAATAAAAAATACATTTTATAAGTATATATTCCTAATGATCGAAAGTTCAGTGTTTGTGTCCGACTGAAGTCAAACGAAATAAAAAATGTTTTTTTTTTTTTTGAAAATAATCAAATACGTTAACATTTTTACCAATTCTTTAAATACTATGTTATTACCCTGCACTTTGGACGCTCTAGGACGGGTCCTATATTTAAACAGATTGTAAAACTTATGACATAATTCAGTTTGTAAGAAAATTTTAATATTTTAATTTTTTTTTGAAAAAAAGGACGAAAACAGCCAGTTTATTATTAAAAATATTTAGGTTTTATTTAGGACAATTTATACTAACGTTATAATAGAAGTAATTTAGTAGAACAATTTTTTTATTAAAAAAAGCACGCCCCAATTAAAACTAATTATAAAATTTTCACCTTTTCGAAAACAGGACCAAAGGGACTCTCCAACTTTAGAGATAAGATTTTAAAATGTTCTCTCATCACGAAAATTCGCTAAGACGAAGGAATATTTACCACTTTTTAGCTCATTTCATATGGTATAGCGTTGCATTTCATATGGTATAGCGTTTGCCATTAAAAAATAAGTCGGAACCCTACTTTCGGAATTTACTATAATCAACAAAGCCTTATATGTTTGGAAGAAACTAGTCACCTTTCGAGAAGGTTCGAACTTTTGTTGCATAGTGTACTTATAATATGTTATAACAGCGAACTAAAAAGGGTTTGGTTAATACGATGAATAGTGTGAGCAACAAAAATTTAGCACAAACATATTGAGTCCGATCCTGCTAAACTCCAGACAGAGGTGCTTATTCCTCTGAATAGTAGAGTTGTGTAGGGCATCTCATAGTCGACCACGCCCTAAAATCCAATGCTGCCATCTTAACTTTTCTCGTGAATGAGTGGTTTTTAATAAAGTTATTTACAAACTCGAGAAAATTTTTCAATATTATGCTTTTTTAACTGCTTTTAACATTCGCGCTACATCAAGTGGCAGATAAACCGAAACTACTGTATACTTCAGTAAACATGATCCCAGTAAGCAATTTGGTACATACTGCGCATTTCATTTTAAATGTTGTACACCAAGCGTGCGAAAAGTAGGTGCAAATTATTTTTTCCGCATAGCCTTTTGCCGTATCATCCGAACTTCCTTCTGCTCGACTAAAGCTAATAAAAAGCTATATAAAAAGCTAAAATACAATTGTGGCATACTGACGTAACTAATTTGGAATAAATTTAGTGAAAAAAGTGTCAATTTAAAAGAAATATGTTCAAACAGTATGTCAAGCAGTGTTTTGACGAAGCAAAACAAAAACTTATTTTAGGATTCTTTTTACCAAAAACTATCTTTTTTCTACGAGTTTTAAAATTTGTCCAGAACATTTTAGTAAGGAATTGTAATTACAATTACTACAAATAACGAGTACTTAAAAAAATAAATCATTAAGAATGAAATTAATAATTTCACAACAAGAAAATCGAAAACGACCCCTAATTACGTGTGTCAAGAAAGTTTGTTTACAAAGTTATTTTTTTTACGGATTTCTGCGGTTTTTTTTTACTTACCGTAAATCTGTAGGTATCTGTTCTCCATTTTAAAAGTGATTCAGTATAGATTTGACATTCAAACGTAACTTAAGTGTGACATAATTGATTACTTGAGAGTTGCTTAAGATGGTTTCTTTAACTATGTCTTTTGTAATAAATCGAGCCTCAATCAAGGAATGACTGCTTTCAGAACCTGCAAGCAGTAGACCGCCAACTATATCTCAGCGAACGGAGCGCATATTGCGAAGAAACGTTGACAAAAACCTACGAATTTCGACCAGACCCTAACTCGAAAAAAATATGATAAAAATTATTTGCATGCAAACATATTATGCAGGAAACATTAATATGTTTGTAGCAAAGTCCCTAAATATGCATACGCTTATGTGCAAACATAAATTGGTTTGCCCCAAACATTAATATTTTTGCAGTTATGTTCCCAAACATCCATATGCTTGTGTGTAATCATTTATATGTGTGCACCAAAACATTAACCTGTTTGCAGAAATCTATCCAGACATAAGTACGTACCTACTTCTTGAAATAACAGGCAATATTCCAATTCTATTTTTAACGTCATACAACAATCAATTTTGCGAAAGCTACATTATACCGAACACATACTTTATTAAAACATCAATTTTTTTGATTAATCCTTACAAGTTGTCGACTGCACTGTCCAAAAGAAAAAAAAAAACGTTTTACTAGATTTTTCCGCATTGCCGGTATGCTGGCGGTTAGTGCGACTTAGCTTGGCGCATTGGGTGTGATTCTTGCTGTCCATCTTCTGTGATGAGCGACATTTTCACCTCAGTGGATTCGTCAATAAGCAGAATTGCCGCATTTGGGCGAATGATAATCCAAGAGTGATTGTCGAAAAAACAATGCACCCACAAAGTGTGACTGTTTGGTGCGGTTTATGGAATGGCGGCATCATCGGGACGTTCTTTTTCCAAAATTAGGCAGGTAAGGCAGTTACTTTGAATGGTGTTCGCTATCGTGAGATGATAAAGAACTTTTTATGGCCAGAATTGGAAGATATGGATGTGGACAATATGTGGTGTCAACAGGACGGTGTCACTTGCCACACAGCTAACGAAACAATGACTGTTTTCCGCGACAAATTCAATGGCCGAGTTATCTCACTTCGTGGCGATGTTAATTGGCCGCCAAGATCATGTGATTTGACACCGTTTGACTTCTTTCTTTGGGGTTATTTGAAAGAAAAGGTGTACGTCAATCAGCCAGACACAATTCAAAAGCTTAAGGATGATATAATTCGGCACATTATGAGCATAGAACCTTAATTATGAATCAGCGTCTTCGAAAATTTGGACCATCGGATGGAGGTGTGCCGCCGAGATCGCGGCGGCCATTTGGCCGATATTTTGTTCCATACATAATTGAACCATACCAATATTATCATAATAAAAAGAAATGACAATAATTTGCGAAATAATTTGTGTTTCATTCAAAAAAAACGGCCCTTAAAATGTAACCACCCTTTATATACATAGAAATGTAAATCGATCCGTACATACATCCAATCTTTCATCCCTGGCATCAGGTAACTCATATGATCTCGCTTTTAAAACAGAGTTACTGGAGCTTCAGTTTTGTACTCTTAAGTTTTTCCATTCTTCTTTGTTGGGGAGTGTGAGAATCCTATGCACGCCAACCAATCTTTTAGCAGTTCTAGCTTTACGTTGAGACGTTCCAAACAATTCCGTGTTGATGGAGCAAGCGTGATTAGTTGAATTCTTTCAGCACTACAATGTGACGTTTTGTATTCCTCTTTTTTTGTACAAGAACTTCGACTGCATACTTAGGGTATTGGTTTTGACACACATTGTTTTGACTTAAAACTTCTTTATAAAGTTAGAATTGCCGTCATCATTAGCAGTTTTGTCATCATTCTCAGGAATACTTTTGTCTCCATCTGGAATAACTTCAACTCTTGACTCATTACTATTGAAAGCCGCTATTTCTTTCAACTTCCTGAGTTCTTTTCTGCAGTATCCACAAATTTGCAACCGTTTTAACCTCGTAGGGATTTTTTTTACTAAGGCGTCGGAAATATGTCGCATTTCTTATAATCTGTTTTTTTTCGTTGAAGGGATTATAACAAAATACAAAATAAATTTCTTATGCAAGCTGCGCCTTTTAAGGAGTCATAGGCATTTAGAAGATTAATTATATGAATTACACACATCTAAACATTAACACTGGTTCTAAAAAACTGATTTTTGAATGTCTTCAGTATGACAATAAATAGTTTTTTATGATTTTCTTGGTAGTATATTTTAATGAATGAGTCTAAAATGGTTCACAATGGGCAAGAGAGGCTTAGTGTGGGTTAACTGCGGGTTACATAATAAATATAATGATAATATAATGGTAATGATAATTTATCTGTTAACTTCTTCCTCTCCACCAAATTTCTGAAGTCAAGTGTCATAAAATTTCGAAAACTGCCCATAAATTATTTCCACCTCATTCAATAATTTGCAGTTAGCCTGTTATTTTGACAATAAAAATCACATTCAATATTACGTGCGCTCAAAACTACCTATAGGATTGACAAAAAAGCAACAATGATAGGCGGATAAAATTCTTAGTATATCAAACTTTTCAGTATTTAAATGTATAGGGTATTTAAAAGTTTATTTTTCTACAATTAAAGGAACAGTGTTTTTATTCCTGAGGTTTTAGAAATACTAACACAAAGATTTGTTTTTGAAAGATAAAAAGTTCCCCTCCCGCTGGAATACCATAGATCTCTTAAGGGGATAAGGCCTAAGCTTTCTTTTGAGGCAAAAATATTCTTATTGGGAAAAAAGTAAAAAAAAAATATTTTGCGAAAAAGTGATTTTTTTTATTTTTCTAAAAATATGACAACATTTGCTAGGAACAATATGTAATAAGTTACATGACTGCGAAAAAAAAGAGAGTCCATGACTAATCTCGTTCAAAGTTTGAGTTTACCTACTATCCAATAGGACTTACGGTGATAAAAGTTTCACTCTAATCGGAAGACATCGGTTAGTTAGTAAATCGATTTAGATTATAGTTGAAAGTCAATTATAAACATTCCAAGTTGATTTTTCTGTTGTCGATTACACATGCTAGCTAATAGATCTAAATTGATTTATTGACTACTACAAGTTGCCCATCAACGCAACCGAAAGACAGTTTCCTCACTAGATTTTTTAGTACCTGAAACACCAGTTTTATAGTTTAGCAAAGTCAAATAAAATATTATATGACTTTAGGAAATGAACCCTTTAGCTGACTTCGTAATAGTGCATTTTCACAATAATATTTTTTGTGGATAGTTTCTGGCAGTATCGCACGGAAACTATGAGCGTCTGATGTTATGCATCGCATCGGAGTAAAGAATGTCCATATCAAAAAGTCTAACATTTCCAGTAAAGTTAGAAGGCAGTTTTTGTTAAGTACACACACAAAATAATAGGTTGACAATCGGTCCGGACTACAAAAATTCTGTTCGACGGAAAGACTTTCTCTTACAATCACCAAATGCTGATATTCGGTTCGACGTACCATTAAATAGTAGGTATGCTAATATTATGGAACATTTTAACTACTCGTTTGCCAGAACCGCCTGTTTTGGAAATTATTCGTTTTGCATACAATTGTTCTTTGGTATCAACAGCTGCTTATGTCCACAAATAGTTTTGATCATATGACAATCTATTATTCGTGACCCCAACATAAAAATAAACAGATATATAAAAATCAAATAGAAAATGAAATAGGGTAAGAAGTTAAAGTAGTTCAATTCTTACTGCCAATTCGAACGGAATAAAAACATGTGTCTGAAAGCAATTAAAATATCGTCTTCTAAATGTAGTCTACCAAAGTTGACCACATGCTTAATTTGCCAAATTAGGGTTTCTTTGAGTTTGACTACAATTTTTTTTTGGCTTTTCTTAATTCCCTATTTGTTAGTGTCAACGCTGACGTAGCATACGCCGAAAATTTTAGCGCACGAACGAACTTTCGGCTTTGCTGATGGAACACCTGGATTTATTCGGTTGGAAAAATAATTCGGTTATGACAACAAATCTGTTCTCTGTATGTATGGACATTGGCCAATGACCACAATGTCCTTGTTCTAGATATTTTGTTTGTGCTTATAAAGGATCGTCGTCTGATAAGGAATTTGGTTTTCGCTCAAGTCATTCGTTCGACATTGCAGTTAGAAATTGGGTGGATAAGAAAACCCGGTGGTTAAAAAACCTTATTCCAACGTGACTGTATCTGAGTAAGCAGCAATAAAGTGATAGCCCTGTTTTTGTTGAACATCTTCCATTATTATGGTGGAAGAGGAAACCAACCGTAATACTATCAGAATACAAATAAAATTTGTTTAATGTTTGATATTGCCCCAATAGAATATATAAAGCTTATTTCATTACTTTTCTAATTTCTTTTGAAGGCCCTAGTACTTCTGGTTTATTCCCTAAGACACGAACAGAATTTACACTTTTTGTTAATAATTACTTAACTATATCGGTTTTGTAATCCAGTTTTATTTATTGAGGCTTATTACACTGTCCGATATATTACACTTGGACCGGATGGCATACGTCTGAAGCAGGGGACCAAGTGAACCTGCATTTACAGTTTTTCATTAAGTCATCAAGTTTCCTTTTTAAAGGACTTTCAAGTTTCAAAGGATTACATTTTTGAAGAAATATTTTAAAATTCTACTTCTGTTTAACCGATGTTCAAATTGGTTTAACACGAAAGAGGAGAATCGGGGCTATTTTATGATATTTTTGGTTTATCACTGCAAATGAAAGTGAAAAAGAGTTTCCATCCAAATTTCAACAAAAAAATAAATCAAAAGCCTATTTAAGTTTTCACCAATTTTTAAGCCAAAAGTCGATAAGTCATGAATCGATTTATACGACACTACTTTCTCTTAATAAAAAGCAATGTGTACCAAAATTACGGATATTCTCTGTTGTTTGGATAATTCGTTTAAGAAAATGAAGACTTAGGGGGGTACAGTAGTGATGTCTAACATTATTTCAAGGCATGAAATAAACTGAAAAAAAAGTATATATTTTTTCATTTTAGCGAATTTTTGAGGTTATATGAAATCGTATGGAGGTTATTTTTTGTTAAACATTTTAACATACTAATAATTGGTAAGGTATTCTTTTCGTCCTGTTTCGGAAAATGACTCATAAATAAAACCTATGATTATTTATATGTTCTACAAATAAACAATTTTAGCGTGTACTTTTGGTCCTCTTTTAGAGAAATAGTGTAAATGTGGGTAAAAAGGTAAATGTGGGTAAAAGAATAATTTTACAATATTTGTATTGCAGTTATGTTTAGAATGAAACCCAATATTGACAAAGATGGCTGCGTTGTTTCTAACGCTCAAACCTTTTATTGTTGTTTTTCTACTTCTTTTAATCAACATGTGTATTTACGATTTTTTTGCTTTTCAGTTGACACTGTTAACTAGAATAAGCTTTGGTGTGATCAAAATTTGATGTATAAATTTGACTTTGATGAAAATGGGGTGACTGAATAACGTTATTCCAAACAGATTTAACACAATCGTTTAATACCCAAACCATACAAAATAGACAATCGACCTATTAAGGTATTTACACATACATACAGAGATACAAGGATATGCAAGGAAGAATCTAGACACATATCCATTCAAACCTATTCCACGCCGTGGTTACAGATAATTTAAAAGCAATTTAACAAAGTGCATAAAGGAGATAGACTCGTTAAGCGCGATTTGTCATCTGGGTTTGTTCATGATTTCAATTTGACGCCATGTATCACATATTCATCTGCAACTAAGCATACACAACCCCACCAACACACCCACCTAGACTGTTTTACATACACACATTCACACAGCTCCATAGTCGTCTGTTGTGTAGGATAACGAAGGAGCGTATGTGTACACTTACCCACTGTTATACCCGACACCCGCCAACCCGCGTTAGCGCTTGTTTATCGAATTCTCTTTATCTTACCTGAAAAGAAAGAAGGAAAGCCAGAAACAGAAGATAAAGGAAATGTTTTTAAAAAATGTGAGGCTATTAATTTACTTTGAAAAAAATGAGAAATACCATAAAAAGAAAGTCGACATCAAGCGGAATCGACGAAAAATATCAAACCATGGAAAACGCCGTTAAAAAAGGCTGTCAACAACCGTCGACACAGGCGATAAAACTTTTTTAAGATTATAATTTGATTTATAAGCTGCGGAGAGATTCAAAGAAATATTGATAATACCGATTTTTTTCATTCATACATATGTATGATCAGACATACAACATACATAGTATATGGTTATGTACCCAGCAAGCATTTCAACGATTTCATTCATCGCCAACGACATTTAGTGACTTAATACTATCTTTGACATGTCTATTTTACAATAGTAGGTCATTTTACAATAACCTACTATCGTATTGTCACTTCTTACGCATGTACTCGTATGGTGACGATTGTTATCTTATGCACAATTTACATTTACTTGAATGATGGGGAAAAAAATTAACCAGTAAGAAAAGTCGCAAGTCGGGCGTTGCCGACTATCAGAAACACTACACCACTGCGATTTTTAGAGAATTAAGCACCTCTGTCTGGAGCTTGAGTAAGGTCGGAATTATTATATTAGAGTATTTTTTTTCGGCCATAACGCCCCATACAAAATTTTAGCGGCTTCTAGGGCTGCAGGACCTCAAATCGGTAGAGACCTTCGTGTGTGGGCAGGACATGGGTGTTGCTAGCTACTTACGCTACATGCGGAATTTGGTAAAAATCTAATGTAAAATGTGGCTTTTGTGTGGGGGCTATATGATGTAGTCCGGTTTCACCACAGTTAATTAATGGTCACTTATAAAGTACTATGCACAATTTGGGCATGATCGGGTGAAATTTGTAGCTTCGAAAGCTGCAGGGCTTCAAATTAATCAGATATGTGTTAGTCACTTGTAATGCTCTGTGCGAAAATTGGTCGGAATCGAGTGTAATATGTGGCTTTAAAGCTGTATGCTCTTAAATCGGGAAGGACCTTTATGTGGGGGCTATACGAAACTATAAACTAATGACGTCTAGTTTCACCTCTGTTAAATAATGGTCGCTCAGAACGTACCATGGTAAATTTCGGCGTGATCTGGTGTAATTTGTGCTTTCTAGAGCTGAAGGTCCGTAAATCGGGAGACAAAGACATGGACAAATTTCACCAGTGATGGGTGTTGGTAACTCGAAAAGCACTGTGTGAAATAATTTTGAGTTCGGATGTAATATGTGGCATTAAGAGCTGTAGGTTCTTAAATCAGGAATATCAAAATATGGACCGATGTGGATCAATTTCAATTCGTTTCGTCCTTATCATACAATGGAAGAATGTTTCAAGTTTCATCGAAATCGGTTCATAAAGGCGACTTGTACTTTGATTACAACGAAAGATGTACAAGAGGATGGGTTCTATCTTCATTCCTTTAAGATGTTGCAAACATCAGCACTAACTCGTAATACCCTGTACCAAATCTCTGGTTAGTTAAATTGTGATTAGTGAAGAGATCGGTAAAGAGTTTTTAGTGGAACTGTCGAAAAACTGTATATTAAATTAGTGGAAATGGTGTCTTTTTTTCTCGATATTTCAGTTTTAAAATGTGTATGCTTCTCACTGAGGCCTTTTTACTCCTTAACAGTATAAAAACCTCCGGTTTCAATTATCATTCCTACAACCAATTAAGCAAGATTTTGAAAAATGTTTCTTTTTTTTAATATGAAATGCCTTCAAAATCTTTTGAGTCGATCAAACCACTCGCATACGACTCAATTTCAAAACACTTTTTCGTCACATTAAAAATGTTTTGAACGTGGCTAAATAGTTACATTTCCTCACCACGACGGTTTTTGTCCTGATAGCGTAACTAAAACGATACTAAATGGATAGAAAATGTTTGTAAGGTACATACGTACCTACACACACAAACACGATAAATAATCGTATTTTGAACTTGAATTTTTCGGATTTAAGAAATGAAAATGAAATATTTAATGTCATTGCCATTGAATGGAAGTATTCTTTACATAGGAAAATTGGTATATCTTTGACATTGATATTATCGAAAAATGTTGCACAGTTTAGAATTGACCTTTTCTGTACGATGGTCGAAGGGATAGCTATGAATGGCATGTACGGATGTCTTTCACATTATGGGATTAGATGAAACAGAATAAAAAAAAAATCTTTTGTGAATATAAAGGTTGTCCTGAAAATTCCCACAAGACTTGAATTTGCTATCATTTGTGCTGTTAAGTATTTTCAACCCTTAAAAATAGAAAACGTTACGAGATTTACGGGTTAGTATAAATCGAGCACTAGACATGGGATTAACGCGTTTCAATTGTTGAACAATTTTATAATACAATACAAGATATAGAGTGAATGAAAAATGCAAATGAGTGTCGATATCGATACCATCGATAGAAAAGACGTTAGGATGACACTGTTGGGGCAACAATCAGCAATGGGTCTTGCGCGCATTAAAATATACTCTATTCACTTGACCCTATTCGGAAATGGACAGTAAATCGTGGCCAAGTGTCTCATCCATAATTCGTATTTAATACGAGTATCTGGAAGACTCGACCAATTGTCGAATGGATATAAATGACAGAGGTTGCTGTCATCCGCGAAGGAGTAGATTAGATTCACGGTCTGACCCAAACGATCGCCAATCAAAATAGGAAATAAAGTGGGTAAAAGGACAGAGCCTTGTGGTTCGCCTACGTTCAGCCGTTTTTTGTTGGATAAGAACAACAACAACTCCTAGTGTGCGTGTTTTTTGAACGTAATCGTC
Source organism: Hydrotaea diabolus (assembly GCA_963513945.1). Classification (NCBI taxonomy): domain Eukaryota; kingdom Metazoa; phylum Arthropoda; class Insecta; order Diptera; family Muscidae; genus Hydrotaea; species Hydrotaea diabolus. The sequence continues at coordinate 91,714,534 of OY740716.1, forward strand.
TTAAACTGTCATTTTTATACTAGATCAATGGAAAAGTCTATATTAAGAGCATTAACAATCTGTAAAAAGATCCCAATACGCTTAAAAGAAACCATGAAAATGGATCCAATTTTGTATCAAAGTTTTTTTTCTAAATGTCAGAGCACACTTATGCTTTTTTTGTTTAAAACGCTACTGCTTTGGACGCTGCTTCCAATGAAACCGCGAATACACACGCTATCACACGGAGGAAAAAATATGTTAAGCATATGTTTGCATGTAATCATTTATATGTTTAGAACGCGCTACAAACATATAAGTGGTTGCATTTTCGCAAAATAGGTTTACATATTAATGTTTGGGTGCAAACAAATCTATGTTTGCAAATAAGCATCAAATGTGTTTTCACATTGCTACAAATAGTATATTAATGTTTCCTGTAATATGGTGGGAGAGGTCATTCCAGTTATAACAGCACATACTATTATACTTGAAAATGCACGAAGACTACGTACATACCCAGCAAACCAACCCTTGTTACGATTTCGATTAGAATTCTCTATAAAGTTCAGATATTGTTCAGAATTGTCTGATATCAGACATTGTGGGCAAATTTGGTTTATTGGGTATGTAAAAAGAAATTTATTTTTAAATTTGAGCCGCTATTATTCCAAGAAATCAAGTATCAGTTTTTTTAAAGTTCAAGTTATAATTTTAGCTTAAACGATATTATGTAATATATATAATATCGCAAGCCAATCGGACTATTATAATGGACGCTACAGCGCTTTTAAGGGGGTAGGGTGATGCCACATATGTATTTCTCAGCAAAAACCCACGGTGCTAATTGAAACAAAACAACAAGTTTTCAGAGAACGATCTATGACAACTATGTGTGAAAAAAATATCGGACAAATGCTCGCCATATTTGATTTAATGACTCTGAAGCATAACAGAGTTTTAATATCGTTAATGATCCGAATTATCTCATCCTTTAGCTCTCGAATTATTCTTGGCATGTTTTCTTTTAAATATCGCCAAAAAAAGTCCAATGGTGTCAAATCACATGGTCGTGTCAGTCAATCAACATCGCCGCGACGTGAGATAACACGGCCATTGAATTTTAAGTGTAAAGGAGCCACTGTTCGTAGGCTGCGTGGCATGTGTCACCATCCTGTTGGAACGGTATATCGTCCAGGTCCATCTCAATTTGTGTCCACAAAAAGTCCGTTACCATTTCGCGATAACGAACACTATTAACGGTATTGCCCGATGACGCCTCCGACCCATAGATCGCACCAAACAGTCACTGTTTGTGGGTGCATCAGCTTTTTAACTATCACTTAAGATTCTCAATTGTCCAAATGCGGTAATTATGCTTGGTTGCGAATTCACTGTGGACGCATTTGGTCGATTATGCTGACCAAAAAAATCACAAAGTGCACAAAATGCACTTAATTTTGAATGTTGAATTTGAAAGTTGAATTTATATTTGTTTGTTGTTAATACGAGTCTTTTTCGATTTTTGATATCTCAAGTGGGCGGTGCCACGTCCATTCACATACAAATTTAATATGATCATAACTCAAAAACTATAAGAGCTACGGACATTTGTGGAAAAGTAAGAGGTGGTCACGCCCCTTTTATTTAAGCGCTGCAACATCTACAACAACATGCTGGTCGTGACATTTTAACAGTAAGCTACTGTGACCAGGAGATTTTCACGTGCTATAAACGGATACTACTTAAAACGGGGCGTGGCACCGCCCACTTATCCAAAACAACACACCCAAAGCCTAAAATATAAGAGTTAGGAACATCCGATTTGTTAAAATTTTGATATAATTTGCTTACTGACAATTTGAATCTTACTGAAGTACTTATAATACCAGCTTTAAAATAAAAGTTTTCGGGGGAAAAATGGGCGGTGCCACACTCCTTTTAAAAATAGTGCACATATATTATAGTAATTCCTAACACACAGTAGCAAACAGTGTAACTTTCAAGACGATATGCTTATAATTATAAGTATGTTCATTACATTGATTTTAAAAAAAGGGAGAGTGGCACCGTCCACTTTTACCCCGTACTTAATTCATTACACTATAAAAGTATATATTTCAAGTCCGATGTTTCTGACTTAAATACTTTATGAGTTCTGTCCGTTTAACAATTTTGGACGTAAGCGGTGTCACGCCCCCACTTTATGACAATTTATTCGGCAACAATAGCTAACTGTGTAAATTTTAAGACTATCTACTTATAAATATGGCCATTACATTGCTTTTAGAAAAAGGGGTTGTGGCACCTCCCACTTTTCCCTTGAACGTATCTTATTATGCGCTAATAGTATATATACCGAATCTGATGTTCCTAACGCTTATGGTCTATAAGCTTTGAAAGTGTTAAGTTTATAATACCGTATAATACCGTTAAGATTTCAAGACGATTGGACTATTATTATTGGCGTTTCAGTGCCGCCCACTTTTCCCAGCACGTAGTTTATTACTTAACCTAATGCAAAGATTCACAAACCCATACAATAGTACATTTCGTCTTCGTATGAGCCAAATACACATGTTTAAATGTTATTTCTTGTTTCAAATTAGTACATTCGAAGTGTTCTAAGATTGGGAGCAAAAAATAACTATCGTAAACGAAACGAACGCATCGTAACTTCATCGTGTAACTCGTGCACGCAGAAAAAAATATGGTTGTGGTGACAATATTCGAAGAGGATAATACTATTGTTGGGTATATGATCCCCACAACAATAGTATGATTTAAATACAACCATACTATGATCCTCACAACATTAGTATGATTCACACATTACCATACTATGATTCCCACAACCATAGTATGATTCACACTCAACCATACTATGATCTCCACAACCATAGTATGATCCTCACAACCATAGTATGTTTTATATACAACCATAGTATGATCCTCACAACCATAGTATGATTCACACGCAACCATGTTATGATCCCTACAACCACACACAATTATACTATGATCACCAATATAATTTATTAGAATTTGTTTAAGTTGTCGACAATAGATTTGATCCCCAATATTATTTATTAGAATTGTCAACAATAGATTGAAATTATGAAAATTATTCAAAAATACATTAAATTCAAAATAATACGAGTGATTTATTTCACAGTAGAAAAAATAAGTTGAAATAAATGTAAGCGTTTTTATTAAAAATATATATAAAAATATTCACTTAAATAAAGCCAAAGCAGCTTGTGACAAAATATTTAATTTCGATAAAAAAAAGTACTGTTATTGCATTAGATCAGTACCAATAACATTTGTTCTTAAAAGCATATTTAAATGAAGAAAAATTACAATCATACAGTATGATTGCCGTAATCATATTATTGTTAACGTAAAACGCATAACACAATACTTTTGTCACATCAACCATATTTATATTGTTGCTATAACCATATTTTCATTTTTAAATTTGGCAATAATACTATTGTTACATTTCAACAATATTAATATTGCAGCAATTATACTATTGTCAAAAATAAATTCAGTTAGCGATGCTATGGTTGCGACGAACATACTTTTATTGCGGAGAAAATATTATTATTTTCGTGACCATGTAGTAACCATGTTTTTTCTCTGCGTGTGCAAGCAGAGAATCTGGTCACACAAGCAGTCTATGTCTACTACGAGTATTTTGGTTGACTTTTTGTTGACATTGTCATCGATGCTTCTACACTTTTTGCCTTTGATGTGTACAGAAATATTTGACAACTGCATAGATGTGCTTCTAGTTAATTTGTTTATTAATTAAAGTTTTTTTAAGAGCAACGTGAATTTTTCTGATGTTAAAAAGTCCAACACAAAAAGGCTCTATCGCACAATATTTATCTTATGAAAGTAATCTAGTTATTTTTTTCCTCAACAAAACATAATTTTTACAAAAGAATTGCATATTACCAGTGTAAAAATCTAGACTGTTGACTACAACTACTTACATCTACTACTGATTCCATGGTCTAATGTCTCCTTATGATACAAGATAAAGAGAACATAGAATAGTGTGGAAGCCAAATAAAAAGTGCTGACCAAAGACAGAGAGCAGTAAAAATTATTTTGGTTTTTAAGTTTTTGACTGTGCTAATATATCGTTTTCTGTGTTTCAATTTGACTTCCTTGCGTTCTTGTGATTGCTTGTGTACAAACGAATGTGAAAAACCCCGAGAATTTGTGCGTATGTGAAGTGCACGCAGAAAAAAAGTATGGTTGGGGTGACAATATTCGAAGAGGATCATACTATTGTTGGGTATATGGTTGTCACACAACAATATTATGATCCTCACAACAATAGTATGATTCACACATAACCATACTATGATCCCCACAACCATAGTATGATTCACACTCAACCATACTATCATCTCCACAACCATACTATGATCATCACAACAATAGTATGATTCACACTCAACCATACTATTATCTTTACAACCATATTATGATCCTCACAACCATAGTATGTTTCTCATACAACCATAGTATGATCCTCACAACCATAGTATGATTCACACGCAACCATACTATGATCCACCCAACCATAGTATGATTCACACTCAACCATACTATAATCCCCAAAATTATTTATTAGGATTGGTTATTGTTCTTATTAAAAAATAGAGATTTTTATTAAGTACTTGTATGTTATTTTAAATTGCATTACTATTAGTTCATAGCCAGATTTGATGCCATGTTTTTATTAAACATTTCATTCAAGAAACAAAAATATATATTCCAACGGTCAAAAATACTTTTAGTTGCCAGCAGAGGTGAATGCTACTTCACCATCCGTAGACACCAAGTAACGAATGTGATTTTACCGTGATCAATGGCTATATACTTAAGTGCAGGCAGATTTTAAATAAACGAGAACCAGTCGGTATTAGAGTATTTCACCGAACAAAGAAAACACAATAAAAATCCCTTAAACTACATTCCGATTGTTGTTGTTTTTTTAATGAACAGCAACCATTCACTGTATCGTGTGTATGTGTTTTTTGTATATCAAAAAAAATATACGCACACACATCCATGTATGCTCTATAAAACCTGTTTTGTTATGTTCATAGTCGCAACCATACTGTATGATTGCCGTAATCAAATTATTGTTAACCTAAATTTTAAACAACAATACTTTTGTTGCACCAACCATCTTTGTATGGTTGCTACAACCATATTTTCATTTCTATATTTGGCAATAATACTATTGTTACATTTCAACAATAGCAATATTGTCGCAATCATACTTTTGTCAAAATAAAATTCAAAAAACAATGCTATGGTTGCGACGAACATGCTTTTATTGTAGAGAACATATTAGTGTTACGGTGACCATAGTGTAACCATATCTTTTCTCTGCGTGTGTGTTTTCTACATCGCACATCTTATATAATTTATCGTCTTTGGTGTTGACCACAATTACAAAAATATTGTAGAGAATCACTTGTTCCAATGCCTCCAAGTGGTTCCAAGAGAACCATCTAATCAATGCTTCCAAGAGTACATGTAGATTCTACAGCAGAGATAATTGGCTGGAGCATAGTTAGTCTGTAGTACTGGTGACACAGTCAATAATTAATCAGTACAGTGTCACTATCGACATTTCCTACACGAAGACAAAAAGTATGGTTGGATAAATATATTCGAAGAGCATCATACTATTGTTGGGTATATGGTTGTGGCACAACAATACTATGATCCTTACAACAATAGTATTATTCACATACAACCATATTATGATCCCCAAACCATATTAAGATCCTTACAACAATAGCTTGATTCACACACCACCATACTATGATCCTCACAACCATAGTATGATTCACACTCAACCATACTATGATCCCTACAACAATAGTATGTTTCATATGCAACCATAGTACGGCCCTCACAACCATCGTTTGATTCAAACGAAACCATGTTATACTTATAGTCCCTACAAACATACTATGACCCCCAAAATTATTTATTAGGATTGGGTTATGTTTTCAGCAATAGAGTTTTGTATGAGTAATTAACTTGTTTTAAGTAAACTATTTAAAAATATATAAAAATTAAAATAATAGGAGTGAACTAAAAGTAGAAAAAATGATTTAACCAAATCAAAAGCAGTTTGTTTTAATTTTTTTCGCTAAAATATAAAAAGTAATGCTATTGAATAAGATTCGTAAAAATGAAATTATTCTACTTATACTAGAAAGCGTTTTCAAATGAAGAATTACAATGATACAGTTTGATTGCCGTAATCAATAAAACTCAAAAGTTTTAAATTTGACAACAATACTATTGTTATAGTTTAGCAATACTATTGTAACATATATACTTAGTAGGGACATAAATAATGTTACACACGTTTTATGCTGTAAAATAAAAAGTACTGAATGTTTTTGGACTAAATGTTTTTTAATATATTTATTGATGTATATTGTATCCAAAACGAATCTACTTATTCGAAATGTCCGCCTTTTGTCTTTACACACGCCTTAAGTGTCATTGGGAAATTGGCCACAGCTCGAACAAAAGCAGTCTTAAGAGATCCACTGTTGGGGTATCTTATGTGACAAACCTTGCCCTTTAAAACCGTCCACAATTTGTAATCCAACGGGTTTAAATCTGGATTGCCTGAGGGTCATTCTTCAGAGGAAATTAACGCTGGCAAATTGTTTCGAAGCCAGGCCTGGGACGCCTTATAGGCCGTCGCAGAATTCTGCTGGAAAGGGCATGGCTGGTTTTGGAACAGGGAATTGTTAAGAGGCTTCACAACAGCTTCCAAAACAGTTTCTTGGTAAACTTTGTCCGCTGTTTTGACTCCTTGTTCGCAGAAATGCAGTGACCCCATCGTAAGAGACACCTAACCAAACCATGACTAAAGCTGGGTGATGACCCTTTTCCACCCTTGGGATCAGTTAAGATGTTTTCTTAGATGACCGCGCAAACACTCTGTCATTTTGCTTGTTAATTTTTTCCTGAACGGTAGAAAATTTTTAATCGGTGAACAAAATTATTCTGTGCAAGGTTTCAGCGTGCTTCACCAAAAGACGTTTGCGTTTTTCAATCCTACTTTTTTTTAAAGCTGCAGTCAATATATGTCCGGTACGTCGTTTGAAAGCCCCAAGTCCCAAGTCTTTTTTAATGATTCGACTCATGGACTTTTGCGTGATATTCATCTCACGGCCCATGATTTTTTGTTTTCGGAGCGGATTTCTGTGAATTCTTGATTTAACGGCTTCGATGACATGTGGTGTTCGAACAGAGCGTGGGCGGCCCCACCAGAGGCGGTCTTTTACATCTCCAGTCTCCTCAAACAGTTTAATGCATCGGTAGAAGAACATGCGGCTAATCCCTAGTGGCCGGAGCGTTTTAAAAATATCGTTTTTTTGTTTCATTTCACGCTTGAAAAGCGCTATTACACCGATACGGTTCTCATTATCTGACCACTCCATGATGAAAGTTGACTAACGCTATTGAGGTAAGCTTTCAAAACCCATATGACATTAACGGGGTATGTTCAGATCCACTATTGAAATGTGTCCAACGTTGTAACAGTATTTGCGGCCCTACTAAGTATACTACTGGTATTGTTACATATATATAAACAATACTATCGTTGCGATAAACATATTTGTATTGCATAGAACATATTATTGATCCATTACTATATTTTATCTCTGCGTGTACAGGGTGTATACAAAAAATCGGCTACTGCGCACATGTGCACGCAGAGAAAAAACATGGTTACTATATGATCACGGGAACAATGAGATGTTTTCCGCAATAAAAATATGTTCATCGAAACCATGGTATTGTTTTTTGAATTGCATTTTGATAATAGTATGATTGCGCCAATAATAATATTATTGAAATGTAACAATAGTATTGCTGCCAAATTTAAATCTGAAAATATGGTTGTAGCAATAATATAAATATGGTTGGTAAGACACAAGTATTGTTCTTTTGGGTTTAATTTTAACAATAATATGATTAACTCGATCAGTATGATTGTGGTATTTCCTAATTTGAATATTATTTTTAGAACAATGCTATTGTTACGAATCTTATATAATACGATATCGTAATAGTACTTTTTTTAAGTTAACAAAAAATTGTAGAACAAACTGCTTTAGATTCAGAAATTTTTAATAAATGATCGCTTATTCTTTTTAAACGGATATTTTCTACTGTTAAATCATTCCCATTATTTAGAATTTTTTATATTATTAAATAATTTACTAAATGTAAATCTCTATTCATACTATGGTTGTAGGGATCATAACATGGTTGCGTGTGATGCATACTATGGTTGTGAGGTACAAGCTATGGTTGTATGGGAAACGTACTATCGTTGTGAGGATTATAATATGGGATCATAGTATGGTTGAGTCTAAATCATAATATGGTTGTGGGGATCATAGTATGGTTGTGTGTGATCATTCTATTGTTGTAAGATCATAATTTGGTTGCGTTTGATGCATACTATGGTTTTGAGGACCAAGCTATGGTTGTATGTGCAACATACTATCATTGTGAGGACTATTATATGGTTGTGGGGATCATAGTATGGTTGAGTGTGAATCATAATATGGTTGTGGGGATCATTGTATGGTTGGTCGTGAATCATACTTTTATTGTGAGGATCATAATATTGTTGTATTACAACCAAACTATAGTTTTTTTCTTCGCGTAGGGAGCTTTTGTGTATCTTTGATCTAATGTTTAACGAACATTCAACAATAAATTCTGCCGACAATTGTCGGATAATGAGCACACGGGGAAAAAATGTTGGAAATATGTTTGCATGCAAACATATATATTTTTGGAACATGGTACAAAAATTTAAATGTTAGTATTTCAGCATAATTGGTCAACACAAACATATTATATGTTTAGGATAATATTCCAGTATATTAAAATAGCATATGTTTGAGGATTAACATAGTATATTTTGTGAAAAACAATGTTTCACCATTTTTATTAGTAGCTAGTTATCGTTCTAGTGATGAGACGTAGTGAAAGCAGAACGCATTAAGAGAAAAGAACATCAGAGTGTATTAAAAAAAGTATTTCAGTGCATAAAAATAAATTTAAATTAGTAAGGATTATTGAAAAAAAAATCTATGTTTTAAAAAAAGTATCTGTTCACTATAAGGCAGTTATCTGCAGAATTTTTTGTTTATTGTTTGCTAAACATTGGATTAATGCAAGTAATATCAACATGTAGGTACGTCTTTATGACTGTTTAGATTTCGGAAAACACATTTATGTTTGGGTGCAAACATATAAATATAGACATGCAAACATATGCATATATATACAAACATATGTTGTGCATTGCCGTTATTTTTAAAAATCGTCTAGGTTGTCCCACTGCGACGAGAAGTATCAGTTAATACCTTCAGTCGAAGAGAGCGAAGCCCATATCATCGTCACACTTCTTCCTCATTTTTCTTCTTCTCAGATTCAGTTTTCGCAGTCTACTGTTGTCAAATTATTCCACTTTACTATGAAAAAAATTATGTTCGACACTAGTGGTTCAGAAGATTCCGTTCCTCATTCTAAAGGACCTTTTTTTGGGAGCTACTCTAAATCATAGACCCCTTTGTCCAAATTTCACCAAAAATGTGTGCTGGTTGTTTGTAACACTCCATCCGAAATTTGGTCGGAATCGAATGTAATATGTGACTTTTAGAGCTGTAGCTTCTGCAATAGGAGTGGCTCTTGCGTGGGAGGAAATTTTAGCGTGATCGTCTTCAATTTGTTGCTTCTAGAGCGGCAGGATCTCAAATCGGGAGTGAGCTTTGTATGGGAGCTATTCAAAAACATTGACCGATATAGTCCAATTTTCCCATAGTCGAAATCGGATGTAATAAATCGGGAGTCCCACATAAGAAAGATAACCATAGAAATTCGGAATCAATCGGTATACTTAACAAAATGTATATCCCCATTTCTATAGGGAGTTGCAAAATCCGCACTAGGTATAAATAACCAAACGATGCATTATACTCCGTTTTGCGAAAACATTTTTCTAGAATTTCAGGAATTTTTGCACGAAAATTCCCACTTTAATTCAACTTTGAAGTAGAATTCTAGGGCTTTTTTATATCATGTGTCAGATGCAATGTTGTTACAAGTGATAGAATACAATTTATGTAGTCTTAAATTTGACATATTTTGACTATTTTAACATTAGGATTGCCATAGAGAACATGCTACATCAAGAACTCTTTGGCTCTCAAACGACATCGCTGTTGGCAGAATTCCCTCCGGCCATGATCTCGCCAGATTCAACTGATGACGTTGCAAAATACAAATTTAATTTAAAAATTACTATTTTGCAAGTTACAGTTTGGCATAATAAAATCGTACTTACAGCAAAATAGTTACACCAATAAAAACATTCGCTTGGCCTAGTACTCGTATTACGATACTCACTTACACTCACACACCCAATGGTTGCAATTTCGCTTAATTTGCTTTTACACCACAGCAGCCGCCTAGCGAATAGAACAATCATATTTTGTTTCTTAATATCCCACTAGTATCTTGAGTCCACAGATTTCAAATCTCAAAGAGCTTATGCGTGTTCTGCGTGATATTACCTTAATGACTTTTAGCACACTTCCTCACAGACACAAGGCTGAAGCAGTCCCGAGTATCAGCACCGAAGCCATATCGCACATGGCCAACATCGCCTACTCGCACCAGCTCGAGTGGTGCTACCACATCTCATTACCGCCGAAACCACCCACCCGCTGCAATACACCAACCTCCAGGAAGGAAAATGACAAAGATTACCTTGAGGAATTTGACTATGCTTGCCTCTAAAAACCCCCCAAGTATTTAATGTGAAATTGCAAAATGTGGCTGAGTGTCGTCGCAACAGACGTTCACAACAACAGCAAGTGTCAAAGTAAACAAGTGAAACTAACAGCATTTCGCTTGAGGTGTTATTTCGTTTCGACCAAATAAAAGGTTACAATCATCTTAATTTTTCATTTTTAAATTGTACGCTTTTAGTAATTCTTCGATGGTTTAAATCTCAGAACTTTTTCAAGTGAAAAAAGGACCGACCTTCCCGATACACAGAGAACTGTACTTTTCACACGGCCGCGAGGCGGTTTCCCTCTTGTCTGATATTCATAAAGGATAAATCACAGCACTCCTTTCATTTGAGCCTTTATCAACGCCGTTTTTATTTTTGAGGAAGGATTGAAGAAGACAAGTGATTGTTAAAACTGTATTTGTCAGAAAAACAATCAAAATTTTCTCCGTATTTCGTTACAGATGTACGGGCAAATTCTATATCACTCAGTGTGAGCTGCGTTTTATGAAAATGTAAAATCCTCCATTAATCATTTACATTCCACTTTCGGTATTTTAAGCGAGCGCGTATGAATAGAATTGGCGGAAGCGGAATAACAACGCACACGAGCATGAATTTATAGGAGGAATGCATGAATTTATAACTATGGTGAAATAGAGCGTGAAAGATGGCAACAATTGTGTATTTAGGGGAGGAAACTCAAAGGTTTAATAGCTAAAGACGGATGAAATGGAACATTTTGATTTCTCAATTTTATTTTACGCTTCACCTAATCATGTCAGAAAGAATATTTATAGAAATAACTTTGCAAATGAAACCATATGGTGGCTTACACGTCATGCCAAAGAGTGGGCTTCGGCAGCCAGCGTTGCCTGTTTTGAACATTTTTAGGAGTGCTAAACAGGTTGCTCTGATTTTTTAGCTAGATGCCAAATAAATGCTGTTTTATTCTAGCCAACCCAAAGTAAACATTGAACCACAGTAACTAGCCGTTTAACTTTTTGGTCCCCCTTGTATTTCAATGTTAGCGATATTACATCATTTTTGAAGACGAGCTATGCCACTAATTTCCACTACGTAAATTTTACATCTGACTCAGAATAAAAAAGCAAGTCTGATTTAAAAAAAAAAAAAAAATTATCAGACATTACCTTAGAATAACCAGACTTTGTATAGTACATACAAGATAAATTCACCTGCTCTTTTTACGATTCCAAATAAGTATCCTCAATAACTGTATTAACAACTAATCCTACACACGTACCCACCTCCTCACCTCAAAACCCTACTTTCGCACTAAAATGGAATTAACTCGTGAACATTTTCGTGCGATCATTTTTCACAACTTTCGACGTGGATTATCATGACAAGAGTGCATCGATGAACTTAAATCTTTGTATGGCTATGATGCACCATCCTATACCACTGTGAAAAACTGGTTTAATGAATTCACTCCTGGCCGATGCTCGCTCAAAGACGAAGGTCGTGACGGTCGTCCAAAACGGCCGTTGTGTCAGAGAACATTGATGCCGTGCGTGAACTGATAATGCAAGATCGTCATGTGACATACCGTGAGATAGAGGCATCCTTGGGCATTTGTTTCACCAGCATATATTCGATATTGCATGAACACCTGGCCGCAAAAAAGGTTTGTCCTCGTTGGATCAGGCACAATTTGACAATCGCTCAAAAAAGGCTCGTGTCGATTGGAGCAAAGAAATTTTGGAAAAATACGATCGCGGTGCTTCAAAAGACGTTTATAAGATCGTCACAGGTGACGAATCATGGATCTATGCGTATGAGCCCGAAACAAAACAACAATCGACGGTGTGGGTCTTCGAAGACGAGAAAAATCCAACGAAAGTTGTTCGTGGAAGAAGCACTTCGAAGCAAATGGTCGCCTGTTTCTTCGGCAAAACTGGTCATGTGGCGACTGTTCCGACTGTTCTAGGACGGTCAATTCTGAGTGGTACACCGCAATTTGTTTGCCAAAGTCTTCGGAGAAATTGGAAAACGAACAAGAGAAGACAAACCATTGTGCACCATGACAATGCGAGCTCTCACACATCGGCTCAAACCAGCGTCTTTTTGACCGGCCAAAACGTCGGATTGATGGATCATCTACCATACAGCCCTGACTTGGCAACCAATGACTTCTTTTAATTCCCGCTCATCAAGAAAAAGTTGCGTGGTCAACGATTTTCGTCGCCAGAAGAATAAGCAGCCGTCGTGTATTTATTAAGGATAAGATTGAAAATATACCTTTAATTTGTCCGATAGTATATTTAAATATGTACAGTGTAAGGGTGGTTCCAACTACGCTATTTTTGGTGTAAAATTATTTTTTATTAATTCAACTTACAAAATTTGTGGAAATAATCAACATTTTAGAACCCATTTACCATTACATCATGTAGCCACCTTTTGCCTTGACTAAAGCCCTTAAACAGTTGAAAATTAAGTTGCATGCTGCATGAATATGCGGTATTTTGGTCCGTTCCCATACAATGGTTTTCTGCAACGTATCCATACTGACAAATTTTTTTAGTGTTCATCTTGCTCAGATGGAATAGACCACGATTGAGGTGAGCAACATGGTTCGTAGGCTCAACTTTTCGTCAATGCCTTCAGTAAGGTAACACGATGAGAGCTTATGAACACAATGTAAACGCTTGTTATTGGTATTAGTTTGACTAGTTAGCATTATCGGTGTGTTAGTGTTGCCAACGTGAAGGTGGTAAACCTTCAACCGCCGAACCCCCTGTATATAAATATGAATTAAAAACAATATAAATGAGAGTATTGATTAATGCGATTACTATGCTTCTTTTGGTGACGCTTTCTTGCTTTTTTCTTAGGAATGTCTTGCTCGATATTTGAATTAGTGACCTGACCTGTTAAAGGATTGTTCGCTTGCCAGTGCTTTTGGGTGCCCCACAAAAATCAGTGTTTAATCGCTGTTCCAGATGGTTTATTGAAATCGCTGAGATTTCTGATGACTCCATTACAGAAAAAGAGACAATGTTTTTAGCCTGCGTCCGCAAAAAATATTTATTCTGATGCGCGAGGTACGTTTAGCCCCAAAAAGGGAAAGTTTTCACCTACGGAGAGATCTCGGCCATTGACAATCATAAACAGCTTATGACCATAAGCAATCATTATGCAAAAAGTCAGGATTGAGGGACGAATATAACTAGATCGTCTTTGAATTTTACGAATATCAATTAATCATTATATCATATTTTTTTGTGACTAACTAATAAAAAAAACTAACTTATAAAACTAACTTATAAAAACCTATTAAACACGGTTTTTATAGTCCGATAGGCAATAATGTGTGCCTGTCCTAAGAATAACCAGATAAAATAAAACATTTATGACAGGTAAAGGTAATTTGTTTCTTGCCCTTAAGGATGTGTTAAGGTATCAACTGTAAGACACATATATTTGGCAGATGTGCTGATACGAAGTGGTGATTTATTGAAAAAGTCTGATATCGTGTATCAAAGATGGCCAAATGTATCCACATACACATTTAATATGTAAATGTATAAGTATGTAAATGTATAGTGGTATAGTAGTATAACATTAATACGCAACTCTTCTCGAATCTCATGCACGAGATTCGTATAATTGTTTTATTAAATTATACTTTAACTTTTAGGGTATTTCATGGATTAATGTATGAAAAAAACTATATCAATGGATGGCTCTTTTCTCATAGATTTGCAGACATATTATTTTTTCGTTTTGTTCACAAATCTAGCTTATAAATTAAAAACTTAATTACACAATACGAGTATTACATAACAAATTCTCAGTGGTTGTACTATTGATGTTTTTCTGTGAATAGAAGAAGCCAAAGATGTGTGTACGCAGGATTATCATAAGTCCTCCTTTCGAAGGACATGTCCTTCTTTTGAAAACTGTCTTCCCTCATTTTTTTAAAAAAAAATGAAATTTGTCATCCTGTTGCTACTTATATCTATTGAAGTTTTATTCATAATTCTTAAAAAAATTATAGTACTAGAAAATGCATTTTAAAGAATTTCTAGCTGTATTTTACACAAAAACTCGAGATTTATGTATATAAAAATGTCAAATATTTCCCCATAAATTGGGGTGATTGCAGGTTCATAAAAGCCCTAGAAACCAATATAAATGGGGAAATGAATCCAGTAGTATAATGCTCTAAGGGATTATGAATTTAATTAGAAGACATTTTTTTTCTAAAGATAACTTCACTGAATTTCCCACAGTTTGACAGCTATGGTCCAAAAATGGTGAAAACATATAGAAAAAATTAAAAAATTGACATTTGTTTTTGTTTGTTTTACACCGTTTTCTCATCTATACCTACAATTGAGCCGAAGACAGGAAAACAAAATTCCAATTCGTTAAAGTGTTATTGCAGTAAGAAAAACTGCATGTTCCTCGAAAAAATAAATTTGTATCCAAAATACAAGTACTTAGTAGGGACATAAATACTGTTACACACATTTTATGCTGTAAAATAAAAAGTACTGAATGTTTTTGGAGCAAATATTTTTTAATATATTAATTGATGTAAATTGTCTCCAAGAAAAATCAACTTATTCGAAATGTCTGCCTTTACACACGCCTTAAGTCGCACTCGCAATCGTCAATAGCTGCACGAACCTCGTCCATTGGAAAATTGGCCACAGCTCGAACCAAAGCAGTCTTAAGAGATCCAATGTTGGGGTAACTTTTGTGACAAACCTTGTCCTCTAAAACCGTCCACAACTTGTAATCCAATGGGTTCAAATCTGGACTGCCTGAGAGCCATTCTTCAGAGGAAATTAACGCTGGCAAATTGTTTGAAGCCAGACCTGGGACGTTTTAGCCTTATGGGCAGGCGCAGAATCCTGTTGTAAAGTCCATGACTGGTTTTGGAACAGGGAATTATTAAGAGGCTTCACAACAGATTTCAAAACGGTTTCTTGGTAAACTTTGGCCGCTGTTTTGACTCCTTGTTTGCAGAAATGCAGGTCAGGGACTCCATCGTAAGAGACACCCCACCAAACAATGACTGAAGCTGGGTGATGACCCTTTTCCACCCTTGGGATCAGTTCAGATGCTTCCTTAGATGACCGCGCATACACTCTATCATTTTGCTTGTTAAATTTTTCCTGAACGGTAAAAATTTTTTCATCGGTGAACAAAATTTTTCTGTGCAAGTTATCAGCGTGCTTCACATTTGCGTTTTTCAGTCGTATTTTTTTTTTGCGGTACATCGTTTGAAAGCCCCAAGTCGCAAGTCTTTTTTAATGATTCGACTCATGGACTTTTGCGCGATATTCATCTCACGGCCCATGATTTTCTGTTTTCGGAGCGGATTTCTGTGAATTCTTGATTAAACGGCTTTGATGACATGCGAAGTTTGAACAGAGCGTGGGCGGCCCGACCGGTGGCTGGTTTTTACATCTCCAGTCACCTCAAACAGTTTTATGCATCGGTAGACAAACATTCGGCTAATCCCTAGTGGCCGGAGCATTTTAAAAATATCGTTTTTTTCATTTCACACTTAAAAAGGGCTATTACAGCGATACGGTTCTCATTATCTGACACCTCCCTCCATGATGAAAGTTGAAACAATTTTAAAATCCCGTTACAGACTAACGCTATTTAGGTTAGCTTTCAAAACCCGTATGACATTAACGGGGTATGTTCAGTTCTAATATTGAAATGGGTGTGTTCAATGTTGTAACAGTATTTATGTCCTAAGTATACATAAGGCTATAAAATTCGAACGGCACACAGTTCCCATACTAGCATTGGACAAAAATAGAAGGAGTTTTCAAATACAATGAAACTTCATTTAAATGGATTATGATATGCTGATTTCAAAAATATTATGGATTTTTGTGTAACATTCGCGGCTGTAAAATGCAATTTCATATTTGACTAATGAGTAAAAAATAATTTTAGGCTTTTTAAAATACAAAATTATCGTCTTTTTTCAAAAGACAAAAGTCCAAACTAATCTATTGTGCCAAAAAATGTAACCGAATTGTTTGTTGTTTTTGCTTTTTGGAATAAAAAATTGAGAATATTTCGAATAAAAAATTCATCATAGATACTTTTGAAAAATATGTATCAAAAGAAACGGAAAAATCGACGAAGATATCGTGTTTTGTAATAGACGAAAGTCAACGAATTTTTTGATGTTTTTTGCTTTTTCGAATCAAAATCTAAGAATTTTTCGAACAAAAAATCCATCATCAAATCTTTTAAAAAATGAAAATCAAAAAGAATCGGGCAAAATCGGCGAAGATTTTATTATTTTTTAATAGTCCAAAATAATTTATTGTGCAAACAAATTATATCGATTTTTTTGTCATCAATAATTGAGAATGTTTCGAAATAAAAAAATTATCATAGACACTTTTTAATAACTGTAAATCAAAAGGAATCGGAAAAATTCGGCGAGGATCTCGTTTTTTAATTGATGAATGTCGAAGCTAATCATTGTGCAAAAAAATTTCGACGAGTTCTATGATGTTTTTTTCATTTTACCATCGAAAATTGAAAATTTTTCACATTTTCATCTAAGAAAATTAAATAAAAATAATATTTCTAAAATTTAAATGAAAATTAAAAAAAATACATTTTTACCACTCCTTAAGTATTTAAAAATTGTAAGCCAATTCGATTCCGTCTAAAGATGAGTCTTTGACAAATATTTTCGTTCACCTACTTTGGAACGAAACTTCAATATTAATTAATTCCCTATACAAATCGCTCAATTTGAATGGAATTGGACCCAAACTATTTCATTGAAAAAGTTTTGACGGATTAGTTGTACTATTACCTTTAAAATGATAACAACAAAAATAAATTCGAAGCAGGTCAGTTTTCTGATATTTTGTCAATGAAACGGAGCACTGGGAGTTCGCAACGTTAGTTTCGATACGAACTTCGAACAAGAGTTTTCATTTTATGTGTTGCACTGTTCTAAAACTTTTTTTTTAAGAACAGTAGAAATTTTTCTAAAACATAATTTAAATTGACACTTTTTGTTAACGAATAACTAAGTTATTGCGGTTTTGCTATCCAGTCTAAGTTATCGACT
Organism: Hydrotaea diabolus; assembly: GCA_963513945.1. NCBI lineage: Eukaryota > Metazoa > Arthropoda > Insecta > Diptera > Muscidae > Hydrotaea > Hydrotaea diabolus. The sequence continues at coordinate 91,732,491 of OY740716.1, forward strand.
CCTAACCTAAAACGCTACTACTTTTATTATAGTTTTAACATGTTTATTTCGTCATCAATACCGAAAAATATTTTTTTTTAAATTAGAAGTCTAACTTTTTCTGTTTTACTTATCCATATGCACTATATTTTTTAAAAAAAAATATTTTGAATTGGCGATCATATTAAAATTTGCACTTTTTTCAATTAATGAATATTTTTATTTTTTGAATATGTTCACTGAAGGTTCTTCGTAAAGGCTTTTTGTAAATGTTCTATTTTTTGGCACAAATGTCCAACTTTCCAAAAACTCTTTATGGTAACCCTGCGTCGTTTGGGTATTGTTATTCTTTTATCGTGAGCTCATGAAAAATAGAGTGTTCTGTAGAGAGATAGATTTAAGTGATTTAAATGAAATTTTGTGTTTATCGTTATAGGTGTATCTAATTTTTGCTACAGACAATAGCATTGCATTAGCTATTAGGGTGCGTGGGAAGAGGCTCCAAAAGAGTATGCTGGAGTAGACTACATACAGGGTTTCGTGACTTAGATCACTTTTTCGGGAGTGACTGCAAGTTGCAAAAGAACAACTAGAAATGAACTAGGTAAAATATATTAAGAAAGTTTAAATATGTTTAGATAAAGAAAACCAGGGATCTACTTGCATACTCGAACGTATATACCTAACTGGGTCTTCGATCAACAGCTGTAGGTTTGACAAACAGCTGTAGGTTTCCATTCCATCCTTGGAGGATATAAAAATGTAGATTAATTTATACCAGATTCTTAACTACAGGTTATGTTCAACATGGTGGCGTATGTGAAACGTATTTTAAAAATTACCACACGTCATACGCTCCAGGAATGTACGAACTGCTTACCAGGAAAGTAGACCATTTCAGAATTCTAGTTAAATCGGTTAAAAGCAGCTTTTTAGCTGTAGTTCTGGTTCGGTTCAATGGTTCGAAATTGGTTCAACAAAAACGAGAAAAAAATATGTTGTAATGTTATTTATTTTTATTAAAAACAAAAATTGAAATTAAAACAGAAGTATGTTTTTAAAATTATACATACAATTATGTACTTTTACTAAATAATGCGTAACATGCAAATATATGGGGGCTTACTGACGTCGTCTTATTTATCAGGGTGGTTTTCTTTCCATACCAACATCATATATTCCAACTTCTTTCGGCATATCGGTGTTAGTATCACCTGGTCTAATTGAACTTTAGGTCAAAATTTTAAAGCATCCCCAAAAATATTAGTAGTACAGTGATTTTCTAGAGGTTGACTGATCTGGCTTATTTAAAATACCAACCATTCCGGCCATCAACACATTTGTTTCCAAATTTCAGCCAACTAGCTTCGATAATGAGACCTCTAGTTTGCTTCCACAGTCAGACAGTCGAATGACAAAGTGAATATAACGTCCATCCCAGGATGAAAGATATTCAAACTTTGTTGATTCCCAGTAAAACTGGAATGCGTATATTAAACTTAAATTGTACTAATTGTTCAACACAATGAAATTTACGTTATGATGTACTGAAATTTACCTTATGTTCAGTAATTGAATTCTATGCTATTGCATATTTGTTACCGTTAGCTTAAAAAAACTTTCGCGTTATAACGACTTTGAAATAAAATGCTATTGTTAAACATATTTTTACTAGTTTTATTTCATATTTGACTAAAATAATTTCTTTTAAACATATTTTTGTAGAAATACATTCGAAATCCTGGAAATAAACCTTTTTTAATTTTGTTTTTAATAGAAATTCTATAGGAATGATTACTTGTTAATGTAACTAACTCATACTTATATTTAAAAATATCAGAGTTCAGAAAATACACTCACGATACACACATGTACTGTTGGAAAACAACAGATACACATTTTTATTTTCATATCACTTATGTGCGTTTCCAAATTTTGCACCATACCGATCACGAACATGAGTGTGTTTTGTTGTAATATTTGGTTGCATACTCGAACATGTGTTGTTCTCGGATATTTCGATCGGAACACACTTCAACAGTTCGTGTGTGTTTTTATTTTAAATTCGTGAACTGGTACGTGTACAGCAAAACAAAGGTACATATATGGTAGACAGGCAGAGTTCAGAAACAAAAGTACATGTAGATTAGAAAGGTTCGCTGATTGTGATAGTTGCAAATATTTCTTGTGAAAAAATGGGAAACAATAAAAAAAAAAGTTTTGTTTTAATAAATTCGCAACTTTTAATGACGAAACAAAAAAATTTACATGTCTCGTTGAAACCTGCAAAAAAGAATTGAGTGCAGCTTGTAATGCAAATCTTAAACGGCATTATAAACTGGTGCATAACATAGTTATTGATGAAGAGTGCACATTTCCAAAGAGTATTGGAAAAAAAATTATAACTAAATTAAACACAACCTTGAACAGAGAAGAGTTCTTAAAATGTTGCGTTGGGCTAGTGTCAAAAAAAATTTGCCGTTTCGTATTTTTGACGACAAGGAGTTTTTTAAGAAAATTATAGAGCCCTACGAAGATAAATTTGAAATTTGTTTAAATTCAAAAAATATTTCAAATATTCTGAATGACACCAGTCAACAAATAAAAGGAGCCATAGCGAAGATCGTGAGAAGCAAAATGATTTGTTTAAAAATTGACGTTGCCAGTCGGCAAGACAAGCACATTTTAGGAGTAAACATACAATATATACATGACTTTAAAATCTGTATAAATACCATAGGTATTATTTTGGGAAACGATTTATAGATTTTTGAGAGTAGCTTTGTTTTAATCATATTTAAATTTTTTACGCAGGTATGATTCAACTAATTAAAAAGCACACAGCCCAATATTTGAAAGAGGAAATAATGAAATGTCTTGAAGAATACAGTATAAACATAAAACAAATTTATTCGAATACTACCGACAATGTCGCCAACGTTGTCAAAGTTTCAAAGCTATTGCAGGAATTGCAGGATGACAATTTAGCGACAACAGAAGATGCAGAATTTGGTAATACAAATGCATATGACATAATTGAGACCCAACATTCCTCAGTATTTTCAGTTGTTCGGTGTGCAGCGCATACGATACAACTAGCGGCATATGATGTTATTGGAAGTTTGCAAACAGAAATAAGGGAAGTGCGAGATATTGCAAAAAAAATTCGAACTATGATAAGAACGGGAAATCATGATATAAGTCTACCATGTTTAGATAATGCGACTAGGTGGAATTCTACCTACGACATGATTGTTTCCGTACTACGTCTTAAAGAGTATATTAATGAACTCGATGACTCTACAAATATATCCGTTAACTGGATATTTGTGGAATGTTTTGTTTCTGCATTTAAACCATTAGCTGAATGCACAATACATATGCAAAAAGAGCAATATATTCTTGGAGATTTTTATCGCGGTTGGTTGGAATGTGAGTTAGAATTGCAAGGTATGATCGAAATAAACTCGAATGCAGAAGCTTTACATAGAGCAATGATAATAAGAAAACGTAAACTTCTTGAACACGATGCCTTCGTTGCAGCACTGTATTTAGATCCTCGCTTTAATTTTCATGGAACACCACTACTTACCAATGATCAAAAACAAACTGCAATGGTAGGTTTACATTTTCATTTTAAAATTGCAAAATAAAACATGTATGTGAAAAAAAACTTATGTATAATTTTTTCTTCAGGATCATTTGTTGAAGACATATGAAATGATTAATCATATATCGGATACGATATCTTCGCACGTTGACAACGAAAACAATTCAATTTTCGATAATTCAAGTTCAAGTTTGTTAGATATTACTCCAAGTACGTCAAAGGCAGCACACTCTAAATTAGCACAACATATCAACGATCTCGTAAATATTTCTTATTTAACAGCAACAAATCAAAATTGTCACATAAAAACCGAACTTCTTGCTATATGTGAAAAACGAATGGAACCGTTACAGATTGACGTATTGGAAAAAAAATTATCAACCCAATTCAAAATTGAGCCAGCTTGCAGAGGTGGTACTTGCTGTACCTGCAACACAAGTTTCTGTAGAACGAGCATTTAGTGCACTTGCTACAGTCTTCACGAAGTTGAGATATAAGCTCACAAAGAAATCTCTTTCAAATATTTTAATAACAAAATTAAACTTTGACTTTGTCGACTGCTCAGCCCTTGAAATAGAAATGATAAGCAATGATTTAAATGACTAAAATGAGTGACAACAGCTTTTAGTTTTTTTTTAATTTAGAACAAAAAAAATCAAAGATTTTGAATTTTATTTTTTTTTTATTGAATTCTTACACAACTAATTTTTTTAAATAAATTTGGTTAAACCATAAAATTGTCGATTTTATTTAATATGTTCGATCTCTAATTGCAAATGTTCTATTTTTATTAGACTGGGTTTCATGGGACCAAGGGGCCCAACATCTGCCTCTGATACACTTGGGCTTATGGGTATTGAAAGTGAATAAAATTCCCTAGCGAACACAAATATTCGGTTATTTTTATGATTTGTCTTAAACTGGGGATCGGTCTAATGGAACCAATGGGTCACTATAGTATCAAAAAACCGGCCCCAAATAAACATGAAATGCAACCAAATTACCTCAGGAATACAAATCTACATTGTTTTTTGAGATTTGGGCCTCGGACCTTTGGGCCCCTAATGTCACAAACACCGGTCTCCTATCAAAATTAACATCTGGGTACTCATTTTTCTCACTAATCTAAATACGTATGCATTTATTTCAAGGATCCGCGAGACCATTTCCAAGATGTTTTTGTGTCATACTAAAACACTCTAACAACACAGCCCTCTAAACTGCTAATGTAAGATTTCTACGCAATCCATGGTGGAGGGTATATTAGATACCGCCCGGCCGAATTTACTATTTGTCCACTTGTTTAGCATTAAAGGGACTTAAAATATAGCAAGTTGAAACACACATAATTGATACGAAAACAATAATGTGTGCCTGTTGCTTTGAGCTGTGTTTTTTTATATTTATGTATGAGTTTTTCATTCAGTGTGTGTTTTTCTCTGAACTCTGCCTGTCTACCATATATGTAAGTACCTTTGTTTTGCTGTACACGTACCAGTTCACGAATTTAAAATAAAAACACACACGAACTGTTGAAGTGTGTTCCGATCGAAATATCCGAGAACAACACATGTTCGAGTATGCAACCAAATATTACAACAAAACACACTCATGTTCGTGATCGGTATGGTGCAAAATTTGGAAACGCACATAAGTGATACGAAAATAAAAATGTGTATCTGTTGCTTTGAGCTGTGTTTTTTTACATTTATGTACGAGTTTTTCATTCTGTGTGTGTTTTTTTCTGAACTCTGAAAAATATACAACAAAAGGGTATTAACTCAGAATATGTCAAAGTTTAGCAGAAGCAAAAAAGGTTTATTTACATGTATGAAGTTCTCTAGAAAATGTTCACATTGTTTTCGTACAAAAAATAACGATTTTAAATTTGAGTTTAAAACTTTCTGCAATGTATCACTAAAATGTAATTTTATCCTTCTGTTTGCTGAAAATGCATGCTCTGTGAGGCAATATTTAAAAAAAAACCTGTTCGTGTTATATCGCAAATAATTTGGACATGTTTTATAACGTATGTATATGCAAACGCGATCTGATGGTCAAAAATACGCATTACAAGTTATATAAAATAATATATAATATTCCAACAAAATTTCTTCTTTCTACCGAACATTTACAACCGCCTATTTATATGATATTTAGCATATTTAGTTGAGGGGCCCGAAAAAATGTATGTAATTTAGACTTTTTTCATTTGTTTGTTTTGTTGGGCTAATTGTGGTCAGATTTAGCTTGATGTAAATAAAACTAATCTATTTCATCTTTGTTTCTCGACTTTTCGCCGGCCTTTTTCCAGCATCTTCAGGAGAAAATTATTTATTGAAAATCGAGTAATTTAACATCTTATAATTTATTTTATAATTTAAAAAACTGGACTTCACAACACAATTTATTTATAATATAAATAATCACATAGTTAAATATCACAGTTGAAACTTAATACTAGTTTAAAAAAGAACTTTTCTCGTCAAAGTATTGCAGCGGAGTGTTTTATTTTTGTTTGTATTTAGCCCTTTATATGATCATATCTAATAAGCTCTCTCTATGTCTGATCATATCTAGTGCCATATAATATTATAACTGGATCTATTTTCAATTATATACTTCATATATATTTGGATGGGATTTATAGGAAAGTATTGCTAAAAGCAAAACTAACTGGCCGGCCCCAAGAGCACACCAGATTGACTGTTGGAGCCTGTTAATTAATTTGTTAGTGTTTGATATTTCCCAGACTATTCAATTAATACTGCTAGCAAAAGATATTGAGAGGTGTAAGGAATAAATGATTTAAAATAAGCAATTTCTGTACGAAATTAAGCTCCAAAATAAACAATAATTTTTAGTTAGCTTATACCTTCCATCAGAGGGTCCACTTTGTAAACTGGTTGACGACCCCATAAAGTATATATATATATATATATATATATATATATATATATATATATATATATATATATATATATATATATATATATATATATATATATATATATATATATATATATATATATATATATATATATATATATATATATATATATATATATATATATATATATATATATATATATATATATAAGATCGTATTATTGAAGGTAGGGGACTCAAATTTTGCAGAAACATGTACTGATGGAGGAAAAAATTTTCGACTCACAAGGACTGGGTAACCCTCTGGAAAAAACAATACTTAACTTAAAAGAACAATATCTCATGAATTATTAGAGAGACTGTGACTATGTGACTTTGATATTTAAAACAACTGTTGTTGGCATGAATCGAAACTCATTCGGGAGGAAAAGTGGGTGGTGCCGCGCAGTTATGGATAAACTAATGGATCGTTCTAAAATTTTAACAAAACGAAATCAATGACTAGGTAAATACTATAGACTTTATATAAAATTGAATATGTTTATTTGTTGTTTAGAGGAGCATAAACTACTCAAGCGATCTTCTTGGAATTTTTTAGAATATAGCTGTTTGACCGGTGGTTAAAAAAGGAGACTTCGGTTTTTGAAAAATGTATAGAGGGGCGTGGCACCGCCTGATTCCAAAAATGTTAAACGACCACAACTCAAAAAGTATTTAAGTGAGAAACATCGGACTTAGAATATGTACTATTAAAGTTTAAAGTATTAAGTTGGTGGGAAAAGTGGGCGGTGCCACGTTCTTCTATTTAAAAGCAGTGTAAGAGCATATTGAACAGAGATTAAACCGGCTCAAGAGCCCTTGCAGCGATATTTAAATAGAAGACAAGTTTTTAACAAAATGGCAAAGTGACATTGATTTTCGTGGCTGCACACTACTCTTATCATGATTTCGGGTCCGTGGCAACCCTTTTAAGAAAGCCTTGCTGCAATTGTTGAAAGTAAAACCGAACTCTATAAGGCCAGGCTCTCCACAAACGAATGAGAACTACTGTTGTAAACCTTACTTTTCAAGTTTTCTTCACACAATTGCCCACGAAAATACAACTCACTCTTGCCAGCTCTAAAAAGACTCCACATCGAGAGCCATCAATAGATTTCTTTTAGAACAACGCGTGTGTGCATAGTTAAGGGCAGAACGTCTTAAAATTTATGCTGTATGCAAACGTGTGTCAAAAAATAACTACGGTATATGTGTACGATATTAAAAAGGGGTTTGAAGAAAATAAGAAATATAATACAGAGTGGTTACACTTCACTCTTTTTAATAGCGGTGTACATCTCGTAGTTATTGGCAGATCGTCTAGAAATAAACACAGTATCCTATTGCGCGTCAATAAGGATCACTAAGTAAAACCGGATATAATTGTACAAAGGGGCATGGCACTGCTCACACTTCCAAACATATTAAACGACCAAAAATCATTAAATCATTAAAAGCAAAAAGTACGAGTAAAAACATCAGATTTAGATGCTGTTAGTTTGTAAAGATACAAGTCTATAAATGTGTGCTGTGACGATTATCCAATATAATTCAAGACAAATCGTCTTGAAATATTTACACTATTTACATGTAAGAAGTGCTGATAATTTCACAAAGGGTGCAGTGCCATCCAAATACTAAAAAATGTTAAATCATCGTACTCATAAACTATTTACGCGGTAACATAAAACTTAGTTCGCAGACAGTACTAACTGTAACCCGGTGCTCTTAGCTACCTCAAAACATGATTTTACAGAAATTAATAGAAGTTATATTTTCGATATAATTTGCATACTGATTAAATAATTTTACTGAGAAGTACTATCTCTTAAAGTATTAAAAAATAGTTCGGGGAAAGGGAAGCGGTGCCACGCCCATTTGTAAACTCGTGCACATATAATAAGCAATTCCTGACACACATTTGCATGCAGAGTAACTTTTAAGACTATCTGCTTGTAATTATGTTCCTTAAATTGCTTTAAAAAAAGGAAAAAGAGGACCCAAGCACTTTTCCCCTGATCTTTGTTATTTAACTTTGGCAGTATATTTGCCAAATTCGATGTTACTAACTTTAATACTTTATAAGTTCTGGCCGGTTAACATTTGTAGATGTGGACGGTGAAACGCCCCCTCTGTAAAAACGTATTCGTGTATACTCTATGACAAAGTATTAGCGCACAATAGCATACTGTGTATATTTTAAGACGATCCGGCTATAATCTATTTTTCGGCAGAACGTTTTTTACTATACACTAGGGCGTACCTCAAAAATAAAGTTCGCCGTACACCTTCGAATATGAAGTATTATTGAAAGGTAGTTTCAAAAAATTTTTTTTATTTTTTTATGCCGAACGTAGGGGTCGCGCTTTTACATTTTTCTATATAACTTCTGCAATTATAAACGGATTTTAAAGTGTGATACATTTGTCTCGACGAGGCCGATTTTTTTGTCTTTGAAGTCATTGAGCTCAAGCACCCCCTTCTGGTACTTACCCATCATATCTCAGTTGCTACTACCCTAATCTACCACCCTAATATCAGAAAATTAAAGCTCGCGCGGGGTGCTTGAGCTCAATGACTTCAAAGACAAAAAAATCGGCCTTGTCGAGACAAAAACATCGATGTATCACACTTTAAAATCCGTTTATAAATGCAGAAGTTATATAGAAAAATGTAAAAGCGCGACCCCTACGTTCGGCATAAAAAATAAAAAAATTTTTTTTGAAACTACCTTTCAATAATACTTCATATTCGAAGGTGTACGGCGAACTTTTTTTTTTACTTGTAACCTGGTACGCTCTACTATACACCCATAGTATATATACCGAATATGATTTTCTAATCTCTTATAGCTTATGAGCTTTAAGTATTTTATTTTGTTTGATACGACGACCGTGCTACGCCCCTTTTAAAATCGTTTCCGTTTATCGCAGCTGCATACTGTCAAAATTTCCAGCTATAATAATTTGCGTAAAAGCGTTTTAAAAAAGGGGCGTGACACCACCCATTTCGCGCCGAACGTATTTAGTTATACACTAATAGTAAATAAGTATAAACCGAATATGGTTTTCCAAGTTCTTATAGATTATGAGCTTTGTGTGTTTTTAGTTAATGTATACGTGGGCATTGTCAGGCCCCCGTAGAAAAATGTATCCGTTTATAACATGTAACAGTCTGCTAATCCATTTAGGTGCTTCAACGCTTCTAAGAAATGAGGTGAGGCACCTCCTACTTAACCACACGACTTTTTAGGTTACATACCTATAGGTTATATAGCAAACCTCATGTTGAAGCTCTTATAGTTTTTGAGTTATGACCAATTTAAATTTGTATGTGTGTGGGACATCAGACATCAAAAATCGATGTACCATATTTTAACCACCATTCACACATCTTTATTCTATAGTATCGATGCAGTAGTTTAGATTCCTATTAACAATCAAACATAAATTCAACTTTTTATATCGTTACCTTCATATAAATAGGCCTTAATCATGAAAAAAACACTTTTTACAGGAGAAGGAAAAAACTTCATCATTGTAAATAAACTGCTTTGATAAAATTCAACGACAATAATAATATATATTATTACTTATATTTTAGGGTTTTAAATGAGTTATGGCTTTTTGCATAAGAATTTTATAAAGAAATAGTGTGTAAGGGCTATTTGAAAAGAACACAAACGAGCTAAACAAAGAATAAAATAACTTCAAATTATACTGAAGTTCACGGTATTAAAAGAAATTAGTGTAGGCAAAATAAATTATATTGAAAATACTTTATTTGTAAATGGTATTTTACAAAAAAAGATGAAATTCTTTCGACAGGAACTGCTTTAGGTCTTGTAGAGCTCCCACTTCATTTTTGATATTTAAATTCTTTTGCTGTAAAGTGGAGCAGGAGTGATCGCTCTACCAATGGACTTTTCTCTTTGAGTTAGAAGCTCGTGTTCGGCACTTATGTCAATTTTGTAATAAATATTTCTCCTGTAACAAATATTTCTCCCTGTAATAAATTTTAATATAAACAAGAACTCATTTTTATCTTCAGAGATTGATAAGAAATTCATATTAACCTGGCTGAATTTACGGTAATCGCTTGGAAGTACTTTTAAAGTCCAACAAATAATCGAAGGACATTTGGTGCGCTTCTCTTTAATATATCTTTAATAGATATATAATATCCGGCTTCTCTTATTATATCCACTAATAGATATTAAAGGTACATCTGTTTGTTGCAAGTTTTCTCTCAATGAGTGAATGGGTAGGTAGCATTTCAACTGCGAATGCCCTAGAGCACCAGCTTATTGCAAATATTATAAAAAAAATTGGACAAAGGTCGTGGCAGCGACCCACTGGATACGAGATTTATCCGTATATTCGAAATATATATGGTCCATTCTAAGATAGCCAGCCAATTTACTGTCCTTGTGTATTTAAACTGGGATAAAAAATTATATTCCACTTGATTATATACTTTACAATAAAGCATTATAGGTCCTTTGCAGTCACTTGTATATTTGTTTCAAAATTAGTTCTTAAATTTTTACCCTAATCCTGCCAATGTGTTTAAACATCATTACCCTGGCTGCCCCTGGATCTACTTTCACTTCAAATTTCTAACAAAAAAAGTTAATAATATTATTATTTTTTCTTATAATGTTTATTTTAGTATTTTTCTTATAATGTTTAAATTATTTTATCAATTATTATTTTTATGGATGACAATCTTTTATCCCTGAAGGTACACATTATTTCCCTGTAAAATCTTATATTCGCTAAAATTCAAATTTTCAAAGCATTGTTGATTTGCAATAATTCATCATCAACTTCGATTATATGTGGCAGATTTTTCGTCAACTATCTTAATAAAACTATGTCAGCCGCATTTTTCTTTCGTTATGAGCTGGCACACTGAAGTTCGTCATTCCCCGGTGTTGTTTTAAAAAAGTTCAATATATTTTATAATTTTGTGTGTGTTTTTTAATTGTTTTTTAAATATCAACTTCAGATAGAAGCTAATTTTTCCAAGGTAAGTACTTAAAGTGGCATTTAAGAGAATTTTGGAAATAATTGTCATTCCCCTGCCACAGTGAAACACAGGTGAATGAAGATTAACAGGGTAATTAGAATTTAAAGTCATTAAATGAAGTGTATTTGTTTAGAAGATCATTCGTCAATTGAACAATAAACGCGTAATGTATAAGAAAAGATACAATAGATTGAAGGCTACATATAAAGCAAATGTAAAATCACCAAATTCTAATGTAAATAAAATGCTTCGAGGTTCTGGAATATCTCCGTTTACAGGGCGAAAATTAGCTTCACTATCGACTTTATATACCCAGCAAAAACTCTTACATTGTTACATTGCGAGCAAGTATAAAGCAAAGCTTTTTAGTATTTATTATTCAAATCCGTTTCGAATTACTTTAACAGGGTGACACATTGGAGGAAAGCATATACTTTCACGCATACACGCAGCTCAATAATAAGTACTACTAACAGGTACTGCTTCTGGTTTTCCAGTCGTCGGAACAAAAAACAATGTGCTGCGTGTTAGAGTTAAATGAGAGACAACTTAACAACAACAGGTCATCAGTTCTATATTCATCTCGATGTTTTCATTATTTAATTATTTGCTGTAAGTATTTTATTGAATAATGTATTTAATTTTATTGAATAATCTAAAATAATGTAAAATCTTAGGTTGAAAAAATAAACGCAAAACTGTAAATCAAAGTAAACAAATAAAAAGTTCGGAAACCTGGTTTCAGTGTTGAATACTCTAAACAATGCCCATTAATAAAAATGGATTTTATGTGCTTGGAATCTTTATTTTTGTTCAGTACATCTGATTGAGATGAGTGGATGCGACATGAGGTTTTTTCAATTTAATATCACTATGTTTCTCATAAAAAATATGAAATGAAATAAAAATACGATGACTTTTCTACATTGGTGGAGGTATGTACTAATATACGAGTATCTGAAAGTATTTATGTGTATGCGCAAATATGTCAGTATGTGTACGCGTGTATACAGTGGCTACTTTATACACTCAACTCTCGATAAATGAAATAGTGTGCATGTTACCCTTGAGGTATGTTCTTATTAATACATATTATTTAAAGGCTCTCAACTCTAATAACTTAAGAAACATTGATTAATGCTGCTTAGGAATCGGGGCCTGTAAATGAGAACATGAATTGGACCCAAAAATCCTTCTAAACGTTGACCCTATGGTATTCAAAAGCAAACGAATTCCTTTGCGTTTAAATTTTTCCTACTGTTATGAATTAAAAATGTTCAGTTTTAATATTTATCTAGTAAAAAATAGAAAGTCGAGCATGGTCGCTATATTATACCCTGCACTTCGGGATTTCCAAAAAAACCACCTGAATACAGGATTTTGGACCCCGTTTAAACGCGCTCTAAATTAACCCAGACTTTAAAACTACTGTCATATTTGATTTGTACGAAAAAGTCATTGTTTTGGTAAAACCGGTTGAAGATATACGTCGGAGCTTTATTTTAAGTTAAACCGATTTTTTTCAATTTCAATAACGTCGACGATATCGCTATAATGGCCGCACATAAAAAGCAGGATATTGCATCCATGAATCTAGGTGTACATGACAGATGAGTAGAATCTTGGCTCTCTGACTGGCGAATAAAAGTCAATGAGGCTAAATGCACACAGGTAACTTTCACACTGAATTTTAGCACTTGACCGACATTGAAACAAAACAATATCCCCTTTTCTCAATCTGATCATGTTACATACCTTGGAATCAACCTGGATCGCCGACTCACCTGGAGAAGTCATATCGAAACCAAGAAAACTCAACTGAAACTTAAGGTCCATCAACTTCACTGGCTCCTAAACATGAACTTAAAACTAAGCCTTGAATATTAGGTCCTGCTATACAACAGTGCATTCAAACCTATCTGGTTATACGGTGCCCAGCTATGGGGCAAAGCAAGCTCGAGCAATTTCGACAAAATCCAAAGAGTCCAATCGAAAACATTGCGGCTCATTACCATTGCCCCTTGGTATATGAGGAATAAAAACACCCACCGATAATTAAAGATACCTCTCGTTAAAGAGGCAAATCAAAAAATTAATATAAAGCACAAAGAGAAGCTCGAACGTCATGATAACATACTTGCTAGACAATTATTGTGCAGTCCAAGCTCTTGAAGACTTCGGAGAAACGAACGCCGTGTTTTCTAATCTACACTTGTGCTTCATCCGTAACAGTAATCGCGAACACACGCGCCCGAAAGACTGTGTAGAATTCTTTTTTCTACGTCACGTGGCTCAAATGCTCTTCTACGTGATCTTTAAAACAGTCAATATCAATCGCGGACGAACACTCAAAAAAGACTGTGTAGAATCCTTTATTCTACGTCACGTGGCTTAAATGCTCTCATACGTGATCCTTAAAACAGTCAGCACAAAAAACCTACAAAACCTAAATTACGTCGTCCACTCTGATATTCTAGAGTTATCCGTTATACATACATAACTAGAGTTCTTCACTCTACATAATATCGCGAACACTCTGTAAATGACTGTAAGGGTCCTCTGGCCCTTTATCACGAAGTTTAAGCCAAACCAGGTTTAAAATTCTCAGACATGTGATACATACCAGGTATATACTATTTTGACCAAATTAATTTAAATTCCTTCCAATTAGCAGTGATCCACATTACAAGAAATCCATACTAGGATTCATTATTAATTTATACTTAAGATTCGTATACTTATTGTTAGGCTCCTTTGGAGCAGATTCAATAATTCAAATAAAGCATATATAAAAAAATAACGTCCTGCCTTGGCACAAGAAACTTACTAGTGTTAGGATTGGCTTTTCGAGCCAAATACAGAAAAATTGATAAAACATATAAGTCGGACCTTAATCTGGAGTAATTATCTTCAAGTTTAACAACAGCCCTCCTCCGTTCACAAAGCTAACGCTTGTAATTTCATCAATATTAGATGTAATATGTGGCTTCTAGAGCGAAAGACAAAAAATCGAATTAACATTTATATGTAGGAGCTAAATCTGCACAGATTTTCTTTAATATTCCTGCCTTAGTGCAAAAACCATACTTGTAACAAGTTTTTTAAAAATAGGATGTAAGATGTGGCTTCTGTTCTGTTTTTAGCTCCAGAAGCCACATCTTACATCCTATTTTTAAAAAACTTGGTACAAGTATGGTTTTTGTACCAAGGCAGGAATATTAAAGAAAATCTGTGCAGATTTAGATATAGCTCCCACATATAGTTATATTTAAAATTTAACCGACTATCTTCAATTTTGATCACACCCTTTCTAGCGTGTGCAAAATTTCAGGATGGAAAGTTATACATGGTTGCTAGAGCTGAATACGTAAAACCGGGTGAACATTTAAGAGTGGGAGCTATATCTAAATCTTGTCCGATTTTTCAATTTCAATAACGGGCTCCCTGGACTAAAAATCTAACTTGAGCTTAGTTTCATCAAGATTGCATGTAAGGCATGTCTTCTATAGTAAAAAAGATACAAATCGGCTGAAAATTTATGTGGGAGCAATCTAAAGCGATTTTCTTCTATTTCAGTAGCGCCCGCCCTTGGCCCAAACTTCTGCCAAATTTCATGCAAATCGGACAACAATTGCGACCTTTAGTTTAATCTTAGATAGAATCATTAAATAGACGGACGGACAGACAGACATCGTTGATGAAATCAGCTAGTGAATCTGAGTCGATCGGTACACTTAAAGGTAAATTTAGCTCAACTATTTTTGTTAGTTATCAACATTTGCCATGCAAAATATTGAAAAGTTCTTCGTCCCACATGAAAAAAGCCATTGTGGTTGTAAAACCAAAACATTTCAATGTTGCAAGAATCGAGGTCACACCGTACATTCCTACACATACATTTGTATGCTCAGATGTATAAATATCCTTACAAAATATATTAAACGGATGCAACGCAGCGTGTTAGAAACACATTTGATATGAAATCCTCTGAAACTGTCGTCGGTGTTCACCTCATAAATGAATTCACATGTATTCCTACATATATAATGGCTCATATATTGGCACATGAATAGAACGCAGATATGCGAGGGATCACTTAAAAGTTTCCAGTACTCGTATTAGGTCACATATCGCTTTAGAAATGATAGAATAGAAAATTTGCCAGAACTTACACATGAAACGAATTTTTCCAATTCAATTCAGTCAATGATCGCCGTAATTTTCGCGCAAACCACGGGCGTGTGACGTGTTTCATACAACTGCCCCAAATTTCGTACAAATCGGCCAATCCGTTCAGGAGCACCGGTAGATTTTTAGTATAGCACAAATATTATTTTTTCATTTAATGTTAGCCATCTTTTCCTATATTGAAAGCAGCCCAAAAATGGTTATTATTGTTCCAAGATTGGTTGTTCGTCCATCACAATGTACTACATTAAAGTATATTTAATCGAAATCGGAATTAATATTGTCGTTTTAGAGTAGTTGATTTAAAATGGAGAGGGACCTTTGACTGGAGATACTTCAAAAATGGAGATGGACCTTTGACTGGAGATACATCAAAACGTGAACCAATATGAAACATTTTCATGTTAGCATGTAACTAATCTATCGTAATGAACTGTGCCAAACTTCATCACGTTTGGATGTAATAAATGTCTACTGGAGCTCCTTAAAAAATCGGTTCAACAAACATATGTGTGGGAGATAAATGTGAAACGATTTTCTTTAATATTAGAAGCGTACATCCATTGTCCAAAAACTTGATTTCTGCTAAATTTCATCATGATTGGGTACAATGATCGTGGCTTCAAGCACTAGAGGTGTCGGCAGGTGGCGGATAGCCGGACGGTCAATAGATACTCGTATATAGGCCAGCTACGACAATTAAGCAGTCCCCGACCATAATCAATTGCCATTTTGACCTAACGGAAATCTTCAACCATTGGTTATTGCAGTTCATTGGTTATTGTAGCATTTACATACCGCACCATCCACCAGAGGGTTCTCCATTGCCCTGGATTTCCCTTCAACGATGGATGGTATACTGAAAACAAACTGCTCTAAAGAGTATTATGCGGCATGTGCACATCGCCTGACATCCTAGGCATCGTTGACTACACTCTGGCCGATCACTCCCGAACTCTGGGTAAACGGACCTTTGACGACTTCTACACTTACGGCTCTTACTCGTAGCTAAACATTCAAGTCCGTTTCGGTGTACGAGATCTAGGGCTGCAGATAGCTCGATGGATACCTGATCACTGTAGTATTTACAATGCTGAGATCTTAGCCAATAAGGAAGTAGCCCAATGACTAGGATTAATGTCTTCTGCATAGTCGGGGATAAAAATTGTCTTCGAAAGTCAGACTGTCATTAAATCTCTGGAATTCGTCTTCCTGAATTCTCTTAAAAATATGGCTCAGCATATCAATATTCACTTTATTTGGGTGCCGGGCTACAGGGACAAACCATGAAAGCAATGAGTGGCTTCTAGAGATGGAGGTATGTAATCAATTCTAAACAGAATCGATTTTCTTCAATTACAATTGCGTCCGTCCTTAGTCAAAAAAAAACAAATTGTGTATAAAGTGTATATTAATTTTGTCATTCCGTTTGCAACATTTGTATTGATCTGTGGCTACATAAAATACAGGGAAATTCAATTGTAGTGCTGATATTTAGTCTAGAAACTGGTTAACTTTAGAACAACGCTTTAGTGATGATCTAAAGGTTTCATTCAAATCTTCTTTCTGCGAGAAGTGAATTTCATAATTTTTTTTACCGATCATCTAAGTTAACAATCAGCCGTTAAGTGCAGTAGTTCGAGGAAACTTGGATGACGTGACAACACCCATGTGCCATCGAACAATTCGTTCGGCTGAAAATATTGATGCTGTGTAACAAAGTGCGGACCAGACCACCAGGCAACCGTTAAGAAACTACAGCGTGATGGCAATTACATGGACATTTATTTATAAACTTATAATGCCTTATCTCACTTTTTCATGTCGACTTTTTTATTTAAACTTTAAATATTTGTCGTTTTCATCGAAACAAGCGTATTGCTTAAATTTATAATGCGCTTTCATTTATTTTCGCCGATTTAGATATACAATAGATTTATTTTATTGTATGCTGAGTTATTATATGTAGATTAATCCAACAATTTGTCGGTAAGTATATTAACACTTAAATTATATTCAGCTGTATAACGATTTTATATTTATTATTTTTTTAAAGGCAAACTGATAAACAACGAAATCAGAAATTCTCGTATATCTATTGATACCCATTTGCCCGACGTTCATGAGGCCCAAGAGATTTTGGATTCTAAGGCCAACGAAAAGGATAACAATTGGAGGTTTTTTGACAAGAATGTAAGCTTTAGGAGCGAAAAAAGGCCATAATGATGACAATGGTGCTCCAACACACATGGAGGACTATACGTCCTTCAATTGTGTTGGATCGCTGCCACTTCTATCCTACGTGAGACATAATTTTCGCATGCACTTCTTATTTCTACCCAAATTCGGAACCAAATTTTTCCAAAGCATTTAAATATGATTATGTTTTTTAGATCTATTGATCCGCATATGTGGTTCCATGTATATCTATTGACTGCTTAAAACAATCAACCTTATTTTACTTTTTTAAAACTTAAATATTTCTAATGTAAGAACTAAATGAAATTCCTAATGTTTATTAGTTTATAATCTCTCTTTCTCAACTAAAACTTTTTTATACAACGAAAATTTGTTTTTTTATTCCAAAATATTGCATTTTTGTTTCCCTAAAGAAAAAAGTCGACTTTAATCGACTTATTTATACTCGAAAGTCTAAAAGTCGGCTTTTGATATTTTTGTAATAGTCGAAAAGTCTAGTAGTCTTATGTACTGAGTGGAGTGCGCTAAGTTGCTATTTTGGGGACAAAATAAAAAAATTTTGGACCTTAGAAACATTTATTTTATATTTTAGTTATATTGAACAGTAAGGAAAATTTCAAATTTCATTGTTTCAAATAGTGTATCTGGCAAATGTTGATCTTCGCTATTCACACACTGCTGCATACGTTTTCTGAAGTTTTCATGAACTCTTACATGCATGTCGACTGGTATTCTGCCAATTTCAGCCTCAATATTATTTATTAGATCTTCCAAAGTGTTGGGACGGTTGATATACATCTTCGACTTCAGGTAACCCCAAAGAAAAAATTCTCATGGGGCTAAGTCTGGTGAGAGTGCCGGCCAGTTCACAGTACCCCTCAAAGAGATAAGCCGTCCAGGAAATATTGGCCTCAAAAATTCATGGATACCCTCGCTGTGTCTGCAGTGGCACCATCCTGTTGGAACCATATATCCTCTTACTGCATTGCCTCAAGAGCCGGCTGAAAAACATCCTGTATCATAGTCAAGTACTGTTCGGAGTTCACAGTTACGACGAGACGGTTCTCCTGGAAAAAGTAAGGACCAATGATGCCTACCTGTGATAAAGTGCCCCACACAGTGACGCGGTCCGAATGCAGAGGTCTCTGGTGAAGTTCTCTGGGGTTTATTTCACTCCAGAACGGCATATTTTGTTTGTTTACACACCCACGTGGGGTAACAGCGAATCGTTAATGAAAAGCACGCTGCACTACAATGATCAAGTGTACATTTAAAAAATACCCTTAAACATAAAAACACCTGTACTCACGTGTCCAATGCATGATGGCAACTGAAGGGCAGACAAATAGAAGTCTTCCGTCAGCCACTACAAGCCACTCACACTTTCCACGCTCTTCGACCAACATCCTGCAGTGCAAAATCAATTTTCCGCGCTCCACCCTGTATATAATCCTAGCTTGTTTTCTGACTATGTTCAATGTTTCCATCCGCTATTTGGTGCAATAGTTCTTCTTTTCCCTATTTTTTCAATAGGGTTGTTTCACAGATTACTCGTTAGTTGTGTTAAACATGATTTTTTTCTTTTTAATATTGATTGCTATTTCATCATGGAAATGCTGACACCGCAACAACGTTTCAAATGTTATAAAATGTGCTGTGCCACTGTATTGTGAAAATGAACGTTTGGTGACAAACATTTTTCGACCAACATTTTGGTTAGTGATGAGCCCCATTTCTGGCTCAACGGTCACGTCAATAAACAGAATTGCCGCTGAAGACCACCCAGAAGAGGTTCAAGAGGTGCCATTATACCCATAGCAAACAACGGTTTGGTGCGGTTTATGGGCTGGCAAAATCATCGGTCCATATTTTTTTCAAAAATGATGATGGCCGGAACGTAACCTTGAATGGTGATCGCAATTGCGCCATGTTACCGGACTTTTTGTGACTTGAAATTCAAGCCCGTAGTCTTGAAGTCATTTGGTTTCATCAGGACGGTACCACTTGCCAAGCTATATGGCAAACAATGGGTCTATTGAGGGTGATTTAGAAGAGCACCTAATTTCACGTTTTGTGATAACACACCTTCAGACTTTTTTATAGGGCTATGTAAAATCATACCGGTCGAAATGTCCAACCGAGTCATCCAAAATTTGACCCTCAGAATGGACACCCTAAAGCGTAGTTTCGGCCAACATATGAAGGAAGTTATAATTATAAAATAATTGCCATAAAATGTCCTTTCGAATGAACAATAAAGACTCCACACTTGATTTAAATTTTTCGATTTTTTATTTTAAAAAAATATGTCTAGATTGATCACCCGATGTAAGGAACTTAAATATTCTTGTTGTGTTTGAAATAAACAATTGTTAATGCCCTTATTTTTTGATTGAATGTCAATAATTCTGTATATTTTCCAACAACCCTCGTAGTTATGTGAATTGCAACTTTGCTCCCATCAAGTACCATCTGTTAATAGACTACTGCCAAATTTTGAGAGAGTTCCGTCATTAAGTTTGTGCTTAACAGCTGCTTGTGCTTAACAACTATCTGGTGGATTTTGTTAGAAATAGAAAAAAGGTAAATTTCGAGTGCACATTAGACATTGTTTTTTGCGGAAAAATCCGTCAACTAAACAAAGTGAACGTTTCACATTGGTTTATTTATGGTCATTGCGTCTATGGAATTACGCCTTTACGGTTCAGCTGTTAAAGAAGACAAAGCCCAATTTTTTATTTTGATTTTTTGTTTCTAAATCGATTTTTTGTTTCTAATGACAGCCATGGTAAAGTCCCGCCGGTACCAATTCGATGTGCGTTACATAAAATACCTTTGGCTGATCTGCGGGTCTCAACACCCGGTTGCGGTCCAGCATCATACGAAGATGTAGATTAAAGCTGTAAATTGGCTAGTAGATTAAAGCTGTAATTGGGGGCTACTGTGGTATCAAATGTATGCAATCGGCCAGACCTCAATGTCAAAGACTGCACAGACATAATGACAGGCTTCAGTCTTGAGATAGCCTATGTGTGAGTTCTACTTTGGGCGAGTTCTAATTATGTATCTACCTCTTCCGTTTGACGTCAGTGAACGACATCCTAGAAAAGACCGCCGTCCCACTCAGATGGAACTCCTCCCATGGCGTATTTATGTTAATAGGACCTTAACTCAAGATATGACTGTAGCTGAAAGCGCATCCCAACTGCATGCTTGACTATCGGTCAGGGCTAGTCTGTGCAAAAATGCTTCGGAATTCGCAATTCAGATAACTGACAGCCCAGGAACGTATGTCAGATTTATACGTCAGTTGCTTAAAATTAATTAAAAACCTTCTTACTTAATCAGCATCAACCAGAAGTACAAACCTGCATATCGGTTGAAAAATGCCCTTAACAAGGAAACTAACTCGGAAACACAAATTGCATCACTAATCAGTCAAAAAAAAAACGATTGATCTTGTCAGACGATGTTATTCAAATTATTTTTTTTTTGCATGTAGACACGGATTTTGGCGACGCTGAGGACTTTGGCCTATGCCCTCGTTCTTTCAATAGTGACGAATGGTTCAAAAGCATCATCGAAATTTTTCAATGCTGTGCTTTGTATCGTTCGACACTTTGAGGCTTCAGTTTATCTTGTATTTGTTTGTGACTGTTCAGTTGGTTATGACTGTTGTTTTGTGAATGTGTGTCTGTGTGTTTATCTGTATTTCAAAAACATATTTTACAATAAAAACACGTTCGACGTGTATGTGTTATAAAACATTGCTGACAGCATCTATCACATTGAACAGGATTACAAGCGACATCTGGCACAACCCCCTTAATGCCATATCATCGTCGTTTTATGCATCCATTCCTAACTTCCAACCCAACATCCACCGAACGGTTTACATTCTGTCTTTATACCGCATTTTGTTCATAAAAAAATTCTCCATTTTCTTTTCATTTCTCGCAGGTCTATATTGATTTGCGGATTTTGGTAAGTGATTAGATATAAAAGAAAGTGTATACCTACATACATACTTATACATACGTATGTATATACTATAAACACATCTGTGTGTGTGTATATCCCCGTAGAAGTGTCCGATTGTAAAATTCTAGTCAATTGACCTATTTTTCTTGTGCCTCACACTACTGACTAGCTTATTTTCTTACCCAATTGTACTCGTACAAGGTCAATTTGAGCATTCGCATTGAATGGAATTTGTTATCTTTAAAGGTGGCTCGGGAAAAAACTGCTGATTTTGACATGTTGGCATTGTGGGAGTGGTTAATCACCCCCTCAGTAGATTATACCGTCCGTTCATAAGCGTCAATTGACCCTGAAATAGATAATGTAGCATTTTCAGAGACAAATCTAGTTCTACGGAATCTTAATTTAACTCACTGGCTTCAAAGGCACATGGTCGAAGCGTGTCGAACTCAAGTCTGAACTCGGCCAAATATCTTATATGATTGAAAATGGCCATTTAAGTATGTATAAAATATTACTACCTACCGATGTATGCAATATTCAGGACGAAATAACACAATACAATGATAGGCATAGGAATACGATGGTGTACATATCACATTCATAACACATGTGTCCTAAAACATATGTATGATGTAGTACTCATGATTCCATACCACAAGGACCGCAAACTCTCAGAAATGGAATGAAAATGTTCCTGCCCAAACTTTAGAACAGAAGCAAATTTTCGCTCAAGCAGTTAACAAATTGTGGTACGTCCAACACATGCCTTCATGTGTAATGCTTGTAGTAACTGAAATCGTCAGCAGAAATCAGTTAACTCGGTTATTTGTCGGCCGGTTTTTATAAACTAAAACAAGTTAAAGCTCGAGGCGAAACTTTATGTGCCCTCTACTTTTCTCTTTAGGCATAACAAAAATAAAGGAAGTGGTCCGTTTTTGGGTTTCATGATTACGACCATACTATCAGTCAAAACTTCAAAATGAATCCATTTTTGGATACGTTACGAAATTTTCTTTGATATCAGTTTGTATATATGTCAGGGCATTAGTGTTGCAGTTGGAGTCTAATTTTTAGAAATTTGCCCCACCGAAGGATACAATTTCAGGTACTGAAAAAAATAATATGATTTACTTTTTAAAAACATAATGTTACTAAAAACATGCAGTGATCGGATCCATTTTCACCACTTGTTCTATGACTTTTTGACCAACAGTTAGAAGGCCTTATACGAGTAAATACCAAGCACTAGGGATGTAAAATGGGGTTTTTTATTTTGAGCATTTCGCAATGTACTGACGGTAACAAAACCAAGAAAATATTTATACTCGTATTCAAAACAAATTTTTTCGAAACAAAAAATGAATGCCAGCAAAAGAGTTTAAAGCCTGCCTATGTCGACTTGGGAGGGACATATTTCGATGGTGCTATACGAAAATGCCGATATTGTTTGAGTTAGATCAAATTTGCAGTGTTTTCTGTTCAAAGTTCGTACGATATCATAAACGATATTACTGGACTTATTTTTAGGGAGAAACCGCATTAGAGTCCGATTTTCTCTGGACGTAATGACAAGACGGTGAATGTACTAAGCTGTGCTATGTAAACTGTTGATGACACCTTAACATAGGAAATAATTTTGATTTAAAATCGCTAGAAATGTTTAAATAAATAACGTCAACATACTCGTCTGTTTAGTTTGTAAAAAACGATTGTTGTCAGAAACTTGTCTTCTATTCAAATGTAGATGCAAGACATTTCGAGCCAGTTAACCCCTTTTCAATGATAAAACATACATTTCGGAATATGAGGGACAATTAAAAATTTTTACATTCTCCCACTGGTGTTGCCCTGTTTCGAAATTGTCAAAAATATGGCACTGATGAAATATCTTTTAGAAGCCAGTCAAATTGTACAAAAATGCAAGAGATTGCGGCGTTTTTTTTATAATAAGTACAATTTTTCACAAAGGATGACACAATCGATCCACTAGACACATCCGATCCCATCAGGATTGCCTTTTAATACCCTACACCACCTGGTGAAATAGGATATTGTACATTTGTTTCGTGGAAAATGTTTGTAACTACCAAAAATATTTCAGCTAGACCCACCGGTAGGTGTATGATAACCTGCTGATTTTATTTAAAGATGTCTGTCCGTCCATCGTAAGCTTATATTCAACTACAGGTCGCCATTGTTGTCTGATTTTCATGAAGTAAGTTTTCTGGACCGAGGAGAACGCTATTGAAAACCGGTTTGGATTCTGTTTTAGCTCCTATACATAAATGCTCCCATACATAAATTGGAGAAAATCGACTTTTTTAGATTAGAAGATTTAGATATACGAGTATTGTTGAATTTATATACGAGTAATGTTGAATTTAACCGGTTCTGATTTTGATATATGTAGCACCCACACACATATGTTAATTTGATTATATGTTTATAGTTCTGGGAGCCACATATATCATACAATCATAATGAAATTTATCAAGTCTATTATTTGGATCGTGGAAAATTAAAAAATCGGTTCAAATGTAGCTCCCACACGTTGTTCATGTTAATGCTTTTCGAAACCCCACATATTAAATCCAATCTTGCTGAATTTCGGCACACTTTAGTCATTCTTAAAAAGGAACACCGTGTTTAAAATCTGAGAAAATCAGCTCAGATGAAGATATAGCTCCCACAAATATCTTCATTTGATTTTGCTCTAAAAGTCACATGTTACTGCCATTAAGAAAATCAAAAATTCACATCACTCTTGTCATCTTTTATATCCTTTTTGAGCTCTAACCTTTCATAGGCAGCCGATTCGATTTCACTGCCGATAGCAAAAATTACTTATGTAGGCAATACCCAATTTTCGAGCAGAATATTTAAAATTATTTTTGAGTAGCTATGGGACCTGCATGCGGAAAAGTCTTTCGAATTGAACTGGTGTGGCGACGATTGCTTAATTAACAACATTTTTGGAAAACATTGAAAAACATATATTCATTCTCTATAGCCCGCCATATTATAACAAATTCGAATTAGATGTACGACAAACAAATAAAGTCTTTAGATAAAGTCGTAATTCTATTGTCCAGTAAGATGATTTAATTTCCTTTATCATCTCAAAAAACATTTTCAATCTCTTCTCTTTTTTCAATTTTGCGTGCTACAGTAAAGTAGCAGTAAAACCAGAAAAAAATCTATTAAGTCGCCTTTTTTAAAACAAAAGACTTCGTTGTTCATCAATTTTTTAGCTAAAAGTCAATTAGTCGTCGATTTTGCTACTCTAGCCTACACTATGCCTTTTTACAATGCATTTATTTTTTCGTCACAAATTTTGAACATTCTTGAATGTGAGTAGTCGTATTGTCAGGAATATATTTTCTAGATTTAATTCAAAAACGCGGACGCTCGATATATTGCTGTTCTCTGAAACACATTTAACAAAAAGGTAAAACTTCTCCATTAGCCCGATGGAAAGGTTAACAGCGGCACTGGTATGCGTGTACGAAAATGTATTAAAAATCTTATAAAGGGTGTTTTTTATTGAGGTATAGAACTTCGAATTGAAATAAAACACAAGAAAATCGTTTTAATGTCCATCAATTTGGCTTTATTGGAAGGATAATTTTATGCCATTAATGTTTAAATATGATTTCGGGCATGTGGCCGCCGCGGCTGGCTCGAATAAAGCCAATTCTACAGGTCCAATTTTCAACCACTTTTTCGAGCATATGGGGCCGTATGTTGGCAATAACGCCACGAATGTTGGCTTCCAAGTCCCCTAACGTGTTTCTGGTTTGTTGGCGTAGACGAGCGACTTCACATATCTCCAAAGAAAATAATCCAATGATCCATGTTAACCGATCCATGGTTAACCGAATTAATTGCTCTGATGGACGATTATGTCGACCATAAAATGGACGGAGCTTGCGGTGAACTTCGCGAACTGAACCATTACTTTCGAAATAAATTTGCACGATTTGCAAGCGTTGTTCTTCTGTCAACCTGTTCATTATGAAATGGCAAACCAAACTAAATATTAATCACTTGACAGCTGACAAAATGGCCGCCAGTTAAAAAAGTGATGCCAACTCAAAGTTCTATACCCCAATAAAAAACACCCCTTACTTGCGCCTTTTTTACGTGACTATCTTAGGCGACTTCTATACGAATTCCTATAAAAGTAAGCCTTTAACGGTAAGTGCACTCTGATTGACTGATGTCAGCCTTTCCAATTTAACTCGATTTTAGAACTCACTGCTTTCCACGCTACAATGTTTAACTAAGGCAATACGTACCACTCATACAAGCCCAATCTCAAACTGAGCAGCAAGTTAATTAATTAGGACACTAACAGCAGACAAGGCGTTCTCCAGAAGCGAAACTAAGACTGACTACAGCGGTAAAAAGATAAAAAGCGGTTGTAAGGGAGAACCAAAATCGTTCACAAAATATATAGGAAGTCTCGCTCCAAATAACATCTCAAATTGTTCAATGGGGAAAGCCATTAGGAATACTAGTACACCACTAGAACCAAATTTCCACTGCGGAACCACACAGATGAATAGGTTATATCGGACGAGATCAAGGCCAATACACAGTCGCCGGAAACACTGCTGTGCAGTTTTTCTCGACGTAGCCCAGGCATTTGACTAAGTTTGGCATGACCGTTTACTTCATAAAATAAGAAGATATTTGCCAAAAAAAACACACACATCGTCCTCTTAAGCCGTTTATAAATAAATTGCAGTTTCAAAGTAACGTGCGGTGACTAAGGATCGCATAATGTTAGCAAGGGTCCCCAAAGTATCGTTCTTGGCCCATACTTTATCTTATATTTACGTCTTATATTCCAGTTCTGCTGATATTATTGAAGCCCACAAAAATCATGAAATCGCGTCGAACCCCCCTTCTAACTAACATGAACTAATAGAGATACGATGAATCAAGTTTGTATATATGATGTTGGTATGGAAACACACCCTGATGCAGACCGATGCCTTGACAAAACTTTCATATTAGATCATAATCCATGATGGAGGGTATATAAGCTTCGGCACGAGCAAACTTAATTTGTTCACTTGGTTAATTTCTTGTTTAATGTGGACTTCAAATTTAAATGCATACAACAATTTTTAAAATTAAAATAAGATTTAACTTTGACAGCTTATTAAAGTTGAAAAAACTTATTATGCAGTTTTTACCGCAAACCATATCCGTTTTTTTCGATTTAGAGTAACTTTAAAAACTTTGCAATTTGGGCACAAAATCGGTAAAATTGCCTATAGTGCAACGGTAGTTGAACGCAATTTATTTATTCCCATATATCTGTGTCTGTAGGTCCCAGTTCTCAGTGTTTGAGTCGTTTGACCTGTACGCCCATGGAACTAAATTGAACTAATTTTAAGTCGTAAGTAAATTTCCTATCTTTTGATAACAAATGTTTCCCTATTTATTTTATGCTGTGTTAATGCCGAAAGGTCCAGCCCAAATTAAGTCTAATTTTTAAAAAAAGACCATATTTAACAGCAACTAGCGCCCTTGGTCAGAGTAGTGTAAGAATTTCTGATTCTAATGAAAAATAAACACGAAGCTACCATTGCAGCAACACCGCCATGTTTGAGCAACCATTGCTTCGTCTTTAGTCGTGTTGCCACATCTGTTGCCAGAAATAACAAGACATTTTGATATTTTTGGTCGGTTGCCACAACTGTAGCTTCGTGTATATCAGTAAAATTAAGCGGACAAAACAGGAAAGGAAAATGGCAATTGCAATTAATGAAAGTTATGTAAACTTTATTAACGAATATACAAATTTAAGAAAGTTGGGGGACATCTCATATGAAAAATATAAAAATCGGAGAAAAAAATAATACGTTTTTTCCGCTTGTTCCTTTTCTGTCCAACAACTGCACGCAGTACTAAGGTTGCGGCTACAGTCGGCACATGTGAAGTGAACAAACAAAACACGTTGCTGCAACACGTTACTTTGATTGCAACACGACGATTGCGATGGCTGCAAAACGTAAGAACGAACTATAATGCTTCGGCGACGGACAACCAAAACATCAAAATTTGCCAATACTTTTTTCTTCAATGGCATAATTGCCCATCACCACACTCTGTAAAACAGGGTATTATAAGTAAGATTCATGGCAAATGTTTGTAATTACCAAAAATATTTGAGCTATGTATATCTTTGGAGTATATTGAACGACTAAGAATCCTGAGCTTATTCGATTTTTCGATGTCTGGCTGTCCGTCCGCAACTGTTGTCCGATCGTAATGAAAGTATATTTTTGGGCCCATGTTGCTACGAAGCACGCTTCAGATTTAAATATTGCTCCCACAATCGAAGGAGCATATCGATTTAAGGTGTTACCGCTCTATTTCAGGAAATTATACAGAGTTCATAACAATCGACCGGTAACCAGCGGCGATAAAACATGTAAAAAAGTTTAAGTCGTGCACCTCTGTTTGGAGTTTGGGTAAGGTTTGAAATAATAAGTGACTTCTAAAGCTGGGGGGATATATTTCGTTGCACCTATACGAAAAATTAGATCTAAATGGTCCAGCCTTACTAAGGGCCTAACCTTACATAGTTCGTTCATTTGATCTAGATCAAGTTTAAAGGTCCTGTATAGCGGAGGAACTTTAAATTAGAAGGGTCGCTTATATGAGCACTATATTAAAAGATAGACTAACATAGTCGACCGATATAAAATAGCGTTCGCCCTTGCTCCAAATCTTAACTAATTTACCAAGTATCATCCGAATCGGTTAATAATTTCGGCATGTACTTTACATTACAATGATTAATGGACAGATAGACGGGTAGATGGACGACGCGCATAGACCATTGGTATCAGATTGTGATTCCTAATCGATCGATATACCTAACATTTGTCAAAGTTTTTACAAACATCAGCAATAAGTCATAACACCCTGTACCATAATATAGTGTCAGGAAGGTATCGAATATTTCCTTCCTTTTTCGAATCGGCTTAATTCTGGTTCGGCACGGAACCATAGGGCCAAAAACCTGGCACATTCGAACAGGGTCATATGAGTAACAAAACAAAAATAAATGTCCTAACAATTCTACATAATCATGGCATTGAATGTAAGGTGTGGAAAAATTTGGAGCCTGCCCCATGGATGTTAGAAGCCTATATTCTGGATTTCTCTGCATATGTTCATATGGGTACCAAAATCAATGGAATTTTCCCACGAAAATAAGATTGAGCTAAAATTGGGTAACATTTTGGAGTTGTGGTTTCTGCTTATTCCGAGTTTTATGCTTATTTCCGATTTAAGCTACATTCACTTGTTTTTGTTTTCGATTTTTTGTAGAAAACACTCTAATACAATTATTATTAAATTCTCATGCAATTGAATACATAGATCGCGCATTTAGCTAATAAATAGTTGTCACCTAGGTTTGCAAGTGAAAAACATCATCGCGTACAGTAATGTCGAACACCTTTTGTGTACCAATGGGTTTTGCTGGTTAGGCTCACAATGAATACATCATTCCAAGTGGGATTACAGCTTAAGAATATTCATACGTTTGCTTGTGTCCAGGAAATACATTAAATAATGCTCACACAGAGATACGGTGAAAATTGATTCATGTTCTGCCAACATCACCCTGAAAAAATGATAAATCTTGTTACGTAATCACTTGGTGTATAACTAATTTCCTCAGTTATACCCTTCGTCATTGATTCGGGGTTAGTGCATTAAGTATAAATAAATTACACGCATACGTGATTAAATACAGCTTTGCTTAAAATACGATTAAATTAACTATAATTAAAATTCCGAGCATTCTTTTATCCACCAATAGAACAAGAAGAAGAAAGACCCACCCACGGCCACCGACTCACGCAATACATGTAGAGTAATTATTTGGTCGGCGTAGCTTCTGTCTGACTTTCATTTAGGTACTCAATACGCTCTGAAGATAACACAAAAAACAGATGCTAATTATCTACACTTTATTTACACAGTTTAACGCCCAAAAGAGGTGGAACACCGCCGTCGACGTCACATTGGTCTAAGTGGCATAGCACCTCGCATGTTGCATGCCAGAGATGGGGGAGCAAGTGG
Source organism: Hydrotaea diabolus (assembly GCA_963513945.1). Lineage (NCBI taxonomy): Eukaryota > Metazoa > Arthropoda > Insecta > Diptera > Muscidae > Hydrotaea > Hydrotaea diabolus. Next base: position 91,762,522 of record OY740716.1, read on the forward strand.
GAGAGTATAAATAATGGGGTTAAGGTATTAAACAAAGCAATTACGGCGTAGCTGGATGTGTCTGGTTTTATGCGCACTAGACCGTACCCAAAAAAAAGTGTGCTATACAACTTCGAATGTAAAGTATTTTTGCAAGGCAGTTTCAAAAATAAAGGTTTGGCTGAACGTAGGGGTCGCGGTTTTATTTTTTTATTATATCTTTTTCATTTAAAGACGACTCCTAAAGTGTGATACGTCGATGTTTTTGTCTTGATTTGATTTTTCTGGGTAAAATTTATTTACCTCATGTTGCTCGTACGTGCTATTTATATTTCGGGTCCGTCAATAAAAACAGAATAATTTATAATTGGAAATAGTTTTATTGTTTTTCAAAATATTCTCCTTTAAGATCAATACACTCTTGCATGCGCACAAACCTATTTCCAAAGAGAAAATTGAGACACCTCCAAAACATGATTTTTGAACGCTTCAACAGCCGCTTCGGGCGATGAAAAACGTTCTTTTTCTTGATGCTAGGGAATAAGAAGAAGTCATTGGGTGCCAAATCAGGGCTGTTCGGTGGATGGCCCATCAATACGACATCTTGAATGGTCAAATAGCTCATCGTTTCAGCTGATGTGTGAGAGCTCGCATTGTCGTGGTGCAAAATGATCCGTCTTCCCTTATTTTCATTCCTCATTTCTTCGAACACTGTTGGCAAACAGATGGCTGTATAGCACTCAGAATAGACCATCCTACGTTCCACTTAAGGCACTGTGGCAACATTCGATGAATTTCCATCACGAACAACTTTTGTTGGATTTGGCTCGTCTTGAAAGATTCATACGGTCGATTGCTGTTTTGTTTCGGGTTCATGTGCATAGATCCATGATTCGTAACCTGCGACAATGTTATACACTGCCTTTGAGCTTCCGGAGTTATACTTTTTCAACATCCCTTTGCAACACTCCATACGAGCCTTTTTTTGAGCATTCGTCAAATTATGTGGGATCCAACTAGAACAAATTTTTTTCACGGCCTAATAAACATTCAATATCCTATTGATGCTTGTCATACTAATGTCCAAGGATGCCTCAATTTCACGGTATGTCACATGTCAGTCTTGTTTTATTAGTTCACGCACAGCATCAATGGTTTTTGGCAAAGTGACCGAAGTTGGACGTCCTTCACGAAATTCATCCTGGAGCGAACGGCGTCCGAGAATGAACTCTTGGTACCAGCGATTAACAGTGGTTTTTAATGGTGCTTCAGCGCCAAAAGTCGAAACAAGTTCATCTAAACACTCTTGTCTCGATAACACATGCCGAAAATCGTATAAAAACATCGCACGAAAATGTTTACGGTAAAATTCCACTATTTGACTGAGATGAATTTTTCAACACACTGTAAACAATACAATTCGCCCCCAAATGACAAAACGTTCTGAGCGAAGTTTTGCTAACAAATTTCAAAGTTTCCAATGGAAGTTCCAGTTTGCATCTTGGAACACTAGCATTGTCAGGACCCGAAATATAAATAGCAACCCGTACCCATGAAATCTCAGCAGCTTCTACCCAAATGATTAACTAGGAAAATTAAAGCTCGCACAAAATCATTAAACTCTTGCAAAGGAAGTGTGTGTTTACTTTGTCGAGCGTAGGGTTGTCTTTTTAAGTTTTTCGTGTAACTTCGGTGTTTACAGTCTGATGTTTTAATGTGATATATCGATGTTTTTGTTTCGAAAAGACTAATTTTTCTGGTTTGAAGTCTTTGATCTCAAGTACCCTTTCTGGTACTTACCAATAATATCTCGGTTGCTACTACCCTAATGTACCACCCTAATATCAGAAAATTTAAGCTCACACAAATCAGTTAACTCTTGCTAAGGAAGTTTTGCGATAATTCCAGCAAAATAATTTAAATTATATTTTTGTTTTTTTTCGCAGTTCATGGGTAAAACGAATAGCAATCGAAAAATAAAGTAACAGGGTAATAACGATATTCAAAAAAAAAATGTTTTTTGAGCTTAAATTTCCTCATATTAGGGTGGTAGGAGAAACTGAGATATAATGGGTAAGGACCAGAAGCGATCATTGACTTTTAAATTAGAAAAATTGGTGTCTTGGAGACAATACATCGATGCATAGCACTTTAAGATCCGACTGTAAATGCAGAAGATATTACCACAAATTTTGAAGCACGACACTGTGACAAATAAAAAACAATTTTGAAACTGCCTTGCAAAAATACTTTATATTCGAAGGTGAACGGCGAAAATTTGTTGGTTTATTGTAAGGTGTTGCGGTCTAATGTGCACGGTATGTTCAAAGGTGATGTTGGAGATTAGGAAGGGATTTTCTGTACTCCAATACAAAAATTGTAACGTAATGTTGTTGCCAGATGAAAATGGGATGAAAGCATGACATGGATAAATTTACATACACATAAATCCTTTTAGAGCCAACCTAGTAGTAGCCCAACATTGTCTGTGGAGGCCCCTACATAGCACTACTCTTCTCCGTAAAAGTGGTGTGCTTTTGGTTTTATAACATTATTGGCTATTGGCGGGTCCATTACATAAATTAAGAGAAATTGGGCAATAACACAATAACATATACATACAAAGAAAATTGGTACTGTGTGCGGATGTACTCACATATTCTCTAATCAATGTGTTGGTGTCTACTATTCCCACTTCCGGCCAACTACAAATAACTAAACAATAGACGAGCACAACCCAATACTCGTATAAACAAACACAAAATGTAATATACATACATACAAACAAGTGATAGCCTAGCAAAAGATAATATCATGTTAACCCAGAATAAATACAATATGAACCACTGGAGAGACATTGTGTTACTGATCCCCATAGACATCAAAATGTTAAAGTACATCAGAACTAAATGTGCACAGTACAGCATGTGGGACTAATTAAGGCCGAAACTACGACACAACAAACCAAATACGATGACACGTATAACATTCTTGAAAGGTTGGCTTAATGGAAGTGCTTCACATACGTAAATATCCTAATCAGTTTATGTTGTAAAACCCAGACCGTTCCTTATCAACTAAAGATGACTTCGATGAGCAAACACCTGGGCGATCCACTAAAGCAATGGCTAAAGGGTGAGCAGAGATAGCTATTCTCAGGATGGTGTTGGGTCTGTTAGTGGCTCTGGAAAAATATTTGCACTTGATTTGTAGAGTGAAGTAATAGAGAGCAAAGAACTTAAGAAACTGGAATCTCTGTAATAACATCTATGAGTATATATTATGTAAAGGGTGGTAAAATTTTAAGGGCCAATGCCATTTCTTGCCACCATTCTGACCATTGATGACGTTTGGAATGGTCAAGGGGCTTTAGTTCTTGAGTCAATTGCATCTTGTAAGCGTGTAAATGCAAGTCTTTATGACTAATGTTCATCAACGACGAGCGTGAGAGGTGCAATTGTTGGGCACGACGACGAGTTGAGGTAAACTGCTCTTCAGCCCCACTATCGCGAACAGCAGCAATACTTTCTGCAGAACGAGCTTTACAAGCATAATCTGGTGTTTTCACATCTCCTACAGACCCGGTTTTCTAAAATTTTTGCACGATTTTTCCGATTGTGCGCACATTTGGACGATTAAATTGACCAAAAAATCACGAAGTGCACGATATGCATTTTCATTATAACCCTGACGTTTAGGAGTGGTTCACATTTAACATCGGCCCTTAAAATTTGACCACCCTTTACAATGGATGAGCTTTCTTACTTACTTTAATTTCTGATCTCAAACTTAATACAAGGTGGGCTAAAAGTTACCATGGGGTTTAAAAATTTTATAACTTTTTCGTTTATATATTTTTTTTATTTTATTCAGATTTCATTAATAACACTTGGACAATGGATAGATTCACAGCTGAACACAGACCAGAATAATAGAATTTTTTATTTAAATCAGCGATCAATTATTTGTACGCAAACGCATGAGTGTTGAAGCTCATTTTCATTTGAATGGCTTTGTTAAAAAGCAGAACTGTAGGTTACGGGGTTCTGAAAATCCAAGAGCCATTTATCAACGCCAATTGCATCCCATTAGGTGTACAGTATGGTGTGGGATCACCTCTTCAAATATCATTGGACCTTACTTCTTCGAGAATGAAGATGGAAGCGCTGTAACCGTAAATGAAGAGCGGTATCGGTTTATGAAAGAACATTTTTTACGTCCTGCTCCTGAAAACAGACCTGAGAAGTGGTTTCACCAGGACGGAGCCACTGCCCACACTGGCCGAGACACAGTGACACTTTTAAGTCAAAGTTTTGGAGCGCGAATATTGGGCCAGCGCGATCGACAGATTTGTCAGCACCCGACTCTTTTCTTTGGTGTTATTTCAATGAGCGAGTATACTTATATGTTAACAAGCCCTATACAATAGGGTGGAGTGAAATTCAAAAAAAAAAAAGTTAACCTCGGAAAGAGATGTAGTCTGAGGTCCTTAAGAGGGGAAAAATAAAGAAAAAAATTTAAAAAAAATTTTAGGGGTCGCGCCACTCCCTAGAAATTTGGAAATTATCGCTATTTTGGCGTTGATTTTAGAAAAATCCTAAAAATTAACGACTTAACTTATTCGAAATTTAAAAGTTTGAGCTTGTTCAGTGCCCAAACAAAAGTATTTGAGGCAAATACGAGGATAATCGACTAATATTTGTAGCTTTGGTGGCGATTTCATTGTTCAGTCAATTTTCTGAAGAAGGGACGATTTGACTTATTTTACTTTTTGAAATTTTTGAACAATGAGAAAAAATTTTTTAAATTTTTTCATGCCCCTATTTCATTGTTTACGCTATTGCAAACATTTATTGACATAAAACTTTAAAATCGGTTCAGGGGTTAGGAAAATTCACGCCTTCAAACATGTGTATTTGTTTATTTTGGCGCGACCCCTAAAATTTTTTTTAAATTTTTTTCTTTATTTTTCCCCTCTCTAGGACCCCAGACTACATCTCTTTCCGAGGTTAACTTTTTCAAATTAAAAAAAAAGCATGTTTTCACTCCACCCTACTATACAATCCTTCCACTCAAGGCCAACATTGTTGCAGAAGTTCGAACGCTACAGCCACAAATTTTAAAAGATATTATGGAAACAGCTCTAAAACGAGCCCATCGTCGCGAAGCTGAAAACGGGGATCATTAAAGTGACATTATTTTTCATACTTAGTGTACAAAAATTTCCATTTTGTATATTATATGTATATAATCTGAGAAACAAAAAAATAATAAAAATTAATAAGCGAAAAAGTTGATAAAGTGTCTAACGCCATGGTAACGTTTGGCCCACCTTGTAGGTCTTTGCCTCTGTCTGGCAAACGACGAGAAGCTACGCATCATACGCATCCTACCCCTATAGATAAATCGTTCCATCAACATTTGCCATCGAGAATGTTGGCACATCGGGCATTATATGTCTTTTCTAGAGTGGTATTGCACCGAAGCGCGAAATCCGATTGTTCGACAAGGTCTGATTTAAAAAGTCACTCCTAGAGCGCCCACAAGACGTGATCACACAAACGGGTAGAAGGACATAGCTAAATCAAAGGACATCGCTAATCGTAGAAGGACATAGCTTATAGTAATTCTCATATTACAAGCTTATTAGTGCGATTGATTAGCCGATACATTTCACAAATTCATTACGTTCACGACTTCTTCATGTCCCTGTTAATACGATGGGTTCCATTTCATAATTATAATTAATATTTGTCATAATGCCAGTGTTACCACCTTAGAATTTATACTGAAGTTCTAGCCTAATTTTTTGTCTTTTCACTAAATTCAAAATGCACATTTCTCTTGCTTTGCTCTCAATAAAATTTTAAATTTGTTACGGTTATTATAAACGTATCACAATTTCAACTGACAACAGATTGGTTGACACAAAAGATTTGTTTGCCTACCGAATGATTAAGATTTCAGAAACTATAAAATTTTCACCAGTACAACAAAATGTTGGGTGGTGCACTCCAATTGTCAGAAAGTGCAACTGAAAATATCGGTAGAAGTGACAGAGTGTCGGAACCTCTACAATATTTATCTGGCAACAAATATTGTTGTTTACTTTACAAATAAAAAGAAAATCTATTAACGTACTTATATACCTCAGGTACACTAAAATCTAAAGACGATTCGTCGTTTTTCGAGGAAAGAGTTGGGAAAACGAGGAAAGATTTTTAGCGTTTTGCTATCCATGTGCCTTACATTATTTGTTATTAACTCACCACTATTCGTCCCATTTACATTAGACAAAAAGCCCACCGGATTGTTCTTTTATAATCACCTCCATAGTTTGATAAAAACGATTTATCAAACATTAGCTCAGATTGGTGTTATTTTTAACATCCTCGTGGGAGAAGGTATGAATATTTGATCTTAAATTTAGTAAAACTACGGTGACTTTAAATTGTCTCAAATAGATTGTGTTTATCAAACTAGGTAGACGTTTATAAAAGAATATCTTGATGGTCTTTTTCCTTGCTTAATGTTTTATATAGCGAATTGTGGTAAGTTAATAACAAATAATATACTCGTAACTGATTGTTATTAAATTAAAATCTTGCAATTTGTATTTTCAATAAATCCAGTTTTCTCTGTTAAAATCTTTCTCTACTCTTACATTGCGAAACTTTTTTTGTTTATAAGAACTTATAAATTACAAATGAGATAAATGCATAGTTGTATCCCGAAAACAAATGTGTACGTTTCGATTCTATGTCAGTTCTAACGATACGTTCACTTCCATTTACTGACAATTTCAGAGCATCAACTAATAATCGATTGTGCTGATGAAAACGGTATAGTTCATGCAACCTCTATAATTTGGTTGACAAAACAAAATTGGCTGTGGGAACGGATCTGCCAACTGTGTTCAGTTAGGCAACCGCGCCTCACACATAAACGTTGAAGCAATTTCTCACAACACGATTTTGAAGCCGGGGCCCCGCATACATTTAAAACTACTGCACCGATCCTTTTGAAATTTTGATTTAAAGAACATTTTAAATGTTTTAATTTAAAGCCGTTCTGTTGAACGTGTGCGATATTTATATTTTTAGATACAGAAAACCCTTTCTAGGGTTTTGTAACATCTGGAAATACTTATTTGCGTATATATGATTTTTTATGAAATGACCCCCGTTTTCAGCTACGCAGTTGGGCTCGTTTTAGAGCATTTTCCATAACATCTTTGGCTGAAGCGTTCGAATTTCTGCAACAATGTTGGCCTTGAGTTGAAGGATTTTTTCGGGACTGTTCACATACTCGCTTATTTAAATAACCTCAAAGAAAATAGTCGGGTGCTGACAAATCTGGCGATCGCGCTGGCCAAATAACTTCCGAATTTCTTGAAATTATTCGCTCTCCAAAACATTGACTTAAAAGTGGCATTGTGTCTCGGGGAGTGGCTCCGTTCTGCTAAATTTTTAAACCCTATGAACTTTTTGCCCACCCTGTATTTCTTGAGTTATGACCATTTTAAATGTTTAGGGGCGTTAACGTGGCACCGCCCTTTCTGAGATTTAAAAATCAAGATATCCTATCTTAATAAGTCTTGAGTTCCTAAGATAATAAAATCGTTGTTGGAATGCGATGATTGGGTTCGGGTGGTGTTGGAACCCCCTATGCCCACCATCGGATTGACCGCCTTGCAACCCTTAATGGACTACTTATGATGGAAGCCCCCTGAAAGGTTATGCCTTGCTACTGTTTCTCCCATTACCCCTTTTGGCATATTATACCCCACTCATCATTATGAAAGGTGTGTATCTCACTTATGCAAAAACGAACCCATGTCACAATTTATTATATAAAATCTTACTAGTGCAGACAGCCAAAAATATTCAGTTATTACCATCTGTATCAATTAGGTATTCTTAAGTGGTAATTAACGAAATGACAAGAATTAAATCTATGAAAAAGACTCACATTACGAGCGCGAATATCAGTGGATGTATATTTTAAAACCTATCCCAATTCCAAGTACCTTGAATCTCCCAGATTACATAAAACCTGGACCAACTAAACTGGACCAACTAATGACTTATGACATTAGTTGGACCAACAACTGGACCAGCTAATGTCGAGCTCGAAATTAGATGGGCCAGGTTAAATAATGTATTAACAGTCACTAATCGCAAGGATGGGGTAGTTTCTCAAAATAAAACCCTTTCAGTTCTTAAGTTTAAAATATACTAAAAATTAATAAATTAGTTTAAGCCAGATTAAAAACCATTATTGGTCATAAAAAAAAAAAATGTAGTAGTTATGGAAATCACTAGCTATGAAAATCTTAACGTTACTCAAAAGTAGCTAATTAACAACATATTTCTCTCTTAATGCTGTCGTCCCTAAAAGTACATATGTGACGCGAAAAATAGAAAGGCACCTAAGGTTAAAAACCAGTTTTGTTCAGGAGAGCCATTTTAAAGATTAGGTCCCTTTCTATTTGCGCTTAGAATAGTCGACTTCAGTTTCATAAAACGCGCATATCTCTGGGAGGGAAAACATTTGGGGCATGGGATCGGTCTCACTCAATGCTCAGATGTTGTCCACATCAAAGAAAGAAAAAAAAATTAAAATTGATTTTTTTAACCTTAGGTCCCTTTCTCTATGCGCTGTCACATATATAGTTATAGATTTTGCAGTTTTGGCGATCAAAGTACTTCTCTTATTGCCGGCTTAAACGTCAAAGAAAGTTGCTATCTAGAATTTACTCGTAGGAGCTGTCGGCAGTTCTTAAATAGATTGCCATACCTACGAGTATTGACAATATTGCAAAAAGGTGTTGCTTACTCAGAGGTGCATTCAGGCATAACAGTAAGGCGTTTTTATCGTCAACGTTACAAATTGCCGCTGCATTTTACCGAGTTCTTATAAATGAATAATCCGTTTGTAAACGCTCAAAAAATTAAATGCATATAACCGATAAATACTGTAGTTATTGTATTCTGGGATATGAACTAAATTGAAATTGAACTGAATCGGGCAATAATGATAATAATGGGGAAATGCAATAAAAAATGGTTGTTAACTTATGATAGAGATCATAGCCCGTTAGAAATTTTAACGAATTGTAAACGATTACTCCAGAAACCATAACTTAGAAAACGAAAAAATGTATGCTTATTTAAATTCTAATCAACCAATAACGTAACAGAGAAATTACTAGGTGCTAATACTGTTACAACATTGAACACACCCATTTCAATAGTAGATCTGAACATACCCCCTTAATGTCATATGGGTTTTGAAAGCTAACGTTAATAGCGTTAGCCTGTAACGGGATTTTAAAATTGTTTCAACTTTCATCATGGAGTGGTCAGATAATGAGAACGGTATCGCTGCAATAGCGCTTTTCAAGTGTGAAATAAAAAAAAACAATATTTTCAAAACGCTCCGGCCACTAGGGATTAGCCGCATGTTCGTCTACCGATGCATAAAACTGTTTGAGGAGACTGGAGATGTAAAAGACCGCCTCTGGTCGGGCCGCCCACGCTCTGTTCGAACACCGCATGTCATCAAAGCTATTAACTCAAGAATTCACAGAAATCCCCTCCGATAACAGAAAATCATGACCCGTGATATGTATATCACGCAAAACTCCATGAGTCGAATCATTAACAAGGACTTGGGACTTTTGGTAAAGCACGCTGATAACTTGCATAGTAAAATTTTGTTCACCGATGAACAAATTTTTACCGTGCAGGAAAAATTTAACAAGCAAAATAATAGAGTGAATGCGCAGTCATCTAAGGAAGCATCTGAACTGATCCCAAGGGTGTAAAAGGGTCATCACCCGGCTTCAGTCATGGTTTGGTGGGGTGTCTCTTACGATGGGGTCACTGACCTGCATTTCTGCGAACAAGGAGTCAAAACATCGGCCAAAGTTTACCAAGAAACCGTTTTGAAAGCTGTTGTGAAGCCTCTTAACAATTCCCTGTTCCAAAACCAGCCATGGACTTTCCAGCAGGATTCTGCGCCGGCCCATAAGGCTAAAATGTCCCAGGCCTGACTTCGAAACAATTTTCCAGCGTTCATTTCCTCTGAAGAATGGCCCTCAGGGGGTCCAGATTTGAACCCATTGGATTACAAATTGAGGAAGGTGTTAGAGGACAAGGTTTGTCACAAAAGATACTCCAACATTGGATCTCTTAAGACTGCTTTGGTGCGTAAAGGCAGAAGGCGGACATTTCGAATAAGTAGATTCTTTTTGGATACAATATAAATCAATAAATATATTTAAAAATATTTGGTCCAAAAACATTCAGTACTTTTTATTTTACAGCATAAAACGTGTGTAACAGTATTTATGCCCCTACTACCCATTTCGGGTGGACGTCTCCATACAAATTCGCCGAAGACGCCTCTTTCAGTTTCATTATTTTGTAAGTTTAAATACAAAAAACATTTGTTTTTATAAAGCAGGGTGTGTTATGTTAGATTTTTTGTTTAAAACTAAGTTACTCTAACTCGTTTCCCTAGAGACTTGAAACTAACTTGCTTTCTATCCGAGTAATTTCCATACAAATGCTTGCTTCGTAACCAGAAAAGAACACAGCTATTATTTTATTCGCTGGGGACAGTTCAACCTGTTACAATTTAGATTTTAAGTCACAAATTGAATAAAAACTCACTTTGTATTCAACAACGATTTAATTAAAGGCGGTAAGAACTTCTTTTCCCTTCTAAACAATTGACTTGACCCTCATTTTCGACCACTTATGTGCCCTGTGTGTCGCCAATGTTACGAAGCAATAATCGGATACGGATAAAATGTGAAAAAAACCGCTACAAATCGCTACAGAACTTGAATAAAAAACACACAAAAAGACGTTAGGGAACAAATAAAAAAAAAACGTCTAAATATTGTAAAAATTATTATTATTTCTCTTAAAGTGAAAAAAAACAAAAAATTTTAATTTTTGAAAACCGCTTGCAAGCAAATGTTCGAAATCCAAAAATTTTTCGGCATTACCAACTTTTTTTTTGAGATTTTTTAAGGAAATAACTTTACTTACTACCTCAAAATTCCTCGTTTGTTGTTTTGTCTTACACTTCCAAAAAAACTGATTTTTGAGTTAATTAATCAAATTTGATAGCATAAAAGTCCTAAAATTAAAAAAAATGATCAGGACTTTATATAATCCCACAAAGGGGACGTTTTACCCCTTTCCCGATTTGGTTCATTTTTAATACCAACTGGTAAATTTGAAGACTCTACCTCTCTTTGTTTTGACTGAAAATTGCTTTTAGCAGACGGATAGACCGCCATAGGTAGATCCTCTTAGAATTTTATGACGATTAATAACATACTTGGTATGGTTTTAATAACATACTTACTATGGTATGCGAGAAAATTACAAAAATGAGTGCTCTCTATCATTTAAAGTATTGAGAAATGAAACACCGGCTATACGATAATACATCTTTTGTAAGGGGTATTTATCTAGACGTGTGGTTTTCAATCTGGTCAGACTTTTATCGGAGTGGGTCCTTTTGACAGCTGTCACTTGATTTATGCTCAGTTTGGTTTGCCATTTCATAATAATTACAGTTATTCGAAACAACGTTTGCAAATCGTGGTGAATGGGCCCAAAACGTGATGGCCACCAAACCTGACTTTTACAAGAAAATGTTCTTGAGCGATGAAGCCCAAGTTGAATAGATGCTACAAACATATAAATGTTAGCAAGCAATTATATTATTAACATATTTTTTTCTCGTGTATATTGTTCAAACTTACAACATTAGTACACATTGTGAGTTATCTTAATGTTCGCAGCGTTCCAAATGTACTGACACATTTATTGTGCGATTCATCCTATGGTTAACATAGCGTAAAAAATTTGGCCACACTGCTCATGCTGATGACTTATTATGGCTATTAGCGCAAGGAAAAATAGATGAATCTTTACTTTTAGCCACTTGCCACCATTTTGCGCACAGTGCTTTAATAAAATCGTATATAGTTTTTTTTTTGTTGTATGCATGCGTAAATATTGTGATTTGAAACTATTTAAACTTACCTAATTTTTCGCCACACAGAACATCGACCCAGAAGTGCACGAACAGCAAAAGGAACATGGGTCCGCATGCCAAAGATAATGCCGACGACTGCCTCTGCATTCGGTGGGACGGAGGGAGCATGTTGAACAACTGTGTGTGAGAGTCGATGAACTCCACCTTATACTTCTGAGGTTATTGTTTGAAAGGGTGTGATGTTGTTCTCTCACCCTGCTTCTTGCTGTCCTTATTATTTTTCTGTTTGCCTTGTTCTCCGTTGTGGATTTGCGAAAGAAATGTATTTAGACTTGTTTTACTAGACTGGCTTTGCCCTTTACTGGCAATAAGAGATTTGTAACGAATTCTTTATGTTTAATTTCTTTTTTTTTCTTTATTTATACTTTGATACGGCAATTTTTGCGTTTTCTTCGGATTTCCACTCGCCAGGATAATGTTAGTGGGGTCTGATGTCCTGTTACTTTCTTGGATCGGCGATTGTTTGTTGATATTGTTGCTTTTGTTGTTTTGCTAGGTTCATTCGTAAATGTGCCACTAATGCTGTCACATTTCAAGTCGATTGTTTCCGTTCGCTTACTGAATGATTGCTCGGTGGTGCTTTTGTATGCCTTTTGGCTCTGAAACAGTTTTCTTTCCTTTTGTTTTGTTTTTGTTATTGTTTGTTGTAAACTGTCCTTTTTTTGATACACTCGCAATTAGGACTCGCCTCGTACTTAATGGAATTTCTTCATCATTTTCTGCCTTCCTTCGTGTTATTTATTAGGTTGCCTAAACACATTTTTCGGGTTTCCTGTAAATGTAACCTTTTTGTCGTATTTTTTTTTATTTTTTCGAATACCTTTTAATTAAAATTGAAAAAAAAACAACAACGGCGGCGGCGGCAACGAAGTGCACCCTTTTGAAAATGAGCACCATTCCCGGGAATGAGTAGAAAATATCAGCGTCATTTCGCGGAATATTTAATGTTTTAATTAACTCTTTTTTCAGTTTCTTGGCATTGACAGAGCCACATCAATTTCCCTAGAACATGTTAGCAGCATGGGAGATGGGGACAGCTTTCCCTAAAAGAAAGTGAAATTCAAACCTACTGGAAAAACGATGATGAAGATTGGATTGTTCATTTGGGATAATAGAAGAGGTGTTAGGAAAACCAGGCAATGAAATAAATGACAGGAATGACAAATTAATTGCCTGCAAAAAATGACATTTTTTATATTTTTATATCCTCCATCATTGGATGAGTGCATATCCGCTCACGGAGGCCCCATACAGTATATATAAAATAAAATTTACAAAAGGTAGGGGCGTGGCACCGCCCATACAACCCCTGAACTTAGAAAGACCATGCCATATGAATTGTTATATTGCAATATATGATATTGGCACAACCAGAAGGAAAAGTGGCGGACCCTTTTAAAAATCACATTCATGGTCAAACTAACCAACCGATCGTTATGAAAAAAAATAAATTGTCCACTTGTTTTCAATAGCGACATTGGGACGTTTTAGCTGCATTTGATTAATAATTATTTCACCCAAATAAGGGAGCACCAAAGTTTTTCTTTAAATAAACGTTTAATCAATATTATTAGGAAAAACCAGTCTCAAAGAATTGCGCCAAGCTTAAAGACAGACAATTAACGGAATGAGTAGAGAATATTAACATCGATATTTTAGATAGGCGTAAAAGTAAAGATAAACCCTACAGCAAAAGATGTTTTATGATCCCATACTCTATCTACTCATTCATTGCTTAGCAAAATTTAGATAGTACAGAAAATAAATGAACTTTATTCTAAATTTACAGGAAACAAATTCTTGGGATGTGAATATCCAAAAAAGTAAAAATCAACCATACAACATTTGCCGTGTTGGCAAAATACTAGGGTAGGGACATAAATAATGTTACAGCATTGAACATACCCCATTAATGTCATATGGGCTTTGAAAGCTAACCTCAATAGCGTTAGTCTGTAACGGGATTTTAAAATGAGAACCGTATCGCTGTAATAGCGTTTTTCAATGTGAAATGAAAAAAGCGATATTTTCAAAACGCTCCGGCCACTAGGGATTAGCCGCATGTTCGTCTACCGATGCATACAATGTTTGAGGAGACTGGAGATGTAAAAGACCGCCACCGGTCGGCCAGTCCACGCTCTGTTCGAACAAAGCGTGTCATCAAAGCCGTTAAATCAAGAATTCACAGAAATCCGCTCCGAAAACAGAATATCATGGCCCGTGAGATGAATATCACGCAAAAGTACATGAGTCGAATCATTAAAAAAGACTTGGGGCTTTCAAACGACGTACCGAACATTTATTGATTGCAGCTTTAATAAAATAGGATTGAAAAATGCAAACGTCTTTTGGTAAAGCACGCTGAAAACTTGCACAGAAAAATTTTGTTCACCGATGAAACATTTTTTACTGTTCATTAAAAATTTAATAAGCAAAATGATAGAGTGTATCCGCGGTCATCTAAGGAAGCATCTAAATTGATCCGTAGGGTGGAAAAGGGTCATCACCCAGCTTCAGTCATGATTTGGTGGGGTGTCTCTTACGAAGGGGTCACTGACCTGCATTTCTTCGAACAAGGAGTCAAAACATCGGCCAAAGTTTACCAAAAAACCGTTTTGGAAGCTGTTATGAAGCCTCTTAACAATTCCCTGTTTCCAGGAGGATTCTGCGCCGGCCCATAAGGCTAAAACGTCCAAGGCATGGCTTCGAAACAATTTGCCAGCGTTTATTTCTTCTGAAGAATGACCCTCAGGCAGTCCAGATTTGAACCCATTGAATTGCAAATTGAGGACGGTTTTAGAGGACAAAGTTTGTCACAAAAGATACCCCAACATTAGATCTCTTAAGACAGCTTTGGTTGGAGTGTAAGAGACTTAAAAATAATGTGTTAATAATAAAATGTATAAAATGTATAAACAATAGCAATTTTAGAGTTTTTGAAAAAACAAGACAAGATGATGATGCCTTGACAAATGAGTTGCTATTTAACTTAAAATTTCTCATCTGAAAATTAACGACGTTTAAAGGTTTGCACTATTCGAAACTAAATTTCCATATTGTTCTAATAAAAAAGTCATAGTAGAGGTTCAAAGTCGTTAATACGCCCAATTATCTCTTCCTTTAGCTGTTAAATTAGTCTTGGCTTGTTGACGTACACTTTAAAATATCCCCAAAGAAGGTGTCAAATCACATGACCGTGGCGCCCAACTAACATCGTCACGACGGCTATTGCATTTCTCTCGCAAAAGAGTTATTGTTTCGTTGGATGTGTGGCAAGTGGCACCATCCTGTTGGAACCACGTATCGTACAGGTCCATATCCTCAGTTTCTGGCCACAAGAATTCCGTTATTACCTCGCGATAGCGAACACCATTCACGGTACCTTCTTGGCGGACCACATTTTCAAAAGTACAGTGCGATGACGCCGCCAGCCAAACAGTAACTCTTTGTGGGTGCATCGGCTTTTCAACAATCGCTCGTAAATTCTTTTTTACCCATATTCATCAATTCTGCTTGTTAACGAATCCACTGATCAAAAATCACGAAATGCTCTTTGATTTGAACGCCCATTTTTGTTAAAAGCTTCAAAAATCTAAGTACTCAGCTCAATTGTTTACATCTCCATGGCTGAATTTGTCAAATACTGGAACAAAGAAATGTCAATTAAAATTGCGCAAAAAACGTGACCTTAGGGTGTGACTCGCAATTAACATTGGCTATTCTGCTTGTACCACCCTTTGAACTAGAAAGCCCCTTTGATTTGCCAATATATGGAAAAGCCAGCCCTTGACATCGCAAAAATTAATAAACAGATATTTTAAAATTTATTCTAAACGGAAGGAAAAGATGTAAAAGCGAAATTTAAACTAACAACACTGGGCTCTTAGTTGCGATGGTAACAATAAAGTAAGCATAAGGTAGATGATCTTGAAGTTATGGCGAAAAAAATATAATTCTTAAACTTGATTTTTGGCATGATACGTTTTGCCAACTTGGCTCAAGTTTTTGAGTTATTCTGGTTCAAAGTGGATCTAAAGAACTTTTTTGATACTTTGAGACGGCTATATCACGGTAAACCGAACGTTATATTGCTGTAGTGTGTTTAGCAAAGTTGTAGCTATTGAATGGAAGACAAAAATGCATATAATGCCTCCAATCACAAAAAAATGTCCTTTTTTTGGGTAAGTTTGGTTTGCATTTCAGTAGCTACAACTCTGCTAAAGCAATATTTCGACCGGTTTACTAAGATATAGCCGATAAAGTGTGTTGAAGGGTGAAGTGGAACAATCGGAAATTTTGAAGCAGGCAAGAAGCGGTTTGAGTGCTGAAAGGTTAGTCAAAACACCTGTTTACCTATTTTCTTCCACTTTGCATAATATTACGGTTTGTTAATTCAAATTTGTATCACACAAATAGTAATTGCTTATCAAAAGAATATTAAAACGTTAATGAATTGACGTTTAGAATATAAACTTTTTCATTTCTCTATGGAAAATTCAAAATTTAATGGCAAAACTTAAATCTTACATGGATCGTTATCGCCAATAATGTTGTTCAAATATGTTTGCTACGCTGCCCACGAGTCAAACAAATAACAAATTTAATACTGTATGCCATAAGAAAATTTTAGTACCACAATATCTCGGGAACTAAAATCAAAAAGCATATCAATGTGAATTATAAAAAAATTGAATGAAAAATTTAAAAATCGGAAAAAAAAATTAAAACATAAAAATCTTTTTCTAGCAGCTTTAATTGAATCCGGCCCGGAAGGCTTTTGCACTTAAACTACTCGTAACTGTAATTTATTTCTTTGAAACCAGTTTGGCATCCTGTATATCGTGAGGGGATATGCATTTGCCGCAAAAATGTGGCTATGCCTAATGTACAATCAATATTTCTGATCTGATGTTTTTAAATTAAGCTTAAGCCTGATCGTAACTTGTTTGCTGGCTTTTTTTATTTCACACCGTATAGAAATGCAAAAAACTTCATTGGCCCATTAAATAATAAGTACTCGTAAGACCTACTGAGGGTCTGTCGTTTCTGGAATTTGCCTCATAAATACAACATCAACTACCCAAAAAAGTGTCGTAGAGCGAAATTATAGGCACTTGACCTAAGGCCTAAAAATCGTCACTCTTTGGAACAGGCAAATGTTCGGCTCAGATTCATGAGCTTATTGGTTTAACGTTGGCTGTCGGTCCATCTAAAGCTTGCAATCAAAATACAGGTTGCCATTGTTTTCCGATCTTTATAAATTTGGCAGAAGTAGGATTTTGTGCCAAATTCCTCCCTATAAAATTAATAGAATATCTGTTCAGATTTAAAAATAGCTCCGACACATATGTTTATCCGATTTTATGTTTTTAGCATAGAAGCCACATATTATATCCAATCCTAATAAAATTTGCCACAGGTTAGTTTTTTTGGAACCAGGACGACGTTATTGGAATTTAAGAAACTCGGATCAGATTTAGATATAAATCACACACACACATATGTTGATTAATACAATTGTTACATATTACGTCTAATCGTAGTTAAATTTTTCAAAGTTCATTAAGATAGATTAGTAACCAGCTCAGAAAAAAAACAGGAAGAATCGGTCAGCGTTTTCATAAAGTTCTAGTACAAATATTTTTCTCGAGAAATTTGTATATTATATATTGTTTGCCGCTACATTTGTATATATCGATGGGCATACAACCAATATTTGTTATTAGTCCCCACAAATAGTCTGGGTCAAAATAACATGGACACAAATCCAAAAATAAAATAATTTTTACAATTTGGGTGACGGACATGGACATAAAAATAATACTATTTCTCGCAATTTAAATGTCACATTTTCTGAGAATTTTTTTAATTAAAATTGTTTTCAATTGGCTCTTGTCCACATCTAGAAGTGAAGGGAACAGTATCGTCGACCACGCCTGACTTTAGTTTTTTTTACTAGTTAAGTATGTATTACTGAGCGTGTGCACATAAGCAGCTTCTGTCAATGTCCTGCCTTTATTTTGCAAATTCCAATGTCGTTCATTCCCTTGTCTTTATCTAAATACACACCACCATATTTTACATCGTTTCGATCCCACGACAGCCGGTTCTATGCACCGGATCGACCTGAAGCAGCAATTCTTCGGCCAAGGGCTGTCACTCCGGTACGGTTTGCCGCTACAACAACAACAACATCGTTTTAGCGTTCTTTGATTTTTGGGCTTTTACTGACTTCGGTTGTCTGGTAAAAAAGTAAAAGCTAAAAAATTTGTTGAGATAACTCTTTAAAAATAAATTGTTAATCTTTTGTTTATGACAAAAAATGTAGACATTAGCTAAGGAAAAGCAAAGCAGTGGTATAGAATCGTTCTTTAAAAGACTAATTTCAAAGCGTACGAGTAATCCTTTTTAAAACTATTGCAGGTCAATCGCAGTGTAAACAATTTGGTGTGGGTACCAGCCAACACATTCAAAATTATAAGTGTTCTCAAGAATTTTTAATAATTACGTGTCAGGAACTACGTTCACATACACGCAGTACATTATGTTCGGGACAACTTAGCCCCACACCTTTGAGCTGTATACAAATACGAGTATTAGCTTAATTTAATGCATAAAAATCGTCCGGGAAAAGAAGACAGCTCTACTTTTAAGCAGAGTAGAGCTGTCAAACTATTGCTAGTCGCCCCATTCGATAGTTTTAGTTAACAATATCGATACAATCGGATAATATGTTAAAGATATATATGATTGTATTATTATACAGAATTACATTTTAAAAGAAACATATTCCAGATAAAATTAATTTCAAAAATATAGAAGAAAAAAACGAGTACAAAATCTGTACGGATGCACTTTTATTTCGATTTAGGTCAAGTGAACAACAGCTTGTTAATTATGTGATAATAATTTCTATTGACCATTACGGTCATGTTTCCATATTGTGCCAACTTCGATGTCACATATAAAGTCCGATCTTCCTCAAACTCCAAACAGAGGCTCTGAATTTTCTGAATAACAAAGTGGTGTGGGGTTTATCATATTTGATCGGAATTATTATGTGAGTTTTGGGCTACTCTAAAACATGGACCAGGACCAAGGTCCAGATTCAGTAGAGTTTTAAAACAAGCAAACAGTTATGTGGCGTTAAGCACGTTCAAAATGTTAAGAGTTATTTGCGAATGCCCAAATAAGATTACCATTCAGGATATTGTATTTAAAAAAATTCAAAAGCCGCACAAAACCTATTGGGTTTCTTTCTAAACTACTAGAAAATCTAAGTTAGGAATGTGAAAGAAACAAGACTAATCTTTGGCTTTTAGATCGATAGGACTTTAACTTGCGGGTATCTTAGTAGGGGCTATTATAAAACATAGATTTAAAGGGATTTCAATATCGTTGGTCTTCCCAGCAGAAGGTATTTGTTTTTCCAATACTTTTCAGGAGAGCCGAAAAACGGTTGCATTTATTCATTTCGCAGTATTTCCGAAAATATGTAATTGCAGTTGATTCGTATAAAGATTTGCCACGAGTTAATAAAAAAACGATTTTGTGTGACACACCAATATATACAAAAATGTTACATAGGCTTTTTTATACCCACCACCATAGGCACTACGCTTGGTGCACCTCAAAATAATAATCTAATACCTTTTAATGTACATATGTTTTTAAGCAGCGTACATTCATCACGCTTTAGCTATGTCCGACCGTCCGTCCGTCAACGTGTCTGTTGAAAGTACGATAGCGGTCACAATAATCAACCTAGAAAGTCCAAACTTTGCAGAAAAATGAATTGTTGTTGCAAGTAGCTTGGGATTTATAATGAAACAAACGGAGGAAAAAGGTTCTTTATTAAAGGACTCAAACACTTCTGTAAAAAACACACTTTTTGGGGGTATTTTGTTTAAAAATCGGTACAATGGGATTGACCTAGTCTGTTAAAACAAGGTATGAAGCTTTCTTTTGGATAAGGTCTATTTTGGATGGAATATGGACCAAATCGGAGAATTCTTTGATATATCCCGTATACAAAGTACCTTCCCGAGTTCAATTACCGGAGCTCTAGAAACTGCATTTATGGTCTAGACGGAATTTGACACGAAGAGGTTTCATGGCTTGGAAATTAACTGTTTATAATTATGACAATATCGGTCCATGATTTTATATAACCCTCATACAAAGGTCAGATCTGGACAAAATTTAGTACAAAGTATTTCTATGGAACAACAATTAATTGCTAAGGATCAGGACCATATTGGCTTAGGATTAAATTAGGTCATATACAAAGACGCCTTATTATTATGGTTCTTGCTATGAACATAATCCATGGTAGACGGTATGTTAGATTCGGTCCGACCGAACATAGCGCCGTTTTTACTTGTTACTCATTAATATTAATAATTTTGTGGTTCTATGTATGACCAAAAGGACTACTAAAAGCGACAATAAAAAATCAACAAATTACACATAGGCCTTCTACTAGGAACTACGACGATATGTAAAGGCCCAACCACACGAAAGGAGCACACCGACTCAAATTTTTCATTTTCTATTCAGTTTACAGCCCTTATTTGAAACTAAGTACCGAAAAGGTTACTCAAACTTATTTTTAATGCTATAAGATGTTTCCTTTAAACAAATTTGCACTTTTTGTGAACAAGTGGCATAATTAAGTATTTTTTATAAAGTATTTTCCAAAATTCTGATAAGTGCTAAAGTTTTTAAGATGATATCGATAGTGAAAAAACTATCGATATTGACATAGTTTGAGAGCTCTAATGCAGAAAAAAAAGTTGCCAAATAGTCTTTGAAGTGTGGAAACAAACATTGTTAGGCAATGAATCAGCGAGGCGAGTTTCAAAGCTTCCCCGCAACAATAGAGACTGTGGAATAATATTCATCAAGCATGGTATCCCTCAAAACACTTGTCGACATTATATTTCTCTTAAGCCTAAAGAAATCGACGCTTTCTTAATAAATAGATGGTGATATTATGAACTTTGTCATTTCGAAAATATGTTTGTTTCTTTATTACAGGTATTAATAATTTATAATTAGTTTCCAAATTAAAGTTTTACTCTATTTTAAGGTAATAAGTGGAAAAAGATTTGTTTTTAACTGCTACGCTGTTTGTTGAATATCACATAAGTGTGTCTACACAAGAATATTTACTTAATTGGAGTGTGTCAGTAAGAATTTAGTCAGTATTATTTATTTACCGCACAACCTATCCAAGAATTAGGGTTATATTAACTACATGACAAGAAAAAGCAAGAAGAAAACGACGCACTGTAGTCCAGGTTCGATTTCCATCGGCCAAAATTCTATAACTTTTGATCTAGTAAATGTTTTCAAATTCGATAAAAGGGCAATTGTAGCCAAGGAGTCTCGGATTATTTTGAGTTATTAATATCATAAGTCGGACTGTTGGGTATATTTTAGATATTGGCCTGAAGTTGATTACTATTCGTATTTTCCGATTTTAAAGAAAATCTGTTTTTACATATCTGCGATATCACTTCTTTCAAGTTCTAAAAATTTAAAAAGTGAGATTTAATTTTTCGACTTTGTCGAACTTTAACTCATACATTTTAAGAGCTATCGCACTATTTTAAATATCAAGTGTGGTTTCTTATCTCTAATATGGCGTCAAAATATACTTTAGTTGTAACAGGTTTTCTAATAGGGACATAAATAACAATTTCGTATCTTTATGTCCACACACCCTCAAACATTTTTAATGATCCGCCAGTGTCAAAACGTTAGTCGAAGTCAACATTTTTATATTGGTAGAGTTTACTTACGAGCACCGTTTGGAAATTATTGGAAATTACTATATACCGAAATTCTAAGTCGGTGGCTCTAGCAAAGATTCAGGAAAATCCAGAATTTCATCGAAAAATCATCTTCAGCGATGAAGCTCTTTTCTGGTTATGTGTTTTTTCAATAAACAGATGTGCTTGAAGGGACTCTATTGCATTCGCAAAAAATTACTGTGTGGTGTGGTTTTCATGCCGGAGCTGTGATTAAGTCGTATTTTTTCGTCGATAAAAACAATCGGAAAAAGCTATCGTGTCATGTCAGAAAATTATTTTTGGCCAGACACACAGCTCGCTTTGCAATCGATTTACTGAAAGGCAAATTCAATAAACGTGTTATCTCGAGAAATGGTCTGCCATTGAATTTATTTTTATGGGGCCAAGTCATTGGTCTTAGCCAACAATTTTAGATGAGCTCAGAAACAACATCCAACGAATTTTATTCTTACAATATAACATTTGCACTACACATGCAGAGAAAAAACATGGTGACTAAATGGTCACGGCAATAATAATATGTTCTCCGCAATAAAAGTATGTTCGTCGCAACCATAGCATCGTTAACTGAATTTATTTTTGACAATAGTATAATTGCTACAATATTAATATTGTTGAAATGTAACAATAGTATTATTGCCAAATTTAAAAATGAAAGTATGGTTATAGCAACAATATAAATATGGTTGGTGTAACATAAGTATTGTGTTTTCCGTTTTATGTTAACAATAATAGTATTACGGCAATCATACTGTATGATTGTAATTATTCGTCATTTAAATATGCTTTTAAGAACAAATGTTATTGGTTTGGATCTAATGCAATAATTTTACTTTTTTATCGAAATTAAAATTTTTTAAAACAAGCTGCTTTAGCTTTGTTTAACTGAAATATTTTTAATAAAAACACTAACGTTTATTTAAACTTATTTTTTCTACTGTGAAATAAATCACTCCCTATTATTTTGAATTTAATGTATTTTTGAATAACTTTCATAATTCAAATCTAAATAGGGATAATACTATGGTTGTTGGGATCATAACATGGTTGCGTGTTAATCAAAGTATGGTTGTGAGGATCATACTACGGTTGTATATAAAACATACTATTGTTGTGAGGATCATACTATGGTTGTGGAAATCATAGTATGGACCATAGTATGGTATTTGTGAATCATACTATTGTTGTGAGAATCATAGTATGGTTGTATTTGAATCATACTATTGTTGTGAGGATCATAATATTGTTGTACCACAACCATATACCCAACAATAGTATTATCCTCTTCGAATATTGTCACCACAACCATACTTTTTTTCTGCGTGCATCTGGAACCAATTTGAATTCTTTAACTTAAACATTCTGTGTTTTATTAATATAAAAAATTATATTGTTATGTCCTTAATGGAAAACCCTGTATTAACTATTTTAAAAATTTCTATTTTATAAAAATATATCTTTGGAGCAACATAATTTTTTTCTTTAAAGTATGCAGTAATATATATATATATATATATATATATATATATATATATATATATATATATATATATATATATATATATATATATATATATATATATATATATATATATATATATATATATATATATATATATATATATATATATATATATATATATATATATATATATATATATATATATATATGCGAGTATGGTTTTTCTGTCCAAAATAAGCCCAATGTACTTACTTAATAATCCAGAAATCAAATTTATGGGATCTTACATAAATATCGAAATATAGAAGACAGCGTAAGACTATGTTTGCTAAAAAAATAGTGGCCATTTAAAAATAATATATCCAAAAAAATAATATTAAGGAAACTATTATTAACCAAAAATGTAATACAAATTCTTAAAAAACTCATTATTAATCTCTAAGTTATTAACTTTTAATCACAACTCCGCGCCTCAAAGTATCTTAAATGTTCTGATGTTTCAAAAACAATGAAATCTTTAGTTTATTCAAAGATTCAGACTCTCGAGAACCTAGCGTCGGCCACGCAAATCATTTTACACAGCATTTATTATGCTTATATGTTCTTTAGAACAGAACTTTAAAATCAGACAAAGAAAAAATAAAATTTCAAATATATTGTTTTCGATTTTCTTCATATTTCTAAAAAAAAAAACAATGGAAAAGGAATAAAAAAAATATTACATACTATTTTTGCATATGAGAATTTGATATGTGACAGCGCATAGAGAAAGGGACCTAAGGGTAAAAAAAATCAATTTTCACTTTTTTTGGGTTGTGGACAACATCTGAGCATCGAATGAGACCGATCCCATGCCCCAAAAGTGATCCCTCCCAGAGATATGCGCGTTTTATGAAAGTGATGGTACACCAAAGATACACGTATTTCAATCTTTAAAATGGCTCTCCTGAACAAAACTGGTTTTTACCCTTAGGCCCCTTGCTATATTGCGCGTCACATATGCAGAAAAATTATCGCACTGCACTCTAATTATGCCTTCGCTAACGATCCCCAGTTAGCCCTTGTTAGTTGGTCTGCATCTAATGGGGATGTTGAGCAAGCACTCTACATGTGCTGCTTTTGGTCATCTAAGAACAAAAGTTGTTTTTCTGGTTTTTGGATTTCTTGGCGTACGAGAATTTCCGTCAAACAATGAACTCAACCTATGTAGATTTGGCATCGTACTACGCCTAGATATCGACTTGAATATGCGTAATTGGCAGGGACTACGCCAAGTTAACTCAAAAAGCCCTCAGATAAGTTTTTCTTTTATTTATCTGTCAAAATCAAAACGATTTTTTTTCGTTTAAACAATGGTTGTTTAAATACGAGTATTACTGAACGAATTGTACAGAATTCCTTACATTTCGATTCAATTTAGGTACAATAGACGTACTCGTGCGTATATTCTAAAGCACAATATAGTACATACGTACTATGTACATAGATGTATGTGTGCGTTGCTTAGTTTTGGGTAATGCGAAGACGGATGAACATTTGTTTTCATAACTTTATACGAATCCAATGTGGATTCCTATAGATCTGCTAAAAACAAACGTCCTGAACGATATTATTTTTTCGTGTTGCAAGTTTAAGTGGCTGACGGTAAGGATTCCATTGTTGCTCATAGTTTTTATTACCATCTATTCATTCGTATTCCCAGAGGGGAAACAACGGCAGCAGCAGAAACGAAAAATATTTTCTAATATCTTTTTGCTCTTTCTTTAAATCCATTCGTTCCCAGTTTCTATGCTAATTTTCTTAAGAATGCCCATGCAAAGGGAACAGAGAAAAAGCAAAACTTAATCGTATTTCAAAGTGATTTAGTTGACCTCTCGCAAGCAATGGATGACCCTCTTTTGTCCTTGTTACATTTGCCCCATTTCCGAAAGGAACAACTGAAGTTGTGCAAAGATTTTAATATCCGATTATAAACGTATTTATGCATTTTAAAAATCTTCAAACTCTAGGGGACACTCAGTTGAAATAAGACCACAAACCCAATTAGATAAATTGAAATGTTTGTTAATGCAGATTCCAGGGCAGAACAGATATATCGATACGTACATAAAAATTAAGTTTTTCAATTAAACGGATTTGTCGGATCTAATTATGCTTAGCATTTAACATGTTTGCTCTCAAAATATGTCATATTTGGAACAGAGCGTATCAAGGAATATAATACATGGCGGAATCCTGTAAGATCCCTAACATTGTATTACCCTCTGCTACATGGTTGCTAGAGGTAATATAAGAGATGTTTCCCCTAATTTTTGATAATTTTAAACGCAGGTCACTACATACATGATGCTTTCCGAAAGAGCTTTTTGGGTTGGTTTCTTTGACGTAGAGACTAATAATATACATTTTACTTTAAGCAAATAACCATACAAATGGACCTTCCAATTTGAGGTCTACCCAACCTAACTAACAACGGCAAATTTCATCAGGCTTTATTTTTTATACAGGATAAACATTTCTGAGAATAGACCAGGTTGGTAGTAATCTTGATATGGGTTCAAATACAAAAGTATCTCCATTTTTTGGGTTTAACCGACCTATCGCGTCAAATTTCATAAGACTTCAATGAAATTTGGTTTATAAGGTTAGTTTGTATACAGGACAATAATTGTTGAAAATTTTTTACCCTCCAACGAAGGATGGATGGATAGTATATTAAAATTTGTCATTCCGCTTGCAGCAGTACAAAATATAGATCGGAGATCCCATAAAGTATACGAGTATATATTCTTGATCGTCATAAAATTCTACGACGATCTAACCACGACCGTCTATCCCTCCGGACGAAATCTGCTCAAGGGTACAAAAGTTTCCAGTTAAGGGACTAAAGGTTCCTCGGTAAAAATTGTTTGTGGACGGACAATGGTTGAAATAGGTATTTTTAGTTAGGATGCGCTTAATACCTCAAAAGAGGCATAGTTTCCGGACTTTTTGGCTCATGTGGCCCATAAAACGTCCTACATGGGCGTTAAATGGGCGAGGCAATATGGGCATATGGGTACTCAAGCGCATACACCGTGGAAGGTATATTAGGTTCGGCCCGACCGAATTTAACGACGTTTTTACTGTAGGTTTACAAATTCAGCGACCCCCTACTGCGATGACTTCAAAACTTACGAAAATGTTGAAATTTCTTTGTATATAGGAAATGATTGTCTATCTGCATCAAAAATCGTTTGATTTAAAAATTTTGTAAATTGTAGAAAAAAAGTTATTCAAGAAATGTTATAAACGAGAAATAACCGAGCTCGCATAAATTCGCTAAGGGTAATTCTTGAATAACTTCCTTCCAACAGCATATTCAAAAATACAGAACGCTATAGATTTGATGTAAAGGTAGAAAAAAACAATTCTAGTGTTCAAAAGGAGAATAACTACATATTTTGATTTTTTTAGATCTTATCAAGAACGTCAACCGATGCAACCATCGTTTGCGACTATGCCGTTCTGAGTATGGACGGCAGCGGAAAACAAGGGCCTATTGCTACATCCAGTTGTGCAAAGCAACACTTATGCATCGATACTACACCTGCACACAAAATATGTTGGACGAGGAACAATCTGTTTTCATGTAAAACTCATTAAAATATATAATATTAATTAATTAAAAAAAAAAAAAAAAAAAGCTTTTTAAAACTTGTAATACTTTTATAATTAGTAAATAACAATAAAACAATTAACAATAATTTTTTTAAATGGCGTTTTCATACTAAAGTACCTTGTACCTCGTATAAGGGCAACTGAAGAATCGGAGGGTCAAAATATACCTCCAGCTTCGGAGCCTAACCGACATAAATGCGCTGTTTTCTCCAACGAACAATCCGCACAGAATATTGACTGACCACTTCACATTCTGATATAGACACTAAGGAAATCTACATTCCAACTCAGAAATAGAGTCATGTCGAAACGTCCATGGACATTTTGAAACTTAAAATTAGTCATAACGGTTATAGACGTTATATCACTTTCAAACGTGTTGCAACGTCCACTAACATTGAGAATCCTGTGCCCCCGGCATGAAACGTTTCTTACTCGTTTTACATGTTTTCGTTTAGTTACTCTAGACCTACTCAATTTGGTGAATAAAACGGGTATATAAAAATTTAATTTATTTTTGTTTGTTTGTTGTTTATAGGAGTCCATTCTATTAAACCTGTGGGACCGGTGGTTAAAATAGGCGAACATGAGGTGTAGTATATAAGGTGTTGGTATGTAACCAAAAAAGTCGCCTAAACTTTAACAATATGTGACGCGCAAAATAGAAAGGGACCTAAGGGTAAAAACCAGTTTTGTTCAGGAGAGCCATTTTAAAGATTTAAATACGTGTATCTTTGGTGTACCATCACTTTCATAAAAAGCGCATATCTCTGGGAGGGAACACTTTTGGACCATGGGATCGGTCTCATTCGATGCTCAGATGTTGTCCACATCAAAAAAAAGTGAAAATTGATTTTGTTTTACCCTTAGGTCCCTTTCTCTATGCGCTGTCACATATGCTAAAATTCGAACAATATGCTACCGTAGACCAGGAGATTGTAATATGCTGTACAAGGACACAATGTTATAACGGGACGTGGCACCGCCCGCATATCCAAGAGCTTAACACACCCAAAGCTCAAAAACTATTAGAACTATAGGGTGATCCATCTTGAGGTATTTTTTCAGAAAAAATATAAAAATTCAAATCAAGTGTGGAATTTTTATTGCACATTTTATGGCATTTATTTTTAAAAATAATTACCTTCAAATGTTGGCAACTGTATTCTGGAAATGAGCAATCAGTGAGTAACGGGAGATCTGCTGTTTTCGACCAAAATTTTGTTCAGTGATGAGGCCCATTTCTGGCTTAACGGCAAAGTCAATAAACAAAATTGCCGCATTTGGGCTGAAGAGCAACAAGAAGAGGTTCAAGAGGTGCCATTATACCCAGAGAAAACCACGGTTTGGTGCGGTTTATAAGCTGTTGGAATCATCGGTGCCTATTTTTTCAAAAATGATGATGGCCGGAACGTAACCGTAAATGGTTCTCGCTATCGCGCCATTATGTGGATACTGCTACTTGAAATTGAAGCCCTTAACGACACTTAATTTCAACAGGGTGGTGCCACTTGCCATAAGGCTGCTCAAACGATGGATCTATTGAGAGGTCACTTCGAAGAGCAGCTAATTTCACGTTTTGGATCGGTGAGTTGACCGCCTAGATCGAGTGATATCACACCTTTAGACATTTTTCTTTAGGGTTACGTAAAGTCCAAAGTCTATTCTGACAAACCAGCTACAATTCAGGTTTTGGAAGCCAACATTACGCGTGTCACTAATGCCATACCGGTCGAAATGCTCGAACGAGTCATCCAAAATTTGACCCTCAGAATGGAAACCCGGAAGTGTAGTTGCGGACACCATTTCAAGGAAATTATATTCAAAAAATAAATGCCATAAAATGTCCTTTCAAATTACCAATGAAGATTCCACACTTGATTTGAATTTTTATATTTTTTTTGTTCTAAAAAAATACCTCTAAACGGATCACCTTATAGTAACATTAGATTCGATACGTATATTAGTGTGTACTGAAATACGTTCTGGGGAAAGAGCCACGCCACTTTTATGTGTTAGCCTAGTCAGATCGTTTTAAAATGCACACAGTATGCTATTGCGGGTAAATAAATACAGTTAGGAACATCGCAATTCGAATATATACTTTTATGGAGTAAAGAAATAAGTTCGCAAGAAATTACAAAATTACAGACTTGGAGTATATACTATTGCAGGTCAAGAAATAAGCTCAGGGGAAAAAGTGGGTGATGACACGACACTTATTTAAAAGCAGTGTAAATCCCATACTAATAGACTGGTCGTCTTGAAACAAAAACTGTATAATATTGTAATGTTGCAACAGAATATATTCGGATACAATTTGGCAACGGGGTGTGGAACTACCCAAAGAATTAACAACCGGAACTCAAAAAGTATTTAAGTAAGAAATATTAGATTTTGAATATACTGATATGTGACTGCGCATAGAGAAAGGGACCTAAGGGTAAAAAAAATCAATTTTCACTTTTTTTTATGTGAACAACATTTGAGCATCGAATGAGACCGATCCAATGCCCCAAAAGTGTTCCCTCCCAGAGATATGCGCGTTTTATGAAAGTGATGGTACACCAAAGATACACGTATTTAAATCTTTAAAATGGCTCTCCTGAGCAAAACTGGTTTTACCCAAATATTAAAAAAAAATTAATCATTTTACGCATAAACCATTTACGTAGTGACATAATACTTATTTCGCAAAAGTACGTTTAACTGATGCTACAATTTTCAACTATAAAGGAACTGAGAGTTTAATATTGCCTCGATTTAAAAAAAATCATTTAAAAATATCTACAAAAGTATGTTTGGGGGTACCGTGTTACGGCTAGTTATAGTTATGAGGAAGAAGAAAAATAAGAATAACACATAGTACATACATGTGGATTTTATTTACGAAATAAAACGTTTTTTTTCACAGTTTCATGTTTCAATGTAATATTTGAATAGCTGCATAACTGCATCAAAAATATATACAATAGTGTCATGAACATAATTGAGAACTACTTTTATATTGGGTTTTATTGCTATCATTGACTTACTATTTATCATTGACTTACTATTACATCAGTAGTATGTGTACAATAGAGAATAGAGTAATAAAAAAACACGATCGAAAACAAAACTAAATAATCAGCTTGTGATTCTGAGTCGAACGGTTATGTTGCATCCATTTATGATGAAATTTGGCACAGGTCAAGCTAAAAATCAACCTGCAAATAATAAATGAGAACATTCCCAACATCAAGGTACATCACTAAGCTAAATAGGAAGTTTATTAAAAAAAACAAATGGAATTAACAAATACACTGCTTTACATGATGTCCGTTCTCCTATCGAAACTAAGCTATTGAATATTAGATTGACAATATAATAGACTTTGTTAAGAATTATTGGTCGACGGCTGATATTTTAATGCCAAACACCCTTGGTGGGGCTCATGGCTAATAAATTCAAAAGGGAGAGAACTATATAAATGTGTACGAGTATGTAATGAAAAGTTTTCTACTTTGTCGACTGGCTCACCTCGACTTGTCATTCACTCTGGTATTCCTATTCATTGGTTGGATACATGGAGTTGCAACGATCTCAGCTCAGATCATATACCAGAATTTTAAATATATCTGGTGCGGTTAACAGTGTTCGCAAAAGTGATAATCTCATAACAGCCAGATACGAGTATAGATTATTTTAAACAATGGTTAGAATTTAAACTGTGTGTAAATGTAAGCCAGAAAATATGCAAATCTTATGCATAAAACAACCTTTTTTCAACACTAAGATGTGAACAATAGTTCGAAGTAATATTCAAATATCAACCGAAAACAGACTATTTTTAAATACGAAAAGAATACTTAAAAAGATGGCAGCTGAGCAGAAGACATCCCGACAAAAGATTGTTCAATAAAGCTCGTAGAGAGTTAAAGAAAGTGCTTAGTGAGTGAAAGATGATTTTACTGCTACACTTTTGGAGAAAATTAACATCGAAATCTACCAAATGCAATAAATGGCCAGTTACACGAAGTTCTCTTATTAAAACCTTAGATGGAACCTGTTGCAAATCTAACAAAATCGCTGTCGAAACATTAATCACTTCATTTAGGAGATTCCTTTCAAGCATTCAATTTTAACACTGTCGACTAAAATATTGCAACGTAGATGTTTTTGGATATGCCATGTCAAATGGACGTACGACTGAGACATACTGCACCAAATGAAGTGCAGAACGAAATGAATAATGTTAATTATACCAGATCTCTAGGTTGCGACCGCATAAACTCCAATGTTGTTAAGAAACCTTTCTGTAAAGCCAACACATTCTTGACTGTAATTTGAGATTGGGCCCTTTTTGGAACTCATCATGACTGCAAAACCGAAAAAATGAAAACCTGCTTACGTCATTTAGACTAATTAGTTTGCTATGAACATTATCTAAAATATTTGAAAAGATACTTTTACGAAGATTGTTGCCTGTTTTAGAAAAGCAAAAAATTATTCCTGCTTAAAATTGGTTAAAAATGTGGAACAGAGTATCCTAGTCACACTATGGGTTTACATTGCGACGACAAAATTTTTGTCTAGTACAAACATATGACAGAAAAATTCCTTAGTAAATTGCGGTCAAATACTTGCCCATTACACTGGATAGACGATTTATGTGGAAACCACCTATTAAAGCGAAACAGAAACAACTAAAAATCAAAAACCGAAAACTATGTTGCAATCAAATCTAAATATAAATAATAAATTGCGAAAATAATTCTGAAGCCAGTTTAGACATACGGAATTCAATTATGGGGTACACCTATAATCTTAATTATAGATACATTGGAAAGATATCAATCTAAAACCTTAAGATTGATCACAAATGCACCATGGTTCCTTAAAAACAACATTATATCGAGAAACCGGAAAATGCTCTCTGTTAAAGATGAAATTAGTAGATTCGGAGAAAATTTTCTTGAAAGACGAATTCACCACAAAAAACCCTTAGTCGCCTCTCTATAAGATAACACCAATGAAACAAGAAGACTTAAGAAAAAACACATTCTGCATCTAGCGAACATGTAAGTTTGACTAATATGTAAATTGGATTATCCTGTAAGTACTCTAGATATTTTCAAAAAAGTTAAAAACATTAGTAAATATGCAAATAATATTAAACAACTAATGTAACTCTGTAATAATTATAAAGTGTACTGAAACTACATAATTCCTAATTTTAACGATTGCTGACGAAGCAAAAGTGGCGGCATGTGTATGTCCGTGGACGGTCATCGAATATCCACATGCATTATCACAGAAGAAAGGCCCACCAAGCCAAAATGCGCACCTATCAGTAACACTTGACAGCCCATTACAACTGGTTTTATGTACCGGATCAACCCGAAGCGACAACTCCTTCCAAGTTCCAAGTTCTGCTACTTCTTCTAGGAAATTATTAAATTGTCGTCCTTACGAATGGTCGTTTAAATTTTGTCGGCAACTGATACAAGGCTTAAGAGCCAAACCCTTACGGCGATTGGTTTAATTGAATATCCAGGACATATTTGATCAACTTTCTTACGTATTGCAGTTTCCGCTGGTCCAACATATCCGCAAAGTGGCTACTCACTGATACACCAATTTCGTAGTGAGTTTTAAATAATTTTTAGACAGTTCTCGAGTTACATTTAACTTATTTTTGTAAATCGTACACGCTGTCAAAAGAAAAATCAAACAAAAATTCTCTCAAAGCAAATAAAAAAGTATTGGAAAAGAAAATCGAACTTCACACGTCCTGTACAAATTTAAAATTTTAAAGAAAAATGATTTCGATGGGAGCGTTCAACATATTTACCGTAAATAAAAATGCTTTAGTTTTTTGCGATTAAAAATTCTAACATTAAGCTTAGACTAAGATCGTTCGTTAGAAAAAATCACTTTAAGCGGGGTACTAAGATCGTTCTCTTTTGTCATACCCTCTGCCAAAGGCTGGTTAGAAAACTAAACTTGGCATTCCATATATTTTCAAACGCAATATTGATCTGAGACCTTATAAACTATATATATTGTTGATCGTATAAAAATTCTAATGTATCTATGTCCGTCTGTTCGTGTGTCCGTTGAATGCATGTTTGCTGTCGAACGAATTAACCTAGGAGCCTGAAATTTTGAACGACGTAGCCCTATGGTCTTAAGCGGTTTATGATTGTAAATTGGCGAAATCGGCATAGTGGGGAAAACGTTAACGGACTAAAGGATCCTGGGAAAAAAGTATCCAATTTTGAGTATTTGCAAATCATATCAACAACAACAAATAGTTACTAGACTCTTTGCTTATATGGCCTAAAAACTTTCGGCAGTGTTAAAGCAGGCGATCGATAGTCAATATGGACCTAAGGGTTCGAATTAAAGCTAATTTTGGTACAAATGCAAGAACAGAGTAATTTAAAAGTGTTGAGTGAGATTAGGGTCCTAAGCATGAGCCGAAAGGGCCCAAATATTTCCCTTTTTTGTTTTAGTGACATACGGAGGTTGGGGTATGTTAGGCTCTGCCTGGCCTTTACTTATTTTATGTAGAGTTGGATATATTTCACATGAAAATGCGTTCTCAGTACCAGGCTTCATCGAGGTACCAGCCATTATCGGAACCTACTTTTTTCCTTTGTAAATAAAACGCGCCTTCTATTAAACTCATCCAGTAAATTCATAGGGGTATGCTATGAGGTAGATCTACATCATGTCTTTGTCCCTTCTGCACAAACCTAAAACATTACAACAATATGAAGGACAATCTAAACTAAACATGTACCACATTAGAATTTAATTAAACTCAGTAAACAACGTTAAAATGTAGCCTGGACACTGTAAGTCCACGTTCCCTCGAAATGGTTTTATACTTGATTATCTTTTATGTATTTCTGTAAATTTTAAAAACTTAATGTGTAATTCAGAGCTTAACATCAAGAGACTTATTTAGAGGATCTGAATGTAAATAACGTTCTATCAGTTAAATGAAAATACGTGAAATTGCACGGATGCGAAATATTTACTACCAGTGTCTCAGATGACTTCCGAAACATATTTTAACATATAAAAAAACGGTGGCACCGTATATCCGAGTAACGCTTGCTTCAAAAGCTTTCTTAAAATAAATTGTGCAACTCAGCTTCACACAATGTTGTATACAAAGGAATCGGGATATCTTTTTAATCGACTCGGTATTGCGCGCTCTAATAGTGAATGAAGCGAACTCCTTTAAAAATCCACAGTTCAATATCTGAAAAACTATTTTTTGTCATTGTATACGTCTTTGAAACTCACTTCCCACAGCACTTAAAAAAGTAGCCCAAATCCTCCTTTTTAAACCTTTAGAATGTTTTTCATCTTGTAGTGCTAGGTTCCATTAACTTAAAATTATTTAAATAAATAAAAAATAAATTATTCCATTGGAATTTTTGAGCAACTGTAATCCATATTTCCAAACACTGTTTGTGGTCATCGGCGTATTGGTATTATTTTTGAATGGTATTATTTGTGTTTTGTCGTAATCTCTGTCGCACACATATTAATCTTTAACGCTTTTAATATTTTCACTTAAATTTCGTATCTTTTTTTGTTATAGAAATCGACTAAATCTTATAATTATTCATCTTTTCGTTTATTTTTTTTCCTTCTTTTTCAAGTTAACACTAACAAGTATTATTTTCGTATGCTATTTTTCATTTTTTTCTTTGCAATTGGACACTTGACCGTTATGATTTTTATATTATACTTAAGATAAAGAGCTTGTTCATTTTGTTTAGCTCCTTAAGCATTTTAATGCCATTTTTTTCGCAGGTCTTAACGCCCACCGACACTTTACACAGACACTTCCGGTACTCAAACACTACACACACGTAAACAGAATGGCATTGATAGCCAACATGGTCAGCTTGTTATGGGACTTATTAAGAGGATCATACTGTAAATAAGTTGTCGGTCAATGGTCGTTGATGTTGTGAATCATCAGTGGGTATTCACTCGATTTTTTAATTACATGTAATCCTTATTTTTGTGGTTACGGTTCACGGTTGTTTGCCGCAACGGAAACGGATGTAATAAACGCAGGCTCGCACTGCGGTAGCACGATATTGGTATTCATTACATTCGGTTTTAGATGCGATTCATCTCACACACACACACACACCCCCCTTCAAAATCTTCACTCATTTTATATACCACAAGTTGTGGTAACAAAAATGACACTTTGCTAGCAAAACTAAACGTGACAAAAGACTATCGTTATGTGGCAACGTACGGATGAGTCGGTGTAATGACATCATAAGTGATAATAATTTATTTAAAGGACATTGTCATTACACGCACGACCGTGTAAAGAGTGCTCGCCAAGTACGAGTTTGTGGCTATGACCGATTCGAGCGACATACGTAAAAAGTGACACACTTACGAATTACCACAAACAACGGACGGCGGAAAAGAATCGCTCGCAGGAAACTGACGTTACCTTCTTCTGCACCGACCGACGATGAACTGACAAAGCTAGCATTGTTAAAGGGATTCGCACGCACACTTCCCCCACACAGCACATCAAGGATGCTGGCGCCGCGAGAGAAGAAGAGAGCTTCTATTGAGATTTAAGAGAAAAAAGCTTTTCCGCAGCCTAGTAGCTTTGCTCGTCACACACCGGCCTTTGGTAAGGAGTGAGCAGCGCCACCAGATGAACGTCATGTGTGTGTTAAGAGCACAAGAGATATTCTTGCTCCTGCAAGGGTTTTATTTATATTTTTGGTCCGCCAAAGAAATGTTACTTTACATCCTTATTTCCGGCATAAATGCACCCATGTGTGTCCTTCTTTGGTAAGTTGCTCGTAAATGTTCGCCTTGCACTGCGTGTTTCTTTAAAACGCCAACCAAACCATTCATTTTTATTTAATATCTTAGATTCGAACATAAAAACACATCCTGAGAGTGTTGTAAAACTCACGAAATACTGGCACATTAACGCCTCTTCGGCGGTCTCCGCTTGTCAATGGCTCTGTTAAGTGGCGAATTTTGACCGCAAAATTTATTTAAACGACCGAATATGAACATTTACGAGCCTCGTTCCCCTGTATCATTTGACTCAACAAATGTGGGTATGGAAACGATTTGAAATTGCTTGACTCCGACCAAGAAATATCAAAGCCGTCTCGATGTAATTAGAGTTGGTAGATGATGAAAGCATTTGGTGACACACGCACCCATATGTGTAATCGCATAAACACGACTGAATTGAAATTTATACTTATATACCAGATGCTTTTTACGTACACGTACGAGTGTATGTGTTGCGACAAACCTTGTGCCTCTAAAATGTCCCAGCAACAGAATTTTAATTAAGTTCAAGCAGTGCTAATTTCTGTATACTCGTGTGTATACCCTGTACGATATGATATGGTGGATAATAAATTTGTTATTTTGTTTGCAACACATCGAAATGTTGATAAGAAACTTTGGGACTTATTTCAACGCATTGAGCGGTAGACAATACATAATTTTCCGAGTCACCTGAACCTGAGTTTACATGTACGTATGACAGTCAAGCAGAGCTGCCAATAATGACGCTTTATCGTCATTTTAACGATTTCATAAATAAATTTGGGTCCATGTCAATTGACGACATTTTAAAAACCCCAACATTGCCGTTTTTGAAAATCCAAAGAACTTGTGCAATAAAAAGGCATCAGAATAGTCAAATTCTTTAAATGTTCTGGTTTCTCAAAGTTAGCTTTTACTTTAGGTTTGCATACGAGTAAGTTCGTCGTGAGAAAGTTTTCTGTAAGAAGTTATTAAATCAAAAGTATTAAGTCTAAGGTGAAAATTTTTACCCAAATTCAGGAAAGAAAAATTGAAAAAACAAAGACACAGAATAAGGTTTTGGACGAACGTTGTATTTTATTAAAAAAAAATATATAATGCAGCTCGCAGACCAAAGTGATGCTATTTTCGAAGTAATTGCGTCAGCACAAAAATATATATATAGCTAAGTGTTGCCTGGCACCATCTGATATTTCCATTGGAAAGTTTGACATTTTTTTTTAGCAAAAACGTACCCAGAACTTTTTGACGTACGACCATCATTTGTGTTGTTTACAGTGACTTGAAAAAATCAATTTCGCAAAAAAAAAATGGAATTAACTCGTGAACATTTTCGTGCGATCATTTTTCACAACTTTCGGCGTGGATTATCGCGACAAGAGTGCATCGATGAACTTTAATCTTTCCATGGCGATGAAGCACCATCCTACAGCACTATGAAAAACTGGTTTAATGAATTCAATCGTGGTCGACGTTCGCTAAAAGACAAAGTTCGTCCAAAAACAGCCGTTGTGTCAGAGAACATTGATGCCGTGCGTGAACTGATAATGCAAGATCGTCATGTGACATACCGTGAGATAGAGGCATCCTTGAGCATTTCTTCCACTAGTATAATTCGATATTGCATGAACACCTGGCCGTAAAAAAGGTTTGTTCTCGTTGGATCCCGCACAATTTGACAATCGTTAAAAAAAAGGTTCGTGTTGAAATTTTGAAAAAATACGATCGCGGTGCTTCAAAGGACGTTTATAAGATCGTCACAGGTAAAGAATCATGGATCAATGCGTACGAGCCCGAAACAAAACAGCAATCGACTGTGTGAAACTTCGAAGACGAGTCAAATCCAACGAAAGTTGTTCGTGGAGAAGCACTTCGAAGCAGATGTTCGCCTGTTTCTTCGGCAAGACTGGTCATGTGGCGACTGTTCCGCTTGAGCAACGTAGGACGGTCAATTCTGAGTGATACACCACAATTTCTTTGCCTGAAGTCTTCGGAGAAATTCGAAAAACGAACAAGAGAAGGCGAATCATTGTGCACCATGACAATGCGAGCTTTCACACATCGGCTCAAACCAGAGCCTTTTTGACCAGCCAAAACGTCGAATTGATGTGTCTTCTGCCGTGCAGCCCTGACTTGGCACCCAATTACTTTTTTTTGTTCCTGCACATCATGAAAAAAGTGCATGGTCAACGATTTCCGTCGCTAGAAGTCGCTGTTGAAGCGTTCAAAAACATGTTTTGGAGGTGTCTCAATCGGAGTGGAAAAAGAGCTTCGACAATTGGTTTGAGCGCATGCAAAAGTGTATAAATCATGCAGGAGAATACTTTGAAAAACAATAAAACCATTTTTGATGATAAGTATTTGCATTTTCATTGGCCATAGGCCAGAAATATATATAGCAGCCCCCGTATATAAGGAACTTGCAAACTACGACCGGAGCTACCTTTAAAACACGAAATAACTTTTATCACATTAAAAATCTAATTGCGATTGTAGCTGTCCGTTTGACCTTTGCTAGTATTTTTCCGTGTGTCGATCGCATTATGCGGTAATTCGCACTTGATTTCTAAAGCCTTTCCTGTATGCGACAATTTCACACCGTTTTATGTTTTCAAAAATGAAGTTTTTGACTATTTCTTTTTTTCAAAAATACCATTTTCTGTGGTTTTTGGTTGGCAGTCCTGCAGTCGTGCACGCTAACTATAGGGTCGGCCATTTAAACTTTTAAAATTGAATCGGCTGTAAAAAAAAATACTGTAATTTTTTACAAATTTCTGGTTATATTAGTAAGGCTGTGTTTTAATAATGGAACACCATCCAATGCATTTTCGCTTCGCCAAATGGACTAAAGATTGTTTGGCCGAAAACTCTTGTTTTCCGATGAAGCTCATTTTCATCTCGATGGCTATGTCAATCGGCAAAATTGCGGCGTATGGTGTTCAGAGAAGCCACACGTGACTTTCGAGAAGCCAATGCACCCACAACAAATCACTGTTTGGGTGTGGATTTTGGGCTGGCGGCATTATTGGGCAATTTTCCTTCGAAAATGCGCAAGGAACCGTTACCGTCAACGATGAGCGCTACCGCTACATGCTCAACGAACTTTTGTTTTCAAAAATTCAAGAGAATGGCATGAACGCTTTTGGTTTCATCAAGACGGGGCCACAAGTCACACACGGAGCCACATGTCACGCAACCATCGATATTTTACGCACTGTTTTAAAATCGAATAATCAGCCGAAAATGTGATGTTAATTGGCCGCCTCGATGAAGTGATTTGATCCCTTTGGACTATTTTGTGTGGGGAGTCATTAATGATAATTACGCGAAATTACGCAAGCACCCAGAGACAATTGAAACGTTGAAACATGAAATCGATCCAATAAAACCAGAAATTTGAAAAAATTATCAGATCTTTTTTTACAGCCTATTCAAATTTAAAATGTTAAATCGTCCACCCTAACACCACGGGTGGCCACGAAACGGTATATCAAACATTGGGACCGCTGAACTGTATATTAATATTAATCCATCCGTCCGACCGTGAGTCTGGAAAGAAGAAGAGATAGATTTTTTTGACAAAAGTCGGAGGCAGTTAACAATATTTTCAACCGATTTTATGTCTTTATCTCTTGAAGCAATATATTGCATCCAATCTGAATGATTAACGTTATTTAAATTGAAGAAAATCGGTTTAAATATAGCTACGATACGAAATATAGCTACGATATAGCTCGTATCACTTTATATCTTCAACCGATTTTTTTCTCTACAAGCCACAAACTGCGCCAATCATTGTAAACTTTTACAGAACCAAATTTTGGAAAGAAAAGATGGTCGTTATTGAAATTAAAGAAAATCGGTTATGAGTTATGAGTAGATAACCCCATTACACAAGTATGTTCGACCAATTTTCTTTCTTTAGTCTAGAAGCCACATTTTCATTTTCTCACAAATTTAAATTTTTGAAAAATTTGAAGCCCGTCCAACCTGTAACAGCCTGATTATATCCAGAACATCCAGAAGTGGTGTACGAACGACTTAAGATTTTAAATATTATCATTTTTACAGCTGTTAACCCAAAAAGACAAAATCAGTACTAAGCTTTAAGAAAACAAAAATTATTTTATTGTTTCGCTTTCTGAAGAGGGTTGTCACGGACCCGAAATCATGATAAAAAAAATGTTCAGCCACGAAAATCAATGTCACTTTGCCATTTTGTTAAAAACTTGTCTTCTATTTAAATATAGAAGCCAGAGGTCTTGAGCCGGTTTAATCCCTGTTCAATGTTTCGATATATTTTCATTATTAGTGGAAGAACGTTTTTATCATGACGAAAATGAGACTAGTTTTGAAATCTTATGACAATCAAGTTTCGTTATTGAAATAATGTATTATTTTTTTATGACTTTTCCATAATAATTTACTTGAAAAATAGCTAATAGCCCTAGATAACTGTACCGTGGAGGCTATAATATAGTTGTCCAATCCCGACTTTAACTTTTTTAGAATTTTTAAAGTGCGTTTATTCGATGCCTACATTGTTGTGTATAAACACTTGCATTTTATATGTGCTGCTTCAGACTTATTTATACGAAACCGTATTTAATGTCGTATAATCTAGTTAACCGATTTCGCTATCTTTAAGTATAATCAGGAAATTGCAGTAACACTGCTTCAATGATTTCGTGAATTATAATAAAGTATTATGCCTAGTGCAAACATCGAATTTTGATGTGCAAATGTGACAAACTCTTTTGGGAAATTGCTAGGAAAATAGTTTTTGGTATTACTTGAGGCGCAACAAATAATTGGTTACATGTTTCGCAGTTCCTGCTGAAAAAATTGCACAAAAGCCACTTTTGATAGTCATTTTGAGGACTGTTATTTTTTTCGACATAAACGAACTTATTACTCGGCTTAACAATAAATTTCAAATACTCAGTTTGTCGCCTTGGGTGACTCCTTCCGAAGCGTATTTAATGTTTAACGTTCAGTTAAGCTATGATTCAACTGTACTTATTGGGCATTGCGTAACTATCAATTGAAATGTGTAAATTCCAGACAGATGCAAGCAAAGAGACTTCAGGTTTTAATAGCGATGGCAGAATATCAAAGCGTTTTATTTCTAGTTGGATAAACATATGACTGGATTAAATTCAACCTCTGACCAAAGCCCACCTTTTTTTACAGGCTCTCTCTCTCCAGAACCATAGTTTCAAGTTCCCCATCAATCTGCAAGGTAGATCCGATATCGCCTATGTAGTATAACTTCATTCAGAATGATAAAAGACCGTAAAAATTATTTAGAGTTTTTAAAATAGGCTTACTTGCATGATGCATCTTTAACGTTATATTTTTGAAAAAATAAATGAATTTTAGATCGAAAGTGAAATCAGTTAAAACGTATGTACGTTATTAATTCATATATTAAAAATGAGCGTTCTGGTAAGCATCAACCTTCTTAACTATTCTTATAAATCCTGTTTCGGTAAGTACATATTTTGCTGGGAAACTGGTGTGTGGCCATGTAGACCTTTCCAGCATTGCTGGAACTACACTCAAAAAATGTAATAAATTTAAGCAAAAGTGAACTAAAGGTTAAATGATTTGGCTCACATATGGCACAAGAGTCACATTGGTAACATCAGTCATGAGTATGTGCATCTAGTCATGATCAATTTATTTGGAAGGTCTTACCTCCGGTTACAATTCTTGACTTATTTTGAGAATTTGAAAGCTTAATTTGCAGTCAAAACAAAGCCATTAATTCGGTTTATTCGCCACTAATGACAAAATAAAAATAAAACCCACTTCTGATAACCTTAGCCTGAAATGTATCCTTTTCTATCACACGTCAAATAAATGTTTACTAAATGGTCATGGCTTTATAGTATGTTCTCTTTTCTGAATTTCATTTTGACAGTAGTATGATTGCGACAATATTAATATTGTTGAAATGTTTTAAAGTATTCTTGCCAAATTTAAAAATGAAATTATGGCTGTATCACCAATATAAAGGGTTTTTTCCGGCGTGTGGTTTTCAAGAAGAAATAAAAAGCATAAAATTAAATGCTATGACCAAGAATTTAGCTTTATCAAAAAGATAAAGGTTTCGGGCAAGTGGCCGCCGCGGCTGGCTCGAACAAATTCCAGCTGAAAGGCTCAGTTTTCGACCACTTTTTGCAGCATTTGGGACTGTATGTCAGCAATAAAGCGCCGACAATTATCTCTTAAGGCGTCAATCGTGTCGGGCTTCTATGCGTAGACAACCGACTTCACATAACCCTACAAAAAATAGTCCAGCAGTGTTAAATCGCACGATCTTAAGGCCACGCCACAGACCCACGACGCGAGAAAATGCGCTCACCAAAAGTTTCTTTCAATAAGTAGATTGTTTCGTTGGCGGTATGGCATGTAGTGCCATCTTGTTGGAACCATGGTCGTCCACATCAACATCCTTCAATTTAGGCACGAAAAAGTCATTAATCATGTATTTATAGCGTTCCCCATTAACTGTAAAATTATGACCTGCTTCCTTTTTGAAGAAGTATGGACCAATCTTTCCATCTGCCCATAGAGCATACCAAACAGTGACTTATTAAGGATGTAACGGCGTCTCAACAATGGCTTGTGGATTTTCATTACTCCAAATGCGACAATTTTGGTTATTAACGTACCCATTCAACCAAAAGTGAGCTTCATCGCTGAACAAAATTTTCTTGTAAAAATCAGTATCGATGTCTATCTCGTTTTGGGTCCACTTACCACGATTAGCAAACGTTGTTCAGGAGTTCGTCAATTAATTATGAAATGGCAATCAAATTGAGCATAAATCAAGTGACAGTGGTCAAAAAAAACAACTCTGAAAAAAATGTGGCCAGAGTGAAAACCACACGTCGAACAAACACCCTTTATTTATGGTTGGTGTGACAATAGTATTGTTTTTGGGTTTTTTTACCAATTATTGACTACGGTAATAATACCGTATATTTGTAATTTTTATTAATTTGAATATGTGACAGCGCATAGAGAAAGGGACCTAAGGGTAAAAAAATCCATTTTCCCTTTTTTTTGATGTGGACAACATCTGAGCATCGAATGAGACCGATCCCATGCCCCAAAAGTGTTCCCTCCCAGAGATATGCGCGTTTTATGAAAGTGATGGTACACCAAAGATACACGTATTCAAATCTTTAAAATGGCTCTCCTGAGCTAAACTGGTTTTTACCCTTAGGTCCCTCCCTTTCTATTTTGCGCGTCACATATGGTTTTTAGAAAAACGGTATAGTTATGAATCTTTCGCAACAACAGTACTATTGTGGAATAATGATATAATCCAATGCTTGAGTGGAATCATACTATGGTTGTAGGAATGACAACATGGTTGCGTGTAAATCTTACTATGGATGTGAGGATTATACTATGTAACATACCATGGTTGTGAGGATAATAATGTGGTTGTGAGGATCATAGCATGGTTGTGTGTAGATCGTGCAATTGTTGTGAGGATCATAATATTGTTGTGGCCGAACCATAGTATGATGCTCTTTGAATATTATCACCCCAACTAATTTTTTTCGTGCAGAAGATCAGACTTTAAATATTTACAATTCAGTCAAAGTTAACGTTAGCTCTATACGAGTACTTACTCGTAATTACTTATA
This sequence comes from Hydrotaea diabolus, assembly GCA_963513945.1. Lineage (NCBI taxonomy): Eukaryota > Metazoa > Arthropoda > Insecta > Diptera > Muscidae > Hydrotaea > Hydrotaea diabolus. The sequence goes on from OY740716.1 coordinate 91,806,027, forward strand.
CATTACATCATGCTCAATGTCAGGAGCCTAGGTTAATTCGTTTGACCCCACAACTATATTATGATCCATAGCATGATTCACATACAACCATAGTATGATACCCACAACCATAGATTGATTCAAACCCAACCATACCATGATCTGCCAAAATGACTTGTTAGGATTGGGTAATACGAGTATTGTTATTCTACAATAGAATTTTTTAAGTAAATTTATAAAAAGCTAAATAAAATAATAGCAGGGATTTATTTCAGTTCTTCAAATGCAATGCAATTTGTTTCGAGTACACATTGTTCCAAGAAACATATTAAAATTTATAAAAAAAAATACAATCATACTGTATGATTACCGTAGTTATTTGATTGTTGACATAAAACCCAAACAGCAATAATTTTGTTATAACAACCGTATTTATATTGTTGCTACAATCATATTTTCATTTTTTAAATTTGGCAATTATACTATTGTAACATTTTATAATATTAATACTCTTGTCAAAATGGAAAAAAAACAATACTATGGTTGCGATGAACATAATTTTATTGCAGAGAACATATTATTGTTTCCGTGACCACATAGTAACCATATCTTTTCTCTGAGTGTAGTGCTCTTCCACGCTGAACATCTGCAAATACTACTTTTAGGACATACGCTTTTCATAAACCATACTAATCACTTTAATTTTACTACACATACCTTACATATAGTCTTGATTCGTTACTGCTAGTCCGGTGGAGCCTTGGCTATGATCCTCCAGGGCTAATATCTGCAAATATAAACACAAATCCTTTTTATACATGCAATTTTCTTATTTGTTTAAACTCATTCATTAAATCATTTCCTGAAGGCCTTATGTTGCTCCAGACCAAATATCCGTTTATAGTAACATTTTCCGCGATTATTTAAAACAATATTTTATTTTTTTAAAATCAAAATACATAAGGAATTTGGCATACTTATTTTAAGTATGTAATATTTTCGGTCATACCCAAATAGCAAATTGAGAATAATTTATTACTAATGTGGAAAATTTTACTTGCATTGAGTTAATTTTATGGTCTCAATTTTAGTATGAGATTTTTTTTGAGTGTAGCAGCTTGTGTAATTGACTGTCTGCATGTGCGTAGTCAAATTGTCTAGTCTCGTTTACCTCAATTATACTGTGTTTACTCAAAAGCCCTTTAGATTTCTTAGGATATCATTAATTATTTAAATAATTACTTTCGAGTTTTGTCGACAACTTTTCTACTCAGAGCAAAGTTAGTGTTAAGAAGCAGCGCGTACGTATATCAACCTGAAAATAAGATTGTCAGTCCTAAAAAAATAAAAGTTGTCAAGGTTTACACAATTGCAGAACACAAAAATATGTATACTCGTGTATGCCCGGCCTTTCTTGTAGGGGACAGAACACTAAATATGTCTTAAAGATGAATTGGACCGAACTCGGCCTAAAAACTTCTTAGTCGTCAGAGACATGCTCGTTTGCACTGTTTCGGGACGCACTTTTTTCTCAACATACAATTAAGAAACAAACGGAGAATATTTTTTAAAGTCCGTGAGCTGTTAATTTCAATACGGTTCTTCTAATCTTAGTTAATGGCCGAAAGTATGATCAAAAAAGTACTTCTGCCATATTTATAAGGCTTAGACAATACTTGCGACCTGTTATTTAAATACAAGCTTTAGATGGCCAGCAGAAGGACTGAGGACAGATATCGTTAAATCGATTCAGCTTGTCAGTAAACTGGAACATTACGTATAGTTAGGTCTAACATTAATTTGTGGGCCGACGCGGTGTGATAAATGGTGTGCACGACTATCATACCAGTAAACCCAGTTTCAATTGCGGTTGCGACCATCTACAAATTTTCCCCCTACAGGTTTCCACCTCGTAAATGACAGCAACTTTACAAGTAAATTATTTATCCCTAACCCGTGTAAAATCTTATTAATAAAATGCATTAGACCTTCGAATCAGCGATAATATGAATTATACCATGAATACTGACTTGAGAGATGTTTCCCCTAGTTCCATAATGGAATGTGGTGGGAATCATGTAAGTACCTAGTAGGGACATAAATACTGTTACACACGTTTTATACTATAAAATTAAAAGTACTGAATGTTTTTGGACCAAATATTTTTTAATATATTTAATATATTTTAATATATTTTAATACTTATATATTGTATCCAAAAAGAATCTTCTGATTCGAAATGTCCGCCTTTTGCCTTTACACACGCCTTAAGTCGCACTGGCCAATCGACAATAGCTATACGAACATCGTCCATTGGAAAATTGGCCACAGCTCGAACCAAAGCAGTATTAAGAAATCCAATGTTGGGGTATCTTTTGTGACAAACCTTGTCACACCACAATTTTTAATCCAAAGGGTTCAAATCTGGACTGCCTGAGGGCCATTCTTCATGCTGGCAAATTGTTTCGAAGCCAGGCCTTGGACGTTTTAGCCTTATGGGCCGGCGCAGAATCCTGCTGGAGAGTCCATGGCTGGTTTTGGAACAGGGAATTGTTAAGAGGCTTCAGAACAGCTTCCAAAACGGTTACTTGGTAAACTTTGGCCGATGTTTTGACTCCTTGTTCGCAGAAATGCAGGTCAGTGGCCCCATCGTAAGAGACACCCCACCAAACCATGACTGAAGCTGGGTGATGACCCTTTTCCACCCTTGGGACTCTATCACTTTGCTTGTGAAATTTTTCCTGAACGGTAAAAAATGCTTCACCAAAAGACGTTTGCATTTTTCAATCCTATTTTTTTAAAGCTGCAGTCAATAAATGTCCGGTACGTCGTTTGAAAGCCCCAAGTCCCAAGTCCTTGTTAATGATTCGACTCATGGAGTTTTGCGTGATATACATCTCACGGGCCATGATTTTCTGTTATCGGAACGGATTTCTGCGAATTCTTGAGTTAACAGCTTTGATGACATGCGGTGTTCGAACAAAGCATGGACGGCCCGACCGGTGGCGGTCTTTTACATCTCCAGTCCCCTCAAACATTTTATGCATCGGTAGACGAACATGCGGCTAATCCCTAGTGGCCGGTACGTTTTAAAAATATCGCTTGTTTTCATTTCACACTTGAAAAGCGCTATTACAGCGATACGGTTCTCATTATCTGACCACTCCATGATGAAAGTTGAAACAATTTTAAAATCCCGTTACAGACTAACGCTATTGAGGTTAGCTTTCAAAACCCATATGACATTAACGGGGTATGTTCAGTTCTACTATTGAAATGGGTGTGTTCGATGTTGTAACAGTATTTATGTCCCTACTAAGTATATAAGAACATTGATTAGCCATCCTTCCCCACTTCCTTAAATCGAATGTAAGGCAAACAATGTTGAGATATTGAGGTTTTTAATAGATACGGGATCAAGTTAGAATTTTATAATATCCAGGTTCGTAAGAAAACAAATTGCTAACGACAGACCATTTTTAGCAAATTCTTTACCATATTGGTCCGTTCATACTGAAGGACTACAAGTTAAAATTCTTTATCTTATCTTCTTTGAAAACATTTGACGGTGTTCTTGGTTATGACAGTCTAAGAGAGCTATCCTATAATAACTAACTAACTAACTAATAAACTTTCATCACTAGCAGCATTAAAGTGAAAAATTAACAGAGAATATGTCTTTCCTTGAATGTCATAGATATTAGGACAGAACATATGACTCCATCATAGAGGAATGAACTATTGACACTGACACGACATCACTCATCTTATTTTTTGACCCCGATGAAATCTTACTTTTGCCCAAATGTAGTAATAGAAATTAAAACGAAAACTAAGACTATGTTTGGGTAGTTCCCAAAAAACAGAAAAAATATCGACTTATAATTGACAAACGGAAATTAAATTCAGTAACAAAACCGGACAGATATCCGATTGCTGAGATAAACGACGTAATTTCTCAGTTGGGAAAAACATGTTATTTTCTGTTGTTGATCTCAAGAGTGGTTTTCACCAAATTCCACTAAAGGAATCATACATTGAGAAAACAGCTTTTTCTATTAATACTGGGATAGTATGAATTTATGCGACTTCCTTTCGGACTGAAAAATACTCCATCGATATTTCAGAGCATTAGATGATATCCTTCGTAAACATATTGGGAAAATTTGCTATGTTTACATAGACGACATTCTATTATTTAGTAAAGATGAGAAGTCCCATTTTAAAAATATTTTCCATGCTAGAAAAAGCTAATTTGAAAGTACAGATAGATAAAAGTGACTTTTTCAAGAAGGAACTCGACTATTTAGGCTTCGTAATAACTGGTGATGGTGTGAGGATAAATCCATCGAAAGTCGAAATAATTTAGAATTTTCCTGCACCAAAGACGTTGAAAGAACGTAGGTCTTTCCTTGGAATGTCAGGTTTTTGTAGGAGAATTATAAAGGATTATGCGAAGTTGGCAAAACCATTTACGTCTTTTTTGGGAGGAGAAAATGGACGTACACCTAAACAGGATTTAAGTAGGAAGAACTTAGGAATTTTACCGTAGTACTCTCCGACCACCTATCCGAAAATTTTCAAACTTGCCTTGTTTTTCGGGCATGGTCGTAGATGAAATATTTTCATGAATGAGCAAAGGAATACGCTGGTGAAATTTTTCCAGTCGTGAATGAATCACCCTGTATACAGGACAAAGGCCAATTACGAGTAACTGATGTATTCTTATATAGATTATATGTACAGTGACTCACGCGTCTAACCAGATGCATGCAACATAAAATAAAACTTTAACAAACCATCGTAAAAGTAATATAAAATAAAAAAATACCCTAAAATAAATTAATTTCATTTATTATTGTTGATCGATGTAAACACATATTCAAGAAATATCACACAACAAAAAAACATCTAACCGGATCTTTAAAAGCTTATGAAAATTAGTATTTTGTTGCATATCCTTTAGAGTTATATCCGTCTCTTTGGTATGGATCTAGCAAGGTTTTGTCATATTTCGGACTCCATTTTGATCCAAGCTTCCAATGGATGCTTTCAGCTCCTGGACATTAGAGTACTTCCTTTGGTAAATTTTCCGAGCAATTTCGTGCGTGATACAAAATCGGACTTTCCGAATGCGAATGGGATGGGACCAATTGCATATGAAAGTTGGCACTATCCATAACAAAACCTTCAATGGTTTTCTTTTCGAGGAATTCATTTTTGATATTTATTTTTCCAAAAACTCACGCTAGGTGGCACTATCATACAGTCGGTGGTATTTCTTGTAGATTTTCGTAGATAAACGGTGTATTTAATTTTATTTAGTCTAAAAAATAATTTTTTGATGTTGGCTCCATTGTAAAACATATTTCTAATGGTATTACGAAGTACATTTTATTATTCTCAGTATCTTACGTTACTATTACAAAAATGCTGTTTGTATGAAAAAAATGTGCTTTTAATGAAAAAAAAATATTTTTTTTTATTTAAATATATATATATATATATATATATATATATATATATATATATATATATATATATATATATATATATATATATATATATATATATATATATATATATATATATATATATATATATATATATATATATATATATATATATATATATATATATATATATATATATATATATATATATATATATATATATATATATATATATATATATATATATATATATATATATATATATATATATATATATATATATATATATATATATATATATATATATATATATATATATATATATATATATATATATATATATATATATATATATATATATATATATATATATATATATATATATATATATATATATATATATATATATATATATATATATATATATATATATATATATATAGTTTCTTTCCTTTTCATTTTTTATATACTTCTCTTCCCAAATGCTCTACCGTGTAAATCTAAACTTCTACGATTCCGGCGAATGGTTTTTGCGAAACCATTTCTCTTTAATTTTTCAATATATTTTTTACAGTTTCGTCTGACGTAAAGGGGTCTTTTTAAACAAATTGTCGTTTTGTGTAAGCTTCTTTCCTGGACCTTTTCTGCGAACATTATGTATTCAATTTTCCTTCTCAAATTATTTTATAATATAGTGGACTGTCGGAGTACTCCTTTTCACGATATCTCATACCTCTTTTACAGTTTTATTATCATCACGCAACCTTAGAAAACGTTTTTGAAGTTCAATTGAAGAAAGTACGAGTAGGCGCAATATTGGCGTGTTCTTGCATCAGAGACACATAAAAACAAATGAAATGCAAAGAAGATAAGTTTAAATTTGTAGTGAGATTCCTGTGGCTATTGCCGTGCAATCTGTCCAGGTCACCTCTACAAAGAGAAATCTGCCTGTGGGTAATATTTCCGTTTCAGTATGTCGATTCTAATCTTTTATACAGATGTTTATACTTATAAAGTCTAGTCTGACCTAACAAAGATTTTTTTGTCTGTGGCATCATCGCAACGAGTATTCAAGTTCTTGATTAAGTTTTATGTTGGTTAAGGCTGAAATTTACAATATTAAATGATATTAACTTATTTTTCATAAACGGATTTTTTCGAATAATATGATATTATCAATAGGAACCTAACAAAAAGTGAACGATTCTATAGTATAAATTAAAAGTGAATTCTGTGTTATACGGTTCCCTGTCCTTATTGCAAAATTTGCATTCATTTGTTCAAAGTAGTATGTGGGCCACTGTGGTGTGATGAAAGTGCGTACGTCTATAATACCGGTAAGACCTGGACCAAATCTGGGTAAGAATATCTAACAATTCGAGTTTCCAACTCGTATAAGAATTATATAGTGCACAACTCGCTAATTTGAGAAAAGTTTATCCTTGTTTTTTATGGGATGCTGTGGGAATTAAAATATATGTACTGCATCAGATTACAAGTTTAAGAATTTAAAGACTAATTTAGCTTAAACCTCTTAATAATGGCCAAGAGAACCTTTACTGCTAATTACCGACAGGCACGGTATTGTACGTACTATTTGTAGGTCCTTAGGTGTTCACATAACTAACAATTTTAAGCCAGATTTGGTTCATACCACGTGGATGTGGCCTCTATAGCCACACAAATACGTGTTGTGGGTTTTGACTGCTAAGGATCACTTGTGAGAGCATTTCAATAACGTTTGGTTAAAACTACTGACGTAGAATATAGAATTCTACATAGTCGTTCGGGCGCTTAAGATCGTGGTTTGTATTTTGTGAGCATTTAGGTGTTTACATAGCTGAAAATTTTAAACTATTTTTGGTTCAACTTCGTAAAATAGAGGCGGTAGCCTCTATTGGTAGACATTTCAACTGTTTCGGTGTTGCGTGTTGACTGCTGTAAGGATCACTTGTTAGAGCATTTAAATCACGTTTGGTTTTAACCTCGAGATGTCGAATGGAGAATTCCACATAGTCTCGCAAGTGTAGATTAAAATAGCTGGCGTTCATTTCTCCAATCCTTACGTGCTTGGGGTACACTGTAATTGCCTAGCTAATATATTGCCGTGTCGTCCCATCTTCTGTTTGTGCGTCATTTTGATATCTTGAATTGCGCTTTGGTGAGGAGTATTTTCAGATCTCGTTAAATGTTTTCATTCCTAATGTCTAAGAGGCGCAGGTGATCAGTTTTTTTTTTATGGAAAAAATTTTTTTTGATTTTGTCAAGGTTATTCGAACTTGCTTTTCTCCATAGCTATATAAGTACAACATAACGACAGGGAGGTTTAACTACACTATCATGTAGAAAAACCTTGTATTCGAGACTTAGTTTTGATTTGGCATTAAAGTTGACAAACCTTAAACTGTAGCTGAGTCTTCTTGTCTACAATATAACATCTTCAGGTTAGTCGTCGATACAGGTAAATTCCCAGGTACGTAACGGTATCAGATTGTTAAAAAGTGATATTATTTAATTTTAATGTCGGACATGTGCATTTCCAGTCATTTATTTTCCACGCGTTGGAAAAGTAGCTACGTATGTGTCAAAATTGAGTTAAATTTTATTGACAGGAACTTTGTGCTAATATTGGGTGGTCCATCTAGAGGTATTTTTTAGAAAAAAAAGTATAAAGATTCAAATCAAGTGTGGAATCTTTAGTGGTAATTTGAAAGGGCATTTTATGGCATTTATTTTTTAAATATAATTTCCTTCACATAATAAACTTGAACAGTATTCCGAACAAACACAAAACTAAAATTACTTGAACATTAAAACAAATATTGTGAACATTTTTACAAACAATTATTGTACACATTAAATACAGAACACAAAAAGAGCACACTTTTACACATAACACAAAAAAGCAACATTAAACCATAAAAAGAGAAAAAAAACCAGTTACAAATACAAAACCCCTTGCTAAAACAAATAGTATGGCAGACATTTATCAGGTGGCAAAAAAATAACTAACAATTCAAAACTAACTGTTAATCTATTGAAACCGATACTGGAAACTGGTTACATCCAAAGAATTCTATTAAAGTATATTAAAATCGTCTTATAGCGGATAACAGGGAGGATAAAGTTGATACTTTTGTCCTTTTTTTGATACTTTTTGACTTGCAAAAGAACCGTGGTACCCCCGCAATGCATTTGATCCCTTTTCAGTATCCCGCAAAAAGTAAATTTTGCGTAAATAATTAATTAAATTTTTACGTACTAATTAATTTTTTATTGCTTAAGAAAGCACGTAAATAAAAATTGTTTTTAAGAATCCTGGACAAATTGCTAGAAAAAACGTCGGACTTAATAAATAATGACTTCTTGAGCATGAAGACGATTTTAAAAACATAATTCGTGGAAAGCTACAAAAAACATAGCTGCAACGGCAAAGTTTCACTAGAATTAGATATAGGTTGCGCAATGCTTTTTTGACCTATCTGTAAATGTGTCCTAAAGAGCGGCAGGGTTATTTCTATGGACCGATACTTTTATATTCCATTTTTTGTACCAATTCGCCAACGTCATTTATCATCCCTAGCGGACATTACGAGTATGGATTTTACAACGAACAAAATGGGTGAATCTAAAATTGTAGAGGCATTGCGCTTTTAAGTATGATCAACAAGATGATTGCACGAGTTATAAATAAAAGAACATCAACTTCTCTTTTTTCTGAGCAGAAAAAAACCGGTTATCTAACTCAGAAATTCAATGTCGATCATAAAAAGAGCTTAATAATAAATATAGAGTCTGTAGAATGGTGATCCCCTAAGTAACTTATAATTGCAGACTTCGAAAAAACCATGCCACCCTTAACCTTAAATCTATAGGGTGATCCAAGTAGAGATACGTTTTCCAATAGCCTTTTATTGGCAGATCACGTGTGAGTCGTGTCATGCTGTCATATTATTTTTGTTTAGTATTGATTGGCATGTCATCATGGAAAGACTTACTCCTGAACAACGTTTACAAATCGTTCAACTTTATTACGAAAATTCACGTTCTGTTAGGAATGCGTTTCGTGCACTTCGTTCAACTAATAGTCAGCATAATCGGCCAACATTTCTGGCTCAATGGGTATGTAAACAAGCAAAATTTCCGCATTTGGGACGAAGAGCAACCAGAAGAGGTTCAAGAGCTGCCACTCATCCTGAAAAAACAACGGTTTGGAGTGATTTGTGGGCCGGTGGAGTCATCGGTCCATATTTCTTCAAAAATGATGCCGGTGAGAACGTAGCCGTCAATGGCGATCGTTATCGTGCCATGATAACCGAATATTTGATCTGATATTGAAGTTCGTGATCTCGGCGACGTTTGGTTTCAACAAGACGGCGCCACTTCCCACACATCAAATCAATCAATTGATTAATTGAGAGAACACTTCGGTGAGCAGATAATTTCAGCTTTTGGGCCGGTCGATTGGCCACCAAGATAGTGTGATATCCACCGTTAGACTTTTTTCATTGGGGCTACGTAATGTTCAAAGTCTATGCTGACAAATCAGCTACGATTCAGGTTTTGGAAGCCAACGTTGCGCGTGTTACTTACGCCATACCTGTCGTATCTGAGACGTAGCCGCGGCCAACACTCGATAGACATAATCTTCAAAAAATGAATGCCAAAGAATGTTCTTTCAAATGATAATAAACATTGCCCATTTAATATGAATTTTCTGTTTTTTTTTTAAAGTAGGGAACCTCAAAATTAGTCACCCATTATATGTAACGCATTGGAATGCAAAGATGTTTCTAGACGAGTATTGTTTGGCATTTCATCGTGGAAAGGCTTGTCACGAAAAATATCTGTGCAACAAGATAAACGTAAACTCTGGTGTATGTCTAGGGTTTGTATATTCTCCCTTGTTTTTTTACTGCGTACTTGTCGACGTAATAAGGAATCACATGGTATTTTCAAGATAGATTGGGGAACCTTGACTACGCTGATGACATTTGTCTTCTTGCGAATATAAGGCGAATAAACGTTAACTCTGACGAAATATTAATCGTTTAGAAACGCTTGGACAAAGTAAATTAATGATCTGTTTCTCTATGTCGAACTAAAACATGAGCGAACGAAATTCAGTCACTCGCTTTCGACTCAATTCGGGCTTCTCTATAAAGAAACAGTTCGTTCGTCTGCTCTTACGCGCGTCAACTATTGTATGTTGCGTACTTGTGTTGCCATATCCACATTTTTCAGATTTATTTATTATATTTTTCCAAGAAAAACCTACTAAATTGTATAGGAGTAAATACAACCATGCCAATATGTCAACGAACACAAAAAAACAAAAAAACAAAACGAACAAAACAAAAAACTCAAGTCAGTGTGGAACTCATCATATGTATCAAAAAGGACAAAGCTTAAGCTATTTAACTCTAGTTTATTGCAGGGATGCAAACCTTGATACAATTGTATCTACTTACATTTGGCATTAAAAGTTACGCCATACAACCACCGGACATTTGGGGTTAATTGATACATTTTACAAATATTCCGACTCGTTGACTTTCTCTACACTGCACAGTGTACAGGGCATTATGACTTAGACTTGACTTATGACATACTGCACCAATCGATTCAGAAGTACTATTGAGCGATGTTCGTCCTTCTCTTTATCTATTGTTGTTATAAAAGTTTAGTTCGTAGTTATGAACCGATGAAACTTGGTACATTGCTCAAGCTTGGGCCAAGGACACACCGTATAGAACTTGGTCCATATCGGTCTATTTTTCGACATCAAACAAAATTTTTTCTCCATTTTTTGGATACAATATACATCAATTAATATATTGAAAAAATTTTGGTCCAAAAACATTCAGTACTTTTTATTTTACAGCACAAAACGTGTGTAAGAGTATATGTCCCTACTAAGTACTACAGCTTCCGGGGAAAGATGTGACAGTACCGTTTCCTTCCCAATACCGCATAATATATATAGTTCAGCCGTAAGGAAGACTAAATAAGTGCCAACTTTAAGGATGTGGAAAACCAATAAGTGGATGTTAATATATGTAAACTGATTTGTTAAGAAATATTTCTTTATAGTTATTTTTTTGCTTTTTATCACATATACTCGTATGAACATTCGTGGATGGTTTGACCCGGAGTTGAACTCGGGTTATTGGTCGTGATAGTCGCGCACTAACCCACCACACCAGGGCGGTGGTGTTCAAAGGGGAATTTATATCCAATAGCGATCAGTGTTCGAACTTGCGAACACCTATTTCCAGGACTCACTGGGAAGATAGCGACAAACTTGACTGAAAATGGGTTAATAGATGCTTTTTGAACGAGAAAAATGTCAAACTATAGTCTCTGGCCAGAACTGGTGAACAATTTACCCAAATTGAAATGCGCAAATGGATCTGACACACACTGCGCAAAGAACCCTGCGATATTTAAAAATGCATGTTTAGCTACCGTTATCATCAAAATACCGAACTTTACAGATACCGAAATATTGAATAAAATATTGCCGTTATCCGTTTCATTTTTCTTTCGACTGCCAACCTTGGGAAAATGTGAAAAAGGCAATTTCCACTATTATACTCATAGTGTTTTAAAAAATTATAAAATTAATTACTAGGAAAATTAATTTAATTACAAAATGTCCGTCCTTCCTCGGATGAACTGTGTATATTTACTCAATCTTGTGTGCCATGCGTCTGTCGAAATCTTCGTCAGTGCTGTAGGTGGCGAGCGTTGAGCTTTCGATGCTGCGTTTCAAGTCCAGAATGAAAGGATTTTTTAACGTTTCGAACTGCAATACAAAATTAAGGCATGCCGGTAATTTCTGTGCCGTACTTCTTACGGATATTTGTGAGAAACGATTTTCAAATATTTTTATTAAACTGTATTAAACATGTTTTTGAAAACATATGCAAACAGATACCTATCAGTATTAATATCTTGCGCAGCTCATGCATTTAGGAAAACTTACGTTCGTTTCTTAATGCGATGTGGAGGAAAATAGAGACGTACATACAAATGTAAGACAGGGCCTTTGATTTAAAATTTCAACATCATTTTTTGAAATCCTCTGAACCGCAACTACTCGTACAAATGCAAGGTTTACAATTTAAATGTTCTTCATACAAGCTTAAGGAAAGTTTGTTTGGTAGCTTCTATGAATATACTTATATTTAGAAAATGTCATTCGATGAGATGAAAAAGATTTCGATACTTTTAAACTTTTTAGTAATTATGGACTATTTTAAACCTTTCGCTAATGTAAAAATTAAAAAATTGGCATTCAGAAAAAAACATTGACAAAGAAAACTGTCATAATCAAGAAAATTTCTGAAGTGCGTGTGTTTGTATACAAACGCAGCCATTAATAGAATCTCATTTGGATAATTATGTCATTAGGTCTTATTAAATATTGTGGATATACATACCATACCATTGGCACAACTTTTAACAGTGAGGGAAGACTTGCCGCCAAGAATAAAGCGTTTTTTAAATAATAAGAAAGTAAATTACGACGAGCAAATCGTTGGCTAAAATGCAAACGGACGTAACTACACCTTAAAATTACTCACTTCTACATACATTCCATGAAGGAACAATGGGATTACTTCATTCAACTCAGTGAACTATGTACTTTACAATTTTGCAGATGTGATATTTACTCTGTTCCGGAGGCATATTCATATCGACCGAATCCCTGTCCATTGCAATCTAACCCTATGCTATCAAATCTTTACTAAGAAAAGATAATTAACAAGAAAACAAATTTGAAAAACCCAAATTTAAAAATAAACTTCAGAGTAACTGAAAAACATACCATACAATTCAAATGCATTTCAAAAATGTACATACTTACATATTAATTATTGAAGTTGTTTACATTTGTTTTACTTAAATTATATTTTTAGGGAAACTAATTTCATACTACTATTTGAATATCCTACTTTATCCTATTAACTCCAAAATTCCAATATTAATTTTTATCGATTTGGCTTTTTTGACCCTTAAGGTGAAATAATTGGAAACGAAAAGAAGAAAAAAGAAGGTTTCTGAAGTTGTTATGAAAAACGTAATTACTAACTAAGAAACATTAAAAAAAATGTGTTGATGCTTCATTTTTGTCAAAATGGGCTCGGGTAAGCGTTCAAAAGACAATGAACAGAATTTCATCGATTCCCGTAAAAAAGATAGGCAGTCCAATAAAAAAATTGCGAAATTATTGAACCATTCCGAATGTGTAACAAGAAATTATTTGCGAAAAGGCATAAAATATGGTATGAAAACTCCAACCAGAGGCAATTCAAAACTAACATTGAAGGATATAGGACGAATTGTGAGCAAGCTGCAAACAATCAGCTAGCCTGCAGCAAAATATAAGAAAAACTGGACTTATCTGTAACCCTTTAGAGCAATTGCACGGTATTTAAAGTCTACGCCATCTAAAAGATGGACAAAATTACAAAATAAACCTAGAATCATATTCCCATATATTCAAATGGCTAGAGTTTGCCAAAAACCATATGGCTTGGGCAATTGAATGGAAACATGTCATCTTTTCCGAAGAGAAACAGTTTAATTTATAAGTAGATGACACAGACTGTTATTGCTTCTACAGGTACGATTCAAGTAAAAACCATGTAGTTAGATCCAAGGGTACTTTTTGTGGAGGAAGCCTTATGGTGGGGGTGGCTTTTCCCACGAAAATAAGTTACTGATTTGTTTGATATCAAAAAACGAATAAGTAAGTAATTTCCAGCAAGATAATGCCTCGATTCGTGCATCCAAGAAAACATAAGCGTGGTTTTGGACAAAAACATCAAGGTATTACCATCGCCGGCTTGAAGGCCTGATTGCAATCCAATAGAAACCCTATGCGGCATTCTTGCAGCTAAGGTTTACGAGGCTGAAAGACAGTTTTCAATAATCAACGCTCTATAATACACAATTAAGGAGTGTTGATCCGACATTAGCTTTACAACCATTAAAGATTTGATAGAATCGATGCCACACCGAATTTTTTCCCTCATACAGAGTAATGGAGGACAGACATACTTAATATTAATTAAATATAAAATTTAGCTTACATTTTGTATTTACTTCCTATTTTGACATTAAAGTAAACGAATTTCACGTCTTTTTTACCTTTTAATTAAATTTTCCATCGCGTAGTACAATATTTGTTTGTGTTTTACTTACTTTTTTTATATATATTAAATAAACTAACTGTTTCGTAAAAAAAACAACAAAAAGAAAAAGTCGTGTGCGCCTAAACGATTGCTTACCATTGTATAGGGACTGATGGTCTTCACCAAAGCATTGCGGATAGTTAAACAATTCGAGTAGGATTACTGAGCACTGACTTGCTTTGTTGTATCTCGCTTTCTCGCGTTTTCTTAACATGGTGTCATCGATTTACGAGTATTCGGATCCTGGCATATTCCAAAAAGTAATCTTGTCCGAATGCCTTGCCTCTTGCGGAATACGTTTCGGTGTTAAGGGAGCAATAACGGCTCTGCTGTAGGCAAAAGTTTTGGCGAGATATAATGGTTTTCTCTATTCATTCCGGCCCATGAGGAATTTCTTCGTTTTGTTTCTTTAAATAAAAAAGGGAGTCTGTGTTCAAGTATGAACATAGCATTTTTTCTATTCCTACTCGTATACTATATTTCCCATTATTGAGAGTTTTTTCCGCATGCGCGTCCTACTTCAGACCACTGTCATAGTGTGTTTTTATTTACGATACATACGCAGCTAGGCACGTATGATACGAACTTTATTTTTTTTTAGGTTATAGCTCATGTCCACATAAGCATCCCTAAGCATGGCATTCCTAAGCAAATAGTTCTTATGTCTGATGAAACACGCATAGAAAAACATGGTTACTACATGGTCACGGCAATAAAAGTATGTTCTCCGCAATAAAAGTATGTTCATCGCAACCATAGCATTGTTAACTGAATTTAGTTTTGACAATAGTATAATTGCTGCAACATTAATATTTTAGAAAAGTAACAATAGTATTATTGCCAAATTTAAAAATGAAAATATGGTTATAGCAACAATATAAATATGGTTGGTGCAACAAAAGTATTGTGTTTTGCGTTTTATGTTAACAATAATATGATTACGGCAATCATACTGTATGATTGTAATTTTTCTTCATTAAAATATGCTTTTAAGAACAAATGTTATTGGTACGGATCTAATGTAATAATAGTACTTTTTTATCGAATTTAAATTTTTTAAACAAGCTGCTTTGGCTTTGTTTAACTGATTTTTTTTTAGTAAAATCGCTTACGTTTATTTAAACTTATTTTTTCTACTGTAAAATAAATCACTCCTATTATTTTGAATTTAATTTAATATTTTTTGAATAATTTTCTAATTCAAATCTATTGTCAACAACTTAAACAAATCGAATAAATTATATTGGAGATCATAGTATAATTGTGTGTGATCATACTATGGTTTTAGGGATCATAACATGGTTGCGTGTGAATCATACTATGGTTGTGAGGATCATACTATGGTTGTATGTGAAACATACTATGGTTGTGAGGATCATACTATGGTTGTGGAGATCAAAGTATGGTTGAGTGTGAGTCATACTATGGTTGTGGGGATCATAGTATGGTTATGTGTGAATCATACTATTGTTATTAGGATCATAGTATGGTTGTTTTTGAATCATACCATTGTTGTGAGGATCATAATATTGTTGTACCACAACCATATACCCAACAATAGTATTATCCACTTCGAATATTGTCACCACAACCATACATTTTTTCTGCGTGCATGCAGTTTCCCAGATAGGCCGCCCACGATACTTTTATCTAGCAATTAATCTATTCTTCTCGATCTTTTTTATGTTGCAAGATATTAATCCTTTCCCAACAGTTTGTAATAAAAGTTTATGTAATGGAAAAATGGTTTAGAGAGGAAAAGACACCAACTCGAGCAAGAAATCTCCTTCAATGGTGTTATCCTACTTATATATGTGACGCGCAAAATAGAAAGGGACCTAAGGTTAAACGCCAGTTTTGTTCAGGAGAGTCATTTTAAAGATTAGGTCCCTTTCTATTTGCGCTTAGAATCGTCGACTTGACTTTCATAAAACGCGCATATCTCTGGGAGAGAACACTTTTGGACATGGGATCGGTCTCATTCGATGCTCAGATGTTGTCCACATCAAAAAAGAAAAAAAAATGAAAATTGATTTTTTTACCCTTAGGTCCCTTTCTCTATGCATTGTCATATATAAAGATATTTGTATTGAATATATTGCACCAAAAACAAGTTAGCCAGCTAGTATATATTTGCCGATTATATTTCCTATTGTACTCAACCTTTTTTGGTTCTCATCTCCAATAAGAAAACGTCATTTATAAAATAATATTTTTTTAAAAAAAATGTCTCATATATTATTCAGAGAAATTAAGTTGAAATATTTTTCAATTAATTGTTAATTGTTTTTTGTTTGATTAAAACATGGTGCAAATAAATAAACTCCACCAAAGTGTAATCCACAACCTTTTTTAGCACCTGTGGGTATAGATCCTTCTGCTCGTCGATGCTTTAGAAGAACATGGTATTGATGCCGTTCAGAGAAATTATCCGAAATTTAATTGCTGGAATTATGATGAAGTAGCATGATTGCCTGCAAGATAGAACTATTTTTTGTGGGACAAAAAACATTTTCAACCTTAACTGAAGTTTTACGAATCTACATCAATCATAAAATGTTTAACTGTTAGATCTACAGAAGGATTAAGTTTTAATGTAGTCCCCGATTTAGAAATTAAAAATTCGGAAAAAAATGTTTGTATGCTCGAAAATGTAGCCAAATTTGATCTACCTAATGAAATTATAATTGCAGTAACCATTAGCATCCTACAGAGAGATAGCAAACTTTATAAGCCCGATGTAAATACTTTCCGCCTACTACTTATATATGCAAACTGTCTAACCACAAACGGTGAGTGTTTTACATGAATGAACGGTATGACATTTTCATACAGATTCGATGTTTGCAACAATTAAAAAACAATCAACTATCCTCAAATAAAAAGGCCAACGGTGTCAAATCACATGACGGCCAATTAATATCACCACGACGTGAGATAACAAGGCCATTGAATTTCTAGCGCAAAAGAGCGGTTGTTTCGTTAGCTGTGTGGCAAGTGGAACCAGTTATCGATCGTACTTGTCCATATCCTTAATTTCTGGTCACAAAAAGTCCGTTATTATCTTGCAATAGCGAACACTATTCACGGTAACTGCTTGAACGACTTTTTCGAAGAATTACGGCCCGATGACAGAAGGATGGAAAAGAGAACTGGGCGAACATGCACAGGAGTTTTCACATTTTCCACAGTTTCTCCCAATGGTTGCAACATTTGAGCGATTATGCTCATGAATCAATCATGAAGTGCACGAAATGCTTTAGATTTTAACGCCCATTTTCAACAAAAAGGACATGCGACGCTGTGCGAAAGTACTATTTTTGGAGTTCAAGGAATATGGCCTTCTGGACACTGGAGCTAATATTAGCTACCCAGGTGCCGAATACCATTACATGACATTTCCTAGTATCCCAACTTTTCTAAATGCAAATCACATATGAACACTGCTGATAGGAAAATACAAAAATGTGTTAAAGCCAACCCAACTGCAAATATTTAAATTCCCTTTCATTTCACAATAATTGATCCTCAGTATTGACTTTTGGCATACATCTAATTTAATTCTGGATATCCTGGGCTCAGTGGAATTACTATCCGCAGAAACCTTAACCGATAGCACTTAGACGTAGACCATTTTTTTTCTATTATCAGAACAAGATCGAATTCAAAAACCTAATAAAGTAAGGTTGTAAGTAGACTCACGTAAACTGATTTCAGTTACAAGGAAAGATGCATATCCTGTACCTTATATAGAGGGCATCATCTCACAGTTGCCGAAGGCGAACACTATTTCCAAATTGGATCTAAAAAACGCGTTTTGGTAAATTAGACTTGACGAGAAATCCAAGCATTTGAAAGCATTTACAGGCCCATGAAGGTCATTATACCAATTTTTGGTAATGCCTCTGTAATACCACCCAAATAATGTACAGGAGGCGATCAACAGTTTTAAATGTTACTTGAAACTTCTGATGTTTGAGGTAATCACTATCCACTACAGCCTTCTATGGTTAACGAATCACCTTATTTAAGCGGCTTTTAAACTTTAGCCTTTTACGTAAAGAATCAGGAAAAAAGGGGATGAGTTGCCGGAATAATGATCTTTTTGAATAAGAATTATACAACCCAAAGTATATTTAGACACTTTTGGTTTTTGGAAGATGAAGATTATTAAGAATTGAAAGAAAAATTCATTGAAAATCAGGCTTAGGTTCTAGGTGTAAAACTAGTGGGTACATTTGTATACTATCGTGCACAACACTACTCCGGTGATGAGGCGCAGTGTCGGAAACTATCGTGCACAACACTACTCCGGTGATGAGGCGCAGTGTCGGAAACTTTAGATACCAGATAGACTTCGAAAATATACCATATCACGAGCCCATGACACTACCACGACTGTTCACGGAGGCATAGCTAAAACATTACTGAAGAAAAACTTTTTTTGGGCTGGAATGGTTCAGGAAGTGGTGTTTTCTGTCTCGGGAAAAAATTCTATAAAAAATTAAAAGCAGACAACATTATTTTGTTGCTGCTGTCTCTTTCACCTTATCATCTCCACAGACAAAATTCACTACCATTTTTTTGAAAAGAAAATGACAAAGAAATTTTCGTACGACTTTCATTTAACAGCGACTCACTTTTATGTCCAAGTATGAATCGTGGAAAAGAAATAAAATTGTATTTCCAACATTAAGTTTTTCTTCATTTGATTCGCCTTGGATTTGCAAAAAAATACCCTTTATGAACTGACTAATTTGCAGCTCTTTAAATTCAAATGTACCCATGCATAAAAATAGAAATCAGTAAATATTACTACTCCAAATTTACATGTTTTGCTTTTCCTCCATTAGGTTTGACATTTACTGATCATAGGCTGAAAACAATTTAGTTCTGATTCGATTTTTGTTCCTGTCTAGAGTTTCTTTCTTCACTGAGATTCATAAAGTAATTAAAGTGGCAACATCTATTAATATTCCAGCCAATTTGACATACCTACGAGTATTTTTGTCGTCCTTTGCGACAGAGAATTATAGTCATGTGTCAGCTCATAAGTTGGATAGTTGCGAAGGTTCGAAATGGGTCTATAAGTATATGGTCAGGTCGAATATTGCAGGACAAATAGCGACAAATGATACTTGATAGTAGCTGGTATGGAGTAACGATAAATTCGAATTGATCGTGATTTCGTGATACATATTCTGAATCCTTTGCTCTGAAGTATAAACGCTGTCATTTAATTTTTTTTGTAATAATTCAAAAGCCACATTTGGCCAATTTAATTAAGTAAAGCTACATACATATACTCGTATGTGACATTAATAACGGGCTTTCCAATAGGGACATAACAATTTCGTATCTTTCAGAGTCAACCTGTTAGTCGAAGTCAACGTTTACATCATGGTAAAGTTCACTTACGAGCATCGTTTGAAAATCAATAAAAATTACCACCGAAATTCTGAGTCGGTGGTCGCAACCTTAATAGTGCTTGCTCAAATTTTCATTTTTGGATGTCCCGGCGGCAAAGAGACGCAGTAAGTCTCGAAGCGACAAAAATATCGCAGCCGTAAGTGTATCCGTATAAAATGAGCCAAATCACAACTATAATATTTTTCTTATACAACCATATTATGATCCTCACAACCAAAGTATGATTCACACTCAACCATGCTATTATCCGTACTACCATAGTATGATTCAATCAACCATACTATGATCCCCAAAATTATTTATCAGGATTGGGTGTTGTTATTCAAAAATAGAGATTTTTATCAAGCAAGCTATTTCAAATTGCATTACAATTAGGTCATAGCCAGATTTGAGGCCATGTTTTTATTGAACATTTTATTTAAGAAACAAAAATATATATTCCAACGGCAGTTGAAAATACTTTTAGTTGCCAGCATGGGTAAATGCTACTTCACCATCCGTAGACCCCAAGTAACGAATGTGATTAAACCATTATCAATGGTTATATACCTAAGTGCAGGCAGATTTTAAATAAATGAGAACCAGTCGGTAGTCGAGTATTTCACAAAATCCCTCAAACTACCTTTCAATTGTTGTTGTTTTTTATAATGGACAACAACCACGCACTGTATGTTATTTTGGTATATCAAAAAAAATCATACGCACACACACACACATGGATGCTTTAGAAAACCTTTTTTTGCTATGTTCATAGTCGCAACCATACTGTATGATTGCCGTAATCATGTTATTGTTTAAATTTCAAACAACAATACTTTGTTGCTCCAACCATGTTTATATGGTTGCTACAACCATATTTGCCTTTCTAAATTTGGCAATAATACTATTGTTACATTTCAACAATAGTAATATTGTCGCAATCATACTATTGTCAAAATGAAATTCAAGAAACAATACTATGGTTGCGACGAAAATGCTTTTATTGTAGAGCACATACTATTGTTGCGGTGACCATAGTGTAACCATATCTCTTCTCTGCGTGTGGAATATATATTTTTGTTTCTTGAGTGAAATGTTCAATAAAAACATGGCCTCAAATCTGGCTATAAACTAATAAGTAGTAATGCAATTTAAAATAAATTACTTAGTAAAAATCTCTATTTTTGAATAACAACAATCCTAAATCCTAATAAATAATTTTGGGGATCATAGTATGATTTAGTGTGAATCATACTTTGGTTGTGGGGATCATAATATGGTTGAGTGTGAATCATACTATGGTTGTGAGTATCATACTATGGTTGTATGAGAAACATACTATGGTTGTGAGGATCATAATATGGTTGTGGAGATAACAGTATGGATGTGTGTGAATCATACTATTGTTGCGAGGATCATAGTATGGTTGTGGAAATCATAGTATGGTTGAGCGTGAATCATACTATTGTTGTGAGGATCATAATATTGTTGTGCCACAGCCATATACCCAACAATAGTATGATCCTCTTCGAATTTTGTCACCCCAACCATTCTTTTTTTCTGCGTGTGTGTACTGTTAGTTGGGACACACTAAATACTTCAAAAAAGGTTATAGTTGCAGGATATTTTGACTTATGTTGCCCAAAAGAATGCCGCACTGTGAAATCTGGCGATGAATAGTCAATGTAGGGTAGTAAAATGAAAGCTAATTTTGATACATATCGATACATAGATTAATTTTGAAGTTTGGATGGGATAGGGACGAACGAATGGCAGGAAGGGCTAAAAAATACATTTTTACTCTTTAGTAGCTTACGGACATAAATATTTTGCTTTAATGCAAACTGACCATTTCCTGGTGCACTGTTCATCAAATAATTTCCAGTAATCTAAGGGATGTTTTTCTGTACTCGTTTCTGTAAAGTCATCCTTTTGGAATGTACGTTTTTTGTACATGCATCTTTATTAATTTTAATTATTAATTACTTTTTATTAAAAATTAACACTTCCATTATAAAGCTGTTGCGTTCAAGATTCTGCCGTAAATCAAATGATGTTAATTGAAGAACTTTAATACATTAAAATACAAAATTATGATCGGGGGACAATAGCTTTTGATTGTGCGTAACTCATAAACCATATGAGATACTAAAAATTAGGGACTCGTATTAGTTGGGACCCGCTAAATACCTCAAACTAGTGCGTAGTTGCTCAACTTTTTGGATGATGTGACCCATAAAACGTCCCAAGGTCAAAAGGGCGATAAAAAGTAAATTTGGGCATATGAAAGGAAATTTTGCTACTAATCCAAGGGCCGAAAAAACGGACAATTTTTCTCTTTACTTGTTTTGTCTCTAATGAGTATTTGAAAATTGACAGTATATTCGCATAAACGCTATTTTTATTTAAAATCAATATTTCAATTCATACTTCGAACAAAAAGGGGTACTTACGAGTCTACCAACAATTGCGACTTGTAACGGATGATCAATCTAGAGGTGTTTTTTTTTGCAATAGGGGTTTTTTCACCGACTACGTGTGAGTTGTGTTAAACTTTATTTCTGTTTCTTTTCAGTATTGTTTGCCATTTCATCGTGGAAAGACTTACACTGCAACAACGTCTCCAATTTGTGCAACTGTATTATGGAAATGAACCTTTGGTAAGCAACGTTTCTGTTCAGTGATGAGGCCCATTTCCAACTCAACACAAGAAGAGGTTCAAGAGGTGCCATTATACCCAGAGAAAATCACTGTTTGGTGCGGTTTATAAGCTGGTGGAATCAACGGTGCATATTTTTTCAAAAATGATGATGGCCGGAACGTAACCGGTGGTTGCTATCGCGCCATGATATCGGACTTTTTGTTACTTGAAATCGAAGCCCGTTGTCTTGACGACATTGCGTTTCAATAGGACGGTGCCACTTGCTATACAGCCGCTCAAACAATGGATCTATTAAGAGGTCATTTCAAAGACCAGCTTATTTCATCGTGTGATACGATGAAATAATACACCCTTAGACCTTTTTCCTTGGGGCTACGTAAAGTCCAAAGTCGATGCTGACAAACCAGCTACGATTCAGGGTTTGGAAGTCAATACGACGCGTGTCATTAACGCCATACCGATCGAATGATCGAACGAGTCATCCTAAATTGGACAATCAGAATGGACACTCCGAGAAGCATTTAGGGCCAACATTTAAAGGAAATTATATTTGAAAAATAAATATATTTTATCAAATATTTTAATCAAAATCAATATTTCAATACATTCTTCGACCAAAAAGGGGTACTCACGAGTCTACCAACAATTGCAACTTGTAGTTTGATTACAGGCTTTTGGTGGTCAACTGGCGCACGGACTGACAGCCATAAAACGTCAAAGCGAATTTGCTAGCGTTTCTGGATTAATCGGTACACTTGAAGGTTGGGCTTAGCTCGAATATTTTTGGTCGTTACAATGAAACCCTCTTCTGTTGTACAGATCGGTGCAGTATAAATGGCAGACATAAAAAACTCGAGTAAACGTTTTCAAGAACTCCGGTATTAGGTCCAAAATATTTTGATGTTACGTTGCTTTACTTTTCACAAACCAAAAATGCTGTTGCTCAAAAGCAACGACCAAGCAGCGAGAAGCCGCACATTAAAACAAAATGTTGATTGACTTTTAAAAGTGATTTAAGTCATTAGATAAGGTAAAAGTTTTATGTCCTTTTGTAAATGACAACATAGTCAAACCATCCAACTTTTGTTATTGTTCTTTGTTGTTGCGCCAATAAACTTTGACATTGTCCAAACGTGTTGCGTACCGAGCATCCAGCCACATAAACGGACGTCATTTTAGCTACAAAAGCAGACATCTTCCCAGCATCACCATCACGTCTCTTCTCGCTACGATGATCCTTGAAGGGAATGAATTAATGACCATCTAGTTTTGCTGGCGTATTTCCTTAAACGGCAAACAACAATTATAACAATAATAATATTTTGTTGGCCATTTGATTTTCGAAAATCCGAAACAACTTTTTGCCGCTCTTTTTCGGTGACATGCTGGGCAACCGTCACTTCTGCTAATGCTGTCGTTAACAAAGGAGACCACTTTTGCAGCTTATTGCTATCGCATAGCCATAATTGGATAAAGTCATGGCTCATTAGAAGTCCTACCACACACACACACACACAACAAATACCGGGAGCGAAGTTCGTACGTACATACCCAAAGACCTCTATCTTTATTATTTGACAGTTTGGCTCAAATTGATATATAGATTAAAATAAATTGCTTCCAGAGGACAATAGTAGGGTCAAACTGACAAAAAGTACGACAAAAACACACGCTTTCAGCAACATAAATACATATTTAAATACCTTCAATACTTTCGAATTCATTTGCTTAAGTAAATGTCTGTACCACTCCTTATCTGCAGCTCAGGTTCGAGGAGCAGACAACATTTTTTTTTTTATCATTGTAGGACAAAACAACTTTCCAGCAGTAATAAAGAATTAATAATTTTATTGGTATGAGTTTCAATTCACCTGAGACCAGCAGGGAAAAAATGTAAAAACAAGTAAAAACGTCGTTCATTTCGTCCAGGCCGAACCTTATATACCCCCCACTGTCCCTGAGATACTAACAACTTTTCCGTTATTTTTGGCTCTTTCGGTCTATGCGTCTGGCCCAATTTTACCCAAAACTGTGTAACAAAATTCGCTTTAATTTAAGCACCCATTATGTCACATTGAAACCCCGTTTTGTACATGCAGGACTTTTTTTGGGCCACATGAGCAAAAAAAGGTCTAGCACTAAGCGTTTTGCTGAGATATAAAGTGCGACCCAATTAACCATTTCAGCCATGGTCCGTTCACAAAATATTATAAATTGTTAAGCATATTCCTAAAAAAGTGTCTTTTTACTGAGGTACCTTTAGTGCCATAAATGGAAACTCCCCTTATATGAAAAATCATCCTTATACTTTTAATAGTTCATATTGTATTTTTAAATTTAATATTGTTGATTTTTCCAGAGGGGAGTTTGTAATTCAGAGAATTAAGGTCGCTTTATCATAACTTAAAAACTATAAGATAGACGAACATGAGGTTTTGGAAAACGTGGGCGGTGCTACGCTAGATTTTTAAAAGCAGTGTAGGGCCTATAGTTATAGGCCAACCGTCTTGAAATAAACTGAAAGAGATAGGAACTTCAGATCCGGTAAATGCTCTTTTAGTGTATGTACGAGATTGCTATATATATTCTGGCCTAGGCAACACTAAGTGTTGCCTGGCGCCATCAGACATTTCCATTGGAAAGTTGACATTTTAGCATAAACGTACTCAGAAAGTTTTGACGTACGACGTCATTTCAGTTGTTTACAGTGACTTAAAAAATCAATTTGGCAAAAAAATGAAATTGACTCGCGAACATTTTCGTGCTATCATTTTTCACAACTTTCGACGTGGATTATCACGACAGGAGTGCATCGATGAACTTAAATCTTTGTATGGTGAAGGCTGTCCAAAACCGGCCGTTGTACCAGAGAACATTGATGCCGTGCGTGAACTGATAATGCAAGATCGTCATGTGACATACCGCAAGATAGAGGTATCCTTGGGCATTTCTTACACCAACATACATTCGATATTGCAGGAACACCCGGCCGTACAAAAGGTTTGTTCTCGATGGATCCCTCACAATTTGACAATCGCTAAAAAAAAAGGCTCATTTCGATTGGTGCAAAGAAATTTTGAAAATATACGATTGCTTCAAAAGACGTTTATAAGATCGTCACAGGTGACGAATCATGTATCTGTGTGTATGAGCCCGAAATAAGACCGGAAACGACCATGTGTATCTTCGAAGACGAGTCACAGGTGACGAATCATGGATCTGTGCGTATGAGCCCGAAACAAAACCGGAAACGACCATGTGTGTCTTCAAAGACGAGCCAAATTCAACGAAAGTTGTTCGGGGAAGAAGCACTTCGAAGCAAATGTTCGCCTGTTTTTTTGGCAAAACTGGTCATGTGGTGACTGTTTCACTTGAGCAACGTAGGAGGTCAATTCTGAGTGGTTCACCACAAATTGTTTGCTGAAGTCTTCGGAGAAATTCGAAAAACCAACAAGAGAAGACGAATCATTGTGCACCATGACAATGCGAGCTCTCACACATCGGCTCAAACCAGCGCCTATTTGACCGGCCAAAACTTCGAATTGATGGGTCATCCGCCGTCCAGCCCTGACTTGGCACCCAATGACTTCTTTTTATTCCAGCACATCAAGAAAAAAATGCGTGGTCAACGATTTTTGTCGCCAGAAGATTCTGCTGAAGCGTTCAAAACCCATGTTTGGAAAAAGTGCTTGGACAATTGGTTTGAGCGCATCCAAAAGTGTATAAATCATGCTGGAGAATACTTTGAAAAACAATAAAACCATTTTTGATGATAAATATTTTCATTTTGATTATTAGGCCAGAAATATATGTAGCAGCCCTCGAAATAAAATACGTTCGGCGGAAAAGTGGTCGGTGCCACGTCCCTTTGTTTAAATCGATGTAGTGGCAATATTTATAGGCAGATCGTTTTAAAATTTACACAGTGTGCTACTGTGGGCGAATAAATTGTGATAAAGTATACACATATGCGTTTTTACAAAGGGGCGTGGCACCGCCCATATCCAAAAATTGTAAACGACCATTAGCCACTAGGGCCAAAAACCATTCCCTTATGTTCGGGGACATATGGGTGTCCAGAAACTGCGAGATTACAAGCACAATTCTTAAGAAAGAATAATGTAAGTACATCGGAATGTAGTTGGTTTATTAAGAATCAAGTGACTTCTTTCCGTTGGTTTTGTTTGGCTTTGGCATCACTCCTCCACACGATGATCTTTGCCCAAAGAAGTCATCGAACTATATGACATTTTTCCTCTATTTCAATTTGACATACAGATAAGTGCAATTGTGACCATTACCACTTACATTACTCGTACAATATTGGTTGTTGTTTGTTTCATTACACAGTGCAACAACCAAAAAGCGTATGGGATGAAAACTATTGTAAATGAAAGTTCACATTATCCATAACAAAACCTTCAAGGGTTTTTTTAGTGCAGTAGGAGATTTACACGCATTTGAAGTTGGTGATTATTGAACGCTGTCCAGCAAGAAAAGATCATTGAAAATATGATAAAATAATGTTTATATATTTGTATTATCCTGGGAAGTTGTGGTATCTTACTGATTTTGGGGTCGAGGAATTCATGTCATACTGTCATACAAATGGTGCTAGTTCTTCTAGATTTTCCTTTAAGGGTTTGTTATGGATAATGTCAACTTTCATTTGCAAATTGTTTTATCCCATTCGCATTTGCACTGTGTTATTTGCCCATGCCGTAGTACGTTATGTACGGTTGGTGTAAGCTGTTTTCAGGGATATAACTCAGAAAGCTGTTCCAAAAGTTCAGCTAAGTAATTGCCAAATTTTTCAGCGTTTACTGTATGTTTACTATTTATTGCCATTCAATTATGGTGATCTCTTGCAGTTATTTCATATTAATGCCCATTGCTTTCGAAGTTCTTTCATAATCTTTGAAGAATCGTCTTGCAGTATTGCCATCATTTGTATTTTCAGAAGTGGTTTGTCTCATTATTCGGCAGCTTTAATTTTTGTCAGACCCTCGTTAATTACTCGGTTTAAATTTTCTAGTTTGCTTTTAAAGGGTGTTTTTTATTGGGGTATAGAACTTTAAGTTGGCATCACTTTTTTAATTGGCGGCCATTTTGTCAGCTGTCAAGTGATTTATATTTAGTTTGGTTTGCCATTTCATCATGAACAAGTTGACAAAAGAACAACGCTTGCAAAATGGGCCGAAAATGAGATTCATCTCGATGCTGATTTTCATCACAAAATTTTGTTCAGTGAGGCTCATTTTTGGTTGAATGGCTACGTCAACAAGCAAAATTGCCGCATTTGGAGTGAAGAGAATCCACATGAGACCCGTGAGACGCCATTACATCCACAAAAACTGACTGTTTGGTGTGCTCTATGGGCTGGTGGAGTCATTGGGCCATACTTCTTCCGAAATAATGCTGGAGAGTCAGTTACCGTTAATGGAGACCGGTATAGAGCCATGATAACCGACTATTTTGTTCCCGAATTGGATGGAATGAATGTGGATGAGTTGTGGTTCCAACAAGACGGCGCTACATGCCACACAGCGCACGTCACAATCGAATTATTGAAGGAAACATTCTATGAGCGCATAATTTCGCGGAATGGACCTGTCAATTGGCCACCAAGATCGTGTGATTTGACACCATTGGATTATTTTCTTTGGGGATATGTGAAGTCGCTCGTCTACGCCAACAAATCAGAAACGTTAGGGGACTTGGAAGCCAACAGTCGTGGCGTTATTGCCAACATACGGCCCCATATGCTCGAAAAAGTGTTTGAAAATTGGACCTGTAGAATTGGCTTTATTCGAGCCAACCGCGGCGGCCACATGCCCGAAATCATATTTAAACATTAATGGCATAAAATTATCCTTCCAATAAAGCCAAATTGATGGACATTAAAACGATTTTCTTGTGTTTTATTTCAATTCGAAGTTCTATACCTCAATAAAAAACACCCTTTATATTCCAAATCATGCGGGCATATAGTGGGATATTTCAAATTTGAGGGATATTTCATTAGTTTTTCCTCCTTGTTTGAATCGGAAAAACTATTTTTTTCGCAACAATTGGAACATCTCCAAGTAGATGAAATTCCTGTTAAGGCATTGGTAACTTTACCTTCGATAATAGTGAGGTTAATATTAAATGCAAGATTAAAAGGATAATCCTATATTTCAATTGTTATGGGTTTCAAACGTTTAATTTCCTATTTAATTTTTGTGTCTGTTTTATATGTCCGAAGCTTCTTCCTTAGACATAGTAGCAAGCGCGTTCGAAAATCCTTTATTCTCCGATTTTTGACACAAATCTGCTTAAGGTTTGAAGCTTACGTATTTCCACCTAGTATTAAATAATTTGACAAAACTTTCCTATTTGAATATTTCTGTTTTCGCTATTTTAAAATTATAAAAATTTTCAATAAATTGCACTAATAAATTAACATTTTCTTGAAACTGGCATGAAGCGTTTTTCCACAAATTTTTAGGGTTAAACTATTTAATGTTATCGCTATTTTTATATACTTATAATTGCAAATGAAGTCAAATATCGGCTTTAGTTCGTAGTTATGAACTCAATAGGAAAAAGGTAAGGGTTGTCAAAAATCATTCTTAAATAGAAAAAGTGGAATACTTTTCAACAACAAAAACCAACAACATTCTTTTGGGATATATAATTTATATATTTTCTTCACAACTTTTTTCAATAACTCCAAAAATAGGCAAGCACTTTTTACGCAAAAACTTCAAAAAAATCGACATTTTTCAAATTTTTTTATTTTGAATGCTTATTACTTTTTACCCGAAAGGTATATCTTAGCAATTTATTTTTCCTTAATCTAGCATTTTTTGTTGTTTTAAAAATAAAATGCAAAAGAATCGGTTTACATTTAGATCAGTTGGTACCAACATACTACACCAAAATATTTTTTTTAATTTTTAAACCCGGCTATCTTAGAAACTACACAATATAGTGCATAGGTGTTACACACTCGACTAGCAGATTGTATTTGAAAGAAAGTCATTTAAATTGGTACAAAAGTTACACGCGTTTTATTTTATAAGTATAAACACGAGGTGCCCAACTTGCCAGCCCCGTAGCTCTGCTCCTGCATATCTTAGGGGCCAAACCTCAAAACTTAAGTTCGAAAGCACCTCTTCGATAAGAGTGTGAAATCAGTTTAGAAACGGGTGAATAATTTCCCTTTTTTTAATCTTCAGAATTCATAATCGATCGGTATACTTAACATTGGGTCTATCTCCATTATTAAAGGTGTTTCAAAAATCAGCACTAAGTCATAATACCCTGTAGCACAGTGTGGTGTAAGGTACAAGTATAAAAAGGTGAACAGGTTCCCGCAAGGAAGATTGAGCACGTAGAAAAACTGATTTTTTTGTTGTGCAGCGTACTTTATGTTTGGTTATTTATTACACACATTCACGCAGGGAAAAGCTCATAGTTAAAAGAATGTTCTTTCACTACAAACATTTTCGATCTAGTGAGCCACTTGGATAAAAATCATCGTATACGATATTAATTTAGCAGAAAATTATCCCACAAAAGAAGTATGCAACCTTAGTGGGGTACATTTTTAGACACTTTTAAATGTTTGTGTAAACCGTGCATTTCAAATGAGTCAAATTCGGCTAGTTGAAATGACATGAAGGACTTTGAAAGGCGTTCTTTATTAAACTTTGTTACATTTTTCTTTAAATCTCATTTTATTTGTAGTACTTATATAAGTAGTAACGATAATTGAAATAGATTTTTTATGGAGTTGAGGGCCAAACAGGGCTCAAAAATCTATTCTGGATTATCATAACTTTGAACCTTGGTTTGTGCTTTTCAGTCTGCAATAGCTTTAATCGTATTTCGATTTTTAAAATGACAACGTGTCCACTCATTTATGATACTAGTAAACGTTTTCTAAACTTTCGCCAACCACTCACTTATAACAAAGTAACTGACCAGAGATAAAGTCGTTAGCGATGAAACCAATCGGTAAAATGTTTGCAGGGTTAGAACGTTTGAGTAGCTATCTAGCTTGTTTGTGCTCTTCCGAAAGTATTTCTTTTTTTCATTTACACAATTTACACAACCCTTCTCACTTTGATGTGCCACACCAGCCTGGAACTCGGAATTAATATGTAATTTCTATTGTACTTGGTCGTGTAAAGGTGTGTGTACGATGCTCGTAACACACATACTTACACGCAGAAAAGGTCATTCCAAAAAAATAACACTAACTCTTACCGAAAACCACCCACTTATCTGCCGTCGGGAACCATATCAGTGTCAACTACTAGTGACAGTTATTGCTAAAGGGATCACTCGTGCGTTTGTCGTTTTCTCACACCAGGTTAATTGTTTTTCGTTTATTGTTTCAAAGGACTTCTGATCAAAGTGTATCAATAGCCTGATAAATCTTAATTATTTTTTTTTCTTTGTGGTTTTTTTATCAACACTTTCATGTTTTTTTAAAGATACGAGAATATTGATACAAAACAAAACTCTCAAAGGGTAGTTTTTATTTATATGGGTCAAGTTGATGGCCTCACCTCGAACAAAGTACATTTGTGAAAAAGTCCTTTTGTGAACACTTCCACAGAGATATTTACTCGTACATATGTACTTAGTATGTACCCACATGCATGCCTATCAATGTGTCATTTGTACGAATTTCTCTTCGAACATCTTAAATGGTGATACCACGAATCCGAATTCATTCTTCACATGACTACTTCATTGTTAAAAAAATCCTGCATTAAATTTCCGCCAATAAAAAAAGGAATACAGTTTTATTGAAATTTATGATGATCGGTGTTTTTAGTATTAATTAAAGTAATTCATAGAAACATAAAATAAATTTAATTACAATTGGTTACATATTAAACGCAAGTTAGGAAAAAATCGGTCATATGACATTCACAGGTAAAATCTGACAGTGCCCATTTGTTAGTGAAAATACTCCACCTGTACAATTGCCATCAACAGACTGGTAATTGACAAATGCCTCGCTATATCCTCCAGAGACATCCGGCATTCTTAAACTAATCTCATATGGCCGCTTAGCAGTCAGAAAATATAAAAATATGATATCATAAAGTACGATTACTGAAGTTGTCTAGCGGCATTTCCGAAGGCAATGACTACGGCATGAATAACACTTCATTATTCCGATAGCTTGAGGGACAGATTAAAATTCAGCAGATCCGAGTAGATACCACATCCGATTCCATTTAGTGATCCCTAAGGGTATATTCGGACTAAAAAAAGTGTCTTAGTAATAGAGTAAAGTTTTGTAAAAAAGACTTGTTCCATTCAAGCTTGGAACAAAATATTACATCAAGTGGCCCCCACGGCTCTAATGAAAGGTCATGGCTCTCTTCATGGAATTTTCCATGCGCGTACAAAGGTAAAATATACATATTGCGGAATGCAAAAATCAAGCGAAGCTAATGCATTAGCGAAAATAATGGCGGAGGTTTCATGAATCCATCGCATTACTCCATCTATCGCCATCTAATTACTAACTTTCAGCAGAATCGTTTGAATAGTATTTAAATTAGTATGCAAAAACCAAAAGTGGCGGATTGTCCTTTGCACTGAAGGTACTAAAAATGAGGTTGTCATCCAAGAGGTACCAGAATTAGGCGTACCAACCGGTTTTACTGCAAGTACAAAGCCATTATTAAGATATAACGCTGTTTAAATTTTTGCGAGTTTCATGCACTAGGTGACAAAGTTTGTGGGTTCAAATCTTCTGTGGAACAGGGTCATTTGTGTGGGGAGTACAATAATGGACGTGGCTTGGAGTACAATTCTTCATCACCAACAATCTCAAACCCCGAATCTAATTATAATTAAGTAGATTCGATCAATAATTATTGATTTTAGTAAGATCGTGCAAATAGTATTGAAGATATTACAAGAATACCAAAAGTGGGCATAATGATACGTTTGTGTAGGAGGTACCAAAAAGGGTGTGGCAATATTTCCCATATTCAATCCCATAGGCAATTCTGGGAAAAATGTTGACATGCAAAACTTAAAAACGGTAGGTAGCTCCTTCCAATAAATATTTGGGAACATTACTGCAAATTAATGTTTGTACTGACGGAAATATCCATGTCGTCAACCATATCTTTACTTAACATCATAATCATCAACTTAATCGAATTTTAAAAGTGCGTTATAAATAAATCCGAACACTGTAGCAAAAATGTGCGTCCCTGCCATCCTCCCTGCTCCATAATGTTCTTGCATTACATCAGCGATAGGCAACCTATTACATTTTGCGTTAATGATACGATTATAAGGTTTGATTGTAAGGTATTTTCCTGGTGAGTATTTATTTCATACTAATTTCTTGCACTTGGAATAATTTCTTACTTATCAAATTGTGAAGAAATCTTCATTTATACATTTAAACATTGAAGTGAATAAAAATATTGTTTGTGTGTGGCCCTCTGGTTTTTTATAGATCCTTCTCGTCATGTGCGGAAAATATGTGCTAACCAAAATTTGCATTCATCCCTCTTCTGTGAGATTGAAATGCAGGTATATGAACATTTTTCATATGTTTCCTAGCTGCACTCGGAAGTGCAACAACTAGCAAACATAACCCATTTCACAATATAAAACGAATTCAACTTTAGACACTCACTGCGAACCGATGTTGCCAGTAAAATTTCATCACAAATAACCAATGTAAAATTTTAAATCTCCAATGGCAAACTTATTTTTTATAACATTAGTGGTGCTTTGGTTAAGCCTCGATAACGTAGACTGAACCACGATAGCTTATTCACTTCTTAAAAAAATTTAAATATTAATCATATCCCTTTATTTAAGGTTAAGGTCATTTTTAATTGTTAGTTATTTTTTTCAATATTTCATTATCCTTCTGATAGCATCTTCAGAAAGTCTTAAGTTATAACAAATTGTAAAAACAAGTACATTACATTATAATTATTTCATATAACAAAGAGGTACATAAAAAAATTACTGGAGTAACAATAACGAAACGTCACATCAAATCAACATCTAATGTTGTACTATCTCCAATTTCTCTTTTTGTTTATAATATGTCTACTTATAAAGCTGTCATTTGACGTACTATCTTTTTTTCCGAGTATACCGATGGACTATGCAATTGGCGTGATCAAAGAAAAGTGGGAACAGATCGAAAAGCATACCAACATCGAGAAAGAATAATTTTTTAAGATATTGAAATTTTGTGTCAAAGGAAATCGATATTTTTAATAAAACAATCGCATAAATACACAATGCAAGGAACTCCCAATAGGCTCGCTAGCTTTACCTATAGTAGCTGATATTGTTATAGAATCACTGTTGGAAAAATGTCTCTCAAACTAGGAATGTAAACCAAGAATGCTTATAAAATACGTTGACGACCTGTTTGGAATAGTAGAGGAAAGTGCAATACAAGAAACCTTGGAACTACTAAATAAAATAATGGTAGCTTACTATACTTGGACACTCGTCAGGCAAGGAAATGCGATTAAATTGGACTGGTTTTAAAAACCAACTGTTTCAGGACGAATTATAAATTATCATTCACGTCAACCAAAAAGTTTGATAACAAATACCGCGAAAAATCTGGTAAGAAGAGTACTTGACTTCAGTGATAAACATTTTCACACAACAAACATCGTTAGAGTTGAAGACATATTAAGAAAAAACTCATTCCCTGAAAATATTATTAATAGTCTGATCAATATACATAAATAGAAAACAGAAATACATAACAAAGAAGCAACAACGCAAAAGACTTACAAATCTATGACATACGTGCCTAAAATCACAGAGAGATTAGCAAATTCGACGACACATAACAGACTCAAACAATTGTTTTCGTATACGAAAACAATGATTGACAAAATGGAGAGAGCAAATGTTATATACAGAATTCATTGCTCTGGCAACAACAAGACGTGTGTCAAAGTTTATGTGGTTACGACCAAAAACATGCTCAAATCCAGAATATCGGGCCATAGATCAGACATTAAATGTAACGGCATCACAAAACACAGAAATTAAGCATATCTTTAAAAAAGCACTACTCTACTCGATTCTGGGAACACAATTTTTGAAAAATGCAACAAACTATGTTTAAGGAATCGAATACAGCAGTGCTTATTTAACGTTTATTTGGTTCTATTTACTTAAATTATAATAAACACTAATTAACAATATTAATCTACATATATACGAGTACAATGCCCCATGTTCGGGGGCACGACTATTATTACTATAACATTAGTTTGGATTTAACAATGATTATAAGTTATTTCCTTAAAAAGTAATGTATTTATAGTAATGAATTTTTTTGCAAAACAATTACTAAATGTACTGTACTGTACTAGTACTAAATGCTTCTACAAAAAAAGAATTAAAAAGTACGGCTAGAATTTAGTTTAATCGCTACCAACCATTTTTGGTTTTTTGAAACTATAAGAATCCTTATTGGATATATCAGCATCATATCTAAATTTATGACTTGCGGTTGAGCTGCAATCTACTGCTTTAATGTTGACCCGTCTGTAGTTATGATAAAAGACTGGAATCCCCTTTTTCCTTTTGGATTATCTTCATTTTATCGAGGTATACGAAGGCCTCAGGCGGTACCCAACCCTTTTCTAAAACTTCCTTTATGTATTTTTCATTTGTATAGTGAGACGCCAGTATTAAATTGTTTTCTTAGCATGATGTGCATCTCAAGATAACTCTTTAATAATTGTGATTATAAAGTTATCTATTGTTGTGGTGATCTATTGCTTTGTGGTGATCTAAACAACGATGTACAAGCTCTAAGACATTTTCTCTCGAATTTGCGATTCTTTTCTATATAAATTCGTGAAATATTAAACCAAATCGGACATCCATATGTAAAAATTGGCCGAATTAGTGATTGATACATAATAATTTTAACTGTGGGTTTAATGAGTCTTGAATAAAATAAAGCTTTATACTTAAAGAAAGCATTTATTGCTTTTAAAAGAATTTCGTTAATATGATTGTTTATTTGGAATATTAACATTTCTTATATTTTTTATATATTTTTATTACATATATCTACTGGAGGTTTGAATAAAATAGTTTCACATTTTTGTGTATTTATTTTCATATTAAAATCAACAGCACATTTTTTAATTCTATTTTATGATTCTTGTAGATTTTTATTAATTTTTTCTATTGTATTATCTGCGTGGTATATAATAATATCGCCTGCAAAAGAAATTATATTTTCTGTTTTGTTAAGAATGTCGAGAATAAATAAATTAAAAAGTATGGGTGAGTTGTCAGTTCCCTTCTGTAATCCATTAACAATCTTAAAGCTCTTTTTACTCTTCTGATTTTGATGAAAAATCCTAAACGTTTTGTCGCTAATCATGTTGTAAATGAGTATAATCTGATACAACGAAATATTAGACCTGGGCTCCAAGGCTCGAAGGCATTTTCCATGTCGATTAAACATGCTCGTATACATAGTTTTTTATTCCAATTCCAGTTTATATTGCAAGTCATTAAGTGTATTGCATTATTTGTCGAATGTTTATATTTAAATCCAAATTGTTTATTGCTAATGAAGCTTTTGTTATGACATATTTTGTGTATGTTGTTATAAATACACATTTCAAAAACTTTACTTATATCAGGGAGTAAACTTATTGCTGGCAGATTTTGTTGTATTACCTTTATCTTTACTTTTGTTTTTGGGAAAATAATAATATTATTATTAAAAGAATGCCATACTCTAAAATCATATTTTCTGCAGCTTGCTTTTTAAATTAAAGAAAATATACATAATTTTGTTTGTTGAGACCCTCACAACATACTAAATACATCATGTATCAGGCCCTCACACTTTGTTGACTTGTCCCGCGTCATTGGGATGCGCACCTGGGGTGCAAAACTAACTCTCAGCATTCACCAACATTAAGTACAAACAACATACAATATTTCTTTTCATTCTCATACACACAATTCAGCTACTCAAATCATCTCTTGGCTAGTCGTCGTCTTTCACTCTCTCGTACGATTACCCCTCCCTTGTCCACAACATCACACCACCATCTGGCTGCATCGAAGTGACAAACTTGTAAACAAGTTGCCGTTAATCGACAAGGGATAGGAAAGCCTATGCATAAAAAAGGGCAAACTTGTCGCGACCACAACAACAAACCCACATAGTCAAAAATAAGGCAGAGAAGTGAATCGGTTTTGCTATTAGCAGCAGTGAAGAAAAAATTCTCTTTCTTCGACAAGCATCTTGGACATCAGTTATAGTCAATCACAACACGGAAGAAGACAATAAAAAACCAAGGAACAACTCTCTAATTATTAAGGAGTTTTATTTTTTATTTTTTGAGCTATTGGAAAAGCCCAATAGCCCATCCATTTGGTCCTTCGAACCGGATACAACCATCGTCAGTATCCACCACCTACAACTCACCAAATCTACAACACCATCATTCGTCATCGTCGTCGTCCTCTAACCACCAAAATCACCAACAGTCTCGTAAGTGACCTTCACATTAAATAAACATCAAACATGGCAACCGGCAATGACCAGGATGTGCACCCAGAATTAGTGTCTCCAACAAATGACGCGTTTCGGCACACCCTGCAAGTCAAGATGATGCAACGTGATCGCATTATTAATCGCGTTGCGTCACTCATGAACGCACAACAATTTGTTGGAGCATCGGTGCATCAACTTGAGGTCAACCGCATGCTGCTCGAAAAACACTTTGACACATTCCAAAGTCTACAGTGTGACATCGAGATGGAAGACCACGAAGCCTTTGAGCAATCACATCGGGATCAATTTGAAGATTCGTACTGTGCCGTTAAAGCAATCATCGCTCAGCGACTCGAGGCTATTCGTGACTCATCGACACCACAATTTCTCAGCAGCACAACAATGCAACCTCCATTCTCTGGAGCGAGAGGTCCTCCATCGCGCAGTGTTAATCTGCCAAAATTACAACTGCCCAAATTTGGTGGGTTACCCAAAGAGTGGTTGGAGTTCTACAACATGTTCCAGGTACTGGTACACCAGAACAGCGATCTGTCAAGCATCGAAAAATTCCAGTACCTTCGCTTGTGTTTAACTGACAAGGCCGCACGGCTGATCCAGTCACTTGAAGTCACACCCGACAATTACGCCAAGGCTGTGGACCTTCTCGTCACGCGCTACAATGATAAGCGGTACATTTTTCAGTCTCATTTGAAGGAGATTTTCACTATAAGACATATTCAAAATCCGACTGTGTCTGCACTGCGTGAATTTATTGACATAATCAACGCCAATCTTCGGGCGCTGCAGTCACTGGCCACATCACAGCAAATTATGGACGGCATCCTATTACAACTAGTGACGTCCAAATTAGATCCAGAAACACAAGGAAAATGGGAGGAAGAAACATCAAAGGGAATCGATTCTCAACCCACCACCACCAATCTTACATTTCCCACCTGGGATGATCTTACCAGATTCATGGAACGACGGTGTCAGACCATAAGCATGGTAGAATCTGGGAAAGTCAACAAGGCGCATCAAGCTACAGCATCGCAATCATCAAGGTCTAGGCATGTGAAGACGTCGTTTGTAGCCAGCGGGTCATCGCAATGTTCATTGTGTAATGAGTCACCCTATCACAACCCATTCAAATGCCAACGCTTTATGGCGTGGGATGTGCTAGCGAGATATCATCAAGTAAAGGCGTCGAAACTGTGCCTTAACTGTCTGACACCAGGTCACATGTCCAGCAAATGTCCATCCAAAAAACGATGTCAAACATGCGGCTGCTCCCATCATACCTTACTTCATCGTAAACAGGCAACGGATAATCAGCAGGGAAATGACGATGGACTCACGGCAGAGCCCCCATCATCAAGTATCACTCTGCAGGTGAGTCTTAATCAATCCCAAATTATTCTTGGCACCGCTCTAATTCAAATTTGTAATTCTCGGGGCAACTTCATGCAAGCACGTGCACTGTTAGACTCGGCGTCACAATTAAACTTTATAACTGAGCATGTCGCTCAACAGCTCAGGTTAAAACGCACCACAGCCAATCTAGAAGTCAGTGGAATTGGACAAACGTCAACCCAAGTGCGTCAAACAGCATCAATCACCATAAAATCGTTAACGAACGAATACACAGCACCCATCAACACCGTGATCATCTCCACCATCATTTCCAACCAGCCACAGCAATTCATCGATACATCAGGGTGGCCAATACCCCACAATATTCGTCTAGCCGACACGGGCTTTCACACACCTGGCCCAATAGATGTGCTCATCGGCGCAAGTCTTTTTTTCGACTTACTGCTGGTAGGTCAAATCAAACTACAAGACCTCACTCT
Source organism: Hydrotaea diabolus (assembly GCA_963513945.1). Classification (NCBI taxonomy): domain Eukaryota; kingdom Metazoa; phylum Arthropoda; class Insecta; order Diptera; family Muscidae; genus Hydrotaea; species Hydrotaea diabolus. Next base: position 91,845,137 of record OY740716.1, read on the forward strand.
TCAAAAAACGCACCTTGGGTGGATAGTCGCCGGAGAGTGCGGAAATCATCCCCCATCATCACACACCTCGACACCATACAAGTCATTTGTCACCACCTCACAAGAGCCTGCGTTGCAGGAGGCCCTTGAAAAGTTTTGGGTCATAGAGGAACCACCGTCACCATCTGCGCCTCATTTGTCTCAGGAAGAACAGAAGTGCGAACAATTCTTCGAAAAAACAGTCCGAAGGTGCCCGTCCACAGGCAAATTCATCGTACGACTGCCATTTAAGGAAGATCCGTCATCGATTGGGGAGTCCCGTAGCATTGCCAGCAAGCGACTAGACTCATTGCAGAGCAGGATAAGTCGCAATCCAGCTCTTAAACAACAATACTCTGCATTCATTAATGAATACATCAACCTACAGCACATGAAGCTAAGTCCAGCAGAATACATCAGCGCTCATAGGGTCAACTACATCCCGCATCACTGTGTACTAAAAGACGACAGCTCAACAACCAAATTGAGAGTGGTATTTGACGCATCATGTCGCACATCAACTGGGAAATCCTTGAATGACTTCCTCATGGTAGGCCCCACGCTTCAAGATGACCTTGTAACTATTTTGATGCGTTTTCGTCAGCACTCATATGTCATCATGGCTGACATTGCCAAAATGTACAGGCAAGTATGGGTCGATGAGCAGGACACCAAGTTCCAATGCATTCTCTGGAGCGAGAGGTCAAGGGAGCCCCCGTCCACATATCAGCTTAAAACTATCACTTATGGGACCAGCTGTGCACCGTACCTGGCCGTCAAATGTCTGCGCACACTGGCTGAACAACACAAATCGGAGCTGCCACTAGGAGCAGCGGCAACATTACGAGACTTCTACGTCGACAACTTGATGTCTGGTGGCTCAACCATTACTGAGGTTATTCGACTTCGCGACCAAGTAATAACATTACTCAATCAAGGCGGTTTTCCACTTCGGAAATTCGCTTCAAACAGTCTCGAAATTCTGAAGGGTATTAAAGCAGAGGACCGAGAGGAAATAGTGCAACTAGATGGATTGGACTATGTCAAGGCATTAGGAATAAAATGGTCACCAGCAGAAGACTGTTTTCTGTTTTACTACTCACCACCTTCTTCAACTAGACACCCAACTAAACGTTCAATTTTGTCACACATCGCAACCTTTTTTGACCCGTTGGGACTTCTCAACCCACTTATTGTCACCTGTAAAATCTTAATGCAGCAGTTGTGGAAACTCAAGATTCACTGGGATGAGAGTGTTCCGCAACAGATTGCTACTGATTGGGAGACCTTCAAGTCACAAATGCACCACTTAACGCAGCTCAAAATACGCAGGTTTGTACCAATCACAAGAGTAACTCAAATTCATATATTTGCAGACGCCAGCACTAGAGCCTACGGAGCTTGTGCGTATGCTGTCACAACAAATCACAATAGCACCATATCATCATTATTATGTGCCAAATCAAGAGTGGCACCTACAAAAGAAGTCAGCTTAGCAAGGCTAGAATTATGTGCTGCCCTGCTGGCGTCAGAATTGGTACCCTCAATCACGGCAATTTACAACTTAGACCCAACGAACATTTATTGCTGGTCAGATAGCAAAATTACACTGGCGTGGATAGCGGGAGAGCCCTCCCGATGGAACGTTTTTGTGGCCAATCGGGTCGCCAAAATACAACAAAACACTGCAGGTTGCTCATGGTTTCACGTGCCATCATCCAGCAATCCTGCCGATCTAATATCCCGAGGCTCAACTGCATCAAAGTTGGTAAAAAACACTGTTTGGTTTCATGGACCTGAATTCATCACTCATGGATACGACCAATGGCCATCACAGCAACCGCTGTGCATTGATGAGATGCCAGAGCAACGCCGTCAACAATCAGTCTTGATCAGCGCAACCGCCACTGACATAATAGGGGACCATAAATTTGTTAACTGTTTTGGAAAGTTGTGTCGTATTTTCGCCTACGTTCTGCGTTTCATACAACACTGTCGAAATCGTAGTCTGATCCACAACAACCATGAAATTTCTGCTTCTGAGCTCAATGAATCACTAATGGCAATTTGCAAATGCATCCAGCAAAAACACTACGCAACAGAAATAGCAGAAATTGTGTCCGGCAAGGCCATCAATCGCAACTCAACACTCCTTGCACTGACGCCATTCGTGCATCAAGGCCTTCTCCGAGTGGGGGGTCGACTCACCAATTCTTCGCTCCCATTCTCCAGCAAACACCCAATTCTCCTACCAAATTCACATCCATTTGTTGACACACTGATTCTACACTTCCACAGAAAACACCTACATGCGGGTGCACAAACCCTACACAATATTCTGAGAGGCACCTTTTGGTTTGTAAATGCCCGCAGCACAATCAAAAAACTACTTCGGCAGTGCATCATTTGCTTACGCTGCCGACCTGTCCTGGCTCAGCAACTACTTGGAAACTTACCACAGGCAAGAGTCGAGATGGCTCACCCCTTCGAGACCTGTGGCGTTGACTTTTGTGGCCCTTTCATGTATACCCAAAAAAATTCGTCGCCGCCCACCAATCAAAGTGTACTTGGCCATATTCATTTGCTTCTCAACCAAGGCAGTACACATGGAACTCGTGCCTGATTTGACGACAGCAGCTTTCATCGCAGCGTTGAGAAGGTTTTTCGCCCGGCGCGGCAAATGCCATACAATTTACTCAGACAACGCAACTAACTTTGTCGGAGCCGACCGTGAGCTTCGTGACTTGCTTCAAAGCGTCACCACGCAGCAACATATTGACGAAGTTGTCTCAGCATGTACCAACGAGGGCATTGAATGGAGGTTCATTCCACCCCGATCTCCACACTTCGGTGGACTTTGGGAAAGCGCAGTAAAGCAGGCTAAATACTTTCTGCGGCGAACAATTGGCAGCCACATACTAAGTTGGGACGAGCTGCACACTCTGTGTTGCCAAGTTGAAGCGATCATTAACAGTCGGCCTTTAACTGCACTATCAAGTGACCCAAATGACTTGCAACCGCTTACCCCAGCACACTTTCTAATCGGGAGAGCATTAACAGCAATACCAGAACCGTCACTGCCTATCCAGGACACACTCCGACGCTACCAGTTGGTCCAAGCTCTTCAGCATCAATTCTGGCGTCGCTGGCATTCGGAATACCTACACGAACTTCAGCAACGTCATAAATGGAAATCGCCTAGTCCTAATTTGAAATCGGGAGACGTAGTTATCCTACGAGAAGACGGCATTCCACCATTTAAATGGCCATTGGGACTCATTGAGAAAACAATTGCTGGGAAGGATGGTCACACTCGTGTGGTCATAGTAAAAACCAAAAATGGAACTTATAAACGCGCAGTAACCAGAGTCTGCAAATTGCCTACCAATGAATCGCCACATCAGTCATCGTAGTCCCATAACATCAAAGGTCATCGTTTGTCAGCTTGTCGTCATTTGGAAGCATCGCTCCCAAAGGGGGGGGGAGGATGTTGAGACCCTCACAACATACTAAATACATCATGTATCAGGCCCTCACACTTTGTTGACTTGTCCCGCGTCATTGGGATGCGCACCTGGGGTGCAAAACTAACTCTCAGCATTCACCAACATTAAGTACAAACAACATACAATATTTCTTTTCATTCTCATACACACAATTCAGCTACTCAAATCATCTCTTGGCTAGTCGTCGTCTTTCACTCTCTCGTACGATTACCCCTCCCTTGTCCACAACATCACACCACCATCTGGCTGCATCGAAGTGACAAACTTGTAAACAAGTTGCCGTTAATCGACAAGGGATAGGAAAGCCTATGCATAAAAAAGGGCAAACTTGTCGCGACCACAACAACAAACCCACATAGTCAAAAATAAGGCAGAGAAGTGAATCGGTTTTGCTATTAGCAGCAGTGAAGAAAAAATTCTCTTTCTTCGACAAGCATCTTGGACATCAGTTATAGTCAATCACAACACGGAAGAAGACAATAAAAAACCAAGGAACAACTCTCTAATTATTAAGGAGTTTTATTTTTTATTTTTTGAGCTATTGGAAAAGCCCAATAGCCCATCATCGCAATGTTCATTGTGTAATGAGTCACCCTATCACAACCCATTCAAATGCCAACGCTTTATGGCGTGGGATGTGCTAGCGAGATATCATCAAGTAAAGGCGTCGAAACTGTGCCTTAACAATAATCTTTAGTTTCTAAAATTTTAGATTTTATTTCTGTACTGAAATTTATTATTGTATTTGATTATACTCGAAAATGTATTTTGTTTCTAAGTACCTGTCGAAAGAATCATTGACTTGCAAGTTATTGTCGTTGTCTATTTGTTTATGAACAGACTCCAAATTTGAACCTTTTGTATCTAACATCTCGTATAATGAAGTTGTTTGAGCTATCTTTTTCTAAACTTACTGTATTCCTGCATTAATCAGTAAATGTGAACTTTTCTTGGATAAGTTTTTTAACCAGATTTATTTTAAATAAGTTATCTACAAATTCAGAAAGAGTGTGTTCTAACCAATTACGTCTTTTAATAACTGTCAGGATTTACTTTTTTTAAGTTTTTAGTTTTTTTATGAGGTTTCGATCATTTGAAACTTGTATATCCTCATCAATTTTCTGACTTATGTTTTCTTAAATTTTTCCAGTTTGTGAACTTATAGTTATACTTAAGAAATTTGGTTTCTTCAAAGAAAGTAAATTGCTCCTGTTCCTTATTTACAGATACGTACATTTGTATCACGTTATGATCACTATCGTACTCCAGAGTTTGCATGTACTCGTAGTTCAAAGAATTGTTTTCTGTACGGATGTGTTTCTTTGTATTATCGGAAGGATTACCCCAAGCAGTGTGTCTATAGTTCAAGTCTCCCGTAAATACATATTAATTATTTTCACTTCGCAATTCTAAAGTTTCAAAAAATTGTTTTTTCTGTTCTTATACATGAATCACTATTTCTATAGCAATTTTTTACTAATTTGAGGTCACTGATTTTAAATCCAATCTCCATCAGCTCGAATTCTTAAGTTACGGACAAACATATTAAACTAAATACTTTTAGACTGTGACTTTTGTCGCATTATTTTTTTATGAATTTTTAAAGAACAAATTTTTTTTTATAAAATTTTTGTTTTTTATACTTATATATCTGAAGTATATATCTGAAACTACTGGTCCAAATTAAAAATAATGTTTTCTTTTTAACTGAATATGGTGAACCGTTTTCAGTTATTTTAATATTTGTAGTGGAAGTGCCTTAATTTTGGACATAACGCTATATCGCGAAAAGTTGAGCTGATAGAAAAAAAAAACCAAGTGCAGATTTGGATTCAGCGTTCCAAATTACCTTAAAAACAACATTCAGTTATTAAACAACACATACCTTGTTCCCTTCTGTAATATATACGGGTTCATTTGCTGCCATTAGTATTTTTTGATACATGTTTCTAGAAAGCTAAATTAATTTATTATATTATCTGAATAGTTATGGTATTTTTTATGGTTTTTAAATACAATGGCTGTTCCTCTTGCTCGAATTGTCCCACTTCCTATCCTTTTAATCATATTTTAATTAGCAAACTGAAGTTTATGTCTATGGCTGAGTCTTGCTTCGTTTTAAAAAACGATATCTGGATTATGTTATTAAGAAATTTTTAAAGGTCATACCTTCTACTTATGAGTATAAAAGAATTTACGTTGATATATATAATATTGAGATTTTTAGATATATAAGTAGTGCATATCAACTAAGGTTGACTATCAAACCTTCTACCGCAAATCTATTGTTGATAAGTGTAATTAATTAGTACTATACAAATGAATAGACAAGCATTCATCGATTACCGTGTATAAAATGCAGTGTACCTGAATAATTTCAATTATTCAATTTGATATGACTGTTTTTTTTTATTTGTACATTCACCAGAACGTACTAGTAATAATAAAAGGGAAGTTCCCAGTTGTGGTTGTTCTTACCTCAGTATTTGCAGTGGCGTGGTAGATTTTTCATACAATACGATTTGCAGTATTTCATTTAAAATCCTCCAAAAGCAGTAAAAACATGCATTTTCGGATAAAAATTTTGAACCGCGTTAAATCAAATCGTTTTGATTTGATATGTAAAGCATGTCCAAATAGAAATTGACAAAATAGCACAAAGAAAATAAATTTCAATCAGAAGAAAAATATACTTGCTAGGGTACAAATGAATGTTGCGGAATTTGCCAACGTGAATAAAAACGCAACATTTATGAAAAGTGTATAGTAAATTAATGGAAATGTATTGTTGTTATTCATTTTTGGTGTATATCGATTATAACGTTTTTGCGAAAAATTTAAATCCTTAATCAATTAACTTAAATATTATTACTTTGCCTATATGGACTCTGTCCAGCAACTTGTATTTGACCAACCTGTCCACTGGACCGAGAAATACAAAATTATTCAGTTTGAAATTTGGGTAGTGAGGTAGTATAAATATTATGACGCTAAAAACGAAAATTAGGAACGTTTTAGAGATGAATCATATTTGTGAGGTAAAAGGGTAAAATTTATCACCATTAGTTTGTAATAATTTTTTGTGGTTGTTGGTAATCATAATAGTTGGACATTTAAAAATGGGGATAAAACGGGATTAAAAAAAGCCAAAACGGGCGAGAGAGTAGGAAGTAAGAAAAACAATATTAAATAAACAGGGTGGTCTGGCAAATATAAATGGGTATGAAAAGTGATTACAATTGGTCCAAAAGGGGCGAAAAACAAAAAAGTGAGAAATACCGTATTAAATAAGCAGGATGTCATGTGAAATAGAAATAAAATGAAATGAGAATGATCATAATATGAGAAACACAACATCAACAGTAAAGCATAGAAAAAAGAAATTGGCGATATATTAAGAAGTGAAAAGAAAACAAATCTTAATCCAGAGGATGGCATAGAAAAAAGATTTGGGGATATCAAAAGGTGTAAAAATGGTATTTAATGATGGATGGCACAGAAAATAAAGGAAAGGCCACTTAAAATTTTAATTTTAAATCGGCTGTAAATAAAGTAATGATAATTTTTTAAAATTTTTAGTTTTATTGGCAAGGTTAAACTTTGTCATTTAATATGGGAACACCAACTGATGAGTTTTCGCTTCGCCCAATGGGCTGAAGATTGTTTGGCAGGAGATGAAGAATTTTAGCGAAAAATTGTGTTTTCAGATGAAGCTCCTTTTCATCTCGGTGCACGCAGAAAAAAAGTATGGTTGGGGTGACAATATTCGAAGGGTATCATACTATTGTTGGGTATATGGTTGTGGCACAACAATGTTATGATCCTCGCAACAATAGTATGATTCACACAGAACCATACATGATCCTCACAACCTTAGTATGAATCACACTCAACCATACTATGATCCTTACAACCATAGTATGATTAACACTCAACCATACTATGATGACCACAACCATAGTATGATCTCACTTAACCATTCTATGATCCCCAAAACCATATAATGATCCTCACAACAATAGCATGTTTGACATACAACCATATTATGATCCTAACAACCATAGTATAGTTCACACGCAACCATAGTATGATCCCACTCAACCATGCAAAATTAAAACAAACAGCAGAACAAATCCATTTTAAAAAGTAAGCTTTTTTTATTAAAAAAAAATTCAATTAAACAAATCCAAAGCAGTTTTTTGGAAAATTTTAATTCCCAATATTTTTTCATAATATTCGTAACAATAACATTGTTGTAAAACCCATATTACAAACATATTACAACAAATTACAAATTAAAAAAAATTACAATCATATAGTATGATTATCGTAATCAAAATATTGTTAACATAAAACCCAAAAAACAATACTTTTGTCGCACCAACCATATTTATGTTGTTGCTGCAACCATAGTTTCATTTTTAAATTTGGCAATAATATATGTATTATTGTTACATTTCAACAATATTATTATTGTCGCAATCATACTACTGTCAACATGAAATTCAAAAAACAATACTATTGTTGCGACGAACATACTATTACTACAGAAACATATTATTGTTGCCATGACCATATAGTACATATATTTTTTCTTTGACTATTGAGAAGCCAATGCATTCACAACGAGTTTGGATTTTGGGCCGGCGGATCCTGCACGCTGAAAAAACTATGGTTGGGGTGACAATATTCGTAGAGGATCATTCTATTGTCGGATATATGGTTGTGGCACAACAATATATTGATCCTCACAACGATAGTATGATTCACACAAAATCATACTAAGATCCCCACTACCATAGTATGATTGACACTCAACCGTACTATGATCTCCACAACCATACTATAATCCTCACAACAATAGTATGATTCACACTCAACCATAATATTATCTTCACAGGCATATAATGATCCTCCCAACCATATTATGTTTCTCATAAAACCATAGTATGATTTGTACAACTATAGTATGATTCACAGGCAACCGTACTATGATCCTCACAACCATAGTATGATTCACACTCAACCATACTGCTATCTCCACAACCATGTTATGATCCTCACAACCATAGTATTTTTCTCATACAACCATAGTATGATCTTCACAACCATAGTATGATTCACACGCAACCATGATATTATCCCTACAACCATAGTATGATTCACTCAACCATACTATGATCCCCCAAATTATTTATTAGGATTGGGTAATGATGTTTTTCAAAAATAGAGATTTTTATCAAGCAAGTTATATTAAATTGCATTACAATAAGTTAATAGCAAGAATTGAGGCCATGTTTTTGTTGAACATTTCATTGAAGAAACAAAAATATATATTTTAACAGCAGTCGAAAATACTTTTAGTTCCCAGCAGGGGTGATGCTACTTCACCATCCGTAGACCCAAAAAACGAATGTGATTTAACCATGATCAATGGCTATATATATACCTTACTTAAGTGCAGGCAGATTTTAAATAAACGAGAACCAGTCGGTATGAGAGTATTTCACCGAACAAAGTAAATACAATAAATATCCCTCGAACTACCTTCCGATTGTTGTTGTTTTTTTTAATGGACAACAACCATTCACTGTATCGTATGTATGTGTTTTTTTGTACTTATATATCAAAAAAAAACATACGCACACACATACATGTATGCTCTATAAAACCTGTTTTGTTATGTTTATAGTCACAACCATACTATATGATTACCGTAATCATATTATTGTTAACGTAATTTTTAAACAACAATACTTTTGTTGCACCAACCATGTTTATATGGTTTCTACAACCATATTTTCATTTCTAAATTTGGCAATAATACTATTGTTACTTTTAAACAATGGTAATATTGTCGCAATCATACTGTTGTCAAAATGAAATTCAAAAAGCATTTTTCTACCATTTCTCAGCCATTTTTCTACGAAAATGAGCAAGGAGCCATCGTTACCGTCAACGGTAAGTGTAACCGCGCCATGGTCAATGAATTTTTGTTTCGAAAGATTCATGATACTGACATGGATGACATTCATCGATATTTTACGCAATGTTTTTGAAAATAGAATATTCAGCCGAAATTGTGATGTCAATTGGCTGCCTCGGAACTGTAATTTGATCCCTTGGACTATTATTTTCTGTGGGGAGCCGTTAAGGACAGATGTTACGCAAAGCATCCAAAGACAATTAAAGTGTTGAAACATGAAATCAAAGTTGCCGTTGAAAATCCTGAATTCTGCTGGGGCAAGGCTTTTATACACTCCACCATGGAGTGCATTGTAGTATGACATTGACAGTATTGGGTGATATGGTTATTGGTGGTGGGTCCATGTTTGACAGAACTACACTTTAAGGGCCCAATGAACCGCTGTCCTGTTCAGATTTGTGAATTCCATTGTTCTGGAGACACGCGTCGATTTGGGCATTAAATTTACACATCTTTGCTGACAAGGAGCATCATTGTTTCGGTTGCGCTAACTAATAAATTTGGAGAATCTGGGTTTCAGAAAACGCGCACGTTATTGTCAGGAAGCCAATGCATCCACAGAGAGTGACAGTTTGGTGCGGATTGTGGAGTTGTGGTATTATTGGAAAATTTTACTTCGAAAATGAGTCTGGGAAAAACGTTTCTTTCGGTCAACGGTTGTCGATACAGAGCCAAATTGTCTGTCTATTTGGTACTGACATTACAGAATGGCGCGCCACGTCACTTATCCCATGCCAAAATAGATCTTTCCATTTTCAAAAAAAATGATTATTATTGAAATTGATTATTTTGTAACCTTTCACCACTTAACACAACTTTTGATTTTTTTGAATTTCGAAAATGGCGTTCCTGGGATTTTTGGCGATTTGGAGATTTATGTGAATATGCGTTTTTTGTAAATTACTCCTCATATAATTTTGAAATTCTTTTTACGGCACTCTCCAGAAGGGGCGGAGTAAGCAACCAATTATTCGCCACAATAATAAACATATAACAAAAATACCGAAAGGAGTGCTGCATTTGCATGAGAGGTACCAGAATGGACGATTTTAAAATATACATAGGTACATTACGATGTTCCTTATTAAATCCAGTTTTACGCACTAGGTGGCAAGTTATGTGGGTTCTTATCTGCACTAAAACAGGGTCATAAGTGTGGGAGGTACCAGAAGGGGTGTAGCTTGAAGACCAATTTGCTGTCACCAAGTTTGCCTTATAACTTCGTTCTAATGTATTGATTTTATATAAAATCGTGCAGATAGTATTAACGATATGACAAGAATACCAAACTTGAGCGAAATAGTACTTTTGTGTGGGAGGTACCGGAATGGGTAATGCGATATGGCTGTCTACAATCGTATAGGCAGTTTTGGTAGCACCTGTCGAGAATTATCGTGCGAAAGAGCCGCACAGACAGATATAGCTCAAATGACTTAAAAACCCATGAAACGGATTTGGTCAAAACATATGTAGGTCCTAAAACGTTTTTTTGGGTGCGTTACACTTTTTGTCCACACCAAATGATATATATCCTCTTACCCAGTAGGGTGAAGGTATATTTTGTAAATTTTGGGAATATACCAGGGCTTTGGAGTTGGACTAGGAGTCAGTATTTTAAAAATTAGTCCGAAGTCGGACAAAAGGAAAAAATTAAGAACTCTAAGTACAAATTGATTTATCCTAGGTTAGGTAACATTGAAAATCAGTTAGTCTGAACAGTCCATTTTGATACCGTGAAAAAAATATCAAAAAATATGGAAATCGATCGATTCAAAGTATTTTCTCTTAACTTAAACTGAAAAGAAAAAGGAAAAAATAAATAAAAGGAAAAGCCCAAAAAAATATTTTTCTTTCCGTTAAAGCATTTGCAGCGCCATGGATCAAAAGATAGCCAATAACGATATCTAGAAGTTCGGCTACCTCTTCGTCTGTTCTGCAGACGACACGTGATAGAAAGATATTTTATAGATAGAAAGATATTTAATGGATTACACTGTCTCACTTATGGACACTTATATTAATCTAATCTTACGGATGTGCTGCAGCAACTTGACTTCTTGTGATATATATGTGACGCGCAAAATAGAAAGGGACCTAAGAGTAAAAACCAGTTATGTTCAGGAGAGCAATTTAAAAGATTTAAATACGTGTATCATCATTGGTGTACCATCACTTTCATAAAACGCGCATATCTCTGGGAGGGAACACTTTTGGGGCATGGGATCGGTCTCATTCGAGGCTCAGATGTTGTCCACATCAAAAAAAAAGTGAAAATTGATTTTTTTTTTACCCTTAGGTTCCTTTCTCTATGCGCTGTCACATATGTAACATTATTATTAGTGCGCCGTCTTGCAATTCTTCGAAACTTTTTTAGAATATTACATTATGTTGACTTAAGAAAGCCTTCTGCAAAATGATAACCCAATTTGGCCTTGTCGCGCTTAACAGTGTACTATAGACCGTACCTAAAAAAAGTTCGCCATACACCTTCGATATAAAGTATTTTTCAAGACAGTTTCAACAAACATGTATTGTTTTTTGCCGAACGTAGGGGTCGCGCTGTTATACTTTCCTTATATCTTTTGCATTTACAGTCCGATTTTAAATTGTGATATACCGATGTTTTTGTCTTGAGAAGACCAATTTTTAATCTTCTGCAACGGAAGTATGTCGATGATTTCAGGACAACAATTGTTTTTGTGTAACGTCCGAATGTTTGTTAGAATTGCTCGTTGCAGCTTCGGTGCTTACAGTCGGATGTTGAAGTGTGGTTTACCGATGTTTTTGTCTCGAAGAGATAAATGTTCCTAAAGTCATTGACCTCGAGTACGCCCTTCTGGAACTTACCCATAATTTACAAAAAAAAAACGTTGTAAAGACATTTTCGAGAGTATTAACCTGAATATAAATAGAATAATTAATTCAAAATAAAACTAGTAAAACAAACCTAAAGTCAATCGTGGCCGTTTTTTTATACCCTGCACTTCTGGTATTAAGAAAAGCCAACTGAAAGTAGGTTTTTGAACCCCCTTGGAAGTGCTCTAAATTTACCCAGATTTTAAAACTAATGTCAGGAAACTAAATTGAGCCACATTTTGTAAGGATTGAATGTAATATATCGTCTGTATTCTCAGCAGAAGGCCTAGCGTTTTCCCGATTCTTTACAGGAAAGCAAACAAAACTGTTGCATTAATTCATTTTGCGGAAATTCCGAAAATTAGTAATTGCAGTAGATTCGTTTACAGATTTGACACGTTTTTAATTAAAAAAAATTTGAGCTTAAGGCGCGATATTGTGTGACACAACAATATATACGAAGGCTGCAATATATTTCTAACCTAATAATGTAATTGCGAATATACATCATCAACGGGTTTTAATATTGTTCAAAGTATTCTCCAGCATGATTTATACACTTTTGCATGCGCTCTAACCAATTGTCGAAGCACTTTTTCCCCTCCGATTGAGACACTCTAAAACATGGTTTTTGAACGCTTCAACAGCATCTTCTGGCGACGAAAATCGTTGATCACGCATTTTTTTTCTTGATGTGCGGGAATAAAAAGAATTCATTTGGTGCCAAGTACGGCGGATGACCTATTAATTCGACGTTTTGGCCGGTCAAAGTGGCGCTGGTTTAAGCCGATGTGTGAGAGATCGCACTGTCATGCTGCACAATGATTCGTCTTCTCTTGTTCGTTTTTCGAATTCCTCAGAAGACTTCAGGCAAACAAATTGTGGTACACTACTCAGAATTGGCCGTCCGACGTTGCTCAATCGGAACAGTCCCCACATGACCAGTTTTTCTGAAGAAACAGGCGACCATTTGCTTCGAAGTGCTTCTTCCACGAACAACTTTTGTTGAATTTGGCTTGTCTTCGAAGATCCACACGGTCGATTGCTGTTTTGTTTCCATGATTCGTCAGCTGTTAGATCCATGATTCGTCAGCTGTGATGATCTTATAAACGTCTTTTGAAGCACCGCGATCGTATTTTTTAAAATTTCTTTGCCCCAATCGACACGAGCCTTTTTTGAGCGATTGTCAAATTGTGCGGGATCCAACGTGAACAAAACTTTTTTACCGCCAGGTGTTCATTCAATATCGAATGTATTCTGGTGGAAGAAATGCCCAAGGATGCCCCTATCTCACGGTATGTCACATGACGATCTTGCATTATCAGTTTACGCACGGCATCAATGGACGACCATCGACTTTGAGCGAGCGTCGGCCACGATTGAATTCATTAAACCAGTTTTTCACAGTGCTATAAGTATTTAAGTTCATCGATGCACTCTTGAATCCACGACGAAGTTGTGAAAAATGATCGCACGAAAATATTCACGAGTTAATTCCATTCTTTGCCAAATTAATTTTTTCAAGCCACTGTAAACAACACAAATGATGGTCGTACATCAAAACGTTCTGAGTTCGTTTATGCTAAAAATTTCAAACTTTCCAACGGAAATGTCAGATAGCGAAAGGCAACACTCAGTGTTGCCTAAAATATATAGCAACCCTCGTATAGCAACCCTCGTGTTGCCTAGTCCAGAAATGTATATAGCAACCCTTGTATAAAAATCTCACATATACCCTTTAAAAAAATCTCACATATACCCTTAAATCTCACATATACCCTTTTCTGGCAATACTAGTAGGTCTTTTTATATCCATGTACCAAATTTGGAATTTCGTTTTGTACCCCTAAAATTATTTATCAGATACCCCATAACGTATATATGTTTTTGATCAGCGTACATTTTTAAGACGCTCTAGTGATGTCCGTCCGTCAGTGTGTCTGCCGAAAGCACGATAGAGGTCACAATAATCAACCAAGAAAATGGCAGCCAAATTATGTTTTGTAAATTATTTTTATCAAAACCCATTACATCGTCTATTATTAAACCCGCTTGTACAAGATCTCAATTATGACTATTTGGGGGTATGCCAATTGATTTCTGATACACGACGAAATTATTTTTTGTATCAATGCCTAAGACTAAACATTTTAAGTTTATGTCATTTATAAATATGCTTTTATTAAAAAAATAGAGACTGTGTCTGGAACAGCAGCAAGTTCAATCCCGCACGCACAGTATAATAAATACATTCTGTCCCTAAGGGTATACTCGTATGTACATACAAACATAGGCCACAAAAATACACCACAAAGAATACACAATTATATGTATGTACATTCATTTTGTCATAATACCCCGTATAATTCCTCAGTTTCAAGACCAAAAAAGAAAGAATTCTATGAAATTCCGTACTTTTTGCCATTGCGTAAATTCACGTAGCCCTTGTATGTAAGTATATACACACAGATAACTAACTAGCAGACATACATACAAACAACCACACTTGGTAATCGTAGATGTCTCTACAAAGCCGTATTATTTGGTTTTGTCCTCTATGGAATGCGGCATCGCAAATTAATGTTATGAAGGGAGCACATTCCTCCTTTTGCGCACCCTCTAAGTAGTGACAAATTTATTGCGGTTCAAATACAATGACTGCTCCGGGCATAGTTACAAATTCCATTAACCTGTAGACGGGGACATTGGACAACAATGCCAGGGAATTTAATCGAATTCATTTTTTAGCCATGCGCAACGCACTTTGTGCCACAAAAAAGACAAGAACTTGACAAATTCAATTGTTGGTGGCATTGCTGAACAATTGTTTCCATGAAATTAGTAAAATCGTTTGCGAATATGTATTATTTGTCCATGAATTTGTAATGCACACGGAATTAAGCCACACTTATATCATGGGTGAGTATCCACTGTAGGATATTAAATTAGAATCCTTAAGAAAAAAAACGTTCCAGGGTATAAGATACTTTTTTACAAGATACGATCTTACAATACAGTAGCGGACCCAAGTATTGGATGAGTGAGTACTCTTAACTTTACAGTTACTGCGCTTACTACACCACCTTATAATCTACCCAGAATGGTTTCAACCCATGAGGGCGTTTTCCTAGGAGGGAGTTTGTTGCCCCCCTTTAATAGCGAGATCAGATTTGTTATCACCCGAATGTTGGTGATCGCACATACTATCCATGTACGAGTATTATATCGCCACAGCCGAATCTTGATTAGGTACGAGCACACGGCAATTATCCGTTGTGGGAACTGACACTATCGGTTGAAGAGACAAACCCCTACTAATAAAGATGGCTATTAGAACTGTATTTGTACATGCACTGGTTCTTGCTATACAGGGTGGGCGATTTAACAATTAAAATTTGAATCGGCATATTTTTACTTCAGTGGATTCATTAACAAGCAGAATTGCCGCTTTTGGGCAAATGAGAATTCACGAGCTATTGTTGAAGAACAGATGCATCACAAAGAGTGACTGCTGATGCGGTTTATGGGCTGGTGGCTTCATCGAGCCGTACTTCACAGTTAGCGTGAGTAGTGTTCGCTAGCGCGAGATGATAACGGACTTTTTGTAAACTGAAATTAAGGATATGAACCTGGACAACATGAGGTTTCACCAGGATGGTGCCACTTACCTCACAGCCAACGAAACAATGGCGATGTTAATTGGCCCCGACGATCATGTGATTTGACACTGTTGGACTTCTTTTATTGGGAATATGTAAAAGAAAAAGTGTACGTCAATTAGCCAATAACAATTCAATAGCTAAAAGAGGAAATAATTCGTTTATGTCTCAGAGCAGTGGAAAATATGGACCAGCAAAGCCGATATGTTGTTTCACATATACTTGTCATAGATTCTTTTATCATTATAAAATATATTACTATAATTCACTGAAAACTTTTTAGTTGGACCACCTTTTATTTAAATGTAGCTTGACACAGCTCGCAATTCTTTATAGTCTTACTTGATTTGAAGCATTCGAATATATAATATTCAAATAAATTGTTTGCTTTGATTACATACTCGTATTTCCCAAGCATTTGATTCGATTATATTGTTTTTAAAATATTTTGAGCTAGACCCACCTTTAAGTCTACCAATCGACGTAATTTCAGCAGCTGATTTCATTAAGTGGTGTATGTCTCTTTGTCCGTCACTCCATATAGAGCTTCTTACCTAAATGGTTCGTTATTTTTTGTCCAATATTGATGAATCTTGGCACAAGTTTTTTGGACCAAGGGCGGACGCTATTGAAATAAAATAAATCGGTTCAGATTCATTTATAGCTCCCACACACATATGTTCAACAAATTTTTTGTTTTAGCTCTAGAAGCCATACATATTACCTCTAATCCTGATGACTGGAATACATGTTCAGCCGATTTGAAGTCGTTTGCCCCAGAAGCAACAATTTTCAGAATCAAGTTTTGTGGATAAAGGATGGAATTTATTGAAGTTGAAGGAAATCGATTAATATTTGGATATATTTCCTTCAGATATATTTAATCGATTTTATGTCTTTTGCTCTTGAAGCTACATAGAACATCCACTCTAGATGAAATTTGGAGCAGTTTATAACTATCGATCAGTTTACAGTTCAGATAAAAATGGTTGATATACTCAGTTCCACGTTTTTCTACTCGTATACCACCAGTACAACCGTCCCTATCCGTTTTTACATACAACCGTTCTAGAACATCCAATTTAGTAGGACAGACTTAAAGTGAACCGATCCACTCATAACCGCCAATGGATTAAACGATATCTGTCCGTTCGTCACTCCATCTATAGTTTGAAGCAAAGACGCAAGTCGTAATTATTGTCCTATCTTGATGAAACTTGACACAAGTAAGTTGTTTGGGCCAAGGACGGACGCTATCGAAAGAAATCGGTTCCAATTTAGGCATATCTTGCTCACATACTATCAACCAACTTTATATCTTAAGCTTTAGAACCCATATACCTATATTATAAGTGCATTCAACATTGATCTAATTTTGCAGAACTATGTTTTGTGACCGAAGGATGGACATTTTTGAAAACTAAGAAAATTGATTCAGATATTGCTCCCACATGTTTCTTCAAACGAATTTACATCTTTAGCTCTAGAAACCACAAACAAATTAAATTGGTATAAAGCTTGGCACAGTTCATTACGATTAGTCACTACAAAAGGTTCCCCCCGATTTTACATACAACAGTTGTGATCACCCATTTCGAATCCTATCAAATTTGGTATAGTATACTAAGTAGGGACATTACTGTTACAACACTAAACTCACCCATTTCAATAATAGAACTGAACATACCCCGTTAATGTCATATGGGTTTGAAAGCTTGCCTAAATAGCGTTAGTCTGCAATGGGATTTTTAAATTTCAAGTGTGAAATGAAAAAAGGCGATATTTTCAAAGCGCTTCGGCCACTAGGGATTTGCCACATGTTCGTCTACCGATGCATAAAACTGTTTGAGGAGACTGGAGATGTAAAAGTCCGCCACCGGTCGGGTCGCCCACGCTCTGTTCGAACACCGCATGCCATCGAAGTCGTTAAATCAAGAATTCACAGAAATCCGCTTCGAAAACAGAAAATCATGGCAACACCAAGTGTTGCCTGGCGCCACCTGACATTTCCATTGGAAAGTTTGACATTTTTAAGCATAAAAACGTACTCAAATTGCTTTGACGTACGACCATAATTTGTGTTGTTTACAGCGACTTGAAAAAATCAATTTGGCAAAAAAATGGAATTAACTTGTGAACATTTTCGTGCGATCATTTTTCACAACTTCGACGTGGATTATCACTACAAGAGTGCATCGCTGAACTTAAATCTTTGCACTGTGAAAAATTGGTTTAATGAATTCAATCGTAGCCGACGCTCGCTCAAAGACGAAGCTCGTCCAAAAACGGCCGTTGTGCCAGCTAACACTGATGTCGTACGTGAACTGATAATGCAAGATCGTCAAGTGACATACCGTGAGATAGAGGCATCCTTCGGCATTTCTTCCACCAGAATACATTCGATATTACATGAACACCTGGCCGTAAAAAAGGTTTGTTCTCGTTGGATCCCGCACAATTTGACAATCACTCAAAAAAAGACTCGTGTCGATTGGTGCAAAGAAATTTAAAAAAAAAACCCGATCGCGGTGCTTCAAAAGACGTTTATTATAAGATCGTCACAGGTAACGAATCATGGATCTATGCGTATGAGCCCGAAACAAAACAGCAGTTTGCCGTCAGGGTCTTCGAAGACGAGCCAAATCCAACGAAAGTTGTTCGTGGAAGCAGCACTTCGGAGCAATGGTCTCCTGTTCCTTCTGCAAAACTGTTCGTGTGACGACTGTTCCGCTTGAGCAACGTATGACGGTCACTTCTAAGTGGTACACCACAATTTCTTAGCCTAAAGTCTTCGGAGGAATTCGAAAAACGAACAAGAGAAGACGAATCATTGTGCACCATGACAATGCGAGCTCTCAGACATCGTCTCAAGCCAGCGCCTTTTTGACCGGCCAAAACGGCGAATTGAAGGGTCATCCGCCGTATAGCCCTGACTTGGCACCCAATGATTTCTTTTTATTCCCCCACATCAAGAAAAAAATGTGTGGTTAACGAGTCTCGTCGCCAGAAGATGCTGTTGAAGCGCTCAAAACCATGTTTTGGAGGTGTCTCAATCGGAGTGGAAAAAGTGGTCTGAGCGCATGCAAAAGTGTATAAATCATGCTGGAAAATACTTTGAAAATCAATAAAAACATTTTTGATGATCAATATTCGCATTTCCATTATTAGGCCAGAAATATATATAGCAGCTACATAGGTTTTTCCGATTTCAAAACCTCTTAAAATAGGTCCCACACAAAGGTATCTGCCGATTATGTGATAAGACTTTAAGCTAACGGTTATAACCACAGCCAGATCTCTCCCCACTCTAGAGTACATAGATTTGTATGTACCCCAACCAATAGATGTTGTCTACAATGTCATAACTCAATCATTTGACTTTAACACATTATTTATTTGATCACACATCAGTACGAGTAATAATGAAAATATATGTAGTAAACCTCAATGACTCGAATAAAGGAGGAGCGGTAACAAAAGAAATGAAAACATAACTGCGGTAGGTAGGTACACAAAGGGTACCAGAGCCAGTTGAAACTCACTTGAGTATGGGTCCAAATTGACAAATGACGTGTTGTTGACAAATACGTCCACATAATCCATATCTACATCTTTCCTCTTCCGACATATTGTTCCGAGAATGTTTCCTGGTGGGATGGCCATTGAAGAAGTCAAATATTGAATGCTGCTAAATGCTCCCTACGGATTTATGAAGCTTTGTCTGGCAAATAGCAGCAATTTCTTCAACAATCAAATTGACAAGACACTTGACACTCTTAGGAATGGAGTCATGAGGCAGGCAATTCAAACAAGTGTGCTAAGGGATAAAGGCATTACCCACGGGTTACCCAAATACTTTATAACGAACGAACATCGCATCCTGCATCGTTTTTTAAGATTCTTTTCTTTATTTTGTTGGTAACTTGTGTTAACTTTTCATTCACCAGATAAGCTAAAGCCAATATTTAAATAGAAGTACAAAGAAAAACCTAACTTCAAGTTACACAAAAAAAAAATCGAAGTAAATAAAGAAATAACATTTGAAAGACGAAAAGTAACCTTTCTATAACAACTTCGCCCACTTCCGTTCATGTCGACATGCGTATGTTGTTGGGTGACAAATGTTTCAAATTTGTTTGGGTGACAAATGTTTCAAATTTGTTTGGATTGATTTTTTCTCTGCTGGTGTTGGGCGATGTACGATGTCGTACATAAGACCTGGCGTTAAATATTTTGTTTTGCAACTTGAATGTGGGTAATGATGAAAATATGCGATTTGATGTCAAAATTGATGTAGCAAATTTTCAGGCTGATCGTATGGTACCAACCCGTGCCTCAATATTAACCTCAAGGACAAAGGTTAATATTTAGAAAACCACAAAAATACTTTTTTTGCATTTTATCCGTTTTTTTTAAAGGAAATACTAAAAATATAATGTTGTTTCTTTAATTTCTACTTAGTAGGCTCATTATTTTTTTTAATTTTTATTTAATAGGCTTAATATTTTTAATCAATGAAGATTTTGTATAGGCTGTAACATTCTTCGGAATGTGTAACATGTACTGTTCGTCTTCGATATATGTTAAGCATCTGTTAGTCAGTTATTAGTTTAAATTTTCTTTCGGCGGCATCTTTCACAACAGTAATGCAATCGACGATATGTTCCCCTGCTTCGCTTTTAGGCCAACAAATCGCATGGTTTTTTTGGCGCTTCAACTGAATTTGCGGTTCTGATCCAATATGGAATAGAGAGACTTACATAGAAAATTCACATATGACGAATCTCATACAACTGACTCGCAGAAATTTTAAAGGAAAAATATACATTTTTACACAATAGATGGCCATGGACATGAATCTTGCATGAGACGTCGCTCCAGGTACACAAAATGTGAAATTGGCAATGCTACTACCAAGAAAAATACGCAAATTGTAGGAGTTCTCTATTATTATGCCATCATGTGAACTGTCGCTAAATGAAAAAAGTGATTGCTTGTTTCGCGACCCTCGACAGATATGACACTCAAAACTTGTTCATCCTGCATACAAGTGCAGTATTCTTTTGAATTTAGTGCGCTCCATACACGCGCAAAATGTTCAAAAATCGCCACTTCAGGGCCACATTATTTCCCGAAATAAATCCCGAATACAGGTCTTAAGAGAATGTTTGGTGGCTACATGGTAACCAGTATGGTGGCGACATGTAACCACAATAAGCTGCGTTTCAGCTTACGTTCCAATAAAGATCTAGCTAGCAACAATAAAGATCAGTATTTGCAGCAGTTTTATCAAATATGTTTAATGTGTTTATTTTTACCAAATAGGCGTAGACTGAGCGACTGCTGCACCAGTTCCATCTTCAATGATAGCCAAGGGATCAATTTATCTCTTCCAACAATTATGGGAAGTACCTTTCCGTCTCAATACAAAAAAATGTTTCAGGTATCTAAAAAACTGAAACTCAAATCAAATAATTATAACATGGCCAAAATAAAAGAAATTACCTTGAAATTGTCAATAATTTCTTTGCCATGAAGTCGACGGTATTTTTTACGCGGTTTAAGCAAACTTGTGCAATTCAGAACAAGATCCTTTAAATTGTGTGAATAGGTAGTTGTACGGATGAAGTGTATGCTAATGACATATTGCTAGAATCCATACAAGCTACCATTCTGTGTAAAATGGTTCTTTTCACGTTTCGAATCGGCTTATTAGATCAACTTAGAATGTTTTCAGTCTGTTTTACATCCATCGCCTGCACAACATCTCCCGATTTATCACTATAAATTTTACCGTGTTTCGTAGTCAAGTCTGTACATGAAATGAAGTGCATAAAAACGCAAGTAAAAATGTCAGTTGGGTGAACCGACTTATAGTCTCAAAAAAAAACAAAGGGCAAATATGGGCGGTACCAGAAGGGATACTACGGATAGTATTTGTAACTACCAAATTGCAGGGGGAAATGTGCGTGCGGTGGTAAGATATTACTCGAATTTCAAAAATGGGCGGGATGGTACATTTGTAAGGAAGGTTACTATGGCCCATTTTCAATCCCATAGGAAGTCCTTCAAAAATATTAACCAGTACACGATTTTAAGTCGATATGCCAATTCGTTCAAACGTTAAATCGATTCAGGAGGTAATTCTGATCCGATCGGTATACTTTAAACTGGGTCTAGCTTAAATATTTTTCGTAGATACAAACTTTTGAAGTTAAATCCTGTCCCACAGGGTGGTGAAGTGTATAGAAATTGATTAAATGCAAAAAAAAAAACAGTATTTTTGTGTAATTTTAAAATGTTGACCTTTGACCTCATTTGGCACCATCCAACCAGCCTGAAACATAAACTTTGGCATCAAATCGCACATTTTCATCGTCACCCACATACAAAATTCCAAAAAAAAACCATATAAGCTGCGCCAGGTCTAATGTACATACGAGTATAGTACATATACAAGTTTAACTACAAATCAAGCGGGGTGTCATGGATTTACTATATGTGACGCGCAAAATAGAAAGGGACCTCAGGCTAAAAACCAGTTTTGTTCAGGAGAGCCATTTTAAAGGTTAGGTCCCTTTCTATTTGCGCTTAGAATCGTCGACTTCACTTTCATAAAACGCGCATATCTCTGGGAGGGAACACTTTTGGGACATGGGATCGGTCTCATTCGATGCTCAGATGTTGTCCACATCAAAAAAAAAGAAAAAAAATGAAAATTGATTTTACCCTTAGGTCCCTTTCTCTATTTGAAAGTGGTATGGGTGTACTTACTTGTACTTAGGAGGGACATAAATACTGTTACACACGTTTTATGCTGTAAAATAAAAAGTACTAAATGCTTTTGGACCAAATATGTTTTAATATATTTATTGATATATGTTGTATCCAAAAATAATCTACTTATTCGAAATGTCCGCCATTTGCCTTTACACACGCATTGGCCAATCGTTAAAAGCTGCACGAACCTCGTCCATTGGAAAATTGGCCACAGCTCGAACCAAAGCAGTCTTAAGAGACCCAATGTTGGGATACCTTTTATGACAAACCTTGTCCTCTAAAACCGTCCACAATTTGTAATCCAATGGGTTCAAATCTGGACTGCCTAAGGCCCATTCTTCTGAGGAAATAAACACTGGCAAATTGTTTAGAAGACGGTCCTGGGACGTTTTAGCCTTATGGGACGGCGCAGAAACCTGCTGGAAAGTCCATGGCTAGTTTTGGAACAGGGAATTGTTAAGAGGCTTCACAATAGCTTCCAAAACGGTTTCTTGGTAAACTTTGGCCGATGTTTTGACTCCTTGTTCGCAGAAATGCAGGTCATCGTAAGAGACACCCCACCAAACCATGACTGAAGCTGGGTGATGACCCTTTTCCACCCTTGGGATCAGTTCAGATGCTTCCTTAGATGACCGCGCATACACTCTATCATTTTGCTTGTTACATTTATCCTGAACGGCAAACATTTTTTCATCGATGAACAAAATTTTTCTGTGCAAGTTATCAGCGTGCTTCACCAAAAGACGATTGCATTTTTCAATCCTATTTTGTTTAAAGCTAGACGAACATGCGGCTAATCCCTAGTTGCCGGTGCGTTTTGAAAATGGTTTTTTTTCGATACGGTACAGCGATACGGTTCTCAATTTCTGACCACTCCATGATGAAAGTTGAAACAATTTTAAAAACCCGTTACAGACTAACGCTGTTGAGGTTAGCTTTCAAAACCCATGTGATATTAACGGGGTATGTTCAGTTTTACTATTGAAATGGGTGTGTTCAATGTTGTAACAATATTTCTAAGTATGTCCCTACTAAGTAAAAACAGGTTCGTCAATAATTAACAAGTAAGTAAGTGCTATAGTCGGGCGTGGCCGACTCTATGATACCCGCACCACTATAAATGTGATTAAGTCTCCTGTTAATCGAAAGCACTCGTCGCTATTTCTATCTGTATCTATCACGCAAGCACTAAGCCTTTATACCCCATACCACTATGTGGTGAGGGTATAACAATTATAGTTGGTCCACATTTTCATACCTTGTTTTCGGACCCTGTGCCCTCCCACGGACGAGATAAATCATTTGGCTTGACATATTTAAAGTCCTGAGGCAATTCCCAGTCATTTGAGGGGTCACTCTAAAATCCGGGTAAACCGAAACTTTTGGACCCTCCTAATGGACCCTGGGGCCCAAACAGGTCGAATTTTTTTCTGTATTTAAAATTGTAAGATAATTTCCTTTCATTTAAGGGGTCACACTTATATTTAAAATCATGGGTCCATTTTTTGGGTTCTGAAGGCCCCGTAGGTCCGAGAGGCGGGTCCAACTATTTTTTTTACATTTTGTGGTCAGTTCTACATCGAATGTCATATTTTTTTAATTTGTTGACCAATACACGCGACATCAACTGGATTTGGACCAAATCCGGGAGTTCCTTTGTATGGGGGGTCTATCAGAAAGTGCTCCGATTTGGACCAAATTCAATAGCGTCCGTCCTTGTCCCAATATATTACCAATTGCCAATTTTCATCAAGATCGGTGTATAAATGCGACCTGTACTTTGATTACAAGAATAGATGGACATCTTTACATCCAGCCAGCCGGCCAGCCAGCCAGCCAGCCAGCCAGCCAGCCGCCCAGCCAGCCAGACAGACATGGCTAGATCGACTCAAAATGTAATTCTGAGCAACTTTCTCTCTGGTCCCGGTATTCTAACTCGATTCCTTCGATGTGTTACAAACGCAAGCACTAAGCCATTATACCCCATACCACTATGTGGTGCGGGTATAAAAACGGCTTAACGCTGCATTAACGACAGGTATTACACGTAATATTGCTACTAACTCTCGTTAAATTTAAGCTCTTTTATGTTTTGTTCTTTTTTCTGCCTTTTGTATTTCGATACAGGCTGAAAAAGGTAAAAACATAATTGTTAAATAAAAAATTTATTGTAAAAAAATTAATAGTGAACTGAAATAATAAGTACAGGTTTATCATAACTAATATTTATAATATTAAATGATAATAATCGATTAACGTTAAAATAATTTGAGAAGTATTTTGTGTAGCTTTTACTTTGCACTAAGTAACTTAAAAAAGATTCCGATTTTTTCGCCCTAAGCTTTCCAAACTGAGCTCAGGTTAGGAATATTCTGGCTTTGGAAAATTGTACAAATGCGTGTATAACCGCGCAAGAGTACAAGAGAAGAATGGCTAATGGGTATAAAGTTGCCCTTTAAAAAAATATAAAAAACATCAGGTACATGGCCAAAGCCAGTTTTTGAAGCCGTTCGTAAGCTCTGCTTAAGTTGATCTCAGGCGGAAGCCATATACAATCTTCTGAAAGACAGTGATCGTTACTAGATCCCTGTTGTTGCACCAAAATTCTTGACAAACATAAAAAGCGCAATGTTAGGAGGAGACACTGAGTCTTTCACCCAAGTTTTATAAAGTGCTTGACACAATAATGCAAATTGCACTTGATCAATAATTGGCGACTAACAAATAATTGAATATTATTAATAATATTTTCTTAACTATTTTTGATAAGCAAAAAAATGAGCTTTGCTTTTTTGCTTAATAATTTACAATAAGCAAATAATTGAATTTTAATAAGTTAAGCCAAGTGGCAAAGGGTGAGACACCTTTTTTATACCTTTCATAATAGGATTGACGGTTTATTCACTGTCATTTCGTTTGCAACACATCGAAATACTGATCGGAGACCCCATAAAGTACTTATATATGTATAAATTCTGAATCATACACGCAGAGAATAATATGGTTGCTATATGGTCACGGCATCAATAATATGTTCTCTGCAATAAAGCATGTTCATCGCAACCATGGTTTTGTTTTTTGAACTATTTTTGAAAACAGTATGATTGCGGTCGAAATTTAACAATAGTGTAAGTGCTAAATTTAGAAATGTAAATAAGGTTGCAGCAATCATATAAATATGGTTGGTGCGACTAAAGTATTGTTTTTCGGATTTTATTTGAACAATAATATGATTACGGCAATACTACTATGAACTAAGCATAACAGTTTTTATAGACCTAAAATATATACATACATACATACAAAAAAAACATACTACACACCAGAGAACCGTTTGAATACATTCGTTTTTTTGTGTGTTCATACATTATTTGCTTTTAACATGCCATTCGTTCAACAACACCAACTATGCTGTTACTTATCAACCTTTTATTGTTTCAATGCCGTTACATGTCAAGCAATGAAATGAGCGATGACACGCTGAAAATTCAACACCAATCACACTACACGTTTAGTAATCATTGACATGTCGTAGTTAAGTGGTCTTCTCAAAAGTATTTCTTCTTGCATCTGAGACAAAGACGAACAAAAATCTATTTAAATTGCTTTCAATAGAACTATGACGCAGAATATAAAAAGAAACACCAAAACTAAACTCAAATTGTTCACAACAAAATTTTTTCATTTCCTATAGGCAATACTCAAACAGCATTGGGGACGGTTGTCATAACCGTTTTGATGCATTAAGTTTGTAAGTGTTAGGAAGGATTAACAGAAGGCATGTAATGCAATGCACGGTATTCGTCATACTCCTTTGTCTGAGTGGCATAATGCGTAGTTTTAATGAAATGATGTGGTATGACAACGAAATGCATTTTTTGTGAATGTATTTGAAGGCAAACTGTTCTCTGATACACACTCACGATACAGTGCATGGTAATAAATATACAGGGTGGGCCAAAAGTTATCATGGTGTTTAAACATTTAATAACTTTTTCGTTTACGAGTATATATTTTAAATTTTTTTCAGATTACATATATGAAAATAACACTAGGTGAATAAATAATAGAGAGATTCACAACTGAACAAAGAACCAGAATAATAGAATTTTATTATTTAAATCAGCGATCAATTATTTAAACGCTAAGAGCAAATAATTTTCATTTAAATGGCTTTGTTATAAGCAGAACTGTAGGTTTTGTGGTTCTGAAAATCCAAGAACCTTCATGAACGCCAATTGCACCCCATTAGGTGTACTGTATGGTGTGGGGTCACATCTGCAAATATCATTGTGCCTTCCTTCTTCGAGAATGAAGATGGAAATGCTGTAACCGTAAAATGAGAGCGGTATC
This sequence comes from Hydrotaea diabolus, assembly GCA_963513945.1. Taxonomy (NCBI): domain Eukaryota; kingdom Metazoa; phylum Arthropoda; class Insecta; order Diptera; family Muscidae; genus Hydrotaea; species Hydrotaea diabolus. The sequence goes on from OY740716.1 coordinate 91,872,296, forward strand.
AGTTTATGTATAAGTATTATCTGAGAAAAAAAATAAAAAAAATTAATAAACGAAAAAGTTATTAAAGCCTTTAACCCCATGGTAACTTTAGCCCCACCCTGTATAACAACAACAGCAGCGTACAGCTATCGATGCAAATCTTTGCGAGATCGAAGACCTTGCGAGGGATTTTTATTGTGTTTACTTTGTTTGGTCGAACAGTTTTCTGCAAGTTGGTACTCGTTCATTTAGAATCTGCCTACACTTATTGAGCATGGCTTAATCGCATTCGTTGCTTAGGGTCTAAAAGTCTTTTTGACTGTCTTTTAACTAACTTTTTGGTTTCTTTGAATGAAATGTTTAATAGAAACATGGCCCAAATCTGACTATGAACTTATTGTAATGCACCGTCTCATTTTATAAAACAAGGCCAGTCGTCAAAACGACAGTCATTCACGAAAAAGATAATTTGCAAAAGCCTTAATCATTGTGTTGACGTCCAAAAACGTTCACTAAAAGTTGTCAAAAAATTTCATTTGACAAGTTGCCCAACTGAAAATATGTGACATTTTTGCGGAAAAGCTATACCTACTAAGGATAGACTTTTAAAGTTGTCAAATTTACGTATATTTGTCAATAGCATAGTGGGCCACCTTTTCGGTGCTCCCTTTATGAATGGCAGGTTAACTCCTACACTTACCTTGTAGTTTTATTTGTTTATCTAAATGGTACGTTTTTTTAGATATTCAAAAAACGGTAAAAACTATCATCTATGTGTTGTTTTCTATTAGAGACTTAAAATATATTTAATTGCACACAATTGAATGTAAAAAACCCCTGGGAAAGTTATTCAGAAGATAAAAAAAAAATTGTATACAAAAGTGGACACAAGTTTTTGTAACGCCCGCAACGAAAAATAAGGTTTTTTTTTATTAACTGCTGATTTTTTGTTTGTTCTTTAACCGAACTACGTTTGTAAAGGGGATTAATAGTGAGTCTAATATATATTTATATTTGTCTCAGGTGGGTGGTTGTTGCCAGAAGTTACTGCGATTATTGATGGTTCTGAACCACGCGACCTCTTGAATCAGCTACAATGGAAGAGAAATGGACCAGCGCCAGTTCTAAATCTTAACTCTTACTCGTACAATACCTGATAAATGCTTGCATAGAAAGAAACACATTTATCTAACTGATGGTCACTGGCATTTAGTTTATTGGCAACCGACTGCCAAGAAGATGTCAACGAGAATTTGCTTGAACCAAAACAAGGTATATCCATGTCTAGATCTACATGTTACTCCATTTCAGCCATTAGCAATTAAATTGTTCTGTAGTTGTTTTCTTACTTTTTGAAACACATGAAAAAAGTTACTGTTCATTGATTCGTACCACACAAATAAAAATTTACTTCAGCTTTCTGTCAATTTTTCTCCTACCGCAGGAAAAAGCAAGTGACTTTATTTGACTAATTCAATACGTAAATAGCACGCAAATAGTCACTGAACATCTGATGTGTTTTACAAAATAAAAATAACCAAGATATTAGGTGAATGGACTTACTGCGTTTTATAAAATGAGACGGGTAAGTTTAAATCATTTACTTACGAGTAATAAAAATATATACTCGTATTGTTGAACAACAACAACATAACCCAATCATAATAAATAATTTTCGATCATACTATGGGGATCATACTATGATTGAAGTGATCATAACGTGGTTGCGTACTATGGTTGTATGTGACGAATACTTTGGTTGTGAGGATCATAATATAGTTTCATAGCATGGTTGTGAATCATAATATGGTTGTGGGCATCATAGTATTGTTGTGTGTAAATCATGTAATTGTTTTGAAGATCATAGTATGATGCCACGCCCCCTTTAAAAACCCGCATTTATGACCATACTAATAGACTGATTGTTATTGTAAAATTGTTATGGTGAACTTGGACGAGGGGCGTGTCACCGCCCAACCTTGAACATAAAAAAATATCTCATGAACTAATAGAGATATGACGATGACATTTGAAACATATGAAGTTGACATGTATCGTAATATATCCTGAAGAAAAGGGGGCGGGGCTGCGCCCACCTTTGAACCGATTGTTTCAAATTTTCAACAGAATGCACGAAAAATGTGGTAAACTAGCCAAATCTGAAATATGTAAAAATAATAATAAATGTATATGTTTGTTTTATATCAAATTAAAGACTGAGGTCTATACTATTATCTAACTAATTGAAATAAAAACTACTGTCCTATTGCTTATATTCCAAAGAAAATATAGCAATAACAAAAAAGTGAATTACACCAAGCAAAAGTAAAACTTGTACACTTAAAAAATTTTTCAGTTTTTTATGTTAATCGATTATTTCGTTAATTTATTTGCATTTTGGAATTTACCGTTATAAATCTATTTGGTATTGAGTGAACCAGATTTTAACCCACTTCTGCTGGTACTGAATTCAACATTTTCTTAAGGCTTTTTTGTGGGATGTTCAAAAAAGTGTTATTTCGGGCTCTGCGAAGGATGAGGTTATATTTTTATGATGTTTTCTTAAACAATTGGGGAACTTCGTTCATGACAAACATAAATCCATCGTCAGAACCATTTGTTGGGCTATTTGTACCAAATTAATTTTCAGAGTATTAAAATAATCGGTTATGTCCATGTTTTCTTCCACAAATTCGAGGTTTCCAACACCATTCGTAGTGAAAGTCTGTTTCACTCGATGCCAAATAGATTTATATTTGTAAGAAATGCCAACGAGTTTTTGGTGAAATTAAAATTTTTTGTTGATATTAATTTTTTTTGGAAATCTTTATTTAATGTTGTTGTATAGATCTCAAGCTTTAATTCCTTATACTTTTAATAATACTTTAACATCTTTCAGATTTTGGCTAGTGTCCAACTTTTTTTTCTTACTGAAGATTACTTAGGAACATGAATACTTTACATACGCTTCATGCTGTAAAAAAATAGTACTGAATGTTTTTGGACCAAATATGTTTTAATATATTTATTGATGTATATTGTGTCCAAAAAGAATATACTTATTCGAAATATCCGCCTTTTGCCTTTACACACGCCTTAAGTCGCACTGGTCAATCGTCAATAGCTACAAGAACCTCGTCCATTGGAAAATTGGCCACAGCTCGAATCAAAGCAGTCTGAAGAGATCCAATGTTGTGGTATCTTTTGTGACAAACCTTGTCCTCTAAAACCGTCCACAATTTGTAATCCAATGGGTTCTAATCTAGACTGCTTGAGGCCCATTCTTCGAGGAAATGAACGCTGGCAAATTGTTTCAAAGACAGGCCTGGGACGTTGTAGCCTTATGGGACGGCGCAGAATCCTGCTGGAAAGAGGCTTCACAACAGCTTCCAAAAGGGTTTCTTGGTAAACTTTGGCCGATGTTTTGACTCCTTGTTCGCAGAAATGCAGGTCATCGTAAGAGACACCCCACCAAACCATGACTGAAGCTGGGTGATGACCCTTTTCCACCCTTGGGATCAGTTCAGATGCTTCTTAGATGACCGCGCATACACTCTATCATTTTGCTAGTTAAATTTTTCCTGAACGGTAAACATTTTTTCATCGGTGAACAAAATTTTTCTGTGCAAGTTATTAGCGTGCTTCACCAAAATACGATTGCATTTTTCAATCCTTTTTTTAAAGCTGCAGCCAATAAATGTCCGGTACGTCGTTTGAAAGTCCCAAGTCATCTCACGGGCCATGATTTTCAGTTTTCGGAGCGGATTTCTGTGAATTCTTGAATTTACGTGTAATAGCATTTTTGTAATAGGAACGTAACGAACTAAGAATAATAAAATGTACCTACTCCGTAATATCATTAGAAATATGTCTTACAATGAAGCCAACATCAAGAATTGATTTTTCAGTCTAAAAAAGTAAATACACCGTTTTTTCTACGAAAATCTGCAAGAAATTGCACCGATTGTATGAATAAATATCAAAAATTAATTCCTTGACCCCAAAAACATTGAGATACCATAACTTTCCAGGATAATTAAAATAAATAAGCATTATTTTATCAAATTTTCAATGTTTTTTTCTTGTTAGACAGCGTTCCAAAATCACCACCTTCAAATGAGTGTAAAAATCTCGCACTGAACTATAGAAAACTCTTGAAGGTTTTTTTATGTACGAGTATAAAGTCAACTTTCATTTACAATTGGTCTCATCACATTCGGAAAGTTCGATTTTGCATCACTGTGTAATTAAATGCAGTTCATCGCTGAACTGTTCAGTCAGCTGACGACTGGTATTCATACTCGTATTGTAACTGACTTTCTGAAAGTTCTTTGTTTTTTTTTTATTTCTTTATAAAATATAACAATTACAGTTTTTACAGTTAAATCGATTAACGTTGTAATATTTTATGAGGTAATTTGGGTAGTTTTCACTCTGCACTAGGTAACTTATAAAAGGTTGCGTGTTTCGCCATAAGTGTTCCAGTGTTCCAAACAGAGAAGATAAGCTGAGCTCGGGGTAGAAAATATTTTCTTTTTTTAGGCAACATTTATAAAACCTTGTAGTATAATAGCTCGAGAGCATACTCAAAGGGAAAGCTTTGATTTATATATCGCATTAATAAATGAACATTAATACTAAAAAAATTAGTATAAAACCCCAGAATACCTGGACATAGCCCCTTTTTTAAACCGTTCGAAAGCTTTGATCAAGTTGATCTAAGACGGAAGTCGTAGACAATCTTTCGGAAAGACCAAAACTCTTGTCAAAAATAAATAGCAGCAACGTTACTGTAACGAAAAGATGCTGTCTTTTAAACAACTTTATGTGAAGTGCATAAAAAACAATAATTAAAATTGTATCTGATAAATAATAGACCATTAGCAAATAATTGAAAATTCTTAATAATATTGCATACTTTGCTTTTAATTACCAAAAATATGATCTTTAATAATATTTGCTTAATTATTTACGATAAGCAAATAATTAAATTTTAATATAAATGACCTAAAAGCAAAAGGTAATAAGACACCTTTTTATACCCTGCACCACTCTGTGGAACAGGGTATTATTAGTTAGTTTTATGGCAAATGTTTGTAACTACCAAAAATATTTGAGTTAGACCCACCTTTAGGTATACCGACGTAAATTTAATAATCGATGTCTATCTGTACGTCCGTCACTGTTACCAATTTAAAAATGGCTATGTTTAATCTATTCGGGAGATTTAGCCATATATTTTCTGTTTAGCAATTTTTTCTGTATTCAATTTAAGCGTTTTTATATTTTGTTTTCTGCTGTTGTTACTTATTACTTCCGTGTGAACTTTATGAGTACGCAAAATATCAACTTTGTACCATTTTCTGCTTTTTTTCTCTACGTTTGCTACATTTTACAACAATTCAAAACCAAAGAAAATTCTAAAGGTTAAAAAACAGCAACAACCTTGTTTAAAAACTAAGGGCCGCTGAGATTAGAAATACAAATAACTTGAGCCAAAACTGAAAAAACATTTTGAAGTGGGAAGAAATTTACTATTTTGTAAGTGAAGTATGTGTTTCTAACAAAAATTATCAATATTCTACTGCCTGGATTTCTTTAAGTCTGATCGAAAAATAGTTCCTAAATATTGCCACATATTTAAGTCAAAGTAATAGCAGCATTACTCTTTGAAGGATTGGATAATCCTAGCAAGGCTACATTTAAATGTTCACTACAGTGCTAATTGTAAGACCTCATTTCTCACAGCGCCACTAGAAAACATAAAGAAAAATGTTCGTCGACACCCCGGTTGATACAGGGTGATTCATTCACAACTAGACAAATTTCACCAACGTATTTCTTGGCTCATTTCATGAAAATATGTCCATCTACGACCATGCCCGAAAATGCAAGGGAACGAATTGGCAGCGGTTTGAAAATTTTCAGATTGGTGGTCGGAGGGTACTAGGGTAAAATTGCTAGGTTCTGAACCAGTGTTTTTTGTGTTATCTTAAAAGATAGCCCTAAAGATCTTTTAATGCACAAAGGATTATAACAACATATTTAAATTGTATCTAAGTGATCAAAATCTGTCCTTTACATAATATTTTGTATGAATTTATTTATGAATATTAAATGTTAATAGAACTACTTAATCAAAATGACTCCTGGTTTTTCTAATGTGCTGTCATTTTGAAAAACTGTTTCAACCGCCCAATAAGTTTTAACGCCTCATCGTACGATAAGGATCTTCTTGTGAATCACTTATGTCCATAATATCGCTATATTCTTCAAAGAGAAATTCTACATTGTTGTCTTCAGTGCAGACATTTTTATCTATTTGAAGAAAACAATAAAAATAATTTTCCAAATCGAGTCCTTCCTAAAATCTAGGATTGATTGCTGGCGGATTATCATCTTCCGGTTCAAAATCGGAAAGATTTCTGAAAAACCTGCTTTAAGGAAGCAGCTTTGAATTTTTTTTTATATATTGAAAAATGTTGCTGGCTCTGGTGTAACGTAATGACTCAAATCGTTTTTTGTGAGTTCTTATTCACTTGATTTGATGCCAGAGTAATTTTTTTCACACCTTTGAATCAACCAACATTGACTGGGCGAGCCTAATGTTCTTTATATATTCGTCCTCTTCTTTCTCGTAGTCTTCGTCGGACGATTCGTCGATCCTTCCCTCACGTTATTCTGCCATGTATTCCTCTCTCTCTCTCTCTCTCTCTGCTTCGAGTACACGAACTGCATTTGCAATTTTCCTCTTTATGTCACAGGTATTCGTATCAAATAATGCAAGAGCAACAGCTTATGGTATCTTCTAAGATACCAGAGATGTCCACAAAATCTCTTAACCAATCGTTGCTATATAACGTTATCAATAGAATTTTTACCAGCAATCGCTTTTAAACAATTCAAATCATTATTTGGAGCTTCGATTGCTCTGCTTTTGCTAAATCAAGCTTTCACGTAAAATGTTACAATGGAAATGAAAACATCACGTCCATTCAATTTTTATGTGCTCAAAAAGAGATATTTTCAAAACAAAAACAGTTTTGGGGAGTACTCGTAAATGCCTTTTACCACCCATCGGGTCCTAATGGTTCCTGGTGGGCTGAAATGACGATTGTGAAACAATAGAACGTTTTCAATCAATTCCTTTTAGTCAACTCTAGGTTGTTCAGTTAACGATAGAGGGCAGATACGTGTTGCTATATATATTTCTGGCCTAGGCAACACTAAGTGTTGCCATCTGACATTTCCATTGGAAAGTTTGACATTTTTTTTTAGCAAAAACGTACCCAGAACGTTTTGACGTACGACCATCATTTGTGTTGTTGACATACTCGTACAGTGACTTGAAAAAATCAATTTGGCAAAAAATGGATTAACTTGTGAATATTTTCGTGCGATCATTTTTCACAACTTTCGACGTGGATTATCACGACAAGAGGGCATCGGTTAACTTAAATCTTTGTATGGCGATGAAGCTCCATCCTATAGCACTGTGAAAAACTGGTTTAATGAAATCAATCGTGGCCGACGCTCGTTCGAAGACGAAAGTCGTGAAGGTCGTCCAAAAACGGCCGTTGTGCCAGAGAACATAAATGCCGTGCGTGAACTGATAATGCAAGATCGTCATGTGACATACCGTGAGATAAAGGCGTCCTTAGGTATTTCTTCCACCAGCATACATTCGATACTGCAAGAACACCTGGCCGTAAAAAAGGTTTGTTCTCGTTGGATCCCGCACAATTTGACAATCGTTCAAAAAAGGCTCGTGTCGATTGGTGAAAAGAAATTTTGAAAAAATAGGATCGCCGTGCTTCAAAGGACGTTTATAAGATCGTCACAGGTGACGAATCATGGATCTATGCGTATGAGCCCGACACAAAACAGCAATCGACCGTTAGGTCTTCGAAGACGAGCCAAATCCAACGAAAGTAGTTCGTGAAAGAAGCACTTCGACGCAAATGGTCGCCTGTTTCTTCCGCAAAACTGGTCATATGGCGACTGTTCCGCTTGAGCAACGTAGGAGGTCAATTTTGAGTGGTACACCACAATTTGTTTGTCTGAAGTCTTCGGAAAAATTGGAAACACGAACAAGAGAAGACGAGTCATTGTGCACCATGACAATGAGAGCTCTCACACATCGGCTCAAACCAGCGCTTTTTTGACCGGCAAAAACGTTAAAATAAAAAAAATAATTTTTTCCAATAAGAAAAATAATTTTTTTCAATAAAAAACACATTTATCACGTAATATCATTAGAAATATGTTTTACAACAAAGGCAGCAAAAATTGAAATAAAAGTAGACTGAAAAATTACTTATAATTTGTATTCGAAGTACAGAGGAAATTTAAACTTTTTAATTTCGTACCTCATTATCCAGATTACCTAGGAATTCAGAGGGTATCTCTGTTTTGACAAATGAAAAGTGTGTGCGGAATGATTTTTCATATTATAAGGGGAAAATTCGGAGCTAAAAAGTGCAAAATGGGAATTTTTTGTACTTTTTTAAATCTTTGAGTTTAAAATTTAAAATGTGGATTTAATGTCCGTTGATGATGTTAGAAACGAAAACTAGGTAAACGGTACTAATAGCAATGAATCAAATTTGTGGGGTTAAACAATATTATTCTTCTACGTCCTGGCAACAGCGCCGCCATAGCCCAAATTAAACAGTGTCCCATTAGGACTCCTATGAGGGTCGACATCGATCGTTTTCATAACGAGCAGTTAAACGAGTGTGATGTGTAAGTCTGGGGTTGTTGGGTCGTTCACTGCTCCTGGGCCTATTCTGCCAGATTCGTCTGCCCTCTCGTTGCCCGGTATTTCGCTGTGACCTGGTACCCTTGTCAGCGTAATATTGTGCCTCCGGATCGGTATGAGTAATTCAATGCTTCTATTTACAAATTTTGATTTGACTATCATACAGTCCAGCGCCCTTGTGGCTGCCATGCAGTCCACATATATTCGGATATTTCACGGAGGATTCGGAGGTCAAAGTTGCAGATATTTTTATGTTGAGAGATTCCAAGTACATCCCTGATCCTGTATCTTCGTCCATTTTTGAACCATTCGTGAAAATTGCGATTTTCTACAGCGTCAGATGTCAAGTCTTCTCTCGATGGAAAACCCCTCCTAATTATTTTCTATTGAATCAACCTCGATGTCAGATAGTCTGAATCGACATCAAGTCTGTCCATCCTACCTGTTGATCTCAGTATCGCACCAGTTTTCCTTAAAGGTCGGGCGATCCTTGCTGCACATCTCTTTATGTATAAGAGATGTCTAGTATGGCTTCAGTTATTCCTACACCTGTCAGTCTTTGGATCTTGGTGAGGTTACTGAGGTTTGTCTTTCGTTCATCAGCAGTCTACCATATCAGTGATCCATATGTACGCGCAAAGAAAAAATATCGTTACTACTTATATTTTTTCACGGCAACAATAATATGTTCTCTGTATTAATAGTATGTTCGTCGCAACCATAGTATTATTTTTTGAATTTTATGTTGACAATAGTATGATTGCGACAATAATAATATTGTTAAAATGTAACAATATTATTATTGCCAAATTTAAAAATGAAACTTTGGTGGCAGCAACAATATAAATATGGTTGGTGGGACAAAAGTATTGTTTTTTGGGTTTTATTTTAACAATATTATGATTACGGGAGTCATACTGTATGATAGTAATTTTTCTTAATTTGAATATGGGTTTTACAACAATATTATTGTTACGAATCTTATGAAATAATAATGGAAATTAAAATTTTCCAAAAAAACTGCTTTGGATTTGTTTAATGAAATACTTTTTAATAAAAAAGCTTAAGTTTTTTTGATGGCTTTTCTCTACTGTTTATTAAACATCCTATTATTTTAAATTTAATGTATTTTTAATTTATTTACTAAATAAAAATTTCTATTGTTGACAACTTAAAACAATCCTAATAAATAATTTTGAGGACCATAGTATGGTTGAGTGGGATCATACTATGTTTGCGTGCGAACAATACTATGGTTGTTAGGATCATACTATGGTTGCATGTCAAACATGCTATTGTTGTGAAGATTATAATATGGTTGTGGGCATCATAGTATGGTTAAGTGGGATCATACTATGATTGTGGTTATCATAGTATGGTTGAGTGTTAATCACATTATGGTTGTGAGGATCATAGTGTGGTTGAGTGTACTAGGGTTGTGAGGATCACAGTATGGTTGTGTGTGAATCATACTATTGTTGTGAGGATTATAATATTGTTGTGCCACAACCATATACCCAACAATAGTATGACTCTCTTCGAATATTGTCACCCCAACAATACTTTTTTTCTGCGTGTAAGAATTGGTCTTATGGTTGCAATAAACATCCAGGGTATCATCCCCCAGGGTTGAATACCCTATTTGCAAGTACAAAAGGAACAAAACGCCTTCTTTTCTCGCTCTACAAAATTTAGTTTCCAGGAAAGATTGGAGTCGACTATTACGCCCACTTATTTTGCTACTTTCGATAGTTGCAGCGTTTTCCTGTTTAGAACTAGCTCTGGCTTACTTGGACTGACGCCATGTCCGTTGTCATTAAGAATTTCCTCAGCTCAGTTCAGTTGCCGTTCCATTATCTCACTATTCGTTGGCAGAATTTAGCTCCAGACCAGCAGCTGCACATCGTCGGCATTCGCTATCAGTCTGGTGCCGTTTCTGTTGATATCATGATGGATTTCGTTTATCTCTAGATTTCACTGTAATGGTGATATGACTCCTCCTTGTGGTGTTCCCTTACAACGCGTCTTAGCATATCGCTTCCATAGTGCTTCATGCTTCCACGTTTGTAAAGGCGACCTTAACGACCAGAAAGGCTGCCCTCGTATATTCCTTGTAGTGTAGATAGTCTTCTACAAAGTTTACCACTTTGTGGAGGGCGGTTTCCACTGAAGTTGTTTGTTTTTAGAAATTCTCTAAAAGGAAGATCCAAAAGTCTATCCAAGGTTTTCAGAAGCAATTCTGAGAGACTTTTTGGCCTGTAGTCCTTCGTCGAGTTGTGGTTTATTTTTCCCGCTTTGGTGATAAAGACCACCTTGACTTCCCTCCATGCCTTCGGTATAAAAGGCTTGCAGTGAATACTTCCTGAAGCGGACTTCAGTAATTGTGCCGGGATGTTACCGTTTGGTCCTGCCGATTTGTATGGTTGAAACGAACGTACTGTCCACGCTATCTTGTCTTCGTCTACGAGTTTTCCTATATACTTCTCCGTTCATGATGTGAGTAAAGCGCTTTGATTATCCGCATCGTATTTCCTCTCCTGACAGCCCGATAAATGAGTTTCCATAAGTAGTTCAATCGTATCTTTTACATTCTTCGTAAATTGTCCGTTTTATCAAAAGTACTGGTATGTTGGCTTCCTAGGATAACACCATGAGTAGTCTTGCAACTTTGCTTGTACTTTCTAATTCTTCGACAAATCGTGAGCAGGATCTCCGTTTCTTCTTTCTTATTTCCTTCTTGAAGTCGTTGAAGGATTTTTGGTATTCGTTCCAGTTGTCTGCCGTGTTCTCCTTCTATGTCCTGTTGAAGAGTCTCCTAATACCCTTTCTCATTACCCTGAGCTCCGGTGTCCCCCACGTTTGGTTGGTTTTGAGGGGGGTTTATGTTTTGGGCAAGATTTTTTGAAGGCATCCGTCGGGACCTGATGTTTCCCCATCATAATGTATAACGTGGGCCTATTGTCCTTGTTGCAAATTGCCAGTGGACATGTGGACATAATGTATTCAAAAAGCGACCTACGTCATTTATTTATGCCTGTGCTACCCCATATGATGTGTTGTCCGTTGGCATCTCCCCCTAGTACTTAGTCATGCCCTTTGACTCTACACCAGTCTATTAGGCCTGTCACCGTGTTTGAGGCGGTCATTCATGTCATATGACAGGTACATGAAGCCAATTGCCAGGGTTGGTTTGTTCGGCCGCTCCATGTCTACCACCATTAGGTCTTCTTTGCTGTAACGAGAGATCAACCTAAAACTACAGTCTCTGCTGCTACTATAACACTACGAATGCTACCTTTCGCCTTTGGGGATATGAGCGTGAGATTCTCTGTCCATGGAACTTATTACAGAGTATCCATGGTTACTGCACTAGAGGTACGTAGGTGCACTCCTCCCTATTAAACGAAGCAATTCCTCTGATGCTGCCTCAGAGTTATGCAGACTAATCTGCACCAGCTGCATTTCTTTTTTGCTCTGCTCCAAACTTGCTTTCCTCCGGCAAGGCCATCCTTCTTTGTATGGTTGTTGGTAAACTTAAAAATCGAATATTTTAAAAATATTTGTCTATTGGAACTTTTAGAATAGATGACTACCTTTTTACTACAAAATGTAGAAAACTAGAGAAGGGGTATAAAAAACTGGCAAAAACGGGCAAAACACAAAATCGAGCGAAATATAAAATGTAATAAAATATCCATATGAATGGACAGGGTAGCATGGAAAATAGAAATGGCGATAAAAATGGTTAAAAAAGTTCCAAAATAGGCGAAGTATCGGAATAAGGGATAACAAATATTAAATCAACAAGATGGTATAGAAAATGAAAATAGAAAGGAGGGCCGAAATATGAAAAATATCAAAATATGAGAAAAATCCATAAATAATGGCATGGAGAATAGAAAAGGGGATAAAAAGGAACTAAGAAGTGTTAAAACGGGCGAAGTATCAGAAAGCGGGAAAAACAATGATGAATGCCATTGAAAATAGAAAAAAGGATAATATGGGATAAAATAAATAACTAATGGTATTAAATAAACAGGATTGAAAAGAAAATTAAAAAGAAGATTATCGGGAATAAAAAGGGTGAAATATTAAAATGCAAGGAAAACAATATTAAATCAACAGGATGGTTTAAAAAAAGATACTGGGATAGACAGGTCCAAAAAGGTTAAGATATCTAAAGGTATGAAAAATAGAAATATGCAAATGTAATAAAAACAGTATCAAATGGCGTAAAAAATAAAAATGGGCATAAAAAGGGATAAAATTTAGATATTAAAATATAAAAAAACAATACGATTAGAAAATAGGTTTTGAATGGCCAAAACGGGAGAAATATGCAAATGGGAGAAAAACAGAAAAATCGGAAAATCAACGTTCAACCTTTCCAATAAAACCAGAAATTTGAAAAAATTATCATTCCTTTTTTTACAGCCGATTAAAATGTAATATTTATAGGTTTCTAGCAAGATTCTCACAGCTATTATAGAAAAAAAGCATTTAAAAAATCACAGATAGATTATTGAAAACTTCAGCGAACTGAAAATAGAAATTACCATCCACAACTGAAGCTGCGTATAACACAGTATATAAATTGCTGTGACGTATGTAATAAGGAAAAGTATGACAGAAGCCCTGTCAAGCTAAAGTTTAAGTAAACTGAAACTCCCAAAAATCTAGGGGAAATAATACATGTCGATGTTTTCTATAGTCTCGAAAAAACATTTGCTGTGTTATAACGGTAACTCGCTTAGGAGGACAATAGAAAATTTCCGTTAAAGCCCATTGTTTTAAATAATAAAAATGTTTAGGAAGAAAGTTATTAATGAATTATCTTAAGCGACCTCGGATATTATTCGCTTATAGTATTTCATGCATTACTGTTTTCTACAAATTAGAAAAATTAGAAAAAGGCAATCAGTTCAGTACAAAGAAATTTATAAACAGAATTTCGTAAAGTAAATAAGCGAGTGCCAATAAAACGCGTCTATTGTTTCTGGCAGTCATCCACAATTTTTCTTAATATGTACATAATATTTAAAAGTAAATGGGTCGATTTTAAAACCGCCTTAACTGAATATTTATCGATAGTTATTGCTGATAACGAATTGCGCTTCAAAGTAAGGAACCCCTTTTAGACTTTTTAACAAATAAATAAAAAGAAATTTATTATACTTCGAATAATAACCGTACATTCAGGCGGACGTAGAATGACTTCATGATACTATAAATGAACATGTCAATATATTGAAATACGACCCCAATAGAATCTCAAAATCCGTGGGAGGAAAAAATATACAGGAAAATGATACACTACAGTAACCCAATTTATTCCATCAAGGGAAGAAAATCTAAAGATTTCAAAAATGCTACATTAAGCCATGATGACTACCCTGCAATTAGAGAAAAAATTGTTAAAACAAAAGGCAGATCAGTAGAGAAGTTTTATGAAAACAGAGAAGATTCAGATATTCAAACGGGACTTATATATATGAAAGTGGAGGCAAAAACCAATCCAAATTATGAAAAATTACAGTATCCAAAAAAGACAATGACCACTTTATAACAGACATTAACTATAAATACTACAAATCGCATATTAAGTAAAAGAAATATATACAAAATACGAATGACGAACCTATCTTATAAGACACCTTCGGGTCAACTATCTCTCAATTTATGGAGACACACGATCTAACTGAAAACGAAGGATATATTCTAATAAAAAAATACAACATAAATATTAATAATAAAATATTTAATTTTGTTAATCTAAGTAACTATTTTAACTCAACAGGAAATTTAAATAAACATATAGAATTATTAGATAGTCTCATAATAAATCTACGACCATTAATAAACACTATGAAGGGCAATTTGAGATTAATAAATAAAAAACAAGACAGATTTTACAAACAGACGTGGATAGGCATATACTAAGTAGGGACATATATACTGTTTCACACGTGTAATGCTGTAAAATAAAAAGTACTGAATGTTTTTGGACCAAATATTTTTTCATATATTTATTGATGTATATTGTATCCAAAAAGAATCGACTTATTCGAAATGTCCGCCTTTTGCCTTTACACACGCCTTAAGTCGCACTGGCCAATCGTCAGTAGCTGCACGAACCTCGTTTATTGGAAGTCTTAAGTCTTAAGAGATCCAATGTTGGGGTATCTTTTGTGACAAACCTTGTCCTCTAAAGCCGTCCACAATTTGTAATCCAAAGGGTTCAAATCTGGACTGCATGAGGACCATTCTTCAGAGAAAAAGAATGCTGGCAAATTGTTTCGAAGCCAGGCCTGGGACGTTTTAGCCTTATGGGCCGGCGCAGAATCCTGCTGGAATGTTGATGGCTGGTTTTGGAACAGGGAATACTTAAGAGGCTTCACAACAGCTTCCAGTTTCTTGGTTCTGGAAAGTCCATGGCTGGTTTTAGAATAGGGAATTGTTAAGAGGCTTCACAACAGCCTCCAATTTCTTGGTAAACTTTGGCCGATGTTTTGACTCCTTGTTTGCAGAAATGCAGGTTAGTGACCCCATCGTAAGAGACACCCCACCAAACCATGACTGAAGCTGGGTGATGACCATTTTTCACCCTTGGAATCAGTTCAGATGCTTCCTTATATGACCACGCATACACTCTATCATTTTGCTTGTTTAATTTTTCCTGAACGAGTACTTTGTCCTGGCTGCCCATATTTCCTGTGTTGAATTTTATGCCTATACTTATATATTATATTTTTATTCTAAACGAGTATTATAATTTATAGGACTTAAAGCCTCCTTAACAGTCGAACCGATTTTGATTCAGATTCCAGGAATGAATAATTCTGTGGGCGGAGGTGGCGTGGCAAAAGTGTTTTTAGATCTAGGGTGGTTAATTTTAAGGACCGATGTTGAATGTGAACCACACCTAAATGTCAAGTTTTTTTCTGCGTTACATTTGATATTTCTCAATTTTTAGACTAATTCAATTTGAAAGAGTAACGCGTTAAAGTTATTTAGGCTTATTATGCAAATGGGAGTTCAAATAAAAAAATCGTGCACTTCGTGATTTTTTCGGTCAATTTAATCGTCCAAATGAGCGTACAGTCGGAAAAATCGTGCGAAATTTGAGCAAACCGGGTCTTTAGGTGATGTGAAAACACCAGTGCATGCTCGTACAGCTGCTGTGGCTGAATAGCTGTCCACCTCAACTCGTCGTAGTTCCCAACAATTGCACCTCTCACGCTCGTCGTTGATGAAAATTATAAGACTTGCATTTACACGCTTACAAGTTGCAAAGCCTCTTGACCATTCCAAACGTCATCAATGAATGGTCAGAATGGTGGCAAGAAATTAAACCATCCTAGAAGGCTTAAAATTGGTACACAAAGAGTATTAAAGACGAGGAATATCAATTTAAGCACATACTTGTATACATAAAGTATACGACTGATGCGGGAAAGTTCATTTAAAAGCCGCATTAGGTTTTTAAATTGGTGGGTCGAAAAAGCGTTCAGCTTTTTAACAATTGCTGCGAAGCTTTTTAAAAATACTTTTGAAAATATAGACAGGAGATGAAGCTCATTTTCATCTCGGTGGCTATGTCAATAGGCAAAATTGTCGCATATGGGGTTGAGAGATCCCGAACATGACTATTGAGAAGCCAATGTATCCGCAACGAGTCACTGGACTTTAACTGGCAGCATCATTGGCCCATTTTCTTTGAAAATGAGCAAGAATCCGATGTTACTGTCAACGGTGAGCGCTACCGCGCCATGCTCAGCGAATTTTTGTTTCCAAAAATTCAAGAGAATGACATGAACAACATTTGGGTTCAACTAGACGGGGCCACATGGCCAACGCAAACATCGATATTTAACGCTCTGCTTTTGAAAATCGAATAACCAGCAAAATTGTGATGTCAATTGGCCACGTCGCAGCTGTGATTTGAGCCCTTTGGAGCGTTGAAACATGAAATCAAAGTTGATATTGAAGAGATTCGAACCGATACAATCGAAAATTTATTAAAAAATTGGGTTGATCGGATGAAGTTCAGTTGTGGCAGTCAAATGAGTTTTTTTAACAACCGATTTAAATTTAAAAATTTAATTGGCCCACACTGTACAAGTATATATGCATGTCTGCACTTCTTTTAAGCGCGTGGCAACGCACGCCGGGCTCCACTAGTTGAAAAAATTAAGACGCAATACTAGCAGCAAAATCAAACAAAAAAAACAATAGTTTTTTACATAATATCGCAAAAGCGATATTTTAACTACTAAACTCTTAGTACCAGCGATTTACGATGGTTTTTGATGGTGCTTCATCACCAAAAGTCTAAGCATGTTGATTGCGACACTTCTGTGTCGATGATTCACTCCGAAAATCGTAAAAAATTACCACACGAAGATGTTCACGGTTTAAATTCCTCTAGTGAATTTTTCAACTTACTGTAAACAAAAGAATTCGCGCTAAAATAACAAAACATTTTGAGTGGAGTTATGTCAAACTTTCCAATGGAAGCTCAAGCTTGCATCTTGCGAGACCAGCATTGCCAGGACCAAAAAAGACGACTTTCAGAATAACAAAGTTTATAGTTATAAGTAATATCTTTAAAATGCAGTGTATTTTAACTACGAGTATCCTGTATCCTGGGTTCAAGTGCTTTGTGTCATTCAACTACGAACGTAATGAAAATATGTACGTACATATGGATGTACCCTGCCAACATTTTCTATCGCGATAGTGACTAAGAAGTGACGCTAGGAAGTTAATACTCATCGTCTGCGATACCATTTTCTTATCGCAAAATTGTCTTCCGTATCGTGAAGTTGTACCTCCCGGAGTTAACTTCCTGAAGTCACTTCCGCGTAACTACAAAGAGTCACTTCCTAATGCCTTCTTGGGAGTTACTTTTGGTTCTTATTTTATTTCGCGGTCGCTGCGACTTTGACAGAAATGTATAATGTTGTTTAATTTATCCATTACGGCACATGTGATTTTCGGCTGGTGTTGTAACAACAAACAATCTTCCAATCGACGTCTGGATGATTAAAAGACTACTGTAATGTAAATTGTTCTTGTAAAATTCAAACTATCTGACATTTTACGCCTGGAAGTGACTTAAGCGTAACGCATTAGACGATGAAAGAAACTTCCAAATGTTGGGAGGGTATGTACGTACCAATCTATCTATTTGTGTGTAAATATCTTAAATCTATTCCCAACCGCGCCAATTTACAGGCGATTCTTTTATTTTTGTGGTTTTGCTTCGTGCACATTTTTCTTTTTGTCTCTTAGCTTTGTTTGTTTACGGTAATTGTTGTTTTTCTTACTTTGCCATTTTAACGACTTCATCACATTGGGATTAATTGAAACGTAAACAATTTAGCACAGATTTTTTCTTTAAATAGATGCACGTCATGCTGTGTATGTTCGATTATTTCACAACGTAATTTTGAGCGTGATGAAGAGCAGTAGACAATTACTGAGCGTATTGAAGTCTTCATGCCATGGGCGAAGAGTACTTCGCGGTACGAACTATTATGCACTTTCGGCTTGTAGGAATTATAGAAATGTACAGGGTGATTTAATAGTAATTTAGGTGCTATCACCTAAATTACTATTAGGCCAGCCTTAAAACCGAAGATTTCTTAAAAATTTGCACTTTCCGGCTCTCGAAAAAACCAGGTCTGGTTTTTCCAGATGAATTTCTTGAAGAGTCATATAGTCCCGGCATTTCGATGGGTCGGGTGTAGGAATTGAGATACATATATAGATTTGAAGATAGTAAGTATCGTTTAGCGGAAATTGTCATTTTGTTTGTGTGCCTTGTTTTTGCGTTCGATATTTTGCTAACGGCTGAACTAATATTTTTACCCAGCACCACACTGTGGAACAGGGTATTGAGCGTATAATTTGGCAACTATTTGAGCTAGACCCACCTTTAAGTGTACTAATCGACTCAAAATCACAAGCCGATTCGTCTAACTGTCCGCCCGTCTACTGTACACCTAAAGCTTATTATCCAATAACAGGTCTCAGAATCCCTAGCTGATTCGATTTAATGATGTCTGTCTTTTGACTTTCCTTCCGTCTGCTGCAGATCTAAAGCTTGTAATTAAACTACAGGTCGTTGTTTACGAAATGTGGCAAAGCAGGGTTTTTTGAACAAAGGTTGGACACTTAAGAATTTGAAGAAATGCGGTTTCGATTTAGATATAGCTTCCACACATATGTTCTACTGGTTCTATGTTTTTAGCTCAAGAAGCCACACATTACATCCAATCCCAGTAAAAATTTGGCAAAAGTTAGTTGTTGGACCAACGATTCGCTTCGTTGAAATGAAATTAGTTCAGATTCAGATATAGCCTCCACACATATGTTCGTTCAATCGAGTTCATGTCTTTAGTTCTAGATGTCACATATTACACAAATCTTGATTAAATTTAGCGCAGTTCATAACGAATTATTAGCTACCATCGCAGATAAAATTGTATATGTAATATATCGGTCCAAGTTTTGATATTTTTGTCCCAGTACAAAGGTCCCTTCCGAATTAACATACAACCGCTCTAGAACACCATTCAATTGGACCGATTTGAAACTGGACTATAAGACCCATTTTAAGGCATTTAGGGCCCCAAACCATACAAATAGTTTTGGCGCTTTAATAAGGGTATCAAATGAGAATAACATTTTTGCACGAGGTCTAAAATAAACTTATTTTATTTAATTTGGTGACGGAATATTCGGAGCAATTAAATATAGCCGAATGCGTAAAGAAATGCAAATATGCAAAATAATAATGAAAATTTCTCACAAATCCAACTGTGTCTTTTTATGAAATCTGGATAAACTAAGAATCCGTCCAAGCGGTCCCATAAAGCTGTTTTATTTGTTTATGTTCATTTTAAATGTAGCTTTTTCACCAGTTCATAATTCTACACGATTTTTTTATACACTTTACCTAGGTGGATGGTATATTAAATTTGTCATTCTGTGTGCAACACTACGAAATATTGATCTGAGACCATATAAAGCATATAAATTCCTTATCGTCGTTAAATTCGAAGACGCTCTAGTAACGTCCGTGTGTCTGTTGAAAGCACGTAGCGGTCAAATAAATAAACTTAGGATCCTGAATTTTTGCATGATATTGGCTTATGGTCATTTTAAATGGGATTGTAATCGGCTTAGGGGGGGGGGGGGGAAGTTAACCTTTAAGGGACTAAATGTATGTCACTTAAAAGTACATTGTGAATGGACTACTTTAAAGTTATAATGGCTAATGTTAGTTAGGACGAACTTAATACCTTTTAAAGTGGCATAGTTGCTGGACTTTCGAATATGGCCTAAAAACGTACCGCATGGTCAAAACGGGTGATTAATACATATTGCTACGAATCGAAATAAAGTGTTATTTTAAAGTATTGGCTGGGATTAGGAACGAACGCACAGACCGAAGGTGCCCAAACACGTAACATTTGCTTGCGCTTTAGGTGCGAAAGGACGGTGGAGTATACGTATTAATGAATTGATTATGTATACATATGATATACACATAATATTTTTATTTGAGAAACAATACAAGTAAAAACGTCGTTAAGTTCGGCGGGGCAGTACCCTATATAAGCCAGCCGTTGCTTCGACACTAACAATGTCCTTCTTTTGGAACCCCTTCGGCCCATGCGTCCGAGCCTAATTGCATATCCACAAAAAGTTATGATTTGTACTTTAATTTCTTAAAGAGGACCTTTTTCCCCCTGGCCCGATTTCCCCAAATAACAATCACAAAAATCTTATGACGTTTAGCCGTTATCATTCCTTGGTTTATTCCTTTGACCGCTTTAGTGCTTTCAACAGATTATTGTTTTTCAAAGTATTCTCCAGCATGATTTATACACTTTTGCATGCACTCAACCAATTGTCGAAGCACTTTTTCCACTCCGTTTGAGCCACCTACAAAACATGGTTTTTGAACGCTTCATCAGCATCTTCTCTCGACAAAATCGTTGACAATGCATTTTTTTCTTGATGTGCGGGAATAAAAAGAAGTCATTGGGAGCCCACTCAGGGCTGTACGGCGAATGACCCATGAATTCAACGTTTTGGCCGGTCACAAAGGCGCTGGTTTAAGCTAATGTGTGAGAGCTCGCATTGTCAGGGTGCACAATAATTCGTCTTCTCTTGTTCGCTTTTCGAATTTCTCTGAAGACTTCAGGCAAACAAATTGTTGTGTACCACTCAGAACGTCCGTCCGACGTCCGTCCGACGTTGCTCAAGCGGAACAGTCGCCACATGACCAGTTTTGCCGAAGAAACAGGCGACCAGTTTCTTCGAAGTGCTTCTTCCACGAACAACTTTTGTTGGATTTGGCTCGTCTTCGAAGACCCACACTTCGAAGATGCACTCATGTCGTGAAAATCCACGTCGAAAATTGTGAAAAATGATCGCACGAAAATGTTCACGAGTTAATTCCATTTTGTTGCCAAATTGATTTTTTCAAGTCAGTGTAAACAACACAAATGATGGTCGTACGTCAAAACTTTCTGAGTACGTTTATGCTAAAAAATACCAAACTTCCCAATGCAAATGTCAGATGGCGCCAGGCAACACTTAGTGTTGCCTAGGCCAGAAATATATATAGGAACCCTCGTGTAATATTTTATAGAGTGTCCAGTCAATATTTCGTGGTGTTGCAAACTTTGGTGTACCATCCACCCTTCGTTGCATGCTATATAAACTATGTAAAGTTACTAAAATTTCACGAAGGAAAAGTCTATTAATCGATTTTTTACTCAAAAAGTCGGAAGTCGACCTTTAATATATTTTTTAAAAAAGAGTGAAGAGTCGACTTTTTGCCTCCGAATACAACGTTTACACAACAGCTATTTTTCGGAATTCGCGCTCTCCATCGTAATTAATCTCAATTACATTGCGAATCACGTAATTCACCATACAAAATTAATTTTGAATTACCTTCTGAAATACAAAGAAAATTGCCTTCTCTAATTCGTATTGGAAAATATTGAAGCTGAAAATAAAAATGTAAAAATATTGCTCTGCTCCCATTTACTCGCTCTTTTCTATTCTCCTTAGTGCAAAAAACCAAAACAATGTATATATTTATGATATATTGATAAATTTTCAACTTACCTTTAGAGCTAATAGCAAAATTAAGAAAAGAGGAATTCAGTTCTATAGACTGAATAAAAAAAGGAAATAATTTTTTCTATGGAATACCGAAGCAAAAGCAGCTGTCAAATCGAATTAAGTAAAACTAAAAATGATGAAGGTGACTACTTTAGTTTAGTTTGTTTTATCTTATGATGTCTTTTGCGATACGGTTAGTGACGAATCTTTGCAAAGATTAAAATGCATAGCAGTTTTAAAATCAAAACAGTGTTTCGCTCTATTTAATTTTTCGGTAGATGAGAAATATTACGGAAATCAATATCGCATGGTCGCAGTCTCATGTAACATTTGTTCAGACGGCGCACAGTGGGGTATTGTACCCCCAGAATGGAGATTAATTAAAGTACGCTTTCGGGAGATTTAATATTTATATATATTCAGTATTTCTGAGATTTTAAGCCGATTCCAGTTAATTTTATCAAAATCGGCCTTAAAATGGCTTATATATGGCCGAGACATCGGAAAAGATATGTCAAAAACATATTTTTTTAACGTATATTTGGCTATAACTTGTGAACTTTGCATTCCACGTGGCACCTTCAAATACTAAAATTTTAGCCCTCACCAGTCTGCGTCCTTTGCACTTAATTTAATCAGAAGCGCAATTCAAATGGCGTAACTATCGGCGATATAACGTCGAAAAAACACATTTACTGCAGATATCGGGCTATAACTCCCGATATGTATATCCCACGTGGAGCCTTCAGAGACTTGATAGCTCTAACTGAGGTCCGTCTACTGCAGTTAATTTCATTAAATTCGGTAATCAACTGGCGACAATATGGATTATAGTATTTTAAAAATATATATTTACATCCGATATTGTGCTATGACTTCCGATGTGTATCTCCCACGCGGAACCTTAAAATATCAATATGATAGAGGTCCATCCTTTAACAAACATTTAACAGACAGCCAAAAAAATCTTTTCAACCGACATAAGGCTTTATCCATATAACTCTGTGAATGCAAATCCCTCAGATAACATAATAATGCATCGACCATGATATATAATATGGGCGCTGTAACATAATATACAATCCTTAAACATTTAACCGGCTTCTTAAAGCGTTACAGGTATTTTAACAGAAAAATTATCATATGTTGGCCGTAACTTTTAATTTTAAATTCGAACTGACATGAAAATAAACTTGCTTACATCGTATTATGTAATACTTTTCTATTAGTTATGAACAAATGTAATAAAAGCTATATTTTTTTTTAAATAATATTTTGATATTTTTATTAAAAAACTACTAAGTTAATTATTTTGTAATTTTGAAAATGTTTGCTTCATAACCCAATGGTATTCGTAAAATTATTAATGTTGCTGTAAAAAGAGAACGGGTTTAAATCTTTATATGTATATTCCTTTTGGAACGTGTTTTGATAACCATATATTATATAATTCATCAATCTTCAGCTCCAGTTTCATCATCACTGCCATCATCTTCATATGTTTAACCATTTATTGCAATAGACGGTGGAATAAGTAATTCCAAAGTTGTTGTTGGAAGGGTGTGCAATCGTTTTTTCGGTAGTTTGGTTTTGCTGCTAATTATCGGATCGGAGCTAAACAGAAACCTGTTCAAAACATCTTCGTTTGATGTAGGGTACATGTTAGTTACAAATATAGATAAAAATAACACTATTTACAACAACAATTTAAATGTAAAACAATAAAATAACAAAATAACAACACAATAATTTTCTTCATTTCGACTACTGAATATTTTTAGAAAATCTGTAAATACATGAATTGGCGCACACTCTATTATATATATCTACAATTTTTTTGCCGGGTACCCTTTTAAAAATCTACAAATATCCTAAAAATGCCTTAAATTAAGACCGTTTTTCCAAAAATAATTAAAAATACTTATACTACATATTCACTGTCAACCGATGTATATTTGTTCTTAAATACCTGAAGTTGAAGTTTCCATAGCAATAATTTCGTTTTCGAATGGTTGTATAGAAAAACTTTCACTTGAAACAACTGAAATATCACTTTCTGAGAGAGTTTAAACAAATCGAAAAATTTCACTTTTGACGGAATACAGAAGAAGAAGCAAACAACATATCTTATCCATTCTATCAATTAGTGATGTAGAATTTTGTATACAATTATGGATTAAAATATATTCGTAAAAATCTATTTTCATTTTTCAATTAAGCGACTGCAACTATAAGGCGACTGCAACTATTTTCCCACAAACGCTGGAGTGACATCCTATGTAAGATGTAGTGACATCTACAATTTGTAATATTATTTCATTATTAGGATATTGAAAAAGCAAAAATTTACTTTTGCTTGTACAACCGCACGGTTTGAGTATTTGTAAAACACTAAATTATTTAGGAAATGATACTACTTACATCAAGAACTGAACATCTTAAACTATATCTAGAAAGTACCTCTTCACTTAAGAAGGTAGTGATTACAAATTTGTATATACATTATTACCATTCTTAAACACATATCCATACTTATTAAAAGAAAGGACACAGACACATATAATAATGAACTGCAGTCCTATACCTCCCAATATTTGCAAGTTTTTTTCATCGTCCTTAATCTAATGCGTTAAGCTTTAGTCACTTTCAGACAATAATTGGCAGATAGTTTGAATTTTTCAATAACAATTTACATACCAGTCGTATTTAAATCATCCAGACGGCACTAAGAAGATTGTTTGTTGTTAACAACACCAATCGAAAATCACAAGTGCCGTTATGGACATATTAAACAAAAACAAAATTATGCACTTCTGCAGTCGCAGAGACCGCGAAACAAAATTAGAAGAAATGAGAACAATGCAAAACAAATATTTTTATACATCATCGAGATTATTGGTATTTTGACTTTTGCTGTGATCGGTCAGTGGTAAAGTGTGGTTTTATTTTGTAATTGTTGTAGTTTTAACATATTTTTTATCCCATAGCCAATATGAGTGAATTATCTGTAAAGGCAAATAAAAATCAAAAGCAAAAGAGAGCCAAATAAAAGAATAACATATATACTCGTATGTATATGGGAGTACAACAAGTGGTAAAAATGCAATGCAAAAGAATAATTGATGCAGGTCATATTGAAGAAAGTTGTGAACCCAGCGTTTCTGGTCAAATGTTTTCATGTTATGATGTTTCGATAAGTGAAAGTTCAAGTGACTCTGAAGATTATGTTGATGGAAACAGTCGATTTGAGAAAAAAAGTTTTAGTGATAAGTTACGAAAATGGGCTGTTGAAAATAATATTTGCAACAGTGCTTTAAATGACCTGCTGTACATATTAAGAGAACATAATGTGTGCTTACCTAAAGACTGTCGAACGTTAAAGAAAACTCCAAAGGAAGTTGTATCTCGCAGTATGGGAGATGGTTTTTACAGTCATTATGGCTTAAAAGACGCTCTGACAGACTTCTTATTGGTGAATTAGCACGCTTTAGATAATGTTGAGCTGGACTTTAATATATATGGGCTACCATTATGCAAAAGCCCACTTAAGCAAGTTTGGCCTATTGTGTGCAATGTTCCTGGATATTCAGAAGTTCTTTTAGTAGGAGTGTATGAAGGTTTTTCTAAACCAAAAAGCTCTAATGACTTTTTATCCGAATTTGTAAGTGAACTTAATTAATAATTAAAAACTGGATTTCATTTCCAAAATAAATTGTACACAATAAAGCCAAGATGTTTTATAATGGATGCCCCAGCAAGATCTTTTGTGGTGGGAATTAAAGGTCATACTGGCTTCTATTCTTGTAGACGCTGTTTTCAAAAAGGAGAAATGTTTGAAAATCGTCTTGTTTTACCAATATTAAATGATCCTTGTTACGAAATGATAGCTCATTTAGGAAAAGATTTCATTACAGCAATTGATATTGTAATTCAATTCGGATTAGATTATAAGTATATACACGTTGTTTATATTGGAGTAATGAAAACACTTTTGAAGGCTTGGGTGCGAAAAAAGGGTGAACAATTTTCTTAAAGGTCTTTGCAAATTTATAGAGCTTCCACTAGATTAAGAAACCTTAAAAACTGTTCTTCACGTGAATTTTGTAGAAAATTAGATGATCTTGAACTATGGAAAGCAACAGAACTGCGGCAATTTCTTTTATATTATGGCCCATATGTTTTAAGAACTGTGTTATCTCAAGAACGATTTCTACATTTGTTGAAGCTGTCTGTTGCATTTAGAATCCTTTTGGTGAAAAAGGTTTGCCAAGTTTATTTGTTATGCTGTATGTCTTATC
Source organism: Hydrotaea diabolus (assembly GCA_963513945.1). Classification (NCBI taxonomy): domain Eukaryota; kingdom Metazoa; phylum Arthropoda; class Insecta; order Diptera; family Muscidae; genus Hydrotaea; species Hydrotaea diabolus. The sequence continues at coordinate 91,898,483 of OY740716.1, forward strand.
TTTTTTAACTTATAATTTTCATTACCTGCTTCACATTCATGAAGATGCCAAGTACTTTGAAAACTTAGAAGCCATTAGCGCTTTTAGGTTTGAAAAAATTGAAAAAAACAAGTTCAAATAGCAAGTCATGTCTCCGCGCAGTTATAAAATAGGCAAGTACAAACTAGTTTCACATTAACATCTAGCAAAAAAAAACAACAGTAGATATACAATTCAGCCATATAAAAATTGGTGACGATTTGTACTACTGTGTGCAAACACCACACTTTTACTTTTCGATTGAGCGTAGTAAAAATTGATAAAATAACACAACTCAATAATTTGCCTACATTTAAAGGACAGACAGTTACAAATTTAAAACCACTTTTTTCACAGCCTTTAAGTTCAGATAATTTAAAAATTTACAAAGCCGAGTCAATTAACTTGGAGAAAAAATAACGTTTTCCCTTAACAAAATTACGAATAAAGCTATTGTTTTGCAAAGTGTCGACAGTTCAATTGCTATATTCCCTTTTCTATAAAAATGGATTCGCATAATGTTCCTACTACTGGTAAGATATTCAAAATATATTTAAACTATTTAAATTTAAGGTTTTAATATGTTTTATAGATGGTTTCGTTCCATACTTAAGTGATGTGGTTAATGCCGAAAATGAATATACCCCACTGAGTTCTGTATCTCAAGGTAATTTAAAAAAAAACCGTACTTATTTCAAATCATTACTTTATTGTTATTTTTGTAGTAAGAAACACAAAAGACATTTAGGAGCGTGGAACAATACAAACAGTTATAATTTGAGTTGCGTTCCTTAAGAAAAAAAATTGAAAATAGAGATGAAGCCAATAAAAAAATAATTAACATTAACGGAAGAAGTCATTGCTCTAAAAACCGAGATTAATCAAATCCGAAATATGCCTGCAGAGGAAGATAAGTCTATACTACCATTGCCATTTCTTAAACTAAAAGAATTTGAAGATTTTGAGGCGAAACTGCTACTGGAAGATGATATGCGAACTCTGCTAGTAGGTTGATTTTTACAAACTTGTTTTAAAATTCAATAGTTGTAATTTTTCTTTTAAAAAAGATGTAAAAACAGTTGGAGGAGGGCATTTGCCTTCATACCTCAGAATGGCAATAAAGACTGTAATATCGGATGAGATGGCTATTAATTTAACGTGGCGTGGAACGACCGAAAAACCTAGCTTCCAACGTTTCACTACTTTTACATTAATAAAATGTAATGCTTCATATAAATATGACATTTTCAAAAAAAAAAAATAGCATTCCGGAAGATGCTATTTCAGCACTATGTCGTGTATCATAAGGGCACTACTTATATAAAGTGGCTCTTAAAAGGCACTATGAAGTGACTTCTAAAAGGCACTCAGTAGTTGCTTCCATGAAGGCTCTCAGAAGTCACTTCCAAGAAGGCACTCATATGTGTACTCCGGGGGGTACAACATCTCTATACGGAATAAACTTCTGCGATAAGAAAATGGTATCGCAGATGATGAATTTTAACTTCCTAACGTCACTTCCGCGAAAGAAAATGTTGGCAGGGATGCTGTGATGCCACATTCACGCTTCATTCGCTTATACCCTTTCATGCATCCGCATGCGCTCATGTTTCTTGACATGGGGAGTAAAACTAAGAGCACATTAGAGTGTCATGTGGCTATTTTAATAGTGAATTTATTTAAAAACAAAACTATTTTTTAATTTAATTGATCAGAGAAAGAAAATTTTACATTATTCTTGGTTTTCGCAGAATTTCAGAGCAAATATCATATTAACAATGTATTTTGGTATGTACGGAGGGATATTTACGTTTCTCAGTAATAATATATGAACTTTATTTTCGATTTAGGATGGGATAGTGGTGATGTATGACTAAGAATATTCCTCCTATAGTGAGGCATTAGATAACTTCCTTTGTTGCTGCACTCCTAATAGTGTTTTATGCTTTACCTTTTATTTATGTAAGTCGTACGGCTCATTGGCATACACGGAGGAGAAAATATGTTAGCGTAATATGTAAATGTTTGGAGAATATACATATAAACATATGTACAGGCTGGAGCGCGGAAATTTGTATTTTTGGGAATGAAATAAAAAAATATGAACCTTAAAAATTTTTTTCCATATTTTACTTATGATTTTTAAAAGTGTATCTGGCAAATGTCGACCTTCGCTATTCACACACTGCTGCATACATTTTCTGAAGATTTCATGAACTCTAACAAGAATGACGACTGGTATTGGCAGAATCAGCCTCAATATGGTTAATTAGGTCTTCCAAGGTGTTGGGACGGTTGATATGCACCTTCGACTTCAGGTAACCCCAAAGGAAGAAATCGCATGGTGAGCATGCCCGCCAGTTCACATCACCCCTCAAAATGATAAGCCGTCTAGGAAACATTTGCATCAAACCATTCATGGCAACCATCGCTGTGTATGCATTGGCACCATCCGCAAGCGCCGGCTGAAAAAAATCCAGTATCATAGTCAAGTACCGTTCGGAGTTCACAGGTACGACAAAACTGTAATTCTGGAAAAAGGAAGGGCCAATGATGCCTACTCGTGATATGGCGCACTACGCAGTGACGCGGTCCGAATGCAGAAGTCTCTGGTGAAGTTCTCTGGGGTTTGTTTCACTCCAGCACCGCATATTTTGTTTGTTTGCCCACCCACTGAGGTGAATATGTGCCTCATCAGAAAAGAACACAATTGCGTCGCGGGGTATAGTCGCAAGAATGTCTGCACAAGGGGTCCGCCATCTCAAACAGTCCCGACCTGACAATTGTTGGACCACGAGCATTTTATAAGGTGAAAATTCAGTTCATCATAAAGAATTCGATGGAGAGAACGTCTGGAAATGCCAAGAGCAAGTGATTGCTTCCGAGCAGAGCGTTTCGGAGATTGCAGTACTGCTGCTCTAACTCTCTCGATTGTGGTGTTGTAATCCTTCTCTCATGTCCCCTTCGTTCACGTGACACATTCCCTACTGTTTTCAATGAAGTTACCCAGTTTACAATTGATTGCCGTCCAGGAACACGTCCGCGTGGGGGAACAGCGAATCGCAAACGAAAAGCATGCTACACTACAATGATCAAGTGCGCATTTGAAAAATACGCTTCAACATATGATGGCAACTGAGAAGTAGAAGAATACAAATCTCCCGTCAGCCAGTATAAGCCACCCACACTCCCCACTCTGTTCGACTAACTGTGTTTAGGTGTTAGCAAACATTAATATGTTTGTTGCGATGTTCCCAAACATTCATATTCTTATGTGCAAACATATATTTGTTTGCACCCAATCATGTAGTCATGTTTTCACGCATTTATATGCTTTTGTGCAATCAAATATATGTTTACACCCAACCATTATTATAATATCTTAGTTCTATGCTGGCAGAAATATATACCTACTGGCTGAAATTACTGTAGTTAATCCAATGTCAAACAAACATACGAGTACAACACTAAATTCAGTCCACAACTGTACATAATTTAAAAAAAATAACACTGAACACATACTTATCTTTTAAAGCATTATTCGTGTAATTATCCTTAAAATTTAATACAATTTGCATTTTATGCACTTGTTTTTGTTTCTAAATGCGCTCCGCTTCCACTACGACGGTTCACTTGAAAACTAACTAGCAACTAATAACTACTGCACCTAACAATGGTCAGATGTTGCTTGATTGTGAAGGACTGCTGAACACATACACACACATGTATATATGTGACTCGCAAAATAAAATAGGACCTAAGGGTAAAAACCAGTTTTGTTCAGGAGAGCCATTTTAAAGATTTTAATATGTGTATCTATGGTGTACCATCACTTTCATAAAACGCGCATATCTCTGGGAGGGAACACTTTCGGCGCATGGGATCGGTCTCAATCGATGCTCAGATGTTGTCCACATCAAAAAAAAAGTGAAAATTGATTTTTTTACCCTTAGGTCCCTTTCTCTATGCGCTGTCACATATAAGTATCTATTCATTGCCTTAAGCTAGGGATCGGCTTTTTGGCGGAAGGCCAATGTACGCGATATGCGGCGCGTTGGGGCAGTCAGCTGTTCACTTTTTCGCCTGAAATTTGTTAAGGTATGCCATTGAACGCGGCATTATTAAAGCGGATAGTCTAATTAAATTAAAAGTGATTTGTTTTCATCAAAAAATAAAAATTTGCGAAACATCTTATGAAGAAAAAAAGTAAAAATGGATGAAGATTTTGAAAAGTTGTTATTCTTATTTGCATGGACATGCCAATTACAACTTTACCTCCAAAGGAATACATCTGGTTTTTGCGGCCACTTTTAACCATTGAAAATACAGAAAAACCAATACAAAAAGTTTTATGTTTCCACTATAAAGTTACAAATGTACCGTAAATACTTACCACTCATTTTCATGAAAAAGCTTATATCTGCTCAATCACTTGCATTTTTAATATATAAACATATATATAAGTATTTATATTTGCTAACTTTAGCAATACATTTTTTATCTTCAATATATTACTTATTATTATGCTTTATCCTCCAACCCAACATAAGCGGCGAAGCAAAACAGTTAAACAAATTGCAGCTGCGCCGCGCCACTGCTTTGTACGGTATTGCCAGATGCAAATATTTGTAATATTTTAAAAATTTTGTGCGGACATTTTTAAAAACGTTGCTTAGTTATATTTATTGAATTGGTAATACGTCACCGCACCGAATGACGCGTACATTGGCCTTTCACCATTAGGGCGTCCAATGGACGGAATTTGCCCAAAACGATGATGAAAAATATTATTACTTGAGGTCGTCGCCGAAAATCGGAAGAAATATCCATCAATCACATGAAAAAATTAAATTAATTTGACTAACATTTTCGAACTATAAAACATTTCGAATTTTAAAAACAAGTATTTTTCTTTTAATAAAAATGATCGAAATAAAACAAACGAGGTAAACATACGTACATGCACGGTACGGCACACAAGTTGACATAGTCAACTAAACTCTTTTTACAACACACACACGTTGTAAAAGAAATCTATTGATGGCTCTCGATGTGGAGTCTCTTTAGAGGTGGCAAGAGTGAGTTGTATTTTCGTGGGCAATTGTGTGAAGAAAACTTGAAAAGTAAGTAGTTCAGTAGTTCTCATTCGTTTGGGGAGAGCCTGGCCTTATAGAGTTCGGTTTTACTTTCAACAATTGCAGCAACGCTTTCTGAAGAGGGTTGTCACGGACCCGAAATCATAATAAAAGTAGTGTGCAGCCACGAAAATCAATTTCACTTTGTCATTTTGTTAAAAACTTGTCTTCTATTTAAATATAGAAACAAGAGGTCTTGAACCGGTTTAATCCCTGTTCAATGTGAAAAATGAAAATAAATTATCATCAATAATAACAGAAAATTTAAACGAAAATATTACTTTGAGGTGAATTTGGTTTTGTTTGGTCGTTTCAACTGCATTTTGCATTGGACTGTTCTTATGGGTTAGCGATAGAGGGTATTCATAACAAAAATTTGTATGGGGACTCCCTTAACGGTGGAAGATAGAGGGTGGATTTGTTCTGAGTAACTGTTGGAATTGCAGATATTTTGGGAGTTGGTCTTACATTTGACTCTTTTAGGGTCACTTTTGGGGTAGTTAGAGCGGTTGGAGCAAAATTTAAAATAATTTTTTATAGGGGAGCCCCCTTAAGGGGTAGTTATGTTTAAAAAAAATATTGGGAAGGACAATTTATATATATATATATATATATATATATATATATATATAGTTACAAATGTACCGTAGTTACAAATGTACCGTAAATACTTACCACTCATTTTCATGAAAAAGCTTATATCTGCTCAATCACTTGCATTTTTAATATATAAACATATATATAAGTATTTATATTTGCTAACTTTAGCAATACATTTTTTATCTTCAATATATTACTTATTATTATGCTTTATCCTCCAACCCAACATAAGCGGCGAAGCAAAACAGTTAAACAAATTGCAGCTGCGCCGCGCCACTGCTTTGTACGGTATTGCCAGATGCAAATATTTGTAATATTTTAAAAATTTTGTGCGGACATTTTTAAAAACGTTGCTTAGTTATATTTATTGAATTGGTAATACGTCACCGCACCGAATGACGCGTACATTGGCCTTTCACCATTAGGGCGTCCAATGGACGGAATTTGCCCAAAACGATGATGAAAAATATTATTACTTGAGGTCGTCGCCGAAAATCGGAAGAAATATCCATCAATCACATGAAAAAATTAAATTAATTTGACTAACATTTTCGAACTATAAAACATTTCGAATTTTAAAAACAAGTATTTTTCTTTTAATAAAAATGATCGAAATAAAACAAACGAGGTAAACATACGTACATGCACGGTACGGCACACAAGTTGACATAGTCAACTAAACTCTTTTTACAACACACACACGTTGTAAAAGAAATCTATTGATGGCTCTCGATGTGGAGTCTCTTTAGAGGTGGCAAGAGTGAGTTGTATTTTCGTGGGCAATTGTGTGAAGAAAACTTGAAAAGTAAGTAGTTCAGTAGTTCTCATTCGTTTGGGGAGAGCCTGGCCTTATAGAGTTCGGTTTTACTTTCAACAATTGCAGCAACGCTTTCTGAAGAGGGTTGTCACGGACCCGAAATCATGATAAAAGTAGTGTGCAGCCACGAAAATCAATTTCACTTTGTCATTTTGTTAAAAACTTGTCTTCTATTTAAATATAGAAACAAGAGGTCTTGAACCGGTTTAATCCCTGTTCAATGTGAAAAATGAAAATAAATTATCATCAATAATAACAGAAAATTTAAACGAAAATATTACTTTGAGGTGAATTTGGTTTTGTTTGGTCGTTTCAACTGCATTTTGCATTGGACTGTTCTTATGGGTTAGCGATAGAGGGTATTCATAACAAAAATTTGTATGGGGACTCCCTTAACGGTGGAAGATAGAGGGTGGATTTGTTCTGAGTAACTGTTGGAATTGCAGATATTTTGGGAGTTGGTCTTACATTTGACTCTTTTAGGGTCACTTTTGGGGTAGTTAGAGCGGTTGGAGCAAAATTTAAAATAATTTTTTATAGGGGAGCCCCCTTAAGGGGTAGTTATGTTTAAAAAAAATATTGGGAAGGACAATTTATATATATATATATATATATATATATATATATATATATATATATATATATATATATATATATATATATATATATATATATATATATATATATATATATATATATATATATATATATATATATATATATATATATATATATATATATATATATATATATATATATATATATATATATATATATATATATATATATATATATATATATATATATATATATATATATATATATATATATATATATATATATATATATATATATATATTGTGGCGACTATCATATAAATATATCTATGGTTTTCACAAGCATCCGCTTACGGCCTTGTTATCCCTTGTCGTGGTGATGTTAATTGGCCACTATTTCAGTCAAATAGTCATAACTTTCGAACGTTGGGCTTCGTTTAGGTAATATTGAAAAGGTAAAAGGTATTACTATCTTTTAGAAAGAAAAAAACAAAAAATTCCGACCACTAGTTCAGAACTTAACAATTTTCCCCTAGTACCCTCCGACCACCAATCCGAAAATATTCAAACCGCTGCCATTTCGCCCCTTTGCATTTCGGGCATATTTTCATGACATGAGCCAAGAAATTCGCTGGTGAAGTTTGTGAATAACCCTGAATGAAAGAAAAAGTGTACGTCAATAAGCCAAAAGCGATTCAATAGTATAAGGATGAGATAATTCGGCACATTAACGACATTGAACCTCCATTATGTCTCTAAGTCATTAAAAATATGGACCATCGGATAGGGGATATCAGCCAACGACGTCGTGGCGATCATTTGGCCGTTATTTTGTTTCACAAATAATTGCTACACATCCCTCTTTCATAAAAAAATATCATGATAATTCTCTGATAACTTATTGTTTTATTTACAATTAACATTGTTATAACTGTCTCTGGTTCTTTGGAATCTTACTCCAAACAAAAGAATAAGTTTTACCAGATTGTCGGCCTTAGCTGGTATGCTGGCGTTTAGCACGGCTAAGCTCGCCGGATAGGCGTGGTTCTAGCCAACAATCTGGACATGAAGACAGGTACAATAAAACACTTAATCATACCAGACTTTAATTGATATACAAAACGAAACGGAGTAATTATCGACATTACTATAAGGATCCAAATGGTGCTTTTTGTGAAACTAAAATGTTTATTGTTCAAAAAATAAAAACGAAAGGAATAAGCCTCTAAAGGCTTAGTAAAACAAATATTGTTTTTGTGTGCAATTGATGTGCAAATCGGCGGGTTTCGGTGAGCAAAACAAACGGTGCCAAACAAAATTAAATTGCTTTTGTTTAGTGATTAAATCAGAAATGGATTATTAAAATGTAAAATTTCTAAATTTAAACTGACCCAAAAAGAAACAAAATGTAACAAATTAATATGTTAAACTCAAAGAATCTTTGAAAATGAATTCAAAACTTTAATAAAATATAAAACTTTGCCAGCGTTTTAAATTTTAAAATAATTTATTATATTCGAAAATTGGAATTCGCTTTATTCAATGTTGTTCTTAGTTTTGTTAGGGACTTTATTAATTAATTACTCTTGTCACTTTGGTTTTAATGGGAAAATTTTGCATAGACGATTTACGGAAAAAAAATCAATGTTATTGCAAAATTACTTTTATACTGACGACGACAAACGACGCCTTGAATTGAATTCCCACTGTTGGCTATATTTCCCTCTTCCATTGACGATAAATTCCAGAGGAGCCAGGTTGGATACAACTGTCAGGCCTTTATATATCGAATGTATTGGCCCATCTTAATCCTTCGACTTTTGACTCATAAGGCTGTTACTCGGAAATTACGACCCTGCCCTGGTGACTAACACGGCCCAGTTCTTAATGTCATAGTTACCCAGGCCGCTACAAAGGCTGTGCACCAATAGGTAGTGTCGGTTCTAAATGGAACCACTTTGAAAACGATGCAATTCTTACAGGTTAAAATTGGAGCACTCATTGTTGTACTCTAGCCTCGGCCTACTTTGGAAACCTCCTCAATTGCTTCATTGCATATGTATGCTTTCGTATAAACAAACAGAAAACGAAATTCCCCTACTTGCTATGAGAGGCTCTGCCGCTTGGAGCATTACAAAGCTTAGCATTCGTTCAAAAAGTTCAGAAGTTCAAAAAAAAAACTTCCAAACCCTCTATGAAGTCAAATGCTAAAACAAGTCTCACTTACGGTCTCAAATGTTTTCCGTGATAAACTCCTAATGTTTTGCCTTGGAAATCTTCTCTTCGTAAAGGCTATTTCCCACAGGTCGCACTATATGGCACTTAAAAAATTTTCTGCCCAACTTTGCGTTGAAATTATTTTTGAAATCGCTCTGCTGGAAACTTCGGCGATAAACCTCTTGACCAGGAATGAACCTTACTGTACGGCTACGCATGTTATACTTTTTCTCATTTTTATAAGAGAACACTCTATCTCATTTTGGTCAGTACCAATATACGAACGTATGGCTGACAGTATAGATTGATTTACCCGTTCTGAGGCATTGGCCTGTGGTGAATGCGTGGCTGTCCTCATATGGGAAATTCCGAAGTTTTTGATGACGTCGGCGAACTCTTTACTGGTAAATTGTGTTCGGTTGTCTGATACCAACGTCTCCAGGGCTCCAAACGTATGGAAGACTTCAGAAATTAAAAACTTTATTACATTTTTAGTGCTGGCTTTAGGAAGAGCCTTAAGGATAAATTTTTGTCAAGTGGTCTAGCACGATAAAAATATAGGCGTTGCCATTTTTCGTGCACGGGTACGGACCTTAAAATCCAGAATCTGCGCATTTATATTCGACCAATAAATATATTCTTTTACTCTTTTCAAAGTTTTGTGGAACCCTTCATGAGAAAACAGGGGCGGACAGTGAGCTTTTGTAATAATATCGCTAGTAAGTGAAGATGGTACCCACAACTTCCAAGCGAGATCCTGTTTAATTACAATGACATCATAATGTTGTGTTCTTTTGTACACGAAGTCATCAACTATTCTCAGGTCGCGTAAACGAGTAGAATTCTCTTCGATATGGGCAATTAAATCAAGAAATTCACCAGTTTAAAAAGCAACTGATCCTAAGTCCACATAGCTGTGTAGGTCGGTTACTACTTCTTCCATATCGTACCGAGATAGGGTGACGGGCACTATATTTTGGCTTCCTTGACGGTGCTCTATATCAAAGGCATAAGACTGAAGATGCAAACTCCACCTTGCCACCCTTCCGCTTAGATCTTTATGGGACATTAACCACTTAAGGCTACTGTGGTTGGTGATAACAGTGAATGCCATCAACTCTATATATGATCTTAACTTCTTAATGGCCATCACCACCGCCAAGCACTCCCTCTCTGTCACTGAATAATTCCTCTGAGCCGAAATTAGCTTGTGTAAAAAGTATGCAATGGGATGTCCCCCTCCAGACTCATCCCTCTGAAACAGAACAGCGCCAATCCTTATGTCAGAAGCATCACACTAAACATAAAAATATTTCGTAAAGTTAGGATGCGAAATGATAGGACTGGTTATGAGTACGCGTTTTTACTTTTCAAATGCTACCTTGGCCTCCTCTAAAAGACAGATCTGTTTACGCTTTTTTAAGGTCTTGAAGATGGGAGCAGCAAGGGTGGCGTAGTCGGCTATGAACCACCTATACCACCCTGTTGCTCCTGACTTGTTCTCGGGTTTTCGGAAATGAAAATTTATCCAGAACATGGATTTTGCAACATTGATTGTAAGTCGTGCTTCTGCCAGACAATCAGCAACTCTCTCAAGCAATCCCATGTGAGTGTCGAAATCTGGCGAGACAATCAATAGGTCGTCTAGATTGACGAAGACTCGATCACGAAGTGCTGCGGGAATTACTCTATCCATTAACCGACATACCGTACCGAGTACCGTAAATTGATAAAGCGGTCTTCCTGGCACCGTAAATGCAGTCTTCTCTCTACTAGATTGATCTAGTGGAAGATCGACACTGGAAATATAAAACGTGTCCCCTAACCGACTGAGCAGACCCTCAATGTGAGGTAATGGATACGCAACCTTGACTGTAAGCGCGTTGAGTTTACGAGCGTAAAGGCACAACCGGTTCTTCTCGTCATTTCAAAGTAAAGTAACCGGGTGACTCCACGGGCTCTCGCTTACTTCAATAACCCCTAGATCAAGCATTCGGCCCAGCTCCGCATACATAAGACACAGGATAGCGCCGATCTTTCACGGGCACGGCGTCTCTCTTTTCTATTGTATGGACCTCAGCTTTAGTCTTTCCAAGTCCTTTTCCAAGCGTTTCCGCTGAAGGTCTGAGATAAAATGCATCTTAACATCATCGGTCATCTTATCGGCTTCCTCGCAGAGACCTACATTGTTGGTGGACAACCCATTAACATCGGCAAAAAGCCGAAAACATCTCATAAAGTCCACCATCAAAACAGTTCGCGACTCAGCGAAGGGACAAGATAGAAGGTTGAGGCAGTTTGTTGAACGTTATATTGGCGCGGACCTTGCCAACTATTCTGTGGGGACTGCCATCTGCTGTCTTAATGAAGGGATACAAATTGGTTATTTTTAAAACCGCTTTCGCAAAAAAAATCCAAGCAATTCTTACCTATGCACGAAACCGTCGCGCCACTATCCAATAAGCCCTCGATCTGTTGGCCGTTTATAGACAACTTGGTGTATAACCGCGTATCGTCTGTCTCATACAATGCTGCTGAGGCTATTTCCTGCCTTAAGCGTTTTCTCCTCTTGTTCCTCTCCCTCGCCTTCATCACTCGACTCGACACCTGTCCAAAAATTCTTTCCCTTGCTTATTTGTACTCCTTTATTCGGACATGTAAAGGTCTTATGTCCCTAAAAATCGGTTTTGCACTCTTTTCTGATTTTAGTCTCCGATAGACTTAAATCTTTTACTGGGTCTACACCGGAGTCGACTTGGTCTCCCCAGTTTGAGACGAGCCACTCTGCCGGTTTCTCTGACACCTAGGACAAAATGGAGTCGCTACTCCTTCCTTACCGCACTTGTAACAGAAATATTTACGCGGCTTGTTGCTGTCAACCCACCTATTAACTTCGCATCCGCAATTTCAGCATTTGTAGCGGGTTTAATCCCGAATGGCATCTATCTCCAAGTCTTGCCACACGCCCTCCTCCTCCCAGGCGATCTCATGCACGAAAAAAACATTTGGGTAAGCAATGGTATCAGGTTGCCCCTCATAATCTCTACCATCTCGTGCTCGACATAAGGAGACCACTACTGATACCGCAACTTTATAACGGCACTATACAAATCTTCAAACGTCTCTTGTGGAAGCTGGCGGCGGTATAGAATGCGCATCAGTATCTGGAATTTATTTCCCAATGGTGGTACTGCGTTAGCAACGCACTCTCGATATCTCCCCATAAGCGAAATTGGACAAACTTGCGATGGTTCCAATACCAATCAAGATCAGCTTTCTCAAGCAGTTACTGAAATCGGGTAATAAATTCTTCTTCTGGGCAGTTATAGTCTCGCTTCAGTTCACCAACTCGAAAGATGAATTCCTGTACTGTCATTGTCTTATCTGTGCCGTCAAATTTCACACCCCATTTAGCCAGACTGTATCCTCCGGGTGCCTCAGAACGCTGACTAGGCAGCGTTCTGAGGCTTCTCCCGCGATGGCGGTTGCTAGACATGAGAAGAGTTCTGGCCATATATCGGACGAGGCGGAGGCGCACTTAACCCTGAATTGGGAATGTCAAAGAACTTCTGCCTCTCAGACGTTGGTGTTGGAGTAACATCATGTTCGAAGCCGGAATGTGGCCTTGCGGGTGCTTGCTGCTTAGACGCTGCACGATATCCTCTTGGTGGCTGCAAAACGTTCTGAGGTAGTGCCCACGGCCTACTCGCCTACAAAGCTGATCCCTGAATATTGTGCTCTGGCTCAAATGGAGGCAAACTTAGATTTGGCGCGCTATTTTCGGTTATCGATCTCTTGGTGGCCTCTACAAGAGCTGGTAATAATCGTTGAAAACACTCTTCTTGTTCTCTTCTAAGCTGTATGTGAGCCAAACCCAACGCTGAATTGATGATCTCGTGCATCCCGCTGGTGATTACCTCCCGTCCCTCCTGCTGCTCTGGTCTATTTGCCTGGAATTCGCAGCGAATATTTAGCGTTGTCAGGCTGCTTTAATCTGGTGACGGAATTGTGGTGGATGTGTGACTAAGCTCGCCGGATGGGCGCGGTTCTTGCCAACAATCTGGACATGAAGACATGTACAATAAAACACTTAATCATAACAGACATTAATTGATATAAAACACGCAAAGAAATTAAATACCCTCCCTCTTGGAGTCGGAAACCAAACTCCAACGTGATACCTCCAATTATCCCATCTCCAATACCTCTACTTACCCTTGCCTTTTATAAACTAGAAGTTCATATTAAAAAGTTTTCTCTTAATTTAGTTTTACAAACGAATCCATTTATTTTAAGATACAATTTTCATTAATATTCAAAAAAACTAAAAGTAAACTCACATAATTTGAACAAATTGTTTAAACCATATTTTAATTTTACTATCCAAAAAAATGAAAAAGTGTAATTATGAATTGAAAAAAAAGATGTTTTAGAAAATTATTTTTCTTTTAATTTTAGCCTCGTGACGGCAACTCTGGAGTAGCTGATGAATTTGTGTGGTATGTTGGAAGTCCGCAGTAAGCACTGTTGTTCAATGTAAGTATGGCGTAACTTTGCCGTCCGTCTCGTCCGGTTTATAATTTAACATATAGGTCTTTATTCCGAAAAAGAGAACAGATGTTTTTTTTCTGGAAAAATAAATAGGGGTGAATTTCCCTGCCTAACTCAAGATTTTCCTAGGCTTAAGCTCAACCCTAACGAAACTTTACGTTAGGTTTTACTGTTAGGTTTTACTGTCACGTATACTCTGCTGCGGTGCTCGGTGGACTGGTCTCAGTTGGTGGCGGAGATAGCGGAAATTTTTATAGTTTTATATGTTGATTTTATGTTTTATATGTTGATATTGATACACTTGTTAAAATATTTGTTTGTCGACAAATTTTGTCGCTTCATGTATTATTGTTTTTTTGTGCGTTTGCTGACTGTCGTATGTTTTTAAATATAACTTTAAATAAAAACATTACGTATTGTCGCCAGACCAACATTCTTTTCCGGGATTCAAATTCAAAGAGGAGGGAAAAAGAAGTTTCCATTTTTTTCTCAAAAACTTCTTGTTTTCACTCTTCCTAATTTTCTTTTTGTTTATTTTATTTTTACCCCTCTACAGCTGTTTGAAAAGTGCTGCCAAGTTTAAAACATTGCTTTCGCTTCTTGTTATTTTTGGGCTAACGCTTATAAGCGCACATGACAACATCTTGCGTTATAGTTGGACAACACTTTCTTTATATGTGACGCGCAAAATAGAAAGGGGCCTAAGGATAAAAACCAGTTTTGTTCAGGAGAGCCATTTTAAAGATTAGGTCCCATTCTATTTGCGCTTAGAATCGTCGACTTCACTTTCATAAAACGCGCATATCTCTGGGAGGGAACACTTTTGGGCATGGGATCGGTCTCATTCGATGCTCAGATGTTGTCCACATCAAAAAAAAGAAAAAAATGAAAATTGATTTTTTTACCCTTAGGTCCCTTTCTCTATGCGCTGTCACATATCCACAATATATGTGACAGCCGTCCGTCCGCGTGTCTGTTGACAGCACAGTAGCGGTCAAACGAATCAACCTATGATCCTGAAATTTCGCATGATCATGGCTTATGACCATATAAATCCGATCAATTTAACAGAAATGTGTGTTTACTGGTTACTGCTCATACTTTAGATTTGTATACTTCGAAAAGGAAAAGCATAATTACTCTCTTGTCGCTAATGTCAGTACAAGATAGGCTGAATAACTTCAAAAATATAAATACGTAATTTAATTGCGAATAGCTTAAAACTTATTCGATTAAATTTCAAAATATTTCCCGAGATATAAAAAAGACCTGAAAAAAACTCTATTCGTTACGCTCCATGTCAAATTTGGTAGAAATCCGATGTAGTATGCGACTTCTCAAGCTGGATCAGGCCATGAGAAGTGTGACATAGTGCGTCAGGGATTTTGAACTTTGGTCCAAATATCGAAAGGGTATGTCAATATATAAAACTGTACAACAAATTAAAGTAAAATTCCTAGTGTTGTTATTACAATTTTAATATAAAAATTTCAGAAATTTAGTATTTTTCTGAATTATTTAAAGTTTTACTATATCTCGAAAACGACTTGATATTTTAATTTTTTTCTAATTTTTAAAAATCATTAAGTGAGAAAACTTAAAATCAGAAAATAGACTACATAAAAACATAAAAATATTTATAAAAAGTAATTTTGATCTCGGTATGTTTATTTGTAATTCTTGCCGCACGGCTATGTATAAGAAAAAATGGATTTATCCTTTTTTGCTGTTTTTCTATACGCGATTAGCCGGAAAAACAACAAAAATTAAATTATTCCCGAATATTACAAGCAAAAGACAATAACAACAATGAGCAAAGCGTCGGAAACATAAAGAAGAAGCAAAAGTTATTCGTTTAATTTGCGTAAATGTTACCAAATATTAATAAAGAAGAACAAAAAAAGTGAAACAGTTGTAAACTGTGCATTTGTGCTTTAAGTGTAAAGGTTGTCTTACTGAAAACGGTGTAACTCAGAAACTACTGAGAATAGTTATTTTTTTC
Organism: Hydrotaea diabolus; assembly: GCA_963513945.1. NCBI lineage: Eukaryota > Metazoa > Arthropoda > Insecta > Diptera > Muscidae > Hydrotaea > Hydrotaea diabolus. The sequence goes on from OY740716.1 coordinate 91,914,380, forward strand.
TGTTTCTGAAAGATAGTTTAATGACCTAAATTCTCTAAAATAATTGATTATTTTTCTTTCTCGTGGTGTTTATTTATAATGCGATTGTGTTATTTAAACTGCATTTTCTAATTTTTTTTTCAGTGTAGGCTTACTACTCTGGCGAGAAACTCAAATCAAGAGGGACCTTTGTGTGGTAGCATTTCGAAACCGTAGACCGACACGGATCAATTTCACCAGAGATATTTGTCGCTTGCTGGTTACGCATAATGGTAAGTTTTGTTAGATTTGGGTGTAATATGTGGCTTTTAGAGCTGTAGAAATCGGGAAGCACTTTAGTATGGGAGCTAAACGAAAATATGGATATATGTGTTCTAGTTTCACCACAGTTAATTATTGGTCGCCCATAACATATCATGCGAAATTAGGACGCAATTGGGTGTTGGGAGGGACATTTAAGTTTAAGTAATTCTCCGTCCGAAATTTGGTCGAAAATGGATACATGTGGTGTTTAGAGCTGTTGGTTTTAAATAGGAAAAAACTTATGTACGACCACAAAATTTGGACCCATGTGGACCAAACTTTAAGAGCTTACCAAGTTTCATCGAAATCGGTTCATCACTGCGACCTGTACTTTGATAACAATGGTAGATGAATTTAGGGACGGACAGGTGGAAGGAGAGATGGTGGGACTTTGCTCAATGGAATCAAATAGTGATTTTGTATCTATTGGTGTCTGAAGGTGTTGCAAACATAAGCACTAAACCGCAATACATTGTACCTCAGTGTGAAGTAGGTATAAATACATATATTAAAATTCACTTACAATGTGTGTTATATGGCCGCTTAGATAGAATCAGAAATAACATAGTATATGCGATATAAAAAGTTCATCAACTTCCATTAAGTGAGGTAAAATTTTCATCAAATGTATGTACGAAATTCTTGTATAATGAAAAGGTTTTCATCCAAAGAAAGAAAGGTTTTGTAACTTTCGTGATCCCTTTTTATACCATCCAACGATCCATCCATGTCCGTCACGATTGCGGTCAACGAACAACCTAGCATCCTGACATTTTGCATGAAGATAGCTTATGGTCATAAGCTGTTGGGATTGTAAATGAGCGAAATCGACCCAGGGGGAAAGCTTCCCTTTAAAGGACTAAAAGTACCTACCTAACTATTTTCGTAACAAGACATAATAATGATACTTTTGATACTAGGGAGAACTCAAAAGATATTGGTTTTTCTGTATATTGGTATGTCAAATACTTCTTCACTAGAACAGTTTCACATTGCTGAACTTAACATACACGCCGGAAGTGTTAGTATCGCAAAGCAACCCCGACTGTCATTTAATACTCTTAGTATTCCTAATAAATACACATGCAATTAACATGTATTTAGTTCATTGTTCCAGAACGACTCAGCTTTTCTGTTGCGATTAGAAAACAGACTGCACCTTGCCAATCAGTATGAAATTAATACTCGTAACAATAAGGGGTTCAACCACCACGGTTGCCGCACATCTACGAGCATTGCATAAACGAATATGATGGGCGCAGTGCAATTGACAAAGTGTTTAAGCGCAAGCACGCACATTAGGGTAAGTTTTATTGCACCGTTTGTGCGGCTCATTGTTGGGTGTGAGTTTGCATAACATTCTAATATGTACTGCAACAGTCCGTCTGGTCCCCGCGGTCTTCGTCCGCAAAGCAAGCAAACGCCCAGCCCGTTTTATGGATCCGACCATGCTGTTTCGAATTAAATATCTAAACACATTATGCAGAAATGTCAAGCACATATTCAAAGTTCCGGCACAGGGCAGGCGTATCTATGAGTGAGGCTACATGCTTCAGCAATTCTAGAATATTGGTGGTTCCCAAAAGTTTTTCCTGGACTCTATTCAGCAATTTGACAATTTAACGATGACAGGTGATATAAAAAGAAATGGATTTAGGAGTGAGGCTACATGCTTCAGCAAATATATAAGATATGAGTTTTCCAAATGCAAATTGTTGAGATTTTCCTGAACGGTGCTAGATATCTTGAAATTAATTTTAAAAATCTGTTTAAATTTAATAGAGTTTTCAAGAAGAATTGTGAAATAAAACATTCCACTGAAACTAAACTGCTATTGTTCAAAACGAGCATATGCTCAATAATGTATAAGCTTTTTATAACTTGCCTTAGCATTTCCTAATGGTCCTAAAGAAAATGAAAATATTAGAAAGACTGATTATAAAACACTTTAAAGAAACCATTAGAAACTATCACCAAACAGTAGTCGAATCGGTTCCTGTAGAACAAGTAACACATAGTTTCTATTAGAATGCATTCGAGAGTGCGGTTAAATTTACAGAGCCCATGATTTCTCGATGGTGACGAAAAGATTGACCTATACACGAGTAGCGACAAGTAGTTACGTATACAATGTACATAACCTTTTCCAATTTGAATTTTTGTATCGGAATCCCCCGAATTTTAAAACGGTAAAAGTACGAACACGTCGTTAAAAACTAGAGCCGGGCATGGTCGACTATATTATACCCTGCACTTCTGGATCTTTACGGAGTCCGTACATGTGTTGTGTACAAAAAACAGGGGTTTACGGAAAACCTTTTGGGTTTTGTGGTATAAAATTAAAAATTAAACTAGTAAAATATCTAAAGCCGAAAGTGACCGACTGAATTATACCGTCTTCTTCTGGATGTGCAGAAAAGCCAATTGAAAACAGGTTTTTGTATCCTTTAAACGGGCTACAAATTAACCTAGATCTTAAAAAGTAGGTCATTACTAAGTTTGTGCGAAAATTTTATTGTTTTTGTGTGTCTATGTTAAAATAGGTCAGGTTGTTACCAATTTTCTTAAAGTCAACCGCCTGCGTCCTTTGTACAATAACCTTACTTCTGCAAAATGTCATGAAGATCTGGCAGCAACTTCGACCTGTTTTTTGAAACAAGCTTTAGATAGACAGCGGCGGAAGGACAGACAGATATAGTTAAATTAAGTCAACTAGTGAATCAAAAGGAACACTTAAAGATTGGGTATTCTAAAATATTTTTGGAACGAATTTCGTACGTGCAAATTTGTCGGGCTTAAGCTATTTCTAAGAAACCGACAGTCGGGTTTGGACATAAATACCGGAATGTCGGTTTATGGTTTTTGACACTCTAAATATGTGGCTTGTACAGCTTAAACTTGAAATCAGATTAACATTAATGTCGGAGCTATATCTTAATCTGAACCAATTAAGCCCTCCAATTCGTTGACAAAAATTCGGCCCAATAGGAATTGAGGCGACAGCACAATCCAGATCTCTTCTGAGCCAGAAACACGCGCGTCTATTGAGGTAGCGTCTTCTCCCCTGGTGAAATCTTCGGGGGATGTTTCCCAATTACTACATTTACACTATATCTGGACACAGCCGTTGCGACTTCAACGGCGTGACCTGTCTGATTGTTTGGATCCCTTCTAGATAATGAAGGTCATACCTGATAGACAGAGGTATCCTGTCCATAAGAGGGTAGTTGGGATAACTAATACACGTAGATGATTCTCAGAACGCATGAAGAGACACCCTGTTGAGGTTCTTAGGGCGGCATTCTGGCAGCTCTGAATTTTCTTCAACTGCGTTATATCCAGAGCTCACCGGGGATGCGTAGTTCGCTACAGACTAGCCTATCGCTTTGTAAGAGGTCAACAAGGTTTCTTTGTCAGCTCCCCAATAACTGCCGGAAAGTGACTTGAGGCCCTTGTTCCTACTCTTCGACTTATCGCTGTTACAGCATATATATATGATCGAAAAAGGTTCTATAATGTGACCCAAGGAGTTAAGGGTAGTTGGTCGTGGGATTTTGACCTCATCGACTTTCACATTTAGAGACAAACGAACCACTGCGATCCGTACAGTAAGCAGTGTGGTTCAAAATTTGGAGGCTGATATTTGCATATTCCTCACAGAGAAGAAGTGTGTAACAATGAGGCAATAGTTATTTTAATCGTAGATATCTTTCAGTATAGATCCTAACGCCAGATTTGTACAATCATCAGAGTACGACACAATTTCAACGTAGTCTGATGGTGCAGGAATTTCAGTGAGATAGATGTGTAACAGTGCGGAAAATATCATCCCGCTCTTGGGAACTCCCTGTTTAACTCTACAGTGATTTGCCTTCCCATCTTCAAATTCTTCATATTACTGGTGCTTATAGATATAGTTTGCGAACCAACGTTTCAAACTAGGCGGAAAGAACGTATATGCGATGTCTTCGAACAGAGTAGCATGATTGGCCTTGGTAGGGTGAAGAACGACAAAAACCGTCTTATGGTATTGGCAAATTTGCCAACGGTAAATTGTGCTAGTGCTTATTGGACTGGGAGAGCGCAGATACGACGCAATACTCTCCTTTTCGCCTTAGCGCTCACTGGGTGCTCAATAAAAAGTCGATTAAATTAACTCGAGCACCGTAGTGAAATCTGTCAATGTTTTGTCACCAAACGTGACTGCTGGCTAATCATCCACTCTTTTAGGGCTTAAGATCGATTTGAGCAGCCTACTGATCTCAGAGTTGAGATCCCTAGTTCTAGAGTCGGTAGGGATTGATTGACAAATGTTTTCACAGTCATCAGGGGTCCCACTGAATCTGCTGACAACATTTGGTCGTATCTCGGGCATTCGACCAGCAGGAATATGGCGTGCGGTTGCTGCGGTGATGATGGCCCGGAACTTCTTCTCGGCTTTCTGAACATCCGAGGTAATGGGTAGATCAGTAAGCTGCAGTTGGTTGCTTCTCATAAGATATCCTAATCAGCCTTCTTTTGATTAATATACGTACGGCGTTCAGGGCTTAGGAAGTTAGAAAGTCTGTTGATCGAGGGGATTATGGAAAGGTGGTCCGATTCCAACGATATGGCGGGATGCCATGTGACGTCGTTGATCAGGCCAGGCGATGCCATGGTAATATCTGTCGAACTATGGCAATCTCACTTATGACGCCGGACCCAGCTACCAACCTGCGGGATGTATTTGTTGTACAGGAAAGAAAGTCCCCCACCTTCACTTTGTGTGCGATTACTACGTAACACGTAGTATCCATCCCAACTATGCAGACAGCTGGTGGCATTCAGAGTTGTTTCCTGGATCGCAGCGACCATGAAGTTTCTTCAACTCATAAATGCTATTATCTCACATATTTTGTTGCGCAGACTATTGCAGTCAGGAGTGGCACCGGCAAGCTATGGTGGTCATTGACGACGATGAAGGTGTAGACGGCGATGATGACTCCAAATCTTAGTGCGGAAGCAAGAGTTAACGAAGTCCGTTTCGCAATTCTCCCTGACGTGGTTTAGACCTGAGCCTGAAGCAACGTTACACCTTACAGACAGAGAGAAACCGATGTCCGTGGTTTTGTTCGATCCCGGATCGGACCAGTAATATCCGGAGAAAACATAACAGAAGTGCTGCTCAGATGAGGAAAAAACTGAAAATAAAAAAAAATATTGTTCCGGTGACTGCTCTTGTCAAGGAGCGTTTGTTTACATAATTGCTTTGTTGGGTCATATGTTTTCAAGAAAATAGTTACAGGTTTGGAATTTCTATATCACTCTACTCATCGACAATTATTGTGAACTGGTCATTTTGTCACAAAAAAATAAACTTTTGAATGAATTAAATTTATTTGTCTTGTATCCCTTTTTAACAGAAAATATAAAACTTCACCGTTACATTCGGTTACTTGTATTGCGTACAATAACCCTAAAACATTATTTCTAATAGACTCTCCCAGTATAAGATATGGACAGTTTTTTACTTATTGTGTTATGGTTACTTTGGGCCGAATCTTAATTTTGTGAGAATGTCGCAGGTGGTGTTTTAGTTACAGACTTTTTTGTTTCAGAACAACAACATTAAAACTGGCAGTACTGCAATGACCCCATTCAAATGAAAGATGATGTTGGACAGAGCCCCAGAAGAAAAATACAGAAACGATGAAAAGCGGTTTGACATACTACAAACTGTTGATGATGACGACATGGTTAGTGAAAGTGGCGAAGAAGAAGAATGATTACAAAGTTGTAATACCCCCTATCGTAGTTGATTCTGCATATTACATTCCTGCTGTATTTATCCTTATTGGTTCTTAATTCGAATTAAAAAATGTCTGTCGGCACCAAAATAATATCTTTATCAATGACCCTGTTTGGCCTTGCGAAGAGTAAGCTTAACAAAGCCAGTTCTGCGTTCTATACCCATGAATGTAAGGACACTAAAATGTTTAAACTAGTTCTATAGGTATATAGACCTCCAAAAGCAGATTAACGAGATATAAGAAGAACTTTAAAATGGATACTACAACAACGTAAGCAGCAGTAAAGAAATTACAACTTCTTGAGTTTCTGAGGATGATGCGTTATATATACAAGATTTGGATCGAACGCAATAATCAAAATCACAGGTGTTAAAAAATTGTGCGCTGTACAGCCATGGAGCTCGAAATTTGCTTTGTATTGCATTTTGTGGATACCATGATCTTGCCAAGTAAATAACACCCTGCGTGGGATTCCCGCAACTTACAAATGTTTCAACTGCATCAAGAAAAAATTTAAAAAATACTAGCGATAAAGCAGATAATCCCTGCTGTTCCGGCACCAACCCAGCAAAAAACCTGCTGACAAAGAAGCACTAAAGTATATAAAGAATTGGGGTACCAGCGCTTACCAGACTAGTGAATTCATTAATGATTTTGTAAGGCAATGTCACACGAATCTGCGCTTACCTTATGCCGTCTTACACCGCTCTGGTAAGCCCAAAAAATCCTGCATGATGCAATAAACGACTCGGAGCGCTCCAGTCATTAAGGTTTAGAACTCGCATCTTTAGTGTAACGAAGAATTTTCGTAACTGCGCTTACATTACTGTACTAAATCGTTCGATGTTCTGCGTTTTAAATGAAAGGTTCAAAAATGATTCCATACCCTAAATTTTTATTAAGATATGGAAGCAGACTTAATATTTTTTTACTTCATTTTTAAAAACATTTATTTCTTGTTTATAATGTAATTCATACAGACAAAGAACAAAATTAATTTTTAAATAAGAGAACTAAAATAAAACTCGAATTCAGAATGTTTAAGGTTAAGTTTAACAGAAAAAAAAATAGATAAGAACATTGGTTAAATTAACACACGCTTTCTTATTTGAAAAACGATGTTAATCAAAACGAACTCAACAGAAAAAATTAAATAGGATATTAATTTTTTGTTTTTTAATTTTTTTTTTCACATTTTCTTATTTGAAAAGGGTAATTAATTTTTGTTTTTTACTTTTTTTCGACTCAAAACGAACTCAACAGAAAAAATATATTAATTTATTGCTTTTCGTCGGATTAAAATGAATTCATTGGAAAAAAAATTAAAATTATGTATAACTCGATAAGAAAATTGGTTACGAAAGGATATTAAAGCTTTTCATATTGCTCGAGAACGTACAAATACGTACATAATCTATATATATACTATAAGGTATCTACGTTTAAAAGAATATTTATACTTTCTGTACTAAATTTAAATAAAAATATGAGATTTCATCTTAAAATTCAGTCATCAACAGTTTCTTCCTCAGAGCTTTCGAAAAAAAATTCTGTTCTATCTGCTGAGTTTTTGTAGTAAGAATTTTTTACCATGCGAATGCTTTTTCCAAAGTGTTTAAAAAATGTTTCTGTATTTCCAAAATCACCAACGACAGCTTCTATTTAAGAAAATAAAAAGACAAATTTTAATATGTGTGATATAATGATATAACATAAAATAATATTATATATATATATATATATATATATATATATATATATATATATATATATATATATATATATATATATATATATATATATATATATATATATATATATATATATATATATATATATATATATATATATATATATATATATAGCTTTCATAAATTTTGGATAGTTTAGCAGCCTCTTCTTCCGTTGAACTCCTTTAATATTGTACTCTAAGAGAAGAGGTATTTCAATTAAATTTTGTAGGCTCTTCTGCGGATCATTATGTCCGATTATATATTTAATAGTACTTATCTTATATAAATTAAAAGTAGAGCATTTAATAATATATTACCATTGCATGTGTGGTGTTCTCGTTTATTTCTTTTTCAATTTCATAAATTTGAAGAGTTTATTTGAAAATCATCTCCAAATGGAATACTTGGTGTTTCTGCATTAGAAAAAAATTCTGCTCCTCCAAAAGTTTTTCTATTAATCACAGGTTCTAAAACGTCGACATTTTCTTGTTTCGATTTTTTTATTAAGCTATATTGTTGTCTTTTACCAATTTTTCTTTTTTATGCAAATTGTTCATTATTACTGTCAAATATTGAACTATTTTATGTTAAAACAGAATGCGAAACAAAAATACATAGCGAAACAATTTCATCACAAAGCAAGCGTCTTACATTTGTATATTTTCCACGAACATACAACAACACAACAAACACTAACGGCCGTATGCAAAAAAAACTTAAAAGAGGTTAATAAACCATTATTAGACAAAATCACTGAAAAGTGTATGCAAAAACATAAATTAGCGTTAAAAACCTCTTATAAGCCTCCTATAAGTCTGAAAAAGTTATAGTGCACTTTACCCTACTATAAACCTTTTTCAAGTTGACAGTTTGTCATTTTGACAGAAAATATTGTTTGTTTACGTTGAAATAATTGCAGAAACACAACATTTAAATAATTTAAAATAAAAAAGTAATAAAAGAAAGATAAAATGGAAGCATTAAATGGAATTATACGAATTGGTAAGTACAGCAATTGTTATTAAGTGAAATTAATTAAATATACATTTGACATTTTCAGATACCTTAGCACGGCTTGCAAACTTAAGTTCCCGAAGGATATACAAAGAAAGAGCCAATCCATTTTCTCTTTCAGATCATCAGTTCAAGCTGAAATATCGGTTTTCAAAATCAAGCGTTAGAAAAATTGTGGAGTTAATTAAGGATGACATCGCTGTGGACAAGAGAGGATGTGGAACTCCCGCTGAGCTTCAGGTTTTGATTGCGTTACGTTGCTGGGGTCGTGGAGAGGTATTCATTCATTCATTGTAACTTTTTTGATTAATAAGAAATTTAAACATATTAATAGTATCAAGACGACGCCGCTGACCTCCATGGTCTTACGCAATCATCAGTGTCGAGAATTTGTGCAAGAGTTGCAAGAGGTTTAGCTCGTCACGGTAAAGACAAAATTAAAATGCCAGCATCTCTCGAGGAAGAAGCAAGATTAATGGGAGATTTCGAAGCTATTCGGAACTTTCCAGGCGTTATCGGAGCTATTGATGGCACTCACATCAGAATTAAAAAAAACCGGCGGAGAACAGGCACAATGTTATATCAACAGAAAGGGTTATTATTCCCTGAATGTACAGGTAAACTTTTTTCAAAGTAAACATAACCTTTTTTTGAAAAATTTATTTTATTATTTTTTGCAGGTAATTTGTGATGCTCAGTTAAAAATACGAGATATAGTGGCAAGGTGAAGGGGTAGTACCCACGACTGTCGCATTTTTAACGAATCCAGAATTAAAGAGCGTTTTGAAAATGGCGAATTTAAAGGACGCTTACTTGGCGACTCGGGATATAAACTCACGCCTTATTTGTATACACCATTACTTCACCCACAGAACGAAAAAGAAGAAAAATATAATGTAGCTCATATAGCTACATGGAATACCGTTGAGAGATGTTTTGGTGTATGGAAACAACGATTCCGATGCTTGCTAAAGGGAATGACTGTCCACATTTCGAATGTAAAAACTGTTATTGTTGCAGTAGTGATGTACATAAAATGTAAACACATTCGAAATTCGAATACCATGTACCCATTAAGGCCGATAGGGTATTGAATAGGTAATCTAATTTTCTTTTCGGTTTATTATTTCTGACAGTATCAAATGAAATAGTTATAACTGATAATTATTTACATTAATAACTAATTTTTATTGAAAAAAACAACATAAAAACAAATTCATATTTGATTACCAAATACCAAAAATCAATTACAATTCGATTACCTATTGACATAAATACATAACTTATACACAGCATTGCCAGGTCAAAACAAAATCATTCTCATAAACCTTCAGCAACTAAAAGACTCTTAATAAACGTTTTTGCATACCATTTCTTAATAAACGTTTATTAGGCTTAAAGTACTTTTTAGCTAAAGTACACTTTAAGTCCACATTAAAGATTTATTTTGCATAAGACTGTAAATATTTAAAAGTTCCAATATTTACTTATTGCAATTTTGCAGTATACACACAATAAACCGTATACACACAATAGTTTATGCGAACTATCATAAATCACCCGTACTCGATTATGTCAACACGTGAACTGAATTTATCTATTTGAGAAAAAAAACAATATCATCGAATGCAAAGAGAGTATGTACAGAAGAGGGAATTTGGTTCTCTTTTAGGAGATATTATTTAAAAACAGGAAGGGTTAAAAAATGTTAACCAAACCAGGCACACAAAGAGGCATACATATCCTCTTCTAATTATACTCTTTTTGGTCGACACATTTATTTGGTCGGCAAAGATCGTAAAGACATCGGGTATGCTTGTATATGAACAAGTCATGTCTTCGATTACCTGACACCAGATGCGGCATTAATGATATCATCTCTTTAGTGTTGCGCTTGTAATTACAGCATACCGTATGCTAAGAATAATTTTAGTGCTTCCAATTTTTGAAAATTTTCTGCTGGGAAGGATACTTGCCTACTCGTCAAAAACTAAACAGCAAATCTCGAATGCAGAATCGATACGTTCACGAAGTAGGGAGAAACCTCTAGAGATTACCCTTACTTAAACAGATCTGATACTTACGTTCCCCCCGAGCATAAAACAATTTCATCTGGAAATAGCTTCGCCAATGCAATTAAATTTTGTACGCGACAAAACTTTAGAACTGGTGACCTTTTCTCAATCGATGAATTGTTCCAATTTTTCTAGAGCGCTGTCAGATCTACTCAAATGTAGATCAAAAATGAAACAAATTAATTTCATTTTGACCTTGCTGAAACATGCGATATAATCAACTAACTCCTTGTCTTCGATTAATGTATTGGGATATCCTAGGTATAACAACATCTGCTCAGGCAATGGAACTACAACGTTTAGTAAAGCATTAGTCCATCGATGTTATTCTTTTTAAAGGAAATATTTTTAAACCAAATCATAAATTATATATCACCGGATACAAAGTATATGTGACGCGCAAAATAGAAAGGGACCTATGGGTAAAAACCAGTTTTGTTCAGGAGAGCCATTTCAAAGATTTAAATACGTGTACTTTGGTGTACCATCACTTTCATAAAACGCGCATATCTCTGGGAAGGAACACTTTTGGGGCATGGGATCGGTCTCATTCAACGCTCAGATGTTGTCCACATCAAAAAAAAAGTGAAAAGTTGATGAAAAGTTTTGTTCAGGAGAGCCATTTTAAAGATTTCAATACGCGCATATTTTTGGGAGGGAACACTTTTGGGGCATGGAATCGGTCTCATTCGATGCTCAGATGTTGTCCACATCAAAAAATGAAAAAAAAAAAACAAAAATTGATTTTTTTTACCCTTAGTTCCCTTTTCTCTATGCGATGTCACATATAGAAATGACATAATATCTCATAGCGGAGGCATGGCTATAGCATACGATCTGCAATCAAACACAATCGTTTGCCACAAAAATCATTGAAAACAAATGTTTGTCTGTCGAATTCTGCAACCCCAGGCTTATTTTCCCCGTTACGCACCGATTTTCTTAGTGATATTGACATTCTCGCATCTATTTACGAGTATTATGCTTATTATTTCGTAACTGGAGACTTCACCACATCAACTAGAACTGTGCAAACTCCAATACAGCAGGAAATATATTATATAATCATCATATCATCAAAAACATCCCTTTTTGCTCATTTTACCTTAGAAACATTTTAGAGAACAAAAGTCAATGCAAAATACTTCTCATTAAGAATATCCAAATAAGAAAAGTTATGCATCCGCGACTTTGCATTCGAATATTTGGATATGGGTTATGAATAAATGTAAAATTTATTTACGTTCGTTAAATTTGATTGTTTGCCTCTAAGAATATAATAAAACTAAATGTTTTCGAGCACTTTTATGTATTTTGTCTCGGTTGACTTTTCGATGGGCCCTTAGTGTCTATTAGGACAGGTCACAAAAAGAGGCACCCACTAGTTTTGAAGCCCTTAGAGAAAGTAATTTAGAAATGGGAAGAAAAATTTACTCGAAAATTAAATACCGCCAACACTTTTGGGGCATGGGATCGGTCTCATTCAACGCTCAGATGTTGTCCACATCAAAAAAAAAGTGAAAAGTTGATGAAAAGTTTTGTTCAGGAGAGCCATTTTAAAGATTTCAATACGCGCATATCTTTGGGAGGGAACACTTTTGGGGCATGGGATCGGTCTCATTCGATGCTCAGATGTTGTCCACATCAAAAAATGAAAAAAAAAAACAAAAATTGATTTTTTTTACCCTTAGTTCCCTTTTCTCTATGCGCTGTCACATATAGAAATGACATAATATCTCATAGCGGAGGCATGGCTATAGCATACGATCTGCAATCCAACATAATCGTTTGCCACAAAAATCATTGAAAACAAATGTTTGTCTGTCGAATTCTGCAACCCCAGGCTTATTTTCCCCGTTACGCACCGATTTTCTTAGTGATATTGACATTCTCGCATCTATTTACGAGTATTATGCTTATTATTTCGTAACTGGAGACTTCACCACATCAACTAGAACTGTGCAAACTCCAATACAGCAGGAAATATATTATATAATCATCATGTCATCAAAAACATCCCTTTTTGCTCATTTTACCTTAGAAACATTTTAGAGAACAAAAGTCAATGCAAAATACTTCTCATTAAGAATATCCAAATAAGAAAAGTTATGCTTCCGCGACTTTGCTTACGAATATTTGGATATGGGTTATGAATAAATGTAAAATTTATTTACGTTCGTTAAATTTGATTGTTTGCCTCTAAGAATATAATAAAAATAAATGTTTTCGAGAACTTTTATGTATTTTGTCTCGGTTGACTTTTCGGTGGAAGTGTCAATTGTTTAGGGCCCTTAGTGTCTACTAGGACAGGTCACAAAAAGAGGCACCCACTAGTTTTGAAGCCCTTAGAGAAAGTAATTTAGAAATGGGAAGAAAAATTTACTCGAAAATTAAATACCGCCAAAATTTATTTAATTGTACAGTTCCTTTGTAAAGTCGGATCGTCAAGTGTGGGTGGGCCAAAAGTTGCCATGGGGTTAAAAACTTTAATTACTTTTTCGTCTATTGATTTTTCTCTCATATTATATAATATACAAAATGGGTTTTTTTACATTAAGTATAAAAACTAATGTCACTTAAATGACCCTCGTTTTCAGCTTCGCAATGGTGCGCCGTTTTAGAGCATTTTCCATAACATCTTTCAAAAATTTTTGGCTGTAGCGTTCGAATTTGTGCAATAATGTTGGCCTTTAGTTGAGGGGTTGTCTCGGGCTTGTTCACATATACTCGCTCCTTCAAATAACCCCAAAGAAAATATTAGGGTGCTGACAAATCTGGCGATCGCGCTGGCCAAATAATTTCCGAATTTCTGGAAATTATTCGCTCTCCAAAAATTTGATTTAAAAGTGCCATTGTGGTTCCGGCAGTGTGGCTCTGTCCTGATAAAACCACATCTCAGGGATGTTGTCAGGAGCAGGACGAACAAATTTTTCTATCATAAACCGATACCGCTCTTCATTTACGGTTGCATCACTTCCATCTTCATTCTCGAAGAAGTAAGGCCCAATGATATATGCAGATGAGATACCACACCATACACCTAATGGGGTGCAATTGGTGTTTATGAATGGCTCTTGGATTTTCAGAACCTACAGTTCTGCTTATTAACAAAGCCATTCAAATTAAAATGAGCTTTGTTCATTTTCTCGTATTATATTATATTATAATTTGAAAAAAAAATAAAAAAATATATAAATGAAAAAGTTATTAAATTTTTAAAACCCACGTATCTCTTGGCCTGCCCTGTATATTGTTGATTTTGTGTCTCCAAGAACTATATTTGATTCATTAGTCATTTTTCACCCTGAGTTAATTTCGACGAGTTACCTCGGGTACTCTTGTTTTAACTATCATATATGGAACATGTTATGCAACAATCTTAATGATATTAAAATTCCTAAAAACTTGAGCTTAGAAAGAATTCATTTATATACACAAACAAAAAAGTTACAGGAGGAACTATTTTCACTGTTAAAATTGTTTTAAAATTCTATGAACCATAATTCATAGTAAATTTTAAGACGAGTCAAGAAATAAAGTTCCAGGAGTCACCCTCTAGTTTTAAAGCCTATAGAGAGAGATTCATGAATGCAAAAAATATTCTTTGCACGAAAATTAAATACCGCCAAAATGGTTTTTATTGCACTTGGTTTAAAGCCGAATCGTTGAACTCGTCAAAAGCTTTATTTCTTCATTAGTAAATTTTGTTTGTGTATACTCGTATAATTGAATATTTTCAAAACACAAGTTTTAGGGATTTTTTTAATATTATTATGTTTGTTGCGTAACGTGTTGCAAATATGTATGTTGAAAATCGGCATCCCGAGGTAACTAGACGAAATTAAGTCGGAGTCAACAACTATTATTAAAAAAAATATAGCATTTGACGGCAATATCATCAACATATAAAACATTACGATCCGGCTTTAAAAGAAGAACTGTTGATGAAAAGTTTTGTTCAGGAGAGCCATTTTAAAGATTAGGTCCCTTTCTATTTGCGCTTAGAATCGTCGACTTCACTTTCATAAAACGCGCATATCTCTGGGAGGGAACACTTTTGGGGCATGGGATCGGTCTCATTCGATGCTCAGATGTTGTCCACATCAAAAAAGAACAAAAAAATGAAAATTGATTTTTTTACCCTGAGGTCCCTTTCTCTATGCGCTGTCACATATAGGAATTTCAAGGATCGCGATCGGGAGACTCGTACGCTTTAAAGCTAAAATAGTACTTATATAAAAATACAATTTTTATAGCTTTTTATAAAGATAAATTGTGTTTCAAAAGCACTATTTTTGAGTGCAAAAAGCAAATTGTATAACTTCAACGTTAAAATAAAATAGTTAAAATAAATCTGAAATCGCGAACTGGACAAAATATTGAAGTCAGCAAGTGGAAAATGTAAAAACAGCGAGATTAGTCGCATGATTTGGAATAATTGTTTTTTACTGAAGGGTGTTTTTTTTCAGACTTGTGGTTTTCAAGAAACTAATATATTAATTTTAATTTCTTTATAATTTGTAAATAATTAACGATATGGCCAAGAATTTAGGTTTATTATAAAAATATGGCCTCAAATAAATTCAAGCCGACAGGCCCAATTTTCGACCACTTTTTGCAGTATTTTGGGCCGTATCTCAGCAATAACGCGTAGAATATTCTCTTCCAAGGGTTCAAAGTGCCGGGCATATCTGCGTAGACAAGCGAATTTACATAACCCCACAAAGAACAGTCCAGCGGTGTTAAATCAAACGATCTTGGAGGCCACGCTTTAGGCCCACGACGCGATATAACGCGCTCACCAAAAGATTTCTTCAATAAATTGATTGTTTCGTTGGCAGTATATCATGTAGCGCCGTCTTGTTGGATCCAAAGGCATGGCTCTATTGCGTTCCCCAATAACTGTAACATTATGGCTGGCTTCATTTTTGAAGATATATGTACCAATGATACCCTCTGCCCATAGAGCACACCAAACAGTGACTATTTGAGGATGTAACGGCGTCTCAACAATGGCTTGTGGGTTTTTATTACTCCAAATGCGACAATTTTGGTTATTAACGTACCCATTCAACCAAAAGTGAGCTTCGTCGATAAACAACATTTTCTTGTAAAAATCAGGATCGGTGGCCATCGCGTTCAGGTTCGGTGGCCATTCTCAAATGTTGTTCCGGATTATGAAATGACAAACTAAACTGAGCATAAATCAAGTGACAGCTGTCAAAAAAACCAATTCGGAAAAAAGTGTGGCCAGATTGAAAACCACACGTCTATGTCGTCAAGATTACGGGCTTCAATTTCAGGTAGCAAAAAGCCTGATAACATGGCCGAAAGCGAGCACCATTCACGGTACTTTTCCGGCCATTATCATTTTTGAGAAAATATGGACCGATGATTCCACCGGACCATAAACCGCACCAAACCGTTGATTTCTCTGGGTATAATGGCACCTCTTGGACCTATTCGGGTTGCTCTTCAGCAACCTTCTTTTAACTTTTTTTGTAATGTCAAAGTGATTTTGTTGGCTCCTTTAACAAAGCAATGGTATTTAAATAGTGGAAACTGTACTTCTACCTCGTGAGATTAACCTCAATAGCGGTGGTTGTAACGGGATTTTAAAATTGCTTCAACTTTCATCATGGAGTGGTCAGATAATGAGAACGGTATCGGTGTAATAGCGCTTTTCAAGTGTGAAATGAAAAAAAGGATATTTTCAAAACATGTTCGTCTACCGATACATAAAACTGTTTGAGGAGACTGGAAATGTAAAAGACCGCCACCGGTCGGGCCGCCCACGCTCTGTTCGAACACCGCATGGTCCAAAAACTTTTTATTTTACAGCATAAAACGTGTGTAACAGTATAAGTATACTCTCGGATAGCGTAGTTTGTGTGGGCGATACAAGAAATGGCATGGCTAAGGCTCCGATTTTTTATCAGCTGTTCTATCTCTTAATCACTTTTTTAATTAGTAGCTTTCAGCATTAATGGTATTAAAACAAGTGAGGAAGTTTCAGTCGTTTCACATATTGCCTCACGCATTTATATATATTTTTAATATTCCGTCGTACCTTTCTTCCTTCATTGCCTGAATCGTACGTATTTAATCTCGAAAAAGCAGTGTGTGTGGATGGTACTAGAAATAAGCGGGCCTTCCCCATGCGAATACCTAAAAAAGGCGGAATGGTGCGTTTGCACTGGAGCTAGTACCTCTGGCATGGTAGCCGCTCTCTTTGTACGCGCATATGCAGCCAGTATAAAAGTGTTATGGAGTTCGAAATGTAAGCGAACTTCATGCTCTAGGAGAATAGTTATGTGGGTTCTAATCTGCACTATCGATAGTCCCAGCAGAACAATTTTGAAAATGTTTTTGTTTATTTTACCGAACGTAGTGGTTATCTTTTTTAGTTGTTCGGCGTGTATGTCGGTTGTGTGATATGTCGATGTTTTTGACTCGAAGATACCAATTTTTCCGTTTTAAAAGTCTTTAAACTCAAGTTCCCCCTTCTACTACTTACTCATTATATCACTGTTGCTACTACCCTATGTATCTCCCTTATATTAGAAAATTGAAGCTCGCAAAAAAAGTACTAACATACTTGTGCCAGCTTTAATTTTATGATATTAGAGTGAACCAGTACGGTAGTAGCTACTGAGTTATGATGGGTAAGTACTAGAAGAGGGTACATGCGGTTAATGTCTTTTGACGCAGAAAAATTGGTCACTTCGATATATCATACTTTAGGATCCGACTGTAAATGCAAAATAAAACGTTTTAGATTCTGACTTGGAAATATGCTTTTTATTTGAAGGTGAACGGCGACCTGTTTTAGGAACGGTCTAATGTGGATGTAACTTTATATTTTATAAATGTAACATACATTTTTTAGATTTTTTGTACATATGGGCAATTTCAAAGAATTATTCAAAATTAAAATTAGAGAATTGGTTACATTTTATTAATTTGTTAACATTTAAATACACGCAGAAAAAAGTATAGTTGTGGTGACAATATTCGAAGAGGATAATACTATTGTTGGGTATATGGTTGTGGCACAACAAGGTTATGATCCTCACAACAATAGTATGATACGCACACAACCATGATATGATCCCCACAACCATATTATTTTTCGCTTACAACCATAGTATGATCCTCACAACTATATTATCTTACACATACAACCATAGTATGATTCACACGCAACCATGTTATTATCACTTCAACCATATTATGAGTCACTTTCAACCATACAATGATCCCCAAATTTAATTTTTAGGATTAGTTTATGTTGTTTTTTAACATTGGATATTTTTATTAAGCATTTTTATAAAATTAGTTCATAGCCAAATTTGAGCCATTTTATTAAAGAAAAAGAAATATATTTCAGACTTTTAGTTGTAAGCAGTGGTGGTGGTGACTACAGGGTTTGAAGGCTTTTTTACCATTCGTAGATTAAACCATGATCAATGCATATATGTATACTTAAGTGCAGGCAGATTTCAAATGAACGAGAGCCAGTCGACATTAGAGTATTCCACCGAACAAAGTAAACACAATAAAAATCCCTCATACTGCCTAACGATTGTTGTTGTTTTTATAATGGACAACAACCTTGCACTGTTTCGTGTATGCAACGAGTATATTTTGTTTAGTATACCAAAGAAACACACACATACTCGTACATACATGCATGGTCTTTAAAGCCTGTTATGCTTTGTTCATAGTCTCAAATATAAGTAAATAAGGTATACATTTCGCTTGATTTAGTTTTCTCCAATATGTAAGATTATTACATTATTGCTTGTATTTTTAAAAGAAAAGTGGATTTTAAGGCCCGATGTTGAATTTTCGCGCAAAAGAGCCGTTATTTTGTTAGCTGTGTAGCAAGTGGTACCGTCCTGTTCAAACCACATATCGTCCACATCCATGTATTCCAATTCGGCCATAAAAAGTTCGTTATCATTTCACGATAGCGGCCTTATTTTGGAAAAAGTACGGCCCGATGATACCGCCAGCCCATTAACCCCACCAAACAGTCATTCTTTGTGGGTGCATTGTTTTTTCAACAATCACTCTCATTCGCCCAAATGTGGAAATTCTGCTTATTGACGAATCCACGAAGGTGAAAATGTGCCTCATCACAAAAGATGATTTTTTTTCGAAAACTGATCATCCACTGTTGTCATTTCTTGCCACCGAGCCTGAATTGCTTTACCGCGTTGCTCATATCTTTCCATAGTTCAAATTGAGCTAGTCTTAAAATAAGAAATATAAAAATGAAATGCAGAAAAAATTGACGTTTAGGTGTGGTTCACATTCAACATCAGCCCTTAAAATTTAACCACCCTTTATAAATAGTTATATGAGCGAAGGTATATATAAGTCGGACAACCGACTGACCCTAGCTTGATAAATATTATTTCTTTGCTACAATCATAGCTTCTTTGAATACGAGTATTTGTTATCAAATAAGTGTTGCTGGCACTCGGAAGAGCAACTCTGGATAGAGAATTATTCGATGGTGGTGAATATTAAAGAGGACAATTTGTAAAAACTACGAATTACACGCAAAACTGATTTATGTTGCAATAAAATTATGACAGAATTTATTGAAATTGTTTGTTTTCGCTATGTGATAGACAATTGCATGACTACTACGCAACCAGATGATTCTTAACCGATGTTTTTCAGCGGTTTTCGTACCTAGAAAATGCCAGCGGCTTTCATAGTAACATACGATAGAGTAATATCAGTATGCCGCTTAACAACCAAATGGGAAACTTCTCTTCTTGTTGAAAATACGATACGAGTATAGTACTATTGTAAGCATTGTTCGTCTATGTGGGATCTGCTTCAACATTCAGGTGAAGGAATCGCGCCATATGAACTACAGGGTGAACCAAAAGTTACCATCGGGTTAACAATTTTAAAAACTTTTTCGTTTATTATTATTTTTTTTTTATTTTTATCTCATAGTATAAAGTATACAAAATGGAAATTTTGATGCACTTAGTATAAAAAATGATTTCACTTAAATGACTCCCCGCAACGATGGGCTCGTTTTAGATCATTATCCATAACATCTTTTAAAATTTGTGGCTGTAGCGCTCGAATTTGCATTGCTGCAATGTTGGCCTTGAGTTGAAAGATTGTCTCAGACTTGTTCACATGCGATCGCGCTGGCCAAAAATCCAAAAATTTGACTTAAAAGTGTCATTGTGTCTCGGGCAGTGTGGGCAGTGGCTTCGTCCTGCTGAAACCACATCTCAGGTTTATTTTTAAGAGCAGGACGTAAACAATTTTCTATCATAAGCCGATACCGCTTTCCATTTAGGGTCACATCACTTCCGTCTTCAGTGTCGAAGAAGTAAGGCCCAATTTAATGTGATCCCACACTATACTGTACACCTAATGGGTTGCAATTGGCGTTTATTAATGACACTTGGATCTTCAGATCTCCAGAACCTACAGTTCCGCTTATTGACAAAGCCATTCAAATGAAAATGAGCTCCATCCCCCATGCGTTTGTTAAATTTTTAAACCCAATGGTAACTTTTGGCCCACCCTATAGATGCGCCAAAAGAGACCAGCTGAGTGGGCTTGGCCGACATTTGAAGAGGTGCTGCACGTCAACTTGTTTTTGATTGCAAGCGGGACAATCCTCCAGGACGTTGCCATCAATTCTCCCCCAAAACAAATTGAGGCAGCTGCACCATCCAGATCTCAGCTAAGCCAGAACCACGCGCTTCTGCCGAGTAAGCGTCTTCTCCTGTGGTGAAATCTCCGGGAAATGTTCCCTAAGCACTACATTCGCGCTTTAGCTGGATACTACAGCTGCGACTTTATCACCGTGAATGTCGTTTAGACCTGCCTGATAGTTTCAATGTTCTAAAGGTTATCTTTTGTGTCGCTGGACCTCTCCCTCTAGGTTATGAAGGTCATACTTAATCAGCCTTGGCGGAGGCATTATGACAGAAAGATGGGGTTGGAATGACTGCTGCGAAGACACCCAAGCAGATTCTGTCTAGACAACAATGAATTTTGTCTGCGCTCGGTAAGGACCTTTATCTTCTTATGAAAAAAATCCTAGTGGATGTTTTCAGGGTGGAATTCTGGCAGGTCTGAATTTTCTTCCACTACGTCATACTCAAGTTGGCCGATATCAACGGCGCTGCGACGTTCGCTACAGACCGACTTATAGCTTTGTAAGAGGTCAACAACATTTCTTCTCAGCTCCCTTAGTTCTGCCTGCGAGAAACTTCAGGACCTTCTTCGCAACTTTTACTTATCACAGAGGATCAAAAGTTGTCTAATGTGACCCCAAGAATTTTCGAGCAGTTGGGATGCTGCCGTTAACAACTTTCTCATTAAGTGACAAACTCACCTCTGCGGTCCACGCAGTAAATAGTGTGGCTGATGATTTGTAGCCGGATTTTTCATATTCCTCGCAGTGCAGAAGCGCGCTAAGTCAGTGAGCTAATAGTTAATTTTCTCGCATATATCGTTCACCTTAGGCTCTAATGCAAGAATTGTGCAGTCATCAGCGTAAGACACAATTTCAAGGCCGTCTTGTGTGCAGTAATTTTAGAGAGAAAGTTGCTTAAATTATACGCTGTCACAAAAACAATACATTGGTAGTATTTATGAAAGTGGTTATACTTACAAATTTCGTATTTGCGCACACTTACCATTCATCTTTCTTGAAAAATTTGCAATATATGCTCCACAAAAAAAAAAAACATCATATTTTTAAAAAAGAATAATGTTTGTTCACATCAGAATTGATTTGATACGAAAACCAAGCAAAACATGCACTATTTACAAACCAAATGAATTTTTAAATACAAAACAATCTTCGTATATAGTAACGGGTGATCAAACTAGAGGTATTTTTTTTAATAGGGTTTTTTCACAGATTGCGCGTGAGTTGAGTTAAACTTTATTTGTATTTTCTTTTCGGTATTGCTTGCCATTTCATCATGGAAAGACTTACACATCTTCCTGCGCTTCGCCACTTCAGTGTTTGGGCTAATCAAAAGCTCGAAGGAGATCCACTGTTTTCGACCAAAATTTTGTTCAGTTATGAGACCGACTATAGCCGGATTTGGGCTGAAGAGCAACCAGAAAAGGTTTAAGAGGTGCCATTATACCCAGAGAAAACCACGGTTTGGTGCAATTTATTGGCTGGTGGAATCATCGGTCCATATTTTTTCAAAAATAGTGAACGCAGGAACGTAACTGTAAATGGTGGTCGATATCGCGCCATGATATCGGACTTTTTGCTACCTTAAATTTAAGCCCGTAATCTTGACGACATTTATTTGCCGGTGCCACTTGCCATACAGCTGCTCAAGCAATGGATCTATTAATAGGCCATTACGAAGAGCAGCCGATTTCACGTTTTGTACCGGTGAGTTGGCCGCCTAGATCGTGTAATTTCACAACTATAGACTTTTTTCTTTGGGGCTACGCAAATTTCAAATTCTATGCTGGCTAACCAGCTACAATTTAGGTTTTGGAAGCCAACATTGCGCTTGGAATTAATTGGCTTAAATCCATACCGGTCGAAATGCTCGAACAAGTCATCCAAATTGGACCCCCAGAATGGACACACTGAAGCGTAGTTGCGGCCAACATTTAATTCAATTATAATTTCCTATATTCAAAAAATAAATGTCATAAAATGTCCTTTCGAAAGAATACTCCACATTTTATTTGATTTTTTTAATTTTTTTTTATTTGAAAAAATAACTTTATATTGATCACCCGATAGATTAATTTATACCAGATTCTTAACTACAGGTTCTGTTTAACATGGTGGCTTATTTGAAACGTATTTTAAAAATTACCATAAGTCATAGGCTCCAAGAATGTATGCACTGCTGTGTGAGTAGTGCTACGCCTTCTTGTTCAATAACATAGTAATTTACGAGGGCATATCAATTATTCCGTGACTTCCCGAAAAAAAAACACAGGAATAAAATTATTTTTCAACATCGTTGGAGCTGAACCTCTTTCTACAGAGCAATTTCTTTAGGTTTGGAAATAGGAAATAGTCACTATTTCTAAATGGCGGATGAGGTCCTAATTCGTAACCGAATTCATGCAATTCTACCATTTAGACTGCACGAGAAAATTAATTTGTCATTAAGTTGTCATAATATTCGCAATTTGTTATTTTACCCTCTTGAAGGTAATCGATGAAGATTATCCGGGTGCATCCAAAAAAATGTTGCCATCACCTTGGCCTTCTTCGGAGCCGGTTCACCCGAAAACCTATTGTTTAGACTGCTGCTTGGTCTCCGGAGTGTTGTAATGAATTCATGTTTCACCCACAGTTACAAAATGCCGCAACAGTGTTGCATTTCATAAAACTTCGAGGGAAGTTGGAAATGTCACGGAGTTATGGACATGCCTCCTATAATAGCCACAATAAGTCCACCTCAGGATTAAAAACACTGCTTGTATACAGTATTATAGAAAATTATTTTTTTGTTATTATTATATAATTATAATTAGATTAATAAATGTTTACATTAAAAAATAATAAAATAAAAAGTTTAAGAAAACTTAGTTTTCATCATATTAGATCCGTTTATATCATAACTATTTTTTACACTTAATATATTGTAGATAATAAAGTGTTTAAGTCTTCTAAATTTTTAACGCATGCTGTGCGTGGAAAGTTAATAAAGGGTGTTTTTTAGACGTGTGGTTTTCAATCTGGCCACACTTTCTTCGGAGTTGATCTTTTTGACAGCTGTCACTTTACTTATGCTTACTTTGGTTTGCCAATTCATTATGAGTAGACTTACTCCGAAACAACGTTTGCAAATCGTGGTGAATAGGCTCAAAACGAAATGGCCACCGATCCGGCCTTTTGCAAAAAAATTGTTGTTCAGCACTGAAGCACACTTTTCTTTCAATGGGTACGTTAACATCCGAAATTGTCGCATTTGGAGTAGTGAAAATTCGCAAGCCATAGTTACATCTTCAAAAAGTCACTGTTTGGTGTGCTGTATGGGCAGAGGGGCAATGATTCCCTCTGCCCATACATCACACCATATTTCTTCAAAAATGAAGCCGGCCATAATCCCAGCAAACCAAACCTTCAGAATTCGGTTAGAATTCTGAACGACAATCGGCAAAATGTTCCGATTTCTTACCGAGTTCGAAACGAAAAACATATGAGAGGGTTGACAAGAATTCTGAACTACTTCTCTGAAAAAAAAAATCCTCAGACAAATCGAACAGAGTTCGTAACGATTTCGGTAAGAATTCTCGATAGAGTTCAGATATTGTTCATAATAGTCTGATATCAGACATTGTCGACAAATTTGGTTTACTGTCAATGGGGAACGTCACAGTCAATGTTGATTGTCGACCTTTAGTTTGACCTAATCGGTCAAATTTTACTATCTCATAGTCGGACTGGTCCGACTTAAACTTTTTTACTTATCGTTTTATTAATGACACAGAATAATGTCTAGTTTCAAGTGGTATTCAAGTATTATGAAGTATTATTTTATCCACTGATTTGGAACCACCATGCGTACACATGGCCGAATATACTCATTTCAGATACAGTTCACTGAACATAAAGACCGGTATGAAAATAAATGAAAACAAATACGCTTGTATTTGGTAGCAACGGTGGCTGCCTCCGAAAAGAATGATAATGCTGTCTAACGTCTGCTTGCGTAACCATAAATGGCTTATTTTGTTTTCATATGCGATTTAAGTAAAACTCACACATAGACCGTGATTGCCATGTAATATCCTCTATATCCACGTCAGTCTCCCTATGCGTTGTCTCAACAAATGTATCGTATATTGTGCACACATTGGCTCGTCATGACGAGACATCGCACTCCACAGTCGCGATGATTCTTATCGGAAGTTGTTTCCATTGAGACTGCCCCTCGATGGCGCAGAAAACAGCGTCACAGCCATGCACACTTCCATGCATATATGAATTTTGCAAACACAGCCACATGCGGCCAGGCGACACTGCTGGATGGCCATGTAAAATTGAAATTAAGAGGTAGTTTATTAAGTCTATAGAACAAGCGGTTTCAGGACAGCTAAACGGTGGCATCAGGAATGCCAACCAAACCGGGTTTAAACCGAACCTGGTTGGAACCGAAGCCGGTTTGACCCGAACCATATCACTTGTGTCGTCTAGGAAATCAAACCGTAAACCAAACCGCAGGTAGAAACAATTACTCAAACCGAACCCAAAATTACCAAAAATGATAAAAAGAATGTTTCGGTTGACAATTAAAAAATCGACGCTTGGAAATCATTTTTTACATAAATGCTCATCTATATACAGGATACGTGCTATTTTATTAATATAGCTATTTATTTCTTTAGTTTTTATGTACATACCTTAGTTTTAATTCCAGTTTTTATTTTCAGTAAAAGTAATTACATCAAAAAATATTTTTTTTTGATTTTTGTACCAATTTTTAACCAAATCACTGTTCAAGAGTACCTACATACCATTTTTAAAACCGACCTAAACAACGCCGCAATACAGGGGTCTAAAATAAAATTGTTCATTTTGTACTTTACCCTCTTTAAAATTATACTTTACCGATCCCAACATTACCAAACTAAAAAAGTAAAGTTGGCGGCGCGATTAATATTTGATTGGTAGCAGCGGCTGAATGCCTCAGCATATAGGAACTTTACTGGGATGCTGTGTAGAAGTTTATACAGCCAAGTGCTTAGAGTCAGACATTGATCAAATACAATTTTTACTGCAATTTCCCATTTATTTTATTTAGCTTGACACATTTTTACTTGCGTCAGGTTATTATGATTACGCAAAGCTGCTGTATAATTTAGTTATAACGTTTGAACTGTTCCACACAAAACTACTAATCATTTTCTTCTTACGTACTCTGCTTTACTGTACTTTAAAAACAGAACACAAAGAATCGGTTCAAGGGTCGAGAGCGCCAAAAATACGGACCATGTTTTCTTTTTCACCGTCCCTTCTTTAGCAAAGGGAAGTGACAAGAAAAATAGTATTCTAGGGATCAGAATAATAAACTTCTCCAAAGATGTATACGGTCCAGAAATACTGAAATTCAATGGAATGAGAAAGTAAAAGACTTAGGGGTCATATAGATCCAAAAATGACGTTTAAACATCATATTTGCTATGTAATTGACAAGATTAAAAATACAGTCCGAATAATATACCCGTTCATCAACAGGAATTCACATATTTGTCTTGTGAATAAGCTGATCATCATTAAAGTTATATTCCAATCAATATTATTTCACGCATCTCCGGTGTGGGGCGATGTAGCAATTACGCATTTATAAAGTTTACAAATTCAACAAAATAAGGTTCTAAAAATGATATACAATTTGCTGCGAGATTTTTCCAACTCGTGATTGCACGCTTTCGGCGACATAGAGACTGTACTAGCCACGACAAGTAGTTTGAAAAAAATTTTTGCTAATAAATGTCAATCTTCGGAATTAAGTCATCTGTACTCGTATGATCTCGGAAATTAGTCTTTTTTTACTAACTAACTTGCAATTTTTAAATAAACTCTATTTTTTTTTCTTTTTGTCTGTTGAACGAAAGTTTTTGTTTGTTTTTTTTTTTTTAAAATAAGAAACTTTGCCCGACGAACCATACCTCTAAAACGAATTCTGATGTTCCGAATTTTGACCTGTAGTGTATTTTTTCAAAATATTACCCTACGGTTCAAAAGTTTCTTATTTTGATTCCTAGAAAACGATTTTCCTCCCTACAAATCGACCTGCCCTAATATAAACTCATGCGTTGTTTTGCTCGATTACTCCAAACACTGCACTAGTCTCGCCAACTGTTTCAAAACAAAAATCGCTGTGGATAAAATTTGCAACAACGTTTCCAAATTGTGCAACTGACTTATGGAAATGAGAAACGGGACGATCCTCTTTTTCAAACAACGGTTTATTCATTGATAAAAAAAAATTAAAAAAATAAAATATCCGCATTTGAGCTGAAGAACAACCAGAAAAGGTTCAAGAGCTGTCATTATACCCAGAGAAAACCATGGCTTGGTGCAGTTAAGGGGCTGGTGGAATCATCGGTCCATAATTTTTCAAAAATGATGATGGCCGATACGTATCCGTGAATGGTGCTCGCTATCGCGCCTTGATGTCGGACTTTTTGCTACCTGTAATTGAAGCCCGTAATCTTGACGGCATTTGGTTTCAACAGAACGGTGCCACTTGCCATACAGCTTCTCAAACAATGGATTTATTGAGACGTCATTTCAAAGAGCAGCTAGTTTCATGTATTTGACCGGTGAGTTGTTTAGATCGTTTGATATCACGAGTTTACACTTTTTTCTTTGGGGCCACGTACAGTCCAAAGTCTACGCTGACAAACCAGCTAAGTTCAACTTTCGCAGCCAACCTTACGCGTGTCATAAACGCCATACCGGTCGAAATGCTCGAATGAGTCATCCAAAATTGGACCTTCCGAATAGACACGCTGAGACTTAGTCGCGGTTAACGTTTGAAGGAAATTATAATAAAAAAATAAATGGCATAAAATGTCCTTTCAAATGAACAACAAAGATTCCACACTTGATTTGAATTGTAGTTTTTTTTGTTTTAAAAAATATCTCTGACTGATCACCCATTAGATGCAGGAGGTTTTGAGCAGGTAAATCCCTATTCAATGTTTAAAAGCAACAGACCGAAATAAAACAAACGAGCTTAAACATTAAACAACAAATGTTTCAGATTTTTGAAGCCCTTGTTAAAAGTCATAATTTTTTAAATAATTTAAACTCGCTACAGACACTATGCGAAAGAAGTTAAAATCGACACTGTACCGGTTCTTTTTAAAAACACGCCATTTTTTCAAAACAGTGTTGATGAAAAATAACCACGAGTAGTGGAAAAACCACCAAGGTGGCATCGCTGCACAGCACATCTCATATTGAGGTGGTGCACGAATGATCCGCACCACCGCTAGTAATTGTGATATTTTGCACAATCCGCTGGCAGTGGTTTCTATTCGAAGTATTATTTCGTTATTAATAATCATAGTAATGTTTCGGAGCATCTCAAGTTGCGGTGAACCGCTGCAGATCTCTGACACATAGAAAGTGTCCACAATCTGTTGTTGATCATTGTTGCTCAAATGTGACTTTCATATAACTTTCTTCATTTTCTTATGGTCTCAGTTTTGGCATTACCTTTATTAGTTTTTAGTTAAACGTAGTCATGATAATCACAATGGTTAAATCACAACGGTCACACGGTGACAAAAAAAGAAATAATCTTTTAACGCTTACCCCAATTTTGTTTAAATAATGTCAAAACGGTTACAAAAACATGTTCATGTATGTGTGTCAGTGCTGATACTCGGGAGCTACCACGTATTTATACTCGTACTTCTTCTTATTATTGATTTGTTTTGTTAAAAACGCTTTGCTTCGTTCAGCCATAATGTCAGTAAATTAACGCAGCTGAAAATAGTTATATATGTATTTCATAGAGGAGGAAAAACACACGTAGAAAAAAAGTATGGTTGGGGTGACAATATTCGAGGAGGATCATACTTTTGTTGGGTATATGGTTGTGGCACAACAATATTATGATTCTCGCAACAATAGTATGATTTGCACCCAAAATTATTTATTAGAGATTTTTATCAAGCAAGTTATTTTAAATTGCATTACAATTAATTCAAAGCCATCATTGAGGCCGTGTTTTTATTGAACATTTCATTCAAGAAAAAAATATGTATAGTCCAACGGCAGTCGAAAATACCATTAGTTGCCAGCAGGGGTAAATGATACTTCTCCATCCGTAGACCCTAAGTAACGAATGTGATTAAATGATGTTCAATGGCTATATACTTGGCTAAGTACTTAAGTGCAGGTAAATTTTTTATTAACGAGAACCAGCCGGTAGTAGAGTATTTCACCGAACAAAGTAAACACAATAAAAACCCCTCAAACTTCCTTTTGATTGTTGTTATTTTTTTAATGGACAACAACCATGCACTGTATCGTGTGTATGTGTTTTTTTTTTGATATATCAAAAAAACATACGCACACACATTCGAGTACATGTATGCTCTATAAAACCTGTTTTGTTATGTTCATAGTCACAACTATACGGTATGATTGTCGTAATCATATTATTGTTAACGTAAATTTTAAACAACAATACTTTTGTTGCACCAACCATGTTTATATGGTTGCTACAACCATATTTTCATTTCAAACTTTGGCAATAATACTATTGTTACATTTCAACAATATTAATATTGCCGCAATCATACTGTTGTCAAAATGAAATCCAAAAAACAATACTATGGTATTATTGTTTCGGTGAGCGTATAGTAACCAAATCTTTTCTCTGCGTCCATGAAATTACCAGGGCAAGTACTAGCAGTGCTTTTTTAAAATAATTAATTATTACTCGTATTGTGTTTTTTAATATTGCCGGTTCTTATTTAGTTTTATAGAAATTATACTAGCAAATAGCCGCTGGAGAACTGTCACATGTAATAATAATTATTGTTTATTAAAATACATACCTAATTTGACTTCCTAGATTTTTAGTGATCTATTGAGTGGTTTTATAATCTTACGATAAAATTTGTACTTATACATAGGGCTTTGAAATAATTATTGTTTTTCTTAGTTTACACATGCACTAAGATTTGTAAATTTTTGTTTTGGTTAGGAAATTTAGGTATATACTTATATGTGCATTCCAAAACTTTTATTTAAAGTAGTATTTGTTACATATAGAGCATTTAATCGATTAACCGTAGTTGAGCCTAGTTTATGTGAGAAGGCGTCAAACACCACTGATGAAATCATTACTACTCATCATTAATATTTGCGGGTGCTTTTTCATTCGTTGCAATGCTTCTTGGGCGATTCTTTTTTCCAAATATGATTTTTTTTTTGTCCTTTTCAGGTTTTGCCCCCTTTACATTTTTTTGATGAGTTAACATCTTAGGCGCTTGTAGGGACTAAACTAACAAAGTGATCACATTTAAAAAAAAGCACACACATTAGTCCCACTGTGATCACACAGATTGTTTGGCGCAAAACTCCTCCGAAACGGCTGGACCTATTTGTATGAAATTTTGTGTGCATAGGTCTCAGAATCAGCCTACTTCTATTTTTCATAGCCCAAAATGATAAGGGTGGAAAAATGATTTTAAAGTATTACACAAAACAACACATGATTTCGGGACTCAGTTCTGATAATTGTTTGTGAAAGTAGCCCCAAAAAGAAGAACTTCTGCATCATTCGTTTGGTCAAGGTACATCAAATAATAATTTAATAAATTGAAAGTCGTATAGGGAAATTTGTCACGTTTTAGGCTCTTTTGTTTGTCATAACTCGAGAACCACTAGTCCGATTAAGATTTATTTATAGAAGTCCAAACTCGGAAAGGGAGGCTTCCCTTAACGGCTTTGACGCCCTTTCCGATTCAATATCGAAAGTTTTGGAGAGTTATCCGGACAGTGAAATTGTCGTTGCTGGAGATTTCAATGTCCATAATTCCGCCTGGCTTTCACATTCGAGCCATACAACTCCGGAGGGCCAATACGCCGAGCTCTTCGCCTCGCAAAATGACTTGACGCAACTAGTGAATGAACCGACACATATTCCGTGTGTAGAAGGGCACCAACATAACATTCTTGACCTTTACTTAACTTCGCACCTTGAAAAGTACGAAGTTAATGTACTTTCACCTCTTGGTAACTCCGATCACTGCATTGTTTCAGCATCCTTTCCGTATTCCGCTCTTCGTGTCGCTTCGATACCAGCCCCAAAGCGGACAGTATTTTTCTAGGAAAAGGCACGTTGGGATGAGCTCAACCACTTTTTTCCAGCATTTCAATTGGAAACTTTGCTTTCTTGATAACGACGTAAATGCTGCGGCTGAAATGATCCAAAACATAATTTTATCTGGTATAAAGACTTTTGTTCCAAATAAAATCATGTCGGCTAAACCAGCCAAAAACAGTTGGTTTAACCAGGCATGCCGGGATGCTGTCAGATCAAAGGAGGAAGCGTTCAGAAATTGGCGTTTAAACAAAAACCCCATTACTGAACTGCTGCGAAAACAGGCAAGAGCTTCGTGTGCCAGAGTGCTTAGACGTGAAAAATTTCTGCACGAACAACGTCTACGTACAAAGGTTCTTACTTCTCCTAGGGGAAGTAAGAGCTTTTGGTCGTTTGTAAGAAGAGTAAAGGATAGTTCTTCATCTATCCCAACTCTTGTTAAAGACGACCAGGCATTCACTGACCCGGTTGATAAAGCTAACCTTTTGGCTGAAATATTTGCAGGAAATTCTTCCTTGCCGGAAAGCAATCAACCACTTCCCGCGGTCGAAAACGTATCAAGTTCCATGCCTCAGATGTTTTTTCGAACGCGTGCAGTTAAAAGGGTTCTTGCGAACTTCGTCGTAAATAAATCCCCGGGCCCGGATGGTATCTCTGCACTTGTCCTATGTAAGTGCTCGTCGACGCTAGCCCGTCCATTACGCAACCTTTTCAACCTTGCTTACCGTGCGGGAGTTTTCCCAGCGTGTTGGAAGGTTGCGAACGTCCAGCCGATCCCTAAAAAGGGTGAAGCCAATAATCCTGCGAATTATCGGCCAATTGCGATTTGCTCTGCGCTCCCCAAGGTAATGGAGAGCATGGTAAACCAGCATCTTGTGAAGTATTTAGAGACCAACGACTTGCTAAGTGATCGACAGTATGGCTTCCGTAGAAATCGCTCTACGGGAGACCTGTTGGCGTTCTTGTCGGAGCGTTGGAGTCGGTCTATCCACCAGTTTGGTGAGAGTAAGGTCGTGGCTCTAGATATCTCCAAGGCCTTTGATAGAGTCTGGCATGGTGCACTCATATCAAAGCTGATCGCTTTTGGAGTCGGTAATACATTTGCTCGGTTTATATCGAGCTTTCTTAGAGATCGCACTATTAGAGTTGTTGTAGATGGGTTCTCATCCAACACACATAGGCTGACCGCAGGTGTACCACAGGGCTCTGTCCTTTCTCCCTCTTTATTTCTTATTTTCATTGACGATCTATTGGGTCAGACCGTGAATCCAATCTACTCTTTCGCAGATGATAGTAACCTCTGTCATTCGTATTCATTCGACCGTAGACCGAGCCTTCAAGATATTGAAGACAAAAGGCGAATTATGGATGAGACACTTGGCCGGGATCTACTGGCCATTTCCGAATGGGGTTGAGTGAATAGAGTAGATTTTAATGCACGTAAGACACAGTGCTGCTTGTTGTCTCACAAGCGATTCGCTGACCCAACAATATCGTCAATTTCTCTCGATGGTACGGATATTGAACAATCAGAAGCTCTCGATGTTCTGGGCATGAAAATACAATGTGACGCTCGTTGGGCGAGACATGTATTCGAAGTGTCGAAAGAAGCACTCAAGTGCATAGGCTTTTTAAAGCGGTGCAAGAAATATTTCACTCCTTCTGATCTTTTCAATATCTATACAACTTACATCAGGCCAAAGATGGAATACAACTCCCATATATGGGCAGGTGCTCCAAAATCATCCTTGGAGCTACTTGACCGTTTTCAAAGGAGAGCGATGGTGCTGATAGGTGACAGTAGGGTATCCAACTCTATTGTTTCCCTTGAGCATCGTCGGAATGTGGGTTGCGTGACGCTGTTCTATCGTTACTTTCATGGTGTGTGTTCATTAGACATCCGTCGCCTTATTCCTGACGTGAGGATGTTCGGCAGGGATACGCGACTTTCTAGGAATTCACACCCGTTTGTTATCGATTGGCCAGTTGACCGCACTATACACTACAGATCAAATTCGTTTTTCGCTCGTACAGTCCGTATGTGGAATCGACTTCCGGCAAATGTATTTCCCACTAATTGCGACATCCAGAAGTTCAAGACAAGCGTCAACAAACATTACTCCCTCTTTCCCCCCTCCGATCCATTAATTTCCACTCGCCAACGCAATGCACCGCATGTATAGGGGGCATCCCCTGAGTGTTGGTTTAAAAAAAAAAAAAAAATTAAAAAAAAATAAAAATTACAATTCCTTTTATCTGTTCAAACAACATTTTGCTACATAAGCACCAGTTTCGCAATTATAAATAAATGTATTAAAAAAAATATCTTTTGCAAAGATGCAGAACCTCTCCTTTTTGGGGCTACTTTTACATACAATTATCAGAATTGAGTCCCGAATCATTCACCTGAAACATGTTGTTCTGTGTTATCCAGCATGATTTATACACTTTTGCATACGCTCAAACCAATTGTCGAAGCACTTTGTCCACTCCGATTGTGCACAATGCTTCGTCTTCTCTGGTTCGTTTTTCGAATTTCTCTGAAGACTTCAGGCAAACAAGTTGTGGTGTACCACTCAGGATTGACCGTCCTACGTTGCTCAAGCGGAACAGTCGCCACATGACCAGTTTTGCCGAAGAACCAGGCGAACATTTGCTTCGAAGTGCTTTTTCCACGAACAACTTTCGTTGGATTTGGCTCGTCTTCGAAGACCCACATTGTCGATTGCTGTTTTGCTCATGCGCATAGATCCATGATTCGTCACCTGTGACGATCTTATAAACGTCTTCTGAAGCACCGCGGTAGTATTTTTTTAAAATATCTTTGCACCAATCGACACGAGCCTTTTTTTAAACGATTGTCAAATTGTGCGGGATCCAACGAGAACAAACCTTTTTTACGGCCAGGTGTTCATGCAATATCGAATGTATGCTGGTGGAAGAAATGCCCAAGTACGCCTCTATATCACGGTATGTCACATGACGATCTTGCATTATCAGTTCACGCACGTCATTAATGTTCTCTGGCACAACGGCCGTTTTTGGCCGACCTTCACGACCTTCGTCTTTGAGCGAGCGTCAACCACGCTTGAATTCATTTAACCAGTTTTTCACAGTGCTATAGGATGGTGCTTCATCGCCATACAAAGTTTAAGTTCAGCCATGCACTCTTGTCTTGATAATCCACGTCGAAAGTTGTGATAAATGAAAATGTTCACGAGTTAATTCCATTTTTTTGCCAAATTGATTATTTCAAGTCACTGTAAACAGCACAAATGATGGTCGTACGTCAAAACGTTCTGAGTACGTTTATGCTAAAAAATGTCAAACTTTCCACTTAGTGTTGCCTGGGCCAGATATATATACAGCAACTCTTGTACAACGCTTTGTAAAATGGCAGGCAAGCAACTTGACTTTATGCGAACCCACCCACATCTTAATGAAATTGTAATTTGCATTCAGTATTTAGTTAAAGAAAAACATTGTAATTACATAAACCCCATTAATTGTTTAATAAAAGTATATCAAAGAATTAATTTGTACAATGCCAGCAAGACGCAAAGGGTCAAATTTGAGTCGTCGAACTAACAACTCTAGAGTCAAAAGCGAACAAAGAAACAGTGCAGATGTACATATGAACATGGCGAAGTTACGCGAATCCCAATCGCAAGAAGCACGACAACGTTCGCCGGGTCAGGTAGTTTCATGTATAGATATATATTGAAGTACATTTCGTAAAATGGCTTTTGGAATTGACTGTATTTTGGGCATCATATAAAAACTTTCATTAACACTTAGTAAAAGAATTTTTTAGATAGGATAGAATCAAAAGTTTATGTTTCATATTACAGCTATCACAGACCAATTTTATCAACACATGACAACTTAAAATTAGAAAATTATAAAAATAAAAGTAAAACTTAATTCAATAAACTATTTTTTTTTATTCGTCAATGTAACATTTATTTATGTGTTCATACTCGTAGAAATCGAACAGGTACCGTGTAACAAACAGGTGCTAACACATCGCCCGTGAATTCGAATTGTTTTTTTTAATTTATATGTACATACATATGTAGTCCTGTTGCTTTGATATTGTAGTTTTTCTCAATATTTTTATTCCGTTTATTTTGGTCATATATCTCCCTATTTCAATTATCACTGTCATCTAGATTGATTGTGTTGGCAGTTGTTTTATTTCGACCGTACTTTCTCCGTCTGTTGTTTTCACATTTTTTTTTGTTTTTCTTCCATTTTGTCCCTGCTTCTCTTTCCTATAGTTATTAACGATCATGTAACCCAAATTTAAAATTTCTAACATCAAGGTTTAAAAAAGTACAAACAATCGTCATTTTACACTTTTTTAGCTCCGCATATCAATTTATCGAAAGCCTTTCGAAAAACTTTTCATTTTTCAAAACAGAAATACCTTTTTAATTTCACGTTTTTAGGTGTTTTCTATAATGAGGTACGAAATTTATTCTTTTAATGAAAAATCCCTCTTTATTTCGAATCCAAATAATAAGCGACGTCCGAATTTGGTGATTTTATCTCCAACCGTATTTTCCTGGCATGGATTATTATTCACTTGTTTTTGAGGGACAATTTGTTCTTCTTTTTTACCCCCTAAAAGAACGAATTCCGAAATATCCCTTTCTTTATCGAGCGTTGCCACCTGTACCTACATCTACCCACCAATATTCATGATTCTAGCTTTAGTTACTTAGCCTGGGCAGTGACCAGGCAGTCAGCCAGTAACGCCACAATTTTATAAATATATAGAATTACAGAACTTACGGATCTACAGAAAATGCTACTAGAGAAAGCAAGCAAGAAATCAATAGGTTTCCGAAAGCAGTACACTAAAAAAAGATTCATGAATTTGATGAATTCCTACATAAATGGTACGAATTTTGAAAGCATATCCCAATCTACAACACTTTTCTTAAATTTGATGGAGAATATGACATCAATATTTTTGCAATTCTCTGCACCAATTTGATGAACATTGTACATCAGTATAATAAAAAATTGTACATCAATTTCAGGGAAATTATACATTGATTAAAAAAAACAATTTTATGAAAACGTACATTGATTCTATTAAAATTTTACATCATTTGGTAAAACTTTATTAATTTGATTAACACTGTACATCAATTAAGGAAAATGTTACAAGAATGATGAAATCTGATGAAAATTGGCAGTCGTGAAGTAGAGACGTGGATAATTTATTATCGAAAAATATTCCATAAATCGATAAACCTTTAATCAATCATCGATTACTGTGACGATGAGAAAGTTACGTGAAATTTTTGGGAGAAAGAACGTGCAAACAATTCACATCGTGTAGTGAATTCACATCGTGTAGTGAATGATCTCCAAGAAAAAGGGCATGTAGCTGGTAGGCCCAAGCATGGGCCATAATGTACTGCAAGATCGGCTGAAAACATTACTGCTACTCAAGAATGTGTTCAAAACAAACAATCAACCTCAATTAGACCCCGTGCTGAATGTATTGAAAAATTTGCTCAACAGGGCTCGCATTTGTGAGGCTAACAGAGGAGGACATTTAACTGTTATTGTATTCCATACATAATTGCCGACATTAAATAAAACATTTATCAATTAAGATCCATTCTCTTTCATTTAATCAAAAATTATAAACAAACAAAGTAGTAAACCTTCCCGACGAACACCTGTATAAGCTTACACGTTTTAGTTTATTTAAAATGGTTTATCGTTTATAAAAAGGTTATTTTTTGTCTAATATTACTCCACGGTTTGGGTTTTGTTCTCTTTACATTTCTTCTATTTCATCTATATACTTATATATGTCGTCCTGTTACTTAGTAGGGACATAAATACTGTTACACACTTTTATGCTGTAAAATAAAAAGTACTGAATGTTTTTGGACCAAATATTTTTTAGTATATTTATTGTTTTATATTGTATCCAAAAAGAATCTACTTATTCGACATGTCCGCCTTTTGCCTTTACACACGCCTTAAGGCGCACTGGCCAATCGTCAATAGCTGCACGAGCCTCGTCTATTGGAAACTTGGCCACAGCACGAACCAAAGCAGTCGTAAGAGATCCAATGTTGGGGTATCTTTTGTGACAAACCTTGTCCTCCTAAACCGTCCACAATTTGTAATCCAATGGGTTCAAATCTGGGCTGCCTGAGGGCCATTCTTCAGAGTAAATGAACGCTGGCAAATTGTTTCGAAACCACGCCTGGGACGTTTTAGCCTAATGGGCCGGCGCAGAATCCTGCTGGAAAGTCCATGGCTGGTTTTGGAACAGGGAATTGTTAAGAGGCTTCACATCAGCTTCCGGTTTCTTGGTAAACTTTTGCTGATAATTTGACTCCTTGTTCTCAGAAATGCAGGCCAGTGACCCCATCGTAAGAGACACCCCACCAACCAAGACTGAAGCTGACCCTTTCCCACCTTTGGGATCAGTACAGATGCTTCCTTAGATGATCGCGCATACACTCTATCATTTTGCTTGTTAATTTTTTCCTGAACGGTAAAAATTTGTTCATCGGTGAACAAAATTTTTCCAAAAGACGTTTGCGTTTTTCAATCCTATTTTTTTTTAAAGCTGCAGTCAATAAATATCCGGTACGTCGTTTGAAAGCCCCAAGTCCCAAGTCTTTTTTAATGATTCGACTTATGGACGTTTGCGTGATATTCATCTCACGGGCCATGATTTTCTGTTTTTGGAGCGGATTTCTGTGAATTCTTGATTTAACGGCTTTGATGACATGCGGTGTTCGAACAGATCGTGGGCGGCCCGACCGGTGGCGGTCTTTTACATCTCCAGTCTCCTCAAACAGTTTTATGCATCGGTAGACGAACATGCGGCTAATCCCTAGTGGCCGGAGCGTTTTGAAAATATCGCTTTTTATTCATTTCACACTTGAAAAGCGCTATTACAGCGATACGGTTCTCATTATCTGACCACTCCATGATGAAAGTTGAAACAATTTTAAAATTCCGTTACAGACTAACGCTATTGAGGTTAGCTTTCAAGGCCCATATGACATTAACAGGGTATGTTCAGTTCTACTAATAAAATGGTTGTGTTCAATGTTGTAACAGTATTTATGTCCCTACTAAGTAATTTGATATTGTTTTTCCCACTTTTTACACTTGGCCTTTTAAACCAACTCCTTAGTTGATTAGATATTGTTCTTTCGACTTTTTTATATCTCGTATATTTTAGTCCATTTCTCCCAACTTCAATTATCACTCTTTTTTGTCTAATTTTGGGACATTTTATCCCTATCTGTTGTTTTGATATTATTATCCAACTTTTTTAAATTTTTCTGTTATGGGCCATTTTTGTCATGACGATTTGATTTTTATTTTTTACTTTTTGTCGTTCTGTTGATTTGATATTGTGTTTTTGACGTTTTGAGTTCTGGTGCGTTTGTGCCTTTTCTTATCCCATGTATACTTCCTTTGACACATTTTTTTACTTAATATTGTTTTTTCGCGTTTTAGTAGTTCAGTCCTTCTTTATCCACTTCGGCACTGTTTCATGCCTTTTTATCCCAATTTATATTTTTCATGCCATCCTGGATTATTCTCACATTATGATATTTCCCCCGTTTCGGCTGTTTTTATCCGCATTTCTATTTAACATACCATCCCTTGATTACAGATGGTTTTTTCTCATATTTTGATCGAGCGTGGACCTTTTTTTATCCCAATATCTATTTTCGATTTGTTTTTGTGATAATGTTCTTTTGTTTTTCTCACTTTTTATTACTTCGCCTATTTTGGCGCTTCTTAATCCCCTTTCTCTTGATTAATAAAATATGGGTTTTTTATATTTTGATATTTCATGCTTTTTGGCCCCTTTTTATCCCCGTATATATTTTGATGTCATTGAGTGATGTTGCACTGTTTTTCTTACTTTGTGCTACTTCTCCCATTTTGGCACTTTTTATATTTTCAATGTCCATTGTGATTTTTCGACCATTTCTGCTTTTTTTATCTCTTTCCACCTCCCTTTCTATTGCCTATACTAGCCTGTCGATCAAGTCAAGTATTGCTTTTCTTTCATTTTGACATTTCACACTATTTAGCCCCCTATTTTTCCCTTTTTATCCCCACATTTACTTTTTATGTCATTGAGTCTTGATGAATTTTGTTTTTCTCACTTTTTGATACTTCGCCCAGTCTTGCACTTTTTATTCCCATTTCTACGTTCTGTACTTTTTTGTTGATTTGTTTGTTTCCCCACTTGCTGGTGTCTTGCCCGTTTTGGCCCTTTTTTATCCCTACTTGTCAAAACGGACGTACCTTCCAAATTTCCCATTTCTAGGTGTTCTGGATAAGAAGGTACTTCTTTACGTGTAAGTTTCTAAAATCCATTTATGCTTCGAATCCAAATTATAAGGTACGCCCATTTCCCAAATTTTTAGCTCCAACCGTTTGGTCCTGTCATGGTTTATTAACTTGTTTAAGAGGGATACATTTTCCCGTTTAGGCGAATTTCGAAAACTATGTACCTTCTTCTTCCAAATTTCATGATTTTAGCTTTTAGCCTGGGCATTGATCAGCTAGTCAGTCAATCAGTTACGCAACAATTTTATATAGTATGCTCGTATACATAAATAGATATGCGAATCAGATCTTACACTGAGTAAGACAACCATGTCTACACGAATTCATATGAAATGGGACTGACAGGCCTTTTGACTTCAACGTTAGGCCTTCTTACCCCCCCTTACTTCACCGTTTTAATGTTAGAATGAGCTGCTAAAGTGTTTCCTTTGTTTGTGCAGAGTACACATGCATACACGTGCAGACGTACATGTGTATCAGAATTAAGCGAAAAGTGTGAAAATCTGCTCTAATATCACACCCTCCAACAAAACAACCACATATGGCTGGCAACAAAGGCGCTCATTACTGTGCAGATTTAATAAAAACTTTGTGTTGCACATATCAGTCGGATCCTTTGAACGAAGTTGACCAGTGTCCTCTTTCGGGTCGTCGAAGTTTCAGCGCGAATAGATTTTGTTTATTCGGCCATCAAAATTCGTTTAATTTTTTAAAGTATTAATTGTTTAAAGGACATGTTTGTAGTGCTTAAAACATTGTTCACTTATGTCATTCAATGTGGTTTGTGGTGTATCGTTAACGTACAGTGTCCTGATGGCAATAATCGTAAGTGATTATTTTTGTCCAATATCCTGTTTTCAAAACACACGCATTTACAATGCGCATAACAATATATTCCAATACACATTGTCTGTTTGAGAGTGGAAAAGTAACGCCACGAATTATACTATCATTATTGTAATCCAAGTTGCAACAATAAACTGTGATCTAATGAACTGAATTGGAATAGGAATAATGTAAAGAATCCTTTACCTCTTTCAAAACATCAATAAAACTATACTTTTTAAAATAACTTAAAAATATTTGGTAAAAACAAGAATTGGTAAAAACAAAGTTTCTAGCAAAAGAATATTACGTGGAAATTCAAACAAACAGTCAAACAAAGTTGAAAATATTAACGCCTTCTTCGAAATTTTTAAAATACGAGTATGGGTTATTAATGCAGCTGTTTGCATTAGCCGTTGAATTCACTGTGCCAGTTGAAAAAGTCGACAAGCGGGGAACGTCGTGGACCAAACTAAATGGACTACGCTCTTAAAAAAAGTAAGCGAGATCGAACATTTTAGTTTATAAAATTTGAGCGCAAGCTCAATTTCTTGGTTTATCTGCGTTGTGTCTCCGCAGTATTCATTCGAACTACCTTTATATGGACGAGAAACCTCCACGCAAACAGATCAGGTATTACCGTCGTGATCTAGAGAGGCAGGTCCAGCGTTACCAGGAAGAGCCTCTAGATCATCTCAACTATCAAACAGGTCTGAACAACAGATTTTGCCAGATGTAAAGCCGCATCCTTGGCAGACCCGCGTGTTTCTGGCTCAGCTGAGATCCTGATGTCGCATCCGCCATTATTCGTACTGGGTGGTAATTGATTGCAAAATCCCTTCAGACCCAGGTCTTTTTGGCTGCATCCAGTCAAATTGGTGCAATTTCTTCACCTAGATAACGATTTCGAAGCCGTTTCTTAAAAATTCAAAAAAATACAACAACATATATTTGTTTGAAATATGCTAAAAACAAATTTATGTTTGTATTTCAGCATAAAAGGTTATCACAAGCATATTATATGTTTGTAACAACATTATAGCAAATTCAAAAAAATATTTGTCAGATTCAGACAGTTGTCGGCAGAATTTATTGTTTTAGATCGTAAGTGGTGTTAAACATTGAATTATTGCCCTAATTTCATCAAATAGATTGATATTTTAGCCTACTTAGATGTATGCAAACATTTTACTGTTTGGGTGCAAATATATAAATGTTTGCAAACAAGCATAAGAAGATATATGCTCATTCGAAAGGACATTTTATGTCATTTATTTTTTGAATATGATTTCCATCAATTTCGCCCGGTATGGCTTTAACGACACACGTAATATTGGCTCCCAAAACCTGAATCGTTACTGGTTTGTCAGCATAGACTTTGGACTATACGAAGCCTCCCAAAAAAAGTCTACCACACGATCTAGGCGCCCAACTTACAGATCCAAAATGTGAAATTAGCTGCTCTTCGGAATGACCTCAATAGTGTTTGAGCAGTTGTACGGCAAAAGGCACCGTCCTGTGGAAACCAAATGTCGTCAAGATTACGGATTTAAATTCCAGGTAGCAAAAACTCCGATATTCTGGCGCGAAATCTAGCACCATGCACGGTTACGCTCCAGTCATCATCATTTTTGAAAACATATGGACCGATGATTCCACCAGCCCATAAACTGCACCAAACCGTGGTTTTCTTTGGGATGATGGCACCTCTTGAACCACTTCTGGTTGCTCTTTAGCCAAAATTCGGCAATTTTGTTTATTGATGTTGCCGTTGAGACAGAAATGGGCCTCATAACTGATCAAAATTTTGATCGGAAACAGCGGATATTCTTCGATCTTTGAAGAGCACAAACACTGAAACGGCGACGCACAGGAACATCGTTAGGGCTTTCCGTGATGAAATGGCAAACAATTCTGAAAAGTAATTAAGTTTAACACAACTCACTTGATGCAATTTTGGGCATGAATTCAATGTTTAATAAACATACAATACTAAATTCTGCTTTTTTTAAAACATCGATTTTTGATACTCTTTACAAGTTTATTCAAATTACATTTTATGCATTGAAACACTTCCACTAATACGCACCAAATCCTTCTTTGCAAAATTCGTTCTGATTCCACTGCGTTCGTTCTACCATTAACTTGAACGATAACTAGCAACTAATAAAAATTAAGTATCAACAATTTTCTAACGTTTCTTAAAACAGATTTCTTTTATTCCACAAACATGTGATATTTGTATACTCTAGAATGTTGTCCCAAACATATAATATGTTTGATTATGCTGAAATACAAACATAAATGTGTTTGTAGCATGTTCCAAATATACACGGGGGAAAAGTGTTAAAATAAGTTTGCATACAAACATATTATGCAGGAAACATATAAATGTTTGGACCATGTTTCAAACATTTATATGTTTGGGTCACAGCAAATACTATAATGTGTTGGTAGCAATGATCCCAAAAATCCATATGCTTACATACAAACATATATTTGTTTGCACACTAACATTATTATGTTAGCAGTAATTTTCCTAAACATTTATATACTTGTGTTAAAACATATAAATGTTTGCACCTACAAATTAATATATTTGCAAAAAGCAGGCATAAATACGGGCATAATTCCAATGTTTAACAAACATACATCAATAAATTCGAACAACAACTGGTCGATAATGTACGCATACTTTTTTGAAACCATCGAATTTGTTTAGCTCATTGGTTTTATTTCGGCCTTTTGCTTTTACACTTTGAACAGGTATTAACCGGCTCAAGACGTCTTGTCTCTATATGTGACGCGCAAAATAGAAAGGGACCTAAGGCTTAAAACCAGTTTTGTTCAGGAGAGCCATTTTAAAGATTAGGTCCCTTTCTATTTGCGCTTAGAATCGTCGACTTCACTTTCATAAAACACGCATATCCCTGGGAGGGAATACCTTTGGTGCATGAGATCGGTCTCATTCGATGCTCAGATGTTGTCCACATCAAAAAAAAAAGTGAAAAGTTGATGAAAAGTTTTGTTCAGGAGAGCCATTTCAAAGATTAGGTCCCTTTCTATTTGCGCTTAGAATCGTCGAGTTCACTTTCATAACACTTTTGGTGCATGGGATCGGTCTCATTCGATGTCCACATCAAAAAAAGAAAAAAAATGAAAATTGACTATTTTACCTTAGGTCCCTTTCTCTATGCGCTGTCACATATAAGTATTTAAATAGAAAACATTTTTTTTACAAAATGGCAAAGTGACATTGATTTTCGTGGCTGCACACAGCTTTTATCGCGATTTCAGGGCCATGACAACCCTCTTCAGAAAGCTTCGCAGCAATTGTTGAAAGAACCGAAAAAACGAACTCGTTGAGACCAGGCCCTCCTCAAACGAACGAGAACTACTGTTGTAAATCTTACTTTTCAAGTTTTTTATATGAATCTTTACAAGTT
Organism: Hydrotaea diabolus; assembly: GCA_963513945.1. Taxonomy (NCBI): domain Eukaryota; kingdom Metazoa; phylum Arthropoda; class Insecta; order Diptera; family Muscidae; genus Hydrotaea; species Hydrotaea diabolus. The sequence continues at coordinate 91,957,749 of OY740716.1, forward strand.
AACTAAAATTCCATTCAATGGACTAACACACATCACTACGAGTAATACTCACCAAGGTTCTTTCTGCTTACACTACGTCTTATCACTTGAACGATTACTACCAACTAATAAAAATTATGTGTTAAAAATATTCTAACATTTTTGTTATTCCACAAACATATTATATCTCAATATGCTAGATATGCTGAAAACACACATTTATATGTGTTTGAGCTGGTCACCTCACTTCAATTGCATTTGCCTATATACGAACATACTCTCATATAAGTAAGAGCTGTAAAAATATCGATAGTTTTTTGACCCCAATATCGATGGTTTTTAATGACTATCGATAGTATAGGTACAAGTGTCATCACATGCATATACTTATATGTTTTGGCAAGTAAAATATAAAGAATACTAAATTATTGTCTAATTCTTATTTCAAAATAGTTAAATCTAAACTTAAGTTGACGGTTATGCAAGTCATGCTAACGATGACAATACTTAAAGCCTGCACCACAAGATATTTATGTATTCCAGCAATTTCGACGGTTGAGTCCAATTTTCGATGACTCGTACGAGCATTTCGACTGGTAACTGGCGAATGACACGCGTTATGTTTGCTTCAAGGCCTGAATCGAAGCGGGGTTGTCCGCATAAACTTTAGACTTTACATATCCCCACAGGAAAAAGTCTAACGGTGTGATATCACACGATCTTGGTGGCCAATCGACCGGTCCAAAACGTGAAATTATCTGTCCCGCCGAAGTGTTCTCTCAATAAATCTATTGATTGATGCGATTAGTTGGAAGTGGCGCCGTCTTGTTGAAACCAAATGTCGCCGAGATCACGAGCTTCAAATTCAGGCATCAAATAGTCGGTTGTCATGGGTCGCCATTGACGGTTACGTTCTCACCGAGATCATTTTGAAGAAATAAGGACCGATGATTCCACCGGCCCACAAACCACACCAAACCTTTGTTTTTTCTGGATGAAGTGGCAGCACTTGAACCTCTTCTGGTTGCTCTTCGTTCCAAATGCGGCAATTTGAGCCAGAAATGGGCCTCATCGCTGAACAAAATTTGTATCGATAACGTCCGACCTTCTTGGAGCAGTTCAAGAGCCCATAGAGCGAAGCGATGTCGCTTGGGAACGTCGGGCGGCTTCAGTTCTTGCACAAGCTGTATTTTGTACGCTTTCAATTTAAGATCTCGACGTAAAATGCTCCAAGTCGTTCCATACGTCAGTCCGAGTTGCTGCGAATGGCGCCGAATTGACTCTCCACGGTCTTGGTGTATACTCTCACACGCAGAAAAAAAGTATGTTTGGGGTGACAATGTTCGAAGATGATCATTCTATTGTTGGGTATATGATTGTGGCACAACAATATTATGATCCTCACAACAATAGTATGATTCACACATAACCATACTATGATCCCCACAACCATAGTATGAATCACACTCAGCCATACTAAGATCTCTACAACCATACTACAATCCTTACAACAATAGTATGAATCACACTCAACCATACTATTATCTCCACAACCATATTATGATTCTCACAACAATAGTAGTTTTCTCATACAACCATAGTATGATCCTCACAACCATAGTTGTTCACACGCAACCATGCTATTATCCCAACAACCATAGTATGATTCACTCAACCACACTATGATCCCCAAAATTATTTATTAGGATTGGGTAATGGTGTTATTCAAAAATAAAAGATTTTATCAAGCAAGTTATTTTAACTTGCATTACAATTCGTTCATAGCCAGATTTGAGGCCACGTTTTTATTGAACATTCCATTCAAGAAACAAAAATATATATTCCAACGTTAGTCGAAATTACTTTTTGTTCCCAGCAGGGGTGAATGCTACTTCACCATCCGTAGACCCTAAGTCACGAATGTGATAAAACCATGATCAATGGCTATACGTATATACTTACGAGTAGTTGCAGTCAGCTTTTAAATAAACGATAACCTGTTGGCAGTAGAGTATTTCACCTCACAAAACGTGAATTTTCATAATAAAGTTGAACGATTTGTAAACGTTGTTCATGCGTAAGTCTTTCCATGATGAAATGCCAGACAATACTAAATAAAAATAACATGACACGACTCACACGTAATCTTTTGATAAAGGCTATTGAAGAAAGTCCAGAAAGAAAAAGTCCAACAGCACTTAACTCTAAAAGACATTTTGTAAAAATAATGCGTTGTACCCGTTATGGTACTTAGCCTTGATAGGCATTAAGGATAGTGGCATAAATAAGAGTTCTAAACTGACAACAATTTTGAGATCTGTTAAAGTGCTGCTCTGTCTTTATAAATACTGCCCTGCCTTTGGAAAGATACATAATTTAAAAACTGTCTGTTGCTTCTAAAGTATATGTGTGAATTAACCTAACCTATAAGCCAGAAAAACACTAATTAATAGTTTTTTCCATCGACTCTTATTTTTAAAAGATTATGTTTTTTCAAAGTGTTCATCATTAAAGTCCATGTTTACGTTTTTAATCTTTGATTGATGGTCCGTCGGTTAAAAGGGGACTATTGACCAATTATGAAACATTGAATATTGATATACTCGTAGTATACATATGTTCATTTTGAAAAAAATTAATTAAGACACACAGAACAGTAAACAGTTTATTTAGCAGGACAAAATCTCGAATAAATAGCGAAGATAAATCAGACGTTGTATACCAAATAAAGTGCAATGGTGACAAGTCCGACATATGCCAAAAGGTATATGTCGGCACTACTAAAACTAAACTTAAGACAAGAATTTCGTCCCACAAATCTGACCTAAAAGCCGTAAATAGGCCCATAAAACAAAAGACCGCACTTGCGGCCCACTGTACATTGACTGGACATAAGCCTGACTTTACCGACGTAAAAATTGTAGCGCAAGAGATAAATTATAGAAGAAGATACACTCTCGAAATGCTTAACATTATTGACGTACCTAATGAGAGGAGAATTAATTACAAAACGGACACAGATGGGATCGCCCACATATATAGAAATGAGGTGCATAAGCACAGACGCAAGCTGAAGAGTAACACAAAAATCAGTTGACAGCGATAATCAGACGGACGACATTGTTTTGTTAATGTAATTATTTTTCAAATATTGTGTTAATGTTTTGTTTATTAAATGTAATCATGTTTTTTATTTTGTCAGTGACTACCCCTGAAGATGTTTGACGAAGTCAATCGAAATATTGGGATAAATAAAACTTAAACAACACAGAACAACGAGTTTAAGTAAATGACCTCAAGCCGAAAAATAATTTTTTAAAATAAAAATTAATTTTGTAAAAAACCTCATGTTAAAAGAGCAACAAACGATTTTTATGTGCCTTACCTATGACAGAGCAATACTTATAAAGGAAAGCTTTTTTAAGTTTCAAGGTCCGCCCAACCGAAAGAGGCTCTCTGACTCAAAATTGTTGATATTCTTTTAATTCAATTTACAAATGTCAATGGATTTCAAATATTTATTGAAACGCATAAAATATATTTTTCTGCGGAGAACCATTAGGCATTTCCAACTTGAAATCATTTTTATTTTGTAAAACAACTTTGTATGCTTTTTTTCTTAAAAAAGTGGGTTTTTGTAGAATAATACCAACATACGCAACTAAACCGATACTATCGATAGTTTTTACAAAAAGTATCGAAACTGTCGAATGGGACGACTATCGATAGTTTTACAGCTCTATTATAAGTACACCATATTTGTAATCAGCGGTCTTTACCGAGCATTATGGATGAAAACAAAAAAAAACAAAATTTATCGGCATAGATCGAGCTGCTTCAAACCGACCACATGATGTCACAACATGTCTGCTGAGTAGTCATTCACCGTTACTTGTTGTGTGTAATGTTTTAATGGGCAAGAGATAAAGAGATAGTAAAACGAAAAAAAAATGAAACGTCGTGCTGTAAAGACGTGAATTCAACCAAAAGCAAATGAAATAAAATATATAAACGCAAAGGATCCACATCTCTTTTAATCGTTATTTGTTGTTTTGAACTAACTCAGCAATATGTTTGTAGCATTGACTTAAATAGTGCGATTTTGCTACACAGTCTAAGTTATCACAGCTTTACCACAAAAAACACTATTATGTAAAAATAGGTCGAATATAAAATATGACTTAATTCAGTAGTTTAATTGACATTCATTTAACATAAAGTATGATGCCCGACTCCTGATACATGATGTATATCTGCTTAAGATTATAAAAATTGTTTTTTTTACTGAAAAAACAATGGCCTGATGTTTAATCCATCACCAGATGCCCAAGTCAATAAAGAAATAAAGCCGCCGCCACCGATCTAAAACATCAGCGCTGGATAATCTCCAAAACGGAGTTCCGATATAGCCAATTGACGTCGCCTAGACGGACGTTTGCGGGCTTATAGTACATTTGATCGATTGTGGCTCTTAGGCTCAGCTAAGTAGCGATAACGAAGCTGATGGTCGTGTGCCTTCGATTGCTAAGTTTGTTAAACCTTGTTAGGAGATACAGCGAGGTCGTTATAAAAAAGTAGCTTCTATATTCTAGGAATGAGTAGCTACACGAAGAAAAAAAGTATTGTTAGGTTTACAAAATTCGAAGTGCATCATACTATTGTTGGGTATATGGTTGTGGGGAACATAGCATGATTGTGGGAATCTTAGTTATGTCGTGCAACAACGATATACCCAACAATATTATGATGTTCTTCGAATATTGTCACCCCAACCATAATTTTTACTGCGTGTAGCATGCCTATTTCACTAACTTTGTGAGTGCCACAGTTCGGCCAAAACATCAGAAATAATGACTTTTCCAATTAATTAGCGGCTGATAGCTTTGTTAATAATGTGGTTGAATTTAGAAAAAGGGTCTTTGCACTCTGCGGCTCTGCCTCGTGTAAGCCGCTATTTTGCTTACTCGGATTGACGGAAACTAGTTGTTTTCCTGGTCGGTTTTCCGCACCAATCCAATGGGTGGCAGCTATTATTTATTAATATATAGAAAACGTTAACAACAGATAATATTTTTGTCAGTGTAGAAACGCTATAACGCGCCTTAAGCAGAACAAAACCTCAGCAACCAATGGAATACCTTGAGAGCTGCATAAGACCGGAGGAGGGAAGCTAATTAGGTGCATACAGGTGACAAAAACGAACGCATGTCCGATGATTGAACAACTGCGTATTGTGTCTAATTTAAAAAAAAGAGGGGTAAGACTGTTTGCCCCAATTCTCGCGGAATAAGTATCCTATCCATCAACTCTTCTGTGTGAAAAATTGAATCCCAACCTTGCCAATGTGATCCAACCGTATCAGTGTGGCTTAAGTCCAAATAAGTTTACAGTATCAAAGCGATACGTACTTCCTCTTCTTCTTCTTATTTGAAATCACGTCTGAGTATAGGATACCAAAACAATTTGTAAACTGACACTAAACTTTAAGTAAACATTTGAAGTGACCTCTCTGAACCATTCACCACTACAAGAACTTGATCAAGAAAATTCGGGAAAATCCGAAAATAAATAAAACCACATAAAACAAAGAAAGCGATATTATTTCGACCAGTAGTTGAGAGAGATTTGTGCAGCTCGTGTTCGCATACACTTAAAGGACAATATCAGTACTAAACAAGTGACGGCTGTAAAAAGAGAACTGATAATTTTTTCTAGTTTCTGGTTTTGTAGGAAACGTTGAACATTGTAACGCTCGCCGTTGATGGTAACGGCGCACAGAGGGTTAGAATAGCCTGTTTTCTTGGATTAATTAAAAAAAAAAAATAAGTATCGTTAAAATTTTTTGCACCCGGTTACAGTATATAAAATTCTACATCACTTGTCGTTAAAATAAATGTCAAAAGTGGTCTGGTGTTTTTGTAGTGAAACTTCAAAGTCAAACTTCATAGAAATTTTTGTGCAAAAAAGGCTGAAAAAAGTGAAAACGTTCCCGTTGAAAATTTTATTTATTTTAAAAAGTATTGTAAAAGTTAAACATTTTTCAATGGAACCATCAAGTTCAGGTTATTTTGCAAATACGTCGTTAACATTTGTGTATCAAATTGTGTGTTGAAGTGATTTAGATGTAGTTATTTATATTGAAAATGCCAAAAAAAATTAATATTTTTATATTTTAAATGGATATATAGTTATAATTCGTCCACATTCGTGTCATGATTTGTAGTTTATATTAAAGAGGACATAAATCTGTGTTATATTGCAAAATTTTACGCTGCCCTTTTGTGCTTTTTAGAAGCCATGCATTTTTTAATACAAGTGTTGCAGCAGTCAAATTAGCTAGCGCCGCCGCGGCGGCTCCTTTTACATTTTCAAAGAAAAATGGCCAATGATGCGGCTAGCCCAAATCCATCCACATCAGTGACTCATTGGGAATGCATTGGTTTGTCAATAGTCACTTGTACCCCTTATGCGGAAATTTTTTTTATTGAAAACACGATTTTTCGTCATTCATCTTCTGCCAAACAATCTTCAGCACATTGGACGAAGCGAACACGCATCGAATGATCATGAGGCTTCAGTTATTGGACCAATTATCTTTTGTAAGTCTTTGCCGTTATGCGAAATTCTTCTCAAAGAAGTGCGAGAAATGTACAGTTCCTAAGAACGATGGCAAGTTGAAGTTGATGGGTGCTTTTGGACATTCTCATCCACACCAGCAATGTTTTCAATTGGCATTGCTGGTGTGGCTGAGAATGGGTTTGTCCAATAACGATGAACTGAAGGTCGATATCTTCTCGAAAATTTTCCACGTAAATTTCTTACAGTTTGCGCTCAAGACATACTAATTTGGAAGTACGTTTTTAATAAATCCTAGCTTTGTTCAAGCGTGTTGTGTGCCATTTTGCAAATGTCAAACATAAACCTAAAAATAAAAGTGAATGTTGTTTTACCTTTCAAAGTCAAATTAATCGGTAGTTCAAAATTAAAATTAAATGGCTAACCTGTTATCCTTCATCATTGATTTCCCTCCAATATAAAATTTTTTTGTAAAGGGGTTGTTGCAACCGATTTCCTATCAGGGGGTGATATATATGACGTTGGTATGCGTCATATATACCAACTACTGTCGTTGTATCGGTAAGAAATCACGAGATGTAGCTATTAAAGTTCAGTGTTGCATGGGCGGGTCACGCCCTTTTTGCCTAATTTTTACTTATTGTAGTCTATAATACTTACTATGCTAATCATTGATTTCCTTCTGTTAAAGTTTTAAACCGATCGGTTCATTACTTTGCCCTCTAGGATGTGTTTCGATCCATGCCGGTATCATATATCATCATCGCACCTGTAAGTGTGTGAGATATTGTCAGTTTTAGTTCAGGATTGTGTGGGCGGTGCTCCTTGCCAAATTTTACCTACCATAGTTTATAATAATTTTTCAGTATTTGATTTCATTCTGTTAGTATTTCATAACAATAGGTATATTATTTTGGCCTTAAATGCGATATTTTGAAAGGGGCGTGGCACCGCTGTCCACCGCTAACTCATGTTGCAAATACAAATGAGCATTTCTGGCTTTGATTGATTTTTGCATTTAGCGAATTAAAAATTTCTAGAGTGAATTTAGCCGTAAGTCGCTGTATACATTTTTGGCTACCAAATATATTCTGAAGTGGGTACAATTTTTGTTAATTAAACCAAAATTTATTTTCTAATGTGAAGATTTGTTTTAGTTTGATAGAAAATTTTCTCCAAACTATGGAGGACATAAACGATCAATACAGGACTACTGCAAATGTTTAATACAGTGAACATTTTATGACCTTGTTGTTCACAGTTCCATGTTCACCCTCTGCCCCATTTGCGCTTTGTCGCCGTAAGCTGTAAACTAATGGATTGAACTTGGCTTATACGTAATTTTTCTAGTTTGTAAAATGATTCTACAAATCTGATGATTAAATAAAAATTTAGAAATTAAGGGTTTATAGGCTCGCGATCAAGCTAGCAAGTTGCATTTATTTTTCACAAATGATCAGGTTATATCACAGGTAAAACGATGGTTCGGAGCAAGAGAATATATCATATGTTTGATGTTACAAATTCTATTAAAAAAGAAAACTTCTTAAGTAAGAAGAACAACAAAAATTAGGAAAAAAAGAACAATACTTGATAGTAGTCCTTTGATCCGAGCCAGGACCTCCAGCTATGGTAACCGCGATGCTCTTTGCTCTCAGCCAACTAGACAATTTATCTGGTTATATCTAGTAATATTTAAGCCTCTTACTCTTTTCTATAGCTATATCGTCTTAGTACTTTATGACGATCAATAATATATATACTTTAAACGTCGCAATTTAGTATTTCAAGATGTTGCATGCGGAATGACCCATCTAATGGTAGGGAGTATAAAAACAAACGAAAGATATTAAATTAGTTTTATTTTAATCAAAAAAGGGAAATATTTTGCAAAGAAAAATATAATATCAAAAATAAATTATTGATCTATTTGAGTCTTTCTTGACTCTCCCGCCCTATTTAAACACACTTTATGCGCTCTTTTTCTGATGATAAAAGACTGTGATATCGGGAGAAATTGGTACCAAACTGGCGACTCGTCTTAAAATGTCATTTATAAGCCGTTTTTCTGATCAGTTTGGAGTCATATGCGTGTCAGTCGTATTCACGAGTCTTTTTCTAGTCATTTGTCAGTCGTATTCAAAAATTTCCAATATATGTTCATTTTAAAATAAGTTGATTTAAGTTACACTTTGGAACATTTTTTGGGTTATTGTCTGGGGGGTGAGAAATTCCAAGTCAGGGTGATGGTACTAGATCAGTATATTCAAACCCTCAAAGGGTTTTGCATTCGTATGTGCCAGTTTTTTTTATGACCTTTTACATTTTTTCCTTATCTTGATGTTTTTTCGCTTAGTTGTAAAATGTTGGCAAAAACGTAGTTTGACATAACTCGAGAACGACTAGTTCGATTTTGCTGAAATAAATTGAGAAAAATTAATAATTACATTTTCTTTAATCCATTAATATACCGTTTCTCTACCAAATCAACATTTTTGCAATTAGAAATAAATTTATAAAGAAAATTTTGCCAAAAAAAAATTTTTTTTTTTTAAAACATATAAATCCCAAACGGAAAAACGTGTAGAGTCTTATAACTTTCACGTAAAGTCACATAACCTATAAACAAAATTCGACATAGATCATAGAAATCGATTAACGCGTTCTGCTTTTATTTACAATTAAGTGAAGGTATCCCATTTTGACAAGAATATTGATATATGTTTTTATTCAAAAAAGTGTCATTTATCGCCTTTTTTTATAAATTTTCCCCAATAACTCCTGACTTCTGGCGATAAAAAATAATAAAAAAAAAAAAAAAAAAATTGGCAAAATTTTCTTCATAAATTTATTGCTAATTGCAAAAAATGGCTGTTGTACTGTTCTATTGGTCAAAAAATACATTGTCATTAACAAAAACAATGAAAATAAAATAACATTAAGAAAAACATAAAAAAAACTCACGCTCAAAAAAAAATATAATCTTCAACACTCTAAAAATAAGTGCTTCAAATTTATTTCGATTTTTTTCTTTTTACCACTATGTCCTTCGTCCTTCATGCACAAAATGGCTTTTTAAACACAGAGTTCATGTCTTTGTCTGTACACATGAACATGAGATAGAAAATATCAAACACTAAATAAATTAATATTTTGTTTTAAATAATAGAGAGGGTTTCTTTAGTTCATCGCGAGATTTTTTTACACGCATTTGAAGTTGGAGATTTTGGAACGCTGTCTAACAAGAAAAGATCATTGGAAATTTGATAAAAAATAATGATTATTTATTTTTATTATCCTGGAAAGTTATGGTATCTTACTGTTTTTGGGGTCAAGGAATTCATTATTGATATCTATTTTTACCTATAACTCATGCTAGATGGCGCTGGCATAAAGACCATAAAGAAACACAATTGCACAATAACAGATTTTTACACACACGAATGGACAATCCGACTACCTGTATACCACAACTTATTAAAACAATTATAATACCTGACAATCTAAATATACTGACAACAACGAATCAAACAAATTAGTGAGAAAAGAACCACCGAAGATGCCGCATAGCCGAAATCGATCTGATAATCACAAGAAATTTACAAACTACACGATATGTGAATGTTTGCAGCATTTGAATGAAATATTATTGCTATAACCATTTGGTGCCAAAATATGAGAGTATGAAACATTTGTAAGGGTTGCTATTTATATATTTCTGGCATAGGCAACACTATGTGTTGCCTGGCGCCATCTGACATGTCCATTGGAAAGTATGACATTTTTTAGCATCCTGGGAAAACTGGTTTAATGAATTCAATCGTGGCCGATGATCGCTCAAAGACGAATGTCGTCCAAAAGCGGCCGTTGTGCCAGATAACATTGATGCCGTGCGTGAACTGATAATGCAAGATCGTCATGTGACATACCGTGAGATAGAGGCATGCTTGGCTATTTCTTCCATTAGCATACATTCGATATTGCATGAACACCTGGCCGTAAAAAAGGTTTGTTCTCGTTGGATACCGCACACTTTGACAATCGCTCAAAAAAAGGCTAGTGTCGATTGGTGCCAAGCAATTTTGAAAAAATACGATCGCTGTGCTTTAAAAGACGTTTATAAGATCTTCACAGGTGACGAATCATGGATCTATGCGTATGAGCCCGAAACAAAACAGCAATCGACCGTGTGGGTCTTCGAAGACGAGACAAAACCAACGAAAGTTGTTCGAAGCAAATGGTCGTCTGTTTCTTCCGCAAAACTGGTCATGTGGCGACTGTTCCGCTTGAGCAACGTAGGACGGTCAATTCTAAGTGGTACACCACAGTTTGTTTGCTTGAAGTCTTTGGAGAAATTCTAAAAACGAACAAGAGAAGACGAATCATTGTGCACCATGACAACGCGAGCTCTCACACATCGGCTCAAACCAGCGCCTTTCTGACCGGCCAAAACGCCTTACAGCTCTGACTTGGCACCCAATGAGTTCCTTTTTTTCCCGCACACCAAGAAAAAAATGAGTGGTCAACGGTTTTCGTCGTCAGAAGATGCTGTTGAAGCGTTTCAAAACATGTTTTGGAGGTTCTCAATCGGATTGGAAAATGCTTCGACAATTGGTTTAAGCGCATGGAAAAGTATATAAATCATGCTGGAGAATTCTTTGAAAAACAATAAAACCATTTTTGATGATAAATATTCGCATTTTCATTTTAAGGCCAGAAATATATATAGCAGCCCCGTAAATATATTTATTTTGGCATTTTGTGTCAATTTGACACTACTTGGCAATTTGATACTACTTGCATCTGTCTAAAAAACTAAAAGCAGACAAATTTATTCCGCAGTATGAACACAAGGTCAACCCCGCATTACTTATATGTTGTCAAAATGGAAATGCAATAAAATATATTTTATATGTGTTACAAGGTGTAAACCCACCGCTGAAAAATTGTTAGATTTTCGTACCCAGACTTGAACCTGGGTTTACTGGGATAATAGCATATAGCAGTACTTAATGAAAAACTTCTAGAAGAGAGATGTTACATTTCCTAGAATAATTGGACTAATAAATAAGACTAACATGTTTGGGTGTAATCATTTTCATATAGCTCAAGTAATGTTAAAAGCTTTTTAACTACATACTTCCTCTAGGCAAAAGTTTTGTTTCGTCAATTTAGGAGTCCGCGCGTTTTTTGTTTGGTTTGTGAACACAATAAACTAAAGCTTTTACTCCAAAAATTTTAAATATTATCCGGTTTAAATCTCTTTCCGGCGACTCATACATATCTTTAAACAAACTCATAATTTCCAAACTCATTCCAATTTCAAGTTTGGTTTTTTATCTTTAAAACGGCGTCAAAATTTTGTTTGTATTAAGTATATTTTGCTTGTAATCGTAGCAACTATTTTAAAAAATATTGATTTTAAAAAAAAATTCGACCAACATAACTGTTTTTCATTATGACTTGAGCAGTTTTTTATTCTGGTTCGAGACCTTTATGTTGTTTCTTTTTCAGAATCAACTTAAAAAGAAGAAATTGGTGAAATGTATTTGCTACGGTTGCCAGGCAGACTGTACAGCTGTTTCTAAACCCGCCAAGGTTTTTCTTCAGCAGTCTTTGGCAACGATTACTTCGGCCACAAATCAAATGACTTATACGGGAGACTCATTTTTATTAATGAGAATTACCCTTTGTGTATAGTCTTCGAACTGTGCGTAGAGCAATCTTCAACGCGCAATATCATTTCCACCAATTCCGTTTCGCATGGGTCTTCGTTGAAAACCACAAATGCAAAAAGCACAATCAAAGTGTGCATGTTTTTTGTGCGTACATATACTCATACATGCGTTGCACATTAGGGCGTACCAATCCTTTTTAATAGTTTTTTCGTTTTTTTGTTATTTATTCGGTCTTTTATCATTATTATGACTTGAGCAGTTTTTTATTCTGGTTCGAGACCTTTATGTTGTTTCTTTTTCAGAATCAACTTAAAAAGAAGAAATTGGTGAAATGTATTTGCTACGGTTGCCAGGCAGACTGTACAGCTGTTTCTAAACCCGCCAAGGTTTTTCTTCAGCAGTCTTTGGCAACGATTACTTCGGCCACAAATCAAATGACTTATACGGGAGACTCATTTTTATTAATGAGAATTACCCTTTGTGTATAGTCTTCGAACTGTGCGTAGAGCAATCTTCAACGCGCAATATCATTTCCACCAATTCCGTTTCGCATGGGTCTTCGTTGAAAACCACAAATGCAAAAAGCACAATCAAAGTGTGCATGTTTTTTGTGCGTACATATACTCATACATGCGTTGCACATTAGGGCGTACCAATCCTTTTTAATAGTTTTTTCGTTTTTTTGTTATTTATTCGGTCTTTTATCATTATTATGACTTGAGCAGTTTTTTATTCTGGTTCGAGACCTTTATGTTGTTTCTTTTTCAGAATCAACTTAAAAAGAAGAAATTGGTGAAATGTATTTGCTACGGTTGCCAGGCAGACTGTACAGCTGTTTCTAAACCCGCCAAGGTTTTTCTTCAGCAGTCTTTGGCAACGATTACTTCGGCCACAAATCAAATGACTTATACGGGAGACTCATTTTTATTAATGAGAATTACCCTTTGTGTATAGTCTTCGAACTGTGCGTAGAGCAATCTTCAACGCGCAATATCATTTCCACCAATTCCGTTTCGCATGGGTCTTCGTTGAAAACCACAAATGCAAAAAGCACAATCAAAGTGTGCATGTTTTTTGTGCGTACATATACTCATACATGCGTTGCACATTAGGGCGTACCAATCCTTTTTAATAGTTCTCGAACCAGAATAAAAAACTGCTCAAGTCATAATAATGATAAAAGACCGAATAAATAACAAAAAAACGAAATAACTGTTTTTCTTAAAAAGCCTTTACGCCTAGAAGGTTACCCATTTTGTGGGGGTTACTTTTGTTCGCCCAAAATTGCACCCTTGGATAGGATACAAAAAGTGAATTAAGTCAAATTTTTTAGTACCAAAAGAGGAATTTCTCACTTTTTTAATAACCTTTAAGAACCTGGTACGCAGCTAGAAAGGTAAGGAAATTTCCTTTCTTCGTATGCTTATGTTTATCCTATTCGGAATTGATTTGCCAGAGATATGCCCTAAATATCCATAATAAATGTAGCAAATCGAATGGGTAACAGCCCACAGGAAATACTGCAATTCATTCAAAAATACAAATTGACATTATAGTCGTTATGTTCTTATACCTAAGTTTAGATTATATTAACAACCATTGCCATAAAATTCATACACCTGTGTTTGGTAGATTTTAATTCTTGGTGTTGGACCTGTAACATTTTAAGACATTTAGGTGTTTTTTACCCTTTGAACCTGACAAATCAATTTTCATAAAAAAATATATCTTCCATTATAAAGGGTTTTTCATTAAGGACGTAACAATTTTATATATTAATAAAACACAGAGTATGTAAGATATAGAGTTCAAATTTATTTATTCGGTCTTATGGCCACCACGAGCCCGTGTACAGCGATCTATTCATTTTACCCAGTTTTCCACCACTCTTGCACACATTTCGATCGGAAAGTTGGCAATTTCACGTTGAATGTTGTCTCTGAGTCTTAAGTTGTTGGCTTGTTGGAATAGACAAATGACTTGATATGGCTTCATAAAGAGAAATCTAATGGCGTTAAATCGCATGAACGAGGTGGCCATTCGACCGGACCACTTCCCGATATAACACGTTCACCGAATTTGCCTTTCAGTAAATCGATTATAACGCTTGCTGTGTGGCTAGTGGCACCGTTGCAAGATAGCGCTCTCTATTGGCGGTAACATGAAGATTGTTTTCATCGACGAGAAAATACCACCACACCAAATTTATCCACTATAGCACGGACAATCTAGCTGGTGGGACAATTATTAGGTCGAAAATTGGAGCAAGCGCTCTTAAAATTGCGACCACCAACTCAGAATTTCGGTTTTATGACCAATATTTTAAGTTAGCTACGATCGGACTTCGGACCATTAGGATCAGTAAGAAATAACGAGGGCAACATGGAAAAGAGGAAATCAAAAAAAGCAACAAAATGAATTTCGTAATGTTGGATTAATCATAGATCAGCCAAAACAAGGGAAATTTAATACCAATGACGGCAATACCGCATTAGGGGTTTCCTAAACCCGGAAATAACAGCAGAAATAACATGTGTTGATCAACAAATAATCTTTAGATTCATTATTAAATAAATGCTGAAAAGTTTGGAAAATATTCACATGAAAAACTATGTCATCAACTGTTGCCAAAATACTACTCGTATGTAATCCAAAGCAATTTACCACCAATAGAGGATCTTTCAGAGGAAGCAGATGAAAGAAGAATAAGGATTAAGGATATATCAGAGAGCATAATACCAGAAAAATAAGTATAATAAATGCAAACAACGATTTGTTTAATATCCTCTTCGCAACATCTCCATATCTCTCCAGAATTCGACACCAATAGAAATTGGTCCAAAAGTTGCGTTGCTTCTGCAGTTAAACCCGAATGTGGGTTTAACTGCAGAAGCAACGCAACTTTTGGAGGATGGTACACGCAGAAAAAAAGTATGGTTGTGGTGACAATATTCGAAGAGGATCATACTATTGTTGGCTATAGGGTTGTGCCACAACAATATTATGATCCTCACAACAATAGTATTATTCACACATAACCATACTATGATCCCCACAACCATAGTATGATTCACACTCAACCATACTATGATCTCCACAACCATACTATGATCATCACAACAATAGTATGATTCACACTCAACCATACTATTATCTTCACAACCATATTATGATCCTCACAACCATAGTATGTTTCTCATACAACCATAGTATGATCCTCACAACCATAGTATGATTCGCACGCAACCATACTATGATCCCCACAACCATAGTATGATTCACACTCAACCATACTATGATCCCCAAAATTATTTATTAGGATTGGGTAATGTTGTTATTCAAAAATAGAGAATTTTATCAAGCAAGTTATTATAAATTGCATTACTATTAGATAATAGCCAATTTTGAGGCCACGTTTTTATTGAACATTTCATTCAAGAAACCAAAATATATATTCCAACGGTCAAAAATACTTTTAGTTGCCAGCAGAGGTGAATGCTACTTCACCATCCGTAGACACCAAGTAACGACTGTGATTAAACCATGATCAATGGCTATATACTTAAGTGCAGGCAGATTTTAAATAAACGAGAACCAGTCGGTATTAGAGTATTTCACCGAACAAAGTAGACAAAATAAAAATCCCTCGAACTACCTTCCGATTGTTATTTTTTTTAATGGACAGCAACCATTCACTGTATCGTGTGTATGTGTTTTTTTTTGTATATCAAAAAAACATACGCACCCACATACATGTATTCTCTACAAAACCTGTTTTGTTATGTTCATAGTCACAACCATACTGTATGATTGCCGTAATCATATTTTTGTTAACGTAAATTTTAAACAACAATACTTTTGTTGCACTAACCATGTTTATATGGTTGCTACAACCATATTTTCATTTCTAAATTTGGCAATAATACTATTGTTACATTTCAACAATAGCAATATTGTCGCAATCATACTATTGTCAAAATGAAATTCAAAAAACAATACTATGGTTGCGGCGATCTTGCTTTTATTGGAGAGAACATATTATTGTTGCGGTGACCATAGTGTAACCATATCTTTTCTCTGCGTGTAATACTAGAGAACAATATTTAAGTGAAATTTTCCACGAAATTCGAGTACAAAGCAAGTTAAATTTTTAATGTATAAGTTTTTATATATTTTGTAAGTAATGTACACATTTAAAAAACGGACATAAAGAGTTTCTAATTGTGAAATCAAACTATGAATTATAATTCTAAAATCTATCAATTTATAAATCGTTGATGAGAATTTAATTTGTATTCAGCCGTCAACATTAATATAATGTCAATGTGCATGAATGTAGTACTATCTGTGGGCTGTTATGCTGCGGTTATTCGGTTTGCTGGCAAAAGTTACCCCAAAAAATGGGGAACCTTTCAAATTTCCAAAATGGTACCGCATTCATTTAAAGCTTATACTTGTAAAGAAAAAAAAGTATATTTGGTACAAACAAAAATAAGAAAACACACTTGACATTTAAAAATAGGACAATAGCTTTAAAAATGTATAGCTTTAAAAATGTCGAAAAAATAAAACTTACTTCTTTAATTTTCAAACCCTGAAAAAAGTGAAAATCTACAATATGGAAAACACAATTTTTCCGCATATTATGAACACTTGCTTACAAATATGTAAAAAAAGGAGTTTTGAATCTAACACTCATGAGAGACGGTCGTGTTTCTCATAACTATCTTCAATTAATCGTGTTTGCAGTGTTCTACATTGTTGTGAATAAAATTAACAAGTGAACAGCAGTAAAAAAATAAAAAGAACAATTAAAATCATTTTATTTAATTCTTAAATATCTGCGAGCTTAGTGCTCAAGACTCTAATTTATTACAGTAATAAAACAAAAGTTCTGTTGGAAATGAAAGAAAACAAAAAATTTATAACCATGACTGACAATATTCAAACCAAATATTTAACGTACTACTCAGTTCTTCTTGATTACGAATTTGAGTGCGATGAAGAATATCTCTCTTGATACAAAAAGCATGCGCAAATGCATTCGCAAGTGCAGGTGCACCGAACATTAAATTAAACAGATACTTCACTGAATGACACACAAGCAGATTAAAGGTCATCAACAAAGCCAGCAGCATCATCAAGCAAAATGCTGCCCAAAGTGTAAGCAACCAGAATGTGAACAAAAACCAAAGCAAAAAAGAAAAGATCCCCTAATAAATATTTTTAATGTGGACACTAATGAACAGGTCTCGTTTATAAAAAACGGTCTGAAAATAAACGATTTTAAAATAAGAGATGTAAACAGCAAAAATAAAAAAAAAACTTTACATTAAAACTCTATGAACAACTTTACAAGGGTCGAAAACTTTTTACAAAAAATAAATACAAACTTTTATACATTTGCAACAAAATGTATAAAAAACCAAACAGTGCATCTAAAAGGTCTTAATGGCACAACAAATGTTGACTCAAAAATGGATGAACTCCGTGATTTTGATAATGAAAAATTAAAGTTTGTGATGATCATTTAATTTTTTACAAACAACAAGAAAATTATTGTCTCCCATCTTTTTAGTACAACTGAGCCCAGAAAGTGACACAAATACATATTAAAATATAAAATTCTCCATGATTGCGTGAAATGGGATCCTCTCAGATCACCTTAAATACAGCAATGTCGAAATTGTCAAGGATTCTTGCACAGTGCGTCAAATGCACGAATTACACGAAGTTGGAAAATGCCCTACCCCAACTGTCGAAGCAAATGATCGTACTACGAGTAAGTTATATTACGTAGTAGGTAACAAATACGGTCATCAGAGGCTGCCAAAAGTACAGAGAATTACAAAGTAAAGTTAGAGCAAGCAGAAATATTCTAAGCAAACTATTGTTTCTCGAATGGATTGCTTTAGTTCATTCAAATTTGTTGGCTTTGAATTGTACACTCAGAAAAAAGTATGGTTGTGGTGACAATATTCGAGGAGGATAATACTATTGTTGAATATATGGTTGTCGTACAACAATATTATGAACCTCACAACAATAGTATGATTCAAATACAACCATACTATGATCCCCACAACCATAGTATGATTCACACCCAACCATAATATGATCTCCACAACCATAGTATGATCCTCACAACCATAGTATGTTTCATATACAACCATAGTATGATCCTCACAACCATACTTTGATTTACACGCAACCATGTTATGATCCCTACAACCATAGTAAAATTACTACTTAGATTTGAATTATGAAAATTATTCAAAAATACATCAAATTCAAAATAATAGGGAGTGATTTATTTCACAGTAGAAAAAATAAGTTTAAAGAGCTGGCAGAGTGAGTTGTATTTTCGTGGGCAATTGTGTGAAGAAAACTTGAAAAGTAAGGTTTACAACAGTAGTTCTCATTCGTTTGTGGAGAGCCTGGCCTTATAGAGTTCGGTTTTACTTTCAACAATTGCAGCAAGGCTTTCTGAAGAGGGTTGTCACGGACCCGAAATCATGATAAAAGTAGTGTGCAGCCACGAAAATCAATGTCACTTTGCCATTTTGTTAAAAACTTGTATTCTATTTAAATATAGAAGCAAGAGGTCTTGAGCCGGTTTAATCCCTGTTCAAAGTTTAAATAAACTTAAGCGTTTTTTATTAAAATTATTTCAGTTAAACAAAGCCAAAGCAGCTTGCTTAAAATATTTTAATTTCGATGAAAAAAAGTACTATTATTGCATTAGTTCCGTACCAATAACATTTGTTCTTAAATCATATTTAAATGAAGAAAAATTACAATCATACAGCATGATTGCCGTAATCATATTATTGTTAACATAAAACGCAAAACATAATACTTTTGTCGCACCAACCATATTTATATTGTTGCTATAACCATATTTTCATTTTTAAATTTGGCAATAATACTATTGTTACATTTCAACAATATTAATATTGCAGCAATCATACTATTGTCAAAAATAAATTCAGTTAACAATGCTATGGTTGCGACGAACATACCCTTATTGCGGAGAACATATTATTATTGCCGTGACCATGTAGTAATCATGTTTTTTCTCTGCGTGTAGACTTCCTGTTTGCAAAACCCCCACAAGAAGAAGTCAGGTGCAGTAAGTTCAAGCGACCTGGGGGCCAACGGAATGTGGAGTTTCTGAATATCAGCTTATTGAGTAATTTTCGTCGCAATGCTGTCATAACACACGGGGTTATTTGAGGAGTTGCACCACTTTCTGAAACCACAATTCCCATTAGGCGTAATTCTGGAATTCTTCGAAGAAGTAGCGCCCGACAATGCAGCGTGATGAAACTGTGACACGAAGTGGATGCAATTCCGTCTCATGGAGTAGTTGTGGGTTGGAAGCAATCCATAGTTGGTTATGTTGCCATTTAATTTGAAATGGGTCTCGTCAGAATGAAAAGACAGTTCAATATGTTTCCGTCCTCTTCCACCATTTGAAGCATCTTCTGGCAAAATTCCAAGCGAATCGGGAAGTCTGCTGCGTTCCGTTTGTTGGCCATTTGAATATTATATGGGGATAAGTCCAAATCTTACAGCATAATTGACTGCAATGACTGTCTTTTTATACCCATAAGTTTCTTTCAAAACTCTTGGATTGTTTTGTATGGCAACAGCTACAGCAGCAATTGTTTCCTCCGTCCGAACTGAAGGGTTTCGATGGTAAGGTATTCTGTTGACGGTCCCATGCTTAGTAAAATTGTTACCAAGTCTCATTATGGCTGACATAGTCCTGATGAATGTAACTATACTTAATACGGAGCACAAACTCAATTTCGATGAGGATAGAGTATTTAGCAAATACGGAGGTGGGCCAATATTTCGAGATTTGAAGATTTCGTGACTCAAGAAGAACTCATGTACATTTTTCAAAACCTTTACGGCAACCATTCGTCCTGGACGATTAATATCCCTAACATCGCTCTTAAAAAGGTTTCACCCATAAAAATTAATCAATACTGTACTTTGTTCAACAATATGCTGAAAACTTCACATTTTTTGTCGGCGTGGAAAATAGGCAAAATTGCTGCTCCATCGAAAAACAATAGAGACACGAGTGAGCAAACAATGCTCAGGGGCATAACTCTGCTACCAAACATAAGAAAATATTTGAGAGTTGTATTAATCCCAGAATAGTTGGTTTCCTAAACATTAATAACATAAAAAACTATATCCAATTTGGGTTTAACTTTATATATTCCACAATCCACGCATCCAATCTTCAGGTTTCTAACATTAACTAGAACTTAAAAAGAAATGTATGTACAGGAGCCCTCCTTATAGATTGTGAAAAAGCTTTCGACAACACCTGGATTTCAGATTTGATATACAAACTGATTAATTATAATTTTCCCTTTAAGTTCATATTCAGGCTGGACAAATATCACCAGCGTATTCCTTGTCTCATTTCATGAAAATATGTCCAACTACGACCATGCCTGAAAATGCAAGGGCTAAATTGCTGCGGTTTGAAAATTTTCGGATTGGTGGTCGGAGGGTACTAGGGTTCTGAAACAGTAGTCGGATTATTTTTTCCAAAATAACCCAAACGAAGCCCACGGGTCTAACAGTTCTAAAGTTATGACTATTTGGCTGAAATGCAAAATTTATTTTTGTGTTTATTTACAAAAACAAATTAATGTATGCTGTTATTTCGCTTCCAAAAAAAATTGCATATCAGTCAAATATTCATAGCGCTGGTGAAATTTTTCCCGTCGTGAATGAAACACCCTGTAAAGAATGTTTGTTGTATGTAACGGCGGCAACAAATGTTCTCAAAAATTTTGTATGATCAACGGACTCCAACAAGGCACAGTCAATGCTCCATTTTTACTTAATATCTATATCTACGAATTACTTAATTCTCTCTGCGAATCTATTGGTTTTGCTGATGACATCATTGTTTATTAGACAAGAGAGTAACAAATATTTCTGAAAATTTGCAAGATAAATTTAATACTGTTGTTAAATATGCAAAAGATTGGAATATGAAAATAAATTTTGATAAAAGCGAAACTATTCTTTTCCGACCGCCAGTTGGCAAATGCAATTACGATATTAGAAAAATTGGAAAGAGTTGGAGATACGCTACTCAAGGCAAGGGGTAGTAGGGAAAGGCAAGGCGTAAGTAGAGGTATTGGAGATGGGATACCTCAGAAATAATTGGAGTTATCACAGTGGAGTTTGATTTCCGACTCCAAGAGGGAGGGTAATTTTCTTGGCATAACAGTCGCCAAGAAGTTGAGTGTTCGTTATGGTTGTAGTGAGTGCATACTTCAGTGTTGATTTTCCTTACCTTTGTGTCTTGCTTCGGGTCCGTGTCTTTCGTGTTGTCCCCTGCGTGTTTTATTTCAATTCATTTATTGGCCGCGCTAAACGCCAGCATACCAGCAAAGGCCGACAATCTGGCAAAATAAATCTTTTGTTTGGAGTAAGATCCCAAATAACCAGAGAAAGCTATTACAAAATGGCGCCCAGAACGTGGGGCCCGAAGCAAGTCATATTTAGTTTCATAGCCCATGCTTTTTCATGTAGGTAATTCGTGTTCGCGTCCTTTCGAAAATGTAGTCCCGTTTAGGTAATTTAAGAGTCCCTAACGCGTAGCGACGTCATAGGGGGTGAAATTTTTCCTACGTAAAAAAGAAAGGAAATTATTTAGTTTTCAGTTAAAACCAGACTTAATCGCTCAACTTAATGGTGGTTAATGGTTTTTTAAGTGAAGATCTTTTAATTCGTTTTCTGACAATAGCCCATTAGTGTGTTCATCATTGTTCGCATCCCTGGATCTCCAAGCCTGAATCATTTTCATGGCTCCTCAGTCACGCTTAACAGAGTTTTTCACTCGGAAACGCGTTGCTGAGGGTTCTGTGAATGATTAGGACTTGGTGGGTTCAGGAAAGCAACGTAAATTCTTCTTATTATTTTTTTTTCTTTTTTTAAAACAAAGCAATAGCCCCAGAGTTTAGTTGTACGAACTATTGAGAGACGGACTTACCATCGTTCCGGTTTGTTAGGAAGACTGTGGACATTGTGCTATCACACAGCGTTTCGGGCACCTGACCCATGACAGTGTTTGTAGCATATTTGTTTGTCTTCTATGTTTCCGTTCGAAACTATCTCCCATTATTCCAGTTCTTTGTTCTTTTCTTCTTAAAGTATGTACTCATGAAACCTGCAAGAAAAATATATCAATCGTCACGAGTCACTCAAATTTTAACCTTTACTTCTACATACCTTTGCATTCCCGTAAACCTACCCATACGCCGTTCCTTTTTTATCATTCGTTTGGTCAGAGTAGGCATCTTTAACCATTTCCGATTGGTTCGAAGTTGGATATTTTTAGTCTTATACCTTTTAATTTTTTTTCTGCATTTCAAGGCATCTAGAGTTTTAAACCTTTTTGTTCTTTTTCTTTGTGATTTTAGCACCTAGTGTACTATATTAGAGTTTTTTATACTTCGATTTACTAGGTTTTTTATTCGTACGGTACTAAAGTATGGTGAATAAGCGTTCCACCGATAGAGGTGCGAATGACACGACCGTCGACAATGTAGGGGGATAGTGCACGAGTTTTCGATTTTGATACGGCTCACCCCCTTATTTTGTGGGGTTTGGAAAAAAATGCATGGGCCAAAAAATGAGGGAGGTATGATGGGCAAGTGGCAGCTCATCGAGGTCAAAAGTTGTTGGAAGTGGGAAAATATTCACAAAAAGCCCCGCAACTGCGTATGAACGACCCCCATAATTTTTTCTTTCCCTTTCCCACATTTTTTCCAAACATAACTACCCCCTATCTTCAACCGCTAAGGGGGCTCCCCTATAAAAAGTATTTTTTTTTAAATTTTGCTCACACCGCTTTAACTGCCCCAAAAGTGCCCCTAGAGGAGTTAAATGTAAGACCAACTCCCAATATATCTGCAATTCCAACAGTTTCTCAGAACAAATCCACCCTCTATCATCAACCGTTAAGAGAGTCCCAATAAAATTTCTGTCATGAATAACCTCTATCGCTAACCCATAAGGAGAGTCCAATGCAAAATGCACTTTCAACGGCCTTTGACCTCGGTGAGCTGTCACTTGCCTCCATGCCACCTCCCCCATTTTTTGACCCGTGCATTTTTTTCCACACCCCACAAAATAAGAGGGCGATACCCCCAAATCTTACTACCCTAATATGTATGCTTATTTTTTTTTGATATACAAAGAAGAGACACACCAGCACACGTCCATTAAAATGTAAATGTGTAATACTCTAATACCGACAGGTTCTCGTTTATTTAAAATCTGCCTGCACTTAAGTATATAGCCATTGATAATGGTTTAATCACATTCGTTACTTGGTGTCTACGGATAGTGAAGTAGCATTCACCCCTGCTGGCAACTAAAAGTATTTTTGACTGTTATAATATATATATTTTTGTTTCTTGAATGAAATGTTTAATAAAAACATGGCATCAAATCTGGCTATAAACTAATAATAATGCAATTTAAAATAACATACTTAATAAAAATCTCTATTTTTGAATAACAACAATAACCAATCCTAATAAATAATTTTGGGGATTATAGTATGGTTGAGTGTAAATCATACTATGGCTGTGGGGATCATAGTATGGTTGTGTGTGAATCATACTATGGTTGTGAGGATCATACTATGGTTGTATGAGAAGCATACTATGGTTGTGAGGATCATACTTTGGTTGTGAAGATAATAGTATGGTTGAATGTGAATCATACTATTGTTGTGAGGACCATAGTATGGTTGTGGGGATCATAGTATGGTTCAGTGTGAATCATACTATGGTTGTGGGGATCAAAGTATGGTTATGTGTGAATCATACTATTGTTGTGAGGATCATAATATTGTTGTGCCACAATCATATACCCAACAATAGTATGATCCTCTTCGAATATTGTCACCCAACCATACTTTGTTTCTGCGTGTATCTCGCCCATTTGTAGCTTTTTCACAATTGCTAATTTTAAATCTTTTATCACTGTAGTAGCAAGTAACGAACCTTAGCGATCTGAAGAATTAGTTCGATCCTCAGCCGAAGCAAAGTTTGTAATGCTATATTTCCTTCAGTTGGGGATGGTTATGCGCCTCTCCATTACATTCATCCTGAAAATCTTTTTCATTGCTTTAAAATGGGGCACATTCAGATGCATAAGTAAAAAACCTTTTTATATTCGCCTCACGATTAATGCGATGATATCATCATTATTTATATTGCATATACTCGTAGGTAAAGCATTTCTTAAGTGTTGGGGCAGGTACTTTTTTTTAATGTTCAATTCGGCGCTTACATTGTGAAATTTAAAATAACTCATCAATATTTTTTGGTGTATTAAAATGTCTTGTAAAATTATTTCGTATTATTCTTGTCCCTTTTTGTTTGTGAATAAACTCAATTTCTTTAAAAATTTAAGTTTCGTGGATTTTAAGATCATTACAAAAATCGTACGAGTATTTACCAATGAGGATTTAAAGAAAATTAAAATTGACACCGTACTCAATCATGCGGGAGGTAGCCCTTGTGTACGCATAAGTAATAATGAGCGTCGATCGAACATAAACTGAATTCTCTATGAATTCTCTAAATTTTTGTTTATGCATTGAACAGGGATTACCCGGCTCGAGACCTCATGCACCTACATTTTAATAGAAGGCAAGTTTTTTTTTACAAATTGAACAACGATACGTAGGCTGCTTACTGCTTTAATCGCTATTTTCGCCAGAAATCATTGACAGCAATTATTTAAAAGGAAACCGAACTCTTTAAATCCAGGTTCTCAAAGAACGTGTGTTTTGCTGTATCGTGCATAGACAGTGTTTATTTTGGTCTTTGCTTTAACACATTAAACAGGTATTAGCCGGCTCGTGACCTCATTTTAATAGAAGACAAGTTTTTTTTACAAAACACGTTGCTCGTTCTACGATTTTCCGTGCTGGGAAAAAAACGGATCAAAGTATTTGCATCAATTTTTGTGTTAAAAATTGTATTTAGTTCTTAAAAGCACCTGAAATGTTGAGAGTGGCATATCGTGATGGTACTCTGATTCAGAAAAAAGTTTGAAAGTGGGACAAGCTTTTCAAAGAAGGTAGAGAAGATGTGAATGAAGACGCTAGTCGTAAGAAACACATCACATCAATTACCAATAAACATTTTTAGACATTTGAGTATTATTGGAAATCTTTTCAGAGCACCTTAACGACGTGTTGAGTTTACCAATCCCATAACGCATTTCGTGGCTTGTTCTCAATTTTAGCCCATGAGCCCACAGCGCCAAGATATAGCCCATAGGTTTATGTTTCCTGCCTATAGCAAAAATTTCAAGTCTTTTTTTTTTTGAGTACGGATAATCGATGTCATGTACATACGTTTAGCCGTGTTGGTAAATATTTTAGTGAGTTGGGAAAAACCGACCGTTAAGGTTTTAACTTATACTTACTTGTAAAAACCCGACAGGCATTAACTGACATTCAGGTTTTAGCCTTATGCCTATGATTGAAACATATTTTCCACAACAACAGTGTAAGTATTTATGACCTTGAACAGGCTTTAAATTTATACAAAAATGCAAACAATGGACATGTGTAAATTTGCGTGAAAATTGCATTGCTTTTAGTACGTATATGTCCATGTTTTAATGGGTCCGATTTTCAGACATATGGCCCGTCATTTAAATTTAGCCAAACTGCAAAAATAGTTTTATTTTTAGCTTCGTGAGAACATTTAAAAGTTTTTTAAAGCCAATGTCCATGAATCTGGAAATCCCCTGGGCCTATAAAATTTGTACCGGGAGTATATGATTCTAATCGGTCCACGATTGGTTGTCTGTGAATCGTTATATACCGCGCCAAATAGGATTTAATATGGATTGGAATCGGATTTAATATGGATGTTCTAGATCAGTTGTATGCTATATTGGCAGAGATACTAGCACTGGTGCTATATCAAAACTGGGACCAGTACGACCCATTATCTGAGCTGATAACTGATCGACCGTAAGAAACTGCGTCAAATTTCATCAATATAGGATAGTACATCCTGTGTTCCTTCTAGAGCTAACTACATAAAATCGGTTGAACATATATGTAGGAGCTATATCTATCATAAAAATCAAGAAAAACTTACTTCTGTCAAATTTCATGAAGATCAGACAACAATTGCAACCTGTAGTTTTTAATTAGATATCAGACGGGCGGACAGATATCTTTTAATAAAATCAACTGGTGATTCTGAGTTGATCGTCACACTAAAATTTGGGTCTAGCTTTTTTTAGGAGTTACGTGTCTCTTACATGAAAATTATGATTTTTTTTGATTTTACATACTTCTGAGTTTTTTTAACAGCGTTGCGTAGCATCCTTCTTCATTACGCTTGCGTTAAAGGAAATGTAATCAAATATTTGCTCAACGGGAGCGAACCCTTACTCGTAAAAACGCCTGCATTTACAAGGTGAAAACCCGTCGCTGAAAATTGTTAGATGTTCTTATCCGGATTTGAACTTGGGTTTACCGACATTATAGCCGAATTCATTTTTCGGTTCTTGAGGCCAAATATGGCAAAAAAAATAGACATATGTGTACTTAAATTAAGCATACTCTAAGACTTCAAATATCCACTTTTTTTTTTGCAGATTTGGCTGGGAATGGGGTACGATGAATCGATGAATCATTAGGGGGCATTCCCAAGCGAATCCACGGTGGAGTGTGTATAATATTTGGCCTAGCCAAACGTTACGACGTTTTTACCTGTTTTCGAATAATGTGATCTCTTTAATATTTATTTCCGTATATCTGGAATATGGTTTTTCACTACCCGAATAAACATAAATAACACAGTGTGACAGAGAAAAAATACCTGTTTGTGAAATTTCAACCGGTTTTGAAATTTCACAAACACCTACAAAATCTGGAGTTACGGGTAAAAACCGGTTTTTCGGTTTTACACACTTATATGCCAGTTACTTGGTTTGAAAGAAGAAACTGCGGCTTTCGAATGGTGTATACACTTTTAAAATCACATAGAAAAAATCTGTGTATTTTTCCTGTTAACTCATTTTTATAAAATTGTTTGTAACTTTTTAACTTTGGATGCGTTTTTACACATAATTTTTCAAAAGAACAATTTTTGAACTGAATAATAAAGAGAGCATTCTTACGAATACAATTCGGTGTCATTTTTAAAAAGCCGTTAGAAACTGATTGAGTTATTCAACTTTCATTAAAACAAAATTTTTTGAAAAAAAAACAATTATTGACAATAATATAAGTACTTAGAAATGTTTGTTTTTGCCGTTTTCTTTTTAATTGAACTTCACCCGTTTACGTGACCAGCAATATTTGGAAATCATTTGTATTTTATCTTTTCCTTCAAAACGTTTTTCCATTGTAATTATTTCTTGATGAAAGTGTTCGCCTTGTTCATCACTGAACTGGCCCAGGTTTTCTGGGAAGAAGTCTAGATGTGAATGGAGGAAATGAATTTTAATTGACTTGTTGCAGTCCATTTCACCATACGCACTCGAAAATCCATCAACAATCGCCACATGGTTGTCGCTTTTGTAATTACCAAGAAAGTTATCACATAGTGCTACAAAACTCTTCCATGCGCGTTTTTCAACGGAACTGAGCTTGTTGATTAAATTCTCATCTCTCATAACTTTACGAATTTTAGGTCCAACTAATATACCTGAAATTCATCAGAACTGATAAATGCGATAACAAATATTAGATCTGCGAAGAAAATAATACCTTCTTTAATTTTGGCTTCGCTTAATATTGGGAACACCGCTCTAAGATAGCAAAAAGCTTCACCGTTTACATAAAGTTTTTTTTTACAAATTGTTGCATGTATCCTAACTTTAGATGCAGTGGTGGCAGAACAACCTTATCAGCTGTAACTAATTGGGCGTTTAAAACGTTTTTCCTGCCTATTAGATATGTGTCCCGAGTTGGCCATACCTTGCGATCGTAGCGATTTGGTGTACGACTATCCCATTCACAAAAATAACATGCATATTTTGTGTTACCACTTTGCATGCCCAATAAAATTGTCAAAACCTTTAAATCAGCGACGACTTTCCATTTATGCAGGTCATAGTTGACGAATCGCAGTATTTGGTTCATAACTTCATACGTTTCTTTTGTACAAGTCGCGATTGGACAGCCTTCAAGCCTAGAAATAGCATTACAAATTTTATATAAAAAAATTAAAATCTATTAAAAATTAATATGTTTGTTGAATACGTACTTTTACATGAACCGTCAATGAAAATTTGCCATTCGTCTGCCTTATAATTGTGACTTAATGCCGAAAAAAGTTTGGGTACATCAGCGCAATACATGAGATTACTGTCATTTTCACCAGTCTTAAAACTTTCTTCAAATAACTATGTCCGGTCACTTCTTCTACAGAAAGTTTCACGGAAATCTTCTTCCCTGAAATATTTGTTTCACAAAAGTAGCAATCATCTGGTTTATACCAGAGCTGAAGATGTCAAGTCATAGGCGTACAAAAGGGCAAGAAAATTGAAGGTTGAACTTTGTATTTTTTAATGTTGCACAACAATTTTCACAAACAAATTCTGGCTCATACCAGCGACTGAACGATTGAAGACTTTATTGTATACTTGCACCACAGCAACATTTTTTTTTTAAAATCACGGCTATGACGGATATCCGTAAATAGCCCACAAATGTAACAAAAGTTATTCCGTTTAGCACACATTTTTTGGTTAATTTCACTCGATTATTATTAAATTGATAACTTTTTTATTAAAACAGTTTCAAAGCGAACATGAAGTGATAAATCAAACAAAACAAATGAACAAAAACTAAAACAATATGTTTACATGACAAACAGGATACTGAGATGATACTCAATAAAAAAACGGTCAAGCAAATATTTCTGAGTAATTTGGCCAAAAAATTGCATTTTTTCAAAAAATTTTGTTTTAGCAAAAGTTAAATAACTCAATTAATTTCTTACGAATTTTAAAAAATGACACCGAACTGTATTCGTAACTCTCTTTATTATTCAGTTCAAATTTGGTTCCTTTGAAAAAATTCTTGTAAAAACGTATCCAATGTTAAAAAATTACAAAAAGTTTAAAAAAAAATGATTTTACAGGAAAAATACAAAGATTTCCTTCAGTGTGATTTCAAAAGTGTATACACCATTCGAAAGGCCGCAGTTTCTTCTTTCCAAATCAGCCGAAAACACTTGATATTTAACCAAATAATTGGCATATAAATGCGTAAGATCCGAAAACCCGGTTTTTTACCCGTAACTTCAGATTTTGGAAGTGTTTGGGAAATTTCAGAACCGGGTTTTTGTTGTACTCAGCAAGATCTATAAGAAAAATAATATCAATTCCCAGGTATTTTGACTTCATTCTTTTTTGTTACACTGTGCAATGGGCTTTCCCGGATTCCAACTTGAATTTTCAATTAAATGAATTTATTCGAAACGAAATAATAGGATTGATTGAAAAAATTCTAGTAGAGGCATGTTACTCGTACATTTGCTAGCTAAATTGTACTATAAACGGGACAAACATACTTGAATGTAATCATTTTCATAAAGCTTTTCTGCACAAGTTATGCTAAAAGCTTTGTAGCTACATACTTCCTCTAGGCGAAAGTTTTGATTTGTCGATTTAAAAGTCCGTTCATTGTTTATATGGTTTGTGAACACACTTAACTAAAGCTTTTACGCCAAAATGTTTGAAACGTCATCCGTTTTAAAACTCCTTCCGCCGAAACATACACATTTTTCAAACATAATTTCCATCTGTTTTTTTTATTTTTTTTTGAAAAGGTTGTCACATAGGAATAATATTATCCACAAATCACTAAATTTTTCTGAAATTATATTTATAATTTATAGTCTCCACAGTTTTGATCGAATCAGTTTAAAATTAAGTAATTTAATTATTTCATATGAACTGTAGGATTTATTTTGGATTACAACATTCGCGATTTATGGTTTAATAAAAAGGGTGTGGTAAGTCCTGTTCAGATATGGCGGATCTGCTTCGACATCCAGGTGATGAAAATGTGCCCAAAGAGACCTAGCGGTCAGATGAGTGGGTTTGGCCTGGAAATTGAATAGTTGTAGCACGTCATGTGGTCATCCTCGAGGTTGTCATCAATTCGCGACCAATGAGAATTGGGGCGTCTGCACCATCCAGATCTCAGCAAAGCCAGAACCATGCGCATCTGCCTAAAGAGCGTCCTCTCATCTAGTGGATTCTTCGGTGGATGTTCCCCAAAGCACTACATTAACGCTACAGCTGGACACTGCCGCTGTGACTTCTTCAGCGTGAATGTCGTTCAGACCGGCCTGTTAGTTTCTAAGGTCTCTCACTAGTATCGATGAACCTCTTTCTCAAGATCATGATGGTCATACCTAATCTACCTAAGCAGAGATATATTGTCCATAAGATGGTTGAAGGGATTCTGCTTAGACAACATAAAATAAACATAAACTCTGAGGTCCATGCAGAGAACAGTGTGGCTGTAGATTTGGAGGCGGATATTTTCATATTTCTCGTACTTAACAAGCGTGCTAAGTCTGTGAGGTAACAGTTAATTTTGTGGCAGATTTGATCCAGTTTAGGTCCTAATGCTAGAATTGTGCAATTTCAACGTCGTTTGGAGTGCAGAAATTACTTATATAGCGAGATGGGGGGAAAAAGTGCCGGATATCTTACCCTGCCCTAGGGAACTCCCTGTTTAAATCTAGGGAGTTTGACTTCGTGTCTCAAAATTCTACATATGACTTGCGCCAACACATGAAGTGTACAACCCAAAGTTTCAAACTAGGCGGAAGGGACGCATCTGCGACTCCTAGAATAGAGTAGCATGATCAAGGTTACCGTTGAAAATTTCAAAAAGTCGCACGAAAAGGGGATTATTCTTAAAAAAGTGGCACAAAAAGGGTATTTTTTAAAAAGAAGTCGCAAACTCTTCGTAAGTTCGTTTTATTATAAGTAAAACAATACATTTAAATTTAATAAGAAACGTTACAGACAACATAGTAAAAACTCAGTTCCATGAGAGGTAAAATACACATTCAAACTAAAAAACAATTCAATTTCCGAATCTCATATACCCTCCACTATATGATAATAAAGCGCAAAAAAGTAGTATGTGCATATTGACTATTAATCGCCCGTTTTTGACCATTCGGGATGTTTTTTTTGGACCAGCTGAGCCTAACCTTAACCTTTCAATAGCTTCAAATTCTGATTTGTTAAGCAAAAACGAGTTCTTATACTTTTTACCGAGGCAACAACTTTTTCTCCCTGGGTCGGTTTCGCCCATTTACAATCCCAAACAGCTTGTGATCATAAGCCTGCATCATGCAAAATTTCTGAAAACTAGGTTGATTCGTTTGAACGATATCGTGCTTTCAACATACATGCGGACGGACATGTCTAGATCGTGTTAGAATTTTACGACAATCAAGATTATAACTACTTTATAGGGTCTCCGATCAATATTCGTGGTGCTGCAAACAGAATGAAAAATTTAATATTCTCTTTCGTAAAGGGAATTAAAAATCAAAACATCAAATGTCGGGCATGGCAGACTATAAGTATATACTTAATACAGATGAGATGCAGATGAGCCACCTGAAACTAGACTTTTGGGCTTCTTGAAGTTATGAACCGGGTTCTAAATATCATCAGATTTCAAAAAATTTTTCATATGGATTCGCTGGGTTTGTGGTAAAATTAAATTTGGTACCCAGATGTCCTTGCTTAAATGGGCCGTATTTTCGGCCACCTCAAATCAGGGTTGTTAACTTGGTTCATTTTACAAATGTTCCGATTTGTTGGTATTTTTACCCTAAAGCGCACTGTTGTGCAGGTTTTTTTGTGCCAATTGCCTAAAGATTAGATGTAATAAGTGCGTTTCAGAGCTGTGCGGCGGGACTGTTGTCTTCGCCGACTGTGTGAAACACTCATATATAAATAGATGCTCTGACACACTACTGCGAGTACCCATAATACCTAGCGTAAGCGGCAGGTTATAACCAAATAAGTTATAGTACTTTTTTCCCCGGAGCAACCCTTAACCCCAGAAATAAATCTTTTAAAAACACACATTTCAGGTTGTGGAAAGTAGCAAAAATTTCAAAAAGTGGCAGAAAGGGGATTTATGAAAAAGGGGCAGTAAAAGTCGCATGGCTTCCAAAAAGGGTCAAATTGCCTCTTTAGTCGCACAGCGGTAATGCTGAGCATGATTGATAGTGTCGAAGGCCTTGGTGACATCAAGGCCATAAGGACCGTCCTATCGTTAGACTTGTTCCGGTTAAGGCCGTGACTTATATGTATATTATAAGCTTGCGGATGATGATGATCACCACATGGAAGGTGTTCGATCAAGCAGTGCCTCAAGCGTATTTGCTACTGGCGAGGTCATGGAGATCGGACTATGCTTCAGTAGCCTAGCTTCAGTAGCGGTACCGCTCTTCCCTTTTCCCGGCAACGGGAACTAGATAAGTGGCTAAAGACATATTGAGCACTTTGGTCAAGTACTCTACTGTCGAGGTATACAAGTGCTTCTACATAACCATTGAGATTTCGACTGGTCCTAGCGCCTTCGATGGATTTGCAATTTCGGCAATGGTAAATTGTGGTAGTGCTTCATCGACTCAGAGAGGGCGGATAAGACATAATACTCTTCTTTTCGCCTTATCTCGCTCTGGGTGTTCAATAAAACTTCGGTTAAAATAACTCGAGCACCGCTTGGGATCTGTCACTGTTCTGTTGCCAAACGTGACGACTCTCCGAACATCCTTTCATCCAGGGTTAAACAGTTATTGGACAAATGTCCGAAAATTACCGATTCCGGAACTTAAGTTGCATTGCCTTAAGTGATCTAGCCAATTGGTCGGATGTATTCGTTGACCAACTTCTAATCTCAGAGTTGAGATCCCTTATTCTAAGGTAGTAGGGTTGGAGCGACAAATGTCATCACGCCCATATGTGTGTTCCACTGTGTCTGCTAGAAAATTTGGTCGTTTCTCAGGTATTTGACCAGATGGAATATATCGATTCACTATTGAATTAATGTTGACCTGGAACTACTTCATGGCTACCAGAACATCTGAGGGAAAGGGTAGATCCCTATGGCTGCTTTGAAGGTAGACAATCAGCCTTCTACTGAATAAGCTACGTACGGCGTTCAGCGACTATGAAATCGGATGATCTGCTGATAGAGAGGATTGCGGAAAGGTGGTCCGATCCAAACGAGATGACAGGTTGCCACGTTGATCTAGCAGGCGATGCCATGGTTATTAAGAGTGGTCCAACAAAACGCACGATGATAATTGTAAGTAAAACAAAAAGTTTTCGGAGAATTATCTTAATATTTTTTATTATGATAGAAGAATATATAATTATGGATGCTATTTTGTGAAACAAAATATCGGCCAAATGCTCGCTACGGCTTCGGTGCCATACCTCTATCCGATGGACCATATTTTCAATTACTCTGAAACAGAATAGAGATTCAATGTAGTAATCATGCCGAATTGTCTTATCCTTTAGCTCTTGAATTATTCTTGGCGTATTGGTGTACACTTATGCTTTTAAAAGAAAGAAGTCCAACGGTGTCAAATCACATAATCGTGGCGGCCAATTAACATCGCGTTAACGTCGTGAGATAGCACGCCCATTAATTTTTTTTGCGCAAAAGAGACATTGTTTTGTTGGCTGTATGGCAAGTGGCACCATCCTGTTGAAACTACAGAAGAGCTATGCAGAACGAAGAGCTATCAATTTCCCAAGTCAAAGCTCTGCCCACCTGGTCGTTACCTAGGCAGGCAAACAAATTGTGGCGTACCACTCAGAATTGACCTCCTATGTTGCTCAAGCGGAACAGTCGGCACATGACTAATTTTTCCGAAGAAACAGGCGACCATTTCTTTCGAAGTGCTTCTTCCACGAACAACTTTGGTTGGATTTGGCTCGTCTTCGAAGACCCACACGGTCGACTGCTGTTTTGTTTCGGGCTCATACGCATAGATCGATGATTCGTCACCTGTGACGATCTTATAAAAGCACCGCGATCGTATTTTTTCAAAATTTCTTTGCACCAATCGACACGAGCCTCTTTTTGAGCGATTGTCAAATTGTGCGGGATCCAACGAGAACAAATCTTTTTTACGGCCAGGTGTTCATGCATTATTGAATATCTGCTGGTGGAAAAATTGGCCAAGGATGCCTCTTTCTGACGGTATTTCACAATACGATCTTGAATTATCAGTTCACGCATCAATGTTCTCTGGCACAACGGTCGTTTTTGGATGACCGTCGTCTTTGAGAGAGCGTCGGCTATAGGATGGTGCTTCATCGCCATACAAAGATTTAAGTTCATCGATGCACTCTTGTCTTGTTAATCCACGTCGAAAGTTGTAAACAATGATCGCACGAAAATGTTCACGAGGCATTATTGGAGCTATAGATTGCACACATGTTTCCATTTTGGCCCCAAAAAATCATGAAGAGGCTTATGTAAACCAGCATCGCTACGACTCAATCAATGTGAAAATGGTATGGTACAAATGGTCAAGTAAATAAATTTTAAAATATATATTAATTATTAATTGAACAGGGATTAACCGGCTCAAGACCTCTTGTATCTATATTTAAATAGAAGACAAGTTTTTAACAAAATGGCAAAATGACATTGATCTTCGTGGCTGCATACTGATTTTATCGCGATGTCCGCGACAACCCTCTTCAGAAAGCTTAACAGCAATTATTGAAAGAAAAACCAAACACTTTAAGACCAGGCTCGCCCCAAACGAATGAGATAATTTATAGATATGTGATCAAAATCTAAAAATTTTAAATGTCAATGCCATATATCCGGGAACTCGTACTGAAACATATATTTGGTGCTCTTTAACATTTTACACATAACATTTCATTTGAATTCAAAAATTATGTAAATAACAAAAAACAAATTTCATTCTTTTTTAAAGTAATTCTTAAAAAATAATAAAAAAAATATTAAAGAAAAACAAATAAAAATATAATTAAACTTCAACAAAATTTAAATGTAAAATAGTATTATAGAATAAAAATTATATATATACGTTTATTAATTTGATTTTTATTTATTAAATTTAATTTTTATTCTCGTGAACATTTTTTACCTCCGCATTTGCTTCAGCTAGCATCTGTAAAAATGTGGATTAATGGAACTGCAATTCGTGATATTTGAACGTAATAAAATGCCTTTAAAGCACGTGGCTATACCCAAATATGTTCCTTCTAATTCTTAATCGGCATGTTTTCTTTTCCCCGAAGGAGGGCGTTTTTTTTTGGCAGGCGTGCAGGGAATACTGTATCAAAGCTCGCAGACTTGGGAGAGTGTTCCTGAAGTGTTTGAAACTTCAAAGAACACATTTAAGTCCCCATATTCTTGTCTCAGTTAAAGTAGATATTGCGTAGATTTGTCATTGTTCGAAGGAATCATTTCAACTTACCTTTTGCAGTCTGACATTTTTGGGAACCGATTCATGTCTATTTACATTTTACTTCTTTAATTTCGAATAAAGTGTTTCGACTGATCTATGGCCAACCGTACTGACATTGAATGATATGAGATATGAGTCGATCTTCTTATCGATTTCAGAAAAAAATGTATAAAAAGCTTCACGTGCCTGTAAGTGTATAACGCATATCATAAACAGCTCTCACTAGAGTGAAATTTTACATTTGTTCCTTGATGGCATGTTGCAGGAAGTACTTACGGTTTTTGTGTTTCATCAATATTTCAGAAGCGAACCACCCAAACTCTACTTATATTTATTTGTTGAACTACGAGTACTTACGGTGGGGCCGAAATTGGTCTCTCATTACATGGTCTTCAAACGGCATATTCTCTTGCACAAAAGTCCTGTGGGCTTTGGCTATAAAAGAAAATATTTTCTTTTAAATGTCAAAGCAGAAAAGTGCCCCCTAGTTGCTTTGTTTCCTTACGGCAAAGCATTGCCATATAAATTCAACTTAATGAATTCTAATTTAAACTTTCTTTGAACTCTTAAAATATACTATGCAGCGTCAATTTGTCAATAGTATTTCAATAGAATCATAATAAAAGTCAAAGCCCTTGTATGGCACAGCAAAAAAAAAAAAGAAATGATAATTTGCGTAAGTACGTGTGTATATACAAATTAATTTTATAAAGAAAGCCTACGGAAAAAGTAGTTTTAAAACTTGAAGTTTTGCTGGGCGATTGATTTTTTCAGAAATATAAATCGGTCACGATTACAAGGAATTTATGGAATTGTTGGATATTGAATTTGATGGCCAAACTAAATATATAAATTTCACCGTTGAGTCATTCGCTACCAAGAATTTCTTCCCTCAGGAGAACTTCTCTTAAATCAGTGAGCTGTACACGACATAATTCGTATAACTACGGACCCGAGGTTAGCCAATGTCCTTTTTAAATGGTCCTTTTTACATGGCTTTGAATCTTACTCACAATACCTTTGGGATTTACGAAGTGGAAAACCCCACAGTTCTGCAACAGACACTAAAAAATTGTATGGTTATCGCTACTGAATAATCTTTTAATGAATTGTTGTGCGGGTTTCAGTTAAACTTTGTATCCGGTTAGAGATCGTTCTACATTGATAGTTACATCTTAAAGAAAAAAAGTATAACTACTTGACGGCAAATATATACGATCACATTGCATCGTATGACTTGCAACCAGTTTTTATACCCTGCACCAGTCTGTGGATCAGGTTATTATTAGTTAGTTTCGGGGAATATGTTTGTAACTACAGAAAATACTTAAGCTAGACCCTACTTTAAGTATACCGATCGACGTATAATCACCAGCTGATTCCGATTGCATCTAAAGCTTGTACGAAATCTAAAGCTTGTATTAAACAAAACGTAGTCCGATTCTCACGAAATTTGACAGAAGTAAGTTTTTAGGACCAAGGACGGGCGACATAGAAATTGAAGAAAATCGGTTCAGATTAAGATATAGCTCCCACACACATATATGTTTCTAATATTATTATAGAGCTACATATTTAATCCAATCTTCGTGAAATTCGGTACAAATAACTTTATTGGACCAAGAACCAATTTTATGAAAACTGAAGAAAACCGGCTTAGATTAAGATATAGCTCGAACACATATGCTCATCAGATTTTATGTTTTTAGCTCTAAAAGCCACGTATTACATACAATCTTAAGGACATTTTGCACGACTAAGTTTTTGGGACAGATTATGGGATCTGAAAAAAAAAATCGGTACAGATAAAGATACAGCTTCCAAAGATATGTTAATTTTATCTTGACGAAATTTGGCATAAGTATGTTGTTTGTGGACCGCCGTAGTGTGTTGGAAGTGTGCATGACTAGCATGCCAGCTAACCCAGGCTCAACGCCGGGTACGAACATCTACCAATTTTTCGGTGACGGTTTCCGTAAATGCCGGCGACTTTACGAGTAAGAGATTTATATCTAAAACATGAAAAAACAACTCTATGAATTGCATTAGCCGTTAAGAGCCGGCGTAAAACAGTAGGTAGGAATATACTTATATAGGAATATATACGAATTGAATCGTGCACTGCATACTGATTTAAGAGACGTTACCCTTTTTCCGTAATATGATGTAGTGGGACTTAAGTCCGTATATTTTTTTGGCAAAGGGCGGCCGCTATTAAAATTGAAAAAATCGGTGCTGATTTAAATATAGATCTCACACCGATATAAGTCTCAACCGCAGGTTCGATTCTGTGCTCCTCGTTTTCAAGGGCAACAACCTAAGTTAAATATTCCCCAATCGATTTTTTTGTGCTTGCACATTCGAAGATTTCATCACTTGCTTTATTTTATTTGTATATGCTCACATACATTGATTTTTCCGAATTTTCTGGTGTTTTTCTTCAAGTTCTGTAGTGCTTTTTGCACATTACATTTTTTGCTTCGGTACAGTTGGCGACACTGAACAAAAGGAAGTTATGTGTGTATGTATGGGCGTGTGCATATCCCAGTGTAACGTAGGATCATCCAAAGATTAATCTTGGATCGATTCTTTGCGAGCAATGAATTACTCTATAAAACTCCGGACCTCATGCATTTTGTACTCATTTTTGAGCTCCTTATGGAGTACAAAAGGAGTATTCCTTTTGATCTCGGAAATGAGGACAAGGGAAGTAATGCATGAAGAAACTCAGTTTAGTCAAACCAAAATAAATACAATCAAACACAAAAAAGCGTTAATGGGTTCTTATTGTTCCATTTGGAGTATTACGTAAGCGAGGCATCAACTTTGTTTTTTCTTACTTCGACGTATTTCGATTGCTCGCTTATTACTTAAAATGGATGAACAAGTCACTTCTCTTTTATTGCTCTACTATGGATTAATTCAAATATTTTTTACTGGGATGCTCTTTTATGTTTTTTTTGTATGATATTTTCCAAACTTCATTTCTTTTTTTGCTGGTAACTTGCTAAATTTCTATTCTTTGGTCGTTCGCATACATTTAATAAAAGAGTGAGCAGTTTTGACGCAATTTTTTTTTTGGTTTTTAGCTATTTTGACGGCAAGAACACTTGCAGCCACAAACACAAATGCTTATCCGTTAACACCCAATTTTGTTGCAATTTATAATCTTTTTTTATAAGGTTTAGTTTAGGTTTCTATGATAAATAATGACGGTTATACACATAAGGGTTATAAAGATATAAGCAAGAGTTGACTTTTCGAGATTTTCTAAGGAATAAAATGTCGTTTTTTCGACTTTTTTTAAATTGAATATAAAAAAACTAAATAATATATCGAGCCCTTGCGGCAAATTTATCGTAAGCGCCAATTTTTTAATTTTTGTTTTATTGTCAAAACACCGAAATTGTTAATATTTTTTTAAAATATAGGGGGTATGATTCTATCATAATTCTTTGTTTTCATTTTTGAGTAACGCAATATTATCGTAATTGCGCCAATGTGTACTTACTTAGTAGTATACACAATCATATTGATGCATACGTAACATGATTTGAAGACCATGCTCTAAGTTGAGACTGTTAAGAGTGAGTTTATACTGCCATGCCTATATTTTGAAATAACAAGAGGTGTTTTTTATTAGAAAATTTATTTATACAAAATTTTAACTGAACTCGTATGCGTTACAGACAAAGTATGAATTCATTTTCCATCATGTAACCCTATTTTACCAATGAAGATACAATTTTAATACGTTTCTTTTAAGGAGCTGTCAGTATTCGTGGTCACTAGATTATGAGTGACACAATAGACAATTTTACAATTTGTTTTAATCATTTGTGATTTTTAGATGAAATAATTTATTTAAAAAACCAGCGGCAGCTTTCAGTAGTGGTGTTTTTGCGCAAGTTTTACGCTCATGGCTGTAAGTGAAGTAGTTCGTGGCAAAATAAAATTTTTAAAAAATAAAATTTAAGTTGCCTTTTTTATACTTAACTTGGATAAATGAAGGATTGGCGTATACTCGATAGTTATACAGTCTAA
Organism: Hydrotaea diabolus; assembly: GCA_963513945.1. NCBI lineage: Eukaryota > Metazoa > Arthropoda > Insecta > Diptera > Muscidae > Hydrotaea > Hydrotaea diabolus. The sequence continues at coordinate 91,997,572 of OY740716.1, forward strand.
TTTTTAAAACGGCAACAAAAATCATCTTTTTCAAATACAGTCATGCATTTTGTTGGAATTTTTTGTAAGTAGTCGACTTAGCAATTGGTATTTTGCTATCCAGTCTGGGGCAAACACACCACTAGATTTAAAAAGATAATTAATATTTTATCGAAAGTAACAAAACAGTCCGGCAAGAATGCAATTTTTTAGCATTCACCCTTGCTTAAATAGGTACTTTTCACACAGTTGGATTGTTAATGTATCGTTATTCTGACTGAACATACCCAGATATGTTGCCTCCAAGTTTTTAATAGACTGATCATAGTGAATATTCGTAATAGTGATTAGAAAAAAAGAGTTAATTATGCATTTCACTTCAAAACAGGTAAAGCTATCAAGATTACAAAAGTATATTTTATTAATTTTAAATGGGGATTGCAGGAAATTAACGGAATTCGGAATAATATGGAGGTCTGTAAATTGGTTGATTACAGCGATTCGGAGAAGTGCCAATCCGATGTTGCAAGTGTTGCTGATGAAATAAATATCGTTGGGAAAAGTGTAAGAAAGAAGAATCGGAAAAATAAACAAAAATGTGTTCCTGCAAAACAAATAATGCCAAATCCCAGCATCGGTACCAAAATGTCCACATCCTTGTTCTGAAACAAATTTTGAGTCTGATCGAATTAATGTAAATGAATATTACTGAGGATTACTTATTAAAAATTTAAAAACCGGGAAGGCAATATGCAGACGGTGATAAGTAGGGATCGCAATTGCAATTTGTTGCATATTTGTTGTCGTGAGTCTAAAAGTATCTTTGAGTTCACACGAGTATCTTTGCGAATCAAACATTTAAAAAAATGTCATTGATTGTATGCATTTGTTTTTCTTTTAATATAAATAGGTTTTAAATAATGCATTAACGGGTTAAGTGCATATTGTGCTCAAAATACCGTATTTTGTTTATATTTTTTAGAACTGAAATTTGTGTATCTTACTTACTAAAATACGTCAATAAAAATAAAATAATTAAGATCCTAAATCGCAACGTGGGTCTACATATTTACATTAGGTATTTATGAGAGAGTCAATCGGGGAAATGAGGTATTTTATCTCTTTGCCACGGAAATTGAAATAATCGATGAGTATAGTTACGAATAGAATGAATAGAACTTTCAAAATTCAAGTTTGAAATGTTTGTAAGGTATTTTGAATGTGTTGACGAACGTGATTTACAAAAACCCAAATAACGCTTCGTCTCAAATAAAATCGTTTTATAAAAATAGCCTGTAAGACTATCTTGCTTCCTTAAAAATCGCTGCTAGTTCAAAACGTGTAAACTTTTTTAACTGCAAATTACTTTAAACTTGTTGTTGAAGTTTTTTCTATCACGAATTTGATCATCAATTTATCTATGAAACTTTAAAAATCCAATATATTTTGAATTATTAAATGTCTCAAAAAAATGCTGTGCAATTTTTTTTTTGTTTTTTTTTGTACATATTTTTCTGAACACTTTTTAGTGCATATTTTTAAGTTTTGACGCTTTATTTTCTATTTTATAGTGCATATATAAGCGCTTAAAACGAGTATTTAGTGCATATTTAAGAGCTTAAAACGCGTATTTAGTGCAGAAATTTAAGGGGCTGCTTTTTAAAATGTGTGTGAATTTAAAGACCGTCCAAAGGAACCAGGAACTTTTTTTAATTGGCTTTTCTGTCTATCCAGAATCGGAGATTATAATATAGTCGGACACTCCCGACTTAAGCCTTTTAATAGTATCACATTAAAAGTGTTTTAAGGAAAAAAACCTGCAAACGACTTTAAACACACCAGAACAATACAATTTATGAATGCTTAAAACTCTGATAAAACCCTAGTTGCGATTTTGCGTAGCACCTATTACTGCATTGTACAAGATAGCGTCAGGTATAAATAGGGTATACAAGAATAAAAACAAGTAAAAAAGTAAAAGTCGGGTGTTGCCACCTATAAGATACCCTACACCATTCTGATATTTAGAGGAAGCTTGAGCAAGGTCGGACGAAATATTTTAGAGTCGCTCATAACGAACCATGAAAATTTGAACTTGTTGGGGTAAAATTTGTATCTTCTGCAGCTGCAGGACTACAAACCGAGAGGGACCTTTGCATGGGTGCTTTCGAAAACATGGAGCAATATGGTCTAATGTTACAGGTTTTGGTCGCTCGTAACCCTTCATGCGAAACATTGTGGGAGTCGGATGGAAAATGTAGCTTCGGAAGCTATAGATTCTAAAATCTGGAAGCACCTTTGTGTGGGGCGTATAAAAATATATGGTCGCTGATAACTTACCATGCAAAATTTTGATATACGAAATTTGGTCGAAATTAGATGTAATATATGGGATTTAGAGCTTTATTTTCTGAATTCAGGAAACGCGCAGCAGAAAGCGAAGTAAACAGATGTCGAATATCACGTTCACGTCGCAATTTAGCAGCAGAAATGCGTGAAAGGTGGTGTCAGCAATAACGTGCTCGAAGTAGACAGATGAAATCAGCAATTGTAAACATAAACAGAATTCAATTCCAGACACTTGGGTTCGACTATAATACAACAGTTGACTACAACTTCCATCCCAATATTAATATAAGTAATATGAATCAAGTGTGTGCGCATTGCAGAGCATTTAAATTCACTAAGGAATTGTATGGATTTTGTTGTCTTAGTGGCAAAATAAAGTGGCTGGAATTAAATCAACCCCCCGAACCGTTAATAACCTTAGTTTCTGGAACCACACCGCAATCCAAAAATGTTCTTACAAATATACGGAGGTACAACAATTGTTTTCGAATGATTTGGTGCAGACAAAATTATTACGGATAACTTTATGCAAACTTTCAAAATACAAGGTCATCAATATCACAGCGCTGGTTCTTTATTGTCCATTGCCAATAAGCAACACTAATTTCTTTAGATACTCGTATACTTTCTTGGCAATTTAGAGGATTATGTTAACACTCGGTGCGGAATTACTTCGGGATTACGCCGTGATATTGTACAGTCGCTACAAAATTTATTTCGTCAGCATTATGAACCAGTACAACTATTTAAGACTACCGTAGACCAAATGGCAGCCGATAATCATCAAATAGAATTAGGGCTGATAAAACACCTGCCCTATCCAATTGTTGGAAATTCGTCATCACTATTCGTTTCCTTAAATGAAGGAAAAACAAAAAATATTGTTTATCAGAGAGCACTCCAATAAAACATTTCTCATTCAAATTTAATTTAGTTTGTTCTAGAATATAAGCATTTTTTCACCTCTTCGCTTAACTTAGGGCCAGCAACGCGGACAGAGTCAGATAGTAGTAAATAAAATTAAATGTTGAGAGAAAAAATTAAACTAAACCAAACCACCGCCTGAGTCTCAACGGGAGAAATGCATACAGTTCAGTGACTACGGCAGGAAACGATGCAGCAAGTGAAACAGCAACAAAATTTCAATGTTTGTCACTGCAAACATTATTATGGTTGCAAAAATCTAATATGTTTGCGGAAATCTAAGAAACTTTTTGAAATTACTGCCACTTACCCAACATACATACACATACGTTTAAAAAAAGGCATTTAAACAATTACACTAATACTTACCAATGGCCTAATTTTCTAAATGCGTTCTGATTTCAACAAATAAAAATTATGTATTCAACGTTCAAACAGTTTTTACTACGGAAGTTATGATATTTTACAAACAAATGTCCCAAACATATAATATGTGTGTGTAGATATATTATGCTTAAATACAAACATTCACATGTTTGTAGCATGTTCCAAACATTTATATGTTTGCAGCATATTCCAAACATATATATCTTTGAATGCAAACATATTTCTTGCATTTTATTTCTGCGTGTATGGGTGTATAAAGTTTGTCATTCATTTTCGTACACCTTGAAATTCTGTTTCGGCATCCCATATTGCTCGTCGCAGATGTAGCTGTTTCTAACGTACAAGATATGTCTTTTATTGCCTTGTTAAATTTGGTATTGGAAATGGATCATGTTGGACATAATCAGCAAAAAAAGTCTTTACGGGACTCAAAATATAGACCACTTCACTTCTGTTAGGAGATTTTAACTGACAATTTTATTTTTTCCTGAAGTAAATTATCTTTCCGTCCATACTAATGCTTTTGATTCATTTCGCTTTTCTTAAACTTAAAACAAACCAGAAAACGCTTAATTGTATTACAAAAAAAAAACAATATTTAAAGAGCACAAAAAAGTTCCAGTTCGAATGCATTTCAATGTAATTTATTTTCACTCCAACTTTCTATCTTAAACAAAGTAAAGGCCCATTTAGTCTCGACGGTTGACGGTTGATTCTGCAACCTGCAGAAGTCTACCGTCGTCAACCGTCAAACTGTAGTTATCTCCCTCTAACACATGCAAAATGCAACCCTCAACTGAAATAGCTGATTGCCTACCGTCAACCGTCCACCGTCAAGACTAAATGGACCTTTAGTTATGCCACATTATGATTATAAGGACACGAAGGCGTTATTACTGCGGTTTCGACCATCTTTAATTAATTTACAAAATATTCGATTTAAAATGTATAGTAAAATTTCAGTTCAGAAAAAAGTAAGGTAAATCACGAAACCCGACTGTACTATAGCATTAACCCATTCATTTATACGACTCCCAACCACTTCTAAACCTTAAGACAGTTATTTACTGAAGACAAAAGAAGAGGAAACAAACTTTTAAAACTCTCTCTTCCAATCACTCTTCAGTTCAAATCACGAACACACGATCGTAAACAACAGAACCAATACAATGAACGCACTTTATCACACACACTCATCTTTGTCCTATAGCCCCAAGGAAAAAAATGAATTATGCTGCAGACATATTTATGTTTATGTTACAACAGCACAATATGTTTACACAAATTTGTCATTCCGTTTGCAACACAACAACATATTGATCGGAGACCCTATAAACTGTAATTTTATAATTGATCGTCATAAAATTCTATGGCGATCTAGCCATGTCTTCAATTTCAATTTAGTTTTGCAATTTCAATTGGTATTATCTCAATTACAATTTTCGTTTCTCAATTTGAATTGTATACTCTTAATTTCAATTTATATTTTCTCAATTTCAACTTTCGATTCTAAAATTTAGAGCCCATTTAAGGCGGTCCAAACCCCTATTTTATGGCTTTCCAGAAAAATCAGAATTGCAGGGTTTAATTTAGCTTTTTTACCAGTTTTAAAATTAAAATGTGTCTTCTGAAGCTACCGATTCTAAGAGAGAAGGACCATTGTATGTGAATACAGAAAAAAACGAATTAAATCTGGTGTTATGTGTGGTTTGAGGGGCTGAACGTGCTGAAATCGGAAGGAACCTTTGTATGATGCTAAACGAAACTATGATCGTATATCGTCTATATTCACCAGAGTTAAATATTGGTACACATAACGTACTATGCTTAATTTAAGCAGTATACATATTTATATATAAAAATCAAAAGTCGTGCGTTAGTGGCGCAGAAGCTCCTGAACAAGAAATATCGCGAAAATTTAGAAGTTATAAAAGTGCAAACAAACGGAGATTTGGTAAGAAAAACACTTAAACGAGTTCAGAAGAAATATTTGAAGTCTGTCTTTTTTGTATTGCTATCTTGAACCACGATGCCTGATATTGCAATTAATAGATTTTAACCAGTTTTAGACAGTGACGCAAAAGCCCGAGGACAGGATTCGCATAAATATTTTTTATTTGATCGATTTTCCCAAATATGGGTTAAAACTAAAAAAAAGAAAAAATCGTGAAAATCTAATAAAATTGCATATTAATAGAGATTTGGAAAAACCCCACTTAAAAGAGTTCAGAAAAAGTATTTGAAATCTTCGAGGAAGGTTTACAAGAAAATGCAGAAATCGTGAAAATCATAAATTTATAGAGATTAGGTTAAAGAACTTTTAAACGAGTTCATAAGAAGTAAATAAACCCTTTAGTTTTTGTATTTTATCTTAAACCGCGACGCCAGAAAATTTGTAATTATAAATTATAGCGGTCTATAATTTGAAAACATTTATTTTTTTATATTCAACAGGGATTAACCGGCTCAAGAACTCGTGTATCTATATTTAAATAGAAGACAAGTTGAACAAAAAAAGGCGAAGTGACCTTGATTTTCCTAGTCTTAAAGGGTTCGGTTTTTCTTCCAACAAGTGCTGCGAAGCTTTTTGCAGAGGGTTGTCACGGACCTCAAATCGCGATAAAAGCAGTGTGCGACCACGAAAATCAATGTCATTTTGTTAAAAATGTGTCTTCTATTTAAATATACTTAATAGGGACATAAATACTGTTACGCACGTTTTATGCTGTAAAATAAAAAGTACTGAATGTTTTTGGACCAAATATTTTTTAGTATATTTATTGATGTATATTGTATCCAAAAAGAATCTACTTATTCGAAATATACACCTTTTGCCTTTACACACGCCTTAAGTAGCACTGGTCAATCGTCAATAGCTGCACGAATCTCGTCCATTGGAAAATTGGCCACAGCTCGAACCAAAGCAGTCTTTATAGATCCAATGTTGGGGTATATTTTGTGACAAACCTTGTCCTCTAAAACCGTCCACAATTTGTAATCCAATGGGTTCAAATCTGGACTGCCTGGGGGCAAGTCTTCAGAGAAATGAACGCTGGCAAATAGTTTCGAAGCCAGACCTGGGACCTTTTAGCCTTATGGTCCTCTCTATCATTGTGCTTGTTAAATTTTTCCTGAACGGTAAAATTTTTTTCATCGGCGAACAAAATTTTTCTGTGCAAGTTATCAGCGTGCTTCACCAAAAGACGTTTGCATTTTTCAATCCTATTTTTTTTAAGCTGCAGTCAATAAATGTCCGATACGTCGTTTGAAAGTCCCAAGTCTTGTTTAATGATTCGACTCATGGACTTTTGCGTGATATTCATCTCACGGGCCATGATTTTCTGTTTTCGGAGCGAATTTCTGTGAATTCTTGATTTAACGGCTTTGATGACTGAAATGCGGTGTTCGAACAGAGTGTGGGCGGCCCGACCCGTGGCGGTCTTTTACATCTCCAGTCTCCTCAAACAGTTTTATGCATCGGTAGACGAACATGCGGCTAATCCCTAGTGGCCGGAGCGTTTTGAAAATATCGCTTTTTTTATTCCACACTTGAAAAGTGCTATTACAGCGATACGGTTCTGATTATCCGACCACTCCATGATGAAAGTTGAAACAATTTTAAAATCCTGTTACAGACTAACGCTATTGGAGTTAGCTATCAAAACTCATATGACATTAACGGGGTATGTTCAGTTCTGCTATTGAAATGGGTGTGTTCAATGTTGTAACAGTATTTATGTCCCTACTAAGTATATACAAGAGGTCTTGAGCCGGTTAATCCCTATGCAATGTGTAAAAGCGAAAGACCGAAATTTTTTTATAGTTAAAGCACTGAGCAATTTGCAAGAATTAACCCTTGGTGATGATTTTTAATCAACGTTGTGCTTTTAAAAAAATTATTGTGTTAAGGAATATTTTTTAACTTTTTTTTGCTATGTCATTAGGATTATGTTTGCATTAGAGTATTTAAAGTTTGCAATAAAATATTATTTCTGACTGATACGTATGTATTTTTGTCTACGAGGGCGACCGCAAAACTAACTGACCTGGCACATTTTCTGTTTTACTAGCAACTTTTTATTTTTTTGTTTTTTAAAAGCAATCTTTTATAAGCCATCTGTCAAAATTTTCGAAATATTTAATGATTATTTTCCTTGTTACAGGTGATTGAAGTAAACAAGTTTTATAATTTTTGAAAAATGGAAAATAAAGAGTTTCGTGCTGTAAATCAACACTTTTATATGAAACGTTATACGCCACAATTAATCAAAGATGAATTGGATTCTGTTCATGGTGATAATGCACCATCATACTCCACAGTGAAATCCTGGGTTCAACATTTTAAAATGGGTCGTTCAAGTACGGAAGATGAACAACGCTCTGGAAGACCGAAAACTGCTACTACTATTGAAAACATTAGAAAAATATTTAATAAAGTGACTAAAGATAGAAGAATAAAGCTCAGAGAACTTGCTGATATTGTTAAAATACACGAAAAACAAGTTTGGAGTATTTTACATGATCAACTCCACATGAAAAAGCTATCCGCAAGATGGTTGCCGCGTTTATTGACTTTGCCCCAAAAAATCGTCCGTTGGACCAATTCCGAGGAGCTTTTAGCGATTTATCAGCGTAATCCAATAGAGTTCTTGCGCCGATTCATAACTGTTGATGAAACATGGATCCATCACTACATCCCAGAATGCAAAGAACAGTCAAAACAATGGATAGAAACTGGTAAAAGTGGTCCCAAGAAGGCGAAAACTGTTAAGTCAACAGAAAAAGTAATGGCCACAGTATTTTGGGATAAAAGGGGTATAATATTTATTGATTATCTTGAGAAAGGAAAAACTATAAATAGTGAATATTATTGTGCATTATTGGATCGGTTGAGTGAAGAAATCAAGATAAAACGACCGCATTTAGAAAAAAAAAGTTATTTTTCATCAAGATAATGCTCTTCACACACTGCATTTTTAACTCAACAAAAACTGGCCGAAATACGATTTGAAATTGCTCCGCATCCACCATATAGTCCAGAATTTTCGTCCAATAGCGAGATTATTGCTGAAACAGAGACATATTTTGAAGGTCTTGAAAAATCTTATTTTTCGGATGGAATTAAAAAACTTGAAAAACGTTTGATAAGGTGTATTGAGTTGAAAGGAGATTATGTCGAAAAATAAATAATAATAATTCCAAAAAAACGGTTCTTTTTATGTTAGGCCAGTTACTTTTGCAGTCGCCCTCGTATTCTGAAAGAAAGTATTGTTAAGTATTTTTTTTATATTTTTCCCCTTGACATTAGTTTGTTGAACAAAACGTGTTCTAAAGCAAAATATAAAATTGTGTGAACATAAACTTGCAACAGCATTTCCAGCAAATAGTAATTAGAGCATAGCGAGACTATAACTTTTAATACCAAGAAAGTCTCATTTGTAGAGTTTTTGGAAAAGGGGTTTGAAGGTAATTTAGTGAAATAAAGATCGTGCACAAATAATCGTGAAACAATTCCGTGTCAGTCAGTATTAACTGAGTAGAGCTAAAATTGGTATCTTTCTTGCGAAACATATGAAAGTTTAGCGGGCTACTGATAATGAAACTAGTTGTAAATATAAGCATGTCCAATTACGTTCTAGAGGGACTGATACGAGTAATCAGCAGCGGGCGAATAGATTCAGAATGCAACAAGTTCTAGCACTCCAAACAAAAAATCAACGAGCATAGTGCACCTTCTTATGTTGAAAGAGCTGCATTCAATTACGATGCAGAAATTGGCTACAGCGCACAGTGGGATGAGAATAAAAAATGGAAATTATTCAGACGTTTCTATACTAACAGTCGGATTTTTTTTTTTATTTATTTCGTGTGTTTCAACTTTTAATGCCATGAAACTGCAAAACTTCTTTGTTATATTTTCATTATTACAAATTTGATGACGTAATAATTTTTTTTCCTTTATGGAAAGTCCCATTTTTCAACCTGAGAGTTATACGAGTATATGCAATTACTGAGTGTGATTTACTTTGCACAACCATTGATACTAAATATTTGCATTCAACGGCTCCATTTGGATACGAGGTAGCAGGGATATATCAAAATGAAAGTTACCTTTTTCCTGTTGTGTTTATATAACTAAGCATGCGATTTGTTACTGGAATGTTGTCAAAAAATATTTAGATAAAATGAAACACTATTTTTTATCTAAAATAGAATTACAGTCGAACTTATCTATAACGTAGTCACTGGGCCGATTTCTACGTTATAGAGAAACTACTGATTATCTGGCTGTATGTACATATGTGTGTACGAGTATATGTAAACATTCACTTTTTATTTCATTCAGATGCTATTTCGGTACATACAAATTTGTATAAATATTGAAACTTATTTAATATGAAAGAACGACGAAAGGCTAGTGTTCTGGATAACAAACGTTAAAAAACACATGGCGTCATTAACATCAGGATACTCACAGAATCTAACTTTCTTTAATTTCTTAAGTATTTCAGAAGAGCTAGATTCTAAATATAAGTAGAATCCTATCTTTATTTTTCAAAAATTTTGACAAAGTAGTTGGAGAAATTCCAAACTCTTCAGCAATATCCTTCTTTTTTTTCCAGTGATACTGCAGAACTTATAAGACACTTTTTTCAAAAGATTAACTTTTGCGCTTGGACAGATCAATTTGAAAACAACCTTGCAGCACAAAACTAATTAAAAACTAAAATTTTCTTACTCACTTTCATTTGTTTTTTCCCTTGAAATAGGCACACGAAAAATAACGTATTTTACCACAATATTTGTGTGTGCAAAAATTCGTTGGAATTTTGCGACTGCTAAAAAATTTCGCTATAAAGAGGTTTCTTTGGTACATAAAACACAAGCTGTGTTGTTACATACGTAAAGTTCGTTACAGATAAAACTACTTCATAGAGAAATTCGTTATGGAGAGGTAAAAAGTGTGAAAAACATTAGGAAAATGTAGTGTTTTTTGAAAAAAATAGTTATAGAGAGAAATTCGCTATAGACAAGTTTGTTATAGAGAAGTTCGACTGTAGCTTATCTCTACAAAGTAGTCGGAAACACTGTTATCTATTTCTTGTAGCTAAAGCAAATCCTTGAATTAATTAGGATTGTCAAAGTTCTGCACCATATCCATCGTTTCCTCATTGTCGACAATACAGGATCGGAAGAGAGGAGTAGATTATTAAAAATATTTTCATTTTGGGATTGTCTTGAACTCTTCCGTGAGTGAAACTGTTGGATATGCCGGAAATCACGTTTTCTTTCTTCCTGGTGTTAATCAGTAAGTTCTCCTTAGGAAAGAATGTTGTTTTCAATGATTATTTACACAATAGGAAAAAGGTACATTCATTTTGCTATAAAGGGTGATCAATCTAGAGGTATTTTTTCAGAACAAAAAATAATACAAAAATACAAATCAAGTGTGGAATCTTTAATGTTAATTTGAAAGGACATTTTATGGCATTTATTTTTTGAATATAATTTCCTTCAAATGTAGGGCGCAACTACGCCTCAGGGTTTCCATTCTGAGGGTCCGATTTTGGATGACTCGTTCGAGCATTTCGATCGGTATGGCTTCAATGACACGCGTAATGTTAGCTTCCAAAACCTGAATCGTAGCTGGTTTGTCAGCATAGACTTTGGACTTTACGTAACCCCAAAGAAAAATGTCTTAAGGTGTGATATCACTCGATCTAGGCGGCCAACTAACCTGTCCAAAACGTGAAATTAGCTGCTTTTCAAAATGACCTCTCAATAGATCCAATGTTCGAGCAGCTGTACGACAAGTGGCACCGTCCTGTTGAAACCAAATGTCGTCGAGATTAGGGGCTTCAATTTCAGGTAGCATAAAGATCGATATCATGGCGCAATAGCGAGCACCATTCACGGTTACGTTCCGGACATCGTCATTTTTGAAAAACTATGCACTAATGATTCCACCAGCTTATGAACCGCACCAAACCGTGATTTTCTCTTGTTGCTCTTCAGCCCAAATGCGGCAATTTTGTTTATTAACTTTGCCGTTGAGCCAGAAATGGGCCTTATCACTAAATAAAATTTTGGTCGAAAACAGCGGATCTTCCCGTTTCTCACCGAACGCTCATTTCCATAAAATGATTCCAAACTTGATTTGAATTTTTATATTTTTTTTTTGTTCTGAAAAAATACCTCTAGATGGATCAACCTATATCTATGCTATCTGGTATTCAAATCGAGCCGTTGAATGGAAATATTTAGTATCAATGGTGGGATAGGTACAATTTTTTGCAATAACTCTAAAAAAAAGTACTTTTTAAGCAAAAATTCTAAATGGCGCTGGAAAAAATGCCGTTAGACAGTCACAAAATTGTCATCAAGGCTGACAAAACCCCGACAGATGAGCATACCAGAAGACTCAATGTTTTAACAATCAAGCAAGTGGCTTCTGTTGATATCGGAGAAAACTTAAAATCTAGAGATATGCTTCATCGTCGAAAAATGTTTTAAAACGAGCGTTGGAAGAATGATAATTTTCCCAGCATCTTACATCGGAAGCCCTACGAGTACACGCAATACCCCATGTCGTATGTTAGACAATTTGGCCGCCGACCTGATCTTTTTATAACATTTATCTGCAAAACTAAATGGGATAAAATTAAAAAGGTACTCTTATCCGGTCAAGCACCAATTGACAGACACAACGGCCAAAGTTTTTAAGCAAAAATTAAAGATTCATTTTCTTGTACTCGTAAACCTCTGTGTATATGGCAAAGTTCGTTGCTGGATGTAGCGATGTCATCCTCATGCCGACATACATCTTTGGTAAGGGGACAAAATCAGACAGGATGATATTATCATCTCAGCCGAAATACTAGATGAAGAAGTTGATCCAAAATTGCGATTGTGACAAGCAACATGATACATGGACCATGTGGAGTTTACAACACCATTTAACTTACGTTCGCAACGATATCAAGGGAACCGATTGCAGATGCTATCACAGGTTATGACGGATACCCATTATATCACAGGCGATCGATAGTGGACAATGGGCGATCTACCAGCGTAAAGGTTAAAGTAGGTGATGTTGAAGTGGATAATAGTTGGATTTTGCCATAATTACCAATATTATCGAAGGCTTTCGAGTCTCACATACTCGTAAGTGTCGAATGCTGCAATTCCGTACATTCCATCAAGTACATATGCAAAGGGTAGCGATATGGCTGTTTTCGGTGTTGCAAATAATACACTGATGAAGTATATCAGTATCAGATAGGTCGCTATGTGAGTAGCAACGAGGCAACCCACGAAATGTACCCCACTGATGATCACGTGAAGCTCATCTAGTCAGAGAGTTTTCTTTAATCCAGCCAATGTAGTAGATATAGTGGTAAATTCACCTGCCACAACATTGACAAGTTTTTTAACGGTTTGTCAAGCAAATTGTCAGAACTTTGCTATATGTAGAAATGCTAAAATACTACAAATGGAATGCATCAACACAATTGTTTCAGCGTCGAAAAAACGGAACGCTGTTTAAAGGACATACTAATGTATTTGCGTCAGATGTCTGGGTCGCATTTATACTATGCATCCTTATAATGCAGAATGTTTTTGTTTGCGACTGTTGTTAGTGATCCTACTTCATTTGAGGACCTCAGAACTGATAAATGCGATGTGGCTGCATCATACCGTGAGCCGCGCTAGCTTATCATTTGCTTGAGAATGACTCGCATTGAGACACTGCTATGAAAGATTCTGTCATATCTTTATCACCTCCGCAGATTCGAACTTTGTTTGCAATTTTCATATCAACATGCTCTGTTTGTAAACCCAATGATTTGTGGACTTGCTGTAAAGACAGCATGTCTGAGGATGTTTTGCAACGTGAGCGACTCCAAACTGCAAATGCAGAATTGTAAATAACTGCAGGAATTTACAATGAGACTTTAATTTTGGTTGAAGATTTGTGTTTATTGACGGCTAATAAAAAATTGTCGGGCTTGGGTATGACATATCCCAATCGTACAATGTGCGCTAGTTTAATCATTAACTACAAAGAGAACAACAATACGATATCGCGTCATTGCTGACAGCTATTAGTATAGGATGGTTCATCTAGAGGTATTTTTTCAATAGGGGTTTTTCAGAGTATACGCGTGAGTTTAGTAAAACTTTATTTTTTCCCTTTTCAGTATTGTTTGCTATTTTATCGTAGAAAGGCTAACACCGCAACAACGTCTCCAAATTGTGCAACTGAATTATGGAAATGAGAAACGAGAAGATCCGTTTTCGAACAACTTTAACTTTAATAAATAAAATATCCGCATTTGGGCTGAAGAGCAACCAGAAGAGGTTCAAGAGCTGGCATTATACCAAGAGAAAACGATCGCTTGGTGCTGTTAATGGGCTAGTGGAATCATCGGTCCAAATTTTTTCAAAAATGTTGATGGCCGAAACGTAACCGTGAATGGTGCTCGCTATCGCGGCTTGATATCAGACTTTTTGCCACCTGCATTAGAAGCCCGTAATATTGACGGTATTTGGTTTCAACGGAACGGTGCCACTTGCCATACAGCTGCTCAAACAATGGATTTATAGAGAAGTCATTTTAAAGAGCAGCTAATTTTACGTATTTGACCGGTGAGTTGGCCGCCTAGATCGTGTGATATTCAGAGTTCCGACTTTTTTCGTTTGGGGCCATGTCAGGTTTCGAAGCCAACATTACTCGTGTCATGAACGCCATACCGGCTTAAATGCTCGAACGAGTCATCCAAAATTGGACATGTGAATGAGAGTATTTTTCGAGGCCGTGAAGAAATGCCAGTCGAATGAACAGCACTACAAACACAATTTGATTGCTTTGAATATTTTTTAACTAATGATGTACTCAACGTACCTTTAAATACACCAAGCTTTGGATAAGTTTGAACTAAGTGCTTTTTGTCGTTTGCAGTTTTTAGCAGAACAAATGAATTTTTACACCCGTCAGAAAGACGTTGCGACTCGGTTCACTACAAATGGGGAGGAACTTCGTAGGTTTATTCGTATATTATTCTTCATGTCGGCTTACCGCTATCGTAATGTGCGGTCGGATTAGGGAAAGTCTTCTTTGAAGACATTAGGAATACAATGCCTCAAAATCGTTTTGAAAAACTTCGGAAAAAGGCCGCCTATCAAGCACTTCAACGTACGATTTCAAACCGTTCCAATGAATTAAAGACTTTGTGTTGATGAGCAAATGTGTTCGCCAAAAATGCAATTCGCCAATATATATCAGATATGCGTCACAAAAGAGGAAGCAAGGTTTTTGTTCTTTGCGATTCGGTTGGCCTTTGTTACGCTTTCGAAATTTATTCCGGCGCTGGTGACAATGTTAGTCTGAAAAATGCACCAAATCTCGGTTCTGCATCAAACGTCGTCGTAAGACTGCCCCATCACATTCCAGATAGTGTGAAATACATTATCTACTTCGATAACACAGTACAACAGTCTGGGGGGTGAGAAATTCTAAGTCAGGGTGATGGTACTAGGTCAGTATATTAAAACCCTCAAAGGGTTTTGCGTTCGTATGTGCCAGTTTTTTTTTCTTTAATCCATTAATATACTGTTTTTCTACCAAATCAACATTTTTGCAATTAGAAATAAATTTATGAAGAAAATTTTGCCAAAAAAAAATTTTTTTTTTTTAAAACATATAAATCCCAAACGGAAAAACGTGTAGAGTCTTATAACTTTCACGTAAAGTCACATAACCTATAAACAAAATGCGACATAGACCATAGAAATCGATTGACGCGTTCTGCTTTTATTTACAATTTGTTTGCATTTTGTTTATAGGTTATGTGACTTTACGTGAAAGTTATAAGACTCTACACGTTTTTCCGTTTGGGATTTATATGTTTTAAAAAAAAAAAATTTTTTTTTTGGCAAAATTTTCTTTATAAATTTATTTCTAATTGCAAAAATGTTGATTTGGTAGAGAAACGGTATATCAATGGATTAAAGAAAATGTAATTATTAATTTTTCTCAATTTATTTCAGCAAAATCGAACTAGTCGTTCTCGAGTTATGTCAAACTACGTTTTTGCCAACATTTTACAACTAAGCGAAAAAACATCAAGATAAGGAAAAAATGTAAAAGGTCATAAAAAAAACTGGCACATACGAACGCAAAACCCTTTGAGGGTTTTAATATACTGACATAGTACCATCACCCTGACTTGGAATTTCTCACCCCCCAGACAATAACCCCAAATATGTTCCACAGTGTAATTTGTATACTTATACATCGCTTGGTTTGGTAGTCTATCTACGGAGCAGAATTATTTATAGCCGGGAACCGTACAAGCAAATCGTTTTCCAAACATAAAATTGTCCTCGACAGTTGATCTCTCTGCAAAAAAAGTTGATCGTGGCTATTCTGAGGAGTTCGTAAGTTCAGCTTTTGGTGTGTATGTATCAAATGTTTTATGACGCGATGCGAAACTTTTCGTCTAATTTCTACGTATTTTGGAACAAAACAGTCATATCTAACAGTGTTCCGATTGCCAGCAGCAAAATCAACTGGATGGGATCGGAAGAAAAATGAAAGCGTTCAGATTTAATGTCCAACGATTACACAGTACAACACATGATTTCGGTTCTCAAATCTGGTTTATTGTTTGTGAAAGAGAAGAACTTCTGCATCATTCGTTTGGTCAAGGTACATCAAATAATAATTTAATAATTAATTTGAAGTTAGTAAGTATCGTATCAGGGAATTTGTCACGTTTTAGGCTCTTTTGTTTATTGGTCGCTTATTGGTGGATAGGCTTATTGGTCGCTATCATATTCGAATAAAGACTAGGAAGTAGACAAATAGAATCTTTTGGATATGACAATGGCATGAAGTCGCGAAGCATTTTATTCTGTGGGTTTTGCGCTTCTTCTATTGTGCGTCGCCAGCTACCACTTCATCGACGCCTCTTCAGAGAACTTACTTACCGGGGGATGCGGTACGTTATGACCAACTTGGCCAATGCCTTTTTTAGATCGTTCTGGCAAAAAATATGTAAAATGCCCGGTTGCAAATCCCAGACTTTCTGCACGAAATGCAATTTAAACCTCTGCAATTCCTCTACTAAGAAATGTTTTCTTGATTTTCATAAATAATAATGCTTTATAATTAATTCTTAAAATCTTGCATTTCAGCTTTAGAATATCTTTTACCGGGGGATGCGGTACATTATCACCAAGTTGGCCATTGGTGCCTTTTTTAGATCGTTCTGGCTAAAAATATGTAAATTGCCCGGCTGAAAATCAGAAACCCAGGCTTTCTGCACGAAATCTTGATTTTCATAAAAAATAATGATTTGTAATTAATTCTTAAAGATCTTGCATTTCAGCTATAGAATATAGTTTTGTTCACACATTTTATGTTATTTTAACGTCCTCTAGAGGACAAGCCAAAGGTCAAAATTAAAATTGGGCTTCAAATTCGGCATTTTCGATACACATTTAGTCCTGTATGATTTTATCAGCTGAACAAAATTGGTCATAAGAGGGTTAAGAATCAACTGCAGCGGATGAACTTAATGCCGGTCTCAAATCATCAGATCACTGACACTAAAAATGATGTCGAACATGCGGGTGTTTCTACAACAAAATGAAACTGCGGATGTGTTTTATACGAAGTTGCTCGACACTGGTAATGGAAGAATTTCTGTTGACAACTCCACTAGCTTAATCACATTGTCCATTCATTTCTGTCAGTTGGCAATGTCGAAAGAAGAGCTTACTCAAAAGTTTTTACAAATATTGCAGAAAACTTTAAATGCCATACTTGGTTAAGATCGTAAGCCATATTATCTGCAAAAAACAAACATGTCGATAAGCTCAAATTGATTATTAACAATTTTGTCCCGGTTGACTTCTTTCAAATCAGTTTGCCTGGACGGCCACCTCACAATTTACAACTAAACGTAGGTTCAGTAATTATAAAGTTACGAAACATTAATCAACCGATGTTGTGCAATGGAACTAGAATGGTTGTGAAAAAACTTAAGAGCAATATAATTGAGGCAACAATAATCCAAGAGCAGCTAAACAGGAGAGGACGTTTTACTACCAAGAGAACCGATGATTACCACGAACTTGCACTTTGTGTTCAAGTGGTTAATTAAGTAGTGTGTTAATTGAAACCTTTTATTTTTGAAAATAGCTAATAATACAAAAGGTAACTTGCAGACAAAGCAACATTTGCCGGGTCAGCTAGTACTTTCCAAAAATAGTTATACCATGTATATTATGTATAGATGGCCACCTATGGAGCGCGAATAATAAAACGAGGTGGAATTACCCTGCTATTTTACAACCTCAGACAATTCGCACGTGGTTTTAAAATAAACTAATGTAGAGCATATACACGCAGAGAATAAATATGGTAACTATATGGTCACGGCAATAATAATATGTTGTTCGCAATAAAAGTATGTTCTCCGCAACCATAGTATTGTTTTTTTAACTTAATTTCAACAATAGTAAGATTGCCGCAATATTAATAATGTTGAAATGTGAACAAAAGTATTGTTTTTTTTGGGTTTTATGTTAACAATAATATAATTACGGCAATCATACTGTATGGTTGTAATTTTTTTTCATTTGAATATACTTTTTGGAATAATGTTATTGTTACGGATCTAATGCAAAAACAGTACTTTTTATATGGAATTTAAAATTTTTCAAACAAACTGCTTTGGCTTTGTTTAACTGAAATATGTGTTTTGACTGATTTGTTCTACTGTTAAATTATAGGGATCATAACATTGTTACGTGTGAATCAAAATATGGTTGTGAGGATCATACTAAGGTTGTATGTGAAACATACTATGGTTCTGAGTATCATAGTATGGTTGAGTGTGAATCATACTATGGTTGTGGAGATCATAGTATGGTTAAGTGTGAATCATACTATGGTTGTGGGGATCATAGTATGGTTATGTGTGAATCATACTATGGTTGTGGGGATCATAGTATGGTTATGTGTGAATCATACTATTTTTGTGAGGATCATACTATTGTTTAACCACAATCATATACCCAATAATAGTATGATCCTCTTCGAATATTGTTATCCCAACCATACTTCTTTTTTTTACTACGTGTAGTTATGATTTGATATTTGCGACCTGTATTTATTAGGACATGCATTCAGAAAATGGTATTGGGTCGAGCAGTATTTCGTTTCTGTAAATAAATCGGTAAGTTACCGATTTATGTGACGTCACACCGACTACATTAAAAGTTACCGACTTCGTGATAAATGCTGTTTCTGTACGTTGAAATCGGTAAAAATTAGATTTGTGATGGAAAGAAACACAAATCGGAAAGAAGCGGTAAGAATTGAAACAGATGACAAGCAGCTTTTTATTTGCATTTGTTTTCATGTACAAATATTTTGTATTAAAACACTGTTATTTTAATTTAACTTATATTTAATTAAACGACATAACTATTACTTATCTTCTCACTCGTTTTGTTAAAAAATTGCAAACAAATAAAAAACGAGTAATTATAAGTAAATAAGCTGAAAGTTGGTGATGTACAATGCAAGTAAACAGACATTTGCGCTCGGTTATTTTGCATTACCATACCGATTTCGTTGAAACCGATTAATAAATTGTCGTAAATTTCAACTCACTGTCATCTTAAATGTTTATGTTTTGGTACCTATTTTCAAACACAATTAAACCTCGGTAACACCATTTAAACATATTTTTGTAATAAAATATTAAATTGTGTAAAATAACATTAATAAAATTGTATTTGGTTCAAAAAGTTATATATGTATGATTACTTGCTTCATCATTATCGCAACAACACTATAGCAATCGGCAGAGTTCTCACTTGGCTTAAAGTCAGTGAGAAAATTACCGATTTCAAGTTGAGTCACTTTTCAAACAGAAACACTTTTTAAACTATTACTATTGGAGTAGAATCGGAACAAATGTCTTGTTGCCGATTTGGAATGAGTGAATGGAATAGGAATCGGAATTTTTTGTATAGAAACAGTGATGGTACGAATGACGTCAGAGTGACGACAAATCGGTAATTTCAGTCGGTAACTGCGAACGAGTTACAGAAACGGGCTACAGGGCTACGGTAAATCCGCCGAAATGTCTGTGTTGTAAAAGTGTAATTGTAAATCAAAAGAAATATTGTATTACAACATCGGCGAAAAAGGTGCTCCTTACTAGAGTGCGGAAATGCGCACATACACACATCATGCATACGTTTTTATCGTTATTTAAATCGACATTTTCAAATTATTGGCTAACACCAACTGATGGTTTGTTTTGGGCACATTCCAATCTACCCATTTACATGCGAGTTCGAGGACGTTGGGATTTGTGAGTCTGACATTTTTATGCGCCTGTTTGCATGTATGCAAGTTGGTACATACATACTTATACTCGTACATACAAAGAAACAAAATCGAATTTATAAATTTTATGAGGCACTCTTAAGAACTGTCCCCTCTCGCCGGCTACGGCGACCTCCTTTAGTTTGTTGTACACATGGTGCGCATTACAACGTTCCATTATTCCTAAATAGGAACTCTTAAGAACACGCATACGCACATACCAATGGCACTCACCGCGGTGGCTTGTCGTCACACGTTCAGATTGTGGCTGCGGCCTGTCACAGCAGAGGTGCCCCTAAACAACGCACACAAATAATTGAGCAGGGGTTTCTATGTGTTTTGAATACTAAGTCTGCGGCATTTCTTGTTTTTTTTTTTTATCGCGTACGAAACCACAACACAAATAAATATTCCTACAAATAAATGTATGAATGTGTTTGTTTGTTCTCCAGCCCCTTTCAGATTTATTTAATATTTGAAATTATAGTAACATTTTAAAGGAGACATTCACGAGATGCCGCACTTCCAGACACCACTTACCATAAGTGTCATAAAAAATAAACGTTCTTCAAATCAAACACAAACACCGTGTAGGATATGATTTGTGAGCGTGTATGGTTTCGTGTAAGTGTACGTGTAAGTCTTCTAAACATACCATGGATTCCGTCAAGAAATCTATTTTGGGTTTTCAGTGAAAACGCTCCTTAGACAAATTGAATCAATCAAAATTTCAAAGCGGTCATGCACACGCACATATGTTTCGGGCAAGCACTTATAGTTGGCAGTCCGCAGATACGACGGATGTCGTATCACTCTAACACAATTCCCTCGAAATTGTTAAAAGACGCGCAGATGTTCCACTACGTTAAGGTGATATGTATTTGTGGAGACGTCGATGACGAACGACGCCAGCGGAATTTCAAAAATGCCTGCTGCAATTAGTGACGGCAGATACGAATTTCAAATACAAAAAACATACAGTGACGGACGAAACTATAGCACAGTTTTTAATTTCTTGACGTTTAGTTCAATAAAATTGTAATGAACGGAAGGATTTTTATTCTTTTTTGTCAATTGGATGCTCTTTTTTAGGAAAAAGATTCGTACCAATATATGTGACAGCGCATAGAGAAAGGGACCTAAGGGTAAAAAAAAAAATCAATTTTCACTTTTTCTTTTTGATGTGGACAACATCTGAGCATCGAATGAGACCGATCCCATGCCCCAAAAGTGTTCCCTCCCAAAGATATGCGCGTTTTATGAAAGTGATGGTAGACCAAAGATACACGTATTTAAATCTTTAAAATGGCTCTCCTGAACAAGACTGGCTTTAACCCTTGGGTCCCTTTCTATTTTGCTCGTCACATATGTCCTTATTCAACATTTTCGTAGAATTTGGGAAAAGTTAAGTTTACGGAGCTTTCAGACACCACACGGGACTCTAAAAAGTTAAGTGTTTCTTAACATCTTGATCCGTTTTATTTATTTTGTTTTTCTATTTCAAAATGTAATTTGACTCCTTTTATATCATTTGTCGCTACCAAAGGTCAGAGCAAATAATTAACCAATGGGTCAGTATCCAATAAGAGTAAGAAAACGTTCATATCGCAATAAGTTATTGGCGTTCAATGGTCCCTCAAGGGGCGTTGTGCTTTAAGCTTGACATGAATTACTGAATTAGGATAATATAAGAATGATTACGAAGACGATATCCCTCTAATGGTAATGTTTGCACCAAATCCGTTTTATCGATATTAAAAAGCCAATCGCTTGATGAAAATGAAACGGATACAGGCACAAGTTGAAAAAATGTTTCCAAAGCTCGTCGCAACCATAGTATTATTTTTTGAATTTTATTTTGACAATAGTATGATTGCGGCAATATTAATATTATTGAAATGTTACAATAGTATTGTTGCCAAATTTAAAAATGAAAACAGGTTGTAGCAACAATATAAATATGGTTGGTGCAACAAAACTATTGTTTTGTTTTGGTTTTATGTTAACAATAGCATAATTACGGCAATCATACCGACAAAATCGTATGTTTTCTTAATTTGACGTTGTTTTGTTACTAAGTTTACGCAACAATAGTACTTTTTATATGAAAATTAAATTTCTTCAAAACAAAATACTTTGGATTAGTATAACTGAAATATTTTTAATAAATGAATTTGTTGTACTGTTACATAATTACTCCTACTTATAACAGTTAAATGTATGTTTAAATAATTTACTTAATAAAAATCTCTATTGTTGAATAGCAACTTAACCCAATCCTTACAAAAATGTTGGGTATCATAGTATGGTTACGCGTGAGTCATAGTATGGTTGTGAGGACCATAATATTGTTGTGGGGACATAGGATGGTTGAGAGTGAATAATAATATGGTTTTATGGACATATGATGGTTGAGAGTGTATAATATGGTTTTGGGGATCATAGTATGGTTGTGTGTGAATAATTCTATTGTTGTAAGGACCATAATATTGTTGTGGGGACATTGTATGGTTGTGTGTGAATTATACTATTGTTGTGATGATCATAATATTTTTGAGCCACAACCATATACCCAACAATAGTATGATTCTTTTCGAATACTGTTATCCCAACCATACTTTTTTTGCTTGTGGAACAAAAAGTTTTGTGTGATTATGAATGCTTTTATAGAGAGTACAACATATATTACCTTATCTTGATGACGATCTAGCATAGTTAAAGCTGAAACCTTAAATTACAACCTTAAGTGAAAGATCGTTTCAGTGAGGTTCAAGAAAACATATTGAAATGTCCCTTTCATCAGCAATATAAAATTTTAATTATTTAATACAAAATTATATCGGCAATTTTGATGAATAAACTTTGCTCAAAAACCACCTAAAGTGATACCCTCAAACAATTGTGAAAAATCTAATTCTTTTTATACCCTCCACCGAAGAATGGTTGATATACAGGGTGTCCGTCGGGAAGGTATTCTACTTTGTTTGTTTATAATTTTTGATTAAATGGAAGACAATGGTCTTATATTTCTTATATTATTAATGTCGGCAGTTATGTATGGAATACAATATCAGATAAATGTCGACCTCTGTTGACCTCACAAATGCGAGCCCTTTTGAGCACATTTTTCATAATATTCTGACACATTTCACGCGGTATTTCATTATTATCGACCAAGCTCCTGAGCACGGCATCGAATTGTGGTTGGTGGATTGTTTTGAACACTTTCTAGAGCAGCAGTAATATTTTCAGACGATCTTGCAGTACGTTGAGGTCCGTGCTTGGGGCTATCAGCTACAAACTCTTTCTTCGAAATCATTCGCTACACGATAAATAGTGAGTTATTTTGCACGCTGTTTCTCCCAAAAACTTCACGTAACTTTCTCATCGTCACAGTAATCGATGATTGATTTTCATAAAATGTGTTAACGATTAAAAGACGTTGGTTTATCGAATATTTTTCCCCCATTAATTTGCCACGTATCTACCTATACTTTACGACTGCCCAATATGAACTTTTAAGACTAATGTTTGCCAAAATGGCTGCAAAGCAAAGTAGTATACCTTCCCCGCGGACACCCTGTACTAAATTTGTTATTCCGTTTGCAACACCACGAAATATTGATCGGAGACCCTGTGAAGTCGTACGAATTCTGGACGTTCAAGCTGGACTTGGTTAACCTCTGGAAAAATCAACATTCCTGAACTTAAATACACAATATCTCATTAAATATTATAGATAGGACGACGATATTTGGAACATACACGGGAAAAATGCTAGAAATATGTTTGCATATAGACACATAAAGGGTAGAATTATGTTTGCATGCAGACACATAAAGGGTGTTTTTGTGTGTGTGGTTTTCAATATGGCCACACTTTTTCGTAGTTGGTCATTTTACCAGCTGTCACTTGATTTATGCTCTGTTTGGTTTGCCATTTCATAATGAATAGACTTACTGCGGAACAATGTTTGCATATCATGGTGAATGGACCCAAAGCTAGATGGCCACCGATCCTGATTTATACAAGAAAATTTTGTTCACCGATGAAGCTCACTTTTGGTTGTAACCAAAATTGTTGCATTTGGAGTAATGAAAATCCACAAGCCATTGTTCAGACGCCGTTACAACCTCACGTGAGAATGTAGATAAGCCCAACACGATTGACGCCTTGGAAATGAATATTCGACTCGTTATTGCTGACAACAAATTGGGCCTCTCAGCTGGAATTTATTCTAGCCAGCCTGTGCGGTCACTTGCCCAAAATCATTTTTAAAACATAATGGCAAACACTTAATTTTTGGCGATAATATTATATTATAAGAGCTTTATGTTTTCTTTAGAACATGCTACAAACATACATATTTATGTCTGTATTTCAGTATAATTGGTTTATACAGAGTGGAGCGAGGTAATTTGCTTATTTGGGAATGAAATAAAAAAATTATGAACCTTAGAACAAATTATTTTCTATTTTAATTATATTGAACAGCAAGGAAGATTTTAAATTTAAGTACATGGTTATAAATAGTTTATCTGGCAAATGACGACCTTCGATATCCATACACTGCTTGATACGTTTTCTGAAGTTTTCATGAACTCTTACAAGCATGTCGACTGGTATTCTGCCAATTTCAGCCTCAAAATTGTTAAAAAGATCTTCCAAGGTGTTGGGACGGTTGATATACCACTTTGACTTCAGGTAACCCCAAAGAAAAATCGAATGGGGCTAAGTCTGGTGAGCGTGCCAGACAGTTCACATCAACCCTTAAAGAGATAAGCCGTCCAGGAAACATTGGCCTCAAACAATTCATGTTAACCCTCGCTGTGTGTGCATTGGCACCATCCTGTTTGAACCATGTATCCTATAATCGCATTGCATCAAGAGAAGGCTGAAAAAAAATCTGTGTGATAGTCAAGTACCGTTCGGAGTTCACAATACGGCCGAGCAGAGCGTTTCGGAGATTGCAGTATTGCTGCTCTAACTCTCTCGATGTTTTGTGTTGTTGTAACCCTTCTCTCAGGTCCCCTCCGTACACATGACACATTCCCTGCTGTTCTCAATGAAGGTACCCAATTTAGAATTGATTGCCGTCCAGGAACACGTCCGCGTGGAGGAACAGCGAATCGTAAACGAAAAGCACGAACGCGTTTAGAAAAAATTGGTGAATACTAGTGGAAGTGTTTTTGTGCATAAAATGAAATTTAAATTTACTAGTAAAGATTATTTAATAAGATCAATGTTTTAAAATAAAGTATGTATCAAGCATCAGGCAGTTGTGGTCAGAATTAATTGTAATTTCATGAAGTAGTTGGGTATTTATGACTGCTTAGATTTCTAAAAATGTTTGGGGCAAACAAATAAATGTATATGTTTGCTTAGAAGCATATGAATGTTTGGGAACATAACTGCAATCTTTTAAATATTTGAAGCATGTTCCAAAAGTTTAAAAAAAGTTTGGTAAAATTTGACAAGGGGCGTGGGATGGCCGATATAAAACTGCAGTTAAAACACTATATATCATAAGCTATTAAAGATATGACGATGATATTTAGAACATACACGCAGAGAAAAAATATGGTTACTATATGGGCACGGCAACAATAGTATGTTCTCTGCAATAAAAGTATGTTTGTCGCAACCTTAGTATTGTTTTTGAATTTAATTTTGACAATAGTATGATTGCGGCAATATTAATATTGTTGAAATGCAACAAAAGCATTGTTGCCAAATTATAAAATTAAAATATGGTTGTAGCAACAATAACAATAACATGATTACGGCAATCATACAGGCAAAATCGTAATTTATTTTTAATTTGACAATGTTATTTTTACGAATCTTACGCAATAATATTAGTTTCTATATAAAACTTAATTTTTTTCAAAACAAACTACGGATTAGTATAACTGAAATATATTTAATAAATGAATTGTTTCTACTGTTAAATAACTTATTTAATAAAAATCTCTATTGTTTAGCTCGTTTGTTTTATTTCGGTCTGTTGCTTTTACACATTGAACAGGGATTAAACCGGCTCAAGACCTCTTGTTTTCTATATTTAAATAGAAGACAAGTTTTTAACAAAATGGCAAAGTGACATTGATTTTCGTGGCTGCACACTACTTTTATCATGATTTCGGGTCCGTGACAACCCTCTTCAGAAAGCCTTGCTGCAATTGTTGAAAGTAAAACCGAACTCTATAAGGCCAGGCTCTCCACAAACGAATGAGAACTACTGTTGTAAACCTTACTTTTCAAGTTTTCTTCACACAATTGCCCACGAAAATACAACTCACTCTTGCCAGCTCTAAAGAGACTCCACATCGAGAGCCATCAATAGATTTCTTTTACAACAACGTGTGTGTGTGTTGTAAAAAGAGTTTAGTTGACTATGTCAACTTGTGTGCTGTGCCGTGCATGTAAGTATGTTTAGCTCGTTTGTTTTATTTCGGTCTGTGGCTTTTACACATTGAACAGGGATTAAACCGGCTCAAGACCTCTTGTTTTCTATATCTAAATAGAAGTTGAATAACAAGTTAACCCAATCTTTACAAAAAAAATTTGGGGATCATAGCATGGTTGTGTGTAAGTCATACTATGGTTCTAAAGATCATACTATGGTTGTATGTGCAACATACTATGGTTGTGAGGATCATAATATGGTTATTGAGATCATAGTATGTTTGAGTGTGAATCATACTATGGTTGTGGGGATCATAGTATGGTTTTGTGTGATAATTCTATTGTTGTGAGGACCATAATATAGTTATGGGGATCATAGTATGGTTGTGTGTGAACCATACTATTGTTGTGATGATCATAGTATTGTTGTGCCACAACCATATCTATAACCAACAATAGTATGATGCTCTTCGAATATTGTTACCCCAACCAAACTTTTTTTTTGCGTGTATGATATTAAACTGGATCAGAACATATCCTGTAGACAACGCTCCCACATTAATGTTCATCGGATTGTTCTGCTTTCAGCTCTAGTAACCACATATTATAGCTAATATTGATGACATTTTATTAAAGAAGCTAGATACTTATATAGCTTCCACACACAAATGTTTATCCGATTTTATATATTAAGTTCTAGGAGCGACATGTTGCATTCAAAGTGCACGGTGAAAAATCAGTTTTTAGACCAATCAACGAAGTTATGGAAATGAAGGGAATTGGTTCAGATTTAGATATAGCTCCCACACATGTATGTATATCCTATTTTATGTTTGAAGCTTTAGAAGCCACATATTGCATCCAATCTTGACGAAATTTAGCGCAGGTAAGTTTTTTGACCAACGGACGGACGATATTGAAGAAAATTGGTTGAGATATGAATATAGCTCCCAAATATATGTTCAACCGATTTTACCAAAAACAAAATAAAAATTCCCACAAATTGAAATTTAACATTAGTTTTAAAATCAGGGTAAACTCACCGATTTTTCGGTAAGATAGCTTTTCTGAACATCGAGAAGTGCAATATATAATAATATGGCTAATTATATTAGCCACGACCAACATTAGCTTTTTGACTTTTTTTCACAAATGCGCTTTGTCTTAAATACGTCTTATCACTAAAACCATAACTAGCAACTAATAAAAATACTATGTTCAAAATGATTAATACACAGAATTTATGTTATTCCACAAACATATGATATTTCAAAATACTAGAATGTTGTCTAAAACATATAATGTTTGTGAAAACCTATTATGCTGAAATAAAAACATTAATATGTTTGTTGCATGTTCCATGATGGCATGCATACATATTTTTTACATATTTTTTCTCTGTGTTCATCTATAAAGCGATCTGTGAGAAGTGTTAAGGTTGATATCACTTTAACTAGACTTTGCTGATACAAAAGTGGTGGTGGTTTACCCCGGCTGTATTCTATGTTTATAGTTTTCAACTAACCAGGAGATTGTTAAAGGGGTTATGTTATGCCGTAAATATCAATGACGAATTTGTTTCAAATTCTAGTCAAAGATTTAGAAAATTCTAAGGGGCCTATGAATGTTCAGCTCACTGAATGCACACTACTAGAATCCTGCCAAAATTGTTTTAACACATTTTTGATGCTCCCTAAATCTTATTTAAAAAGGCTCCTGTTGCTTGTAGATGAGTTTAGCCTTTCTTTCTTTTGCACACTTTTTGTCAAATCATGAAGTATTTTAATTATTATTTTATGTATGTGTATGTAATAATATTACTTCATTGTTAAGAGGATATTTTTTTTTTAAATTTCATACAACTAAGTGGCAAATAGAACGGGCAGCAATCCGTGCTTTAGTTTTGTCCTAAACTGTACATGCCTGCTATTTTATACAACAGAACCCTCTTCCACTTATGAGTAGCTTTTTCTTTGGAGATATCTATGTTTGGAAGACACACGTATTATGCATGTGGCAGCAAAAATCAACGGCACATGTTGGTGGTTTTCCCATGTAATTCAGTTTGTCGGATTGTTTGTTAGAAGTGAGGCGATGTCACAGCTGTGTTTCGCTCTCTGACTGAGCCTTCGTCCTGTCTGTGGGATACTATTGATCTCAAATTACATGAACTGTTGCAACGTGCATGTTAACGATGCGAGATACATATTCTGTGGCATGACATTTTTGTGTCAATGCGCAGAAAACAGTCAATGCCAGTGTCGCCAACTGTTCCAAAGCAAAAATCGTCCGCTACGGATAAATGTGCGAAATACCGCTACAAATCGCCTCAGTTCTTGAAGAAGAAATTCGCTACGGAACAAATAAAAATGTAAATAAAATGTTTGAACATTGTAAAAATTATTTTGCTTTGTCTGAAGTTTAAAAAATACAAGTACTGTTTTAGATTTGTAAAATCCCTGTGCAAGCGAATGTTCAAAAATTGAAGGTTATTTTTAATTGGATGGCAAGTAACTACCCTAAAAATGTCAAGGAAAATTGATGCTGAAACCGAAGTAACAGTTTTTCTAAGTGAAAATAGCTGCAGAAGCTACACGAAAGATGATAAAATCGCTTTTGTTTCAAGCTATGTTTTTGATGATAAAAAATCACAACAAAACCACAAGAAGTGGAAACTCCACTAAGTGAGCATCGTTGCTTATTGCTTTAATTTGTAATAGTAGTACGTTAAGGTCCGATACTACACTGAAAAATTATGTTCGAACTGTTCAAAAAATATTTTTCGTATTATGTTATTCGTATATATTTCATATAGGAAGTGATTAATTTTCTACCGACCCGTATGTTGATCACTTATTTTCTTCGTTTGCCGCTTACAAGAACTGCTTCTGTTTTTTGCTATTCCACCTCATCTTTCTCGCGTTCTTGTACCAGGATAGCTACGTCGTCCGCGTATCATACACTTGTCTCTCCTTCCAGTATTTCCAAGTTAAATCTACCATTACCCAGTATGGCCTTCCTTGCCATATTGATAGTGAATTTTGCCTCCCGTAAGCAATATTGTCTTCTTCTTGGCATGGACGCGTCGCATACGATTTCTACGGCCTTCGAAATGCCTTCTGCGATGACATCTTCTGTTTCATATTCCACATATTTGTTTGAGAATACCTATACGAAAGCAGCCTCGTCCAGCTTATTATTCGCCCAACCATAAAACGCCAACTTCTTGAATTGTGTACTTGGTAATCTACCTCTGTTTACGCTAAATGTTAGGCACTGTATTGGAAGTGTTCACTTACATATCATTACAAACTTCTCACCAGAGCGGTACTTACAAAACTAAAAAGGTACACTACATACGGACCCGAATCCTGCTCTTCTCGGAGCACCAATCGACTTGCCGAACCATTCGAATCTTCTCCAATCACCACCGATGTGCTGAGTTGCGTCCCTTACCAGGCCACAAACTGTTTTCTCAAACTCTCCTGTTTGTACATTTGGAGATATGTAACAGCTATAGATGTACTTATATATAACGACAATCTTTAATCTTGCCGTCTGTCGGTTGTTTCTGCCATTCATCTATTCCATTGTTTCCGCAATCCCACACAGCTGCTCTACCTGAAAAATCTCTTTCCCAAACGTCCTTGTCTTTGTTCCTGTAACGTTACTAGCAAAAGATTACTCAATTCTCTTCTTCGGAGTTTGTAAACTTCCTCTCCCAGATTTTTCTAGGTTAGATCTAATCATTCAAAGAATATATGGGTAGCACTGTTATACTGTAGCAGATATTCCCATCGTGCTTGGCTTGGGCTTCCGGATCTGTTCGTACCTTCTAGGTTCATTTTTTTACTTTCGTCCATTTTTGTATCGCTTGCCTTGGTTGAAATTCTTCGCTACGATTTAAATTTGCTCCCTATCTTCTTGTGGTATTGTCAGTATTTTCTTATTCGATGTTCAATCTTTTAGGCCTTTTCAAAGTGTCCACAACCGGTACCATATGGCTCAATAGCTTGGTGGACATTGTTTCGAGCTTTTACGTAATCCATTAGGACGAATTTGTTGTCGGATCTTCTTGAAATTTGGCAGATGAACATTTTTTGGAGCAAGAGCCAAGCTATTGAAATTGAAGAAAATCGGCTTAAACTCAGATACAGCTCCCCGCACTCATGTGCTCAACCGGTTTATGTTTTTAGCTCTAGAAGCCACATCATACGAGTACTTATACTTTCACAGTTGATAAAACTTAGTTTTTTGTGCCAAAGACAAGCGCTGTTGAAATTGAGCAAATCTGTTCAGATTTAGACATATCTCACACACTTCTGTTCAGGCGATATTTTGTTTTTAGCTCTTGAATCCGCATATACGAGGGCATATCATAATTTTGTGACTTTTCCAATTTCCTTCGTAATTATATTAAACACAAACTCGTGGAATTTGTTAAAAATTTAGAAAAAGTTAATTTCAAGTGTTTATTAAACATTATTTTTTTCGGAGGTCAATACACCGGAAAATGCCCTCGATATGGTGTTGGCCAAGAAATTAAGTGTGTGAGATGATTAGTGCCAATCGCACTTCATAGGCCAGTGTGGTTTCGATTTCACATGGTCAGTTGGGTTTAAGAAAGCCGCGGCTAAATGTCTGCCGCGATTTCTCTCAATTGATCATAAACGTAATCGTGTGACAACTTCAAATGATTGTTTGGAGTTGTTGAACTGCAATTCGAATGAGTTTTTGCGGCGGTTTGTTTCTGTGGATGAAACATGGGTCCATTACAACACTCAGGAGATCAAGCAATAGTCTAAACAATGGGTTTTACCGGGTGAACCGGCTCCGAAGAAGGTCACGATAACTTTGTCGGCCAATAAGGTGATGGATGGCAACAGTTGTTTGGGATGTACGCGGGATAATCTACATGGATTACCTTCGAATGGGATAAACAATAAACGGAGAATAGTATGCCAACTTATTGGACCGATTTGATGAGGACTTAAAAAAATACCCCATATGGCCAAGAAAAAAGTTATTTTTCATCAAGATAATGCACTGGTGCACACGTGCGCAGCGTCAATGGCTAAATTGCATGAATTGGGTTACGAATTGGTACCTTATCCGCCATATTCTCCGGACTTAGCCCCACTAACTATTTTTTATTTCCAAACCTAAAGAAGAGGTGGAAAAGTGACTATGTTGAAAAATGATTTTTTTGCAAAAAATACTGTGTTTTATACGAAAAGTCACGGAACTATTGAAATACTCGTACCTTCGCAACTTCCCATGCTTATGAATTTTGGCACACATTTTCGGTACCAAGATCGGGTGCTATTAAAATTTAAAAAAATCGATTCGAATTTAGATATTACTCCCACACACATGCGCTTCACAAATTTTATATTTTTTTCACATAAAGGGTGATCCAGCTAAAACGCATGAGGTTAATTTTAAATAAAGGGTAGGCCATCTGTAATAAAAAGTACTGATCATTCGTATGACTACCACAACTGCCTCAGCAGTACCTCATCCGATCAACCGAATATTTCAGTACATTTTCGATTGTTTCGTGTCGAACTTCGATTTCATGTTTCAATGCTTCAATTGTCTCTGGATACACTGCGTAACATTTATCCTTAATTGCTCCCCAGAAAAAATAATACTTAGTGGGGACATAAATACTGTTTCAACGTTGAACACACCCATTTTAATAGTAGAACTGAACAAACATACCCCGTTAATATCATATGTGTTTTGAAAGCTTACCTCAATAGCGTTAGTCGGTAACGGGATTTTAAAATTGTTTCAACTTTCATCATGGAGTGGTCAGATAATCAGAACCATATCGCTGTAATAGCGCTTTTCAAGTGTGAAAAAAACGATATTTTCAAAACGCTCCGGCTTCTAGGGACTAGCCGCATGTTCGTGTACCGATGCATAAAACTGTTTGTTGAGACTGGTGATGTTAAAGACGGCCACCGGTCGGGCCGCCCACGCTCTGTTCGAACACTGCATGTCATCAAAGCCGTTAAATCAAGAATTCACAGAAATCCGCTCCGAAAACAGAAAATCATGGCCCGTAAGATGAAAATCACGCAAAAGTCCATGAGTCGAATAATTAAAAAAGACTTCGGACTTGGGGGTTTCAAACGACGTACCGGACATTTATTGACTGCAGCGTTAAAAATATAGGATTGAAAAATGCAAAAGTCTTTTGGTGAAGCAGGCTGATAACTTGCACAGAAAAATTTTGTTCACCGATGAAAAAATGTTTACCTTTCAGGAAAAATTAAACAAGCAAAATGATAGAGTGTATGCGCGGTCAATTAAGGAAGCATCTGAACTGATCCCAAGGGTGGAAAAGGGTCATCACCCAGCTTCAGTCATGGTTTGGTGGGGTGTCTCTTGCGATGGGGTCACTGACCTGCATTTCTGCGAACAAGGAGTCAAAACATCGGTCAAATTTTAAGCTGTTGTAAAGCCTCTTAACAGTTCCCTGTTACAAAACCAACCATGGACTTTCCAGCAGGATAAACGTCCCAGGCTAAACGGCTAAAACGTCCCAGGCCTGGCTTCGAAACAATTTGCTAGCGTTCATTTCCTCTGAAGAATGGCCCTCAGGCAGTCCAGATTTGAACCCATTGGATTACAAATTGTGAACGGTTTTAGAGTACAAGGTTTGTCACAAAAGATACCCCAACATTGGATCTCTTAAGACTGCTTTGGTTCGAGCTGTGGCCAATTTTCCAATGGACGAGGACGAGCTATTGACGATTGGCCAGTGCGACTTAAGGCGTGTGTAAAGGCAAAAGGCGGACATTTCAAATAAGTAGATTCTTTTTGGATTCAATATACATCAATAAATATATTACAAAATTTTTGGTCCAAAAACATTCAGTACTTTTTATTTTACAGCATTAAACGTGTGTAACAGCATTTATGCCCCAACCAAGTACAAAGTGCTCAAACAATGCTCCGAGGCGGCCTATTGACCTCACAATTCGACTGATTTTTGAATTTCAAAAACAGTGCGTCAAATATTTCAATTTTGACTGATTATTTGCTTTTCAAAAACAGTACGTAAAATATTGATGGTTGCGTTGGCTATGGGACATCGAACCCCGTATTGTTGAAACAAATGTCATTCTCTTGAATTGTGGAATTTTCAATAGTCAGATGTGGGTTCTCTGATCCCAATAGGCGGCAATTGCTTATTGACATAGCCACCGAGCTGAAAATGCGCTTCATCTGAAAACATGATTTTCGGTAAAAATCAGCCCACTGGGCGATGCGACAACGCATCGGATGGTCATAAGTCTTCAGTACTTGGACCAATTTACCTTTGTAAGCCTTCATATCGAGGTCTATCCGCAAAATTCTTCTCAGAGAAGTAAGAGAATTGTTCACTTCCTGCCAACGATGACGAGTTTGCTGATGGATGCTCTTGGACATTACCAGCCACAGCAGCAATGCCTTCGACTGAATGCACTGGGCGAGAGCGTACTACGGTTGGTTTGTCCAATAAGGATACATTTTCATGAACTCTCCATGGTAGAATTTGTCAAACACTGAAACAAAGAATGTCATATTAAGTTGTGCAACAAACTTGCCGTTAAAGTGTGACTCACACATAATGCTTGGACCGCCCTGTACTTTTATTCCTGATGAAACTTGGTTTTTGGCGCCATGAAAATTGAAAATTGAAGAAAATCAGATTTAGATATATCTCCCACATATTTGTTCAGATGATCTTATGCTTTTAGCTCTTGAGGCCGCATATTACTTCCCATGTTGTTGGAATTTGGTACACGTACGTTTTTTGTACAGATTTCATGTTTTAAGCCCTTGAAGCCGAGTATTACTTCCAATCTTGATGAAACTTGGCACAAGTAAGTTTTTTGTGCCAAGAGTAGACGATGTTGAAACTGAAGGAAATCTGTTGAGATGTAGATATATATCTCGCACACATATATTAAACCGAGTCTTACTGTGATTGCTATAAATATTTCTTCATGGTGCGTGGAACCGCTTTGGTTTGCAAAAACGACAATAAGCAAAACCGACATGGTTTCTATGACAGCCCTGAATAATTTGATTTTTATTGAAATGCAAATGTTTTATTATATCAACCGCGTTTCTTAATGCTTGTCATATGATGTGTAACTGATGTGCAACACTTACTCAACAAGAAATATTTGTTTTGTCTGCGCACAATCGCAGCAGCCTTCGAACCAGCACAAATCAGCCAACAGCTTAGCTTAAAAACGCAGCAAAAGGGGTTTTCAAAAAGGTTGCTTTTAGTTTTTTTCATTTGCGACATGTGCGACATCTTACACAAAACTTGTTTATTACTGCTTGGAGAGTTATTATCACAGGAATAGCCGCAATTGTTTCGAATGGATTTAGTTCATTAAAATTTGTTGGTTTTGCTTTGTAGACTTCCTGTTTGCAATAACCCCACAAGAAAAAGTCAGGTGCAGTAAGGCCAGGCGACCAGGGGGGCCAACGGAATATGGAGCTTCTGCATATCAGCTATTTTCGTCGCAATTCTGCCATAACTGGCCGGGCTATGTGAGGGGTTGCACCATCAGCAACCACACAGAGCTGAAAGAAACTTTCATTCGGCTTAATTCTGGATAGGAAAACTCTATCCAGTAACCGTATTGGTGTGACCGTTTTCTTCGAAGAACTAGGGCCCGACAATGCAGGGTGATGAAACAGCACACCATACTGTGACACGAAGTGCAATTCCGTCTCATGGAGTATCTGTGTGCTGGAAGCACTCCATAGTCGCAATTTTGTTTGATTATGTTGCCATTTAAATCATAATGGGACTCGTCAGACATGAAAAGACAGTTCAACATGTTTCCGCCCTCTACCACCATTTGAAGCATCTTCTAGCAAAATTCTAAGCGAATCGGAAATTCTGCTGCCTTCAGTTTGCTGGGCATTTGAATACGTCCAAATCTTTGTGCATAATTGACTGCAATGATTGACTGCTTATATCCTTTTGTGCTCAAAAGGATATAAGCAGATAAGCTTCTTGTCGAAATTCTTGGATTGTTTTGAATGGCAGCAGCCACAGCATAGATTGTTTCATCCGTCCGAACTGAAGGGTTTCGATGGTAAGGTCCTTTGTTGACTGTCGTATGCCCGGCAAAATTGTTAACTAGTCTCATTATGGTCGCAAGGTTGCCGCCAAACGTGTGCCAATACTCTCGTTGAACCGGAACTACGGACTCCACTGCGTGATAGCTGCGGACGATCCAAGTTATTGTTTCAGTGTCCCAGTTATCCACTTTTGGTCAGTCTAAAAATCAAACTCTACAATAAAAAATAACCAGATGCATTAAATATAAAAAAAGGTATTAACCCTGTACTAGTATTAGCTTGTCATGTTTTAAAGCAGTAGCTTTCTTTAGCTAGCTTTTGAAATGTGTTATATTTTAGCTACACTTGCTGTTGGCTTATTTTGTTTTTTGGATAAGGAAAATCAACAAATTCGTGGCTTTAACTAACATTGCATTAGCCTATGAAACCCTGGCATTAACATTACATGAAAAGTAAAAGCTGAATTCAAAATAAAAAATGGCTAGATTTTCGCCTAGAAATCCGGCTGGCGAAGACAAAAAATTGCTAGACCTAGCCCGAAAATGACTAAATTGGCAGCACAATAATTACCAGTACCTAGCCAGTGGGGCTTAGGCCTTCATAGGATGTTAGGAGGCGTACTTACTTAATGCATATACCTTTAATTGCTACTTCGATATAACGTATCCTGGCGAACCGAATTGTGCGTCAACGTCAAACGGCTTATACTTAGTAGAGACATATATACTGTTACAACATTGAACACACCCATTTCAATAGCAGAACTGAACATACCACGTTAATGTCATATGGGTTTTGAAAGCTAACCTCAATAGCGTTAGTCTGTAACGGGATTTTAAAATGGTTTCACCTTTCATCATGGAGTGGTCAGATAATCAGAACCGTATCGCTGTAATAGCACCTTTCAAGTGTGAAATGAAAAAAGCGATATTTTCAAAACGCTCTGGCCACTAGGGATTAGCCGCATGTTCGTCTACCGATGCATAAAACGGTTTGAGGAGACTGGATATGTAAAAGACCACCACCGCTCACTCTCTGTTCGAACACCGCATGTCATCAAAGCCGTTAAATCAAGAATTCACAGAAATCCGCTTCGAAAACAGAAAATCATGGCCCGTGAGATGAATATCACACAAAAGTCCATGAGTAGAATCATTAAAAAAGACTTGCGACTTGGGGCTTTCAAACGACGTACCGGACATTTATTGACTGCAGTTTTAAAAAAAATAGGATTGTAAATTCCAAACGTCTTTTGGTGAAGCAGGCTGATAACTTGAACAGAATAATTTTGTTCACCGGTGAAAAAAATTTTTCCGTTCAGGAAAAATTTAACAGGCAAAATGATAGAGTGTATGTGCGGTCATCTAAGGAAGCATCTGAACTGTTCCCAAGGGTGGAAAAGGGTCATCACCCAGCTTCAGTCATGGTTTGGTGGGGTGTCTCTTACGATGGGGTCACTGACCTGCATTTCTGCGCACAAGGAGGCAAAACATCGGCCAAAGTTTTCCAAGAAACCGTTTTGGAAGCAGTTGTGAAGCCTCTTAACAATTTCCTGTTCCAAAACCATCCAAGGTCTTTCCAGCAGGATTCTGCGCCGGCCGATAAGACTTAAACGTCCCAGGCCTGGCTTCGAAACAATTTGCCAGCCTTCATTTCCTCTGAAGAATGGCCCTCAGGCAGTCCAGATTTGAACCCATTGGATTACAAATTGTGGACGGTTTTAGAGTACAAGGTTTGTCATAGAAGATACCCCAACATTGGATCTCTTAAGACTGCTTTGGTTCGAGCTGTGGCCAATTTTCCAATGGACGAGGTTCGTGCAGCTATTGACGATTGGCCAGTGCGATTTAAGGCGTGTGTAAAGGCAAAAGGCGGACATTTCGAATAAGTAGATTCTTTTTGGATACAATGTACATTAATAAATATATTAAAAAATATTTGGTTCAAAAACATTCAGTGCTTTTTATTTTACAGCGAAAACGTGTGTAACAGTATTTATGTCGCTACTAAGTATATCTTCACTGTCCATCGCTGTGGCGAACGCTTTCCGTGCTGCCTTCACTTACCAGTAGTGCGATTCTGTAAATTTTTAACGATAATCGGAATGGCTAAAAATGGCTAACAACAAAATTGTCGATTTTGCAGTTCAGTAAAATTTTTATCGATAGTCGTTACTGTAAAATCAGCTGTTGTTGTTAAGTAAACGACAAAAAATTTTGTGTTGTTAAGAATTCGATAAACTCTTTTAAACGTTTTTAAAATGACTTTTGAGTATTTGGCATATAATTTGTGGCGGAATGGATCATTAAATCGTGTTCCAACAGTTGATAGGCACTTGCTTCGATATTTAGATAACCCATTTGCATTGACTGGAACCGAATTTCGAAAACTCTACAGATTATCTCCAGACATAGTTGAAAATCTGGTTTTTCAGCTTGGTGGTAAAATGGTGCAAAGGGTCATATTTGAATTAACTTAGAAGCGTTGTTTTGCTAGGTTCTAGCTACCTTGAGATTATTTGCAACAGGATGTTACCTACGGCCCGTGGGAGAGCAATGGGGTTATCAATGAGTCAAACGTCAATTAGACGTTATATACATCGTGTAACGACGCAATAAACGACTCCATGTTTTTTGCAAATCACTCAAGCGGCTAAAGCATAAATCACGCAAGCGGCTAAAGCAGTGTTTACTTCAGCACCCTCACCATTTGTACGAGGCACTATCGGAGCTATCGATTGTTCACATGTCACATTTTGGGCCTAAAATATCATGAGGAGGCGTATGTCAATCACCATGGCTACCACTCAATCAATGTGCAAATGGTAAAAAAAAAAATTTCATGAAAATGCATTCGAAATTATATACCATATGTATAATATTCTACTCAAAGATATGTGATCCAAATCTAAAAATAGTAATTTATAATTTTCAAAATAAAACGTTCCTAACATTTTGTGCTGCGTATTCATTTGTTTTTCCTATTCTTCTTTGTACTTTTCGCTTTTTTGACAGTTCGTTCGCCAGAGTTGCCTACTGAAGCCAAAAGTTGTCTACTGTTGTTAAGCAGTAGTTACAGAATCACCTAATCGTTACTGCAAACAACGAAAGATGTTGACACTTTAGCAATTCTTGTTATTGTTTTAAGTTACAAATATGAACGCCTCTTAAAGAACCAGCATGAGAATCATAATTTTGCATTTGCAAAGAATGATTTCTGATATGCCAAATTCTGATAGGCACAGACGAATGTGCCCAAACACACAAAAGAGGCCTTAAAGAAGGACATCTTATGAGAAGGCCTTGCCAATTTTCCCGCTGGGTATGTTTGTCACTATCACATCGAGAAGTGTCTCACATGGAACAAACTAAATGATACAAAAACGATGTTAATTCTAACGCAAATCGGTTTCTCGTTCCATTGGAATTTTGTGTTTTAAACTTTCTTTAGAGAAAATTACAGAAAACCGGTAAAGTTCGCCTGTCAGTCGTAATTTGATTTTATAACGTTTGTTTTTTTTAGCGTGTGGTTTTTAATCTGGCCGAACTTTTTGTCGCAGTTCGTCGGTTTGATATCTGTCACTTGATTTATGCTCATCAAGCGCGTCCGGTGAATGAGCCCAAAACGAGATGGCCACCGATCCGGATTTTTACAAGAAGATTTTGTTCAGCTATGAAACTCACTTTTGGTTAAATGGGTGCGTTAATAACCAAAATTGTCGCATTTGGAGTAATGAAAACCAACAAACCATTGTTGAGACGCCGTTACATCATTGGGAATCATTGGTCTTTATTTCTTTAAAAATAAACCTGCCATAATGTTACAGTCAATTTCGATTGCGAGAAGGCCCTTGATACAATATGGATCCCAGGATTAATACATAAATTATTTATATATGATTTACCCTGTGATTTGTCATTTTATTACACAACATGATAAGTGAGAAACGCTTTGTAGTAAGTAATCGTGGACAGACTAGTTCTAAGGAATTTTTAATTATTAATTATTAATAATTATTACAACATGAAACTGTAAATGCCCCAAAACTTTTTAACTTGTTTATACACGATTTATTGGAAGATATTGAAAATAAATGTGGATTTGCAGACGACTTAGTAATGTTTCATGCGGCTGACAAAATTGAAAAATTAATTCCAAATTGCAAGACAAATTTAACCTTGTTGAAAATTATTCTATCAACTGAAATATGAAAATAAACGCAGATAAATGCGAAAAGATCCTATTCCGGCCGCCAGTTAATAGATGAAATTACAACATATGAAAAAAATGGAAGGATTTCGGCATTATGTCTTTATTACAAAGTAAAAATATACCTAACAGGGAAGTGGTAAATTACCTAGGGGTCCATTTAAATAAATTTCTTTACTTCAATATACATATAAACAGACAGATACCAAAAGCAAGAAATTCATTTTTTAACTACAAATCTCTTTTTTAATTCGAGATATGTCAACAAAAGAGTAAAAGCTCTCATGTACCAATCTTGG
Organism: Hydrotaea diabolus; assembly: GCA_963513945.1. NCBI lineage: Eukaryota > Metazoa > Arthropoda > Insecta > Diptera > Muscidae > Hydrotaea > Hydrotaea diabolus. Next base: position 92,037,640 of record OY740716.1, read on the forward strand.
GTACGTCCTATAATAACATACTTGAGCGCTCGTGTGCGAGACTATTTATTTATAATTGATTTATCCAAATTATAAATCTATTTGTTTATTTATAGAATCTATTACACAGTACAACACATGATTTTGGGACTCAATTCTGATAATTATTTGCGAAAGTAGCCCCAAAAAGAAGAACGTCTTCATCATTCGTTTGGTCAAGGTAAATCAAATAATAATTTAATAATTAATTTAAAGTTAGTAAGTATCGCATAGGGGAATTTGTCACGTTTTGGACTTTTTGTTTGTCATAACTCGAGAACCAGTAGTCCGAATAAGCTGAAACAAATTTAACAAAATTAAATTTAGAATTACAATTCGTTTAATCTGTCCATACAACGTTTCGCTACATAAGCAACAGTTTCGCAGTTATAAATAAATGTATGAAGAAAAAAAATATTTTTGGCCTAAAAATTTAATTCATAAAAAATACAAAACGGTAAAAAGTGTCAAGTCCTATTACTTTCACGTAAAGTTACATAACCTACGAACAGAATGAGACATAGATCATGATCGATTTACGCGTTTCGCTTTTATGCACAATTAAGTGAAGGTATGAATTTCAAAAATTTGCCCGAGATATGCACACAATTCTTTGGAAAAAACAATGATGACTTTTTTATTGATTCTTCATTTTGCCCTCGAATATTATGTCTATCTCGGATGATGATGCAGACTCAGAACATGGATATGAACAACCTACGAAGAAAATAATGTCATCGGAACCACAAGCGTCAACTTCAACGAGGATGGATAGTGACAATAATTGAAAATGTTCTAAATTTTGTTTCCATGCATAGATAACATATAAAAATCTCATATTTTCTGTGTAAAAATAGCTGCAAAATAAAGAATCAATAAAAAAGTCAGTAATTTTTTTTCCAAAGAATTTTGTGCATATCTCGAGCAAATTTTTGAAATTCATACCTTCACTTAATTGTAAAAATTTGTTTTAGCTTATTCGGACTTGTGGTTCTCGTGTTATGACAATCAAAAGAGCCTAAAACGTGACAAATTCCCCTATACGATACTTACTAACTTCAAATTAATTATTAAATTATTATTTGATGTACCTTGACCAAACAAATGATGCAGAAGTTCTTCTTTTTGGGGTTACTTTCAGAAACAACTATCAGAATTGAGTCCCGAATCAATCACCTGAAATATGTTGTACTGTGTTATACTTATATACCATACAAACAAATAAAAGCTTTAAAAAATGGAGCCCGCTATAGAGCCGTGCGTAATGACTTTTTCCCGCCAGAATTGGAGGACGTTGATGTGGACTACGAGGGCGGTTCGGAAAGTTCTTAGCCTATCAATGAAAGTTTTTCAAAAATATTTTTATTTTTCAATATAATCTCCTGAAACTTCAATACACTTAGTTCAACGCATATCTAGCAATTCTATCCCTTGATTAAAATAGTTTTCCTTAATTGCATCTTCATTTGAGGTAAAGGGAGTTTTTTAGATTTGGGAACAGGTAAAAGTCACTGGGAGCTAAATCAGGAGAATAAGGTGGGTGGTCATGCAACTCGTACTTTAATTCGTTGATTTTAGCCATTGTTTAAACACTCTTGTACGCTGGTGCGTTGTCTTGATGAAAAATTATTTTTTTTGTGTTGTAAGCCAGGACGTTTTTCTCGAATTTGTACATTTAATTGATCTAAAAGGTTGCAATAGTACTCTGGATTTATTGTTTTACCCTTTTGCAGATAGTCAATCAATAAAATACCTTTGATGTCGCAAAAAACCGTTGCCATAACCTTACAAGACGATTGAATTATTTTTGCCCCTTCTTTGGGTCACTTCCTTCAGCTTCAGTCCATTGTTTGGATTGTTCTTTTGTCTCTGGAGTATAGTGGTGGATCCATGTCTCATCAACAGTTATGAAACGACGCTTAAAATCCATTTTATTTCGCTGAAAACGCTGTTTCTGGACGTCCACTACGTGGTTCATCTTCAATGCTTGTACGACCACGTTTAAATTCAGCAACCCAATTTTTTACTGTTGCATATGAAGGAGCACTTTCACCTAACACATTCACCATATCATTATGAATTTCTTTTCCCGATAAACCTTTTTTATGTAAATATTTAATGACACCACGCATTTCTAATTTTTCCATTGTAAAAAAATCGCGGATGCGTCTTTTGTGAACACCTGTTTCTATATGAAGGAGTTGCCAGATTGAAACAAAATTTAACATGTGTTCATAGCAGAGATGGAAAAACACTTAACTTTTTTCTGTTTATACCGCGCTTTTTGTGCTAGGCTAAGAAGTTTCGAACCGCCCTCGTACATTTGGATGTCCATACAGCCTTTTGGTAAGCGCATTATCACGAGTCGTAGGCATGCGGCGTGGCGATTTAGCACCGCTGGACTATTTTTGTGGAGTTTTGTGAAATCGCTTGTCTACGCAGATAAGCCCAACACGATTGACTTCCTCGAATAAATTCTCGGCTGGAATTTATTAGTGCCAGCCGTGGCGGCCACTTGCCCGAAATCATTTTTAAAACATAATGGCAAATCCTCCTTTATAATAAAGCTAAATTCTTGGCTATAACATTAAATGTATGCGTTTTATTTCCTCATAATCTCTTTTATTGTTAAACTACGAGGAAAAATATTTTAATACCAATTAACTTGATATTCGTTCATCATTCGAGTGCCACATTCTTATTTGGTAAATAATTTCCAAATGTTATTGCAAAAGGTTGTTGTTAATATCGCCGCATAAAAATAAAGGTTCGCATTGAACAAACGTTTTAATGATGCCTTCGAAGTTTTTTAATGAGATTTTATTGTTAACGATTTCCTAAATTATATTCACGCCACTTGATATGTCTGTCCATGAATCCAGTCTACAAAAACATCCTTCGGAATATATCATGAATTGCATTCATTATGTTAATGGGACTACATCTTTAGTTGGTCAGAGTATCATATCGTTCTGTGATTTAGTATGGACATATTGTGCGATAAAACTTCTTAGGACGTGAACTTTTTAAAGCAGAAGCAACCACATATTGTTGGCGCTTTAACATCGCATAGATGATAGAAGTACAATAATATTTTGCCTGACGTACGCACACACCTTCATGGCGAGGATATGTCTGTCGTCATGCCTGAATTGGCAGATACAAATTTATTCATAAGTATCAATATGATGGTAACTGAGTTGTTAGTGGACTTCAAAGATAAACCACCCTGTTTTTAGATACTGGTGAAAGAAGATGTTTCTTTTTTAAGCGTTAACGATGGCTGACTGGATTAAAAATTATTGGAAGGAGTTTCTATCAGTTGCGCTACCTCTGTTATATGGAAGTTCCTGTTAGTTGCGATTCCTCTGTAAAATCTATTTTTAACCTTCCACCGAAGGTACTCCGTTTGCAACACCACGAAATATTGATCGGAGACCTTATCAAGTACATATATTATTGATCGTAGTAAAATTCTAAGACTATGTAACCTAGGATCCTGAATTTCTGCATGATGATGGCTTATGGTTTTAAGCTATTTGGCATTGTTTATGTGTGAAATTGGCTCAGTGGGGGAAAAATTTCCCTTTAAGGAACTCAGGGTACCTTGAAAAAAGTACACAGTTTAAAGTATTTTTTCAATTTCCTTTTTTTGTGAACGAACCCCGCACCACTCCGTGGAACAGGGTATTTGAAGTACGATTCGTGGCAAATGTTTCTACCCTACGGGGTGGGTCTCAGTGCCGACCCAACTATATGAAAAGAACCAGTAACTTTTACATGGCTTTGTCATTGGAGAAACTCAATTAACTCTACTCAGATATTATGTGAGAGAGATACTATGTGATATATCACGGGACTGATCAAAAAGGACAGGTACCAAACGTGTCAACGTATACATCATAGAATACCAATCACAGAACCCATCCTATCCATTCCATCACATCAGTTCAGTTCAATTTAACGATAACTGATTGTTTAAAAAAATATGATCTCAATGTATATAAGTATTGTCATACAAATTTGAATAGATTTCTAAACAAAATTCGCTCAAGTGGATTTTGTTTAAAAGATAGCTTAAATCCGCGGATATGTAAAATCGTTTGTATGCCGTTTTATGTGCAAAGTTATATCGCGAATTTGACGACTTTGAATTTTCAAGTAATTGACGCCATACCGATCCAGTTTTGTAACAGGTTCTGTTTTCACCCATCCTCGATTCGGGACATTCAGGGTAATTGTCTCTACAAAAAATATTTGAGCTAGACTCACTTATTTGTGTAACGATCAACAGCTGTGTCTGTTCGTCGGTCTATCAAAAGGTTGTAATAAACTTTGAAATTTGGCAAAAGTAAGAATTTTGAAACAAGGGCGGGTGCTTTTGAAATTAAAGAAAATCGGCTCAGAACTTAATATGTTTTTAGTTCTTAAAGCACATGCAATCATTAATAATTTGGCACACATTATAAGTATTTTTCTTGAACAAGCAAAGACTTAATCGTAATTAATAAAAATCGGTTTAGATTAAGATATAGCTTCCACACATATTTGTTCAACCAATTTTATGTTTGTAGCTCTAGAAGCTATAACTATATGATGCAAATGTCACACATTTTAACAATTGAAGCAAATCCGTTCAGATTAAGATAGATGCCACAAGAAACCTTTAAACAATAGAAAATCTCCATTTCGGATAAAAATGGGTCATATCCATTTTGATGTAGCCCCAGTACAAAGATCCCTCCCGATTTTACTCGAGAACACAAAATTCGGTATAGTGGATGACGATGGACAAACAACCAACCTTGGACAAATTTGGCCTCTATTTTGATAGAGTCCCCATACAAGCGGTTTTAAAATTCCAAAGAACGGCTTCCAGTCTACATGGGCATATGGGTTATAAATAACTTTAACGGGTTTAAGCAAGATCGGTTATTACTGGCTTAAAATATTTCTTGAAACAATTGTTTTCTACACATTACTAATTTTCAAATCAATCAGTTTAATAAGCAAGTACCAATAGAATACTGTCGTTGCGTGTCTAGCAATGTAATAAGAGATGACACATTAAAAATATAAACCATTCATTTAGTATTTGTCGACTTGTTGTAGTATAATTAAATTTCAAAAGGCTATCTTTTGCATCTAAGGCAAATTTCTATTAATATGACCAGGCACCAAAAATAACAGTTATTTTTTGAGCCCTCCGACGGTTGAGTCATCCGTTGCCCTTATACGAAGTACTAGGTCCACAGGGACCTATTTCTATTTGTATGGAATTTTATATGAAAACGCATTTTTTACATATTTTTTGATTTATTATTATTTACAAATTATACATGTATAATAAATGTTAGAATTTTTTTTTTATATAACATTATTAATTTTTTATGAGTTTTATTTGAAAAAAGCCTAAAAAACTATTGTTGTGTAGATTGTCCCTCGTCCAACATATTTTCTGTGCAGGTGTAGCATCGATGCATAAGTGTTGAATGCTCTGCACAAACTGGATTGTTACAGGAATGGCAATAGGCCCTTGTTTTCCTCTGCCGTCCGTACTCAAAACGGCATAGGCGACATGACGGTCTGTTCGTTCTCGACGCAAACGACGGTGCAGCTCCTTCTGCCGGTCTTGATAATATCTAAAAAGAACAAAATTAGAATTGTTTTTTCTTACCTTTAAACCAAATGCTTCTATTGCGTTCCGTATCCTTGGGTATGCGGTTGTTCAGCGCTCGTTCCTCTATGTTTGGTTGTGCCAATTGTATTGTCAGCATCAGTAGGAATGACCGTCGTCAGTCACTTCTTTTTGTTGGCTTCACCTCGTTGTATGAAATAAATGCAGCTAATGCAGTTTGCAGCGGTTTGTTCAGCGCTTGAATGTATACGTGCCAAGCATCCATTGTATCAACGCCCGATTTGTTGGCGTTGTAATCCAAAATAGCAAACGGCTTCTTCTTTTCAGTTTGCATGTCCACACCGCAAGTATAATGTTGTGTCGATAGCAAATTTACCGCTTTGTTCGTCTTGGGCACATATAAACATAGTGCTATATCGCCTTCGTTGAAGCCGAACAATGTGCTGTTGACAGGACGCGTATGATTTTTTTGGAATTCCCGAGGCACACATGTCTTATTCGAGCGCCCTGTGCCAACATCGCTTTGATTTTTTTTTAAACGATTCTAGATAAAATTTCCTTGGAATACTCGTACATGTGGGGGTCGGGTATAGTTCCCATGGACCATCAATGAGTAATTTCAGTTTGAAAATGAAAAAGGTCCCCAGGGACCTTCTCACCCGCCGGAGGGTTAAAGTCAAATGCAATTTTACTATAACGCAAATGTCACACAGCTAAACGAAGTACACTAATAGATGTATTTTTTACTGAGCATAAAATTTAACAACAAAAAAATTATGTTGTGATTTTAATGCAAAATTAATAATAAAATACAATTTTTTTCAAAAAAAAAAAATTATATTAGAAAATACAACTATTTTTGATTTTTATTTCATTCTCCACAAGTATCTATTATTTCTGATTTTTATTTTATTTCTGTTACGATAACAGTTATTTGACTTTTATTTACAAAAGTCAGCAAAAAAAGTAAGTCAGTGATTTTTATGTATAGAAGTCCCAAATAAAAATTCTTGGGACTATGACTTTTATTTTTTAAAGTTTCAAAAAAAAAAATCAGTCATTGACCTTAATTTATAAAAGCCAGCAATAAAAGTCAGTCAGTGACTTTTATTTCTAAGATTCTTAAGGAAAAATCATTTATTGACTTTTTCTTTAAAGTCCTAAATAAATATCATTCGGTGACTTATTATTTAAGTCGAAATATAACATACATTTGGTTAACCTCACCAAAGCATATATATAGGTAATTTCATGTCAAGTGACCAACTTTTGGAATCAATATCTTTCGATCAGAATGAAACTTCTTTTATTTGGTAGAAGTTTAGACACAAACTTTGAACGAGATCGGTCAAGGACTTTCTGAGCTAGAGGGGGTCGTATTTTGACATATTGTCCAAACTGGTGATTTTTCGCAGCCATGCAAAATTTGTCCAAAGTGATATACGAGTAGATTAGAAAAAATTAAAAAAATTTAGCGTTTTTTTTCCTAAATCATTTTTTTTACTTTTTGTTCAAGAAATACCCCTTTTGCGCGAAAGAAAGCTTAGGTCTTTTCCTTTAAAAGCATTATGGTCCCGTGGGATGCGACCTTTTTATCGAATAAAAAAAAAGTTTTGTAACTTAAAACAACGGTTTTTCCATTTTAAGCATATCCACTCTTTCGAATTTTTTCCTAGTTTTGTGTAAGCGGTTCTAAAATTTTAAAAATAAATTAATATACTGGGAAATTTAACATGCCTAACTTAAATTGCATAACCTCGATAAAATAAACACTGTTTTTATTTAGAAATATAGAAAAATTATTTTTTTATTTATCTGTTATGATAATTAGAGAGTATAGGAAATATGAAAAGTGAATGAATGATGAAACCAAAGAAAAAAACTATTCGAAAATCGTGTAGGGTTACGTCACATTAACTTAACATGCCTAACTTAAATTTCTTAACCTCGATAAAATAAACACTGTTTTTAATTAGAAAATTAGAAAAAATATTTTTTTATTTATCTGTTATAATAATTAAATTAATAAATAATTAAAAGAAAAAATAATAAAATAAATAATTTAATAAAATTTAGTCGTAATCAGATTATTACTTAATTTGATTATTGATGATGAAGTGTTTAAGTTTTGTAAATTTTCCAATACCCAGTCGTTCGCACTCCTTATTTATAGCCTTTCTTTGACAATCCTTTTTTGGCGTTACTCTGTTTAGATTTTAAATCAAATTTTGTGAAGCAAATTTCGACATCCTTGTGTTCAGAATAAAATGTTGCGAATAACTCATTCAGTTTGCAGAGAACCATTCTATTCTGCATTTGAATTTTCTTGCCATCGATTCGTACAGCACCCAGTCCGTCATCCCTGGTATAAGGCGACTTATATCATCCCGCTGATAAAACTGATTTACTAGAGCTTCATCGTTGCACTCTAACGATTGTTCCTTCTTTTTGTTGGGGATTTTGAAAATTCCATGCACGGCAACCAAGATTTTAGCAATTCTTGTATTTCGTTGATTATCTTATTATTTTTGCACAACTCCATGTTGCGTGAAAAGTTGAATTCTTTAAGCTTTACTCTGTGACGTTTTGTATTTCTCTTTTATTTGTTCAAGAGCTTCTACTGCATTCTTATGGTATTTTGTCTCCACCTGGAATAACTTCAACGCACTATTCAAAGCCAGTAATTCTTGCTACTTCCCGAGCTTTTAACGTAGGGATTTTTTTACTAAGGCATACGAAAATAGCGCATATCTGATAGTCTGTGCTTCATTTTGTTAAATCGATTAAAACAAAACGAAAAATAAATTTATTTTTCAAGCTCCGCCTTCTGAGGAGCCGTACCATTTCGCATATTAATTATGTAAATAACACACGTCGCTGTTTCTAATCAACTGATTTCCGATTATCTTCAGATGTTCTTATCTTAAGATGTTCTAGGTAGTATATTTTAATGAATAAGTCTAAAATCTTTTATTAGGTTCAAGAAGGGCTTAATGTGAGTTAACTTCATGTTACATAATAAAAAAAAATAAAGTACCTATTGGGGTTACCCAAATGTTGATTTTTACCTTTTAAACACAATATTATAACGAACTACCTGTAAACTTCTTCCTCTTCTTCCAATTTTTGAAGTCAAGTGTTATAAAATTTCGGAGAATGGTCATAAATTATTTCCATCTCATTTCCAATTTGTACACGCAAAAAAAAAATATGGTTACCATATGGTCACGGCAACAATAATATGTTCTCTCCAAGAACAGTATGTTAGTCGCAACCATAGTATTGTTTTTTGAATTTCATTTTGACAATAGTATGATTGCGACTATATTAATATTGTTGAAATGTAACAATAGTATTATTGCCAAATTTAAAGATTAAACTATGGTTGCAGCAACAATATAAATATGGCTGGTGCGACAAAAGTATTGTTTTTGGGTTTTATGTTAACAATAATAAGATTACAGCAATCATACTGTATGATTTTAATGTTTCTTAATTTTAATATGGGTTTTACAACAATGTTATTGTTACGAATCATATGAAATAATAATGGAAATTAAAATTTTCCAAACAAACTGATTTGGATTTGTTTAACTGAAATATTTTTAATAAACACGCTTACGTTTTTTTTAAATGGATTTCCTTGATTGTTTAATAAACACTCCTATTATTTTAAATTTAATGTAATTTTAATTTATTTACTTATTAAAAATCTCTATTGTTAACAACATAAACCAATCCTAATTAATAATTTTGAGGGTCATATTATGGTTGAGTGGGATCATACTTTGGTTGCTTGTGACCCATACTATGGTTGTTAGATTCATACTATGGTTGTATGCCAAACATACTATTATTGTGAGAATCATAATATGGTTGTGGGGATCATAGTATGGTTGAGTGTGAATCATACTATGGTTGGGGTGATCATAGTATGGTTGAGTGTGAATCATACTATGGTTGTGAGGATCATAGTATGGTTGAGTGTGAATCATACTATTGTTGTGAGGATCATAGTTTGGTTGTGTGTGAATCATACTATTGTTGTAAGGATCATAATATTGTTGTGCCACAACCATAGACCTAACAATAGTATGATGCCCTTCGAATATTGTCACCCCAACAAAATTTTTTCTGTGAGTAGCTGGGATATTACGAGCGCTCAAAATTACCTCTAGGAGTGACAAAAGAGTCATAATGCTAGGCGGAAGTACTCGTAATTCTCAGTATTGCAAAATTTTCAATATTTAAATATTAAGAGTATTTCAAAACCAATTTTTCAACATATCTATATAAAACAGGGTTAATGTTAAAAATGTTAAGGTTTTAGAACCACTTTCACAAAAATAGGAAAAAAATCGAAATTGTGCATATGCTTAAAATTGAAAAACGTTGTTTTGAGTTAGAAAACACGTTTTTTCTAAAAAGAATGAATCTACAACTCTCTGGACAAATTTCGCTGGGGACAATATGTACACGCAGAAAAAAAGTATGGTTGGGGTGACAATATTCGAAGAGGATCATACTATTGTTGGGTATATGATTGTGGCACAACAATATTATGAATCTCACAACATTAGTATGATTCACACATAACCATACTATGATCCCCACAACCATAGTATGATTCAGACTCAACCATACTATGATCTCCACAACAATAGTATGATTCACACTCAACCATACTATTATCTTCACAACCATAGTATGATTCAATCAACAATACTATGATCCCCAAAATTATTTGTTAGGATTGGGTGCTGTTATTCAAAAATAGAGATTTTTATTAAGCAAGTTATTTTAAATTGCATTGCAATTAGTTCATAACCAGATTTGTGGCCATCTTTTAATGTAACAATTCATTCAAGAAACGAAAATATATATTCCAAGGCAGTCGAAAATACTTTTAGTTGCCAGCAGGGGTGAATGCTACTTCACCATCCGTAGACACAAAGTGACGAATGTGCACGCAGAGAAAAAACATGGTTACTACATGGTCACGGCAATAATAATATGTTCTCCGCAATAAAAGTATGTTCGTCGCAACCATAGCATTGTTAACTGAATTTATTTTTGACAATAGTATGATTGCTGCAATATTAATATTGTTGAAATGTAACAATAGCATTATTGCCAAATTTAAAAATGAAATTATGGTTATAGCAACAATAAAAATATGGTTGGTGCGACAAAAGTATTGTGTTTTGCGTTTTATGTTTACAATAATATGATTACGGCAATCATACTGTATGATTGTAATTTTTCTTCATTTAAATATGCTTTTAAGAACAAATGTTATTGGTATGGATCTAATGCAATAATATTACTTTTTTTTATCGAAATTAAAATTTTTTTAAACAAGCTGCTTTGGCTTTGTTTGACTGAAATATTTTTAGTAAAAACGTAAAATATTATTATTTAAACTTATTTTTTCTACTGTGAAATAAATCACTCTCTATTATTTTGAATTTAATGTGTTTTTGAATAATTTTCATAATTCAAATCTAAATAGTGATTATAATATGGCTGTAGGGATCATAACATGGTTATGGTATACTATGGTCGTATATGAAACATACTATGGTTGTGAGGATCATACTATGGTTGTGGGGATCATAGTATAGTTATGTGAGAATCATACTATTGTTGTGAGGATCATAGTATGGTTGTATTTGAATCATACTATTGTTGTGAGGATCATAATATTGTTGTACCTCAACCATATACTCAACAATAGTATTATCCTCTTCGAATATTGTCACCACAAACATACTTTTTTTCTGCGTGTGATTAAACCATGATCAATGGCTATATACTTAAGTTCAGGCAGATTTTTGAATAAACGAGAACCAGTCGGTATTTGAGTATTTCACCGAACAAAGTAAACACAATAAAAATCTCTCGAACTACCACCCGATTGTCGTTTTTTTTAATGGACAACAACCATTCACTATATCGTGTGTATGTGTTTTTTGTATGTCAATAAAACATACGCACACACATACATGTATTCTCTACAAAACCTGTTTTGTTATGTTCATAGTCGCAACCATACTGTATGATTGCCTCAATCATATTATTGTAAACGTAAAATTTAAAAAAAAATACTTTTGTTGCACCAACCATGTTTATATGGTTCCTACAACCATATTTTCATTTCTAAATTTGGCACTAATACATTGTTACATTTCAACAATAGTAATATTGTCGCAATCAAACTGTTGCCAAAATGAAATTTAAAAAAACAATTCTATGGTTGCGACGAACATGCTTTTCTTAGAGAGAACATATTATTGTTGCGGTGACCATAGTGTAACAATATCTTTTCTTAGTAGGGACATAAATACTGTTACAACATTGAATAGTAGAACTGAACATACCCCGTTACTGTCATACGGGTTTTGAAAGCTAACTTCAATAGCGTTAGTCGGTAACGGGATTTTAAAAGACCGCCACCGATCGGGCCGCCCACGCTCTGTTCGAACACCGCATGTCATCAAAGCCGTTAAATCAAGAATTCACAGAAATCCGCTCCAAAAACAGAAAATCATGACCCGTGAGATGAATATCACGCAAAAGTCCATGAGTCGAATCATTAAAGAAGACTTGGGACTTGGGGCTTTTAAACGACGTACCGGGCATTAATTGACTGCAGCTTTAAAAAAATAGGATTGAAAAATGCAAACGTCTTTTGGTGAAGCACGCTGATAACTTGCGCAGAAAAATTTTGTTCACCGATGAAAAAATATTTACCTTTCAGGAAAAATTAAACAAGCTAAATGATAGAGTGTATTCGCGGTCATTTAAGGAAGCATCTGAACTGATCCCAAGGGTGGAAAAGGGTCATCACCCAGCTTCAGTCATGGTTTGGTGGGGTGTCTCTTACGATGGGGTCACTGGCCTGCATTTCTGTGAACAAGGAGTCAAAGCATCGGCCAAAGTTTACCAAAAACCGTTTTGGAAGCTGTTGTAAAGCCTCTTAAAAATTCCCTGTTCCAAAACCAGCCATGGACTTTCCAGCAGGATTCTGCGCCGGCCCATTATGCTAAAACGTCCCAGGCTTGGCTTCGAAACAATTTGTCAGCGTTCATTTTCTCTGAAGAATGGCCCTCAGGCAGTCCAGATTTGAACCCATTGGATTACAAATTGTGGACGGTTTTAGAGGACAAGGTTTGTCACAAAAGATACCCTAACATTGGCTCTCTTAACACTGCTTTGGTACGAGCTGTGGCCAATTTTCCAATGGGCGAGGTTCGTTCAGCTATTGTCGATTGGCCAGTGCGACTTAAGGCGTGTGCAAAGGCAAAAGGCGGACATTTCGAAAAAGTAGATTCGTTTTGGATACCATATACTTTAATTATTTGCATGACAGCAAAAAACACCAGTTAGGCCAAAATGTCAAAATTCAACCCCCTCTAACTGAGAGAGTCCTTGACCGATCTTGTTCAAAGTTTATGTCTAAACTACCTTGGTGCTATTTTCATCCCGTTAAGAAGACATTTATTCCAGTAGTAAGGTAACTTGTCTTGAAATGACCAACGTACCTTCTCTCTCAACCCAACAAAATTAATCGAGGTGAATAAAAAGGCGGATAGAAACGGTCCATATTGTGCTATAAAGGGGTAAACAAAGGACAAAACTTGAATAATGCGAAATAAATATTTAATGGTGCAATATATGTCTGGAGGGGAGAAAAAAGGACCAAAACGGGTAAAAAGTTGAGACAACAAATAAAAACTCTGCAGAGAGTATAGGAAATATCAAAAATGAGTGAATGATGAAACCAAAGGGAAAAACTATTCGACAATTGTGTGGGATTAGTAATTCCTACTATAATACTGTCAAAGCTATGATCTTATGGAATTTTGAACTGCATTTCCAGCAAGATTAAAGGGTGTTCCAACTAAAACACACGCTGTAAATTGTAAACAAAACAAAAAGTTTTCCGAGAACAACCTAAATATATTTTTTACGATAGAAGGACATTGACAATTATGCTCTTGGCTTACATGTTGAAATATATAATAATAAGATGTGACATGAAACTGCTGTGTTTCTGTTATAACAACGATATTATTTGGTGCCATTTCCAATTGTTGGTACCAGCGATACATCTTTTAGAGAACTGGTAGATTCCACAACAGGCGGTTTTGACAACCAATAATTTAAACTTTATTCTTTAGCACAACCTAATAATTTGTAATCTGTACCATATTATTATCATCGCTTCATCTGTGGTGTATTAAATCAAATGTCTGCCAAGATTTATTAACATTTGGTGACTGCAACAGAAAGTCTTTACGCCCAACATAATTTTAGTAATTACGACGTTTTTACTGAGTCGGTTAAGGTAACCCTCCAAAGGCTTATATTGATGTTTTTTATGGATCCATATACCATCAAGTTGGATTATATTGTTCACTCAGAATTGGAGTTATTTATTTTAAATACTGTAGTTTTTATCTTAACAAGTGCTTTAATTTCACTGTTTTCATATTATGAATGCGAATTTATGCTGCAATTTTTTAAAACTCCTTAACCTTGAAGCGATAACTTGATTTTTCCACGATATTATCGTTCGTTTAATTTAATCTTTACTGAAATCTATAATACTTTGCAAGTCTATTAAGAAACGAGAGAGAACTTCTTTCCAATCAGTGAGCTTTGTTCGATATAATTCTAATAACCACTGACCAGGACCTACTGTTTAACGCAGGTTCCGGATGGCTAATGCCTTTTAAAGAGCAGTTTTTACATGGCTTAGAGATGAATCTCTTAGTTGTAAAGTCGCCGTCATTTTCGAGGTAGAAATCTGCCGCTGAAAAATGGTTAGATGTACTTAAATGAACGTGGAGTTACTGGCGTGATAGCCTGACACCTTACCATATACCACGGTGGTCCACTGTTTAAATACTAATAACCATTGCCTAGTAAAATAATTATATTTTTGCTACACAAAGCTAGTCTAAAAAGAAAATGAATTATTGAATGAAAATGACCCCAAAAGTTGCTGCAGCGACTATATGTTTGTCTTCCACCCACCCTCGCACATAATTTCTCCCAGCACCCATCTAAGTGGCTCGATAAAAATGTTTAAATTTCTTTAAGTTCTATCTTGTAGTGGTACGCCAAAACAACGGTACGAAATTTAAATCCATCACTAAATCCATTAGGAAGCCCATATACGGCGACATTACTTACATTAATGAACATCATTTTATGCGTAGGAAAACATTTAAATCTATTACGATCAACACACACACGTGCACATTACACACACTCGCACACAAGAACTCCCCGCACACAGATGATGGAATTATGATGATCTAATGTTTCTAATGACCTATTTTCGGTGTCAATTTTACATCCATGTTTTACAATCTGAGAAACAACATCTTACTATAAATAGCTTTTTAATTACAGAGAAAAGGGACAATTTGTATTAGTGGTATTGGCCAAAAAGCATGTGGTGTTGTTGCCGTATCACGGGGGATGCCCAGCCCAATATGGAGAAGATTTTGTGGGTACGGTCACCACATAAAGTTGGGCTATCGTGGAATACCAATTTACGCATTCAGCGTGAAATGCTATTAATATCCCTAAAATAGTTATAGTCTGCATCGGGCGGGCGGAGTTGTTGAGTCCCCCACCCGGTTCGAAGCAAACCAAATCTGTTTTAAACATAAATAGACTTGACTGGAGTGTGAAGACACGTACATATGTACGAATAGGTCTACATGCATTGTAGTATGACAGACATGAGCGACCATAAATATTCCGACAGCTATTTGGTTGAGGCTTCTCCGAGTTTCATAGCGACATGTGATGGGATCTGGATTAATGAACCAACACGTGTGTATGGATATACTTACGTATATATGTATGTATGGATTATTTACTTGGGTATTGAAAGTTTCAAACAAACCCGCAAATACAAACCCTCTTTTCATAGGGCTGTCATTACGGCAACGAATGAATCCTGAATTCGAAACAAAATATCTGCATCTACACACACCGAGGTTTCTTGGCAACCGAATGTTGGTGGTTGCAAGTACTTTCCTTGTATTCCATTGCTGCAACCGAATTCTGATTGGGTTCATGATAATTTTCAGTAAAGGCAACAGACCTGTTCGGTTGAGGAGGCAAAGTATAGGTAACTCTAACCAGTTAAGGTTATTATTGGAACTGCATTTTTACATGTATTTATTGTTGCTACAAATGCTTGGTTAGAAGTACTCTGTGAATTCGGTTGTCATAACCTCGAACGTTTGTGAACTGGAACAACTGACGGCCAAATTTAATAAATTTAGTTCATACGAGTATGACAGAAAAAATAAATCTAGTTTAGTTTGAATGTACAAGTGGACCGATTTTCTGCATAAAATTGGTGTAGTGGGTCATAAAGTGAAATTTCCGAAGTAATTTGACGAAAAAGCTTATTGTGATTAAAATACCTAAATAAGTTGGAAGATTTAAGGAAATGCTTTTTCTACATAAATACAGTATAGGAGTAAATAATTCAGAAGCAGATAATTAAAATTTTGTTTTATTTTAACAATCTGAATCGAATAGCGGAGGCCTAACCGTATTGGACCCGAAATAAAATGTATGTATCTATGCATGTGTTAAGAAACTCTATACAAAATGATTTTTTTTTGGCTACAAATATTTTTTAAACATCTAATCAATCGTAATGGTCTTTGGTTAAAAATAACCCAACTACAGCTAGCAAAATAGACGTTGATTTTGAATTAAAATTGTCCGGCAGAGCTTAAATTGCGTTTTCCTTATTTCCGGTTGTCTAAAAACCATTGAAATTTTTTTACATTAAAAACTTATAAAAAGTTAATATTATTGAGTGTCTGAGTAGAAAACCCATGTCATATATTTATTGTAAGTTTTTACTCTTGTTTTATAGGTTTTAAGACTACCGCAAATAGAAAAATACGCAGCGTAAGAAAAAAAGCTTCAGTAAGCCCGAGTCTTAAATGTGTTTTTGTTTTAAATATATATATTTGGTAGAAATTATAACCGATAAATGTATTATAGAGTGAACTAAACAGTATATGGTTGCAACAAAAAACTTATCTGTTGTCACAACTAATTATTGGTCCAAAGTATCATGAACTTTAAAATTGGTTGGTTGGCATAATCACCAGTTATGGCAACTGACAGTTTAACAAAATTTGGTTGCTATAACCGATTTGTTGGCTGTGAGTACGGGAATACTATTGTGGCAACCATATTTTTGTTATGAAAACCACGTAACCAACACTACTATCGAATGTTGGTGATTGCAACAAAAACTCTCTATTTCAACCGAATATTTGTAGTTCGAACCTATTTACAACTGATTTTTTCTCTCTGTGTATGTAAAGGATGGTCTAACCATAATGAATTAACATGGGGCACACATATGACTTCGAAAATGTCAAAATAATTGACAAAGAAAGAAAGGAGAAAAAACGATACATCATAGAAAGCTTGAGAGTCCAACCGAAAATAACACATACAATGAATTTGAAAGAAGAAACTGACAACATAAGCGTCTGTTACAGAGTTGCAATAAAATAGCTGTGGTATTAAGATTAAGTTGTCTGTTTGAATGTGTGTTGATAATATTAATTGTGTGTTTGTAAAATTATTCGTGATGTGATTAAACAAATTCAATGTTTCTGTAAGTTTATAATTTTGTGCATGTAAAATACAAAAATGTAATTGGTGCTTCTATTTAAATAGACGAATCCCTTGAAGAAGTCAACCAATAATTGACGATACGTCGGGAAGGAGAAAATAAAAAGGAATTTTTATTTACAACCATTTAGGTCCAAATAGCTTAAAAAATTCAACAAAACATATTGAGCGATGTTAATTGTTAGTCACACTTTACCGTCAAGTTTTTTGCCCAACTTAATTTTGCATTTCTTTGTTTCAGTGTTTGACAAATTCAACCATGTAGATTGTTAAAGCCTCTTACGAAAATGCGCATTCAAATCAAAATTCATTTCGAGCATTTCCTGATTCGTGAGAAGGCACACTTTTACATCAGTGGATTCGTTAACAAACGAAATTGCCGCATTTAAGTCAATTAGAATCCACGATTGATTGTTGACAAGCCCACACACAGCGAAAAGATACGGTTACTTTATGGTCACGGCAACAATAGTTCCCTGCATTTAAAGTATTGTCGTCGCAACCATAGTATTGTTTTTTTGAACTTCATTCTGACAATAGTATGATAGCGGCAATATTAATATTGTTTAAGTATAACAATAACATTGTTGCCAAATTTAAAAATGAAAATATGTTTGTTGCAGCAATATAAATATGGTTGGTGCGACAAAAGTATTGTTTTTTGGGTTTCATGTCAACAATAATATGATTACGGCAATCGTACAGTAAAATGTAATTTTAATTTGCCAATGTTATTGTTGCGATAAATAGTACATTTTATATGTAAATTAAATTTTTTTCAAAACAAACTACTTTGGATTACTATAACTGAAATGTTTTTATATCTTTATTAAGTGTTTAATGTATTTTTACAAATTAACTTAATAACAATCTATATTATTGATAACAACTTAACCAAATCCTTACAAAAAATTCTGAAAATCATAGTATGGTTGTGTAAGAGTCATACTATAGTTGTGAGGATCATACTATGGTTGTATGTTATACATACTATGGTTACGAGGATCATAATATAGTTGTGGGGATCATAGTACGGTTGAGTGTGAATAATGCTATTGTTGTGAGGACCGTAATATTGTTGTGAGGATCATAGTATGGTTGTGTGTGAACCATACTATAGTTGCGATGATTAATATTGTTATGCCACAACCATATAGTATGATGCTCTTCCAATACTGTCACCCCAACTATACTTTTTTTGTGCGTGCAGCAGAAAAAGTAAGAATGTATTACGTTGGGAATAATTCACTATAAATTTTCATAATTCACTATAAATATTACATTAAGTATATTACAATTAAAAAAGAATCGGCAGGATAATGTCACTTGACAATAATTGCTCGTTGATAACGTTGTATGTTCCCTCATCTGCAGAATAAGGAATATGTATATTGTTTCTGCTTGTGACGATTGTTTTCATGCCGTCATATGTCGTCGCCTTCATGTCGGGCGTTTCACATTTGAAAATTTCATAAATAACACAGTTTTTGTTGCTACGCCAACCAGTGAAGTCTGTTGTTAAAAAAAATTATTGTAAACGCCACTGCAGAAGAATAATTAGAAAAAAATTTGCGAGTGACACAAGTAAATTTAAATAATTTAATTTAAATATTATATTTTTATACCAACTTTTGTTTACTTACTTACTCTAAATATATTTTCTAATTTTAAATTTTAAATAAAAAAATATTCAACGGAAACTGATTACGTTTCAATTAAACAGAATATGTTTTTTATATATGTCGGTGGAATGCATTATATGCCTAATCATAAATACATAAATTATATAGTGCATTTAAGAGAATGAGTTATATAATTCATTCTTAAAATACTGTCAAAGAATGCATACTAAATAAAGCATTCTCTAGACACATTAAAAGAATTATTTTTTTTCTAGGACATTAAACGTGTTAAGAATAATGCTTTCTGGAATCAACATATGTGACGCGCAAAATAGAAAGGGACCTAAGGTTAAAAACCAGTTTTGTTCAGGAGAGTCATTTTAAAGATTAGGTCCCTTTCTATTTCCGCTTAGAATCGTCGACTTCACTTTCATAAAACGCGCGTATCGATGCTCAGATGTTGTCCACATCAAAAAAAGGTGAAAAGTTGATGACAAGTTTTGTTCAGGAGAGCCATTTTTAAGATAAGGTCCCTATCTATTTGCGCTTAGAATCGTCGACTTCACTTTCATAAAACGCGCATATCTCTGGGAGGGAACACTTTTGGGGAATGGGTTCGGTCTCATTCGATGCTCAGATGTTGTCCACATCAACAAAAAAAAGTGAAAAGTTGATGAAAAGTTTTGTTCAGGAGAGCCATTTTAAAGATTAGGTCCCTTTCTATTAGCGCATAGAATCGTCGACTTCACTTTCATAAAACGCGCATATCCCTGGGAGGGAGCACTTTTGGGGCATGGGATCGGTCTCATTCGATGCTCAGATGTCGTCCACATCAAAAAAAGAAAAAAAGAAAAATTGATTTTTTCAGCCTTAGGTCCCTTTCTCTATGCGCTGTCACATATACGAGGGCTGCTATATATATTTCTGGCCTAATAATGAAAATGCGAATATTTATCATCAAAAATGGTTTTATTGTTTTTCAAAGTATTCTCCAGCATGTACACTTTTGCATGCCCTCAAACCAATTGTCGAAGCACTTTTTCCACTCCGATTGAGACACCTCCAAAATATGCTTTTTGAACGCTTCAACAACATCTTCTGGCGACGAAAATCGTTAACCACGCATTTTTTTTATTGATGTGCGGAAATAAAAAGAAGTCATTGGGGGCCAAGTCAGAAATGTACGGCGGATGACCCTTTAATTCGACGATTTGGTCGGTCAAAAAGGCGCTAGTTTAAGCCGATGTGTGAGAGCTCGCATTGTCATGGTGCACAATGATTCGTCTTCTCTTGTTCGTTTTTCGAATTTTATCGAAGACTTCAGGCAAACAAATTGTGGTGTTCCAATCTAAATTGACCGTCATACGTTGCTCAAGCGGAACAGTCGCCACATGACCAGTTTTCCCGAACAAACAGGCGACCATTTGCTTCGAAGTGCTTCTTCCACGAACAACGTTCGTTGGATTTAGCTCGTCTTTGAAGACCCACACGGTCGATAGCTGTTTTGTTTCGGACTCATACGCACAGATCCATGATTCGTCACCTGTGACGATCTTATAAACGTCTTATTAACTGCACCAATCGACACGAGCTTTTTTTAACCGATTGTCAAACTGTGCGGGATCCAATAAGAACAAACCTTTTTTACAAACCTTTTTTCACGTCTTTGACGAGCGTCGGCCACGATTGAATTTATTAAACCAATTTTTCACAGTGCTATACTCGCAGGATGGTGCTTCATCGCCATACAAAGATTTAAGTTCATCGATGTACTCTTGTCGTGATAATCCACGTCGAAAATTTTGAAAAATGATCGCACGAAAATGTTCACGAGTTAATTCCAGTTTTTGCCAAATTGATTTTTTCAAGTCACTGTAAACAACACAAATGATGGTAGTAGATTAAAACGTTCTGAGTACGTTAATGCTATAAAATGTCAAACTTTCCAATGGAAATATCATATGGCACCAGGCAACACTTAGTGTTGCGTAGGCCAGGAATATATATAGCAACCCTCGTAGCTCAAGCTATTAATTACCTTCTCGATTCCTATTGATTACCTTTTCCTTCAGGGAGCCGATGCAACCACAAAGAGTGGCTGTTTGGTGTGGTTTATGGGCTGGCAGGATCATCGGAACGTACTTCTTCGGAAATGAGGTCCGCTAAGCAATTACCGTGAAGGGTGTTCGCTATCGCGAGATGATAACGGAATTCTTGTAGTTAGAATGTGGTTAGGATATGGTCCTAGCGGTATACGGTGAACGTTTATAAGCCAAGAACAATTCCAGAGCTAAAAAATGTGATAATCGGTACACTATCGATATTCATTCTTCATTATGTCTCAGGGTCATTGAAGATAGTGACCATCGGATGGAAGTATGGCACCGAAGCCTTGGCAAGCAGTTGATCGATATTTTGTTTCACACATAATTGTCTACCATAATTAAAAGTGCTAAGATAATATTCTGAAAACTTCTTCTTTGTTAAAACTCTGTTTTTATACTCTGTACATTACTCCTTGCTGTATGGTTATTATACCCATAGATTCGGAATCATTATCTGATACTAAAGGGCGATATATGTCCCTTCGTCTTACCATCAGTCTTTATAATGGAAGTACATGTCGTAAAAATAAATTTATTTCGTCATTACTTAGGATTAGCACCGAACGTGTTGAGTAACCACCTAAAAAATGTAATTCTTACGTATCGGTTAATGTTCAAGAATAACCCATTCTGAATTTACTCCTGGCACTCTTAAAGGTATTATCAAATTTGACCTTGGTAAAATTGTGCATGGTGTGCAAAAATTGACATATTAGCAAATATATCGGTTCATACAAAGGAACATGCCGATTTGAGATTCTGTCGCTATACGAGTCACATTTCAAGACTGCACTTGCATAAATTTAGCAGGCTGCGTTATAACTGACTTAATGACAAATAGCCCACAAAAGGTTCCATCGATATGATGTGCTGCCGCTCTAGAAAACACAAATTGAAATTCGATCATGGAGAAAAATCGTCCTACCCAATTTAATACCCTGCCGTTATACAAACCATATTTTAAATCCGATTTTGCATGAAATTTGTGTACTGCATTATAAGTGGCCTACAACTTTACCATCTCGGTCAATGTCTATATGGAAAAATAGACAGCTGTGGTCCAACTTCACCAGTGAAAGTTATTGGTCGCATTTAAGACACGCTCCATTTGAAGTAAATCGAAATTTAAGTGTATCCTAAATAGCATAGGCAACTTTTATTGGGGCCATCATGACAAACTTTAATTCATTTTAGAACAATCAGGTTTAAATTGTGACTTCTATAGTCACACAGTAAATGAACGTATCGGATCAAGACTGCTACTAAGCATATAACCGATATGTATATGATTGTCCCAGCCAATACGTAAAAATTAGTTCTTGGTGATTTTAATGCCAAAATATGATAGGAAAGCATCTTGGGACCCATAGTCAGGAAAACACCCCCGAAAAAAATGTGGTTAAAAAATGTGGTATACATATAATGGTAGTGTATAAGATGTATACGATACGAGGTGCCAATCAATATAGACTCGAATCATTACCTTGTACGTATTAGCAAAGGTACGCGCCGGCTTAAGTTAAGCCGTACATTGCAATACACAAATACGTTGAGAAGCTTCGCCCGCAACAGACAACCAATGAGAACTTACCTAATTCCCCCAACATCCCATTAAGAAACAAGGGGAAACTTTTTTCAAGCCAGAGAACTGTGCACGGTACAATTCTTATACTGACTATGACTGACCGAAACCTACTGTTTAACGCCCACATACATGACTTAGAGATAAATCTTAAAAATAAAGGTAAAAATAAAGGTCAAAATTCTATCAAAAAGTTAAACATAAGATTGAGGGCCTAAATAGTTTCCTGTAGAAATTGTATATAAAGAAAATATATCCAACATTGATGACGACGCAGAACGGCAATAACACAGCGAAAATTAAAATAATACGAGTACTCAATTCTGGTTAGGATGCGTAGAAGATAGATAGATAAAGCGTAGGTTGCTTTATCAATCTTCAAAGCATTCAAGAAAATAAAAATATCAGAGTAATTTTCGGTTGAATCAGTTTGAGATAACTATTGCTGCGTTTTATGTAACAACATTGACGTTGCGGATTTTGATAATCGACATACAACTTTTTTTATTGTGTGAAACTGTTTATGGATTGAAATCGGAAATAATTTGTTTTTAGTTTATATTGGGTGGGCCAATTTAAATTTTAAATTTAAAAAGGATGTAAAAAGAGTACTAATAATTCTTTAAATTTTCTGGTTTTATTAGAAAGGTTGAACTTAGTCATTTAAAAATGGATCCGATGCGTTTTCGCTTCGTCAAATGGGCTGAAGATTGTTTGGCAGCAGGCGAAGAATTTTACCGAAAAATCGTGTATTCAGATGAAACTCATTTTCATTTTGGTGGCTATGTCAATAAGCAAAATTGCCGCATATGGGTTCAGAGAAACCACACGTGGCTATTGAAAAGCCAATGTATCCACAACGAGTCACTGTTTGGTGTGGATTTTTGGTTGGAAATGAGGAAGGAGCCGCCGTTACCGAAAACGATGAGCGTTACCACGCCACACTCAACAAATTTGTGTTCAAAAATTCAAGAGAATGACATGGACGACATTTGGTTTCAACAAGGCAGGCCACATGTCACACAGCCAACGCAACCATCGATATTTCATGCACTGTTTTTGAAAATCGAATCAGAGCTGTGATTTGAGCCCTATGGATTATTTTCATCCAGAGATAATTGAAGTGTTGAAATAGAAATCGAAGTTGTCAGTAAAGAGATTCACCCTGAAACATCGAAAATGTGCTCCAAAATTGGGTTGATCGGATGAGGTACTGCCGAGCCAGTTGTATCATATCAATGATATTGTTTTCCATTATTAAATGACAAAGTTCAACCTTTCCAATAAAACCAGAAATTTGAAAAAAATATTAGTACTTTTTTTTACAGCCGATTCAAATTTAAAATATTAAATGGCCCCCCCCCGTTACATTTTTGACGGGATTTGTCAAAATTTTATGGTTTTTTTATGGGATTTGTAATTAAATCTTTGTGTGAATTTTTTTAATTAAATCGACATTTCTTTCTGCACACAGAGAAAAAATCAGTTGGAAATCGATCCGAACTACAAATATTCGGTTGGAAAAACAGACTTTCTGTTGCAATCACCAACATTCGATAGTAGTGATGGTTACATGGTTCTCATAACAAAAATATGGTTGCCACAATAGTATACCGTACTCACAGCCAACAAATCGGTTATAGCAACCAAATTTAGTTAAACTGTTGGTTGGCTTAACCACCACAACCAATAATTGGTTGTGACAACAGATAAGTTTTTTGTAGCAGTCAAATACTGTTTAGTTCACTCTATAATACAATATATATATATATATATATATATATATATATATATATATATATATATATATATATATATATATATATATATATATATATATATATATATATATATATATATATATATATATATATATATATATATATATATAAAGAGTGATTTTTTTGAGGTTAGGATTTTCATGCATTAGTATTTGACAGATCACGTGGGATTTCAGACATGGTGTCAAAGAGAAAGATGCTCAGTATGCTTTGACATTTCATCATGAATAGACTTACTAACGAGCAACGCTTGCAAATCATTGAATTTTATTACCAAAATAAGTGTTCGGTTCGAAATGTGTTTATCGACAAATTTTGTTCAGCGATGAGGCTCATTTCTGGTTGAATGGCTACGTAAATAAACAAAATTGCCGCATTTGGAGTGAAGAGCAACCAGAAGCCGTTCAAGAACTGCCCATGCATCCCGAAAAATGCACTGTTTGGTGTGGTTTGTACGCTGGTGGAATCATTGGACCGTATTTTTTCAAAGATGCTGTTGGACGCAACGTTACGGTGAATGGCGATCGCTATCGTTCGATGCTAACAAACTTTTTGTTGCCAAAAATGGAAGAACTGAACTTGGTTTACATGTGGTTTCAACAAGATGGCGCTACATGCCACACAGCTCGCGATTCTATGGCCATTTTGAGGGAAAACTTCGGAGAACAATTCATCTCAAGAAATGGACCGGTAAGTTGGCCACCAAGATCATGCGATTTGACGCCTTTAGACTATTTTTTGTGGGGCTACGTCAAGTCTAAAGTCTACAGAAATAAGCCAGCAACTATTCCAGCTTTGGAAGACAACATTTCCGAAGAAATTCGGGCTATTCCGGCCGAAATGCTCGAAAAAGTTGCCCAAAATTGGACTTTCCGAGTGGACCACCTAAGACGCAGCCGCGGTCAACATTTAAATGAAATTATCTTCAAAAAGTAATTGTCATGGACCAATCTAACGTTTCAAATAAAGAACCGATGAGATTTTGCAAATTTTATGCGTTTTTTTTAAAAAAAAAGTTATCAAGCTCTTAAAAAATCACCCTTTATATATATATATATATATATATATATATATATATATATATATATATATATATATATATATATATATATATATATATATATATATAAAGGGTGATTTTTTAAGAGCTTGATAACTTTTTTTTTAAAAAAAACGCATAAAATTTGCAAAATCTCATCGGTTCTTTATTTGAAACGTTAGATTGGTCCATGACATTTACTTTTTGAAGATAATTTCATTTAAATGTTGACCGCGGCTGCGTCTTAGGTGGTCCACTCGGAAAGTCCAATTTTGGGCAACTTTTTCGAGCATTTCGGCCGGAATAGCCCGAATTTCTTCGGAAATGTTGTCTTCCAAAGCTGGAATAGTTGCTGGCTTATTTCTGTAGACTTTAGACTTGACGTAGCCCCACAAAAAATAGTCTAAAGGCGTCAAATCGCATGATCTTGGTGGCCAACTTACCGGTCCATTTCTTGAGATGAATTGTTCTCCGAAGTTTTCCCTCAAAATGGCCATAGAATCGCGAGCTGTGTGGCATGTAGCGCCATCTTGTTGAAACCACATGTCAACCAAGTTCAGTTCATCCATTTTTGGCAACAAAAAGTTTGTTAGCATCGAACGATAGCGATCGCCATTCACCGTAACGTTGCGTCCAACAGCATCTTTGAAAAAATACGGTCCAATGATTCCACCAGCGTACAAACCACACCAAACAGTGCATTTTTCGGGATGCATGGGCAGTTCTTGAACGGCTTCTGGTTGCTCTTCACTCCAAATGCGGCAATTTTGTTTATTTACGTAGCCATTCAACCAGAAATGAGCCTCATCGCTGAACAAAATTTGTCGATAAACACATTTCGAACCGAACACTTATTTTGGTAATAAAATTCAATGATTTGCAAGCGTTGCTCGTTAGTAAGTCTATTCATGATGAAATGTCAAAGCATACTGAGCATCTTTCTCTTTGACACCATGTCTGAAATCCCACGTGATCTGTCAAATACTAATGCATGAAAATCCTAACCTCAAAAAAATCACTCTTTATATATATATATATATATATATATATATATATATATATATATATATATATATATATATATATATATATATATATATATATATATATATATATATATATATATATATATATATATATATATATATATATATATATATATTGTATTATAGAGTGAACTAAACAGTATTTGACTGCTACAAAAAACTTATCTGTTGTCACAACCAATTATTGGTTGTGGTGGTTAAGCCAACCAACAGTTTAACTAAATTTGGTTGCTATAACCGATTTGTTGGCTGTGAGTACGGTATACTATTGTGGCAACCATATTTTTGTTATGAGAACCATGTAACCATCACTACTATCGAATGTTGGTGATTGCAACAGAAAGTCTGTTTTTCCAACCGAATATTTGTAGTTCGGATCGATTTCCAACTGATTTTTTCTCTGTGTGCAGAAAGAAATGTCGATTTAATTAAAAAAATTCACACAAAGATTTAATTACAAATCCCATAAAAAAACCATAAAATTTTGACAAATCCCGTCAAAAATGTAACGGGGGGGGGCCATTTAATATTTTAAATTTGAATCGGCTGTAAAAAAAAGTACTAATATTTTTTTCAAATTTCTGGTTTTATTGGAAAGGTTGAACTTTGTCATTTAATAATGGAAAACAATATCATTGATATGATACAACTGGCTCGGCAGTACCTCATCCGATCAACCCAATTTTGGAGCACATTTTCGATGTTTCAGGGTGAATCTCTTTACTGACAACTTCGATTTCTATTTCAACACTTCAATTATCTCTGGATGAAAATAATCCATAGGGCTCAAATCACAGCTCTGATTCGATTTTCAAAAACAGTGCATGAAATATCGATGGTTGCGTTGGCTGTGTGACATGTGGCCTGCCTTGTTGAAACCAAATGTCGTCCATGTCATTCTCTTGAATTTTTGAACACAAATTTGTTGAGTGTGGCGTGGTAACGCTCATCGTTTTCGGTAACGGCGGCTCCTTCCTCATTTCCAACCAAAAATCCACACCAAACAGTGACTCGTTGTGGATACATTGGCTTTTCAATAGCCACGTGTGGTTTCTCTGAACCCATATGCGGCAATTTTGCTTATTGACATAGCCACCAAAATGAAAATGAGTTTCATCTGAATACACGATTTTTCGGTAAAATTCTTCGCCTGCTGCCAAACAATCTTCAGCCCATTTGACGAAGCGAAAACGCATCGGATCCATTTTTAAATGACTAAGTTCAACCTTTCTAATAAAACCAGAAAATTTAAAGAATTATTAGTACTCTTTTTACATCCTTTTTAAATTTAAAATTTAAATTGGCCCACCCAATATAAACTAAAAACAAATTATTTCCGATTTCAATCCATAAACAGTTTCACACAATAAAAAAAGTTGTATGTCGATTATCAAAATCCGCAACGTCAATGTTGTTACATAAAACGCAGCAATAGTTATCTCAAACTGATTCAACCGAAAATTACTCTGATATTTTTATTTTCTTGAATGCTTTGAAGATTGATAAAGCAACCTACGCTTTATCTATCTATCTTCTACGCATCCTAACCAGAATTGAGTACTCGTATTATTTTAATTTTCGCTGTGTTATTGCCGTTCTGCGTCGTCATCAATGTTGGATATATTTTCTTTATATACAATTTCTACAGGAAACTATTTAGGCCCTCAATCTTATGTTTAACTTTTTGATAGAATTTTGACCTTTATTTTTACCTTTATTTTTAAGATTTATCTCTAAGTCATGTATGTGGGCGTTAAACAGTAGGTTTCGGTCAGTCATAGTCAGTATAAGAATTGTACCGTGCACAGTTCTCTGGCTTGAAAAAAGTTTCCCCTTGTTTCTTAATGGGATGTTGGGGGAATTAGGTAAGTTCTCATTGGTTGTCTGTTGCGGGCGAAGCTTCTCAACGTATTTGTGTATTGCAATGTACGGCTTAACTTAAGCCGGCGCGTACCTTTGCTAATACGTACAAGGTAATGATTCGAGTCTATATTGATTGGCACCTCGTATCGTATACATCTTATACACTACCATTATATGTATACCACATTTTTTAACCACATTTTTTTCGGGGGTGTTTTCCTGACTATGGGTCCCAAGATGCTTTCCTATCATATTTTGGCATTAAAATCACCAAGAACTAATTTTTACGTATTGGCTGGGACAATCATATACATATCGGTTATATGCTTAGTAGCAGTCTTGATCCGATACGTTCATTTACTGTGTGACTATAGAAGTCACAATTTAAACCTGATTGTTCTAAAATGAATTAAAGTTTGTCATGATGGCCCCAATAAAAGTTGCCTATGCTATTTAGGATACACTTAAATTTCGATTTTTATATATATATATATATATATATATATATATATATATATATATATATATATATATATATATATATATATATATATATATATATATATATATATATATATATATATATATATATATATATATATATATATATATATATATATATATATATATATATATATATATATAAAGGGTGATTTTTTAAGAGCTTGATAACTTTTTTATATATATATATATATATATATATATATATATATATATATATATATATATATATATATATATATATATATATATATATATATATATATATATATATATATATATATATATATATATATATATATATATATATATATATCACATTTAATAATACACAGAGCTAAAAATACCACATAGGATCAAGAAGGTTTCCTTCTTAAAACGTTTGATGACGGAAGGGCGAGAGAGGAGACTAAAACGAAGAAATTTTTAGTTGAAAACCTTCTTGATTTTATGTAGAAAATCATCTTAATTTTATTAAGACGGAAATCACCTAACTACTAGACGTTTCCTTCTTGTTTTGCTTTTTTTTTCTCGTTTTTTCCGTTATTTATCGGCAAAATATTCCAAACAAGAAGGAATACTTCTAAATTTGGGAAGAAAGCCGTCTTAATTTTATTAAGACGTGAATCTTCTTGTTTTTATAAGATTCCGTCTAATTTTTATTAAGAAGGAATCCGTCTTGGTTTTATAAGATTCCTTCTTATATAATACTAGTTGAAATGCCCGTCAAACGACGGTCAAAAAAAACATGTCTTCTGTCCAGTATTTCGTCTCTAAAACAGATCCCCCAAAAGTGATGTATGTCTTTGTTGTGTGTGTGTTTGTTGTTCTTTTTGTGAACATGACTCGCTTTGCTTGGCCATAGCAACAACAACACACAGCCACACACACACCGACTGTGAAGAGAGAATGATGACGTGTTAAAAAATGATAGATAGACAGATATGAGTACAACAACCACAACAGTCGTTCTAGAAGTCATTAGTGAGAGTGATATTGGCGAGTTATGTTGTGTCTGTGCGTAATTAATGTATTAAAATCTAAAATTTATATTTTATTGGAAATACAAACAAAATTAATTTCTAATGTATGTTTAATTGAATAAATTTATATAAAATATATATTGTTCCTACTTATTACCTAAGGGAATAATGTAAATAAATAATTAAAATACAAATATATAATAATAATATAATAATAAAATTAAAAAATAAATTTTCACCTTTAAATAAATGTGTTTATTTTCATTAAGAAGGAATCCGTCTTGGTTTTATAAGATTCCGTCTTATTTTTATTAAGAAGGAATCCGTCTTGGTTTTATAAGATTCCGTCTTAATTTTATTAAGACGTGAATCTTCTTGGTTTTATAAGATTCCGTCTTATTTTTATTAAGAAGGAATCCGTCTTGGTTTTATAAGATTCCGTCTTATTTTTATTAAAAAGGTTTCCGTCTTATAATAAGACGGGATTCTTCTTGGAGAAAAACCATAGAGAAATCTTCTTGACTTTGTTCTATTCTATAGGGCATCTAGGCGGATCTTTTTTCTGTGTGTAGATTGTGTCAAGTGGAAATTGATAAAAAAAACACTAAGAGAAATTATAAGCATTTTATGTAAAAAAGCATTTCCTAAATCTTTCAACTTGTTTAGGTATTTTAATCACAATAAGCTTTTTCGTTAAATTACTTCGGACACATTAAAACTGAAATTTCACTTTATGACCCTCGTACACCAATTTGATGCTGAAAATCGGTCCACTTGTACATTCAAACTAAACTAGATTTATTATTTTGGTCATACTCGTATGTACTAAATTCATAAAATTTGACCATCAGTTGGCCCAGTTCACAAACGTTCGTGGTTATGACAACCGAGTTCACAGAGAACTTCTAACCAAGCATTTGTAACAACTACCAATACATGTAAAAATTCAGTTCCAAATATCACCTTAACTGGTTAGAGTTACCGATACTTTGCCCCATCCACCGATAGGGTTAATTGCCTTCAGTGAATATTGCCGAGAACTCAATCAAAATTCGGTTGCAGCATTGGAATACAAAGATTGTACTTGCAACCACCAACATTCGGTTCGCTCTGTGTGTGTATAAAGTAGGATCTTTGCCAGCCATTTTATACGAATAGCTGCAGCAGGCAACATGGAGTTGATGGAAGCACACGTACATACATATCTAGATGACATAGACTTCAAGGAGAGAACTGCGAGTTCTACAGTTGCTAGAATTAAGGTCGGTGGAATTGGTGGTACTCGTAAAGGACAAGACATAGGCTGCTGCTTGTACGTTGTCGTCTTCAAGGAAGAGTAAATATAAGTACTACTGCCAATTAGAGGTAGTTCGCCATTAAAGAGATAATACATTAAAGAGATTATTCGAGGTTACGAGTAAGTCCGATTGTTAGAATATCAAGTAAATAGGGCTGCCGTGTTATGATAGTAGAGTGCACGACTTTCATGCCTGTAAACCCAGGCTCAACTTCGGGTAAGAACATCTAACAATTATCCAGCGTCTGGTTTCCACCTGTTAAATGTCAGCGACTGTTCCAGAAAGAGATTAATCTCTAAGCCATGTAAAAGATTCTCCATGAAATGCATTTACCGCTCGGAGCCGGCGTTAAGCTGTAGGTCCCGGTCATTGAGTATAAGAATTATATTGTGTCCAGTTCAGTGATTTGAGAGAAGTTTCCCCTTGTTCCTTAATGGAATGTAAAGTAAGTCAAGTTTAATGTGAACTAACTTTACCCCAGCCCACCTTTACCATTTTGTTCTGAAAAGTGTTGTATATCGACATCGACATAGTCTGGCGCATCAGACTATAACAATTGCCCGAATTGCGAATTGACATAAGTCTTTTGGCACTAAAAATCGGTGGAAAAATCAAATACATTAAGCATGAAGGGCTTAATTATTTCTCTTAATGGATTGTTCTTGTAACTTTGCACATTTACGGTATCACCACAAATAAGTTTAACGCTTGTTAAGATAAAAATGCGCCTTATCAGAAAATATGATTTTTCGAGGAAAATAAGTTATCCATATCTAGCTAATCAAAGCTCAAACTGAGAAGCGACAACGAAAAGGATTGTGGCGTGCCATCAGTTGCTGAGTCTATTCAACCTTGCTAGTAAGTTTATATACTACCCTAGAAATTTATCTTATAGATTAAGTGTCCGACATTTAGCAGGTGGAAAACACGTCGTTGAAAAATGTTAATCGTTTATATATCGCTTTAAGGCCATAAACAGACGTATGTATGTCCTTATAACCGTTTCCACAAGTAAAGAGGGGTTTTTGGATTCGGCTTGGCCGAGCTTAACTCCACTTGCACTTTATTTTAGTTGTAATAATCACCAGGTCTACTTTTATTTGCATACTCATTTTTAAATTTTTAGCTTCTAAGAAGTGTTTTTAAATATTGGTGCCGATTAAAAGTTATTCGACACTAATGAATTGCTTTTTTTATTCGTACCAAAGAATGATATTTTGCAATGGTCATAGCATGGCGCAGTAATATCTTTTCGGTTGGTAAAGCTTTTAAACGAGTAACTTGATAATATTGAAGTCTTACCAAACATTAAGAACTCTTCTTTTATTTTAAACTGAAATCTCATTTGGCGCAATGATTGCAAGAAGGGCAAAATATCCCTTGTAATCCAATATCTCAACAAAAAAAAAGATATTTGTCACTTTTTTACCGCCACCTTAACGAGTGGGTTAGTGTTACAGCCGTGCATGTATTATTCCTTAGAAGTTGGCGGTGAGCTGTAAACGACATAAGTAATACAATGGTTGGTTAAGATCTTCAGTTTAATGCCTCCATGTCAAAGAAATCAGCTGTAATAGCTGTTCATCATTATGGCATTACGAGGTGAAACAGTCGCCGAAAATAATACCGACTGAATTATATAATTATACGGGTTTTTATTTTGGTTTTCTTATGTGATGGTCAGTATAGAAACTGGCTAAATAGAGACAAATGCTTTCGTGTATTGTAACGATAATTATTGTAAGGAGTATTATAACTACCGAAGGAATATTGTTACTTTGCAAAAATATAATGTTGTATACATGAACATGACAAAGGGAATGAATGGTACATAATAGAAGTGAAAATCATCAAGGAAATGCATCAGGATCCATGAGAATATATATTTTAATTTTGTCCTAGGTAGTATGAAAGTAGCTTATGGTCACACGTGTGGGATTGTAAATGTGCGACCCACTCTTTTGAGTATTTTCTTAACAAATCATATTTTTCTTTTTTGGTAAGACAATTGTAAGAATTATTCCTGGTAATAGGGACACACTATATGTGACAGCGCATAGAGAAAGGGACCTAAGGGCAAAAAAATCAATTTTCACTTTTTTTTGATGTGGACAACATCTGAGCATCGAATGAGACCGATCCCATGCCCCAAATGTGTTCCCTCCCAGAGATATTTGCGTTTTATGAAAGTGATGGTACACCAAAGATACACGTATTTTAATCTTTAAAATGGCTCTCCTGAACAAAACTGGTCTTTACCCTTAGGTCCCTTTCTATTTTGCGCGTCACATATAGCTTAAAAAAAAACATAGTTGATGGACGGTTTGGCTTAAAACCGTCCGCATGGTCAAATCGGGCGATCAAACGGACCATTTTTTGCGCTTTATTTGCGTAGAAACGATAAAGGGAACATTTTTGAAATGATAAACTTGCGGTTCAACATTTTGGTTTAATCATACGCAGTATAAATCGACTTACTGTTAAATGTGTAAGTAAGGCAACACTTAGCCGAAAATGACTACCAACTGATAACGCTGTGAAATAATCAGCTGATATTGTTCGTACATATGTATGTAAGTGCACCAAAGCAATCCTGAAAGGCAGCGGGGAACATTTTTTCTGTGGTAGAGGAACACAAAAAAGATGAAACCTTGGAGAATGTTGAAGCCATAACCACCCCTCTCGGCTTTGTTGTTTGGTCCATGCCCGTAAATTTTAGCAGCGTTCACGTGATATGGTCTTTCTTCAATTTGCTCCTCCAACAAAAGAATTTCAAAATTAATTTTTTTAGAGGCTATTTGTTTTTTTTAATGTCAGTGCAACATTAATAGTTTTGTTTTTACAACAAAAATATATTAACAGCTGTTGCCAGCTGTCGTACATTTCGTTTCGATAAATGTTTAACTGTCGGAAGAGTGTCGGTTAGTGTATAACAAATATAAGTATATAAACTTTATACAATAGAATCACCCTGTTTATTGTAAACGCTCAGCAGTGCTTGGCTTTTTAACACAAGTTTTGTATACTTCGCCTGAATATAGGATTATAATCGGTAATTATATATTTTGACAGTGACATCTCGTTCGACTCGAAATCTTCAAAGAAAATCAGTATCATATCAACGTGGAACGAAATGTGTCGCTTTACGATTGAATATCGGCCGGAATAATCCAAACTTAGTTTCCAAGGCAACGGAATAATTTTTGCGTAACATAATGCTGGGTGATGTACCCAAGTTTCTTCAAGAAGTTCGTGATCGTGGACAGCCGAATAAGTGCACCTCAGTCGTGGCACATCGAATCTCCATCGACCACGACAACAAGTCTGATGCGAATTTTGCCCAAGACTACAAGTTATCCGCTTACAAGGCCTATAGACCAAAAAATAAAAGCACACTGCCATCTGTTTCGTTATCGCCTCTGGCTGATCTAAGGTACAGAGCAGCTCAAAAAATCATGTTTTCAGCTAAAACATCCTCAGAGAGTGAAAATTTGATGCGAATTTTGGAGAGATGGCATTATTGGCCCATTGTTGTTAAATACTGCAAAACATGCTATAACGTTGAGCGCTACAGAAGCATATTGAACCATTATTTGAGGCCGGTGAAAACAAGTAAGCAAGTTTTATCCGTTATATCCTATTATAAGTATATACTTATGTACCCTCACCCATAGAGGAATTTAAATTTTCTTTGTTAACTTAGCACTTACATCCAATGCCACTCATTTTCACCTACATTGCCAAAAGCTTTCAGATTTCATTGAAAGTGTTGTTATTATGTTGGTACTGGAAAGAGGCGTGGCATCCCTTATTTTCTTATGCACATACAAAGATATAACATATTGAAGAATACAAAATTTAAGCGAAATTAGTACATTAGGGAAGTAGTTAGGAAGGTTTTAACCTACCCTTGGGTATTGCCAAAGGCTCAATTTAAGTCGGCTAGTGCAACTCGTAATAGGTTTACCTTCTGTTAATTTTCAGCAGAATCGCATGGATCGTATTAAAATTATTATGTGAACACCAAAAGTGGGAGGAATGGTGATTTTGCACCGGGGGTACTACAATGGGCAGGTCCACCACTCTTATCCTAGGCGCTTACAAAGCCCTTATTAAAATATTGGTGTTTTCACAATTTTACCAAATATCATGTTGCGGTGACAAGTTATGCAGGTTCTAATTTGCACAGCAAAAGGGCAATTAAATGCGGGGTGCCAGAACGGACTTGGCTAGAAATTCATTTTTTTGTGAATTGATATTTGGTTAGATCGTCATTGATTTTTGGTTAGATAATCTTAAGTATTGATTATAAGTTAAATCTAGAATAGCAATAGTCGGCGAAGTGGTGCATTTCTGTGTGAGTTATTAGAAGTAGTGCAATATGGCCCATTTTCAATCCTATTCACATTTTTGGAAAAATATAACCACATGCTGAATATAAAACTGAATGCAAACTCCTTTTAAAGCTATCGTACGAACCAGCCGGTAGACAGACAGGCTGACATTGCTTACATGAAGGACCTTAAGTGATTTTTTTTATGCGTTACACTTTTTGTCCATACTAAATGATTGCCGAGCTGAATGACGGTATATAGAGAGGGCAGACTTGTTGCGATTCATTTTGCTCAAGACCAGCAATATTCTACTTAAGTCCTGTCCTCGTCCAGGCCGTCCCACATAATCTTCGTTGTTTTCCCAATGTTTCACTATTTTATAGGGCTGCGTGGGGTTACTTCGCCCATATTCTCAGAGCTCGTTGCCATGAAAGGCATTGCAATCTCCAAATTTGCTGTTTGCAATTTCCTGCTTTTGGTCTATCGTTTCGTCTTACTCCTTGATTCGCAATCATCAATAGAATTGTACCGGGCATAGTGTAAACTGTATTTGCAAATTTACGACCTATTACGGTACCTGATCTTACCGTTCTTTATAGTCATTTGGCTATCGAGGACATATTTACATTTGTCGTTATGGTGGTTTTCATGGGATCACGTGTAGACATTGTATTCTGCACAAAGGTATAAATTTATTTTCCATAAGAACTTGAATTGCGAAAGTTCTTAAATTTACACGAGAATTTCGAAGTGTACATGTTTAAAAATTACATTAAATTTTTTTTTAATTAATTCTCATTTGAACCAATATTTTTTCTTACTCAAAATGCTAAAACTTTGTAAAGTATATATTTGACGCGCAAAATAGAAAGGGGCCTAAGGGTAAAAACGTGTATCTTTGGTGTACCATCGCTTTCATAAAACGCGCATATCTCTGGGAGGGAACACTTTTGGGGCATGGGATCGGTCTCATTCGATGCTCAGATGTTATCCACATCAAAAAAAAGTTAAAATTGATTTTTTTTACCCTTAGCTCCCTTTCTCTATGCGTTGTCACATATAGGTGATCCATCTAGAGGTATTTTTTCAAAATACAAAAAATACTAAAATTCAAATCAAGTGTGAAATCTTTATTCTTCATTTATACATTTTATGCCATTTATTTTTTGAATATAATTTCCTTCAAATGTTGGCCGCAACTACGCCTCAGGGTGTCCATTCTGAGGGTGCAATTTTGGATGACTCATTCGAGCATTTCGATCGGTTAATGATATTTATACATAAAAACAAGTCAAATATGTACTTATATTATCTGACATCTCATAAAAATAATTAGAATATAGAAGCTGAGTGGAACTTTTTCTGTACTGCTCATGGAAAAAATGTGTGTATTAATGGAACACTTAAAAGATTAGTGGTCCGAGCAAGTGTTCAGAACAAAGATACGAGTACACCTATTCCAACTCTAATTTTAATGTTTAACTGGGCATAACATAATATTAAGAACATGAATTTTATTTATATTACTCAAGAGGAGTATTTTATAGAAGAAGAAATGCTAGCTGCATTTTGTCCTAAGCTAAAACCAATTCCAAGAAAGCAATCCATCCATCATGTCTTTCCAATCGATACTGGAAAAAGATGGCCAATTTTCCATTGGAAAATTGGCCACAGCTCTAACCAAAGCAGTCTTAAGAGATCCAATGTTTGGGTATCTTTTGTGACAAACTTTGTCCTCTAAAACCGTCCACAATTTGTAATCCAATGGGTTCAAATCTGGACTGCCTGAGAGCCATTCTTTAGAGGAAACGAACTCTGGCAAATTGTTTCGAAGCCAGGCCTGGGACGTTTTAGCCTTATGGGCCGGCGCAGAATCCTGCTGGAAAGTCCATGGCTGGTTTTGGAACAGGGAATTGTGTCTCCACAGTGATATAAGTAGTAGACTTGATCATCATCGCTCCGCTTATGCCGAGTCATCATATTCTTTGCAACTTTTGTAGTATTTTTAAGCAGTGTTGTCATTATTTAAATGATATTCGAACTGGCAGTTTCCTCACATATAGTTAAAGAGAATGATAAATATTTTTGTAGCCCTCAAGAAGAACTTTGTACCGATCTGGTTCACTTTCAAGTATCTGGTTAGTTGGAAGACTTTTGCTCTAAGCTAGATAGCTCTAGCTTTTTTCGTTTTTACTAAATCCTTCTTTCAGCGAACAGAGGGACATAACAAGATCGCCTTAGAAATTTACGACGATGCGCAAAAACTTGACCGTTTTGTGGGCCTTTTCGGGCCCAAGCCATACTTGGCTTCGCAGCAAAATGTGCTTTAATTTGAGTACAAATATGTCCATATTGACTATTGATTGCCCGTTTTAATCATGCGGGACGCTTCTGGGCAACATGATTCAAAACATCCTGCAACCATGCTTGTGCGTCCCAATACAAAGTAACCATTTTAACCATTGTCTGTCCACAAAATATTATGATTTGTTCGGCAAATACTCAATTTAACTGAGAATTTTACTTCGATCAATAATATATTTGCGTTACAAGGTCTCCGAACAATATTTGGTGGTTTCCACTCTTCGGAGGAGGTTAAAACAGACTCCGCATTTATGAATCTGGATCTAAGGAATGCTTTAATGTTGTCTCCATCGCTTGTGGCTTCCAAAAATGTTTCAACATGAATTCAATGTTTAATCAAATTCAGCGTAAACTCATAAATTGTCGTGGACAAAGAAGTTCAGAATTTCCATTAACTTCCAAGTTTAATCTATTAAAATGGGATGCAATTTCATGGGATTGCCTGAGCATAATCCAGTTTGGCTTCCCTAGGCCACACATAGATTTGTCAATACAAAGGGCGAGAATGAAAAAAGTAATCATCTGCTTCATCAGCTCTGCGCATCAAAACACTTCATAGTCGTCGTCTGTGTGACAGAATGTCTGCTGTCTTCCCTGATGGTCCTACTGCCACCCATTCCATGCATTCGTTGGTGCCTTTGTGGTGGGTTGGGTGGACTTTATCAAAGCATGCCACACATAACTCGTAAAATGGAAGACAGCAACAAACACGCCAGCAGAAAGAAACTCGTTCGGTAATTTACTTTTTGCTCCGATGTGTGTCTAATGACTTTCTGCATTCGGTCATACTAGTTATATGTATGGACGTGTACTTGGTTCCAGTCCACAAAAAGGGGCATGATTGCTTTCATGGACATAAATAATTCGGGGTGAATATTTGCCAAATAAATCTGATGAGGTCGGTTAATTGGTAAATTAGAGCTACTAGCAAAGTCGCGCGTTGACTGATAAATGAACAAATTTTATGTGGCACATTTGGATCAACGAAAACGAGAAGCAAAAACTGTTTGCTCAGTGGAAATTACTTTGGAATCTCAAATGACTGTGTCAGACGATGATGCTGTTTGCTGACAGCGTCATTATTGTCGGAACAGGACCTTTTTATGGAACTTTTACGTATTCATCGTGAATGTTTGTATAACGTGGCTTTGACAATGTTTTTATGGTGATAGTTAAATGGATATTTCATTATGACTATCGATAAAATCGTCTAATTTGATTTTAATGAGCAAAACTTGGTTCGATACCGACCGCCATTAGATTATGAGCCGAAAGGCAGATGGGGTCAATGAGGAGTCGACCGATTAAAATTCTTTTTACGCAAGCATTCTGCATTTGGGGGATTAGTAGAATTAAATGGTTTATGTATTCCCCGTGAACCAAATCACACAAACACTTTAAAGATAAATCGATTTATCTCCAACACTAAAATGGTTTAATGATGATATAAGATCACATGTAGGTAGAATCTGTCTCTTCCATTAAACAACAACACAGTGAGTGATAACTTTGGATTTGGAAACATAAAAAAAAACATAAAAACATAATTCTTCTCTAACACGTTTGAGCGGTGGATGATACCTTTGGGAAATAAGGCACTGAATAAAAGTGTAATAAATCCTCAAAAGCATTGGGTCTGGTAGGTCTTAGTTAATTTTTATAGGTCCAAAAAGATTTCATTTTGCAATGAAATACTGTGTGAAATAAATTAAAAAATGTATCTTATCTATACTTATACCTATACCAAGTGAAAAAGTAAAAGTCGGGGGGTGTCCGACTACATTACTCTGCTGTTCAGAGGATTAAGCACCTCTGTCTGGAGCTAGGCCGGGCTCAATACGTTGGAGTTTTGGGTAAGACTAGGGACGATGGAGGTTATATTAGATATATTATAAATAGACCTTTTGGTTGTTTCTTTCTCAGAATCAACGTAAAAGAAGAAATTGGTGAAATGTATTTGCTACGGTTGCCAGGCAGACTGTACAGTGGTTTCTAAACCCGCCAAGGTTTTTCTTCAGCAGTCTTTGGCAACGATTACATCGGCCACAAATCAAATGACGTTATTAATATTACTGTATTTAAAGTAGTTTCTTTAAATATAACTCAGTTATTACTTTGTGAAATACTTGGGGTAGTGTGGGACATAAATGAAACCATAGATTTACT
Organism: Hydrotaea diabolus; assembly: GCA_963513945.1. Lineage (NCBI taxonomy): Eukaryota > Metazoa > Arthropoda > Insecta > Diptera > Muscidae > Hydrotaea > Hydrotaea diabolus. The sequence continues at coordinate 92,077,674 of OY740716.1, forward strand.
TTAAGAATAGATTCATTTACAATTTTTTTAGAAATTATCTCGCTTAAAGAAGCATATTCAAACAGATTGTCGTTTCCATTTCCATAAACCAATAAAAGCTTTTAGTATTACTCTATAGAAAGCAAAAAATGTTCATCGACTACTAATCAAACGCTATCTAAAAAGATTTCCAATGTCCCATATAAGACTTAATTGTATGTTCTTCCACTAAATTTATTTAAGTAAATCGCCTCTATAATTTTTTTAGAAATCCCGGGATCACGGAAAAATTATCGGGTAACTCGGGGTACGTAAAAAAATTAAATTTGAGAATGAAATTCCGGGACGGGAATTTCCGATTACACTGCATTCACTTTAGATACAAGTTTAAATTATTCCGCAAAGATGTTTAATGGTACAAATAACACATAATCCGAAAAGAAACGACTAGATACCACGATTTGTATTTGAACAACCCATGAATTGATAGTTTCTGTCTTCTGTTTTATAATCAACATAGTTTCCAGATTTTAATCATAATAAAATAAGACGTAGAGTATCCACAAATTGTAATCACCAATAATAGTAAATAGAGAATAAAGTGAAAATTTAAAGGAAAAAAGTGTACTTTATATAAGTAATTAAAAAAGTGTACAAAAAGTGAACACAGTGTACAAGAAAAAAATACACAAGAGGCTAAAAAAGTGGGCTGTAACCCATAATAGTGGTCGGTTGGTCACCGTACCTACGGGTCAAGGCATCAAATATGTATAGTCGAATCGTATAACTAATGTTCTTTTCAAATTCGTGACGACTCTTTTAATAGCCATATGTTGACCGAGGCCGATTTTTCGTCCCCTATGTGCCGGTCCTAGTGCAAACTTGACCCAAATCCTAAATATAGGTATATACCAAGTATTTGGATTAGTAAGAAAGTGTTACTGGCCCCGAACATTACAGGACGTCTATGGAGTTAAGTCCTTACAGGCTAGATTCAATTAAATGTAATATAAATTGCAACAAATTCATTTAAATTATAGTTGACAATTAATTAAACAAAGAAATTAACAATTTTTTAAACTTACAACTAGGAAAACTGAAATCTACACGTATCTCAGTAAGAAGTACAGTTATTTGGGTATTTGCTAAGCAACTCACATTAAAGCACATTTTTTTACGAATCGAAATATGTGACAGCCCGATTCCATGCCCAAAAGCGTTCCCTCCCTGAGATATGCGCGTTTTATGAAAGTGATGGTACACTAAAGATACACGTATTTAAATCTTTAAAATGGCTCTCCTGAACAAAACTGGTTTTTACACTTAGGTCCCTTTCTATTTTGCGCGTCACATATAGAGTAATTTTGAAATTTTGGATCTATAAGGGACGAACGCATCGGCCGAAACGGCCCAAAAACGGACCATTTTTTAGTAGCGTAATGACGGTGGAGGATATAAAAGGTTCGGTCTGACCATTCTTGGTTCTCACGATCTTTATGAGAGTCTTATTGGAACGTCCGAATACTACGACCGAAATGTTTCCGCACCCAAGGCACATACTCGTAAGCAGCTTCAGATACAACTTTCCGATAAAAAGTCACATTGACTTTGACATCAGGCTAGATGAAAACGATTGGGCAGCGTCCATCGATGGTCACAGTTGCAAGAGCTAAAGGATAAGATAATTCTGCACATTAACGATATTGAACCTTCATTATGTCTCAGAGCCATTGATAAGATAACTCCTAAAACTAGAAATCCTTGCCTTAAAGCCTCTCGCGACAAGTCGAGCTTTATGTCTACCTAGATTGCCAATATCACCATGCTTTAACGCAAAAACATTAAACAAATTCGGCACATTATCAACAAAGGTTCTCAATACCAAAATTCAACTATTTTAAGACGAATCAACGTTTTTATAAAAAAACATATACCTCTTCCGTTTAGCCGTTTACTTCTTACATTAGGCAGTCTTCTTTGACCATGCAAATCGATAATATATTTAGACATTCTTCCTTATCTTTAGTCTAAGCTTAATCACAATTAAGTCACAATTTCACAAAAAGGTGCTGCACTTTCTCCGTACTGTCATTCCCGAACTTCAAAACACTTTTAGAACTGTTCCTTTCTGGTTTTCTTCCAACTCTAGAAAGCTGCATATTTGTCTCATCGACAACAACATCCTTTATGATTTCTGTCCATAATTTCTCATCAAATTTCCTTCTTTTTTATCAATTTTTCATGTACATATGTGACGCGCAAAATAGAAAGGGACCTAAGTTAAAAACCAGTTTTGTTCAGGAGAGCCATTTCAAAGATTAGGTCCCTTTCTATTTGCGCTTAGAATCGTCGATTTCACTTTCATAAAATGCGCATATCTCTGGGAGGGAACACTTTTAAAAAGTTGACGAAAAGTTTTGTTCATGAAAGCCATTTTAAAGATTAGGTCCCTTTCTATTTACGCTTAGAATCGTCGACTTCACTTTCATAAAACGCGCATATCTCTGGGAGGGAACACTTTTGGGGCATGGAATCGGTCTCATTCGATGCTCAGATGTTGTCCACATCAAAAAAAGAAAAAAAATGAAAATTGATTTTTTTTACCCATAGGTCCCTTTCTCTATGCACTGTCGCATATACTGTCGTATCGAATACCTTTAAACATCTTAAAGTAGGCTTTCTTTGAACCATCTTTAAACGCTTTACCTGAACATCTGTTGACCTAATATGTGGCTGTTAAAACGTTCACCACAATAGTGAGCAAACTGATCAACATATATCACAAAATAAAACCGTGAATGATTCTCAGGTCACAGGCGTCCGAATGAACCACATACAATGGCCTCCAAATGTGATCGTTATTCTTAACCTTGTTCAAACCCAGTCTAGTCTGTTTCCCATTCAGGCAAGCCTCACATAACGCGCCATTCATCCACACTTTGTTTACCAAGTGAGTGTTAGTAAACATATATTTGCACTTGATCTCTAGAAAAGTCCCTTTACTAAAGTATTCCAACCTCTTATGCCACAATTGATAACTATTACACTTAATAACAATCGCCACTTAGTCATCATTACTAGCATCTTGCATTTTCATTATGGAGAGCAAATTTCGGGGGAACGTCCTCCAGTGTTATATGATGTCGATTACTGCTACATAGTGCCACCCTGCCACTTTTTGTGGCGTAAATGTATTCACTGCATTTTGCAACTGCTATTTTGACTGGTAACTTCAGGTCAATAATCGAAAAACAAATTTTCATTATTTAGTATGTGGTTAGAAACAATTGACCACTCGAACCCATTCCCAGCTGCATTATAAGCTGTTCTCGCAACTAGTGAGTGAGAACTCATTTAAAATTATTTTGTAGGAGTAGCAATCATTTTTATTGTCGATTGCTGTTAAACCGCTATCATAAGATGACAGCAGCGTCGGCAGCAAATGAGGCACCTAATCCATTTCCACAATGTTCCCTAATAAAGGAAGAAATTCAGCTATCAAATTGTCTCTTAACTTTAGCGACAGTAATCTTGTCCATATGTCCATTTGCGAAGCAACACTCTTTCATTCAAATATGGCAACTGAATTCCCAAAATTTGTTTCGCAGTACATTTAGAATTCGCAAATCCAAGAACAGAATCACCCAAAAATGAATGATAAACCCTTGGCCTTTCTCTCGTTTTTCATCTAATCCTCATTAATTCCTTTTACTCGAAATTTCCAAATTGAATATTTTTCGCCATCAAATGACCTGATATTTCTCCTTTCATTGTCTATATTTATACTTTCTCTGCTCTAAGACGTAATCTGGGCAGATGACCTGTTTGATTCTCCAAATAATTTATTCCCGATAAAAAGAATTCAAACAATCAAGACGGTTTCAGTTTTAAGCATTTTCTTTTAATTTAAAAATATTTTTTTCACAACTTGTTACTACAAAACTTTCTCAGACATTATAAAAAATCAGTCAAATATAAAAACTAAAAACGAAACAGAAATGAAAATATGAAATTTCCATAAAACTACTTTGATCGGTGTATTTTTGCTTGGGAAGAAAAACATATATAATTTGTCCAACAGCCATATAATTTCCAATTGTATTTAGATTGCCAGATTAATATAACTAGGTTATTAATAGGAATTTGCTAAACTATTTCAGAAGAGGTCTTCTTTTGTATGAATATCTCAAATTGAAAATGCAAGGGGCAGCGGATTGAAAATTTTCAGATTGGTGGTCGGAGGGTACTAGGGTAAATAATGAACCTCTTACCATTCCTAAATTACCTTAACAAAACCGCTGCCATTTCGCCCCCTTGCATTTTCGGGCATGGTTGAGATGGATATTGGATACTTTCATGAAATTTGTACAGTCGTGAATGAGTCACCCTGTACTTAAATATGCGACAAATACAAGTAAATTATCAAAAAAAAAATAATATTTAATTAACATTTTTAAAATTTTATGATTTATTGGTTAATCGAAGTTAATGAAATTTCCTTTAATACTCGTAAAATAAAAACTAAAAACTATATTATACTCCGCAGCTACAGATGTGCTAAAAAGCCTTATCAGACAGAGCTTTAGACCGACCCCTTGGACGGACTCTAAATTCACCCAGATATAAAAAATAATGTCATATTTATATTTTTTGAACATTTTTATTAAAATATGGATCGATATAACCAATTTCCAAAGCGGAGACTTCACAATATAGTCGCAACTTGGCTACCTCGGATATCGAAATTCTGCAACGAGCCCCCAACAACGTATGCGTTACCACTTTTTTATTTTGGTTTGTTTTTAGTTTGGAAATTTGCAACATAAGACCCAAACAAATTTAACAAATGTTTTACAATATCTTGAACACGAAGCGATATAACACAAGTTCAAATTTTAATTAGTTAAATTTTAGCCTGGACTTTTATTGAACTTTGCGATTACGATATCATAACAAATGTAAACTAATTAACATTTATGTCTAATACAGTGAACCGAACTCATATTATCTCTCAACATATTTGAGGAATATTTAATTATTCAAAATTCTCCTTATAGCATACTTCGTTCACTTTTTTTTTAAGAACGACACATAAGACTAAGTTTTTTGATTTTTAAATGGTCAAATTAAAACAATTTTTAGATAAAATTTGCAAAACTAAAGGAATCTGCACTGTTTTGTTAAAAATTTCATACGGAACTGCAATTAAAACAAAATTTGCTACGAATCCAATTGACTTGTTCTTAAGACTTTTTATGGACATGTTCATAACATTTTTCAGAGAATAGCTCGTGCGTATGGATCAAAAAATGCGATCCTTTTGGTTAAAATGAACGTACCTCTATATAAATATGATAGCTATCCTCTCTGTCATTTACGAGTAAGTAGCAAGGCTATATACGAAACAATAAAGGGTATATACGATATGACCAATCCGAACTAAAGAACGTTTTTATTTGTCCTTACTGATATCTTCATAGAGTTTATGAAAGAGAAATATGAAGTTTTATAACCATTTGGAACTTTCAATATAACCCACACTCAGAGAAAAGATATGGTGACTATATGGTCACGATATTGAATTTAATTTTGATGATTGCGGCAACATTGATATTGTTGAAATGTTACAATAATAATATTGCCAAATTTGTATTGGGTTCGTCTGGCTGATAGGTCTTTCTTCAAAAACAAGAAAAAAAACTAAATTTCTTTCCTTTTAAAATGAAAATATGGTTTTAGAAATAATTAAAATACGGTTGGTGTATGATTTCTTGGGTTTATGTTAACAATACTATGATATGGTTTTGAATGCTATTGTTACGAATCTTTGTTAATAAAGTACTTCTTACCTGTAAATTAAAAATGTTCAAAAGAAACTGCTTTAGATTTGTACTCATATAACTGAACTATTTTTAATAATTGTAAAATAAATCACTGCTATTATATTGTATTAAATGTGTTTTTAAATAATTTACAAAATAAAAATCTCTATTGTTGAATATGGGCATAATCCAATCGTAATAATTAATTTTGGGGATCATACTATGGTGGTTTGTGGAGCATACTATGATTGTGAGGATCAAAATATGGTTGTGGGGAATATAAAGTTTTTGTGAGGATAATACTATGGTTGTGCCTCAATTGTTTACCTAATAATAGTTAGATCTTCTTCGAATTTTATCAACCCAAATAATTTTTTTTCTTCGTAAAATATGACAGCCGCATGTTTTATTGGCATGAAATCTGTTTCCATGATAGGTCAGCCGTCGTTTAGACAGTCATGCATTATATGTTTTACTAATTTTTCCTACAAAGCGTCGTTTCAACTTTTACAGTAGTCATTCCGAGATATACTCAACGTACGAGCAATCATACTATATTCGCGTGAGGGATTTAATACATACTAAGGAGCATTTAGATGTTTTTGTTTAAATGTTTTCACAATCGTCCCTAGTGTCAACTGATAGATTTGCGTACATTTATTTGTTTGGACAAACGATTGTTAAGGACAATAAATAATTTTGTTCTAATAACCAAAACAATTGTAATTTGAGAATAAGAATTAATTTAATAACTGAAACCGAGATTTTAGTACTTAATATTGCCCTTTAGCTATGCTTCCATCCTGATCTCTTAAAACTTTAAAATTTCTCTATATTTGGGTTTGTAGCAAAATTTGCTTATATTTAGGTACCTGGATGTCCATAATTTTTGGGTCCCACAAGCCCTCACTTTCAATAAATATTCTCTTTTTGAGGTACTAAGTCGTCCTAATTAAATGTTTCCATTTTAACCATTGCCTGTCCCAAAAAGGAAATACTCAAAAAAGTATAAATTTTCCCAATGTACTTTAAGTACCTTAAAGGGAAACCGATTTCACCCGTTTACAATCGGACTCCGGATCTTAGAACGAAGCCGGCTTTCGGCTAAATAAATTTATTTGTTATAAATTAGAATATAGAATGGAAACCGCTATGATATACCCCTTCTATCGTAGGAGATTTAACAATAAGCTTCATTTTAAAATCAATATTTTAGCCAGGGATTTAAACGGAAGCTCAAAAAAGTGCGAAAAAACTTTAGTATGCCCGGGCCGCAAAACTTGTATGACATACGGGAATCGATAGAACAATGATTACAGGTTGTACACAGTTCTAGTTAACCGATAATGCCGAATTGGGTTGGTTGTCAGTTGTAGGAAGGTTCTCTGAAGTCCCCATAATGTAAGATTCTAGATAAATTTAAAATAAAATTTTAAGTTACATCTGCTGTCCCTGAATATCATCAGAAGTCAGGCTGCTACAGCCCATCAGTTAAATTAGAAAAGCATCCATAATTGTCCCTATGTGTCGCAGTGTAATACATAACACAATGACTGATATTCGTGGCATTGTTAATCATACACTAATGGTACTGTCGAACGCCTGGTACAAGGATGTAGGACGAATTAACACTGATGGTTTAAAGTATTACAGTCATGTGGGCTCTGCTGTCATTCCAACGATCTGGACTAAAAACATTGATGATTTTATAAAGGTGCTATTTAGTGTAACATGGAAGTAGCCGAGAATGGCTGAGCATTCTATAGTGGGGATAAAAATAAACTCCTCCGACTCCGCGCAAATTTCCGAAACTCCGACTTATACTCCACGGCCCTTCTAAATACATTAGGTTTGCTTGAAATATTAATCGAGTTTGTCTTAAATTTGTTTCATAGCTTGATAGTTAATCATAGCAACAGGTAAAAGAGCACTAAGTAAACTGTTACCCAATGTATTTTTTACAAACTTCTTGCGCGCAGGTCAAACAAATATGTATATGGGCATTTCCAGGATTGCGAACGGGACACAATAAAAAAAGTATGAACACGTAACAGCTATGTAAGCTCTTTATAAGGACTTTATTGCATTTTGTGACCATAATTTTGAGTGCAAATGCAAATTGTGAGCAAAAAGCTAATTTTAACCCTCTCAAAATACTGAAGATTAACATGAGATCGCGAACGGAAACGAAAATTTTTTGCAAGTATAAAGAAAATTTGGAAATTGTATCGCTTAATTGTGAGTAAAAATTGATAAACGACAAGGGGCTAAACAACTTTAATGGTAAGGTTATTGTTTTAAATACCTTCAACTGTTGGCTTTTAAAAAAAAAAACATTTGTAACTGCTGCGCACGGGACATTAATTCGAAGAAGATCGTTTTAGCTTATACGTTTTTATTACTCAGTAAAAATATTAAAAAGCTAGTAAAAAAAGCTAAAGTCGGGAGTATATAATATAAAACTAATGACATATTGAAATTTGTGAGAAATTTTTAATGTTTTTGGTAAAATCAGATGAACATAATATATCTGTGTTTTTCACGAATAGTCGCATAAGTTATAAAAGTATACTTTTCAGGGGAGCAAAAGCAAAATTGAGGCTACTGTATAAGGATTTTGTGGCTTTTTTCTTCATCTTTATAGTGTCTTGAATATTTTTTGGAGTTTTCTCTGTAATTTATAGCAACATTTTAAAAAAAAAATTATATTAACAGAATAACTTAATTGCAGTTGGTTATTAATTTTTATTACTTTTAAAGCATATATCGATGTTTTACAGAATAAAAACATAAAAAACCAATTCAGTCAAAAAATACCTTTCTCTTGTAATACTCGTACAGAAACTAAATAAAAAAGTAAAAACTTCAACAAATTCGGAATGGCAATATATTTTACTCGTTTTCGAACTCTTCCTCAATATCTATGTACAATGTGTTCTGCGACTTCTCGAAACTTTAAAGATTTCTATAAAAAGTATGAAATATTTCTGGAACTAATGGCAATAAATTTATTATGTCTTTTTTCAGAAGAAATAGGAAGTTCTTTATCATTGTAGGGCTGAAGATGGAATTTGAGAGCATCCGTAGCCTTAATTCTCTTAGTTTTAAGTATAAGTATATCAACACCGATTACGTCACTTATGAAATATTGATTATATTCGTACACGCAGAAAAAATGTATGATTGTGGGGACAATATTTGAAGAGGACAATACTATTGTTGGGTTTATGGTTGTGAAACAATAATATTATGATCCTAACAATAATAGTATGATTTAAATACAACCATACTATAATCCTCACAACTATACTTTGATCCCCACAACAATAGTATGATTCACACATAACCATAATATGAACCAGACAACCATAGTATGATTCACACTTGGGTTAAGTAGTCAGCAACAGATTTGAATTATGAAAGTTATTTAAATATACATTAAATTGAAATTAATACTCGTATAAGTGATTTATTTAACAGTAGAAAAAATCAGTTTAAAAAAAGCGTAAGCGTTTTTATTGAAAATATTTCAGTTAAACAAAGCCGAAGCAGTTTGTTTGAAAATTTGTAATTTCCACATAAAAAGTACTATTATACTATATAAATTACAATTATTCTGTATAAAGTACAAATATGCAGTATTATTGCCGTAATCATATTATTGTTGACTTAAAACTAAAAAAACAATACTTTTGTTGCACCAACCATATTTTCATTATTGCTGCAACCATATTTTCATTATTAAATTTGGCAATAATACTATTGTTACATTTCAACAATATTAATATAACGACAATCATACTATTGTCAAAATTAAATTTAGTAAACAATACTATAGTTGCGACGAACATAATTTTATTGCGGAGAACATATTATTATTGCCGTGACCATTTAGTAACCATGCTTTTTCTCTGCGTGTATCAAATGGACTCTTTTTATATATAATCGTATATTTATCTACAAAACCTTGTCGCCATTAATATTTTTATTCACTTTTTAAAAAGTACTTTTGTGTGTTATAGCAAAATTGAGGAAATCATTTCGATGACTACAAATTTAAAAGATTTTCGGCCGAAAGTTTTTATTAACTGGATCTAATCTTAAGGATGAAATATTTCCAATACATTCTTTTTTTGTCGTTCGTTCAATAACATTGTAATCGCTGTCACATTCCATATCTGTATGACCAGGTTATAAAAAATTGTGTTCAATCATTTATAAATTAATCCCACACTGATTAATTAGAAGAACAAACATACCAGACACAATATTATATTTATTTTGACCAAAACACGTATCCGAATAAATTACCAAAAGTTTCTTAAACCAGCATTTATATTGAAGTATTTTCACATGCATGATGATATATCGTTAGCTTCTCTACCACCTATTGTTTCATCCCAAAAAAACAATTGAACAATTTCTAATGTTCACAGGCTTCCTTTATAAAACGCAATAGAAGAATTTAGATGTGGTGTCGGCAAGCATTTTTGCAAATCCATACATAATGCTGTTCTTGGTGCATAAGTTTTATCAGATTTCTTACTTACGTATGCCAGCTCAGCTAATTCTTGGTGTTTGTTTCGATCAACAATAAATTGGTTTATAATTACATCCGATGTAGCATGTGTAATAGAAAAAAATAAATGATCACACTTCGGGCAAGTGTCTAGATTGAGCTTCTTACATTTTAATTTTTGTGTTTTAAAGAGACGGCGAGATGTAGAGTAAGACACAGCATTTTCCATTCTTTTATTCATTCTCTCTTTATAGAGCTTATACATTTTAAACAGGTTACAATTTTCAGCTAAATATTTTTGATTTGTTTGAGCTGGGAAGGATCTTATGTGCGATATTATTTCATGTTTTTTCGATTGTGACAAACTATTTTTAGAACTGGAAAATATGCCTCGTTGGTCCTCTAAATCTTTTTTTTGTTGGATACTGCACAAAAACCCTTTTGCCACTCAATATATAGAAGCACCTTTTACGAACAATTGCAGAAGTATATCCGTAAAAAACGAGTATTCGATACTAATATGTGTACTCGTAGTTTCGTTCTCTTTTTTCGAATAGAGATTTTTGATGACTGCTTTCCAAAGTTTTGAATTCGTCTGAACATGTAACCGACAGGACTGGAATTTTTTAACATGTTCCAATATTCGTTAAAAAGTAATAAAAGATATTCATTTAAAACTTTCTCTTTGCATTGTAATCGGCAAATTGGTCGTAGTTAGCTGCACCACTTAGATATATTCATTCCACCTAACAAACTTTAATGTTATTATTGAGTCCATTTGAAGCATTGCTGAAGTTGATCTGTCATCATGAAACACTTCCCCAAAAATAGTATTTATTGTTATTTTAAAAGAAAATATTTCACAGCACTACAAACAAATATTGTATGCGTTCAACAAGAAGTCGGACATTAAAATGAAGCAACACAGAATGGACATGCATCACTTTACTACCAAACTTAAAAATCATTTGTTTTCTTCAAGTCAATGAGAAGCTCACAAGTTTTTATAAGTGGATACTAAATAAAAAAATGTCAAAAAATATTTTCATATTTTTTGCATAAATACTCGTAACAACATAAGTGGAGTTATGATATTTATTCTAAAAAAATGTGTAACAATACGTCTTATAGCGACATATTTCGTTATATCTAAAAACTGTTTTATGAAACACGAAACTAACGTTGTTATATACAAGAATAACAGAGTAAAGGTACACATTTTTTTAAACAAGTTTAGTATTTGCAAAGCCTGAGGAAAATGTAGTACTTTGGCATAAATAACTCAAAGTCTCCAAAAATTAACTTAAGAGATTATTGGGAACAATATCTTTATATAAACCGTTTTTTCCAATTTCATCAGCGTCCATCCTTCACACTTACATTTACCAAAGTTCATCATGATTGAATGTAATATGTGGCTTATAGAGCTAAAAACATGAACATGTCGCTCATTTACTTGAAGAGTGACATAACTCAACATAGTTTTTTGAGTTAATGATACAGGATAATAGTTTATATCATGCTCTATCATGTGTAATATTATTATATTATTTTGTTTTATTTATTATTTTTTTTTTGCTCGTAAGAGTCCAATATCTATGTTGTGTCGCAGAAGTTACAGCTTGAAGATCGTGTGTCTTGCTGAAAGTTTGTTTTGCGCTATTAATCAACATCGGTCCTTAAAATTTAACCACCCTTTAGTTTTAAATATTATTGTACATTAACGGTGGAAGTATAATCAATAAAAAAATTTAAACTGTCAGCAAAAACCCACTGTATAAGAAAGGATTTATTCAAAAAAGAATACAGATTTACTCTGCGCCAATTTTGAGTAGGACTTTAGGCACGTTAGCTTAAACGCTTAACATGTTTAGTTTGCTGTTAAATGGCAGTTTTCCAAAGATTGTCGTCATGATCAAAATTTAAACAAATTACGCAAATTCGGAAAGAGAAACTGATGACAAAATACATCAGAATTCAACAAAGCCAAAAACTGTATGGTTCAGAAGAATTAACTGGACCTATAACTACAAATATATCTTCTGCCATAAAGGAACCAAATTAGTAACAAACATGATTACACAATCATGTGCAAAAAAACAAAATTAAATGTTTTGCAACTACATTTCATTTTATAGAAGTTTTACATAAAACTTCTGAAATTGAGAAAATGGACCAGATACAGGCTGTAAAATGAAGGTACTGATGAATCTCTTCAAATTTCTGGTATTAGTGGAAAGGCTGAACTTTGTCATATAATAGTGGAACACTATTATATGACACTTTCCGATCAAATTTTTCAGTACATTTTCGATATTTTTGGGTTAAATCTCTTCAATGGCACCTTCGTCTTTCAACGCTTCAATTGTCTCTGGCTGCTTTGCGTAAAATTTAACCCTAATGGCTCCCCACAGAAAAGAGTCCAAAGGGCTCAAATCGCAGCTCTAAGGCAGCCAATTGACATCACAATTTCGTCGGATTATTTGATTTTCATAAACAGTGCATAAAATATCGATGGCTGCGTTGGTTGTGTAGCATATGGCTGTATCTTCTTGAAACCAAATGTCGTCCAATTAATTCTCTAAAATTTTTCAAAACAAAAATTCGTAGACCATGTCGCGGTAACGCATACCGTCGACGGTAACGGCGGTTCCTTGCTCATTTTTGAAGAAAAGGTGCACAATGATGGCAAAAATCCAAAATGATGCCTAAAATCCACACCAAACAGTGACTCGTTGTGAATGCATTAGCTTCTCAATAATCACGTGTGGGTTCTCTGAACCCCATATGCGGTAATTATGCTCATTGACTTAGCCACCGGACAACGAGCTTCATCCGAAAACAAAAATCACCAACAATCACCAGCCCATTGGGCGCTGCGACAACGCATTGGATGGTCATGAGGCTTTAGTTCTTGGACCAATTAACCTTTATAAGCCTTCAGCCTCAAAATTCTTCTCAAAAAGTGCGAATGTATGTTATTCTACGTCTCAAAGTCAGAGTAATCGGTAGTTCTAATATACAATTTTTTAAGGCCCAAAAAAAAATATGAACGCTTCATTTTGATACAAAAACGAATAAATGTCAATGTGTTCTTTGGGACGAAGCTAATGATCACCGTGGAGTTGCTAAATCCAATGTACGCAAAAAATGTTCGAGCAAAAGAGAAGCTGATCTAATAGCCTAGACTTACGACAGCGTTAATGTGCATTAACAGACTTAATACAAATTAACTTGTGCATTAACTCCTCCCAAACTGCATTAGCTCTGCCGTAAATGCACAAAATCAAACTGCATTTAGGTATTACAGTCTGGCAACAGTGGCACAATTTATTACAAATCAAATCAGCTGTTAAGTTGTTTATAATTGGTAGCAGCGATGACACATGTGGTTGACGAATTGGTATCAAAAGTACTTTTTAAGTCGGAAAGGTACAACATTTTTATACCCTACACCACTTTGTGGTACGGTATTATGGTAAAGTGCTGATGTTTGTAACCCCAAAATACAAGAAGATAGACCCGAATCGATTTAGTACCACTATCGGGTTCCATTGAGCGAACCCTATTAAAATTGGTCAATGTAGGCTTATTAACTTTTCTGGTTTCAGTTCAAATCCGCAGATAAAATAGGCACATATTACTTCCAACTCTGACTAAATTTTGTTAACATTCGATCTTCGTCAAATTTAGTATAGTGCAATAAGAAAGATCTATTATCAATCTTAGTAGTATTGGAAGATATTGGTTCACGTTTTCTTGTAAATAGGTGAATGCAGAGGCCCGGTAAAAAAGTCCTATATTATATCCGATCTCACTCAAATTTAGTAAAGGGCATTATGAGCGACTTAAACCAAACCTACCGAAGCTCGATTATATTGGTCCATCTTTTGAAACAGACCTGCCGCCTTTTATTTACGTTCTTTTTGAAATTCATTGAAATTCATTTCAAAGAATTTTTTGTTGGTTTAAGCATTTATTCAAGCAATAACAAATACAAAATCAACCATTCAATTGCGTAAAATTCAGTTTTCACAAAATAGTATGCAAATTCTGTTTGCAGTCAACCAGCCGGTTACTAAATGCATTTACATAAATGCAGATACTGTCGTTATTCACCATAAAATTATAGTGCATTAGTGGATTTTTAGAGCACATTAACGCTGTCGTCTGTTTAGGCTATAATATTTTATTCAAATAACTGTGTCGCTCAACAAAAAAAAAATTGTGGGTGTCATGTACCATGCACGCTATTTGGGTGATTTAGCACATTCTTTAATCTATAGGGAAACAAAACTCTTGCTTAAAAATATTCCTATTTATAATATTGAATTCTATGTTTCATTAACTTGATCTGCACCGTTATTAAAAGGATGAAACAACTAACAGAAATTTATTTAAACCAGGTTATTTTTTGCCAAAGAAGGATGACAAATGACCTAATAAAAAAAATCTGATTTCAAGTTGTGCAGAGCAAAATCGGACTCAATCTGTTAGAGTTACTTATTAGTCGCTCATAACGTACTTCCCAATATTTGAGGAAGATGGGATGAAATTTGTGGCTTTTAAAGAAGCAAGACCTCAAATCGAGAGAGACCTTTGTGTGGGGGCCATTCGAAAACATGGACCAATATGGTCCAATGTTACAGGACAAGCTAACAGTCGATCGTTACAGGACATGGATATCGCTCGCTCGCTCCTAGCGATATGTATTGGTAACTGGTGCGATATGTATTGGTTACTGGTAATGAACAGACGGACGGAAGGACATCACTCAATGGAATTAGATAGTTATTCTGCGTCGATCGTACTTAACATCTCCTTTCCTGTGAGGTGTTATACTGTGGGGTATAGGGTATAACAATCAATTAAAGAATTACAGTTTTTTTCTCACTACTAACGGCACATTTCCTTTATTCAAAGTAGAGATAGATTTTGCACTAGATAGTTAAGGACATGTTAGTAAATACGGTTACAACGAAATGCAAAACATATTAAATAATTGACTATCTAATTTCAAAGTTATTATATGTTTTTTTTTCAAAATGTACGAGTCAATTGAAAACTTAAAATGCGTTTTCTGCAAAATCGGTTTTATGGATTCTGACGTTCTTCAAGTTAATGAGCGATATGAACGAAAGCTAAATCAAAATCTGAACCGATTTCTTTCCATTTCAATAACTTTGGTTCTTGGGCCAAAAAACTAGCTTGTTCAAATTTCAGCAAGATTGGATGCAATAAGTCGCTCCCAGAACTAATAACATAAAATCGGATGAGCATCTATGTGTTGGAGCTATGTATATCTAAATCTGAAACGATTTTCTTCGATTTTCATTTTCATTAAGTTTGGTTGTTATCTTGTAAATCTGGGTTAATTGGGTTAATTGGGTCCAAAAACCTATTTTGAGTTGGCTTTCTGAACATCCAGGAGTGCAGTGTTTTATACAGCGGCCTCATCCGACTTGATTTTTTTAATAGTTTAAAAATATCAAAAAGAATTTGTTCAAAGTACTTTCGATTTTTCGGCGTAGTTGACATTCCGATGCAAATGCCCATATGTAGTTCGTTGGGGTATTGCAATCCGATGGCCACACTTTCCCATGTGTCGTATAATGTGTACCTAATCAGTGAAAATTTAAAATTGCTACAGAAGCAACATCCAACCTCCTTTTTCGGCGTTTAATAACTGTGCAGGCTGTTAAAGCTTTTGTGGCCGCTTGTACAAGCAAATTTGAAAAACCACTAATGTCATCCTGCTGGTAACTTTAATTACATTCATGATTACAGCGAGTGCTCTCAACACCATACGACAAGTGCAGTACATAAGTAAAAGACCTTAACGTCAGTAATATGAGTACATAAAGCCAGATATACATATATACTACAAACGAGTATGTATCACGTTTGAATGGACGGATGTCACTACATGCTATTGTCTCCATAACCAGCAACGGCAGCAGTGTAACGTCGAGAACATGACGACAGTGAATGGGAAAATCGACTAGAACAACACAATCACCAATACCACCACTAACAACGACAACAACAACTGAATGGCCTATAACAACGACATGATTTTACACTACAAAGGCGTAAATAAAACATCCTCGAACCGCATTTGATGGAGCAAAGAAGCCGCACCGAGCACGGCAAGTTAAGCCGCCTAATGTACGAGTAGCACGTGTGTGCCTCCATATATTTGTAGATATGTATGAATGTACGTACAATGATTACAGATACATATATGTACATACTACCGGCCAGCCAAGGGTAACAGTATCTGTCTTGTTTGTATGAAATCCTTGCGAGCATTTAAATGATTGTTTTGATCACCAACGACATTGAGTGACCTAATAGTCACTTCGCCAAGTCTATTTTACGATAGTAGGACATTGAACAAAAAAACAAAAAATAATAATACACTACAATCGTATTGTCACCTCTTGAATATATTTAGACGATTGTTTACTTATGCACAATTAGCAGTAGGTTGAATAATGGACCAAAAGGAAGAAATATCTGGTTATTTACATACCCAGCAGGAAATGGTAATCAACAGGAATCGAAAAGTAATTCGTAGCTTGTACTATACGTGACAGCGCAAAGAGAAAGGGAACTAAGGGTAAAAAAAAAAAACAATTTTAATTTGATAAGGTTTATAATGTATTTTACTGACATATCGAGCCATAAGCGCTAACCTATCGTAAGTGAAAAAATGCAAATTTTACAGGAGACGGTTTTTATTATTTATTTCAAACAACTTTATTAAAAATGCAAATGTTTTAATGCAAAAATTTAAGATTTCTACCTACTCATATAACTGTATCAAAAAACAAAAAAAAAATCTGAACACATTTGCGATTGCTGCAGCAATTTGATGTGTGACTTACGATAAAATTGCTACACAATAAAATTTAAACAATCATTTACGATAAAATGCAAAAGTTTTTTTTTTGATGTTTTACTAACAATTTTGTCATTTTAAAAATACAAAACGATGAGGCTTGTCCTAACGATTATTTTTCAGCAATAAAATTTTTTTTCCAAAAATTTGTCTTACGATAGGTTAGCGCTTATGGCTCGATATATTAAGGAATATATTCTGTTCAATTGAAAAATTATCTGTTTCCGTTCAATATTTTTTTATTTTAAATTTAAAACTTTCTTCACTTTTTACATTAGATTGTACATCGGAAATAGAATTTTCATCTTCAGAAATATTACCATTATTATTTTGTTCATTTGCTTGGTCCACTTGCACATTTTTTTCTAATTATTCTTCTGCAATGCCGTTTAGAATACATTTTTTGACAACAGACTTCACTGGCGTAGCAACACAAATTGAGTTTTTTTATGTAATTTCTTAATATGAAACAAAAAATTTGTACGCTACATGAAGACGACGACAGATAACGGGATTCCATGTTCTGCAGATAAGGAAATATATGTGACGCGCAAAATAAAAAGGGACCTAAGGTTAAAAACCAGTTTTGTTCAGGAGAGCCATTATAAAGATTAGGTCCCTTTCTATTTGCGCTTAGAATCGTCGACTTCACTTTCATAAAACGCGCATATCTCTGGGAGGGAACACTTTTGGGGCATAGGATCGGTCTCAATTGATGCTCAGTTGTTGTCCACATCAATAAAAAAGCGAAAAGTTGATGAAAAGTTTTGTTCAGGAGAGCCATTTTAAAGATAAGGTCCCTTTCTATTTGCGCTTAGAATCGTCGACTTCACTTATATAAAACGCGCATATCTTTGGGAGGGAACACTTTTGGGGCATGGGATCGGTCTCATTCGATGCTCAGATGTTGTCCACATCAAAAAAAGAAAAAAAATGAATATTGATTTTTTTACCCTTAGGTCCCTTTCTCTATACGCTTTAGCCTTTTTTTGACAGATCGCGTATGAGTCGTGTCATGCTGTCATATTATTTTTGTTTAGTATTGTTTGGCATTTCATCATGGAAAGACTTACGCCTGAACAAAGTTTACAAATCGTTCAACTTTATTACAAAAACTCACGTTCTGTGAGGAATGTGTTTCGTGCACTTCGTTCAACTTATGGTCAACATAATCGGCCAACATTTCTGGCTCAATGGGTATGTAAACAAGCAAAATTGCCGTTGTTAGGACGAAGAGCAACCAGAAGAGGTTCAAGAGCACTTAATCCAGAAAAAACAACGGTTTAGTGTGGTTTGTGGGTCGGTGGAATCATCGGTCCATATTTCTTCAAAAATGTTGCCCGTGAGAACGTAACCGTCAATGGCGACCGTTAACGTGCCATGATAACCGACTATTTGATGCCTGAAATTGAAGCTCTTGATCTCGGCGACATTTAGTTTCAACAAGATGACGTCACTTCCCACACATCGCATCAATCGATGGATTTATTGAGAGAACACTTCGGTGGGCAGATAAACGTTTTGGGTCACCTATATCGTGTGACATCACACCGTTAGACTTTTTCCTGTGGGGAAATGTAAAGTCTAAAGTTTATGCGTGTCATTCGCCAGTTTCCAGTCGAAATGCTCGAACGAGTCATCGAAAATTGGACCATCTGAGACGTAGCCGCGGCTAACATTTGATAGACATAATCTTCAAAAAAAGCCAACAAATGTTCTTTCAAATGATAATAAACATTCGCTATTCAATTTAAATTTTCTGCGTTTTTTTAAAGCAGGGAATCTCAAAATTAATCACCCCCATACTAGGTAATCAAGAGCAATTATGGTCAAGTGACATTATCCCATCGATTCGTTTTAATATGTAACATAATTTTATATTAATAATGAATTGTATAATTAATTCTCAACTTAGCTGCTGGGTATTGATAAGTGAAATGATCGGTTAACAGCTTCAAGTGAAAGTATCGAAAAACTATGCTTTAAATTAGTCAAAATTAGTAAAAACTCGATACTTTAGATTTGAACACCATCATCTCTGGTTAAAGCTATATAATCGGAAACGGCTTTTTATAGTGTTGACTCTAAATATATTGGTCTCGTAAACATTGAGCCCTATCAATTATCATAATTACAACCAATGATAAAATATTTGGAAAAAAGGTTTTTTTTTCAATGTGATATACCTTTCAAAGTCTTGAAAACTATTCCATTTAAGTCATTTACAATAGACTTTTTCGTAATATTTAAAAATACTCTAATACAAGATTCCCCAAAAGATCTTATGTACGCTTTTCAACGTGGCTAAATAGTTACTTGATGCATCAATCGTTCGCGTGGTACAATTTCACACATGCACGACAATATTTCAGCCTAGTATCGACCTAAAACGAAATTTTCGCTTACAAGGAAAAATTGTAGTTTAGAAGAAGCAGCCGTTATTCATTTTCAAATAAATTAGTTTATTAATATTTTAATACCCTCAAAAATTACTTCACAAAAGTTGTTTTGTTTGCAATTGTCAATAATTCCTTCACCAAACGATTATCAGAACATTAATTTTCCTTTGCAGATGGTGAAAAGGTTACACTGCTCTTAAAAACATCCCTGGAACAGTTGCAAATTCAGCCACCTTTTCGTTTCGGCTGAGTACCACCAAACGAAAAAAGCTAAACTGAATTTAACAATTCTAAATTTCGAATGCTTTGCTACATGTATTTCACATGGGAGCGAAAGTTTCGTTTTGGTGAATACAAGGCTTTAGGCGCTAAATGGATATCGTGTACGATGATTTACATCCAGATAGCGGACTTAACGTAACTAAATGAATATAAAATGTTTGCAGGGATGTGTTTAAGTGTACCGACGAATGTATGGATGTGTGCTTTGTATTTGTGTCTTCCGTTGTACATTTCGGGTGGTGTTTTTCTATTCTCTCTCCCTCTCTCTCTCTCTCTGTGTTTACATTGAAGGTGTTGTTTTGTACATATTTTTGATTTTGTTTCCTTTTTGTTTTACCGAAACAGGGTAAATCACAATATTTACATGCATACAGGCGCTTCCATACTATGTAAACTGTGTACCACCAAGCCTTGAAGCCAAAGGGGACAAAGAATCAGAAAATATCTCCACCTCCACGCAAATGACTTTCCTTTTTTCCTATAAAGAAATTTTGTTGTAGTGTCAGTAACACTGGTGACATAAACTTACACAATGTCATTTTTTGCATACGCGTCATCATACAGTTGTTTCATTCAGTTCAGTTTGGTTTATTGATTCCTATAAGCTAACAAAACGCGTCATCATACTCATACCACCGCCCGCCTGTCATGTAAGCACTCGAATTTCCTATAAAGTACATGTGTTTGCTTTCGAGTTTGTCGGAACACGGGGGTGAGGAAGTCACTGACAGGCGGAAGTGTAGAAAGAAAGTCTTCCATCACAAGCGCTGCTAACCAGGTGACTTTGCGTTTTTATCACTCTTGTCTCCCTGTTAACGTGTTATTATGATTTCAAACTTTGAACACGCTCACACATGAGCACCTACAAATGGTGTCTGACGGCTGCAATTTGCATTTAATCAGCATGAACTCTAGTTTGTTCCACGTTGGCGCATAAAACGACAATCCTTTGGGTGGCGTTTAGTTGTAAACATTGGCTGAAAAAGATGTCTATCTAAATGGTCCTTTAAGAATTAATCGATATTCGCCAAATAAAACAATTTGTGATCGAGTATAATTTTTGTTTCTAGTGCTGCAGGAACTCAAATTGGAAGGACCTGAAATATGGTCCAATTTCACCAAATATATGTGAGTCACTGATAACGCTATATGCGAAATTTAGTCGAAATCGGGTGTAATAAGGACCTATGTATAAGTATGTGGCCTTACGAAAATGTCGTTCATTATGAACCATTCAAATTGGGGCGTGATCGGATGTAATTTGTGTTGCCCGGACGTTTTACCCACAGGCATAACGCTCAAAATATTTTTAGTTGTTAAGACCTGGACATAACGCGCAATTTTTTTTTGGGTCTAATGACCGCCTCCTAAACGGTCATTAAGCTCAAGGGGCATTATGGCCGCTTTATTTTTGGGTAGAAATGTTTAAGAAGAAACAAAAACGCAGCTAAAAATAGATTTCCAAGCTGTTTTCAGTACTATTAAAAGCATAGTTTTATACATATTCATTTTGACGATGAATTTCACACCAACGCCACAATTTCGCCTTTAAATTAAGTGTGAAGAGAACATTTTATGCAATTTTTTTTTTATTATAATTTCCTTTAAATGTTTTTAACTGTATTATGGAAATGAGCGTTCGATGAGAAACGGGAAGATCCGCTGTTTTCTACCCAAATTTTATTTAGAAATGAGGCCGGTTTCTGGCGCAACGGCAACGTCAATAAACATGGGATAAAGAGAACCAGAAGAAGTGTCATTATACACAGAGAAACCATCGTTTGATGCGGTTAATGGGATGGTGGTTTATATCTGTCCATATTTTTTCAAAAATGATGATGGCCGGAATGGTACCGGTGCTCACTATCACGTCATGATTTTGGACTTTTTGCTACCTGAAATTGAAACCCGTTATCTGGAAGACATTTGGTTCCAACAAGATGGCTTTACATACCATGCAGCCAACGAAACAATCAATCTATTGAAGGAAACTATTAGTTTGCGCAATATCTCGCGCCATGGGCCTGTGACGTGACCTCCAAGGTAGTGCGATTTAACACCGCTGGACCATTTTTGTGGGTTTATGTAAAGTCGCTTGTTTACGCAGATAAGCCCAACACGATTGACGCCTTTAAAGAGAATATTTGGTGCGTTATTGTTGACATACGGCCCCAAGTGCTGCCAAAAGTGGTAGAAAATTGGGCCTCTCGGCCGTTATTTATCATGTTTTAAACATAATGGCAAACCCTTATATATTATATTTATAATCAAGCTAAACTCTTGGCCATAATATTCATTTATACGAGTATGCTTTTGATTTCTTCTTGAAAACCATATGTCCAAAAAAACACCCTTTAGAAAAATATATTTGGATTTCTGAAAAAAATCTAATTTTATACACGCAGAGAAAAAACATGGTTACTACATGGTCACGGCAATAATAATATGTTCTCCACAATAAAAGTATGTTCTTCGCAACCATATAATTGTTAACCGAATTATTTTTTGACAATAGTATAATTGCTGCAATATAAATATTGTTGAAATGTAACAATAGTATTATTGCCAAATTTAAAAATGAAAATATAGTTATAGCAACAATATAAATATGGTAGGTGCGACAAAAGTATTGTGTTTTGCAATTTATGTTATCATACTGTATGATTGTAATTTTCCTTCATTTAAATATGCTTTTTGAATAATTTTCATTATTCAAATCTATTGTTGACAACATAAACCAATTCTAATAAATAATATTGGCGATCAAATCTATTGTCGACAACTTAAACAAATTCTAATAAAAATATTAGGGATCATAGTATAATTGTGTGTGATCATACTATGGTTGTAGGGATCATAACATGGTTGCGTGTGAATCATACTATGGTTGTATATGAAACATACTATGGTTGTAAGGATCATACTATGGTTGTGGGGATCATAGTATGGTTATGTGCGAATCATACTATTGTTGTGAGGATCATAGTATGGTTGTATTTGAATCATACTATTGTTGTGAGGATCATAATATTGTTGTAGCACAACCATATACCCAACAGTAGTATTATCCTCTTCGAATATTGTCACCACAACCATACTTTTTTGCGTGTAGTTTATTATTAATGTTATACAGAGCAAATAATATAAATTTTGGTCACGAGTTTTTAGTCCTTCCAAGGGGAAATATTCCCTCTTTTGGGCCATTTTAAATTTCAACCGATCCAAAACTATAATAGAAATATTTGTTACGTCAGAAGGCTTTTTCATGTGCAATCGTTCGTGATTTTCTGAGAAATACTGGCTAGTTTCTTAAAGAATTTCACGATGATCAGTAATATATCTTAAACGGAATGATATTCTTAAATATTGGCTATCTTGTCTATGAAAAGTATATAAAGTGTTTATAGGTCGTTGATACACTTCTCTGGTTCCAGAAAGTAATCACTTTGAACAGACGTGAAAAGAAACAAAAATTAAACACGTTTCAGGCGGCTGATTCGACATACGTAAACTAACACCTGTAGATGCCCCATTGAAAAAACAAGTGTTCAAACTAAGTTTGCAGGCACGGAACCTTATATACAGTCCATCATTCTTAGAGGCGTGAAGCAGTCAATTTTCCCATTACTATGTATATCTTTCTATACCAACATCATATATACCAGCTAATATCGTCCCATCGGTGATTGTTCACGACATTTGGCCTTTTAAGGTTCTAAGTTGAACGTGTGGTGCAACGCCCTTCTGTAAATTTTGGGCACAACACCGTCAAAATTAATTTGATTATCATACATTTTATTCTGTTAAAATTAAATGACCATCGGTCCATGACATTGGCCATTAATGCGATTTTCAAAAGGAGGTGTGGCACCTCTCAGTTTTCTACAAGACTATGTTTCGTTCCATGTCAAATTGTATCGTCATATCTCTAACAGCTCATGAAATTAATTTCAGGATTGTGTGGGCGGTGCCTCGCTCCCTTGTCCAAACAGTAATAAAACCTTCAAATACGATCGGGCCGAGTGTAACATTAAGGGCAAATGTGTTACAGCCGGAGTTGATATATATATATGATATACGAGTATATAGACAAAAAGACTACAAATATAGTTCTAGTGAGGGAAAATTTGTACTTCCGTATCGATTTCCAGTACCAACCATGGGCACATATTTCTGCAAAATATCTGCTACCTAGCTTCAATAACACAACCAGTAGTTTGCTTTCTACATACATACGGACGGACTTGGCTAGATCAGATAAGTTTTTGTGTGGATGGTACCAGTAGAGGCGAGATTAGGAATCCAATTCTTTGTCACCAGGTTTATCTTAAAGGAATACCAAACAAAGGGTTAAATGGTACATTTGGTTGGAAGGTACCAAAAGGGGTGTGACACTATGACCCATTTTCAATCTGACTGGCAGTATTTATTACGATATTCAAATTTTAAAAATGATTGGTGACTTTTTTCGAAAAGTATAGGGCAACAAGCCGGCAGACAACAGCGGACATGATTTTTAAAGTCATGAAACGCATTTGGTCAAGACATACATATGTAGTCTGTGGGCCGCCGTGGTGTGATGGTAAATGTGCACGACTATTTTACCAGGCAACTTATTTTAAACTCCGAATAAGAACATATAATAAGTTTTCTGTGGCCGGTTTTCACCTCGTAAATGCCAACAACATTACGAGAAAGAGATTAACCTGTTAGCCATGTAAAAGCTTTTCTATCGAATGTATTAGCCGTTTGGATCTGGCGTTAAACTGTAGATCACAGCTAGCGAGTACAAGAATTATGTGGTGCTCAGCTCGAAAATGTGAGACAAGTTTCCCCTTGTTCTTTAATGAGATGTTGTGGGACTGAAGTTGGGTCTGTCGGAGCAGATCGCCATAATTTATTTTATAAATAATTATCATTTAATGTTTAAGTTTTTTTGTGATCGTTAAAATGAAGATAATTTTTTTATTATATTGTATTAGTCATTTTTAATGGACCACGCTAATATACCACCCTAAAATTGTTATACCAAAGCAGGAACATACAAATAATATTGCATGTTTCCTTTTTTTATGGTTTTGATATTTTTTGTTAGAAACGAAAGCAGAAACAATGCAACAGATGTTCTTCTCTGTTCGTTCCATTATGTCAACGCAGCCTCAAACATTTTTTATGACCTTTCAGTGTCAAAACGTCAGTCGAACTCAACATTTTCACTATGGTAAAGTTCACTTACGTGCAACCTTTGGAAAGCATTAAAAGATACTACCGAAATTCTGAGTCGGTGGCTCGACGAAGTTTTACGAAGATCCAGAATTTCATCGAAAAATCATCTGCAGCGATGACGGTCATTTCTGGCTGAGTGGTTTTGTGAATAAACAAAATGTGCGTTATTGGACAGAAAGAAACCCACATGTAATTTAAAACCAAATAATCCAAATAATAGGTTGTGAAGACATTTGACTTCAATTATCTCGCAATGTTCCTTGGTAATGAAAGGTTTTGATAACAATTTTCTTTCAAAGACTGCTAATACCTTACCAATAGCACCCACACAATATTTGAAGAGTTTTGTACTATTGTTTTGTAAGAATGATTCACACATAACTGTACTATGATCCCCACAACCATATTATGATTCACACTCAACCATTCTGTGATCCCCACAACCATATTATGATCCTCACAACCATAGCATGTCTCATATACAACAATAGTCTGATAACCACAACCATAGTATGATTCAAAAGCAACCATTTTATGATCCCTACAACCATAGTATAGCAACTTTGATCCCCATAACAATTTATTCGGATTGGTTGATGTTAACAAAAACTTTAACAAATACATTGAATTTAAAAAAGGAGGAGTGATTCAGGGAACAATACAAAAAACCGATTTACAAAACGTAAGTGGTTCATTTACCAAAAAATAGTTTAGTTCTACAAATCCAAAGCTGTCTGTCTTGAAACACTTCAATTGACAGATAAAAAGTGGTATTAATGCGTTAGTTTCGTAACAATAACATTGTTCTGAAAACACATTTTCACATTATTATAAATTACAATCATACGGTATGATTGACGATTATTATTAATAACATAAACCCCTAAAATTAATAATTATGTCGCATCATTCATATTTATATTGTTACTAAAACATTATTTTCATTCTTGTTATTTATTGTTATATTTTAACAATATTATTATTTTCGCAATCATACCATTGTCAATATTAAATTCAAATAAGTAAAACGTCCATAAGTTCGGCCAGGCCAATATAAATATACTGTCCATCCTACGCTATTAAAGCGCAAAAAAGTTCCGCTTTTGGCCCATACGCCCGTCCCTAATCTCAAAACTACTTTATATAAGGACTCGTAGAAAAATTCGCATCAATTTGAGTACCATTATGTCCTAATTGACAATTGATTGCCCGTTTCCACTGTGCGGTGCGTTGCTTGGGCCATATGGCCAAAAAGTGGAGCAATTATGCTCTTTTTTGAAGTATTTAGTCACGTCAACCATATATTTTTGCAGATAGAGGCTAAGATAACACCACTTAAATTGACTAAACTGAAGGAATACATACCGTTTTTAAATATATTTCACATAGCAATATTAGCCCATAAACCATCCCAAACCCTACACTTCCAGACGTGCTGAAAAGCCAATTAAAACGGGGGTTGGTACCCATGGAAGGGCTTAGAGACCAAATTTTAAAAATGATGTTATATTTTTATTTGTCATCAATTTCATACATTTTTTTATATCAGCGCTTAATTATTTTAACACAAAGGGCATATCGTCGACATTTCAGCTTCGGAATTTCGCCCTCTGAAGCACCGTAAGAGATTTGCCTCGAACCTGTAGACCACGTAATTCGCACAGCGGAAAATATTGATCGAGTACAGCAAAATGTAAACGAAACACAAGAAACATCTGCTCAGCTAGGAATGTATCGTACGTCACAACGGCGCATTTTAAAAAAAGATTTACTGTTATACCATATAAGGTGCAATTGGTGCAACCAGCAGATCATCGGTAACGTCTAAATTTGGCAGCTAAATTTCAACAATTGGCTAGAAATGAAATCAACTTTATTGAAAATTTGATTATAAGTGATGAAGCTCTTTTTGATTTGAATGGCTTTGTTTATAAGCAGAATTGTAGGTTCTGGGGTTCTGAAAATCCAAGAGCCATTCATCAATGCCAATTGCACCCCATTAGGTGTACAGTATGGTGTGGGATCACATCTGCAAATATCATTGGCCCTTACTTCTTTGAGAATGAAGATGGAAGTGCTGTAACTGTAAATGGGGGGCGGTATCGGTTTATCATAGCAAATTTTGTATGTCCTGCTCTCGAAAACAGACCTATGATGTGTTTTCAGCAGGGCGAAGCCACTGCCCACACTGCCCGAGACACAATGGCATTTTTAAGTCAAACTTTTGGAGACCGAATAATTTCCAGAAATTCGGAACTTATGTGGCCAGCGCGATCGCCATATTTATCAGCACGCGACTACTTTCTTTGGGGTTATTTGAAGGAGCGAGAATATGTGAACAAGCCCGAGACAATCATTCAACTCAAGGCCAGCATTGTTGCAGAAATTCGAACACTACAGCCACAAATTGTGAAAGATGATATGGAAAATGTTCCAAACCGAGCCCATCATTGCGACATTATTTTTCATACTTAGTGTAAAAAATTTCCATTTCATTTCCCCATTGCAACATTCGGCCCAAACTGTATAAGTTTATTTTTATAAATGTGTACTTTAAATTGTCGCAGTGGCAGTTTGTAAATGTTAAATAGTGTCAGAATAATTTCTACATATGTGACGCGCAAAATAGATAGGAACCTAAGGTTAAAAACCAGTTTTGTTCAGGAGAGCCAGTCCCTTTCTATTTGCGCTTAGAATCGGCGACTTCACTTTCATAAAACGCGCATATCTCTGGGAGGGAACACTTTTTGGGCATTGGATCTCATTCGATGCTCAGATGTTGTCCACATCAACAAAAGAAAAATATGAAAATTGATTTTTTTACCCTTAGGTCCCTTTCTCTATGCCCTGTCACATATACAATTTTCACATCTTGAGCAAGTATTCGAGAAATTTGTACTATTGGAACAACTTTGGCATATAAATTTATGACCTCTAATGAGTTTTGTGTTCTTGTTGTCGTTTGCAGCATCGGATTTCAAACTTTGAAGACCTGTGGGTTTGGCGAGATATTTCATTGTATACAAGGAAATATCCCAATTCTTCCAAAAAAAATCGTCGTCGTAATTTCCTTTTCTCATTCCATTGGATATTTATTGAATTTAAATTAACATTGCGTTGTACGATGATATATCTACCTATAAGTATAATGTTAAAAAATATAGGTTTGTGGCAATCGATTTGATGTACGTTAAGTTGTGTAGTTTTGGACTGATGGATCAAGTAATACCACAAGCTTTCCAATGGTTTTCCGGCCGAACGATATACTCCTGATACTTCGTCGATTGGAATCCAATTTTCACTAAGAACAGACAGTCCTAAAATTATATATATATATATATATATATATATATATATATATATATATATATATATATATATATATATATATATATATATATATATATATATATATATATATATATATATATATATATATATATATATATATATATATATATATATATATATATATATATATATATATATATATATATATATATATATATACGTCAGAAAATTATTTGACAAGCGCCAAAACTTTCACCGCTAAAAAACACCATTCCCCAGAATCTACTCATGTATCCCCGAAGATAGTAGGCTGGACGAAAGCCAACAGGACTCCTAAGACAGGTCTTTTGGGAGAAAAATCCATTATTTTAGTTATTTATTATCTAAGCATACCCTTTCCTTAATAAAGCCTAAAAATATTGTAAATCCATACGAACACTTCTTGTGTTACGAGGGCTGCTATATATATTTCTGGCCTATGTGAATATTTATCATTAAAAATGGTTTTATAGTTTTTCAAAGTATTCTCCAGCATGACTTATACACTTTTTCATGCGCTCAAACCAAAGCCCTTTTTCCACTCCGATTGAGACACGTGGTTTTTGAACGCTTCAACAGCATAGTCTGACGACAAAAATCGTTGACCATGCATTTTTTCTTGATGTGAGGGAATAAGCAGAAGTCATTGGGTGCCAAGTCAGGGCTGTACGGCGGATGACCCATAAATTCGAACTTGGCCGGTCAAAAAGGCGCTTGTTTGAGCCGATTTGTGAGAGCTCGCATTGTCATGGTGCACAATGGTTCGTCTTCTCTTGTTCGTTTTTTTAATTTCTCCGAGGACTTCAGGCAAACAAGTTGTGGTGTACCACTAAGAACTGACCTCCTACGTTGCTGAAGAGAAACAGTCGCCACATGACAAGTATTGCCGAAGAAACATGCCACCATTTGCTTCGTAGTGCTTCTTCTACGAACAACTTTTGTTGGATTTGGCTTGTCTTCGAAGACCCACACGGTCGATTGCTGTTTTGTTTCGGGCTCATACGCATAGATCCATGATTCGTCACCTGTGAAGATCTTATAAACGTCTTTTAAAGCGCAGCGATCGTATTTTTTTAAAATTGCTTGGCACCAATCGACACGAGCCTTTTTTTGAGCGATTGTCAAATTGTGCGGGATCCAACGAGAACAAACCTTTTTTACGGCCAGGTGTTTATGCAATATCGAATGTATGCTGGTGGAAGAAATGCAAAGGATACATCTATCTCACGGTATACCACATGACGATTTTGCATTATCAGTTCAAGCACGGCCTCAATGTTCTCTGACATAACGGCCGTTTTTGGACGACCACCGTCTTTGAACGAGCGTCGGCCACGATTGAATTCATTAAACCAGTTTTTCAATATATTATAGGGTGGTGCTTCATCGTCATAAAAAGATTTAAGTTCATCGATGCACTCTTGTCGTGATAATTCACGGCGAAAGTTGTGAAAAATGATCGCACGAATGATTTATTATACCAACCACCGTAGGGTGGAAGGTATAATATTATGGTTGTGACGAACATATTTTTATTGCAGAGTACATAGTGTTGTTGCCATATCTTTCCTCTGCGTGCATATTTCGGCGCCATATGAAGCACAGGTATCAGTGTTTTGTAAAGTGGAATCTTCGTATATCAAGCTTTTGTCTACTGCTATTTACTGAGCCCAAAATAGCACTTATTTGCCAACATGATCTTTCGTGCTATCGACAGCCCTTGGCCGAAGAATTATTCCTTCGGGTCTTTGTCGTCTGCATACGCGAGAAGTATGTGGATTATGCCCATAATTACCCTTTACTTTTTCAGGATTCTCTTATTAACCTGTCAAACTTTTTGAGACCTCTTGTAGTAGTGAGTGGTTCGAAGAAGTCAACTCCAACATTAAGTGAGGATTTGGTGTCACTCAGTGTCATTCTACAAAAGCGTACAATTTTTAATGCTGTCCCAGACGCAGACACTTTTTTACATAATTTATCTTGTCAGTCGTTACTCATCTGTCAACAAGACAAGACGTGTTGCTGCACATAATTGCATTTTTTTCTTTCTATCGTTGTATAACCATTAACAACAACAATCAATAAGACATCAAATTTTGTCAAAAACCGGTTTTAAAATTTCTCTAAGGAAATTGAGAAACCCACAAAAACAACGCAAGTGCGTGCGATGTTGCTTGTATTGCACGCATTCTTTGCAAAAATATTAAATAGATACAGCAATAATACCAACAACAGTGTACTCAAGTGGTCATCATGAGTGATAATGATGTTCGTTTAAAAGAATCAAGTGATGAAGATGATGGTTCCAACTGGAAAGGTGTTTCAAAGATGAGGAAAACGCCAATGTCACCTTTAAGTAACATCCCTAAGCGACAACAAATCGAAGACAAAGAGCCATCTAGTTCCAATCGATACAGTGCTCTAGCTGCTGACAATGGGGGATTAACGCTAAAAATGTATCGCCGACAGCACCAAAATCACCACCAATCTTCATTCCAGATGTGGACGATATAAACAAAATGATAAGTAAATTAAGTAAGGTTATTTCAAATGCTGATTTCAATTATAAGTTCCTAAGTAATGGTCAAGTTCGCTTAATGATTAAAAATGAAGAATCCTACAGTAAAATTGTAAATTATTTTGAAACTGTCTTATCATACATTTCAACTCAAAACTGATAGAGCTTTCAGAGTGGTTATTAAAGGGCTACACCATTCAACGAGTATTTCTGACATAAAAGCTTTGCTAATAGATTCAGGGCATCAAGTAAGAAGTGTGAGAAATGTTGTTAGTCGTAAAACCAAGGAGCCTTTACCAATGTTCTTCGTAGACTTAGACCCTAATGAAAACAACAAATATATTTATAATATTCGATCATTCAACAACGCAATAGTTCCTGTCGAACAGCCAAAAAGATTTGATAACTTAGTATGTACAGTGTTTCAGCTGCCAAGATTTTGGACATACGAAGTCTTATTGTAGAAAACCGTAGAGATGCGTGAAGTGTGGCTGAAATCATTCCACCCTTGAGTGTACAGCAAATGTGGCTCTCAAATGCGTTCACTGCTGCCAGTTACAAAGGATGTCAAATTTATCAAAAACTGGTAAATACAAGAACTTTTGCTAATAATAAAGCAACCAATGAGAAAACTAGCTTCAATACGAACTATGTTGGTCCTAGTCATATTCAAATTGATAACATAAGTCAAGATAACGCTTGGACATATGTACAAGCGGTAAATTGCTGAGCAAAATTGAAGCAATGCTTTCCAAGCAAATCGAACTCATCAACACACTAATGACCATGATGTCAACGCTTGTGTGCAAATTATGCAAGTAGATCTGATTATTGCAGAATGGAATGCTAATGGCATTTCAAACCATGTAAACGAAATAGAACTATTTCTTCGCGACAATTTTATAGATATACTTCTTGTATCAGAAACACATCTCACCAGCAAACCGTATATTCGAATTAAGGATTATGATATGAATTAAAGATATGAAGGATGTAACAGCAAACCATCCAGATGACAGTGCTGACGCCGGTGCTGCAGTTATAATTAAATCAAATATAAAATACGAAGTGGCTGAACCTGTAACTGAACCGTTTTTGCAAGCTGCTGGTGTAAAAATCGTTTGTGATAATTCGAATGTGGCAGTTTACTCCGTCTATTTTCCTCCTAGATTTAATGTCAAATGTAATGAGTATGACAATTTTTCCAATAAACTTGGGAACAAGTTTATTGTGGGAGGCGATTTTAATGCCAAGCACATATGGTGGGGAACCGGCTATCAAATCCAAAGGGAAAATAACTCTTTAAATGTATAACTCAAAATCATTTTAACGCTTTATCCACTGGTACACCCACATACTGGCCTTCAGATGTTAATAAAGTACCAGATCTTTTGGATTTTTTTGTTTATTCTATTGCGAGTGAAGACCTAAGTTCTGACCAAATCCCGATTATTCTAAATTACACGATCAGATATATCCATCTAAACCAAAATGCAAGGTCAATTACACCTCTCACCAACAAAAAATCATTCCAAAACTGGATTGAAAGTAAGCTAAACCTTAATGTACAGATAAAACTGGCAGTGAATTGGACAATGCCATAAAACATTTTACTCAGCTTATACACGATGCTGCATTTTTCTCCACTTCAGAAAAAAGAAACAATCGTATTTCAAACTTTTTTATTACTTCTGAATTAAGAAACCACATCAGGAAGAAACGGCGTCTTCGAAGGATCTGGCAAAGAACGAGACAATCTACAGATTAAACTAATTTTAACCGTGCATCAAATCATCTAAAACTTCGCCTTAATGATTATAAAAACGAATCGATTGGAAATTCTCTAAGTAATATAAGTCCAAATAACCATAACGACCACGACCTCTGGATTTCGACAAAATACTTAAAACCCCTTAATTAGAAATGGTGTAGATCAAATAAAAACAAAGATGATGCCTTCAAAACATTTTTTGATGATACATTCACTCCATTTGAAATTTTTAACTCTGACAAACAAAATAAGTAATTGATTTCCTTGATGTACCATGCCAAATGTTCCGACCTATAAAGTCTATCACTGTTCGTGAAGTTAACAATGAGATAAAAGTTCTGAATAAGAAAACTCCAGAATATGATCTAATTGACTACAAAGTGATCAAGTCTCTTCCAAAAAATGCAGTGGTGTTCCTTACAGTGATCTTCAATTCTATTTTAAGACTTTATCATTTCCCTACCCAGTGGAAACATGCAAATATTACTTTGGTGCCAAAACCAGAAAGCCAGAAAATCTTTTACCAGTTTTCACAAAATTATTTGAAAAACTATTTCGGAAGCGGCGAAACCCTATGCTTGAAGCTGTAAATGTAATTCTAGATCACCAATTTTGACTCCGACAAAAGCATGGTTCATCTGAACAGTGTCTTTTTACGTGTGTTTTGGGACCAGTGCTATATACACTTTTCACTTCTGATATGCCAGTTGTCAATGATGTCAGCGTCGCTACCTATGCAGACGATACGGCTATACTTGCCACCAGTAACTGCCCTTCTAATGCAACAATTATTCTTCAAAGTCAAATAAAATCAACAGAGAAATGGTTGAATACATGGAATATAAAAGTTAACCCCGAAAAATCCACGCACGTGACTTTTAGCTTGAGAAGAGGAGACTGTCCTTCTCCATTATTAAATGGACTAAAAATACCTTCAGCTGATAGTGTTAAATATCTTGGCCTTCACATTGATCTAAAACTAAATTGGAAAAAACATATACAAATGAAAAGGTAGCAGTTAAATATAAAAGTTAAGAAGATGCACTGGTTGCTGGGTCCATAATCTGAACTAAGTCTGAACAACAAAGTAATGCTGTACAAAACTGTTCTGAAGCCAATCTGGACGTACGGTATACGATTGTGGGGAACAGCTAGCACTTCAAACGTAGAAATACTACAAATATTTCAATCGAAAACATTGAGGTTTATCAAAGATGCTCCATGGTTTATTAAGTATAATATAATTCACAGTGACCTTAGTATCGATAAAGTAAAGGATGAAATTAAACGTTTTAGTTCTAACTATTTAAACAGACTGAGTACACATCCTAATGTATTAGCCATAAATTTATTAGATGATACAAATGAAATTAGAAGACTAAAGAGACACCACGTATTAGATCTCCCCATTATATAGACTAATGTAAATAATTTTATAATCTGCCATGTTTAGAAAGCACTGAATCCAAAATTTAAAATGTATATATTGTTAAGTTCTTTGGAGTTTAACAATTAAGTTATTTTTAAGTTATTAGTACACTTGCGTATTGTTTTTTGTAAATAAATTGCAAATAAAGAAATTAGAAAAAAAAATTATCTTGTATCGAAGTGTCGAATATAGCCTTAAGTCGATGACGATATGGTGTGTATCGATTTTCTGCTCGTGGGTCTTTTCCAGGACTTGGCGCAGTGTAAACATTTGGTCGATTGTTGACTTATTAGGCCTGAAGCCGCAAACGATCTTGTCTTTATTTTTACCAATTGTTCAGGTTTCACTCATCTGACATCCGTTCGGTCCTTCAATGGTGCAGCTACGCTAAAATTACATTGGCTCCAGCGGCTTTGTTGTTTCCGAGCCGGGTTATTGCTGTTTAAACTTCTTTCTGGGTAGAGAGTGGACATTAAACCCCCATCTGTACTTGGCGTGTGGTTGTCATCTGCAAATGGATACATTTTCTTTACAATTCCTCAGCCTCAATCCAATCAGTTTCCAGATTCATTTTTACATTTCTAAACGAAGCTTTGTCAGTAAAGGAGTCCTAAGTCTAGTGTTTGACTCGTTCATAACATTTTCTGGAGTCGATTTTTTTGTACGCCTCGATCTCCTCACAATAACGTCTTTCCATTTGTCTCTTCGTTCCTCGGAAAGGACGATTTTCCTCCCGATATCGCTGATACACTACTCGCGTCGCCATAGCCGCCAGTGTAGCGTTGTAAGCTATGGTCTTTACTCCCATCGCACCAAATGTTCCTTTTTTGCCGATTTAGGTAACCAATTTTTTTAACCGGCATTTGTTTAGTCTTGTAGGTGTTACCAATGACATCAGCGCTCAGCGGCTGTAGAGATAGATTCGTGGAGTACGCATCCAATGTCTGTTGTGAATGCAGCTTTCCATATGCGGCTTGATGTTGGTGCGTAAAACTTTTGCAGCACGCAATCTATTGCGTACCTGCAAGGTAGTGGTCCGAACCGATGCTTTCTATTCAGAACGTTTTTACGTCCAACGCGCTTGATGCATGCCGACCGCCGATCAAAACATGATAGATTTGATTTCTCGTCTTTCATACAAGTGACAGCCACATAGCCTTATGAACCCCATAAAAAAGTCTGGTGCAGTCAGATCCGGTGGCCTTGGGGGCCGACGGAAAGTGGAATTTCTGGATATTATTTTTTTTGGTAATTTTCGTTGAAGCTCTGCCATCTTACTGGAACCAAATGCTGTTGAATCGGATACGTATTCAGCGCAGTTCTGGGTAAAAAACTCCTTCAACATATTTAAATAACCATCCATATCAACAGTCATTGTTACACCGGTTTCTTCAAAGAAGTATGGTCCCACAATGATGAAACGCACCACACAATAACTCGTTCTGGGTGCAGTTCCGTCTCATGTAGTATTTGTGGACTAGATTCAGTCCATATTCAAAAATGGACCTCATCAGAGGCTATAAATTTTTTTTCGCAAAATTTCATTCGGCAAATCCAGAGGGTTTTAAACGCTTGTAATTTGTACTTTGTACGGTACCAAGTTTATCTCATCAGAAATTATCCTTTGTAATGACCGTCTTCGAGTCGAAACGGTAGGATTTGCCTGAACTGACGATGGTGTCTTGAACCCAAACATAGGGATCTCGATGGTACGGTTTCGTGCGATGCTTCCAGATTCGGCAAATATGTTTACCAACCTCATAATGATCCATCTTATCAGGGGAGTTACGCCAGATATAATTCGATAAGACTGTAAAGGCTAGCTCTCGAACGAATAATTATGCTCGTCAGTGTACACACTCATACTTCCAAACAGACATATGCATTTATTTATTTTTTTGCGCTAATCGGAAGTGGCTCAAATGAGACAGACCTGGAGCTAAAAACAACGTTCGTTTTCACCATATCGAGACCCTGCTTCTTTGTATGTAGGTGTGTTTGTTCTGTTTAAACGTACTCGTATCTACGTATCTACCGCGTGCTTTACAATTCAAATTTTACGCCGTATCTGTGTGTACATAATTGCACCACATATACATACAGATAGATATCCGTATGTTGTGTGAATTGTTTGAAGGAATCTATTACATCGTTGCTGTATCCCACATCCTGGTGGATAGCATTTCAATGTTGTTCAAGATAGCTTCTTCGGCTCGCATAATTACCCTTTACACTTTTGATATGCCTCGGTTAAATGTGTTACATAAATTTATCCGGAAGGCTGCGTTGTTCTGTTTTCTCTGCTTAAATCGTGTGCACACCCTTCAGAGGCGCCATCGGCAATGAGATGATGATCACCTTTAAATTGACGGGGGTTAAATAGAATGAAAGAAAAGTATGCAAGTTGTCAAGAACGTCTACATGTTAAGCACTTCCTCTATGCTAATGTCGACATTCCAACGATGTATCCGAACGGTTTCATTTATTGACATTTATTGGAGAGGTAAAATATGCCTTAAATTCAGCCAATGGGTAAGTACAAACGAATGCAAATCGGATATGGGTTCATCAATGCTTGGCCTGTGACATTTTTTCTATCAAATAAACGACGTATTGCTGGCTTTGGGTGAGGCAAATACTGGTTTCAACGCATTCTTCCGGAGAACATATATTTTTGTTACTCGGCGATTATTTTTCAGGTAATTTAAAATGTTTATGTTAAAATTCAACACAAGGCGCTACAGAGAAAAAACCAGAGTCGAAACCGGTCCGCACAAAAAAAAATCCTGTTGGACAATAAGAATTTCCGTTCCAATCACCAATTATGTATAATAGTGATAAATATTCGGCAGGACATTCAATACGATAATAGCTATGTTTTATAATGATACACATGGCAAATAAGCCAGTTATGCCAATCAGGTCAAACAAATTTAAAACATTATTCTTGGTACCAATTATTGGCGATGACATCAAAATATTGATCTCTAATAACCTATCTTTAATATCTAAACATATTGAAATAAAAGACGGTTCTGGAAATATGACCAGTATTAAAAAAAATATTTTTTTACATTTTTACGAATTTATTGACAACGCCACAAATTTAGGTTTATAGCATCGTTGTAAGGTCGCATATTCGTGTGCAAATTTTAAAATTGCACTGAAAACTGCTTTTGGCAAACCTGATTTAGTTAGGTTATCACAAAATGGATAGAACTTAGCAATCCAGAATTATGTAGTTTTACACCTTTATACGCATACATTTATTTTTTTGTATACGGTCAGTTCGTGTTTTTACCTATTTGTTCCGCAGTCTCAAAAAGGAATTTAAAAAAAAAACACGCTCTTAAAAAATATAAAAATAGTTCAAAAAACACTATGTGTCAAGCCCGTAACTTAATTGATTACACAAGGGAACAAATTGAATATTTTGTGTTAACTGGAACTTTATAGCATTTTTTTTACTAATTTGAGGCCGCTGATCTGAAATCTAATCACAACCTTCTCCATCAGCTTACTTTTTGAAGTCACATTTACACACATTTTAAAAATGTTATTTTTGCAAGTAATTGCGATTTTTATCAAATCTGTTTTAGCAGTAAATTGTGTACAAAATCAAAAGTTGTGCACTGATTTCAATGAACTGAATACTTTTTAACCAAAACTGTAATTATGTGACATTATTTTGTATGCATTTATACTCGTAAAGAACAATTGTTTTTTGTTATAAAAGTTTTGTTGTTTCTTAAAACTTCATCGATATCTTTAAACTACTTGGCAAATTTGAGAACAATGTGAGCACGACTTAAAGATAATTTCGTTGACAAGTTTTAGATTTTTTTAACTGAATATGGTGAACCGTTTTGAAAATATTTAAATATATGTAGTGAAAGTGGCTTAATTTTTGACATAACGGCATATAGCGAAATGTCGAGCTGATAGAATTAAAAAGAAGAGCCGATAGATACTATATAAATGTATAAGAGAATTTATTTGAAATAAAAATGATTTTAGAACTTTGCTGACTTGACTGACTTCAAAGAGAAACTGTTGATGATAAATTAAAAAAAATTAGTGGACAAATTAATTTCGGCCTGGCCGAAGCTTATGTACCCTCCATAATGGCTGTGGCTCTGGGTGTGTTTCTTTTTATACCAATATCATATATCGGTACTATCGTCTTAACGGTATTAGTTTACGAGATACAGCCTTTTAAAGTTCCGGGTGATATGAGCGGGTTCATGCTTTTTGTCTAATTTTGACTCTACAGAGCCCGAAGTATTGATTTGATTCTGTTATTGTGTAACAATCGCTTCATTAATATCGGACCGATTGTTACAAATAACAATCGGTCAGTAATATCATTTTTGCATTTTGTTGAATGACCAAAAGTTATTTATTTGCAAAAATT
Organism: Hydrotaea diabolus; assembly: GCA_963513945.1. Lineage (NCBI taxonomy): Eukaryota > Metazoa > Arthropoda > Insecta > Diptera > Muscidae > Hydrotaea > Hydrotaea diabolus. The sequence goes on from OY740716.1 coordinate 92,116,267, forward strand.
CCGCTTTAATTACAACTTTAATAACTTTTTAAATTACTAACGGATCTTAAAACCCAAGCTGACTCTTACTCCTTACTCCGCCTTTTATACAAATTGTCATACGGTTTCCTCATAAAATAAAATCGACAATATATTTGAAGTATCAAAAAAATTAAGAAAAACGAGTGTTTGCCGAAAAAGTACACACAGTAAGTCCTGTCATCCGTTAGAAAAACTAAAAATTGGTGTAAATTTATTTAAGTTACGCACTTGTATACGTGCGCAAAAGAACACAAAAACACATTTTTAAGTTTGGCAAATTTCACAGACCAAATAATGTTGTAGTCGTCGAGACCTTCTAGAAAAATAGAATTACTTTACAGATATTTGTTACTTACGCACTTTGTTATACGTCGATCGATGTACTTAAAGGTGGTCAAGCTCAAATATGTTTGTTTGTCATGCAACTAAGTTATAATCTACAAAATAATAATAGCGATATTTCGATTATTAAAAACTTAAGGCTAGAACCAGCTGACTTAAATTTTTCTAGTCAGTCGCCAACTGTCTCTGAAAGCTGTAAATAATGATTGCTCAAACAGAAATACTACCGCAAAAAGGTGGAATCCGTTTGGTTACACGAAAGTATAATATAACTAATATGTACACATAGAAAACGGATTTGTTGCCACAACCGATTTTTTTCCAATCGGAAGTTGGTTGTCACACGCAGGGCTGAGAAGCTTTGCAAAAATTGGACAATTCTCACTCAGGTGTTACAACGACTCCGAACTCTGGACCTTGGAACGATTGAGGCCACCGACCGCTACTAAATTTATTTATTTTTTTTAAGGAAATTATAGAATGGGAAGCGCTATGGAAAGTTCTTTTACTGTAGAAGCTTGAACAATAAGCTTCATTAAAAACTCAGAATTGTAGTCTGGGAGTTCAACTGGAGGTTACAAACTACTAAACCAGCGAACCCTGCACTTGTGGATGTTCCGCAAAGGGAACTAAAAATAGGTTTTTGGACCCCCTTGGACGAGCTCCTAACTTACCCAGACTATAAAAATAATGTCTGACGGGTGATCAATCTAGAGGTATTTTTTCAAAATAAAATAATACAACAATTAAAATCAAGAGTGGAATCGTTATTGTTCATTCGAAAGGACATTTTATGCCATTTATTTTTTGAATATAATTTCCTTTAAATGTTGGCCGCAACTACGTCTCAGGGTGTCCATTCTGAGGGTAAAATTTTGGATAACTCGTTCAAGCACTTCGACCGGTATGGCGTTAATCACACGTGTTGTTGCTTTGTCAGCATAGACTTTGGACTTGACGTAGCCCCAAAGAAAAAGTTTAATGGTGTGAAAACGTAAAATTACCTGCTTTTCGAAATGACCTCTCAATAGATCCAGTGTTCGAGCAGCTGTATGACAAGTGGCACCGCTCTGTTGAAACTAAATGGCGTCAAGATTGCAGGCTTCAATTTCTGGTAGCAAAAAGTCCGATACTATGGCGCGATAGCGAGCACCATTAACGGTTACATTCCGACCATCATCATTTTTGAAAAAATATATACCGATGATTCCAACCGTCCATAAACCACAACAAACCGTGGTTTTCGCGGTCTAAGTCTTTCTATAATGAAAACACACGCTTAATCTGTGAAAACCCATATTATTGTTGTTGCTAATATCAGTATATATGTGGGAGTTATATCTTAATCGGAACCAAATTTCTCCACTTTCATCAAGATTTGATGTTATATGTGGCTTTAAAAGTTAAAAACATAAAACCGGATTAACATACTACGAGTATATGTATGGGAGCTAAACCGATTCAATTATAATAATGTTCTTCCTTGGTCAAAAAACCTACTCGTGCTTAAATACACCAAGTTTGGATGTCATATGTGGCTTGTGCAGCTAAATATATGAAATCGGATGAACATATATGTGGGAGCTACTTAGTAGGGACATACAGCCTGAAGCTGGGCTATGACCCTTTTCCACCCTTGGAATCAGTTCAGATGCTTCCTTAGATGACCGCGCATACACTCTATCATTTTGCTTGTTATTTTTTTTCATAGGTGAACAAAATTTTTCTGTGCAAGATGTCAGCGTGCTTCACCAAAAGACGTTTGCATTTTTCAATCCTATTTTTTTACAGCTGCAGTCAATAAATGTCCGGTACGTCGTTTGAAAGCCCCAAGTCCCAAGTCTTTTTTAATGATTCGACTCATGGACTTTTGCGAGATATTCATCTCACGGGCCATGATTTTCTGTTTTCGGAGCGGATTTCTGTGAATTCTTGATTTAACGGCTTTGATGACTGAAATGCGGTGTTCGAACAGAGTGTGGGCGGCCCGACCGGTGGCGGTCTTTTACATCTCCAGTCTCCTCAACCGTTTTATGAATAGGAACATGTGGCTAATCCCTAGAGGCGTTTTAAAAATATCGCTTTTTGCATTTCACACTTGAAAAACGCTATTACAGCGATACGGTTCTCATTATCTGCCCACTCCATGATGAAAGCTGAAACAATTTTAAAATCCCGTTACAGACTAACGCTATTGAGGTTAGCTTTCAAAACCCCTATGACATTAACGGGGTATGTTCAGTTCTACATTGAAATGGGTGTGTTCAATGTTGTAACAGTATTTATGTCCCAACTAAGTATACCTTAATATGAACCGATTTCCTTTAGTTTCAAGCACGACCTTCCTTGGCCAAAAAATAACTTTATCGTCCTAAATTTCTAGATATAAGATCTGGCTTCAAGAGCTAAAAACAGAAGAATCGGATGTACATTTATGTGGAACTGGTATCTAAATCTGAACGATTTTCTTCAATTTCAATAGCTCCCGTCCTTGGTGGAAAAAATTTCTTCTGCCAAATTTCATGAAAATCGGAACACAGTTTCGACTCATAGTTTGATAACAAGCTGTATATGGCCGGGGACAGACAGACATCGTTGAATGGAATCAGCAGGTAGCAAGTGATTATACTTTATTCGGTATAGTTAATGTTGGTTTCATGAAACTAACTTATAATACCCTGTTCCAAAGATTGGTTCAGGGTCTTAATACGCTGCTTAAGAAAAAAATGCTGTATTATGCCCGTGTTTGATAAAAGGGAATCAATTGAGTTATTTCTTCGCGAACGGCTGTTATAAGTCCACATAATGTAAGATTTTAAATATGTTACTAAGACTATCTAGACCGCGTACTATATTACATAACATGTATGTGCTGCTCTTAAATATCATAAAAAGGCATGTAGCTGCAGGGACTAAGTAAGATTAAGAATACATACATAATTGTGTATAAATGTGCCAGTGTAATCCATATATACCTGGTATTGTTGATATAACAGCCAAGTAGTTATTTTGTAGACCTCAGGAGGTGTCCCCTATATATGCAGTGCATTGTATCGGTCAAGGGAAGATAGGTTAGAGTGGGGAAGGAAAGAGGAAGTAATGTTTATGGATATTTGATTTGAACCTGTTCATATCGTACGTGGCAGCAAAACCTCTGCGGGAAGTCAGTTTCACATACGGACAACACGGCTGAAAAATGAATTCTCCCTGTAATGCGTCGTGCGATCAGCAGGCCAATCAATAACAAATGGATGCGAACTTCTAGACAAGCGGGTGTTACAGGCGAACACTCTGACCTCCGGGATGAGATCCCCTATCTCAGAAGGACACATCCCGTTTAAGTACCTATAAAAGAGTGATACGCAACTAACACTCCGCCGATGCTCGAGTGAAGCACCAGAGTTGGCTACCCTGTTATATTCAACAAGCCTCAGCGCCTTCACTTGTATCCGGTCGAGAAACTCCAAAGAAGACCTTGAAGCACCCGCCCAGATGTGGGTTTTTTGGCCGAATGTATGTGATGTAGATGTTGAGGAGGTCGGAGAAAGTGAAGTAATTCTAGCACCGCTTTAAAAAGCCCAGGCACTTGAATGCTACTTTCTACACTTTAAAAATATGTTTCTTCCAGCGAACATCACAATGAATTTTTATACCCAGAACAATAAAAGCATCCGACTCCTCCAATGCCGACGATGGTAAGCCCGTCGATCCTTTACGGCTCAACACGCAGTATTGGGTTTAGCTAGCATTAAACTCGACTCTATAAGTATTTGCAAAATCAGACTCTGAGATACTCACATGATCCTCGTTGAGTGTGTCAGTCATATTTTGCCTTCTTGCCTATGTATCTGTGAGGCCCGGTCTACGGTCGAACGAATATGTGTGACAGATGCTGCTATCGTCAGCAAACGAGTAAATAGGGTTTGTTGTCAGACTCAGGAGACACAGTCTATAACAACACGTATAGAGCGATCTCTGAGAAAACTCGATATGAATCGAGAGAAATCTGTACCGACTCCAAAAGCAATTAGCTTTGATAAGAGTGCGACGTGCCACACTCTATCGAACGCCTTGAAAATATCCAGAGCCACTACCTTACATTCACCAAGTCGATGAATTGATCTACTCCACAGCTTCGAAAGGAATGCCATTCGGTCTCCCGTAGATCGGTTCCTACGGAAGCAATACTGTCGATCGTTGAGAAGGCCATTTGACTCTAAAGAATTTACAAAATGGTGATTAACCATACTCTCCATCACTTTCGAGAGTGCAGAGCAAACTGCAATCGGGCGGTAGTTGTCAGGGTTACTAGCCTCACCATTTTTTCGGATCGGTGTTATATTGGCAATCTTCCAACACGAGTCCTTTGCTCGTATCCGTATGCTTTCGACAAATGACCAGAAGCTCTTGCTTCCCCTGGAAGAGGATAGAACTTTGGCACGTAGATATTGTTCGTGCAGATGTTTTTCCCGTCTTAGTGTCCTGGCAGATGCAACCCTTTCCTGCTTGCGTAGCATATCAGTAGTGGAGTTTTTGTCCTGACACCAGTTTCTCAAAGCTTCCTCTCTGGATCTGAAAGCTTGTCGACATGTCTGGTTAAGCCAACAATTATGTCTTGCCTTAACCGATATATTCTTTTCAGGAATGAAGAGATTCATTCCAATAAGAATAAGATTTACCAACATGTAATATTGTTGTTGAGAAAACAAATTGAAATGCGAGAAGATACTGTTGAGATCATCTTGCCTTCTCATAGTCGAAAATTGACCGCTTTGTGGCTGGCGTTGAAACGGTACAAAGAAAAGAATATGAAAAGGATGCAGATACAATGGAGTGGTCCGAGTCACCGAGAGGTGCAAGTAAATTAACCTCATATTTATCAGGACGAGAAGTTAAGAAGAGGTCAAGTGTACTGCAAAATTGTCCTTCGACACACGAAATATGTGTCGGCTCGTTCACAAGATACACCAAATGGTTATGCGCCGCGAAGAGTTCAGCGTATTGGCTCTACGGAGTTGTATGACTCGAATGGGTATGCCAGGAAACGTTATGGGCATTAAAATCACTATCAACTATAATTTCGCTGTCCGGGTAACGTTCTAAAACTTGGGATATAGAGTCAGAAAGAGCGTCAACGCCATTAAAGAACGTGTAAGCAAAAAAAATTTTGCCTCTTTCTATGTACCATTGATAATTCAGTTCCACTTACTAAAATTTTCATCACCATCTAACATTCGGTTTTGCTGATGCAATACTGGTGGTGCATCATTTCGTTGTAGAAACGAATACGTTTTCTGTGTGTATAATAATATTAACTGCTCATCATCACTCCCTTCTGTATCAGGTCCATGAGTAAAGACATCGTCATTCCAATTTTTGATTTCAGTTATACTAATTGTGGAATTGTTTGGCAAAATTTCTGCCAAAAGATCTAGATTTATTTGAAGAAGTTTATTGCAAACCTGATTTTTTGTAATTAATTGGGCCAGTGGCATATTGTCATCGCTGTCATATTCAACCCAATTCAACAACTTGGACCCGGATTTTTTTAATACTCTCTGTGTGGTACCTCGTCCAAAGCTTCTTCAACAATATAATACCATCACGGATTGAATGGCGTTTCAAAAGCTTATCAACTTCACCACCTTCACCAATTAACTGAGCATGTAACTTACTTCTGTACATTAGTTTGGTAAATTTTATAGGATTTTGGTCCATTGGATCGACAGCTGCTGTGGCGTTTGTCGGCAGGAAATAGGCATATACGTTTGCACCTTTACTTTGAAGTCTCAGAATTGGTGAGTGAGCAGAACAATTATCTACAAGCAGAAGGGCTTTCGGTGGCATATTATTTTCTTTAGAGAATTAGATAATCAACCAAAAAAAGGTTAACTAAGAAAACGAGTAAAACATACTTCTTTGATAAATATCTTGTGAAACCAATCCTGAAAAATCCTTGAAGTCGACAATGCAATATTCGAACAGTGCGTTATTAAATCCCTTAAATCACTTTGGCTTTTTTGCTTTTCCGATAACCAATGGCTTTAATTTGTTTGAGCGATCAGAATTAGCGCGTAGTTAAAATGAAATGAGTTCTTTTTGAATTTTATATCCTAGTCCTTTTTTCACAAGCAGCCACGAATGCTTTATTTGGTCAGCAACGAAAAAAGAGTCCACTTTCTTCAGCATTATTTATTTGGGTTTCCATTATCCCCATTTCCGCTACTTTTGCACGAAATCTATGTAGAAATGAAGTGACCTCACAAACATCACAAGAAGTATTTCGCCACCAGTTTTAAAGTAACGAATTCGACTTTTTAGAAAAAAAATCCATCGCTTGCCTAAAATAAATTGTCATCCTTATCAGGATACACTTCACTAAAACTTACCTGTTTTCGCTGATTTAAAAACCACTCATAAACAAGCTTTTCCATCATTGGATATTCAGCTTCATGAAAAGTTTTTTTTTTGCTTCTTGATAGGTGTTGGCAACAGCATCCAATATCTATCTTTTATCTTTGATTTTATGTAGCTGCTGGTAGCGCGTTTAATGTATGGAAATGAAAGGTTCTAATTTCTTGACTGTTCGAATTTGTGAGAGTTCTAATGATACTGAGTGTCTACTGTATGTATTTCTATTCCAGATTTGTGCAAATTTGCAACTCGGACAGGTCCATATGGGCCCTAGAGACCCAAAAATCGGTGTTCTTGAACTATGGACATAGGGGTATTAAAAAACATTACAAAAGCGGCACGAAGCAAAATATCACATTAATTTTACGATTCGAAGTAATTTGATACCTTGGCCCGTGGGGGTACGTTACCAGGTCCAAAAAGCGGCATCTTGAACTATAAACATATGGGCATTAAGAAAACAACAAAATTTCGTCACAAATCAGTAAATAAATTAATTTTCCGATTCGAAGAAATTTAAACCGGGCCGTAACGTTCGGAGATCATGGGTATCCAGAATCGCGAAAATTTTATGACAAGTGAAAATATGTACTTATAATTAAGATTTGGAACTTGGACCGGTATATATGGGCCTAAGATGCTTAAATATCCGCCACCTTTGACTATAGACATATGCGTATTAAAAACCAATACATTTTCGTCACTTATCCTAATATAATATTAATTAGAGCCGGGGGAATTTTCTAAAGAATTTGAATTTAATGATTTTGCCGAATTAAAGGCCTAAGGTCCCTGGGATCCAAAAGCCGTCCCATAGTATTCGGGGAGATATGGTTATCCGGAAACAGTAACATTTTCTTAAAAATCCAAATATGTACCTATCTTTAAGATTTGGCCCAATGTTACACTTTGATAGTTAAACATGGGCTTAAAAAGAGGCCTCCTTGAACTATTGACATATGGATATTGAAAAACAACAAATCGTATCATAACGTATCTCGATATGCATTAACTTTTAATGTTTAGCAAACTTAAAGGCCCTAACCTACGGTCTCAAAATCATCACGAATATGAATAGCACAATGGTTAATCGTTCCCAAAAATGTACTTCTGTCAAACGTGCACGCAGAGAAAGATATGGTTACTACATGGTCACCGCAACAATAATATGTTCTCTACAATAAAAGCATGTTCGTCGCAACATAGTATTGTTTTTTGAATTTCATTTGACAACAGTATGATTGCGGCAATATTAATATTGTTGAAATGTAACAATAGTATTATGTATTGCCAAATTAAGAAATGAAAATATGGTTGTAGCAACCATATAAACATGGCTAGTGCAATAAAAGTTATGTTGTTTAAAATTTACGTTAACAATAATATGATTATGGCAATCATACCGTATGGTTACGACTATGAACAGTTTTTATAGAGCATATGCGACGCGCAAAATAGAAAGGGACCCAAGGTAAAAACCAGTTTTGTTCAGGAGAGCGATTTTAAAGATTTAAATACGTGTATCTTTGGTGTACCATCACTTTCATAAAACGCGCATATCTCTGGGAGGGAACACTTTTGGGGCATGGGATCGGTCTCATTCGATGCTCAGATGTTGTCCACATCAAAAAAAAAGTGAAAATTGTTTTTTTACCCTTAGGTCCCTTTCTCTAAGCGCTGTCACATATCGTATATGAATTTGTGCGTATGTTTTTTTTTGATATACTAAAAAACATACACACGAAACAGTGCATGTTTGTTGTCCATTATAAAAAACAACAACAATCGGAAGGTAGTTCGAGAGATATTTATTGTGTTTACTTTGTTCGGTGAAATACTCTACTACCGAATGTTTCTCGTTTATTTAAAATCTGCCTGCACTTGAGTATATAGTCATTGATCATGGTTTAATCACATTCGTTACTTGGGATCTACGGATGGTGAAGTAGCATTCACCCGTGCTACACGCAGAGAAAAGATATGGTTACACTATGGTCACCGCAACAATAATATGTTCTCTACAATAAAAGCATGTTCGTCGCAACCATAGTATTGTTTTTTGAATTTTATTTTGACAATAGTATGATTGCGAAAATATTGCTATTGTTGAAATGTAACAATAGTATTATTGCCAAATTTAGATATGAAACTATAGTTGTAGTAACAATATAAACATGGTTGATGCAACAAAAGTATTGTTGTTTAATATTTACGTTAACAATAATTTGATTACGGCAATCATACAGTATGGATGCGACTATGAACATAACAAAACAGGTTTCATAGAGCATACATGTTTGTGTGTGCGTGTTTTTTGATATAAAAAAAAACACATACAGTGAATAATTGTCGAGGGATTTTTATTGTGTTTAGTTTGTTCGGTGAAATACTCTAATACCGACTGGTTCTCGTTTATTTAAAATCTGCCTGCACTAAAGTATATAGTCATTGATCATGGTTTAATCACATTCGTTACTTGGTATCTACGGATGGTGAGTAGCATTCACCCCTGCTGGCAACTAAAAGTATTTTTGACCGTTGGAATATATATTTTTGTTTCTTGAATGAAAAGTTCAATAAAAACATGGCCTCAAATCTGGCTATGAACTAATAGTAATGTAATTTAAAATAACATACTTAATAAAAATCTCTATTTTTGAATAACAACAATAACCAATCCTTATAAATAATTTGGGGATCATAGTATGGTTGAGTGTGAATCATACTATGGTTGTGGGGATCATAGTATGGTTGCGTCTGAATCATACTATGGTTGTGAGGATCATACCATGCTTGTATGAGAAACATACTATTGTTGTGAGGATCATAATATGGTTGTGGAGATAATAGTATGGTTGAGTGTGAATCATACTATGGTTGTGGGGATCATAGTATGGTTGCGTGTGAAATGAATTTTCTGCGTGTGGAGAAACCACCTACGACCAAATACCTAATAGTGCCAAGGACCTACTACAACAAAATCCATGGTGGAAAGTATAAATGCTTCAGGCCGTACTTAACCACGTTTTTACTTGTTTGAAAATAATTTTGGCAAATGTATGATTGCGAAATTATAAATATTATTGTAATGTAATGATAGTATTTTTGCAAATTTAGAGATAAAGATATGTTTGAAGTATCCATATAAATTGGAAAGGTGCGACGAAAGTATTGTTTTTTCGTTTTTGTTAACGTTAATATGATTATGGCAATCATACCGTATGATTGTGACCATGAAATGAACATAACAGTTTTTTAAGATCATCGTTTTTATACTTAACGCATGGTAGTTGTCCATTATAAAAAACAACAACAACAGCACACGGCTAGCGATGCAATCCTATGCTAAATCAGAAGGCAGTGCGAGGGATTTTGGGGTGCTTATTTTGTTTGGTGGAATACTGTACTGCCGGCTTTTTCTCGTTTATTTAGCATCTGCATGCATTTTAGTAGTATACCCTAGACAGACGACACAGCGTCAATGGTGACATATGACAGTATCTGCATTTATGTAAATGCATAGGTAACTGCATTAAGTAAACAGCTGTTTCATTGTAAACAACTGTGTGCAAACTATTTTTTTGCCATTTACTTGGATATAAAGTGGATAAAAGAACGAAATTACGATTAGCAGCTACAAGTATATAATTGGCAAAAAAAATAATTTATTTAAAAGAAAGTTGAAATAACTTTTCCCCACAATGTAAAAATTGTAAAGTACATGCAATACCTATCAGGGAGGATAAAGTTGATAGTTTGATACTTTTTTTATACTTCTTGATTTGGAAAAGTACCGTGATACCCCCGCAAATCTTTTGAGACCTTTTTCAGTGTTCCGAAAAAAGTGAATTGTGCTTAATTGAATAGTTTATTTTTTAAGTACTAAGTATTTATTATTGCTTGAATAAATGGTTAAACTAACAAAAAATTCTTTGAATGGAATTGAAATGAAAGCACGTAAATAAAAAGGCGGCAGGGTTATTTCATTTGGTCGAGCTTCGGTAGGTTTGGTTTAAGTTGCTCATAACGACCTATTCTAAATTTGAGTGAGATCGGATATAAAAGAAGAATTGTAGACCGGACCTCAGCATTAACCGATATATGGGGGCTACATGAAAACGTGAACCGATATTTTCCAATATTACAAAGATTGATAATAGTTCTTCCATAATTGCACTATACTAAAAGGAAGATCGAATTTTAAATGAGGCTAGTGGTTCTGAATCGATTCGTGTCTATCTTCTTGCATTTTTGCGTTGGAAATATCAGCACTTATACTCCATCGTTGTACCTTTCGGATTAAAAATTACTTTATATTCCTTTTTTGTACCTATTCGCCAACCACGTTTATCATCCTTGCTACCGATCATAAACAACATAACAGCTGATTTGATTATAGCTGTGGTCATTTTTGATAAATTATGACACTGTTGCCAGATTGAAACACCTAAATGCAGTTGAAATGCAATTTGATTTTGTCCACTTACGAAAGAGTTGTTGCTGCTTGGGAGGAGTAAACGCACGAGTTAGTTAGCATTATGCATGTAAATGCACATTAACGCTGTCGTCTGTCTAGTCAATTAGAATGACAAAGTAGCGTTCATCGAAACTGCAGTCGCCATTGCGTGAGTAACCCTTTGGTTTCTGTGAATGAAATTTTCAATGGAAACATGTTCTCAAATCTGGCTTTGTAACTTAATATTAAAAGATGTACTTAATAAAAATCTGCCGAAATGGTATGGTGTGCATTTATCGACGCAAATTATATAAGGGTCGCTCATTTTATTTGCACAAGTCATTGCCTTCCTTGTGATAGGTTTAGGTGGTTTCTGTGCATGCTTTTGTGCCTTTTCTGTGTAAGACCAACACTCAGGGGATGTCCCCATTTTATTTAAAATGCAATAAACATTCATTAATTGTGTAGTTTCTCAATTAATTAATTGTTTATATTTAATTGTGTATATTTCCATGTTCTCTAATTCGCTTTGTGTTGTATATGCAGTAATTACTGCAATACACCGTTTTTTTCTAAGAAAATCTACAAGAATTAGCACCGTTTGTATGACAGCGCCATCTAGCGGCGAAAATAAATATCAAAAATGAATTCCTCGATTCCAAAAATAGTAAGATACCACAACTTTCCAAGATAATAAAAGTAAATAAGCATTATTTTATCAAATCGTCAATGATCTTTTCTTGTTAGACAGCGTTCCAAAATCACCAACTTTAATTGCGTGTAAAAAAAATCTCTAACTGAACTAAAGAAACCCCTTGACGATTTTGTTGTGGATATTTTCAACTTTCATTTGCAATTGCAATTACATTCGGAAAGTTCGATTTTGTATCACTGTGTTATCACGCTTTCCAAATGAAGCAAGAAAGGGATTTTAAAGAAGATATTTAGGGACTTCACCACTCGATTTTTGTATCGCATATAAAAGCAATGCTGTCCAGCAAACACCCTGCCAGTTACCAAGGATGCAGAGAGTACCAAAAACTCAAAATCAAAACCTACAAGATTTAAATAAGCAAAACTATACTCCATCGGCCTATCAGGTTAATAACGGTCCAAATAAACCAGATACCGTCAGACGGACGTATGTTCAAGTTGATATTTTGAAAAAGTAAAAGCAATGCAGATTGAACTAACGAACACGATAATAAATATAATTTCTGTGCTTATGAATAAGCTATGCAGGTGAGTCTTTAAATTGCGGAGTGGAATGCCAATAGCATTCAAAATCATATGTTAAGCAAAGCCAAAGCATTTTGTTAAAAAATATTAATTTCCAACAAAAAGTACTATAATTACATTAGATCCGTAACAATAACATTGTTCTAAAAAGCATATTCAAATAAAGAAAAATTACAATTATACAGTATGATTGCCGTAATCATATTATTGTTAACATAAAACTACAAAACTATACTTTTGTCGCAACAACTACTACCATATTTTCATATTTAAACTTGTCAAAATCGTGGGCAATTGTGTGAAGAAAACTTGAAAAGTAAGGTTTACAACAGTAGTTCTCATTCGTTTGGGGAGAGCCTGGCCTTATAGAGTTCGGTTTTACTTTCAACAATTGCAGCAAGGCTTTCTGAAGAGGGTTGTCACGGACCCGAAATCATGATAAAAGTAGAGTGCAGCCACGGAAATCAATGTCACTTTGCCATTTTGTTAAAAACTTGTTTTCTATTTAAATATAGAAGCAAGAGGTCTTGAGCCGGTTTAATACCTGTTTAATGTGTAAAAGCAACAGACCGAAATAAAACAAACGAGCTAAACATTTGTCAATAATAATTTTGCTACATTTCAACAATATTAATATTGCTCCAATCAAACTATTGTCAAAATTAATCTCAAAAAAACAGTAGAATGGTTGCGACGAACATAATATTAGCGCCGGAACTTTTTATTATCGAAGTGACCATATAGTAACCATATTTTTCTCTGCGTGTTGATATTATTTCTTTTCACGAGGGTTGCTATTTATATTTCGGGTCCTGACAATACTAGTGTTCCCAGATGAAAACTGGAAATTCCATTGGAAACTTTGACATATTTTAGCTTAACTTCACTCAGAACGTTTTGCCATTTGAGAGCGAACTGTTTTGTTTACATTGTGTTGAAAAATGCATCTCTGTCAAAAAATGGAATTATCTTGTGAACATTTTCGTGCGATGATTTATTACGATTTTAGGCGTGGGTTGTCGAGTCAAGAGTGTTTAAATCAACTTCTTTCGACTTTTGGCGAAAAAACATTATCAAAAACAACTGTTAATCGCTGGTACCAAGAGTTCAGTCTTGGACGCTGTTCGTTCTACGATGTATTTCGTAAAGGACGTCCAACTTCGGTCACTTTGCCAAAAACCATCGATTCTGTGCGTGAACTGATTAAGCAAGACCGACATTTGACATACCGTGAGATTGAGGAATCCTTGGGCATTTGTATGACAAGCGTCAATTAGATATAGCATGTTCATTTGGCTGTGAAAAAAATTGTTCTCGTTGGATCCCACATAATTTGACCAAAAAAAGGCTCGTATGGATTGGTGCAAAGAGATCTTGAAAAGTATAACTGCGGTAGCTCAAAGGCAGTATATGACATTGTCACAGGTGACGAATCATGGATCAATGCATATGAACCCGAAACCAAACAGCAATCGAGCGTATGGGTCTTTCAAGACCAGCCAAATCCAACAAAAGTTGTTCGTAGAAGATTAACATCAAAGCAAATGATTTTTGGTATAACCGCCAATGTTGCCACAGTGCCTTTAGTGGAACATAAGAGGTCAATTCTGAGTGGTATACAAACATCTGTTTGCCAACAGTGTTCGAAGAAATTAGGAAAGATAATAAGAGAAGAAGGATCATTTTGCATCGCGACAATGCGAGCTCTCACGCATCAGCTGAAACGATGAGCCATTTGACCACTCAAGATGTCGAATTGATGGGCCATCCACCGTAAAGCCCTGATTTGGCACCCAATAACTTCTACTTATTTCCTAGCATCATGAAAAAAATTCGTGATCAACGTTTTTCATCGTCCAAAGCAGCTGTCAAAAATCATGTTTTGGAGGTGTCTCAATCGGAATGGAAAAAGTGCTTCGAGAATTGGTTTGTGCGCATGCAAAAGAATATTGATCTAAAAGGAGAATATTTTGAAAAACAATAAAACCATTGCCAATGATAAATTATTGTTTTTATTGCCGGACCCGAAATATAAATAGCAACCCTCGTACTACATCGCAAACGATATAAATTAAAATGTATCATAAAAAACAGAAGAGAGTTTGACGATGCCGTAGAATTATTGTGGATGAACAATGGTTAAAATGGGTACTGTTAGTATAGTGTATTTTGGGCTGAAATAAGGCACGGACGCATGGCCCGATAGGGTCCATGCTTTAGTTGCGTAGGGACGGTGGAGGGTATAAGGTTCGGCCTGGCTGAACTTAACGACGATTATACTTGTTTGTTGCTACGTATTACCCTATAAATGTACATACGTTTTAAGGTACATACTTCAGCTTTAATTTTAATCTATGTTATTAGCAAATATAAATTACATTTAACAACAATTATTGTGATTTTTAACCAATTTGGAACTGCACCAGAACCACGGTTCAAGAGAACCTAAAAACATGTTTAAGACACGAACCATTAGTTCAAAGCCAGTGGATCCACCCTAAGCAATACTATGTGTGGTATTTCGATAGAAAGTGAAATCAATATATTGCAATTGCGTACTGTAAGTCGGTTAGACTATTCAACTAAATTTCGGACTTTGCCAGGATAGCAAATGATTCCTTTGGATTTATTTCCTAAAGAATCGTCGACTGAATTTTAATCCTACAACATTCCACTGAGGGACAAGCGAAAACTTCTCTCAAATCAGTGATCTGTGCACGATGTAATTCTTATACGCAGCACGAACAGTTTGAGTGACATATTCCATTCCTTGAATGCGACATAAAAAATTGCATTTTGTCGTCATCATTTTAGTAAAACAACGCAGTTACCATGCAGTGCATTGAATGTCTTCTGTTTATTCTACCGAAACCCCACAAAATCTGCGAAAACAAAAAGATTGGTGTGAATGGTCTCAATGCTGTTTAAAAATTGCCTATAGAATATGCAAATTTTTTTTGTAAAAAATGTACTATAAATTTGGTGTTTCTTTTTATATTCTCCATAATAGTTCTGTTTATAGTAGTTTGGCGCGATTTTTGTTAGTTGTTGTCTTAAATGCAAAATGAAACACCCATTATACTTCAAGGAATACTGAACGAATGGTGAGATTGGTGTTACATATTTAACGAGTAATCACTTACTTCCATGCTTGACATGCATTATAAAAAATGTGTGTGCAAAAGCCATGATCAACAACTATGAATGGTTGAGAAGCAACAGCATTAGTTGATGTTGTTGAACGAATGGAATGGCAAATGAATGTATAGACACACAATAAAATCGAATGTATTTAAACCGGTCTCTGCTGGTTAACGCCGGCTCCAAACGGCTAATGCTTTTTATAGAGAAGATTTTACATGGCTTAGAGAAAAACCTCTTACTCGTAAAGTCGAAGCTTTTACAAGTTGGAAACCCACCGCTGAAAAAAATTTAGATGTTCATAACCTATCACACTATGGCGGCTCATCAGCAATTTTGGTAGGTATGTAAGGGGTGTTTTTTATTGAGGTATAGAGCTTTAAGTTGGCATCACTTTTTTAACTGGCTGTCATTTTGTCAGCTGTCAAGTGATTAATATTTAGTTTGGTTTGCCATTTCATCATGAACAGGTTGACAAAAGAACAACGCTTGCAAATCGTGCAAATTTATTTCGAAAGTAATGGTTCAGTTCGCGAAGTTCACCGCAAGCTCCGTCCATTTTATGGTCGACATAATCGTCCATCAGAGCAATTAATTCGGTTAACCATGGATCGGTTAACATGGACCATTGGATTATTTTCTTTGGGGATATGTGAAGTCGCTCGTATACGCCAACAAACCAGAAACACGTTAGGGGACTTGGAAGCCAACATTCGTGGCGTTATTGCCAACATACGGCCCCATATGCTGTAGAATTGGCTTTATTCGAATTGGCTTTATTCGAGCCAGCCGCGGCGGCCACATGCCCGAAATCATATTTAAACATTAATGGCATAAAATTATCCTTCCAATAAAGCCAAATTGATGGACATTAAACGATTTTCTTGTGTTTTATTTCAATTCGAAGTTCTATACCTCAATAAAAAACACCCTTTATAATAATTCCCCAAAACGGTAAACTTCTTGTTGGTCTCTCTTCTTAGTTTACCCTGCACCACTCTATGAAAAGGAGTATTATCAGTTAGTTTCTTGGCAAATATTTGTGACTTCAAAATATGTATGAACTACTGGAGCCACCTTTAAGTGTACCGATCAACGTAATCTCCAGCAAAATTGATTCCAGTAAACGATGACTGTCTGTTCATCTAAAGGTTGTAATCAAAATAAATGTCACAATTGTTGTCAGATCATCATAAATTTTGGCAGAAGTACGTTTGTTTTTGGGGTCAAGCACGGACGCTACTAAAATTAGTTCAACCGATTTGATGTTTGTAATTCTGGAAATCACATATTTCATACAATCTTAAGATGGAGGTTATTGAAATTGGAGAAAGTCGGATCATATTAGCATATAGCTCACATATGTTCATCCGATTTTATGTTTTTAACTCAATAAGATATATGTTACATTTAATCTTGGTGAAATTTGGCACAAGTTAGTTTCTTGAACCATGGAGGGCGTTATAAAAATTGAATGAAATAATTTTAGTTTTTGATATAGCTCCCACACATGCGTACAGCGAGTTCCAAATCTTTTGCTCTAGAAGCCAATACTACGTCCAATCTTTATGAACTTTTGAAAATAAAGGTTTAAGGATAAAAACTCAATGAAACTCTCTTAAATTTTTTTAACCGATTATATGCCTTTAGCTCTAAAAGCCATATAAAACATCTATCATGACGAAATTTGGCTTAGTTCATAACGATCGATCAGTTACTTACCTAGATAAAAATGGGTCATATAGGTTCATGCTTTGATATAGACCGAGTACAAATATCCCGCCCCTACTTTTCATACAACCCCTCTGGAACACCCATTATTATTCCGATGAAACTTCTTATGGAACAGGGTGGGCGAGTTAACATTTTAAATTTAAATGGGCTTTGACAAAAAGTACTGATAACACAGTACAACAGCCAATCTGGGGGGTGAGAAATTCCAAGTCAGGGCGATGGTACTAGGTCAGTATATTAAAACCCTCAAAGGGTTTTGCGTTCGTATGTGCCAGTTTTTTTTATGACCTTTTACATTTTTTCCTTATCTTGATGTTTTTTCCCTTAGTTGAAAAATGTTGGCAAAAACGTAGTTTGACATAACTCGAGAACGACTAGTTCGATTTTGCTTAAATAAATTGAGAAAAATTAATAATTACATTTTCTTTAATCCATTAATATACTGTTTCTCTACCAAATCAACATTTTTGCAATTAGAAATAAATTTATGAAGAAAATTTTGCCAAAAAAAAATTTTTTTTTTTTAAAACATATAAATCCCAAACGGAAAAACGTGTAGAGTCTTATAACTTTCACGTAAATTCACATAACCTATAAACAAAATGCGACATAGATCATAGAAATCGATTAACGCGTTCTGCTTTTATTTACTATTAAGTAACTTCACTTAATTGTAAATAAAAGCAGAACGCGTTAATCGATTTCTATGATCTATGTCGATACCATCAACACATGCGTCTTTAGCCAATATATTTAGAGCTTTTCCTAACACTATATTGAGACTGCAGGTCCACCCTGCTCAGCAAGAGTCTGTCGTTTGCCACCTGAAAAGTTAGTTGCTGCCAAAAAAGAGTTTGATGTTTTCTTACAAGCAGGAATTTGCCTTCCGTCAAAGTCAAACTGGTCTTGCCCGCTACATATGATGAAAAAGCCTGATGACTCGTGGCGTCCATGTGGGGACTACAGGTCATTAAATGCATTGACAACTCCTTTGCCATTTCTTCACGATTTTGCAGGAATACTTTATGGCAGAAAGATATTTTCAAATGTAGACCTCCGCAAAGCATTTCATCAGATCCCCATTTATCCGGACGATATACCAAAAACTGCTATAACAACGCCATTTGTACTGTTCGAGTTTACCCAGATGACTTTTGGTCTGAGGAATGCTGCACAAACGTTTCAGCCTCTAATCCACGAAGTCCTTCGTGGCCTCGAATTTGCATTTCCCTATATAGATAGCGTCAGACAATGTTGAACAACACGAAAGATATTTGAAAGAAGTTTTTAGTCGCCTTGAGCAGCACAATCTTTCGATAATTATATCAAAGTATGTATTTGGCAAAACGGAGATAGATTTCCTTGGGCACAGAGTTACATCACGGGGAATTTCCCCTACTAACTCACGCACAGAAGCTGTTATGAAATGCAAACGCCCCGAAACTTTTATAGAATGTTCCTTCCGCACGCGGTCGAAATTCAAATTCCTTTAAATGAAATGACGCCAGGAAATAAGCGTAATGACAAAACTCCACTTTCATGGTCAGACACAGTTTTTATGGCATTTGAAAGATGTCGGAAGTTTCTGAAGAAAGCTGTAGCATTAGCATATCCTAAAATGACCGCTCCACTTGTTTTGGTTACTGATGCTTCGAATGAGGCCGCAGGTGCCGCTTTACACCAGATAATAAATGGCAAAGCAGAACCACTTCGATTTTTTCAAAGAAGTTTAACGAGACTCAACAGCGATACTACATATGATCGCGAGCTCACTGCAATGTATCTTGCCGTTGATCATTTTCAGACTTATTGGAAGGCAGAAGTTTTCACATTAAGACTGACCACAAGCCGTTCATATTTGCTTTCAGACAAAGGTCAGATGAACTACCCCGTCAAATAAACTACTTGTCATTCATCAGTCAGTTTACAACCGATATCCGATATATCGTATATGTGGAGAAAAATATGAAATAGCGGATCACCGTCCCGAATCGATGCGATATCTGCAGATTCTCTATACGGGCGTCTAATGAACTCGCAAATAAGTGATGGGAGCTTATCAAGTTGCTGACGGGTGAAGTCTCACATTCTCTCGCTCTCCACCCAATATCCTTTCCCGGATTATCTGGTCCTATATATTGTGACACATCACGCAACGGCACACGCACTTTAATTACAAAGCATTTACGGAAACAATTTTTTGCTGCAACACATGGCTGTACGTTTAATGGTGGATCGCTTTGTGTGGCCAGGCATTCGACGCGATTGTGCAAATTTTGCTAAAACGTGCACAGCATATCAAAGAAGTAAGGTTCATCGTCATTCTAAAGCCGAACTTCAGAAATACTAGCCACCTGATGAGCGATTCGCACATATTAATGTGGACATTGTGGGTACATTTCCGCCTTCAAGAGGTTTTAAGTATTTGTTAACCATAATCGACCGATACACCAGATGGACCGAAGCGATTCCAATGGAAGAAATGACAGCACCGGCATGTGCAAATGCGTTAATCACAGGATGGATATCTTGATTTGGTGTGCCTCTGCGGATTACTTCCGATCAGGGTAGGCAATTTACATCCGCCTTATTTTCGGAACTTTGCAAAATTTTAGGTGTGAATCATTGTATGACTACTTGCTATCATCCTCAATCGAACGGCATAATAGAATGATTTCACCGAACGCTGAAGGCAGCTATGAAATGCAGCGACATGTCGAATTGGGTTGATCGACTTCCAATCATTCTGCTCGGGTTACGTTCCACCTTAAAAGAGGATTTTGAAAGATCGTTTGCAGAACTTGTATACGGCTCGAATCAACGTTTGCTGGTATTGTACAAACAACCGAGATCATATTCTGAATTTGTAGAAAATCAACGGCGCATTATGCATGATATGGTTCCCACTTAAACGGCCTGGCACGTAAAGGAAAAACCTTTTATACACAAGGACTTGAACACATCATCTCACGTTTTCATTCGTAACGATTCGGTGAAGGCTACGTGTGTTGCACCTTATGAAGGACCGTTTGAAGCAAAGGAACGGTATGATAAATATTTCCTTATTGCTGTACGGGGAAGGTTCGTTCAGATATCAGTAGATCGTATGAAGCCTGCTTATTTGGAAGCGTCAGAGATGCAACCATCTAGAGTGGAGGTATCTCCGCAATCGTCACAGACACAACATGAGGATTCTTTTGCTCAGACCACACCGACCGACGGAGCGCATATTCCAGAAACTCTACCACATCATGAATATCAGGCTCAATGCACAAGAACTGGTCGGACCATCAAATGCCCTTCCAGATTCAGGAAAAAAGCTTGACCCTTCTGGGGGCCACTGTGAGTGTGTTGGGTTGCTGAAAAGATCTGGCAACTCTATAACGGAGCACACTTTTGACGTTCGCATAAGCATCGTGACATAGCTTTTTTTCAATTAAAGTATTTTGTTTAAAGTTAAGTTTTATATGAAATTGGAATTAAATAAATAAATCATTTAATTACCAAATATATATTTATGATATTTTAAATTGTAAAAATTTTAATCGCCCACCCTGTGTATAACATTGGAGAAACAACAAATATTGGTTTAGGGACCAAAAAACGTCTTATACCTGATATACCTGGACATATGGGTATCACACAGTTAAATTTTCTCGCGAAGCCAAAAATAAAGTTATTTTTGCAATTTGGTTAAAATTAATTAAATTAAAAATTCACCGCATTTTAACAATGGGTAGCAAAAATAATGAAATTTCCAGACAAATTAAAATATGACATATTACAAATTTGGGCTCTAAGTAGGGCCTTCCATGGAGACCAAAACCCCATTCTATTTGGATTTTCAGCATGTCTAGAAGTTAAGGGGGTTGGATTGTTTATGGGCTAATTTTGCTGTGTGAAATATGCTTAAAAATGTAATGTATTCCTTTAGTTTAGCCAATTTTAGTGGTTTGATTTTAGCACCCTATCTGCACGCAGAAAATATTGGTTGTTACACAACAATATTATGATCTTTACAACCATCCCCATATTTCCCCATATTTTTTTATATATTTTAAGTATCCACCAATTCAATACGTCACCAATCAAACACGGCTTATATCTCGCGAGTATGACAAAATATATGCCTTGTAATGGCATGACATTAAATTCATTGTGTTGAAAATTCTCAAGTTCTTTAATCTTTTTCCTTCATTTGCCGCTTTGAAATGCAAATTAGTATTAAATATGTACGTATGTATGTATGTTTTTTGAAAAGGAGATCTCAGTACCATTCTTTACTCGTAAATTCGACGCATAGAAAACGTCTGCTGTTTACAAACGCCATTTGAGCCTGGCCTACTTGAGTGATAGTTGGACACTCTACTGTTTTACCACGGCAAACTTACTGTCCAGTCGCTGGTAAAATTCACTCTTCGAAACGGCGTATCTGGTCCCCATCATTCGCACTGTGACTGTGGCATGCACAAAAAAGTATGTTGTGTATGAAAGAAAACCGTATAAGAGAAATGTGGAAACGTAAAAACGTGCACGAGCAGAATAACATATTCACCACTTGCACTACAAAGCGACAAAGAGAAAATATTCCCATACTAGTACGCCATGGACAGGCGCATTGCCCGAGGAAAAGCAGCAATGGGCAAACTCTCTCCCATTCAGAAATGGGCACCCAAGCAAATGCTCCGTGTGTGTGCCTGGCCTGCAACACGAACTTATCGTGCACACACAGCTCTCTGGTGGTATTTTAGTGTCGAGCTACTAGTGGTGCCTTCAGTCAAACGGGCTCCTTGGATACGTTGACATCGTGACGTCGGAATAAGGCCTCACGGACGGCACAGAGCGAGCTAGTGAATGTGTGACCATTTATTGCTTACATTCAATAAAGAACACTAAAAGTCCTTTAACAAGAAAAGCCGCAAAGAAAATAAAAGATTTATAGCGGAACATCAAAACCGAAAATATCCTCCAGAGTTCGTACGGAAAGCGCGAGTGTGTGTAAATGTGCGTGCGAGTGGTGTAGTAATTCGAGAAAATCTGTTTTTTGCTTTCGCAAACACTGTTACCGCAAAGCACAGATGCTGTTGACACGTATCAAGGCCGACGTGAGTGGTGCTCTACCAAATGCGGTGCGCGCGGGTTCGTGACGACTTGACACTATTTGCAAATTGCACGCTGGAGCGAAAAAGACCCACTTGTCTTTGCCGTTTAGAAAATATTTCGCCAGATAAATACATACGAGTATGAGTGTGTATGTATCTCTGACATATGGATGTGTGTGTGTTTGTAGCACTATAATTTGCGGGCGTGTGAGTGTGTCGATCGCTAGTGTCGCTGTAATGTGCGAAATCGCATAAACGTGTTACCCGCTAAAATAAGAGAGCTAACGACCCCAAATGTCACGGATTGTGTACGAAAAATATGTGTGAGTAAGTAGTGCTGGTTCAAAACTACGGCCAACAATTTCAAGTCGCGATTATAAAGTAGTGGATAAAACGCATCCAAGAGTCGGGTTCTTGTGGTCTCTCTACCCTGTATGGATACTCGCCAAGTGTGTGTATGTGTGCGTGCCCTTTTTCTGTTTGTTTTTGCTCCCCAAACCCGTATGGAATCAATCAAATAAATGTGAAGGTTGTGCTCCGAGTCGTGCCACCAAAGTCATGTCAATTCATAAGATAACATACGAATACATAATTTACTCACATAAATACACAATTTGTTACGCAAATATTATCACAGTGATAAAAAAGAAGTGAAAATATTTCTGTTGATATTTGAATATCTGGAGCACACTCGACGAATCCGCCACCGACGACTACTGAGGCGACGAGATAATAATGATGATGATGAAGTGTTTATATTGCCAAAGCAGCCACAACGACAACAACATGACCAAGAGAAAATATTCATGTCGACTATTCGGAAAAAATCTGTGATAAATTGTCGAAAAGTACAAGATAAAAGAACGAATTCAACAGTGATAAAATTCCAAATGAAAGTGAAAATCTACTAGTGTTTGCCAAAAAGGTCCGACAGATGACCAAACCACCCAATCTGTCGGAGCTCCACCAGTCGACTCATCTCAGATGTAAACAAAGTGGCAGATACATTTTCTAACTAATGTAAATATAGCATAAAAAAATATCCTTGAGGCAAAAGAAAAGAAAACAAAGCGAAAATTAGTTTCAACATCTTTCTAAGCAAATTCAATTTAGTCAAAACACTCAATATTTTGTCATGAGCGCTGATTTAAAATTCATCATTATAATAAAACATTTCTTCTCCATATGACTGGTGGGGAGCTTTAAACCTGTTTTCGAGAAACATGCATACGCTCTTCATACTAATTTGCATTTCAAAGCGGCAAATGCATGAAGAAGATTGAAGAACTTGCAAATTTTTAACACAATGAATGAAATGTCATGCCATTACAAGGCATATATTTTGTCATACTCACGAGATATAAGCCGTGTTTGATTGGTAACGTACTTAATTGGTGGATACTTTACATAATTGCAAGAAAATTAAAAGTATTTTGTAAACAATACACGAGTAAATGGTATGTTCCCGTGCTTACAACATTAAGCATATCAAAAATCGTAAAATTAATGCAAATAGTGTAGGAACGAACATACGGCCAGATTTAAAACGTTTTGAAAGAGTTTTTACTTTCTAGCTCGCTACTAACTAGATTAAAGGATTTTTTGTGTAACTCTAATTTTGGCAAGTTGCAAATCTTCAAAAAGAACCGTTTTTAAGGTATTTTATTTTTGGACAAAAATAAAATTTCGATATTTTCGCTATTATGCAAGTTATGGTCTTACCAACCAATTATTATCTTACTAAGCCAATGTCAATTGAGCTCACCTATACGTGATAATTTGTAGCAATATAGCACTTAAAAACTGTTTTTGCTTCATTTTTCACATATCCTAGTATTGAAATTTTACGAAATGCAAATCAGTAGTAAAGGAATTGCAGCTTTCGTTCACCTTAGAAAATTATATATTCCATAAGTCAACATTGCGATTAAGTGCTCACACGTCTTTTAAATCTTCTTTGTGGCCCTCGTCACTTTGTGTACCTATGTATTAATTAACCAATCGGAGTTGAGAAATATACCATTTAATACTCGTTTAAAATGTAGAAATTATTTTGCACCCCTCGCTATAGACTTGAAATGAAAAAAAAATCGTAATTTTTAAAATTATCTATTAAAAATACGAAACCTCTCCTAAAATGTACCAATTGTTTAAACAGAATTATACTTGGAAACGACATGATCCATAGTAAAATGATTGTTCTATTGACCATTCATCGCATTATTTATCATAACTTCATTTTAGATCATTACACTTTTTGCATTGATATTGAATTTGCATCAAGAACCGACAAACCCCCAAAGCAGTGATTAGACGTATATTACAACTCTTCATCCATGCCAAACTTTTAACTTCCGAGCATGCACGCAGAGAAAAGATATGGTTACACTATGGTCACCGCAACAATAATATGTTTACTCCAATAAAAGCATGATCGTCGCAACCATAGTATTGTTTTTTGAATTTCATTTTGACAATAGTATGATTGCGACAATATTGCTATTGTTGAAATGTAACAATAGTATTATTGCCAAATTTAGAAATGAAAATATGGTTGTAGCAACCATATAAACATGGTTGGTGCAACAAAAGTATTGTTGTTTAAAATTTACGTTAACAAAAATATGATTACGGCAATCATACAGTATGGTTGTGACTATGAACATAACAAAACAGGTTTTGTAGAGAATACATGTATGAGTGTGCGTATTTTTTTTTGATATACAAAAAAAACACATACACACGATACAGTGAATGGTTGCTGTCCATTAAAAAAAATAACAATCGGAAGGTAGTTCGAGGGATTTTTATTGTGTTTACTTTGTTTGGTGAAATACTCAAATACCGACTGGTTCTCGTTTATTTAAAATCTGCCTGCACTTAATTATATAGCCATTGATCATGGTTTAATCACATTCGTTACTAGGTGTCTACGGATGGTGAAGTAGCATTCACCTCTGCTGGCAACTAAAAGTATTTTTGACCGTTGGAATATATATTTTGATTTCTTGAATGAAATGTTCAAGAAAATCGTGGCCTCAAAATTGGCTATGATCTAATAGTAATGCAATTTATAATAACTTGCTTGATAAAAATCTCTATTTTTGAATAACAACATTACCCAAACCTAATAAATAATTTTGGGGATCATAGTATGGTTGAGTGTGAATCATACTATGGTTGTGGGGATCATAGTATGGTTGCGTGCGAATCATACTATGGTTGTGAGGATCATACTATGGTTGTATGAGAAACATACTATGGTTGTGAGGATCATAATATGGTTGTGAAGATAATAGTATGGTTGAGTGTGAATCATACTATTGTTGTGATGATCATAGTATGGTTGTGGAGATCATAGTATGGTTGAGTGTGAATCATACTATGGTTGTGGGGATCATAGTATGGTTATGTGTGAATAATACTATTGTTCTGAGGATCATAATATTGTTGTGGCACAACCATATAGCCAACAATAGTATGATCCTCTTCGAATATTGTCACCACAACCATACTTTTTTTTCTGCGTGTGGTTACAAAATGCAGGTAGTTTAGACAATCAGCTGAATTTGTACATTTTTTACTGTTTGTGTAAGCGAAGAAATTCCGTTTCTTGTTTCAAAAACACAATGTTATGAAATTTGTGTTGTGATATTGCAAAGAAATTGTTCTCTGAATAAGTATGCATTTTAGCGAAGACGACTAAAACGAGCCGAAATTTGTACAATGGAGTGTGAACAGCTACACTATCAATTACACATACTAAATTTATTTTTATAAGTAAAACACGAAACTAGACCCAAAGAGCTAAGTCTATATATATTTATAATTGGTTATAGCACTGACGAATTAGTAAATTGCTTAATATAGACTATCTACTATTAGCAAAATATGGTTTCACACACTAGTACAGTTGTAAGATCGAAAGTACATTCTTAGGGACCTTGTCTGCTGACGAACTTCGTCAACTACTCGGTTTATCTACGTATTGTCAGACATCTTAACCATTTCAGCTCAGCGGTGGTTTCTTTTTTTATGTAAATGATTGAATATACTTATAAATTCCTTGTAAATACTACCTTATGAAATGAAAAAGCCACTTGGAGCCGGCCGTAAAAAGTGGTTCTTGGTCAGAGAGTAGCCGAATTGTTATAGGAGAAGTTACTTGTTAGTTCCTCAATGCGATAATTTGTAACAAAACGTACACTTTTCGCCAACGGTCGTCCGGCATAGCCATTTCTCTCAACATCCCACAAGAAATCGTGTACTCACTGACCAACAATATACAAGTATATTCGCAGACCCTCCACCGAATTGTGGATGGTAAATTAAATTTGTTATTCCATTTACATTACGATATTTTAATCGGATATACGTATCATTGAGAATCGTAAACTTTGAGACTATATATCGCTGTCCGTCCTTTGAAAGAAGGTAGCGGTCAAACGAATCAACCTAGGATCGTGAAATATTGCATAATGATGGATTATGGTCCTAAGCTGTTTGTAATCGTAATTGGGCGAAATCGGCCCAGGGCAAAGAAGATTCCCATCAAGGGACTAAAGGTACATCGGTAAAAAGTACACATTTTTAAATATATGCTTATTAAATCATATTTTTTTTTTGGGCGGACTTAAGTTCGACTTTTTTATTTTTTTTGCCAACTGAATGATTTCTTATTTTCGTGAAGCTGATGAAATTTCTGTTAGTAAATTAATAAAGACACCTACTATTTAAAAAGAGATGTTTTTGAGTTATCTTAAACAAATTTACATCCCAATTGGATAAAATGAGTAAACCATTTCAAGCTCCTATTATGAGATCTAACTGAATATATAAAGATCAACTCTGGGGAAGCTGGTTTCGTGTTCAAATTGTTTTAAAAATTCATTCTCTGTATATTAGCTAAGCTCATGCAATTTGGCAAAAAAGTGTTTCTCTGTATTTATTGGTTACTATTGATCTGGTTACTATTTGACTTTGACAATAGCCTTAATGAGCCCAGGATCTATTGTCTTATTCAAGATTCGGCGAAACTAAATATACTCTCAAAAGAAAACGACTAACAAAACGAAAATGTAGTATTGCTTTTAGGAGTTCATACATTTACGAAAAACTTCGTATAGTTCGGTTAGACCGTACTCTCCACCGCCCCTTCGCTACTAAAGCGTAAAAAACAGTTTTTTGAGCCTTTTCGGCACATGCGTTCGAACCTAATCTCAGCCCAAATTCAAAATAAAAAATTACTCTATATTTGAATTCGATCAAAATTTGCTTTAATTTGAGTACCCATATTTCGTTATTGTCTCTTAATCGCCCGTTTTGACCATGCGGGATGTTTTTTGGCCAAAATTTAGGAAACATTACCCTTTTTGTACAAACTAACAGCACCGTTCTTCACCATTGTGCGTTCACAAAAAATTATGATTTGTTAAGCAAATAGTCAAGAAGTGTATATTTTACCTAAAGAACCTTGAAAGGGGAATTTTTCCCCCTCAAGACCGATTTTGTTTGCATTGTTTGGAACATACTACAAATATTTAAATGTTTGTGTTTTAGAATAATATGTCTATCATGTTTGTGAAACAATATCAATTCTGTGTAAACAAAATTTTAGAATATTTTTAACACATTATTAGTAGAAATGTTTTGGTGCATAATATGGAATTTAAATTAACTTGTAAAACTTATTAAAAAAAGATGTTTATAAAACGTAGGAGGGCGACCGCAAAAGTAACTGGCCTAACATAAAAGAACCGTTTTTTTGGAATTATTATTATTTATTTTTCAACATAATCTCCTTTCAACTCAATACACTTCATCAAACGTTTTTCAAGTTTTTTAATTCCATCCGAAAAATAATATTTTTCAAGACCTTCAAAATATGCCTCAGTTTCAGCAATAACCTCGCTATTGACGAAAATTTTTTTTTCACTCAACCGATCCAATAATACACAATAATATTCACTATTTATAGTTTTTCCTTTCTCAAGATAATCAATAAATATTATACCCCTTGCATCCCAAAATACTGTGGCCATTACTTTTCCTGCTGACTTAACAGTTTTCGCCTTCTTGGGACCACTTTTACCAGCTTCTATCCATTGTTTTGTTTGTTCTTTGCATTCTGGGATGTAGTGATGGATCCATGTTTCATCAACAGTTATGAATCGGCGCAAGAACTCTATTGGATTACGCTGATAAATCGCTGAAAGCTCCTCGGAATTGGTCCAACGGACGATTTTTTGGAGCAAAGTCAATAAACGCGGCACCCATCTTGCGGATAGCTTTTTCATGTGGAGTTCATCATGTAAAATACTCCAAACTTGTTTTTCGTGTATTTTAACAATATCAGCAAGTTCTCTGAGCTTTATTCGTCTATCTTTAGTCACTTCATTAAATATTTTTCTAATGTTTTCAATAGTAGTAGCAGTTTTCGGTCTTCCAGAGCGTTGTTCATCTTCCGTACTTGAACGACCCATTTTAAATTGTTGAACCCAGGATTTCAAGGTGGAGTATGATGGTGCATTATCACCATGAACAGAATCCAATTCATCTTTGATTAATTGTGGCGTATAACTTTTCATATAAAAGTGTTTAATTACCGCACGAAACTCTTTATTTTCCATTTTTCAAAAATTATAAAACTTGTTTACTTCAATCACCTGTAACAAAGAAAATAATCATTAAATATTTCGGAAATTTTGACAGATGGCTTATAAAAGATTGCTTTTAAAAAACAAAAAAAAAGTTGATAGTAAAACAGAAAATGTGCCAGGCCAGTTAGTTTTGCGGTCGCCCTCGTATATTGTTCAGTATAGGACAGTTGTCGGCTGAATTTATTGTTGTATGACTGTTCAATAAATGTCTGTAATTCCAACAATAAGGTATTTATGCCTGCTTAGATTTCTGCAAACATAATAATGTGCAAACATATATATTTTTGCGAACAAAAAAGTTCTTAAAGCCTGTTTCTCGATGTCGAACGAAAGAAAACACCAGCAAACATATTCGAATGAATTTTGTGTATTACTAGCTTAAACATACAAAAAAAAAAAAAAAAAAAACGTTTTCGTTTATCTGCTGTAGCGTTTGTCAAATTATGTGTTTGGCATTTCCGCAGTGTTCGAACTGAATTTTGTATGAAGACGTTAATGCGTTCGTTTAGTTTTCTTTCAAACTGTCTTTCGAGTCATCGTTTGTGTAAAATAGAGTTAGTGAAACTCAAACCAGAGTTTATTCGCTTACGAAGCGGTCGAATTCTTTCCTTCGAAATTCAGAAACAGGCTAATAATCATCCGTAAAATTGTATGAATGTGTCCCGTAAACTTTTGCGGTTGCAGTCACCAGGGACAACAATTTGTGTAAAATGTTTAAAAACTTCACCGAAGGAAGGATACAAAACTTGCGATTCCGTTTGCAACACTTTAATACATTAATAGAAGACCCTTGTTAATAAAGTCTTAAAATTCTTCACTACTTATGATTTCGACCCGTGTCGAATAACTTTGACATTAAAGGAAAGTGTATATCTGCAGGCGTAGTAGAGCCTATGAATTCGTACTTATCTGCAATCATACATGAAAAGCTCAATAAGAATTAGTTTGTTTGCGGGACCGAGTAAAAGAGTCAAAATCTTAAAACTATTGAATAAATACACTTCTGCAATGTTTTGGCTAGCAGACACAACAACCAAATCATACACAGCCGATCATAGCAGATGATAGTTGTAGCTTTTCTCTTCAAAGCACTCGAAACAATGAATTTATTCAACGATGTTATCTGAGTGCGAGTATGAGTGAGAGTAATATCAGGCAGAGCTGAACAACGAAAATGTGTTGAAATATTCGCCTTTTGACATACTAACTACAGCCCCACATCCTACTAATAAGTAGTTGTTTAACCATTGAGCAGTAAGGACTCAAATGTTAATGACAGGTCATGAAATGGTAATGCAAATGATAATGAGTTATACTTACTGAACAATTGTAGAGATTGTGCATGTGTTACGAAGGGGCGTAATTGTGCTCGTGTCGCGAACATACTCGGACTACTTATCGTTGAGCCGCGTGTGCATATGCTTGCACAAACGTCCTTATTCTTGGCCTTCGCCTATGCTTGCAGATAAGCACTTCCTTCCAATGCCATCACCATGTTAAAGTAATTGAAAAGGGATCTCAGTAATAAGTAGTGAAGTTTTTCGGCTTTAACTTATTTCTTTCAATAGCCTAGTACTTGGTTCGTTCATGTAAAAAACATTAATTGCTTAAAAAATAAATAACAAATATTCATGTAAAAAAAGACATGCACATCATTTTCGAGGAAATATATTTCGTTAATGACTTGTTCTGCAATTACGTGCAATGTTAGAGATATTAGTCGAAAAAAATGTTTACTGCAATTTAGCAGATATTTTTTTGAGGCATTTGTCACATTTTTACACAAATGCCGATCGTAGTACCACAAAAGCAGATCGTAGTACCAACATTGTTGAACGATGTTTCTAACAAAAACATTATATTTTTTAAAAGTACAAATGTTTTACATCATTCAATGTTGAATACTTTCGGACAAGAATCCAAATGATTCTAGTAACATTATGTCAACACTTCGTTAATCGAACTTTCTATTGTGGCAACATTTTTGTTTTTATGTGTGTATTGGTATTGACAGTTCGCTCTAAATTGCGTTCTCAATACCAGGCTATACGAAGCAATCTATTTAAAAATAGGGGTCCTCAGAGTCGGAAAGTTAGCAGATCCCAATAACTTTGAAGCTTGTTTATTTTGTACTCACTTATCACACCACGGCATAGTATCTTTTTAAGTACAAGGAAACTCAGTAATATTTAAAATTGTTGTTATGCATTTGCCTGTGTTCTTACATCAAAATCCAAACTAGTTGTTTAAAGAGTTAGTGGGGACACATTGATGGTACTATCATGACTAATTTTTATGTAAGAAACCATGGAGGCTGTAGAGAGTAAGAGCAACCAAATATACAGTACGATCACATTGATCCTCATGCATAATTCAACATAGAGTTAATCGGAAATCTACTCATCCGAGCTGTGGTAGTACGGACGAGGGGTGACATATGTTCCCGTGGCTAATGCTGAAAATTGTAAGATATGTACATAGTTAATTCAGCCGTTAAGAACACTGAACTTGCCGCTGTAGTGGGAGCACATTTCAACTCAACCATAGTTTATACGTGACATTCAAGCTAATGGTTACATTTTATGTGAAATCTTATCTATGAATAAAGCAAGAATGTTTAATATTAAATGAATACGAGTATGTTCCTATCCAAGTTTGCAATAATAAGATACCATATTCGGTTGAACCAAACCAACCATTACGAGTGTGTTTCATCTACGGATACATTGAATAGAATTAGGGCATTCACGAAGAGATGTGCATTGCCGTAAATGGATACTTAAACTCGTGAACAGACCAGATTTTCAAAAGTTAGTTGTTTTCGTCCTTTACGTAACAATGGAATATTTAAGAAAACACAATTCCAGATCATGGATTTTTTGTAATTCGGTACAAAAGTCAAATAAAAGCACATGTTTTGCATAAACAAATTGTGTAAACAATTTTGATCAAAGTTGTGTTCTGACCGACGATTGTCGTGTCGCCATTTACACACGCTCTTATGGAGATTTTGACATTAAGTTGCGTCTACTCGTATCGGTGTGAACAGTTGTTTTTGTTGTTTTTTTTAATAAATCCCTTAATTGGAGATTATTAAAAAATACAACTTTTTCAAGAAAAAATTTTCAGTGAGGTCTTCTAAAGTCAATTTTAAAAGTAGTAAGCTAAACCGTAATAAAAAAAACATTTGTTTCGATTGGAAATGCGTATATCTCGCTATTTACATGCTTTGATAGGTATAAATTAACTTATA
Organism: Hydrotaea diabolus; assembly: GCA_963513945.1. NCBI lineage: Eukaryota > Metazoa > Arthropoda > Insecta > Diptera > Muscidae > Hydrotaea > Hydrotaea diabolus. The sequence continues at coordinate 92,148,628 of OY740716.1, forward strand.
AAACTGGTTAGTCGATAGTTTTCCAATTGGGTTTCGAACTCTATACCTGTCATTCCGCCGCTGTTATTTCTCTCAGCCGTGTTAAGCTTCTCTATATGAAAGGAGAAAGAACTCGCAGCCGGCTTAAAATAGTAGGTCCCAGCACACCAGCTATAATGTGCATAACTCGCTGATTTGACGAAAGTAAGTCAATGAATTGGGCAAAATCTGGCGAAAGCACTGGTGTGGTAAGAAATCCGGAGAAAGTGTATTCAAGAAGATTTTGACGACGTTTGAATGCGTGGCTACGTTTTCCTTGATAAAAGAGGTAAATTCTCCTACCGCGCAATAATTTAATAGATACATTACTGGCGCTCCTTTCTGTCAAAGTCAGATAATTAAAAATGTTCAAAATAGTATAAAGTGGAGATGGCGGTTGTTAGTTTGATAGAACATATTTACTTTTCGAACTTCAACCGTTGTCTCCGTAAAAAACGAAGTTATAATCGAATTTTACAATTTGGGTCGTGCTAGTAAAAATTGTAAAACGGTGGAGATGAGATTCTACCCAGAATTTATCCGATATACGAGTAAATACCGGGTATATTTTTGGGTATTTATCAGTCTTGTCACAAAACTTTCAAAATATTTTCTTTAAATAATGTTATTATTTCTCTAAGAATACTTATATACTTATAAACACATTTTTGCTAATATTTCAAGTACATACAAAAGAGATTACTTTTATACCGGTGTCTTTTTAAATTTAAAAGTAGAATATATTAAATATAGAATATATGTTTATGGAGTAAGGGTCATGTTCACAAAAATTTACGAAAGATTTTAAATTCAAATTTTCTTTATAACCCTTTTTTAAGTTTTTATTCACAAAAATCTTAAAATCATAAAAGAAAAAAAGTTAAAATAAATCTAATGAAATGAAAACACATACGAGTATAAGTTATATTTTCAAGACGACGTTTTAACACGGATCACTAATTTGCACACTGACATTTGTTTTAATTTTTTGGTTGGCGTAATGGTGAATTAATTCAAAATCCATTTTGCCAACATATTCATTTTCTCTCATATTCATGGCCTAGCTGTCAGTGAGACTCCGGTCCGTAAGGATTCTGATCCACAGGATTTGCACGTTCCTGCGTACCACACTCTATATTATATACGCAACGATAACATTCTTTAGAGCCAGCAACACTTGAACACTAAGATCCAGAATTTAACTCCCTTTGTGTTAAATTCTGGATTGGAACACACTTACTAAGTTTTGGGTTTATATATAAAAGTCCAAACCGTTTCCGATTCATGTTTTGGAGAGTTATCTAGACAGTGAAATTGTCGATACTGGGGATAATAATACAACTCCGAAGGGCCAATATACCGAACTTTTCAACTAAAGAGTGAACCGACATACCGTCCGTCCATCGCAGGGCAGCAATTATTCTTTCGTTTACTTAACTTCGAGCCCTGAATGAACGAAGTAAATGGTCCTGCACCTCTTGATAACACCGATCAGTGCATTGTTTCAGCATTCTTTTTGTATTCCGCTTGACAACGACATAAATGCTGCTGTAATGATTCAAATCGATCCCAACTCTTGTTAAAGACTACAAGGCATTCACTGCCGGTTGATAAAGCTAACCTTTTAGTTGTAATGTTTGCAGGAAATTGTTTCTTCGCGGAAAGCAATACACTACTCCCCGTGATAGAAAAGGTATCTAGTAACTAACATACCTCAGGAATTTTTTTAAACACGTGCAGTTAAAAGGGTTATTGCGAATTTCGATGTAATTAAATCCCTGGTCCCGGATGGTATTTCGGCACTTGCAAGTGTTCTTCGGCGCTGGACCGTCCATTACGCAACCCTTCCTACGGTGCAGAAGTCTTCCCAGCCTGTTGGAAGGTTGCGAACGTCCAGCCGATCCCTACAAAGGGTGAAGCCGATTCTCCTGCGAATTATCGACCAATTGCGATTTGATCAGCGCTCTTCAAGTAAATGGAGCGCCATGCTCTCCATTTCACCATTTAATGAGGTATTTAGAGACCAACAACCTGCTAAGTGATCGTCAGTATAGCTTCCGTAAAAATCGCTCTACCGGAGATCTGATATCGTTCCCTTGGAGTCGGTCTATCCACCAGTTTGGTGAAAGTAAGGTCGTGGACCTGGATATCTCCAAGGCCTTTGATAGAGTCTGCCCTCTTATCACTTTTGGTGTCCGGGGCAAGGGGGTGGTTTAGGCTCAAATTTTTCGTCAGCTAGTATAATTTATTTTCTTGTTACTCATTTTTAGCGGAATCGCATACATATAAGTACTTATAGTATTAAAGTTATTATGCGAATACCAACAGTGGGCGAAATAATGGATTTGCTCGGAGGTACCAGAACACGCTTTTTAAAACGGTTATAAAAATTCCACGGCAACAGCGAATATTATGTACTTGGTAACAATTTATGTGGCTTCTAATCTGCTCTGGAACAGGTTCGTTTGTGTGAGAGGTACTGTAATGGAAGTGTCTAGGAATCCAGATTTTTGCTACCAAATTTTAATTCTGATTTTATAAAGAGTGTTATAGAAATAAAGCGAAATGGTGCATTTCTATGGGAAGTAACATAATTAAATGTGTCACCTAATTTTTTAAATGGAAGTGTAAAGCCAGCCGTTATAGAAATATTATGGTGTGTACAGTGAATTTTTTGCACTCGGTGATGTTATGAGGGAACAGGATAAATTGAGAGAGAGGTACCACGCCCCTGGAAAGGAATACATTTTTTTCGTAAGCAAGTAAATATTGAATCGTGTGAATTGCATTAACGAAATTACAAGAATATCTAAATTGGGCGGAATGGTACATTTGCACGCAGAAAAAAAGTATGGTTGTGGTGACAATATTCGAAGAGGATAATACTATTGTTGGGTATATGGTTGTGGTACAACAATATTATAATCCTCACAACAATAGTATAATTCAAATACAACCATACTATTATCCTCACCACAATAGTATGATTCACACATAACCATACTATGATCCCCACAACCATAGTATGATTCACACTCAACCATACTATGATCTCCATAGCCAAAGTATGATCCTCACAACCATAGTATGTTTCATATACAACCATAGTATGATCCTCGCAACCATAGTATGATTCAAACGCAACCATGTTATGTTCCCTACAACCATTGTATGATCACACACAATTATACTCTGATCCCCAATATAATTAATTAGAATTTGTTTAAGTTGTCGAAAATAGATTTGATCCCCAATATCATTTATTAGAATTGGTTTAAGTTGGCAACAATAGATTTGAATTATGAAAATTATTCAAAAATACCTTAAACTCAAAATAAAAGGAGTGATTTATTTCACGGTAGAAAAAATAAGTTTAAATAAACGTACGCGTTTTTATTTAAAATATTTCCGTTAAACAAAGCCAAAGCAACTTGTTTAAAATAATTTTATTTCGATAAAAAAAAGTACTATTATTGCATTAGATCCATACCAATAACATTTGTTCTTAAAAGCATATTTAAATGAAGAAAAATTACAAACATACAGTATGATTGCCGCAATCATATAATTGTTAACATAAAACGCAAAACACAATACTTTTTTCGCACCAACCATATTTATATTGTTGCTATAACCATATTTTCACTTTTAAATTTGGCAATAATACTATTGTTACATTTCAACAATATTAATATTGCAGAAATTATACTATTGTCAAAAATAAATTCAGTTAACAATGCTATGGTTGCGACGAACATACTTTTATTGCGGAGAACATATTATTATTGCCGTGACCATGTAGTAACCATGTTTTTTCTCTGCGTGTGTGTTGGAGGTACCACAAGGGTTGTGTCAACATTGTTGTTTTTTATTCAAATTGGCTTGGACACGAGACGGACATGGCTTAAATGTCTAAAAAAATAATGATTCGGTTTTAGACAAAACATTTTAAGGGTCTAAAATGGAGTTATCGATGCGATAATTTTTTGTCTATATCCTCTTACCCAGTAGGATATTCACAAATTAAATTGCGCAAAGGTGTAAATACAAGCAGATCTATTCAATTCGGTTTTTATTATTATATGTAACGGGTGATCAAGCTAGAGGCATTTTTTTCAATAGGTTTTTTTTCACGTCAATAAACAAAATTGCCGCATTGGGCCTGAAAAGCAACCAGAAGAAGTTCAAGTGGTGCCATTATACCCAAAGAAAACAACGGTTTGGTGCGGTGTATGGGTGGAATGGTGGAATCATCGGTTCATAATTTTTCAACAATGATGATGGTCGGAACGTACCCGTGAATGGTGCTCGCAATCGCGCCATGATATCGGACTCTTTGCTACCTGTAATTGAAGCGCGTAATCTTGACAACATTGGATTTCAACAGGTCGGCGCCACTTGCCATACTGCTGCTCTAGCAATGGATCTATTGAAAGGTTATTTCGAAGAGCAACTAATTTCACCTTTTGGTCTGGTGAGTTGGCCCCCTAGATAGTGTGATATTACACCTTCAGACATTTTTTACTTTAGGACTACATAAAGTCCAAAATCAATGCTCACAAAGTAGCTACGATTCAGGTTTTGGAAGCCAACATTATGCGTGTCATTAACGCCATATCGGTCGAAATGCTTGAACGAGTCATCCAAATTGGACCCTAAGAATGGACACCCTGAGGCGTAATGTCGGCCAACATTTAAAAGAAAATATAATAAAAATAACAATTGGCATAAAATGTATTTTTGAATAAAGATTCTACACTTGATTTGAATTTTATTATATTTATTTTAAAAAAATACCTCTAGATTGATTCACCGATATGTACGCCAAAAAGTACGTTCGTTACGTTACACAAGAAAAATAATCTGAAATGCAATACACCGAAGAGATGCTATATAAATTCAAAATGCTCCGTGAAATGAAACAACATATTGGCAAAGATATGTATATAAATTTCTTTGCACAGTGACTAGCAAAAGTGCTATATTGGCAGTGTTCTTTCGAGGTAGCTAGCTTAGCTAACTAGTTGGTTCGCAATTTGGTATTTTGGCAACATCGAACAAAATTGAAATTATCTTGGCAACATTCTTTCTCTTTGTATACATCAAAGATAATTAAACAACAAAAGTGTTAATCGATGTGTTCGTTAAAAGCTTACAATAAAAAATATATTTATTCAAAAAAAATAGTCAATCAAATATACTAAATCAATTTGTTGCTACACATTTGTTTGTAAATTATGTAAAATGTTTTTAAACTATTGGTTTGGTTCATTTATGGTTATAGTACAGCAAAAGAGCCAAAATGAATTCGCCGACGAGTCCTCTTCTTGTTTGATTATTTTCGTAGACATAACAAAAAACATAAGTTTTTATAAAGCAGGGTGAGTTATATTTGATTTTTGTTGAAAAAAATACGTGTGTTCACTCTTACTCGCTTCATAAGCTAGTTGAGTCCCACTCGCATACTAGCCGAGATACTTCCATAGAAATGCTAGAAAAGAACACAGCTATTGTTATTGTGTATTTCTACCATCGCGTTCTTTCGTGAATACGGCTTCTTATGAGTCGTCGGTCATGAATAATAAATAAAATATGATAATGATATTATGTCATAGCATGAATAACAACATGAAAACTTTAAACAGAATACCACGTTGTTGGGTCCTGTTTTCCATTAGACGTTGCCTGGAGGCAATCTTTGTAAAAACCATAACAAGGAAATTTTATATTTATTTTCGTTTGTTATACGGAGTACAAAAAACGACTGATTTTGACATATAAAAGGGACAAAATAACACAATATAATAGTTTTAAATCAGCGATCATATGTTCGATTTTAAACATGCCGCCCTCCTTGCACAAATGCACGATGAAGCGTTTTTTATACGGATGTATTTGACGTCGTTGAGTATTTGTGATTTGTGACGATTTTCTAGTTGATGCTGATATCGTTGAAATTGCCTCCTGATTGTGTTTTTGTGTGTTTACTATGTAGCTTTCACTGGCGATTTGCTTCACGTAATTATAATGTACTCGTATTCTACCACGTTGTGACGCACAGTTTCACAATTTCTTCAAGCATAAATAGGACGTTGCCTACTAAAGGCAATTTTTGAAACATCAAAACACAATTTTTTGTTTATTTTTCGTTTTTTACTTGAGATTGATGTACACAAAATACAAGACTGTGGTTTTAGTTAGCGCCGCTAATAGTATTAATTCAGTGTCAGTTGAGAAGCGGTCATATGTTTGACCCCAACCAAACTTAATAAAAAAGCGCATTTACCTCGTTTACTTTTTTGGCATCCTTCTATTAGGTCGTCTATTCTGCAAGCTATCCATGTTTATCTACAAGAAGAGGTGAACTTAGCAACAATTTGGTACCTTCTCAAGCGACTTTTTGCAATGAATGACGAAATGACGAAATGTTCATATGAGACCCATGTCCATAATCGATGGTATATAAGCTTCGGCCCGGCCAAACATTATTCTCTTTACTTGTTTAATTTAATATTCGTATATTCCTGATGAAATCCGTATGTAATTTTTTTGCCAATGCAACAATTTGATAATTTCTGTTTTGCACTATTTTTTGAAAATTATTTTTGTGTGTTACAAGTTCAAGGCTTAAATAATTGAGACTGTCGTTACCAACGCTATCATTTATTTATTTGTCTCTGACATACCAAAAATAAATAAATTTAGAAACAGCGTCAGTATATGGCAAATACTTATTAAAAATTCTATGAACTCGTTTTTTTTGCAAACTTTTACATTATATAATGTACTTAGGGACATAAATACTGTTACAACACTGAACACATCCATTTTAATAGTAGAACTGAACGTACCCCGTTAAAGTCATATGTTTTGAAAGCTAACCTCAATAGCGTTAGTCTGTAACGGGATTTTAAAATTGTTTCAACTTTCATCATGGAGTGGTCAGATAATTAGAACCGTATCGCTGTAATAGCGCTTTTCAAGTGTGAAATGAAAAAAAACGATATTTTCAAAACGCTCCGGCCACTAGGGATTACCGATGCATAAACCTGTTTGATGAGACTGGAGATGTAAAATACCGTCACCGGTCGGGCCGCCCATGGTCTGTTCGAACACCGCATGCCATCAAAGCCGTTAAATCAAGAATTCACAGAAATCTGCTCCGAAAACAGAAAATCATGGCCCGTGAGATGAATATCACGCATAAGTCCATGAGTCGAATCATTAAAAAAGACTTGGGACTTGGGGCTTCCAAACGAAGTGCCGGACATTTATTGACTGCAGCTTAAAAAAAATAGGATTGAAAAATGCAAAATGAAAGATGCAAAAACTATTACCGTTCAGAAAAGATTTAACAAGCAAAATGATAGAGTGTATGCGCGGTCATCTAAGGAAGCATCTGAACTGATCCCAAGGGTGAAAAAGGGTCATCACCCAGCTTCAGTCATGGTTTGGTGGGGTGTCTCTTACGATGGAGTCACTGACCTGCATTTCTGCGAACAAGGAGTCAAAACATCGGACAAAGTTTACCAAGAAACCGTTTTGGAAGCTGTTGTGAAGCCTGTTAACAATTCCCTGTTCCAAAACCAGTCATGGACTTTCCAGCAGGACTCTACGCCGGCCCAAAAGGCTAAAACGTCCGAGGCCTGGCTTCGAAACAATTTGTCAGCGTTCTTTTCCTCTGAAGAATGGCCCTCAGACAGTCCAGATTTGAACCCATTGGATTACAAATTGTGGCTGCTTTGGTTCGAGCTGTGGCCAATTTTCTAATGGACGAGGTTCGTGCAGCTATTGACGATTGGCCAGTACGACTTAAGCCGTGTGAAAGGCAAAATGCGGACTTCAAATTAATAGATTCTTTTTGGATACAATATACATCAATAAATATATTAAAAATATTTGGTCCAAAAACATTCAGTATTTTTGCTTTTACAGCATAAAACGTGTGTAACAGTATTTATGTCCCTACTAAGTACTTGTACAATAGAGCGCCCATAAAACAAAAAGTGTTATTTTTTCCGCTCCCCGCTCATTTTCTAGTATATTGGGCATCAAGAATAATATCCGTGCAAAATTTTTTCAATCGGACTGAAACCGGCCGGTCCGTCACGACTTTAACCCTAAAAATGGGGTAAAACTAGTTGCAGGCTTTGATGAGCTATAACTCGTAAGTCAGGCGACTTTCGGAAAATACACCCTAAGCATTGTTGTTGCAAATATACAGGCAAACATTTTTCTCTTAAACAATTTTTGACCTAGCTATGACCTTTCATTTTTTAGAGGTCAAACTTGAAATTTTAGTCAACGTTTTTTTCAAACTTAATTGGTAATTTTATTTATAAATCTATGTACTCGTATGTAGAGGGCGGTTCGGAAACTTCTTAGCCTAGCACAAAAAGCGCGGTATAAACAGTAAAAAGTTAAGTGTTTTGGAAACTTCCATCTCTGCTATGAACACATGTTAAATTTTGTTGTGATCTGGCAACTCCTTCATATAGAAACAGGTGTTCACAAAAGACGCATCCGTGATTTTTTTACAATGGAAAAATTAGAAATGCGTTGTGTCATTAAATATTTACATAAAAAAGGTTTATCGGAACAAGAAATTCATAATGATATGGTGAATGTGTTAGGTGAAAGTACTCCTTCATATGCAACAGTAAAAAATTGGGTTGCTGAATTTAAACGTGGTCGTACAAGCATTGAAGATGAACCACGTAGTGGACGTCCAAAATCAGCAACAACAACAGAAATTGTAGCCAAAGTGCATGATATGGTATTAAATGATCGACGAATAAAAGTGCGAGAAATAGCTAATATCATGGGCATCTCAAATGATCGAGTCCATTTAATTTTGCATGAAGAACTACAGATGAAAAAGATTTCTGCAAGATAGGTGCCGCACTCGTTAACAGTCGACCAAAAACGCATAAGAATGAACATTTCTCAAGCTTGTTTGGATCGTTTTCAGCGAAATAAAATGATTTTTAAGCGTCGTTTCATAACTGTTGATGAGACATGGATCCACCACTATACTCCAGAGACAAAAGAACAATCCAAACAATGGACTGAAGCTGGAGGAAGTGCCCCAAAGAAGGCAAAAACAATTCAATCGGCTGGTAAGGTTATGGCAACGGTTTTTTGGGACTTCAAAGGTAATTATTGATTGACTATCTGCAAAAGGGTAAAACAATAAATTCAGAGTACTATTGCAACCTTTTAGATCAATTAAATGTACAAATTCGAGAAAAACGTCCTGGCTTACAACACAAAAAAATAATTTTTCATCAAGACAACGCACCAGCGCACAAGAGTGTTTTAACAATGGCTAAAATCAACGAATTAAAGTACGAGTTGCTTGACCACCCACCTTATTCTCCTGATTTAGCTCCCAGTGACTTTTACCTGTTCCCAAATCTAAAAAAATTCCTTGCTGGCAAGCGTTTTACCTCAAATGAAGATGCAATCGTATAAGTATATAGATTTGACTATGTCCAAATTGTAAAGTATTATATGTAGTTTCCACAAAAAATAAGACTTTTTGAAAACATTTCGTTTATTCCATGACAGAGTAAAAAATATGATTCAGAATAGCTTACGCACTTTGTCTAGCAACGCCTGTTTTTGCCTAGCAACCGTAGCAAACGTGTTATGCTTCCCAAATATTGTCACTTATTTTTTTTGCACGGATATTATTTTTGATGCCCAATATACAATAAAATGAGCGGGGATCGGAAAGAATAAAACTTTTCAATTTTTTACGTATTTCATGGGCGCTCTCCCCTGCATACCAACTTGGTATTATCATATTTTGTTTGGGCATTTGCAACATTTCGCTTTATTGGAATCCTTGTCCTTTTAGTAATACTGCCACATTGAGCTCACTGTCAACTGCAAATGACAAAAGCCAAAAATGCAACGATTTTGTACACTCAACCCCTTTTTTATATTGTGTATTTGACTCATACAAATTAAAATATTTTTTACTACCTCCAGAAATATTCACAAAAAATTACTATATATGACGCGCAAAATAGAAAGGGACCTAAAGGTAAAAACCATTTTTGTTCAGGAGAGCCATTTTAAAGATTTAAATACGTGTATCTTTGGTGTACCATCAATTTCATAAAACGTGCATATCTCTGGGAGGGAACACTTTTGGGGCATGGGATCGGTCTCATTCGATGCTCAGATGTTGTCCACATCAAAAAAAAAGAAACAAAATGAAAATTGATTTTTTTACCCTTAGTTCCCTTTCGCTATGCGCTGTGACATATTTTCAAAAACATAGACGCTGTTGTATTTAACGGTTAATCAAAACGCTAAATTGATAACTAAAATCAGAAAAATTTTAATTTTAAATTGTCAAACGAACGAAATAATTAACAAAAATTTTTGAAACGCATCTCAAAATTAGAGTCGGATCAGATGTAAATGCGAGTACAGCGTTACGTGCGGCCAATATCCGACATGGTTTAAATTGGACCTTGTCGGTCCTTGATTTCCCAAAAACCGTCCCCTAAAGTTCGGGGACATATGGGTATCCAGAAACGGTGCAACCATCTTACAAATACAAATATTTACCTGTACTTGTATTAAAGATATTTATCCAATTGTTTTGGCTCATATCAACCGATGCCTTCCGTAAGCCGTCATGCCATTTCACGCTTTCTGAACATTTTAAAATTGTCGACCATATATTTTCGTAATTGCAGGTTAGTTGTAGATGAACAATAGTGATTTTCGTAGCGAGCAAGGCTGCACCGTGGTTTCAATGCGCAGTCAAATTGTCGCACCATTGAAAAGTTTAAGCGTGTGTACACCCTTTTGGCCACAACACAGATGGAGACATGCTGATGCAAAAAATGAAGCCGGATGAGTATAGACTTTCTGTGGTTAGAGATCGGCAACATGAAACAGAACCGTGTGTTCAAGAAAGCGCTACGTGACATGCATGCGAGGTAACGTTCAACTCCATTTGATATCTCACACTATTATATGGCGTTTCCACTGCAGTTACACTACTTAGATACATTGCGAATTGCGTAATTCACCATACAGAATTCTGAGAGCGAATTGCGTCGTTTGATGGTAATTCCTTTTGAATTGCCTTCTGAATTACGAAGAAATTTTGGAGGAGAAGTTTCCCTTTAAGAGACTAAAGGAACCTCGCAAAAACTCTAAGTGAGTCTACTTGTAAAGGCTGTCACTTATACCTAACCTATGGATAATATATCGCAAAAGGCAGAAAGTACGTACAATTGTATGGGAATTCCCGAAAGGGGCGTGGTTATGCTTCTTTTTCTTTCCCTTAGTTTACCTAACACGGCCATTTTCATGTTTGCTATTACTCGAATACTGAAATGGGCAAAAATATACATTTCTATGGAAGCTGCCACACGTTGTGTGATGCGAGTAATGTTTTTTATCTTCAATACCACTGGTAGTTTGTGCTATGCATCCAAATAGATAGGCGTAGTCATGAAAGAACCATACCTCATTATATACTCGCATTCCTTCTTATGACAGTAAACCCAGGTTCAACCCCAGGTAAAAACATCTATATATTTTTCAGCGATGGATTTTACACCTCGAAAATGTCGGTGACTTTACGAGTAACAGACTTATCTCAAAGTCTGTCGGAGCCGGCGTTAAACAGAAGGTGCCGGTCAGTGAGTATATGAATTAAATCGTGCGCAGCTCACTGATTTAAGAGACATTTATCATTGTTCCTTAATAGGATATTGTGGGACTTAAGTAAGTAAGTATTTATTTTATTTACCCAGTTGAATTTGCCGGTATTGACTTGGTTCATTTGTTTGTAACATTCTAAATGAAATATAATTCCCCAAATCGATAATCATATCAGTCGATACAAAATCACTTTAAACATGCCCGCCCATGTCTCGAGCATAAAATATAATGCCATGTTGAAGATACGCGAAAGGCTTCCAGTTTTGGTATAGACTCCATGAACCTATACCATGTATATATGATACCAGAATCAAATCGGTTAGATAGGTATATGACTTGATAAAACCCTTTCGCCCCACAGCGTATATATTATGTTTAAAAAAGAGGTTTCGACTGAAAGCGGTTTAAAGAAATAATCCCATAAGCGGTTTGTCAATAATAAACTATTTGTAACTCCTTTCGAAAGTTAACGTGCGAACCAAACGCACGGAAGGACATGGTTCGAAAGACTTAAAAATGTATGCTTCGCATTTGTAGGATCTGAAATGTGTTTTATTCGATGTGTTCCACTTTTTTCCGTTCCAAATGATATGTAGGGTGATTCTATAAAAATAGCCGCTGTTCTGATAAACTTCCACTTGCCATTATGAAACAGTTTTTCCCACTATACATATACGAATATAAATAATAGCCGTGTTCTTTTCAGATAACTAGCTTAGTTACCTATGTAGTTAGTAATATGGAATTCTGGCAACATTCAAGAACATTTTGAATCAAATGGCAGCATTAGCCCAAAATAAGTTTGTTTACACACAAAAAAGGCAAAGCAAATTGTGAAAAGCCAATTTTGTTACTTCGTATAGCTTCTTGTTTTGTAAACATTTCCTTAGCAAATTTAATTTCGTTCAGTACAGCAGTAAACATGAATTCCAGCCAAGAACAAGTCAGAACCATAAATATCGCTTAGGAAATGATTGTCAAGATTTTTATTCAATATTCAGCGCAATTTCACAGAACTTTATTGTTGAAGTTTGAAATTTCTTGATAAGAAAAGGCGAACTAAGTAGCGGGCTAAAATGTATAAATTGTTTTAACACTGAACATTTAATACAGATACTGTAGTTATTTATACAAATGTGCTACAACAACGACTGTGGCCCTCTTGAAGACATTATATTCTCTCCAGCTCATGATCTTCAGCTCATTCGCAATACTCAATCAATACAATTTATAGAAATTGTTTTATCGCGTTTTTTTCGTTCTTTGCATTTACTTTCTGTATCAATAACAAAAAACATAAACAAATCTGAAAAGAGCACTGCTAATATCTATCTAGTAGTATTATGTGGTTACTTTCGAAAATTAAGAATCCAGTTGATCACTTAGTGCTCTGTACCCGAGTATTCAGTACCCAACACAATTTACAACACTTTAAACCGCACTCAATTAAATAACGTCAACATTTTGCTACCTTTGAGAGTTAAAATATGTAAAACTATACACAAAATAGCAGCAGTTTTGCGTCAAATCAGTTTGGATATTGTTGCTATGAGTGGAATTTTGTTGACGTTGTAGTGTCCCAAACTTAGTTTATAACTACTGAAATGCCGCTTGGGAATCAATAAAAAATATATTCGGTTCCATGAGACAAATGTGAATGAAAACATCCAGGACTTTCGTTTTATGGCCGAGCAGAAAAACAATTTGCAAAACCAAGTTTTTTTCATAACAATACGAACACGGTATAAAAACTACCTATTTTGTTTCTAAAAAAGCAATTATAAAAGTTGTTTTTGATTTGTATGCAGAAATTCGTTGAAAACCCATCAGTTTTCGTCAGTGTAAATGTAAGAGGTTTTCCATTTACTACATATACGAGTACTTATAATATGTTGTGACATGCCACCATAATGTATTTAAGTTAAACAGCTTTTAATATATTGAATTGATGCCGTGATCCTGTCAGTTCACGAAGACGACTTTAATTGTTTTGCTTCTCGTTTATCGTAGTGGGTTCTTGTGCAGCTTATAAAAAGTGTGCCATGAAGTATTTCATTCGTCCCACACACAAATCTTTGTGCTCGACGACCTTTTGGCAACCTTCAATTAAGCACGGATTTTGAGGTCCTTTAAGGGACATTCCCAAAAGCAATTTAGTTTCCCTTTCACACTCATGTTATCCTTATCGAGGTTAATTATATTATAAGAGCATGAACAAATTGTTTATCCCATATTATTAATGCGACAAACGTTTCACCTTTTGGGGTAAATTGTGGCTTTAGCACAGAATTTTCAGCATTCACTACGGTTTTGCTAATGTGGTCTCATTAACCATTAAAAACTAGATTTATTGTCATTTTGGTTTAATTGCTCTCCCAACAGAACAGATTTTCTACTTGCTCATAGTGTCTGGCTTCGCCAGGTTTGCTGTTTCGATTTGCATTGTGATTTTTGGTAGGTTTCTTTATTGTGCGACTTTATCTTTTGTTTTACATATGGACCTTTTCATGGCCCCAGTAGAAGTGATTTTTAAATATCCCTAGGCCATGCATAAACCGAGAAAAATTGCAGACTGAACATAAATTAAAATGGCCAGAATGCAATAATTGTTTGAGGGTATCGCATTAACATTTGTGCATTACACAGTACAACACATGATTTCGGGACTCAATTCTGATAATTGTTTGTGAAAGATGCCCCAAAAAGAAGAACTTCTGCATCATTCGTTTGCTCAAAGTACACCAAATAATAATTTAATAATTAATTTGAAGTTAGTAAGTATCGTATGGGGGAATTTGTCACGTTTTAGGCTCTTTTGTTTGTCATAACTCGAGAACCGAATAAGCTGAAACAAATTTAAAAAAAATAAAAATTACAATTCCTTTAATTGGTTCATACAACGTTTCGCTACATAAGCAACAGTTTCGCAGTCATAAATAAATGTATGAAGAAAAAAAATATTTTTTTCCTAAAAAATTAAAGTATTTTTTTTTTAAATGCTTAAAAAATTTACATATAAATATACCATTACTTTCACACATAACCTATGAACAAAATGAGACATCGATCATGAAAATCTATTTACGCGTTTCGCTTTTATGTACAATTAAGTGAAGGAATGAATTTCAAAAATTTGCTCGAGATATGTACAAAATTCTTTGGAAAAAATTGATTTTTTCAAGTCACTGTAAACAACACAAATAATGGTCGAACGTCAAACTTTCCAATGAAAATGACAGATGGCGCCAGGCAACACTGAGTGTTGCCTAAGCCAGCAATATATATAGCAACCCTCGTACTTTCCATCAAACATTTTTGACAGTATCGATGTAACAGCCTAATCAGACGGTTCGATTTGACTTGAGTTAAGTCTAAGATTTCTTCCATGATCTAAGGAAATAACCTATGCGCAGAGTGCTATTCAAAATAAATAATATGGCTTTTAGTGAAGAATACGGCAAGTGTTTTATCATTCTTGCAGTAATTCTATACCAACCAGTAGATTTTTTCTTATCAAGGTCTTTCATAGACAGTTTAATCTCATGCTCTAAATTCAATTTTCTTCAGCTTTACTTTAAACATGAACTTCGTTCAAAAATACGTTAGAAATGAGTATGTTTTTTTTTCTTTTCTTTATATCGTTTTAAAGCAGGGTGTGTCATGTATGGCAATTTGTGGAGAATATAAGAATGGTCCCGTTTCCTTGGCGATGTGTTTAGTAAGCTCCACCGAACAGAGATACTACTTTATTTAAAAAATGCTGTCCTTAGGCTCCATCACTTTTACTTTCAGTCTAATATTAGTAACTGAGAGAGTAATACGGGAGGTGTTTACGTATCGCTTGCTCCCAAGCGAATGAGGACTAAAATAATAGAGTGGATAAAGGTCATAAGATAGTAAACAAATCCCACAGGATTTTTTCTTACATGCGTTGTTTTAATATCAGCACTTTTTATCATAAGAAAGTAGTTTCTTATGTGTATTAATATAGATATAGGAAATTTTTTGCTCATAGGAATATATAGGAGTAACATTAATTTTTTTATACGGAATTCGCATATAAGAACGAATTCAGCTGGATTTCATTAACATTCGATATCGAGTGCTTAATATAAAAAGTGTGTTAGGATGTTCTTTTTCAAAAAATTATCACGCGCAAAAAGTTATTGTTATTTTTAAAGTTTTTTTAAATTAAACAATAAAAAATTGATTTCAAAAAATAATTTGTTGAACTTTCTTACGGCATAAAAATTTTTTGTGTCTAGCTTTTTGCATTCTTTAGTAAAATTTATACTGGACTAACTTTCTTATGTGCATGTGTTTCTTATATGAGATGTTCTTCTTCTTATATGCGTTACTTACTGTAATAGTAGGGGTTACTATATGTTACAGAAAATTTCAGATACTGGAAAAGACTACAATTATTCTAATAATTAGAACAACTACAATTGACTATTTAATTATTATTACGATGGAGTTAAAAAACTATATTTGTTAATAAAATGGCAAATATCTGTAAATTAATACTTGTTGATTGATGCGTTTGTTTTTTCTAGATGACGACCACAATCGCTTGGAAACTCGATTTGGCTTTGTGTGCATATTTCACTGAGTATCATTTCTATCGGAATATGTACTAACAATAACAACAACGCTGGCTGCAACAGCAAGTCAAATTATATGGCAGAAACAATAAAATAGAGACATAAATTTATAGATTTCGTTTGTTGTCAAATTAGAGGGAATATTTTACGGTTTACTAACTAAGATTTCAAATGGTGACATTTAAAGCGGCTTATGTTCTTACGTCCAACACAGTTTCCACAAATATTCTTATGCATTACATACATACATACATATGTATGTGTGTACGTATGGCTCTGTTTGCGTAAAGATTTATATATGCGCTCGTACACATGTACACCACCAGTACTTGCCAGATAATTGACTGAAAAGCGAACTTTTTCATAAAGAACATTTTCATTCTTGGCACTTTTACGAGTATGCCTTGTGATCCAAGGAATTTAACTTTTTGAGTTGCAACAGCGGGAAATTTAATGGCACGAGACTATTTATTATGCTGTGATTTGTGTAATACGTCAATTGAAATGAAAATAAAATAATATTGTGAATATGCGTTTAAAACCATAATTAATTGTCACTATAGAATTGGTTTGCCAACCGATTGATTGCTCTGAAATGCCCTGTGCATCCGACTAGTAACTCGCGTCCACTTTATTAGGTACGCTTGCCATTCGGAAGAAGGAATTTCAACTACTTTCTGATGATATCTTTTACATTGCATTTAAATAATCGGAGAAATTTATTAAATTTAGTTTTATATTCTCCACTGTAGGATGAAGTTTATACTAATTTTATCTTTCCGTTTGCAACATCTTGCGGACCCCATGAAGAATATATGTTTATTATTGATCCTCAAAGAAGGTCTGTTAAAATCACGATAGCGGTCAAACGTAAGATCTTTGCAAAATGGTGCCCATAGTCATAATTGTATTGGAATTGTAAACGGGCGAAATCGCCCAAGGGTTGATAATGTTTTAACGGTATTTCGGAAAATGTCTACTTTTCTAGTATTGGCTAAACAACCCATAATTTTTAAGTGACAAACAACGGTTAAAAAAATGTTTGTTGGGACGCACTAAATACCCAAAAAGGAGCTTAGTTGCTAGACTTTTCGGCTCAAATTTAATCCGGTTAAACTAGGAATCCAAATATGGAAGTACTTTGAAGATTTAGCTTAGATTGGGTGGGACTCATGGACCCAATGGGGCCCAAATAATGGGCTCAATTAATAGTAATTTCACGGTGGAGTTTATATAAATTCAGCTTTGCTGAAATTCAAGATTTTTTACTTATATTATTTGTTTTTCATATTTCTGTTTAAAAAAAAAAGATCTAAATCCAAAATATCCAATAAACTACCCGATATTTGGTTATTAGTACACAATTATTTGGTGTCATTTTCAAGTTAGGGTTCCTACGAAAAAAGACGATTCTTAGAACCAATAATTTTGACATCAATCTCTTCAATTCTCCAATTAGTTAGTTGTCATCTTATGGTATGTGGTACTAAATCTGTAATACTTAATCGAAATTTAGTTTTTGCATTGTAACGAATAAGGCTCTAGCAACGAAAGTAAAAACCATCAGGCAAGGTTAAAAGGGTACTTAGTACCCTATGTTCGCAAAGGCACTAGTCATTTGCGTTGCTAGACAGATCTTTAAACCGTATTATTCTCAGAACATCTTATATCAAATATTTGTCCAACTAAACCGAAGTAAGCGGATACAGTGTTTTTAACAACATCCTTTTACGCGAGTTTTTCACATAGATATATTCTAATACTCGTATACGTTACTTACGTATTGTTTTTAAGACTATACAGAGGGTAACAGCAATCTTAACATAATTTATTGTTTTGTTTGGAAGTTATATCACCATTAACTTTTCAACCACAGGTGCATCGAATACGCGTTACACGGATAAAAATATGTGTTCATGCACTATATATATTTGGAACAAGCTACAAACATTTTAACGTTTGTAATTTAGCATAATAGCAAAGATAAAGATTATGTTAAAAATATGTTTGCAAACATATTTTGCAGGAAACATACAAATGTTTGCAGCATGCTCCAAACATAAATATGTTTAGATCACAGCAAACATTAACATTGCTTAAAGCAAGGTTCCCAAACAATCGTATGCGCAAACATATATTTGTTTTTGCCCAAATATTGATATGTTTACGGTTTTTTTTCTAAACATTTCTATGCTATGTTTGCACCCAAACATTGAAATGTTTGCAGAAATCTATGCTGGCTTGATTTGTACTCGTACCTACTTGTTGTACCAACAACAAATTTAGCCAACAACTGTCTGGTACTGAGCACATACTTTTTTTTAACATCGATGTTCTTAACTGATCTTCAAAAGTAAATTTAAATTCCAATTAATGGACTGAATCACTTCCACTACTTTACACTCCAAAAACCAAATAATACTAGTATTCTAAAATTTTTTGTGTTATTCCATAAACATATGACTTTTAATTATGTCGGAATGTCGTCACAAATATATAATTTGTTTGGGTTTACCCATTATGCTTAAATACAAACAGAAATATATTTGTAGCATGTTCCAAACAAGTATATGTTTGTATGCAAACGTAATTTTAACATATTTTACCGTGTAGAGTTTGAATGCAAACATATTTTTATCATTTTGTTTCTTTAAGTTTGTGAACATGATTGTAGTCAAAGTACAGCACGTATATATAAACCGATCAAGGCGAAGCTTTTGAAAGTTCAGTTGGTCCAAATCGGCGCAGTTTTTGATATAAGAGCTATACAAAGGTCCCTTACGATTCAAGCCCCACAAATAAAGTCCGATCTTGCTCAGTTTTTGCATTGAACGTGTAACGCAATTAGATATCAACTCTATAATTGGAACATATCAGCCGATGTTTTCACAAGGCCCCTAAACAAATGTTCCTCCGGATTTGGGGTCCATTCGCTCTGCAAAGGTCCCTCCTAATCCTTGCCACTAAACAAGCCACATTTAACTTCTTGTCTTGCTCATAATAAGCGTTGTGATTAGCGAATAAAAATCCTGCCATATAAAAATCCTCTGCAATTTGTCGCTCAACTAAGAATACTCATAGTGATCATTTGATGAAGAACCATATTGTTTTTTTTTGATTGCAGCCACTAAAAAGGTCGCACCAAATTGAGGATATTTAGTATTTATTAAATATCCCATAAAAAATGTGTAAAGCGGAAGGACCTCAATTTGGTGCGACCTTTTTAATGGCTTACTGACGTTTATACCCTACGCCACACTGTGGTACAGGGTTTTATGACTTAGTGCATATGTTTGCAACACCATAATGCAATGCAGATGGGCCCAATGTTACGTATACCGATCGAATCAGAGCCACTATCTGATTCCAGGTCGCAATTATGAACCGATTTAGATTAAACTTTGTACAATTTTCAAGTCTGACCAAACGATGAACCCTATTGTAGGCTTTTCGCGTTTTTAGAACCTACAGCACTTTAAACCAAACATAACATTCGCTTTCGACCAAATTTCGCACAGAGCATTGCGAGTGTCCAACACCCATCTCTGGTCCAAGTTTTTTAATAGCATCCACACAAGGGCACCTCCAAATAACAGCCGAATACGTCCTAAAACTGGTGTACTCTTTTACCCTTAACTACAAAATTGTTTTTTAGGAAAACATATCCCTTGTTGTTTTTCGTGCGATTTTGTATTTAATAAGGGGATTTGGTTTTATATACTCATATTGCAATATTAAATGGAATTATGCTGTTAATTAACAAACAAAGATTTTCATTTATCAATATTGTTTATTCCGTTCACTGTCTCGCCGGCAGAATGTGTACATTTTATTACAAACTATAATCAAAACTCCAAACTTTCGAGCGTGCCTAAACTCTTTTGGATCCTACAGTAAAAAATGGATTTTTAATCTGATGAACAACCTCTACATTTTTCTTTAATTTGATGTAGAACTTTTCATTAATAATTATTCAATTCCTTATATCAAATTGATTTAAGGTACGCTAATCTTAAGAACAATGTAAATCAATTGGAAAAACATTGTACATTAACTTAATAAAAATTCATTTTCTTGTTTAAGTCATAGACAGATTTGTGATCATATATCGATTAAACACTTCATTCAATAGAATCCTTTAATTATTCAAGTAGCAGTCGAAAAGACTATTAGTTGTAATCAGGAATAACAGCAGTTTTTCTATATACTTATACTTTATGTACTTATACATAGCTACATCCTATCCAAGCAATGAATGTGATTTAACCATGACCGAGCATAGACAAAGCCGAGAGTTCTCTACTGATAGATTAGATTGGCCAGATAATTGGATTTGCTCAAAAAAATACTTTTGACTTAACGGCTGTCAAAATGAAATGTTGTCAATGGAGCGAACACAATACGCGCGAGTTCGACCAAGCATTACAGCATTTACAAAGATTGATTTATTGGTGCGGTTTATAACATAAACATACCATACAAGCCACACAACACTCGAGGTTGCAAAGGACGCAACGATCACGGCCTGTGTCATTTACAAACTCGATCATGCGACTCGACACCCGCAGATTTTTTCTTCTGAGATTTTTCTATCTATTCTATGCTAACAAGCCAGTGTTGCCAATTTAGCTTTTTCCCGCGAAATTTACCGTTTTTATATATGTTTAGCAGGAAGAATTTGCATTAGGCTTTAAGCTTTATTATTTAGCTTTTTTCTGCCTTTTTTTTATCAAAAATAATATAAATAAATTTTATAATTCTGCACTGATTTACGAATATCACGTTTTGTTTACTAATGTACGAAGTGCATCTAATATATCAAATCGTGTTTATAAGGCTGGCGTTAAGCTTTGCTTCCAAACTTAAAATTGGGTTCAATAAAAACGAAAAATTACTGCCACGGTGCAATATTAAAAGGATGCGAACATCTTATGTTCTCCATCAAGACTGGCAATTTGGAACTCAAGAAATTCCGTGTAACTTTAGGTATAGCTTCCATGCATAATAGCTCAACTTTGTTATAGTTAAAAAAAACTTATTGAAATTCGTACCAATTTTCTTTGGAAATATTTTTATTTAATTGGACTATAATTAAGCCTACTGTTTGTTGCATTAGTATTAAAAAAAACTAATTATTCTTACTTATTTGTCGAAGATTTAAAATTCAGAATTTTTAATAAAAGTTTCTTTAAAAGTTGTGTGGAAATAAGTTGAATTGAAACAACGAACAAACAAATTTACCAAAGATTGCCTACATAGAAACATTTTTCTAATTGGATGGCTTATTACGCGTCTAAAAGACTTAAAACCTCTTTAATAACAAAAAGGATTATCGGTCCAATGTTAAATGATAATTTTTTTTCCTTGAAAGTATTTGTTATAATTACCGATATTGTTAGTTTTTACTAATACCGTGTTTTCTATGTACTCCACATATGGAATCGGAGCGGAGATCAATCAACGAAACACTTCGATGGTTTTAAAAAAAACTCTTTTATGGACTAAAAACTATCTTACTCTACTTAAACTTAATATATATACGTACTGAAGGAAAATGCATACCTTTGGAAAGGTCCAAATAACTATTCAGTCCATGATATATGAATACAACTTAACAGATATAAATATATATATATATATATATATATATATATATATATATATATATATATATATATATATATATATATATATATATATATATATATATATATATATATATATATATATATATATATATATATATATATATATATATATATATATATATATATATATATATATATATATATATATATATATACATAAACTTATCAAGGTTATGTCGTTGCTAATCGGAACACCTGCTTTCTGCTTGGATAGTTCTTAAAAAAGTTCCATTCGAAAGCGATTTTGTTAGGGTCAGTGTTCTATTTTCTAAAAGTATGGCCTATCCATCGCCATTTCCGTCTTTAAATGACCAGATTAATCGATTTCCGGCTAAAAATATTACAAATCCGGCGTAGGCATATGTTATGTACACTTGCAACATATGCCTGATGGTTTTGCATATCTTTCATGTTTCGCACCCGTAAAATAGTACATATTGTTTTTATGCTTGTATTAAATAAATGCAGCTTGCGGTTGTTGCGGAATTTACATATCTTTCTTATGTTATGAAAAGCGTTTTTTGGCTCTGTACATCTTCTTCCGCGCCTTAAATTTAACACAAAATTATATAACTTTCTATTTTTATTGTTTTTTAGCTTTTTTATTTCAGCATTTTTTAGCATTTTCTTTCAAAACATTTAGCTTTTTTTCGTCACCAAGTTCTGCCAACACTGTCTGGCAACGCTCGTGTTCATCCCAGCCAAACACTCAAATGCACAGTGAAGCTCTCACACAAACAGTGGAATCCTTATATATGAAGAAGCATTTAAAATATTGTTACAAATAATAAATTGATATTTATGTTTACAAGGGATTACTTAAATTACCAAAAATTATCCGAAATGACAGTTTATTGTTTCTATTTGCTCTCTACTTCTTCCGTCCGCCGCCATTGCCCCTTCGTAGACGCCGGCGGTGGAGTCTTTTCGCTCCATGGGCTGTTTGCTTTTTTTTATTGCCATTGTTGTCGTTGTTGTAATCGATCTATTTCTATGTTAATGTAATTGCCATTATACATTATGAACACAAGCACACACACACAGACACCAACGTGCATACACTTGTACATGTCGTATTTGGGAGAGTATACGCAGTACATAAATGGCCTAGTAAACGGTCTCTTATGTAAGAACTGCTCACATACCCACACGCACGTGTTCTGGGAGGCTGAATGTATGCATGAATGAATGAATGTATGTACGTACATATGTACATATATTAAATATGGCAGATTTGAAGTGTTAAGTGTTTAGGAGTTCATAAGATATACAGATCCGTATATAGAAACATACAGGCATGCATGTACATAGACACAAAGATATGTATGTAGACCTACTATATTATTTAGACGTGTGAGTGTATGCTTGAATCTCCCTGAACATTTGTTGTGGCTTAGTTTGTAGTTTACAACATGAGAGGGTGCTAAATGGAGCTCGAATGTCTTGTGACCACAATAAATGTTGAAAACGATTCAGTTTTAAGAGGATTACAATTTGTATATGTATGTGTAAACCATCACACTCATACATACATATGTACAGAGCTATATGTATGTATATTCGACGCTTCACGTTCCGTGGCAGATATTCACACAGAATAGGGATATATTTTTTTTAATAGAAACGGTGCCAAAGGTTCGAATATCGTTGTTTGATTTATATTTCGTAAGGGATTATCTTCAGTGCTTGTCTCTCCGAACGTCGGAGATGCCAGCAACAGAAATAGCTTATTGTGTGGGGCTTCACTGGCCCTTCCACTTCCCCTACACACACGCACGCTCGCAGTCTTAACAAATTCTACGGAGCTTTGTCAACTTTTTAAAGGAATACAGGAAACATGAATACAAACAAACAGACCAACACGTTGAACCAGTTTACTAGCACAGCTACACACAGCGAAAATATAGGTTACTTTGTACATGGTCACGGCAACAATAATATCTACTCTGAAATTAAATAATGTTCATCGCAACCATAGTATTGATTTTTGAATTTCATTTTGACAACAATATGATTGCTGCAATAATAATATTGCTGAAATATAACGATAGCATTATTGCTAAATTTAAAATGAATATATGGTTGTAGCAACAATATTAAAACAGT
The DNA here is from genome assembly GCA_963513945.1 of Hydrotaea diabolus. Taxonomy (NCBI): domain Eukaryota; kingdom Metazoa; phylum Arthropoda; class Insecta; order Diptera; family Muscidae; genus Hydrotaea; species Hydrotaea diabolus. The sequence goes on from OY740716.1 coordinate 92,172,698, forward strand.
TGGTGCGACAAAAGTATTGTTGTTTAGAATTTATATTAACAATAACATGAATACAGCAATCATACCGTATGTTTGTGACTATGAACTAAGCGTAGCCGTTTTTGTAGACTAACGGTACATACCAAAAAAAAAAAAGACACAGAAAGGTGGGCGAGGGATTTTTATTGTGTTTTCTTTGTTCGGTGGAATACTCTACTGCCGGCTTGGTCTCGTTTATTAAGAATCTGCCTGCATATAGGCATTGATCATGGTTTAATTACATTCGTTGCTGGGATCTGAGGATGGTGAAGTAGCGTTCCCCGAAACTGCGTGCAACTAAGTATTATCGACTGCCTTTTGAATAAGTTTTTGGTTTCTTTGGATGACAAGTTTAATAGAAACGTGTTCTCAAATCTGGCTAGGAATATAAGCATAATTTTTATAAATTTGAATATAGATTTTAGAACAATGTTATTGTTAATAAAATTCACACCAAACTGCTTTGGATTTGTGCATCTGAAATATTTTTAATAAATGAAACACTTAAGGCTCGGGCACATTGAAGCTTTCTTCTTTACGCTGCGTTTTTCTACATTTGCTGTTGTTTAAAAACCAATCAAATACCGCTTGATATGATCCAAAAAGTTCATGAGACGGCGTAGAAAAGCCCCGTAATATATTGATTGCATGTTTTGGAAACTTATTTCACCAGTTTTTATACCACCAGAAACTGAAAAATACGCAGCGTAAGAAAAAATCTTCAGCGTGCCGGAGCCTTTACGTGTTTTTAAATGGATTTTTTCTATTGTTACAAAAATCACTCATGTTTTTTTTAAATTTGATGTATTTTTAGATAATTTGGGTAACATATTTTTAGCTCTTTTGTTTATTTCGGTCTTTTGCTTTAACACATTGAACAGGGATCTCCAGCCGGTAAATCCCTGTTCAATGTATGAAATCAAAGACCGAAATAGACAAACGAGCTTACAATATGTTTATGTACTACGACAAAACAGTTGGCAACTCCAACTAAACTCTGTTTACAACACACGTTGTAAAAGAAGATTTATAGATGGCTTTGAATTTGGAGTCTCTATAGAGGTGGATAAGGTGAATTATATTTTCATGGGCAATTGTTTAAAGAATACCAAAAAAGTGAGATTTTCACCAGTAGTTCCCACACGTTTGGAGAGAACCTATTCTTAACGAGTTCAGTTTTACTTTTAACAGATGCTGCAGGCTTCCAATTTGTTGCAGCATTGCCATTTTGTAAAAAAAATTTCTTCTATTAAAATGTAGATGCAAGAGGTCTGGAGCCGGTTAATCCCTGAACAACTACAACTTAATCTCAATTGTTCAATAACAACATAACCCAATCTTAATAAATAATTTTGAGGATCATAGTATGGTTTAGGGGAATCATATAAGGTTTTGATGATCATATTATGTGGAAGGTACTATGGTTGAGAGGATCGTAATATGGTTTTGGGGATGATAGTATGGTTAAATGTAAATCATTATATTATTAGGATCATAATATTGTTGTTCAACAGCCATCAACCAAACAATAGGATGATGCTCTTCGAAAGTTGTCAGCCCAACTATACTTTTTTCAACGTGTCCTTTCGCCAAGAAGGAAGCACAAGGGTGAAACAATAATAGTTTTCCTAATTTCCCCAAGGCTTTAACAAATGTTCATCTGACTGTTGACTTTGAAAATATTACTTGCATTTTGAACTATTGGATGCATTCAATCGTGCTTTTTATCCTATCCGAGAAGGGCATTCACATCTGCCACTTTCAGCGGTAAATGACTGAGATGAATATTGCGAAGATGATGACGACGGAATAATTTTCTACTGCTAGCTGACTGCTAGTTGAATCTTAGTTGAAACGAAGACGTGAAGAGTGATCAAGGAAAAACAATTTGTAATCCTAAGACAAAGATAAACTTCTTAATGGTATAATTCAATTCATGAATGACGAAAGGATTGTCATAACTTCGGACATAGTAGTCAAGATATCTGGACTCACAAAGATGCATTATAACCCGAATGGTGAAGGCGTTTGCAGCACTACAAAATATTGATCCAAGACTCCATAAATACATTTTATTGATAATTGTAAAATTCTAAGACGTCCATGCGCCTGTTGAAAGCACAATAGACTAAAGCTAGAACAGTGCAATTCTTGCAGAATATGAGCTTAGGGTAGTTTGGGATTTTAAAGATGCATAATCGGCCCAGGAAGACAAATTTTCCCTTTAAGGGACTACAGGTACCTTGAAAAGTACTTTCTTTAGGAATCTTAAGTTTTTGTGGAAAAACAATAGTTTTTTTTGTCTTTATTCCCTTAATCGGGAACTCAAATACACTTAATATTGGTTTCTACCAAAAAAATCATTTTAGATAATTATTTATTTTTGCTACATTGTATTATATAATAGCTGTAATATGTTAAATTATGCAATGACAAATTTTAAAAATCATTACTTTCTTATTTAGAGATGATAAAAAGGGTGGTCATGGTTGATAAAAATAAAAAAGTTAGTTATTTCAACCACCAAAATCTATTTCTGTTTATTTTAATCCTTTCCTCGATATCTTTTTTTGATACGCTAGTATCGAATCTTAAATTATTATTAACTAACAGTTCACTGCATACAGCTTTTTCATTCGCTCTCCGATAACAATGATAGAAAATGGGAATACCATAGTTTTTTTGTATGAAGCCTTTCTTGTCTAGGAAGAGGAAGGCTTCAGGAGGGACGTATCCTGTCAATAGAGTTAACTGAATGTAACTATCGTTCACATAGTAAGGAGCCATGATAAGATTATTTGAGCAGCATTGTGTGCTTTGGACAATGTGGTTCCTAATTATTTTTATTATAAAGTTGTCGATTCTTTTTATATTTGAAAAGTTGTACAGTCTTTTATTACTTACATATTTTGTCTACCCACTATTTGACTTCCTATAAAGTCTAGTACATGCGAAGGCATTTTCTTTCGAATTTTCGTATCAGTTCCATGTAAGATGGCGATACGTTAAACCAGATAGGGCAGCCATAGGTTATTATAGGAAGCACTAATGATTTATATAGCAATGTTTTTATTTCTGGTGTTATGTGTTTTGAAAAAAATAAAGCCTTGCAGCTGAAAAAAGCTTTATTGCCTTTTTTTAACTGGGTCTTCACATGCTCATTAAAATATAAAAATTTGTCTATATGTAGGCCTAAGTATTTTACTACCTCTTTGTTTGGTATGCTTTCATTGCTTTGTGGATCCTTTAAACCGAAGGTTTTCCAATATTTCTTGATATTATAATTACATTTTGCTACGGTTCGGCGAAAAAGGATCGTCTCACATTTGTCGTAATTGATTTTCATATTCCAATCGTCAGAATATTTTACCACCGCATTGAACTTATGTTGAAGATTTACATTAATTTTCTCTACCTTGTCATCGGAGTGAAATACTATTAAGTCATCAGCAAATCCGATTGAATCCTGAACGAGTTTCAGAAGTTCGTGGATATATAGATTGAAGAATACTGGGGCAGTCACTGTGCCCTGTTGCAGGCCGTTCATAATGCGGAATTTTCTTTCACTTACAATATCTCCATTTTTTATTACAATACATCTTTCGCTTAACATGCTATAAATTGATATAATAAGTTTTTGTGGTAAGTTTATGTTAATAAGCTTAGTTATTAAACCAGGAATCCATATGTTGTCAAAAGCCTATTGAAAATCATCCAGACATGCTCCTGTGTAAAGGCTTTTGTTAAAATTCCAATTTACAGTGGAGACCAACAAGTGAGTAGCATGGATCGTGGAGTGGTTATATTTGAAACCAAATTGATTATCATTGTTTGCCTGTTCTCTATCCATTATTCTGATTAATCTGGATTTTATACAGGTTTTGAAAATTTTACGAATATTGGGGAGCATTGTCATAGCTCTAAGATTTTTTGGGTCCCTGTGGTCTTTATCTTTTTTTGGTGGAGTAACAATTTTGCCTAATTTCCATGAATGCGGAAAGTAGGAATTGTTGATTATGTTGTTGAAGAGTGTACATTACTCCAGGATCAATTCCGTTGGAGCGTTTTTAAGAACTATGTTTGGAATATTGTCTGTTCCAGAGGATAGTTTTCCCTTTAAGTTCTTGAATATGTAGCCCATATCTTCCTTAGTCACAAAGTCGGCGTGGTCTATTTCGTTCGCCTTTATGCTATCTAAAATTCTAGTGAAACTTTCCGTTACTTCTCTATGTACCCTGTTCTCCATATAAATTACTTTTGAAGAGTAAATCCCTTCCAAATACGCACCCACAGTGCTCATTATAAGTTCCCTATCTTTAATAATAAATTTATTATCCTCAACTTCTAACGACTGCAGATCTTTATTGGCTCTTATCAGCAGCGGAGCATCTTTCTGCGCTATTCTTAATGATTCAAGCTTTGGTAAATCGTACATTCTGTATTGTTTCCGAGCTTCAGAAAATATCTGTGAGGTGTTCGTAGTGCTAATATGACATAGTGTTTCCATATGATGTTGGTTAATAGAACGGACCAGATTTTCCTGGATGAGGGTTTCTTATAAATTTAAGTCTGCTTTTTTGTATCATTACCTCCCTATATGGAAGTAAAATATATAGTCTATTGTGTCTTTTGATGGCCGTAAGAACTTTACTTTTTTCTTTTTGTATTTTTTTAATAATAGGCGAGATAAACATTGAAAACTTGTTTTTAGTTTGAAACTTCGGTACTGTGTCCAATATGGCGTCACTTATTATTTTGTTAAGCTTCTCTAGATACAGTTCTATGTCGTTGTTCGAAAGATTCACATTATTTGGTACGCAGCTATCCATGCTTAAGGAATGTAATATTTTTTCTGGTTCTCCAGTTAGTTTTCTTGTAATTGTATTTTAATGACTCCACTTGTTTTACCAGAAGAAATGGATCTTCACTTATATTTTTGGAAGCTATTATTTGTACTCGTAATGAGCAGTGGTCGCTATCGTACGATAATCACGCAGAGAAAATATATGGTTACTATATGGTCACGGCAACAATAGTATGTTCTCTGCAATAAAAGTTTGGTCGTCGCAACCAAAGTATTGTTTTTTGAGTTTCATTTTGAAAATAGTATGATTGCGGCAATATTAATATTGTTGAAATGTAACAACAGTATTGTTGACAAATTTAAACCTTATAACTTGGTTGTTGCAACAATATAAATATGGTTGCTTGGACAAAAGTATTGTTTTAAGGGTTTTACGTTAACAATAATATGACAACGTTATTTTTACGAATCTTACTCAATAATAGTACTTTTTATATGTAAGTTATTTTTTTTCAAAACAAACTACGGAGAGAGAGAGAGAGAGTGTGTGAGGGAGATATTAGTATAACTGAAATATTTTTAATAAATGATTTTTTTTACTGTTTAATAAATCACTCCTATTATTAAGAGTTTAATGTGTTTTTACAAAACTTAATAAATATTTCTATTGTTAATTAACAACTTAACCCAATCTTTACTAAAACTTTTGGGGATCATAGTATGGTTGTGTGTAAGTCATACTATGGTTGTGGGGATCATAGTATGGTAGTTTGTGAATAATTCTATTGTTGTTAGGACCATAATATTGTTGTGGGGATCAGAGTGTGGTTGTGTGTGAACCATACTATTGTTGTGATGATCATAATAATGTTGTGCCACAACCATATAACCAACAATAGTATGATGCTCTTCGAATATCGTTACCACAACCATACTTTTCTTCTGCGTGGTGTTTTAAGACAATTTGTCGAAGAATTTTCTCTGCGGATGTGTATGCGATGGTCGACCAGACATATATCCAGGAAGGACCCACATCGCGGAAACGAAGGTGTCACAGTTGCATAAATGTTGCATTTAAATGTAATTTCATTATCCTTAAACCAATCTCGGAGTATCCTGCCTTTATTATTATTTATAAGGTTTCCCCAATCGCTGTGTTTTGAGTTGAAGTCTCCTGCTAAAATATAATAGCTATTAGAAGAATCCGAATTTAATAATTCGAAGAGTTTGTGCACTTCATACCTAAAACGTTCGTCATTATTGCCTGATGGGTGATATGCAGAAATTATATAGATAACATTACCTGAGTGCGTTGGTACTTGTATAATTCAAGATTCTAAATATTTAAAAGAATCGATTGTATGGTTTGAAAGGGATTGCAATTTGACTCCTTTTTTTATTAAAATGGCTGTGCCTCCACCTTGTTTCGCGTTTTTCCTATCCTTCCTTACTATGTAATATTTTTCTTACAGAAGTTAATGTTTACTGTTCAGCTTAGTCTCATTCAATGTCTGGGTTGTTTGTATTCAAAAAATTGATTATGTAGTTCGTATCGTCTATTCAGTTTTATCAATGAGTTTACATTTATATGAATTATATTAAGATTTTTTCGATAGTGTTTGATCCCATTATATATCTTTAAAGGAAAATAAAGTGTCAATTCTTGACGATTGTAATTGCAGTTGTTTCTGTATATTGATTATTTGATTTGACATGTTGTTTAGAGTATTTTTAAGCTCTTCGAATAAAGGATTTAACATATTAGTACTGTTTTGCATGCCGTTTTCGGCGATATTTGCTGCTTCAGATCTTAGTACATTTGCATAGCTTACGTTTGGGCTAACGGTAGTCGAATTTACCCGAGTATTTTGTTTCAAAAGAGTTATTCTCGATTTAATTTTTCTTTGCAATTCTGTATATTTTTCGCAGCCTCTATAAGATGCTGGATGACCGTATTTGTTGCATAAAACACAGTATAGTTTGTCGCGTACATTTTCATTCACTTTGGATATGGTGCATTTTCCAGTATTGTGTGTTTGATTACACTTTACGCATCTGGGTTGTAGGTGGCAGCTACAGGCACTATGGAAGAATTCCTGGCCTTTTCTGCACTGCCGAATTTCTTGCGGTTCCCATTTAACGCATCGGTATAAAATGCCTCTGGTGTTGTTAAGTTGACGGGTGTCACTCTCTGGCGATATTTGAACAAGAAAAGTGGAAAGATTGTATCCACCTTTTCTTGATCTGTTTGTATAAAATGGACTGATTTTTACAAATTTCAAGCTTTCTGTTTCTTATTCACGAAGTTCATCAAGTATTGACTCAGCGTCAGTATCAACGCTGAGACCTTTTAATAATATTGTCTTATTTTTATATACATTTTGGAGTGAAATTATAAAATTGTGTGTTCGTTTTTTGTAAATGCATTTTGACTCGGGCATAATTAGTCATAGTATTTAGATACAAAGTAATATTTTTGTTTTTGTGGTTCAAGTCTTTGAGCCTGAAGTCATCTATTTTTAAACCATTTTTAATAAATGATATAAGTTCATTTGCATTTACATTGAAAATATTTATTGGTAGTATTTTTTCACGTTTGTTTTGATTATTATCGTTTGTGGATCTTTGTTTAATAACACTCTGAGCTGAGTTATTGCTTGTCGTTGGTTGTGACACTTGCTAATCAGTAGAGGTTGATGTTGGAATTAGTTGAAAATAGTAGAATGGAAATAGTCGCGAGCAGAACGACCGTCTCTCATGACTGCTAGATTCAAACTCGTGGAAAAACAATAGTTATAGGCATAAAGGGCACTATTAGTTAGGAATAGGGTTATTTTCCAGAAAAACACCCCAAATTTCGGGGGTGATTTAGTTATTTACGATTACCGATTTTCCGGAAAATTTTCATCAGGACCCGGAAAACTTTTAAAAACCTACAAAGCCAATTTGCGTCAGAAATCTATAGTGGACAAACATAAAATGAACAGGTTTTTTAGATATTGTATTTTGTTGGAATCTGAGTTTGATTGACGATCAAATAACCGTTTTCTTCGTTTTAATGATAAATACAAAAGGTATTGATTTGCAGAAATGGAAAAAAAATATTTCGAATAGTATGTTTCATAGCAGAGAAAATTAGAAGAAAGAAGAAGAAAATAAATCTGTGGTGTTATATGCTCAATTAAAGTCCTTAATCACCCCACGTGTTTCACAAAGTAATAATATCATATATTCAAGGATTAAATAGAATTAATACATCTCAAAATAATAATATTTAACGGAATATAGCTACAGTGTCTCCAGTAAAGTCGTAGCTAGTGAGTGAAAGAAACATATACAAAACAAGCTTACCCAAATAAATGCATCTGTGACAGCGAATAGAGAAAGGGACCTAAGGGTAAAAAAAATCAATTTTTTCTTTTTTTTTTTTTGATGTGGACAACATCTAAGCATCGAATGAGACCGATCCCATGCCCCAAAAGTGTTTCCTCCCAGAGATATGCGAGTTTTATGAATGTGATGGTACACCAAAGATACACGTATTTAAATCTTTGAAATGGCTCTCCTGAACAAAACTGGTTTTTACCCTTAGGTCCCTTTCTATTTTGCGCGTCACATCTACTGCATTTTGGGATGTACTTTCAGCTGCAGTTTACAAAACTTATGCCCGATTTAAGCATATTTCTCCGTATGACAGTTAAGTAGACTTGTGTGTTTTTTACTACTGATACTTTAAATAGGCTGAACGGTAACTGTTTTCCCTTTCCAAGATTTGTCAAAATTTTGTATACTCTCAAAAAGAGAAGCCGGAATTGTTCTTTAGAAGCAAAAGTCAGAACGAGATACGCTGGACACCTTTTCAAATATCTACACGTAGAAAAAAAGTATGGTTGGGATAACAATATTAGAAGAGCATCATACTATTGTGGGGTATATGATTGTGGTGCAACAATATTATGATCCTCACAACAATAGTATGGTTCAACCATACTCTGATCCTCACAACAATAGTATGATTAACAGATAGCAATACTACGATCCCCACAATCATAGTATGATTCGCACTTGGCCACACTATGATCTCCACAACCATGTTATGATGCTCACAACCATAGTATGTTTAACATACAACGAAATTATGATCCTCACAATCATAGTATGATTCACACGCAAACATGTTATGATCCCTACAACCATAGTATGATCACACACACTTTTACTATGATCCCCAAAAATTATTTATTTGAATTGGGTTAAGTTGTCAACAAAAGATTTGAATTATAAAAATTATTTAAAAATACATCAAATTTAAAATAATAGGATTTATTAAATAAAAACGTAAGCGTTTTTATTAAAAATAATATCGTTAAACAAAGCCAAAACATTTTGATTGAAAAATTGTTTAAAAATTGAAATAATAAGTTCTATTATAGCATTAGATCCGTAACAATCTCATTGTTCTAAAAAGCACATTCAAATGAAGAAAATGACAACTATACTGTATGATTGCCGTAATCATATTATTGTTAACATAAAACCCAAAAAAACAATAATTTTGTCGCACCAACCATATTTATATTTTTGCTACAACCATATTTTCATTTTTTAATTTGGCAGTAATAATATTGTTACATTTCAACAAGTATTAAGTATTATTACTTATAATTCATTTTAGAGCTTTAAATTTAATTAATTGAATCTGGAAAATTGCAAAAGATATCTCTCGGACAGTGTAATCCATGTTCCTTTTTCGAGAAGAAGTATAAGTATTTACTTCCTTAATGGAAAGTACTCTTTACTCTTTCCAATAGCAAGAGATTTAACTTCAAACAAATTAAATTTTTTTCTTCCGGACCGTAGTTGGGACTACATTCTTCAATAAAGAGCATAGTCTTTTTTGCTTTCAAGTGCGGGTTAAAAGTCGGAACAACAGAATTTGTTTTAGAGGTATGGTTTCTCGAAGACTTACTGCACGCTCAATTGGTGTCGTCCGATCCTTTTCACATTTAAATCTAAAAACACCTCGAAATACTCAAAAAAACACACCCTATTAGATGATGAGGTGAAGGAGCTTTTTTTGATCTGCCTGGCAGCCTTAATTCTGAAAGTTCTGACTATGAATAGTTTTTGTTTCTTGCACGGTAGATTCATCTATTAGTTCCGAATCGGAATAAAAACTTACTATTGTTATTTGTATAGTTATTTTTTTGCATTATAATCAAATTTTTGTTATAAAAACAACTGAAAAATATGAAGTCTGAATAAGGCCAAAAATAGTTATTTCAACAAAAAAAAAAAACAAATTAATAAAGTTGCTATTTTTACAAAAAAAAATAAACATATTTATAAAAAAAAACAAAGAAATATTAACATTTGTAGCTTAATCTGTTTCCAACTGAAAAAAAGATTACACAATCCAAAATAAAAAATGAGGCGCAATATGAGTTATTTCGGCCACGGTGTACCGGTTAATGCGGATTTATATCTTAATATTACTATTATTTTGAAGATTTGGCAGAGATCATGGTCGAAATCGTGGACCTAAGGTGTCTAAAAACAGTATAAATTGTTCGGCCTGGTCTAACTAAACGACGTTTTTACTTATTTTATTTAATTTGCTTGCTTAATAAAATTAATTTGCTCTTAGTTTTAATGTATGTTTTTCTCTTATTTTAATGATCAGAGTTTTTCCTGCGTTTTTTTACTCTTTTATTTACTTTAAATGTTTTGTTTATAAAATGCAGAAATTGCGAATTTTTTAAACACCCTTTTTGTAACACTTTTAAAAAAAATCGGTAATGGTACTCTGACCACCGGTACCATGAGTTCGAAGCGTTCTCACTAGTTGCTTTCGAGAAGTGGATGTTTCTGTAGTGAAGGTATAGTATAGTAGGTATAGTTCATATATAAAGTGTGGGCCGCCGTGGTGTTTTGGTTACTGTGCACGACCGTGATACATGTGAACCCAGAGGCATTTGCGGAAATGCCTTCTCTATAACATGCATTAGCCGTTCTGGGTTAGAAGGTCCCAGCTATTGAGTACAACAGTTAAATCGTGCAAAACTTACTGATTTGAGAGAAGAATCTACGTGTTTCTCAATGGGATGTTAAGTATGTATCTAAAGTAAACATTATCATTTAAAATATCAAAACTTCATTTCCATATTTATTAAGCATGTTCCCATTTCCCAGAAATTTCCATGCATGTAATGCATTGAACGAACTATTACAAAACTAGCATTACCATAAACTTGAATCAACATGTGATTCCTGAATCCAAATTAGTTCGATGTATCTCAAAGGAACAATTTGGCCATTGTATGTTTCCCAAGCAGCTGGTCGTACAAGCCCAATCTTCACGATGTCTTTATGGCTATGTGGGTTATCTCGCAGTGGGTAACATTTGTTGCTTTATTAAACGGAATCATTTTTGATTATTCATTTTACAAATTTCCAATTAAACTAAAACTTGGCACGTATCAAAGAATTTTCTTCGGCACAAGCGTGAACAAGTATACATAATGCATATTTGTGATACGAGTAAATGTGCCACATTTAAAATAACCAATGAAGAGGCAATTCTGTAACTATTTCGAAAAAGTGAAAACTAGATGGAAAAAATGGTCAAGAGTGTTCCATAAGATATTTGGGCAAAATGGGAAATATGCTTACTGAAGCGCCAGCAATGTCGCCAGGGAAAAGATAGGGTGGAAATGAGTTAATGTTACAAAAAAATTATAATAAAATTACAGTTTTAAACTACAAAGAAAATTAGTAAATAACCACCCAGATTGTTGCCGATTTCTAAAAATATAATACTAGCAAACCGGCCAAAATGATAGCAAGCTTTACAAGCTTGGCCAGCGGTATTTCTAAGTACAGGTGAATGTTCTGGTTGATCCGATTTACATATACCCTCATCTGAATAAGGTTCATTTAAAAGAATAACCTGGCAGAAAGGCTGGATTTGAGATTTTTAATACCACAAAGGGTGGGAAATGGTGAATATTATAAAAACGTTGGTTGGAGTTTTATTTCACATGAAATAAATCTCCACTTTTGAAAATTAAATAAACCATTAACGAGAAGAAATACGCCCCAAACATTCATTTTTAATTTCTTTATTTGCAATCTATTTAAATACAAAATTATGAGCAAGTTTAATAATAAAATTAAAAAGTAACAGAGTAGTAAAAATCCATTGATGTTACCAAAACAAGAAATAAAATTTGCATTCATAACATAATAACAAAGTTATTGGTTTCTAATTCTATTTCAAATATGAAGATCTAATATATAAGTATTAATTCTTTTCGGCCTCCTGACTTCGTTACTGTCGTCTAATAGTGATATAACGGGAATATTTGCTTAATTTATTGAGGTTGTTGGTGCTGTATGTTGCTATTTCATCGTTTACTACTGCTACGTTGAGATCATTATGAGTACAGTAGTTTTTAACAAACCAAGGCGCATTTGACAACAACATTGGTGTTTTAGACTGATACTTTTGAAAAATTTCTATGCTTGAACTGCTTGCAGTTCCCCATAATTCAATACCATACCGGCTTCAGAACTGTTTTAAAAAGTCTGACTTTGTTTTCCAAACTCAGTTGAGACCTTGGACCAATCAAACGATATATTTCTTTAGTTTTTATATATCTTTCTTTCCTTTTTGATTTGATGTACTCTTTCAATGTTAGGCGGCTATCCATTCGAAGACCTCGATACTTAAGGCAGTTTGATTTGGGAATTGTAACTCAATTGAAAGTAAGTGATGGACACTCTTCGTAAAGCGTAAAGGTAAACTTTGTAGATTTTTCAGGATTCAATTTTATGTTCCACTGGTTATACCTTAGTTGTAGCTGGTCAAGTATCCTTTGAACTGCTCTCGAGGCTTCCGTAGAATTGGGACTAGATATGGTAACATCAGTATTAACCGGCATATTAGCGGTATATATTGTATATAAAGTAGTACAGGACCCTTCATACTTCCTTGGGGTACGCCAGATTTAATAGTTTCAATTTCCGAATCATAGCTGTTTACAGATACTTAAAAACTCCGTTCATTAAGTTTTTTTTTATATTTGAATCTGCTCCAAAGTAGCCTAACAGTAAGTATACGAATCTTAAGTATAATTCAATAATGAATCCTAGTATGGATTTCTTGTAATGTGGATCTCTGCTAATTGGCAGGAATTTAAATTAATTTGGTCAAAATAGTATATAACTGGTATGGATCACATTTCTGAGAATTTTAAACCTGGTTTGGCTTAAACCTCGTGATAAAGGGCCAGAGGACCCTTACAGTCATTTACTGAGTGTTCGCGATATTATGTAGAGTGAAGAACTCTAGTTATGTATGTATAACGGATAACTCTAGAATAGCAGAGTGGACGACGTAATTTAGGTTTCGTAGGTTTTTCTGGTTGACTGTTTTAAGGATCACGTATGAGAGCATTTAAGCCACGTGACGTAGAATAAAGGATTCTATACAGTCTTTTTTGAGTGTTCGTCCGCGATTGATATTGACTGTTTTAAAGATCACTTATAAGAACATTTAAGCCACGTGACGTAGAAAAAAGAATTCTACACAGTCTTTCGGGCGCGTGTGTTCGCGATTACTGTTACGGATGAAGCACAAGTGTAGATTAGAAAACACGGCGTTCGTTTCTCCGAAGTCTTACGAGCTTGGACTGCACAATAATTGTCTAGCAAGTATGTTATCATGACGCTCGAGCTTCTCTTTGTGCTTTGTATTGATTTTTTGAATCGCCTCTTTAACGAGAGGTATTTTTAAGTTTCGGTGGATGTTTTCATTCCTCATATACCAAGGGGCACCGGTAATGAGACGCAATGTCTTCGATTGGACTCCTTGGATTTTGTCGAGATTGCTCGAGCTTGTTTTGCCCCATAGCTGGGCACCGTATAACCAGATAGGTTTGATTGCACTGTAGTATAGCAGGACCTTATATTCAAGGCTTAGTTTTGAGTTCGCGTTTAGGAGCCAGTGAAGTTGATGGACCTTAAGTTTCAGTTGAGTTTTCTTGGTTTCGATATGACTTCTCCAGGGGAGTCAGCGATCCAGGTGGATTCCAAGGTATGTAACATGATCAGATTGAGAAAAAGGGATATTGTTTAGTTTCAATGTCGGACAAGTGCTAAAATTCAGTGTGAAAGTTACCTGTGTGCATTTAGCCTCATTGACTTTTATTATCCAATCAGAGAGCCAAGATTCTACTCGTCTGAGATGTACATCTAGATTCATAGATGCAATATCCTGCTTTTTATGTGCGGCCATTATAGCGGTATCGTCGGCAAAAGTGGATGTTAGCACGTTTGGGCTGGTAGGGATATCTGCGGAAAACAGAAGGTAAAGGATAGACCCCAGGACACACTGGGGCACACCTGCTAGTATTTCGCGGTCATCGGTGGCGTGTTGCCCACATTTGACTCTGGATATGCGGTTTTCTAAGTAAGACTCAATAATTCGATGCGTATTTGCCGGTAAGTATTTGCAAATTTTGTAGGTCAAGCCAAAGTGCCAGACTTTGTCAAATGCTTGAGCAACATCCAGAAATACGACGCAGCAATATTCACGCCGTTCAAATGATTTTTCAATTGCTTGGGTCAGACGGTTTACTTGTTCGATGGTGCTGCTTCCCGGAATCCAAACTGATGGTCTGGTATTATGTTATTTGACACGAGGAACGGTTTTATTTTCGATAAAAGAACTTTTTCATTAAGATTAAACTTTAAAATAAAGTAGATGGTTTGAAATAAGTGCATCGTATCCATTTATGCGTAGGAATGATTTGCTGGTCAAATTGGAAATGCCATAAGCATTCCATTCCGCAATGATCTGATGTAATTGCATATTTTTGATATTAAAATTGACACCATGCTGACAAGGGTGTTTGCTAGGTCTATTTGCCTTTGGATCATTAATTCTATTTTTTATTCAGTACCTTTTACTTCAGTACCTTTTACTGCTTGAGAATATGAAATCGTATTTTGAAAAGTAAATCGTGTTTTGCATAAACATAACGGTTGTTATTGTTAAAATTAAATATATCCATATTCATTCTAGCAGTTCTGGTTGGTATTTATTAAAAAGGTTTTTGTAAAATTAAAATTATGCAATATCATCAATCTTTTTTGGGTACTATTGCGCTTCCGATATCGCGGATGTTTAAAATCGACGAAGAACATTAAAAGTGGTATTTTAGAAACACAGCTTATAATATTCTTAACGCGAGATTAATTAAAACCGCTTTTATATCGGAAGTACTAGTAGTGTGGAGTCCCTTAATGACAACCCTGAATGCTCGCTCAGGTTTCAGTTAAAAGGTACGAAAATTGTTATTAGTTGATTCTAAATACTTTATACCTTTACGATAATTACCAATTACAGTTTTTATGACTAGTGTGAATAGACCATCTCTTAAAGATTTATAATTAAATTCAATGCACGTAATTAAGTAAGTTAAATCGGATACCATTTTAGTGATATCGCCAACGTGAGGTATACTTATAAATATCAATGTTTGCATCATTATTATTATGTAGTTTCATTATCATGATAAGGCCGCCTTTGCAGAAAAATGTTTGACGATCCACTGTTTTTTTATGCTGGTCATCATTGCTGCTGACTTCACTCAAATTGACTTATTTAGTCAAATTATCGGTCATTGTTATGTGTGGGTTTTGTTTCGTTGTTAATTGTTTTGTTGTTAAACTCAGTTGCAACGCACACTCTGCGATTTACGGAGCTAAGCCTTTTATATTTTTTCAGTCGTTTAAGAGACGTGAGAAATAAAAGAGGAAAACAAAGAAATATTGCACAGTGTGGCAGAGAAAAAATACCTGGGAAATGATATTATTTTTCTTGTAGATCTTGCTAAGTACAACAAGAAACCGGTCTTGAAATTACCCAAACACCTCCAAGACCTGGAGTTACGGCTAAAAAACCGGTTTTCGGATCTTACGCACTTTTATGCCAGTAATTTGGTTGAATATCAACCGATAAGTTTTTCGGCTGATTTGGAAAGAAGAAACTGCGGCCTTTCGAATGGTGTACACATTTTTAAAATCACACTGAAAAAATCTGTGTACTTTTCCTGTAAACTTATTTTTTTTTTAAATTTTTTGTATTTTTTTAACTTTGGATGTGTTTTTACAAACATGAATGAAATAACTCCCTAATTTTTGGGGATTTATCTTCTTCGAATTCCATTGGGTATTCAAACTTTTATTTACAAGATGCCTAAAACAATTTAATTCCATTTTTGTGTACAATAAGTGTATTTTTGTTTTTCGAAAGGGTGTCAAAAATACAATTGCAGTAATTGTATTTTTTGAAATTGTACGTCATACTCATTGCATATTTTAAAATGCTTGCAGGGAAGAAGGACAATCATTGGAACTTTGCCCGTACAAATTACACACAAGTTTTCATTGTCTAAAATCGGGAACTCAAAAATTTCATCTGCTGATTAGATACAGTTAATAGCTAAACAGAAATTAAACCTAAAAATACAGATAATAAATTTGTACTAAAAATTACAAACTTCACAATATTATAACTCATACGAGTATGTGTACGAGTACTTATGTTTATGGGTATAATGACATTAAATTCCCGCGAATTTTTAATTTTCTGACAATTTACGCTAAATTAAAAAAAAACTTCTTACAAAAGTACAGAGAAAAAAATAATAGTTTTATGTCATTATACCCACATGTACATTTTACTTACCTGGATGCTGGTAGCCTGTACAGCCTTTGCGCTTGGGAATATATTGCAAATACTTTTTCTCTTAGTTTGTTCAAACTCTGTTATAAATATAGCTGGGTCCAAATCAAGAACGTTGGCTTTAATATATTGCAGTATAAAGCTGTTCATTTTTTCTGTTCTTTTCATCCATAAAAAACATAAGAAAAATCTAAAAAATAAATAATATTAAAAAAGTAATACAATTTTGATCTACTACGCATAACAATTAGCTATTGTTTCTATAACTGTTTATAATTTCAAAATTCATTGTTACGATTAATAAATATTAAACATACTATAATACACCGCAAAGGGCTCTATGAAATAAAGCTCCAAGAAACAAGCCCCCAAACAACTGAAAATGAAATAAAGCCCCAAAAATGGGGCCATATTTCGTTATGAAACTAATCCCCAATTCCTACAATGAAATAAAACCCTAAAAAGATGAAAAGAGTCCCCAAACTAAAAATGAAACAATATCCCATTTAATTTTGTTTTATAATGAACTAAGGCCCCATTTTTTGAAAAGAAATATAGTTTTATAGTTTATTTATTGAAAAATTAATCAAACATTAAACAAACACCTGCATTGTATCTTCAACAATTTGTCGGTAATATGGCCATTTATAATCCCTTTGAAATCGCATCTGTTTGCAATTTTAAATTTCATTTCCGATTTGACTTCAGCATAAGCAAGCCTAATTGAACCTGACGGCAACAACGGAAGTGCCATTATTTTATGATAAGCCACAGATGCTGCCTTCAAAGCTTTGACATAGTCAAGCAAAATTTTCGGCTACACATATTTCGCCTTATAGCCTGGCAATAATGAAACCTACAAAAACAATTTGTTTTAACAATCAATTTACACTTTCATTAAACTGAATATAATTGGAATTTTAATTTTAAGAAAGTGTAAATTGCTGGAATTTTGTTAGCGATGCATAACTGTTATTCAGCTTGTGTTTTGCAGAATCTCTCTTTTTAAGAAAACGAAATAACACCCCAAAAATAATATTTATGACTTTATTTCATTTTAGAATTTAGGACTTTATTTTATTATGAAATAATGCTCTAATTACCAAAATGAAATAACTGATTACCGAGTATTTTTTTAATAAACGACCAATGCGAGTATGCTTTTTAAACATAGCCGGACATAATTTGCACTTATAACGAATTTGTAAATTAAATAAGTCCCCAATTCCTTTTTGAGGATTTATTTCATTACAAACCAAAATGAAATAAGTCCCCAAAAAGCTTTATAGTTTTGTACATTTTTGAGTGCTTATTTCTTTTCTGTTTGGGGGCTTATTTCGTGGGGACTTATTTCATGGTGCCCTTTCAATAACAGTCAAAACTCTTCAAAAACTAAAAAATTGCAGCTAGAGTTGTAAGATCCAAGAAATTTCACCTTTGCTCAATATGTTTTACCATATACGTATTTATCGCTATGAGTTTTGTAAGGAATTTGAAATAACTTAATTACCCATGCCAGTAAAAAAAAGTCGTGAACACATTTTCTCGAAATAGATTATGACCCCATCTCAAGGGACAGACGGAAATGTCCTACTGAATCGTAGTAAAGCAAACTATTGTCTCTTTCAAACAAAAAAATCGAAGCCATCTAAACTCAAAGACTCAATTTTCAAATTTCTCAATCGTAGCTGAGTAAAGGTAACATGATCCATAATGTCGAACACATCAGTAAGGAGCGAGAGAAAGTATTACTGACTTTAAAAGTTCTGAACAAACGCCTCTGCCTCTCCTACACTTACTGAAGTCCCGCAACATCCCAAGGAAACTTCTCTCAAATCAGTGAGCTATGCACCACATAATTTTAACACTCACTGACAACGCCGGCTCCGAATAACTAATGCAGCCAAATCCCTTATTCGTAAAGCCGCCGGTATTTACGAGGCGGGAAACAGCCGGAAAAAAAATGTTCTTACCCGGAGTGGAAACTGGGTTGGCCCGACTTGTCAGCTACCCAACAAACCAAAACGCTTTAGAAATAGTTTGTAACAAACTTACTATCATAAGCCTTAAGCTTAGAAAAGCGTTGTGACAACTATTGTAAAAGGCTTGTTATGTATTGCATAATCAACAAAAACGATCCCTTGTGTAATTGTAGAACAACTTTTTCTAATCATGCTTATAATAAGCTTATTTTTTAAGTGTTTTCCAAGCTTATAAATACAATTAAGCAATAAT
This sequence comes from Hydrotaea diabolus, assembly GCA_963513945.1. Taxonomy (NCBI): domain Eukaryota; kingdom Metazoa; phylum Arthropoda; class Insecta; order Diptera; family Muscidae; genus Hydrotaea; species Hydrotaea diabolus. The sequence goes on from OY740716.1 coordinate 92,191,507, forward strand.
AGCCTTGTTCATAACGGATGGCTAAAATAAGCATTCGCTAGCTGATATAAATTAGGTTGTTCTAATTTTCAACTATTTTTTAAATATTTAGGTTTTATTTATTATTTTATTAATGCTCACAGGTTAAGAAATAATTATTTTTGTTTTTTTGCTCTCTTTCCTAGTTTTTGGCAAATTGAAAAAATGATTTTGTACTGTGGACAAAATTATCCTCGTTCAATCCAATAGAAATATCAGCATCTATACAATTTAAGAAGAAATTACACTTTAAATGCATACAGTATTTGAAATAACTTATGTGCATACCTCTAATAGCTTTTGCTGCATTTTATTCTTGCGTTATATATTTTTATTTACTTTCATGGATTTCACATTTTTCTTATTTTTTACATCACTCACTTCCAACTTCACCCATCAACATAAACAAGAAAACTGAGAACTTAAACAAATCAAGCAAAATGCATGCGTTCGAATAACGTCACATTATATGCAAAAACACTTACAAAACTATTGTGAACATAAGTCTTTTGCATTCATATTTGCTTTACTGTTATCACGACGAAATCTATAGGAAATGTTATTGCAAATACTGTTGCAATGGGAAGCGTTTGTAAAACACTGTTTAAAAAGACTTTATATTTTGCACATTGGTAAACCTATTATAAGTATGTTTAAGAAAAGTTGCAGAAATTTGTTAATAGTAAGCTTATTCTTCAATTCAATTGCATTATGCTTAGGGATTGGTTTGCTGGGTACTATCTGCTAAAATATAATTGAAGAATATCAGAAGTCCACATACCTGTGATTAACAAAATCTATCTATACTTTGTAGCTCTCAATTCTCCGGTGGGATATTCAAAATCTCTTTTTGTCTTGAATCGAATCAAAATTACCATAAATGTTGGGCAAATTTAAAATAACAACTTTAAAATGACAACGAATATTCAGTGCATTTCAAAAATACATGCACTGAATATTCGCGCTTTAAGCACTTTAAAAAGGAACAGTCCGAGAAAAACGGACGGATGTCGCGTCGTGTCGTCTGTAACATTTAGTATTTCTGTGCGACAATCGTATGTGCTTTCACAACAACACGTTTTTGTGTCGTTTCCGCATGCAATCACAATGTATGCCACACAGAAAACATTGCAAGGCAAAAGATTGGATAGCCAAAATATGGCTCTGGAGGTTGACAAGAATACGTTAAAGTTATGCTCGTTCAAAAGTAGTTAAAAAAGCGTTGCAACTTTTTGCCTAAGGCCGTTGGATCACAGTGCATACGAGTAAAATGATAAAAAAAAAGCCTCAGTCGGAAAGGGCCGACTATATTAAACACTACACCACTCTGGTAGATAGAAAACTCATCGCTTATGCTCGGAATTGAACAAATTAAACATGTGACTTAGAGCAGCATGTCCTCAAATCTTGTGGGACCTCTATCACAGGGACCACATATTTGTAAACATGTACTGCTCTCATTTCACCAGAGCTGGTATCAACATAACAACAAATTTTGCAAGATCATACTTAAAATGTGGTTTGTTAAGCGGCAACCGCTCAAATTGGGGCTATATGAAAATATTGGCTGAATTGGTCTAATTGACCGGGTCGGTTGCTGATCTCTTAACTTACTATACTACATAATTTTGAAAAACTCTAATGTAAAATGTTGCTCTTAGAGCGATAGGAGTTTAATCGAGAGGGCCCTTACTTAACATGGTGGCTTTCCTTATCCGATTGGATCTTGAAACAAACATAATATTTACCAAAATTTTAATATTTAAGAAGGAGCAAAAGAACCTTGGTAACATTGCCCTATTATATTCTAAATTTAATGATTATTACATCACCCGATACAATCATATAAATTTTGTTTGGTTTCTTTGTTAAAGGTACGAGTATTCAGGAAAAATCAGAAAAGCATAATAAGATTCCCACCATATCTTCACTTTCTTATTCGTACTGTCATTAGAGAAGAAGTCCACAAATTCAACATACGAGTACAAAATATCGAATTCGCTGGGCATGTTGTTACAATGAAGCAGAATGCTACAGCTCTATCTGATGGAAAAACCAAGTGTAAGAAAACATTGCAGGCGTAGAATCGATGTTTTAAAAGTCTTTACAAATGCACATGGCTTTAAATTCTCAAATACTTGTGGCAATTCGGGATGGAACAAAAGTCTCACATTAGGCGGTCGCAAAACGTTTGTCTTCTTGGGCAATCCGTAAAGATTTACTCGTATAGGTCTAGAATAGTGTTGAAGTGTTAAGAATGGAACTTATCACTCTTTACAGGGGTTTTCCCCTCTATTTATAACTGGGTGCATCAACTAACCACAAAGACAGAAAAAATATCAACTTGGGCGCATTGGATTTTAAATAGTGCAGTATGGTAACACCTCTGGGACTTAGTCACTTGTAACAAGGTAATCTTAATTTAAGCCAGATCGGTTTTGAAATGTGGCTCATGGAGCTGCTGAATATCATATCAAGAAAGACTTTTGGCTGGGGTATATATCTAAGGGTGGACCGATACGGACACGCTTCAATAAAGTTGGTTATAAGACGCTCGTAAGATAGCATGACAGAGATGAGATTGAATTTGTACCTTTTCGAGCACAAATTGGTAACAAGAATCGGTATTGATTTTTTAAGCGCGGATGTCGAATTTAATTACAGTTAATTACTGGTTTCTGGTACACTTCAGTGGTAAATTTTAGCAAAAGCGGTTTGAATGTTTCTACAGGGTTCCTTCTCGGCCTACACGATGTCTCTTATTCTGTTTAAAAGTTACAAATATCAGCACTCAGTTATAGTTCTCAGCAGCACAGTGGGGTAAAGGGTAGACAAAGCGGCCAAATATTGAAAACTTTTCGACGTCAACGGGTAGCAACAACTGATTAACTGCTTGCAAAGAATATAGTACAAAGAATCGAAATATTTGAAAACCAAGGGGATAAAGAAAAAGAAATAAAATACAATTTAAGACATCGTCAAGAATGTTTAAACTTTCAGAAAACTTTCGATTTCTCAGAAATAGTCATAAAACCCATTAATAACCAGAAGACATAAACTTACCATTATAAAAATAACCATCGATATGTAACAGGCGATTATTGTTGTATGATTGCGGCAATATTAATATTGTTGAAAGGTAACAAAAGTATTGTTGTAAAATTTAAAAAGGAAAATATGGTTATAGCAACAATTTAAATATCGTTGTAGGGACAAAAGTATTGTTTTCATCGGTTTTATGTTAACAACAACATGATTACGGCAATCATACCATCAAAACCTTAATTTTTTTTAATGTGGCAATGTTATTTTTACGATTCTTACGCAATAATAGTAATAAAAATTAATTTTTTTCAAAAAAAAAAAACTACGGATTAGTATAACTAATCACAGTATAACAAATCACTCCTATTGTTACATAAATTACTTATTAAAATTCTTAATTGTTGAATAACAACGTATTCCAGTCTTTACAAACAATATTGGGGATCATAGTATGGTTGTGCGTTAGTCATACTATGGTTGTGAGGATCATACTATGGTTGTACGTTAAACATACTATGGTTATGAGGATCATAATATGGTTGTGGGGATCATAGTATGGTTGAATGTGAATAATAATATGGTTGTGGGGATCATAGTATGGTTGTGGGTGACTGATTATATTGTTGTGAGGACCATAATATTGTTATGGGGATCATAGTATGGTTATTTGTGAACCATACTATTGTTGTGATGATCATGCCACAACCATATAACCAACAATAGTATGGTGCTCTTCGAATATTGTTACCCCAACCATACTTTTTTTCTGCGTGTAACATGTAACCGAGTGCAAGTTTCCTTATGAAAAAAGAACTTAACTAGCCCCACTCTGCAACCTCCCATAGAAAGCAATTTTTCGACCACTTTTGGTTTTCGCATTATAAATTTAATATTATTAATACGATCTGACTTAAAATTGAAACTTAATAATTGAACCTTAAAGAAAATATGGTGACAAAAATTAAGATTCCTAACCCCTGCCCTTCTGGTACGTCCACACCAACGATACTATTTCAATAAAGGCTAGAACCCACTTGACTTGACACCTAGTGCATGAAATTCGCAAAAAATGTAAACACCGAAGTATTTTTATAACGGCAGTGTAAGCGCGCTTAAAGAAAGTGGTTGTCATGCCCCATTCCGGTACCACCTGTGCAAATCCACCAGTTTATTTATTTATTTATGTTTGCGATTTGTATTGGTGTTGCGCTTATTATAAAAGTCGTGGCACTCTCGTCGTTCATAGTCTGAATTTGTTGCACTTGGTTCGGGTTTGACGTCTGGCCGGCCACCACTGACCATAAATCCAGGAATACTTCTCACCAGTAGGCTCCAGGAATCACAGTTTGTGTAATCCAGTTTTGTTATGTTACATCATCACCTCATTCTTATATGTTTTTCTATTTTTATATTTATCCTCTCGTTTTTTTTATTGTGTGGCTGGTCCCGTAAACTGTCAGAGCGTGACAACTAGTGATGTGCGGTTCCTCGTATTTTAAGACCCGGGTCCGGTTCCAACAAGACCCGGGTATTTGGACCGGTTCTCAATAAAGGGTTAACCCAAAAGCTTTAACAAATATTTTTTTTAACTTTTTTATTAGCATAAAAATAAAGAAAATAAATAAAAAAAATGTAATTCAGCGTTTATAAAATATGTATACAAATAAAATGAAAGATCCATTACTGATAAAGCTTAAATATTAAATAACATTAAAATAAATCTTTTGATATTTTTTTGTTTTGTGTTATTTTAAAACAACTTCATGTTTCCATTTAGAAACATTATTTTTTCAATGTTATCGCTATTTAGCCGATTTCGCTTTTTGGACACGAGTTCACCAGCTGTTGAAAATACTCTTTCGCTGGGAACAGAAGTAGCACACATTGCTAAGTATTTTTTTGCTAGCTTTGCTAGGCGAGGATATAATATTGCTCTCTTGCCCCACCACACCAAAGGGTCAGAGTGCCTATTTATAGGGTCTTCGTCGAAGTACTGACGAATTTCGTTGCTTGAAGAGGCTCCTTTCTTGAGACTTGCTATGTGATTAGCATATTTGGCGTCAACTTGATTCCAAATTGAACCATCAGGTTCGATGATATTTACGTCTTCATGCGGTATATCTTCATTTACAAATTCCATAATTTCTGATCTGATCTTCTATATACCTTTTGCATTTAGAGATTTGTTGTTCATCTTGAACTCCATAACGTGCAAAGCGAGGATCTAAAATTGCCGCCAATGACAAATGAATATTTTCATCAATATTCGGAAATCGTTTTTTAATACCTTCCAGTAAACGTGTTGCCATTTTTATACTGTCGGGATTTAAGTCATTATTTCTCGAATGTAAACTCAAAGTTCTTGCAATTTCCCGTATAATAATAATTACTTTTGAACACGATACATTTTGTTCTGCAGACAATTCTGTGGTTATTGAATAAAACGGCTTTAATATACTACACAATTCAGCTAATATTTTAAAATCGTTTATATTCAGGTCCGGTAGGTCTCTATTTTTTGTCTTAAAACTGCAAGTGTTGCTACGACAGCATCTTGCACTTTGCAAACCCTTTCGAACATTAAGTATGTTGAATTCCATCTGGTTTCAACGTCATTAATGAGTTTATATACGGCGTTAGATGACGAGGATGATGGAATTGTTTTTTGCATTTCTTCGAACTGGTCTGCAGCGGAAGTACTTTTATGAAAATATTTGACTATAGTTTTTACTTTTAATCGCACGGAATCAATGACATTGATCGCATCTCGTACTGCCAAATTCAGGGTATGGGCTAAACAAGGCAAATGGTGCCATTTGAGAAAATGTACTGCAGCTTTCATATTAGCAGCATTGTCTGTTACTATTGCGTGAATTTTGTGTTCTACATTCCATTTTGTGCAAATGTTCAAAATTCCATCAGCAATTTCTTTTGCTGTGTGTGGACCAGTAAAACGACAGCAACCAAGCAAGTAAGTCTCTAATTTCCACTCTTTGGACACAAAGTGAGCTGTAAGCGCTATGTACGATTCAGTTTGGCACACCGATGTCCACATATCAGAAGTGAGTGTTAAAGAATCCACTTCTGACAAAACCATACTTAATTTAGATACCACTTCATCATACTTGGTTGGTAGTAATGTGCGAGTTATACTAGTTCTCGCACATATGTTTGATTAAGTTCGTTACACAATGCTATGAATCCTGTAAAATAATAGTTATAAAAAGTTTAATGTCATTTGTTATAAATTTTATTTTGTATTACCTTCATCTTCAACTATTGAGATAGGTTGTAAATCGTTTATGGGAATGATCATAAACCTTTTCATCAATCTTTTTCTTTTTCATTGCATCTAACGGTCGAATGATGAATGATGAAATATTACACTGCCGCTTTTTTGGTGGTGGAAGAACATCGGAACTGGCGCTGTTGGAATTTTCCACATCTTCGATTTTTGAAGATGAATATTGCATATCTTAAGTCGGATGAGCATTTTTAAGATGTTTGTTCATACTTGATGTTTAACCACCTTTATATCCAATAGTCTTTTTACATACAGAACATTCAGCTTTGTCTTCGCCATTTAATTTTGTAAAATACTGCCAGACACCACTTCTATAAGACATTTTGATGATCTACTAATGAATATAAAACTAATTGCCTTAAACTATAACAAAGTTAAATTTATACATGCATAATATATAATATCGATGTCTTAATATAAAAAGGGCCTAACTCGATTTTTGATTAATTTACGGGAGAAATAAAAAACTTAAAAGAAATCCGTAATCCGTATTAAAATAAGAAAATTATTAAATGAGAAATAAAATGTATTGCTTTTTTATTAAAAATTGTATTCAAATTTTTCTTGTTTCTAAAATTTTACGAATTTTATTAAGTTTTTTCTTTCTCCTGTAATGTAACAAAAAATCGAGTTAGGCCCTTTTTATATTAAGCCATCGATATGTATTATATATTATTAAATACTCTTAATACATACACTTATGCTTCAAATATTTTAGAAATTAGTTCCTCAGTATAGCAATGAGATAATTTTATTACTGAATGTTATGTTATTGTTTATTTTCACTAGTATTCTCCACTGAAAGATATGCACTTTGCTTACATTCAAAAACAAAACACTACTAAGCCAAAGAACTAGCTGCGTTCTGCAAACTGCGAACTAACGGTATTTTAACGTATATTTGCATGTAAACAATGACTAACACACCACAGAATTTGAAGTCACAACAACAGCAGCAGCCAAAATTAAAAAAAAATGTTTTTCCTCGTTGTTCGCTTTACCAAGCCACAGCCATCAACAAATGAAAATACGCACATTCAAACTCTCACACACACACACACTTCTTTTGACCCGTTTTCGGTTCTCTCGGTCTTTTTTCCGCTTTCGGTATTTGGACTCGTTTTCGGGTATTTGGACCCGTTTTCGGTATTTGGACTCGTTCTCGGGTATTTGGACTCGTTCGGGTATTTGGACCCGTTCGGGTATTTGGACCCGTTTTTCGGTTCTTGTAAGAACCGGTCCGGTCGGTTCTTGTAAAGACCCGGGTATCCGGATCCGGGCCTTCGGTCCTGTGCATCACTAGTGACAACTCTTAATAAGTTTTTTTTCTCTACAATTCAAAGGAAAACACAATACGTCTGTACCAGTGATGCCGTTGTGCGACTAAAGTTGCAACCTTTTTAAAGGGCTGCGACTTTATGTCCAAACACATTACAATCTACGACTTTCCTTAATTTTGTGCGAATTTTTCCGTTTTTGTAGCAATACTGAAATTTATGTACTCCTATCATTAATGTATTGCACGTATACTCATATTTCAATTATACGTTTTAATTAACGGTGTTCGGTTAATGAAAAATAAATAATATTTTCAAGTCCGTAGAGTAAAAAGAGTTCTTTCGAATCTGGATAAACCATGCCTCAGATATTTTTTCGTACATGCGGACTTAAAAGGGTTCTTAAGAATCTCGATGTAAATAAATCCCCGGATGGTATTTAAGCACTTGTCCTATGCTAGTGCTCCTCGACGCTAGCCCGCCCATTACACCACCTTTTCAACATTGCTTACCGTGCGGGAGTCTTTCCACCTTGTCCTAAAAATGGGTGAAGCCAATAATCCTGTAAATTATCGGCCAATTGCGATTTGCTTAGCGCTCTCCTAGGTAGTGGAGAGCATTACCGTTTTGGTCGGTCTCTCCACCAGTTTGGTAAGAGTAAGGTGGTGCCTCTGGATATTTCCAACGCCTTTGATAGAGACTGGCACGGTGCACTCCTGTCAAAGCTTTTAGCTTTTGGCGTTGGTAAAACCTTTGCTCAATTTATTTCGAGCTTTAATAGAGATCGCAATTTACGATTAATTGTGGATGGGGTCTCATCCAGCGAACATAGGTTGACCGCAGGTGTACCACAGGATTCTGTCATGGATGAGACACTCGGCCGGAATTTAAGGGCAACGAGCTTGTACGAAATAGGCTGGTACTAAGTTCGTTCTCGAGAAAATTTTTAGGAAGAATTATTTTTCCTTTGCTTATACTGACATTAGCAGAATAGTGTTGTCGATTACACGACTATGCTTTTGCGTGTTTTGACGCCACGTTATATATTATATTACGTAAGTAAGATACTATTGGCATCATTGAAAACAACTTTATAGTCATTTTTTTGTTTTCCTCATTCATTTTTGTGTTTGCAAGTTATTTTATTGAACTTATTTTTAAATCACAGTTTGTCAACCATCTTAAAATTTGTCCATGGGGAATTATGGTTACACATTGATCCAATAAAGAACAGGCAGTCAAGTTAATAATTTCATAAAATTTACGTACATTTTAATAAAATTGATGTACAACGTTCATAAAACTAATCAATATTTTTATTGGTCTACAAATTTTATTAAATTTATATAAAATTTTGATCAAATCGATAAACATTGTTTCTTAAATACGTAGATATAGAATTTTTCTTAAATTAATGCACAGTGTTCCTCATATTGATGCATAGTTTTGAAGCTATATTGATGCTATATATGTTCTATATCAGAAGTATTGTAGATTGGAAAATGAACTTTCTGACATTCTAACGATGTTCGATCGGCGCCAAGTAGCCATTTCTGGTCTTTCTCCGATACTGCGACGATGTTTTCTTCATTTCGCTCCAATCCCAGTGTGATTAATGTTTCCGCATTCACCATAGCCGGCACTGTAAACCAAATTCCAAAAAGTTAGTTTCAGATATTGGCGGTAACAATTATGAACGTAGCGGCGCCGAACAGCATGAAAAAACTAGATATTTCGCAACGGAACGAAAACAACTTCAACTAGGTTGAGATTTTGATATGTGAGATAGGTGAGATTTTCATATGTAATTTCATTGCGTTCCGAATTGTTCTGTTGGTAAAACTTATTAAATCAAACATCGTACGGCTTTTTATTGAAAATATTTTTTTTAATTCGAAATTTTAGGCAAATTAATTACATTAATACAGTTCCAAATGGAATAAAAAGTATAAATTTTCTTTGTTAGGCGAGGAAAGAGTAATTAATTTTGTCAAAAATAATGAAATTTTACTCACTGTTCGACATTACAAACAGCAGCAAGTATTTTTATTACATTTTAGTTTCTTAAAATAAAGCTTGTACAATTTGTACTGTTTAGGAAAATTTGTTAATTTGATCGATCCTGCCCCTACATACCACTGTACAAACACAACTAAAAAATTTCATTTAGATTTTGTTTTATGCCGCAACGCTCGCAACTGAGCCGAAAACAAATCTGTAAGAAGACAGTGGCGAACAACATCATTTTTTGGCCTAAAGAGTGAATTTACACTGAAACCAGTGCATTTTTTTATTGATGTGTCTTTAATGAAAATGTTCTCTACATTAGAGTGAACGCCCATCTTTATTATTTTTCGAAAATATTTCATTCTGTCATGCACAGTGGCGAACAACAGCATTTTTTGGCCTAAAGAGTGAATTTACACTGAAACCAGTGCATTTTTTATTGACGTGTCTTTAATGAAAATGTTCTCTACATTAGAGTGAACGCCCATCTTTATTATTTTTCGAAAATATTTCATTCTGTCATGCATAATTTTATGTGGATTATTCGCATAGGCTATTGTCGAGCTTTAGAAATAATGGGTGATCCAAGTAGAGATACTTTTTTCAATAGCCTTTTTTTGACAGATCACGTGTGAGTCATGTCACGAAAATTCACGTTCTGTGAGGAATGTGTTTCGTGCACTTCGTTCAACTTATGGCCAACATAATCGGCAAACTGAGCGTACTATTCGCAACACCATCACCCATCTTGAGACCCTGCATTCATTATTGGATAATACTCGACCGAATAGACCACGTCCAGCACGCAGTGAAGAAAATATAGCGGCCATAGCTGAGGGTGTACACCAAGACCGTGGAGAGTCGATTCGGCGCCGTTCACAGCAACTCGGATTGATGTATGGAACGACTTGGCGCATTTTACTTCGAGATCTTAAATTGAAAGCTTACAAAATACAGCTTGGGCCCGACGTCCCGAGCGAGATCGCTTCGCACTATGGGCTCTTGAATAGTTCCAAGAAGATCCGAAGTTTTTGAGCCAAATTTTGTTCAGCGATGAGGCCCATTTCTGGCTAAATGGGTATGTAAACAAGCAATATTGCCGCATTTGGGACGAAGAGCAACCAGAAGAGGTTCAAGAGCTGCCACTTCATCCAGACAAAACAACGGTTTGGTGTGGTTTGTGGGCCGGTGAAAACATCGGTCCATATTACTTCAAAACTGATGCCGGTGAGAACGTAACCGTCAATGGCGACCGTTATCGTGCCATGATAACCGACTATTTGATGCCTGAAATTTGTTATGAACACGATCGTGTTTTATAATTATTTTCACAGAAAGTATCAATATCAAAATTGAATGAATAAATCCACACAATTTTCTTAGATAAGGATTTGTCTTAGGACTACGGGAGCCTTTTGAGTGCCAGCATAAGCAGTCAGTTGGGGGGTTCAGGTCCTGGCTTAAGTCTTATGTGTTCGACATTCCAATAATAATTCATATAGACTCCCCTTTTATTTACGAAAATATACAGTGGACTTAGTGGTATTCTATTAAACTAAAATTTTGAAAAAGGAAGTAGTAAGACTTGGCAGCGTTATCTAGATTAGTGGTAGGTATTTTCTCCCTGATGTTGTTGGAAGATAAGGCTTCATAACCACCCATTCCTGTTAATTCCGGTGGCAATACTTTCACTGGAATCCCCTTATACAAATGCTTTATAAAATTCGCCTAAATCATCCTCAACATCGAACCAAGGAAACCCATTATGTTATTTATACAGCCATTGTTCAAGAAATTATTCAGGTTGAATATATTTCAAGAATTTAGAAAAATGAGAAGAAAATGTTTTTGTTATTTACTGTGGTTTCACAAATTTATTTATTATTTCACAGCTAGAATAAAGGTTATAATATTAGATAATAAGGATACTTATGATGTTTCCTGCTTGACAGTCCAAAAAAGAGATCGAATTAAATTTGAATTAAAGCAAGCAAACCGAACTTTAGTTAAAAATTATGCAAATAAATAATGTACATAGTCTAATACATTTATACATACATACATATGTTCGCTTCGGCTGCAAGTTATCGAACATGTTCGATGTCATTGACCACCTAAACGACAAACATCAGCATCGATCAAACATGACTTAGATGTGCAGGTGGTCAAACATACGCATGTTCGAACGATTGTGCGTGCACTTATCTGCTTCCTTCCCATTCTCTGCTCCTACATTTGGTTCGATCAGTTTTACATAGGGTTGAACGTAATGTAAAGAGGGGAGTGGGGGACGCACAAGTGCATCGATGTAAGGCATGAAGCTTTGCAGCAGAGAGGAGGGTAGGGACGCACAAGTGCGTCGATTTAACATAGCGAAGCAAATACATAAGTACACGCACAAATATATGCGTTGTAATCTTACAGTACTCGGACTTACATAAAACGCACTTAAATTTTACAATATAAAAGACTTAAAATTATAATAATTATGTCAGTAATTTAGTTGAGCAAAGATGTGGTTAACGACTTAGGTATTATCGTCAACAGCCATATTAGTTCATAAATTATTTCATTTGTAAAGTATTACATATTTTCTATAGTAAGGTAATAATTAGATCTTGAGTGGTTTACTATACAAAGCATACTAGAGATAATATTACAAAGTAAGAGATAAAATTATTGGTTTTTCATTGTAATGAACTAAGCCTTCCTTTTAAGCCTAAAAGATTGTATATAGAGATAGTTAAAATCATACACGTAAATAACAAATGAATTCAATATAAATTGTATATGGATTAATCAGTAATTTACTTTATTATTTCATCGAGTGTAGGAACTATTCTTGTATGGATCTTTTTGCATGACCATGACCTTGATTTTGTTAGAATTGCGCACAAAAGAGAGAGAGAGAGAGAGAGAGAGAGGGAAACAAACAAAAAGAACTGCAGCCTAGATATTAAAATATAAGCAGTACACCAACATTGTAAATATCACTGATTTCACTCATTGTCAAACTGAGTGTTGTTTTTGCAAGACTCTCTTGTGCTGATCTACTCAGACTAGTTTTTTTTACAATTGTAATTCGCATTGAATGAAACAATATTGTGATGAATGAAAAGATCAATGAATCAAAACAAAGAGAAATTAGGGAGAAAAAATAACTACGTGGAATGAATGGAGAGGAATGATGAATGAAATTAAATCATAATGAATCAAGGCAATTAAAAAGAAGAACAAAAATTAAATGAAGAATACGACCATTAGGGGTATTCACTTAGAACTTTAAATGGTACGATAGTTTCTTTTTAATAATTAATATTTTTAACCACAAACAATAAGTCTTTAACCCATCTCGCAAATATTGAAGAGGCCTTTCCAATGCTCGTTGATGGTGTATGATTATCAACTGCTTGTGGGGGGGGAAGTTTAATGATTTCTTAAAAATTTGCCTTAACTCATGTGTGAATTGAAGGGAGCTACTTATCCGTAATTTGAATTAATCTTTTTAATTATGTACACGAATTGTTAACGAATTTGCCTTCCATTTAGAAAGGTAGTTTGTTTTACATTTGCAGCTTCATTATACTCGTATGTCAGTCATCTGTGGTTTCTCCAACTCGTTATGTAATGTACTTTCGAAGGAATTTCTTTGCTGGTAGGTTTTACTTTACCAGAGTATTTGGTACGTGATCTCATCTCAAGACAAATTAAAGCAGCGGGGCAGTATATGTGAGAATGATTGGTAGATTTGATTTGTCCAGAATGTAGAATTTTTTGTAGAAAATGTAGAAAATAAATCCTCGGGATAATTGATGTTGGATGCGGAAATAGTTACCTCTGGATGGCTGTGTAAGTCATCTTCAGAGGGTTTACGTAACCTTCTTCGGAATGGTATAAATTGTACACGTCTTTTAAAATCCACTAAATTCCCAGCTAGCATTTTCAATCGTGCACGATTCTTTCACGATCGGAGCCGACGATTAAAGTAATCGTGTGCGATGTCGTATTCCAATCGCGCACGTTCAGAGCAACTGAAGTAACTGTGTCAACACGGCGACACTTACTTTCCAATCGTCGACGATGAGCAAAATCCAATCGTCGACGATGAGCAAAATCCAATCGTCGACGATGAGCAAAATCCAATCGTCGACGATTGCCAAGACGATTGTAAATGTATACAAAAATGCTTATTATTATTTGTTTCTTTCATAGAACATGTTTTTTAATAAAAATTTAATTTGATAAATTAAAATATAGTATTACAAATTAAAATTTGATACTTATTTAATAGTTTTTGTTCGGTCTACTTTCCTAAGCCGGTCTGCAGCATGAACAAACTGTTGCTGGATTGTTTTATTAATTGAAGACTCATCACATTTCGGGAACTTTACATGACACATATCTTTGAAAAGGAAAAACAAAATTTTATTTTCTTACAAAAAGCACTTGTGTTCACCTCTGACACTTGTTTTCTTGATAAATACTCAAATGAAAACAACCAAAAAAATTGTTTTCTTTTCCTGCTGAGCAGATATTGGAAAACCCGTTAGAATTTCAGAGAGACATACATAGTTAAATTCTCTTTGCAAAACACGAGATCGGTGGTGTGTGCGGGAAGAAGACAACAATAACAAATCTACATGTACGACTGTGACACAAAGTAAACACAAAAACAAATCGTGAAAAGCAGAGAAAGCAAAAGCAGAGAAAAATATAATTCTGTTCCGACAATCGTGGTGACGATTGGAAATCCGATCGGTGTCGGATGTATTAGGTACCTCCTCTATATGTATTGTGTAGATTTATTTTAGATTCTTCACTAGAAGACAGTACCTCCGACAACCTGCTGATGTAGCTTTGGATAAGATTTTATCTAGGCAAATGCACAGTTCCAAATATAATCCCGCCAACTTCTTTAAACACTATAAATTAAACTTACTTTTATTGAGGAACTAGACAATATAAATAGAATTTTTACCTGATGGGATTGCCGTAACCAGAAAATATATTTTTTTTCTTTTGGAAAAGTTATAAAATTTTTGACGCCACGAGGTTTAAATCTTACACAACTTTTCGATCTTTTATTTGAAATAAATTCGAAGGTAGATAGATGGTGACTGCTTGGCTGTTGGTTGAAAAAGAATGAATGGACGGTGTAAGCTTGTGTCGCCATCATTTGAACAAAAAAAACAGAAGGCCAGCTGTTTTGCATTAAGTGCCAATTTTTGCAGAGGGAATTGTGTTATCAATTTACCTTCCTGATACCTGTGTTAAAATACACTGAGAGTATGTTTGTATAAATATGAACATGTTCATTCGATGAAGAATTATCCACAATTCAACAACAACAAAAAAGAAATGCGCACATAAAATTGAAGCTCGTGATCTCGGCGACATTTGGTTTCAATAAGACGGCGCCACTTCCCACACATCGCATCAATCAATGGATTTTTAAGAGAACATTTCGGTGAGCAGATAATTTCACGTTTTGGGCCGGTCGATTGACCACCAAGGTCATGTTATATCACACCGTTAGACTTTTTCCTGTGGGGATATGTAAAGTCATTGGCCAGTTACCAGTCGAAATGCTCGAACGAGTCATCGAAAATTGGACTCAACGGATGGGCCATCGGAGACGTAGCCGCGGCCAACATTTGATAGACATAATCTTCAAAATAAAAATGCCAAAGAATGTTCTTTCATATGATATGACATTCCCCATTCAATTTGAATTTTCTGTGTTTTTTTCTTGAAAAAAGTAGGGAGCCTCAAAATGGATCACGCGTTATATTATCAAGTTCAAGAGTTTGCATCTAAAAATAAAATATGCTGAAAGTAGAAACATATTTTGCGATCACTCATTATAAAATAATCGTTAAGAAAGTAAAAAGTTGTTGGAAGGTAAAGCTAATAATTACTTCTAGAAATACTGCTGGAGCCGACAGGCTGTTATCGTAATTAAAATGCGTGCCTTGTAGCAGTGCAGCATCGCACTCACAGCATCGTTACCGAAATAGGTCGACATAAGATAATCGAAAGTGGAAGTTATCTAACTTGGGCAGAATCAACATTCCCTCGCCCTCAGCAATAACGGAAATATTTCCATAGAAGGTTAAAGTTTGCCATACACACAAAAACAAAAACATTACCGCAAACAAAAAATAAATTAAATCATAAATAAATAATAGAATGTGCTGGTCTTTTGCGTAGTTCGGTACTTCGAGAGTACAACGACTACTACCCTGTTAGGGAGTTCACAGTAGTTGCGTACGGTGCGGTGCGCATTTTGATTAGGGCACATTCCTAAAGAATGCATGTAATACCGTTTTTACATACATACACGAAGTTTCAATAAAATCGAATCAAATCCAGAACTCCCTCAACGAGAGAAAAAAAATCTTTTTACATTATTACTATTCCAGACAGCATTTTCTTTAAACAGATGTCCCCCTCCCACTCAAAACGTCTACAAACATCCTAAAAGAGATAACAGAACGTAATTTCCATTTAACCAGCAATACAGCCAGGACATAAAATGTCCGATAGGACCACATCTTGATGCGTGCGCCTATAAGTTCAACATGTTAATTACAAGTTGTTCGAAGAACAAACTTTGTCAAGGCTTCCTTCTGAATACCCTTAAAATCGTGTTCAATGCTTTGGGAGCAATCGCCTGTTTAAATGCAATTATCTTGAACCGAAGACAGCATGCGAAAGTCTGCGGTTTCCCTGATAACAGAGTTATTTAATAAATTAATTAAAACCGCAATACCGTCAATTGAATTGCTGGTGTATGTATGTACACATACTCGTACTCATAAGCGAATGTGCTCGTTCGTTGGTATTTTATAACATTAATCATATTTTACGAAAGCACAATTCATTGAAATGAAATAACATCCGAAACAAACGCCATTAATTGCATGTTGCCGCGCACATCCTATTCGAAGGAGTCCATAACCAACCTATCGATGATTCGAGACATAATAACATATTTTTGCATATTAGGGCGAGTTTCTTTTTTTAAGCTTAGTTGGGTTCGCTCAAAACAGGATGACGCAATAACAATTTGAACCATGTTGCTAAGTTCTCACTGGAATAAACTTTGTTAGTATCCAAAATGTTGGGGTCCTTTCTGATCGCCGATTTAATGAAGTTTGCAATATCCTGCAGGTCTTTATTTGTAACTTACATACGTATGCTGGCTTTACAACCTCAACAAATTTGTAAGAACTTTGGTCTTGGGTGTGCTTCCTCCTGTTTCCAATAACAATAATTTTTGCAACCGTATCCATTTCATGTGTTTGCTGGAGGCGTGTCCTTCCCTGCCTAAGCATCCCACGGTACTATTATTTAACGTCTTCGATAGGTGTTCGGTTATTAAACAAGTACGAGGTCGGTAAGGCGTTAACTTCAAAACATTACGAGACATTATTCAAATTTCTTTGTACACAAGAACTGTTTAATGTTATGCATAATAATAAAAAGTTTGTTTTGAAAAAAAGTTATTCAAGAAATAATATAAACGTGTAGTAACCGAGATAGCTAAAACTCGTTTCATTTTAATTTTAAATATTCAAAACAAGCTATTAACATTTTTTTTATTTTTGTACAATGGTGAGAGATGTTCAAGCAAGTGCAATAGTTGTAACAGGTGGGCCACTTTTAAATTAAAATCGGCAGAAAAATAATTCAAATTCTGGTTTTATTGGAAAGGTTGAACTTTGTCATTTAATAATGGAACACAATATCATTCATATGACTACCACAACTGGCTCGGCAGTACCTTATCCGATCAACATAATTTTTCAGTACATTTTCGTTTGTTTCAGGTCGAATCTCTTCAATGGCAACGTCGATTTCATGTTTCAATGCTTCAACTGTCGCTGAATTCTTAGCGTAACACTTATCCTTAATGGTTTCCCACAGAAAATAATCCAAAGGGCTCAAATCTCACCTCCGAGGTGGCCAATTGTCAATACAATTCCGGCTGATTATTCGATTTTCAAAAACAGAGCGTAAAATAACGATGGTTGCGTTGGCTGTGTGAGATGTGGAAACAAAAATTCGTTGTGCATGGCGCGGTAATGCTCACCGTTGACGCTAAGGGCGGCTGCTTGCTCATTTTAGAAGAATAATGGCCCAATGATGCCGCCAGCCCAAAATCCACACCAAACAGTGACTTGTTGTGGATGCATTGGTTTCTCAATAGTCACGTGTGCGGCATTTTTGCTGATTGCCACCGAAATACAAATGAGCTTCATCTAAAATACGATTTTTTGGTAAAATTCTTTTTCTTCTGCCAAACAATTTTTAGTACTTGTTTTACAGCCTATTGAAATTTAAAATTTCAAGTGTCCCTTTCTTTATATTGATGCTCTTAACTACATTCATCTCGGAATACAGCTCACGGTACGTCCGCGGCATGTATACCAGGGATGCAAAAGTTGATACATATGTATGTATACTCGTACATACGTATACATATGTGATACGACCGCGGCTTATCTGGGGCGTTTTTGATACATTTTGCAAAAGTTCCGATTTCTAGCCTTGACGCTATAAAAAAAAATTAAATTCGATATAGCTCAAATGTATCCTAGAGTGAGACGTAAAACTTTTTCTAGTAAAATTGGACCATCTCGGTATTTTTATACAGCCCAAACGAAATATGTTCCTTCTTCCCACTCAATATAGTCCAACATTTGATGGACTCCAGACAGAGGCGCGACTCTTTTCTTTTGCGAGTCAGCATCGTTAAATTAAATTTCTTTCTTGTTTATTTTTTTATATCAATATAATTGACTTTGAAAACAAATATGTTTTTGAATTTGGTAGCGTCGGGACCGAAAATGTAGAAGAGTACAAAATGAAAAATACATATTTTTTATCTCTGATGTATATCTCACCATCTCTGATGTATATCTCACCATTGTATGAAAGATTTTCTCAGAAAATTTTCAACGCTATTTCATCAGAATTTGTTTGTACGTATCAGTGTATTGTAAAATGTAATATTCGTCTTCGAACGAGGATTCTGTTTGCCGAGCCTAAAATATCACACATTTTCCAACACGATCCATTGTTTTCTTCAGCACTAACATCGTATTTTTTATTTTATGATGGATAGCGGTATACAATAAGTACTTGACGATCTTAGCTTTATTTTTCGTGGTCCCTCTCTTTTACCAATTTCACTTATTAACGACTTAAATTTAATTCTTGAAAATCTGCAGTTATATTTTTATCTGTCCTCCACAAAATGTTAGTGTCGTTTGCGTGCATCAAACATATTTAAATGACTTTTTCCATCAAGATGTGGAAGAAGTAACGCCATAAGCTGTCACCCTATCCAAATCTTTTTTTCTGGTAGTTGAAGGGGTCAGTACCAGTTAAACCGGGGATTTATAGGCAAGGTTTCAAATAAGTTATCTCTTATCGTAGTGTCGATGCAGCCTTGTAGTCTATGAAGAGGTGGTATGTATCGATTTGCTCCTCTTGGGTCTCTACCAAGGTAAGTCGCAGAGTGAAGATTTGGTCGATTCAATTAATTAGAATCACTTGGTCAGAAGCCACACTGATACGGTTGGATCAGGTCTTCGATTTGGATTCGATAGGATATAAACATTTTCCGTGCTAGTTGGCGCAAAGGGCTTGTATGTACTGGACATAGTAATTGAATCACCCAAACGCGTCGGTTTTCAAATAGTGCTAACTGTCTAATGCCTGCACCTTATGGAGCCCCGTTTACTTCCTTTTAAAAATTTTATCGTATCGCACCCTAGTGTAAGCGTGTTTATATTCGTTCGTATGTAGATACTCCTGCCTAAACTTATGTGCTCACGTACATGGTATGTATACATACATATATGTCGAAACATGATATTCATTAATTTGTGGGAGTGCACGTTTTGCTGACTGAAAAATTCTCATAAATTCAATAGAAAACTTGAACAACATCCACCCTACCGACCATCAGCGCACTCACACATAAGTCAAGTGATAATGGAATATGTGTGAGTTGATACTAAGCCCGGAAACGGAAAACTACGAGAGTCCACGAGTTGTGTACCGTACAGTACATATTGGCATACATATACACGTCATTTAACATACACACGCGTCGATATGAATACGGGCGGAGTACAGAAGGCCTTCGGGAGGTTTTTCTTTGCAGTCGGCAAGCATGACATTCTTATTCCGTAATCCTTCCTAATTTACACATTATGTCATTGGAGATCAAAGTCATTCACGTCGCTTACTATTTGGGAACCTCGAAGAATTATTTGCTAAAGCAGCATCTCTCAGCTCTCAAAACAATTGTGTATGTTTTAAGACGAGGTAGCAATTTGGTAGGCAAATTCGTTGTCGCATAACTAACTACACTGCTGGTTTATTTAGGAGAAACGCAGCATGTGAACTGTAGGTCCGAAACTACAGATTCAATTGATATCCGTAAACTTATCGATCGGAAAACACCGTACTAAGCATTTTTTATACCCTTTACTGAAGGATAAAGTGTATATTGAATGTGTCATTTCGCTTGCACGAGCTCAAAATATTAATCGCAGACCCTACAAATCTAGCCATGTCAAGTCTTTGTTTCGGTTGAAGCAAGATGATAGTCTTAAAGATTAAGCTAGGACCCTGAAATTTTTCACAATAATGGCTTTAGTCATAGGCCATTCCGGTACCTCTAAGGGGAAATTATTAAGTATAAGTATATATTAACTCAACAACTTATAATTTTTTGTAGACAAACAAAGGTCTGAATTGAATGCAGTTGAGACGCACTTTATACCTCAAAAAGAACACAGTTGCAAAAAGTTTTGGCTCATGTGGTCCATAAAACAGCCAGTATGGCCAAAACAAGCGATCAATAGTATATTTGACCTAGAGGATCAAAAATCATCACTTTATGTTCGGGAACATATGGTGTGGACCTATGGGTATCCAGAAGCAGTCGACATTGTTAAAAATCTAAAAATGCACCTATATTTGTCAATAAGCCAGTCGCCTTTTTTTATAGGCGCTTGCAACTACGAACATGTAGATACTCAACAACAATGAAATATGCTCATGAATCGGAATATGCGTAAGTATGAAGATTTAGTTGAACATAGGACCTTGACCAATAGGGACTTTCGCTCATAGGTCCTGAAAAATGAATTCTGTCAAACATGACCCACAACTAGGGTTCCCAGGAAATCCCGGGACGTGATTTAAGTAACTTACGTTTCCCGCTTTCCTGCGAAATAATACCGGGATCCCCAAGCTTTTCAAAATCCTACAAAGTTGATTTAATTTAAAAATGAAGGGTGGAATAATTTGTCGTTTGTTGAAATTGGACTGTAAACGACCATCAATAATTTTGAGGTTTTTCCGGATTAATAGGGAAGTTTATTACTGATTGGTGGCAATGGGGAAATATACTTAGTAGGGACATTAATACTGTTACAACACTGAACACACCCATTTCAATAGTAGAACTGAACATACCCGTTAATGTCATATGGGTTTTGAAGGCTAACCATAATAGCGTTAGTCTGTAAGTGAGTTGTATTTTCGTGGGCAATTGTGTGAAGAAAACTTGAAAAGTGAGGTTTACAACAGTAGTTCTCATTCGTTTGTGGAGAGCCTGGCCTTATAGAGTTCGGTTTTACTTTCAACAATTGCAGCAAGGCTTTCTGAAGAGGGTTGTCACGGACCCGAAATCATGATAAAAGTAGTGTGCAGCCACGAAAATCAATGTCACTTTGCCATTTTTGTTAAAAACTTGTCTTCTATTTAAATATAGAAGCAAGAGGTCTTGAGCCGGTTTAATCCCTGTTCAATGTGTAAAAGCAACAGACCGAAATAAAACAAACGAGCTAAACAATTGTTTCAACTTTCACCATGGAGTGGTCAGATAATGAGAACCGTATCGCTGTAATAGCGCTTTTCAAGCGTGGAATTAAAAAAAAACGATATTTTCAAAACGCTCCGGCCACTAGGGATTAGCCGCATGTTCGTCTAACGATGCATGAAACTGTTTGAGGAGACTGGAGATGTAAAAGACCGCCACCGGTCGGGCCGCCCACGCTCTGTTCGAACACCGCATGTAATCAAAGGCGTTAAATCAAGAATTCACAGAAATCCGCTCCGAAACCAGAAAATCATGGCCCGTGATCATAAAAAAAGACTTGGGGCTTTTAAACGAAGTACCGGACATTTATTGACTGCAGCTTTCAAAAAAATAGGATTGACAAATGCAAACGTCTTTTGGTGAAGCACGCTGCTAACTTGCACAGGAAAATTTTGTTCACCGATGAAAATTTTTTTACCGTTCAGGAAAAATTTAACAAGCTAAATGATAGAATGTATGCGCGGTCATCTAAGGAAGCATCTGAACTGATCCCAAGGGTGGAAAAGGGTGATTCAAAAGGGTCAAAGGTGCATTTCTGCGAAGCTGTTGTGAAGCCTCTTAACAATTCCCTGTTCCAAAACAAGCCATTGACTTTCCAGCAGGATTCTGCGCCGACCCATAAGGCCAGCGTTCATTTCTTCTGAAAAATGACCCTCAGGCAGTCCAGATTTGAACCCATTGGATTACAAATTGTGGACGGTTTTAGAGGACTAGGTTTGTCACAAAAGATACCCCAGCATTGGATCTCTTAAGACTGCTTTGGTTCGAGCTGTGGCCAATTTTTCAATGGACGAGGTTCGTGCAGCTATTGACGATTGGCCAGTGCGACTTAAGGCGTGTGTAACGGCAAAAGGCGGACATTTCGAATACAATATACATCAATAAATATATTAAAAAATATTTGGTTCAAAAACATTCAGTACTTTTAATTTACAGCATAAAACGTGTGTAACAGTATTTATGTCCCTAAAGTAAAAGTTGTAAATGAATCTATTCTTAACATCGATTTAAGTCCCAAACTACACCAAGTATTCCACACTGTTTTAATCGAATCATATTTTAGGACACAACACTAAATATAATTCTTACATTTAGCATTAAAATTTGCATTTAATTTACATTTTTGAAATTTACTGATTTCTTGTTTAAACGAATTTAATGGCATTTCTATTAACAAAATAAAACTAAAACTTAGCAACAAAGTATTTAATTGCTAGGATCAAATGGAGTCATCTTCATTGAGATCGAATGTGTCATACAAATTTCTGCCCCACGTACCATTTTTGGGAAATTTGGACTTCGAGTCATATCAACATACGAGTATTTCACAGTTTAACATTTGTTCAAGACTCCACACAAAATGAAAGCAGTTTCTAATAGTTAATATTTTTACGCTACATTTGTTTTTTAAGGTAAAATAAAATAAAATATTTACTTTTTGAAATCTACATGCTGAATTCCTAATGAAGTACCGAGAGGAATAAATATCTCTAAAAATAGTTTAAATTCTAATTTAAGATAACCTTAAACTGATTATTGCTTAAGACATAAAAACTTATGTATACGGGTCAAAAATTTCCAAAGAAGTTTTGGTGCCGAACAGTGCAACTTAAGTGCCTAATATAATCAGAAGTCTGTTTACGTGTTATATAAATAGTACAAGTATTCTTTACTTCTTCCAAAGAAAAGTTGTTCAACGTTAAAAAAAATGTACATATGTTATTTTTCCCAGCCGATAAATTTCAAAATTTTGCCCACTCTTCCAGAAATCGAAGAAGATCGAAAAAACCTCTACCCACCTCCAACAACCATATCCCCCAGCCAATACCATGCTGTAACGAAAACCCTGGTGAAGTGATATTTATATAATTTCTTATTTCTTTATTCATGTAGTAAAACATAAGCATAGCACAGGATATAAAATGATAAAACAAATGCGTACAATTAAATACATAAACATATTTTGAAGCTTTAAATGCAAGTTTATTTTTACAAAATATAATTAATAAAAACAAGATTTAAGCGTGCATTATTGACCATATAATTATTGAACAATGAGATCGGGTAAAAGAGGATTATCTGAAAGGAAGCACCGAACGTTGAAGTTGCTATTAGTAGTATTATTTTTTTGTGAAACAAATTTTATATCTGAAAGCTGATGTAATCGATTTGTAGAATAATTCCATGATTTGTAATGGACAGGCGTATAGAATAATAGACTGGAAAACAGTTTTATACTTATACAGCAATAATTTATTTGCCACTGACAATTTTGAACTTCTATTGATCAAAGAATATAATAATTTGATAGCAATATTGAATTTGTTTTTACCAAAGATAATATGAGCAAGAAATGCCATTTTTTTATCTAGAAAAACTCCCAAATTTTTAACGTTGTCACACCAAGGAATTTGTTGGCCAGATAATTGAATAGAAGAATTGGGAACATTACAAATGCTTCTCTTTTAAGTGAAAAAGATAGTTTGCTTTTTGCATGCATATATTTTGATTTTCCATTTAAACATACGAGTATAGTCGTTGACTATGTTTAAAGAGTTTTATAATTTTGAAATAATTAGGGTTGGGGAGGAATACGCTGTATAAATACCGACGTCATCGGCATAAAGAGCATAGTGGCAGTCAACTAATTTAGGAATATCAGAGCAGTATAAGATGCAGAGAAGAGGACCAATATCAGAACCCTGTGGAACTCCGGCAGAGATTGGCATAGAACTAGTAGTAGAAATGGAATTAATAATAGAAACTTAAAAGAAACGGATGCTCAGAAAACTTTTAATTAGCTTTATAAGGCGCAGAGGAAAACAAAAATTAAGCAATTCCTAATTTAGACCGCAGTGCCAAAAAGAATCAAAAGCCTTTTAATTTTTTTCATATTTTTTCTGTCAAAACTATCACAGACTTGTTTGCAGATTTTTTTTGACTTGAGGAGATGTGCTATGCATTCTTCTAAAGATAAACTGTTTATAAGAGATAATAGAACTTTCAGTACTTAATGATTGTCCCTAATAAGTCTTTCGAATATATTTTCAACACTACTGAGAAGGCTTATAGGTCTTTAACTTTGCAAGAGATTTGAAGGTTTTCCGCTCTTTAAAATAGGTGTTTATATAATACATAATATAATAAGCTCGAGTTTTATTTTGGAGTATATTACATTAATTAAAAAGAGAAAGTTGCCTTTAGAAAATCAGTCGCTACTTGAATAATATAACATTATAGTTTTTAAATAAAGTTTTTTTTTGATTCAAATAAATCTATTTTTATAATCGAGCTTATAGTTAATCGTTGTTGTTTCTGATACGAATAATTTGTAGTCACAATAGAAATGCTCGATAAAACATCAATGCCTCATGCTGTTAAAGTAAAGAAGAAGTTTCATGTGTGCTTTAAAAGATACTACTGAAAAAACACAATAAGATACTAAACATGCGCGCATTGTTTCGCTCATAAATATTTAATCTTACAAATTCAAAAGCAAATCGTATCAATAAAAAAATGTAATATTAAATTGATAATTAAATTCGCATCACGCCGGTGCGTATATATTGACTGAGACGCACGCTCTTGACTACGGGAGCAAAGCGTTTTTTCACTGCAGTCCTGTTGTCTTGAACACATTCAACGTTACCTAAGTGACGATGAATGTGTTGTCCCCTGGGCCAATATCAACTATTTACAATCCCAAAAAGCTTATGCTTTCATCAGACATTGATATCGTCTTAGAATTTAACGACGATCAATAATACTTACTTTGCAGGGTCTCCGAGCAATATTTGCATGTTTTAAAAATGGTGCGATAAAAACTTTAAAACATAAGAACACAAAATCCGGAACAATTAATGCCATTTCGTTCATGATACAAATAATTGAACTTTTAACATTAAATATAAAAATAATTCATATTAATTTTCTAAAGAAGTTTTAGTATTTATTAAACTATGTACACCTTAATAATAAAAATTAATTGTTTGGCAACGAGAGCCTAAAACTTAGAAACCTCTTGACCGACAAACACCAAATTTGGACCATATGTAACCTAAGTCCATCGGAAAGATTCTGTGCAGTTTTGCTAGTTTGATGGCGATGTCGCAGTGCTACTGAAATTGTTCGTACTGATGATACTATTTGGATCACTATCCAACAAAATTTTTAAACTCAATGAACTTGCCTGGACAACCGCCATTTACAGAAATCATTATTTAAAGATATTTTATGAACAATTGAAAATAATTTTGAGCAGAAAGAGGTTTGGGCGCTCAGTGTATAACACAAAAATGTTTTTACCGTTGTCCACTATTCGCTTTAATTTAAAACTATCCAATAAATGTTCCCCAAACCAGCTTCATTAGAAAGCCACTATTAAACTAACACAAATTGCATTATGCACATTTGTTTTATTCCTGAAGTCGATTATCGACTTTTCCTATACAATTTTTTTTCCAAATTTTGTGAATTTCAATTTTTAAATAGTTTAATTTTCCAATGACACCAAAAATATGTAAATATAGGTAAATAATACTAGGTAAAGCATCAACGGCGCTAGGCTTACGACACATTCGGCTTTAAAGCTTCCAAACACAAATGTGAAACATGGCATGGCTGCAGTATTAAAATTGATTAAAATCGACCATTGGATGCAGCTCTATAGCTTCTTGCTGGTGATTTTCGACAAACTTAGCCAGTGATTCCTAGATGAACACCTGCCGTTCTGACCACGCGTGCCGTATTGTCGGCCATATGAGTCAAAATATCCTGCAAATATGCTCTTATTGAGGTTTTAAGAACCAATTTAAAATATTGTTCGTTCGTCTACAAAAAACCAAAAAAGTATTTGTAAAGAAAATACTAAAAAAAGTGTATGTTCTCCAAGGTAACTTACCATAGCTTATCACTAAAGGCCATCATGCTAAATTAGGGGAACCACGAACGAACGGAAAGGTATATTCATCCGGAGGGTACACAAATTCTCAAAAGAAATAATTTTTTTTTTCTGTTTTAGTGTGTTTTTGCCCACCACTGAAAAATCGAGTGTAAATTTGCACCGTAATTAAGCTAGGACCGTACATTTCTATGGCTTATGGTGATAAGGAATAACAAATCAATTTTTTTGTAAATAAACAATGTTAAGACGCACATAATACCCCAACAATGGCATGGTAGCTAGATGTTTTGACTCATGCCAACCAAAAACGGCCCATTTGGTCAAAACCAGCGATCAAAAGTCGATATGGACATATGAGTACTCAGATTAAAGCCAATTTTACTACGAATTCAAATATCAATTTATTTTGACAATATTGCTGAGATTGGCGATGTATATTTGATGTATGATTAGTAGCGTATTCCTGCTGAACATCTTCAAGCTTGGAATACGACGACGGATACCTGATGAACTCACACCATGACAGTAACAATAAACAGCGACATGCAACCCATATTCCTACGATGCTCGAGGAGGACAATAGAGTTGGATACCCAAGGATAACTTTGGCGGAAGTTCACGTAGTTTTCCTCGATTTATTTACGCGCCTTAAAAAGGTGTTACAGCTTTTTTCGTTCCAAAATTTTAATGCTCCCCTTGGTAGTATCTCAAGAAAGATTTCACTGTGTATCACTTTGCAACTAGCCGTTTTTAATTAAAAACGCAGGCTTTTCACGAATGTGTATGTTTGCCAACATCTCGAATATAACTCCTTTACTTACTGACCGGGACCTACTCTGAACGGCTAATGCTTTTTATAGAAAAGCTTTTTATTTTACTAAGTGATCTGTCTTGCTTCAGAACATATAGCAAAGATATACATACGAGTGCCGCAAAAAATTGTCCTTATTCTAAGAATAAGATATTATAGGTTCTAGAGCGACTCCCAACCGTCAGAAATCTGTCAATAACATTTTCGATTTTATACTTATGGTTAAATTAACAGCTAAATATAATAGAGCGGTGTTTGTACTTGGACTTTGCATTAATAATATTGAAATTTAATTTACGCTTGAAATATTACCATTTTTGTGAAATATTGCCAGAGGATTTCAGTATTTTGTAAACATTTCTCATATTTTTCATGTGAATACAGAAATAATAACATTGAATAAGAATTATCAAATGGTACCCTGAAATTATAACTTCTGGATTTACTTTGAATTTCATCAAAATGTTTTAAAAAACTGCGCAAAACTCTTAATATGTCTATCAAAAGCCACAAATTTTTAAAATATTGTGTTCGCATACTGGCATTTACATATTCCATACAATTCCATTTTCCAGTTAGAGAAACCTCGAAAGGTGAGAATAAATACAATACTTCGTATACGTTTGGTGAGATAAGACAAATTTGATAATGTGTCTTGTTGAAACTGCTTTTGGAAGAATTTGAGCAACCGGTTATTCTACCCAAAATACCGGTTTATTCGAAAGCTGGAATTTTTTTAGCAAACCCTCGATTTACTCTCTTAAGAAACCGAACCTCTGGTTTTGAAAATCCTTAGTTTTACCCCGATTTTACCGTAAGTTGTGCACTCTTACCAATACACCTAGGAAGGCCTCCTGTAAAACTTTAAATTAAAAGGCCTTGCCAATTCACCCGCTGGACATTTTTTGTATATATGTGTATTTAAGCAAACATATTGTGTCTATTGTATTAAAAATATGACGAAGTATAACATCGATCTGTGCATGCGTGTCCGATGTTGAATCCCACATAGTAAAAGTAATCGCTTGTCCAAACGATTCCAGTGAAATAATTTTGTTGTTCGTTGGTTTTCTGCTTTGTTTGCACAATTGCCATTAATGGCTAATAGGTCCGTACACATTCGAATGAAACCAGCTAAAACTACCCATGGCTTCTACATTCGTACATGTCTCTCTTCATACTCCTTGTTGGCTTTGGAGTCGGATCAATAGCTGTTCGACCCGCCCCGTGCCGCACGTTCTCTTTGAGTTACAAAAGTATCGCATATCTTTCGACTGCCGTTTATTTAGGGTGTGTCATTACTTGAAATAGTTTTCATCGTTCTAATGTTGTTTTGTTTACTTTCCTTGTACTGTTGTCATATCCCGAAAGATTAGGAGAAGGAATAAATTTGTTTCTTTATCCTGACTCGGCGATTTTAAGAACAACGCCAACGGTTGAAATAACAAAAGCCCTAAAAAACATTAACCCACCGAAAACACCGAAGGTGGGAGTGAGGACTTTGCATTTTTCATTTTTCGTTTTATATAAAATATCACCATTAGATTATATGATAATTTAATATTTAACAACAAAAAACACAGATACGGCTTCAGATACTGGGTAAAAGAGAAATTATTTGGCACTCCAGACACACAAAAATGCCAAAAATATTTTGTATATTAATGCAGAATGTGTGCCTTCCACAAAAGAGAATGAATGGTGGTCATAAATCCGATTGCTTGTTTCATTTGCATTGCATTTTTTTGTCGGATTGTTTGAATTTCGTTCGACCAGTTTTATAAAGCGGATTAAATCATTTCAGTCGGTATTAAGCGACTCACTTGCACTGTCACCCATTCAGAGTACTAATTTATGAAAAATTTCCGACCAAATTATTGATGGGTGGCACAGGGTGATGACCTGTCGTTTATCCGACCTGACATTGTGGTTAGTGTGATGTGTTACATATTTAAAATCGAATAACAACACGTTGGTCCTGTAGAACTGCATGGTACCCCAGTAATAATGTTGAGATCTGACCGGATGTTACTAGATCTAATACAATTTAATTATATCTGATCATATCTAATTGTATCATATTATATATCAAAAAATCTAATTGTACCTTTTTATACACAATTATATATAATTATTAGACTATTTTTGGGATCTGACGAGTTGCAACTAGATATGCTGCCATATATTATAAGATCTGATCAGATCTACACTATTTACTCCGGCATTAAAAAGGAGTAAAAAAATTTTCAACTCAAAAATATTTTACCTTGAAACAGATTTTTTTTATACAAAGTCTCATCTGCGAGATCAAGTGTACGTTTGCATTAACACTATTTATTAATGTATTCAATCAGGAACATAGACTTTTTGCAAAGAATCCGCATTGTTGTCTATCTAATACTAAATATCTAATTTTTTTGCTGAGCATATATCTGCACTTCGGAAGACCCAAACTTAGTGTGACCCACTATGTGTTGCCTAGCGCCATCTGACATTCCATTGGAAAGTTTGACATTTTTTAGCATAAACGTACTCAGAATGTTTTCACGTACGACCATCATTTGTGATGTTTACACTGACTTGAAATAATCAATTTGGTAAAAAAAATGTAACAATGTAACGTGAACATTTTCATGCGATCATTTTTCACAACTTTGGACGTGGATTATCACGACAAGAGTGCATCGATGAACTTAAATCTTTGTATGACGATGAAGCACCATCCTATAGGTCGCACGAAGTCGAAGGTCGTGAAGGTCTTCCAAAAAGGCCGTTGTGCCAGAGAACATTGATGCCGTGCGTGAACTGATAATGCAAGATCGTCATGTGACATACCGTGAGATAAAGGCATCCTTGGACATTTCTTCTACCAGCATACACCTGACAGTAATAAGGGTTTGTTCTCGTTGGATCCCGCACAATTTCACAATCGCTCAAAAAAAGACTCGTGTCGATTGATGCAAAGAAAATTTGAAAAAATACGATTGCGGTGCTTCCAAAGACGTTTACTTATAAGATCGTCTCAGTTGACGACTCATGGATCTATGCGTATGAAACGACCGTGGGGATCTTCGCAGACGAGCCAAATCCAACGAAAGTTGTTCGTTGATGAAGCACTTCGAAGCAAATGGTTGCCTGTTTCTTCGGTAAAACTGGTCATGTGGCGACTGTTCCGCTTGAGCAACGAAGAACGGTCAATTCTGAGTGGTACTCCACAATTTGTTTGCCTGAAGTCTTCGGAGACTTGGCACCCAATGACATCTTTTTATTCCCGCACATCAAGAAAAAAATGCGTGGTCAATGATTTTCGTCGCCAGATGTTGCTGTTAAAGCGTTCAAAAACCATGTTTTAGAGGTGTCTCAACCGGAGTGGAAAAAGTGCTTCGACAATTGGTTTGAGCGCATGCAAAAGTGTATAAGTCCAATAAAGAAAGGGAACATTAACGAGACTAAAATTCAGGCATACACCGAAAACGGCTTTCGCGCTATTTCTAGTTATTTTAACGATAGAAATAAAAATTTTTACACGTATCGTCTTAAGAGTAGTAAGGGTATCGCGGTAATCTTAAAAGGCATTGAATCATTTGTAGGACCAGATGAAGTAAAACGAGCACTGGAAAAAGAGAATTTTAACGTTCACTCCGTGGTGAACGTTCTTAACAATAAAAAGGTTCCCCAACCAATGTTCAAGGTCGAACTTCAACCTGACTCGCGGAAACTAAAGAAAAATGAAGTTCATCCTATATACAAACTTCAATATTTGTTATATAGAAGAATCACGGTCGAAGAACCCCACAAAAGAAATGGTCCCGTTCAATGCCAAAATTGTCAAGAGTATGGACACACAAAATCATACTGCACTTTGCCAACCGTTTGTGTTGTATGTGGTGATCTACACCAATCGTCCGCCTGCAAAGTTAAATCGCAGGAACAGAAAAAGTGCAGTAATTGCGGGGAACAACATACCGCAAATTACAGAGGTTGTAGGGTTTACAAAGAACTTAAGCGTAAACTAGAAGAGAAGCGTAATCTCATTTCTAACCGAAACGCGCCGAATCCTATAATCGACATCCAACAGACTCCAGTTTACTCTAGCAACGGAAACGGCATTACAAACGGTATAACATACGCGAATGTTCTAAGGGCGCATACACCTAATGCCCCAGTGCAACAACATGGTAACTCTGAATCAATGATTCAACAACTGGTACAGAGTATAAACATGTTCATGTCAACTATGCAATCAATGATGCAAGAATTCATGCGAAACCAGAATCAGTTAATTCAAACTCTACTTACCAAAAAATAGGCCCTCTTAAGATATGTACATGGAACGCAAACGGTGTGAACCAACATAGACACGAACTGACCGAGTACCTAGATCGGCAGAATATTGATATAATGCTACTATCAGAAACTCATCTCACAGACAAATACAATTTTCAGATACCTAATTTTAGATTTTATGGTACTCATCACCCCGACGGTAAGGCTCATGGGGGCACTGGTATCCTAATACGTAAACGAATGAAACATGAAGTCGCTGAAGGAGTCTCACAAAACTACCTCCAAGCGACAACAATTCGTATCCAGATTCAAGGTAGTTTTCTTACCATTTCAGCAATATATTTCCCCCCGCGGTTCGCGATATCAGAAGATATACTTCTGAACTTCTTCAATGGTCTCGGACACAACTTTATTGCTGCTGGTGACTACAATGCCAAACATACGCACTGGGGATCCCGTTTAGCAAACCCTAGGGGAAACCAGCTGTATAAATGTCTAATGCGACGTCAAAATAAATTGGACTTTATATCTCCCAGTCAACCTACATATTGGCCTTCTGATATTAACAAAAAGCCTGACTTGATAGACTTCGGTATAATAAGAGGAGTTAGTAAATCTAACTTATCTGCTAGTACCTGTACTGACTTATCGTCAGACCACTCGCCAGTTATATTTCTTCTTCACGGGAAGACAGTACTTGTAGATGACCCACTAAGGCTTACTTCATACAAAACTAACTGGTTAAAATACAGGAAGTACATTAGTAGTCATTTAGATTCGAATCATCTAATTTCTAACGCGGATGAGATCGATAACAACGTATCCAACTTGAACGTAATCCTGGAACAGGCGGCCATTCACGCTACACACAGACAAATAAAAGTGACAAATAGTTTGAATACTTACACTAACCGGGAAATAGAGCACCTTGTAAGTGAAAAAAGGAGGTTCCGTCGCGAATGGCAGCGAAATAGGTCACCAGCGGCACGACTAAGACTGACTGAAGCTACTAAAAGGTTGCAAAGCGCACTTAGAAAAGAAGACAGTAGACAGCATGCTAGTTTCATTGCAAGTTTAACTCCGACTGCTTCAACCAAATTCTCATTATGGAAAACATTAAGAAATACTAGTATGCCCACCGAAACGCAATTTCCAATACGCGACGCAAATGGCAAGTGGGCAATATCAGAAGAGGAAAAGGCCAATGTTTTTGCAAACCATCTATCACAGGTATTTCGCCCAAATCCTGCAAGTAGCGACATCCTTCCACCTGTTGATAAAATGTCTGCCGTAATTCCATTGTTTACTAACGCAAATGAAGTTCTGAATGTCATTAAAGAAACCGTGAATCCAGGTAAAGCACCTGGATATGATCTTATCACGCCTAAAATGATCTTGGAACTTCCCTATATTGCTGTGAAGTTCCTGGCAAAATTATTTAACTCTATTTTGAGACATGGGTACTTTCCTAAAGTGTGGAAAATTTCTCTGATTCAAATGATTTTAAAGCCAGGAAAGGACAAATCAATACCTTCCTCGTACAGGCCGATCAGTTTGCTTCCCTGCTTATCCAAACTATTTGAAAAAGTTCTTTTATCGAAAATAAAACCGTTTCTCGTGTCAAATAACATAATACCAGACCATCAGTTTGGTTTTCGCGAAGGTCACAGCACTATCGAACAAGTAAACCGTCTGACCCAAGCAATTGAAAAATCATTTGAACGGCGAGAATATTGCTGCGCAGTATTCCTGGATGTTGCTCAAGCATTTGACAAAGTCTGGCACTTTGGCTTGACCTACAAAATTTGCAAATACTTACCGGCAAATACGCATCGAATTCTTGAGTCTTACTTAGAAAACCGCAGATTCAGAGTCAAATGTGGACAACACGTCACCGATGACCGCGAAATACTAGCAGGTGTTCCCCAGGGAAGCGTCATGGGGCCTATCCTTTACATTCTGTTTACCGCAGATATTCCTACCAGCCCAAACGTGCTAACATCCACTTTTGCCGATGATACCGCTATAATGGCCACACATAAAAAGCAGGATATTGCATCTATGAATCTAGATGTACATCTCAGACGAGTAGAATCTTGGCTCTCTGACTGGAGAATAAAAGTCAATGAGGCTAAATGCACACAGGTAACTTTCACACTGAATTTTAGCACTTGTCCGACATTGAAATTAAACAATATTCCTTTTTCTCAATCTGATCATGTTTCATACCTTGGAATCCACCTGGATCGCCGACTCACCTGGAGAAGTCATATCGAAGCCAAGAAAACTCAACTGAAACTTAAGGTCCATCAACTTCACTGGCTCCTAAACGCGAACTCAAAACTAAACCTTGAATATAAGGTCCTGCTATACAACAGTGCAATCAAACCTATCTGGTTATACGGTGCCCAGCTATGGGGCAAAGCAAGCTCGAGCAATCTCGACAAAATCCAAAGAGTCCAATCGAAGACATTGCGGCTTATTACCGGTGCCCCTTGGTATATGAGGAATGAAAATATCCACCGAGACTTAAAAATACCTCTCGTTAAAGAGGCAATTCAAAAAATCAATATAAAGCACAAAGAGAAGCTCGAACGTCATGATAACATACTTGCTAGAAAATTATTGTGCAGTCCCAGATCTTTAAGACTTCGGAGAAACGAACGCCGTGTTTTCTAATCTTCATCCGTAACAGTAATCGCGAACACACGCGCCCGAAAGACTGTGTAGAATCCTTTTCTACGTCACGTGGCTTAAACGCTCTTATACGTGATCTTTAAAACAGTCAATATCAATCGCGGACGAACACTCAAAAAAGACTGTGTAGAATCCTTCATTCTACGTCACGTGGCTTAAATGCTCTCATACGTGATCCTTAAAACAGTCAACGCGAAAAACCTACAAAACCCAAAATACGTCGTCCACTCTGCTATTCTAGAGTTATCCGTTATACATACATAACTAGAGTTCTTCACTCTACATAATATCGCGAACACTCTGTAAATGACTGTAAGGGTCCTCTGGACCTTTATCACGAGGTTTAAGCCAAACCAGGTTTAAAATCCTCACGTGTGATCCATACCAGTTATATACTATTTTGACCAAATTAATTAAAATTCCTGCCAATTAGCAGAGACCCACATTACAAGAAATCCATACTAGGATTCATTATTGAATTATACTTAAGATTCGTATACTTATTGTTAGGCTCCTTTGGAGCAGATTCAATAATTCAAATAAAGCTTATATAAAAAAAATAAATGTTGGAGAATACTTTGAAAAACATTTAAGCCATTATTAATGATAAATACTAGCATTTTCATTATTAGGCGAGAAATATATATAGCAGCATATATATAGCAACACATTTCGCTGATTCCGACGATTGCAAGGTTTAGGCCTTGCAATCGTCTCTGCCGATAGCTGTGCGAACTGGCCTATTTGGTACAGCGTGTTTATGTTCCACGTGACAAATCTTCTCCGGACACGTGCTGGACCCGAGTATCATCATTAAGTCCGTTCGGTTATTTCCTCTTCTTTTTTGAGTTTGATAATTAATCGGTAGTAATTGGCAGTTGAGTAGCGTAAGCCCCTAATTTTGCCTGTGGCATAGATTAGTACCTCTATTTTTGCCCATACATGGTTTTGTTGGACGTTTATCTCGCTATCAGGTCGAACGCCCGAGTCTCGTTTTGTGAAAACGAGGAAAGTTACGGGAATGTGAGGTCGACATTTGGTTTGAAAGAGGCTATGTGTTGCGCGTAACGACCCCATAATCTCAAATTAACAACTAAGCAAAATAAAGGCAAATATATCTCTAGTCCCTATAGTTTCTTGTTTGGATTAAGAGTAATGCATTTTTGGGATCAAAAAATATACTGGATGCAGACAAAATTTGAGAAAAATCTAACAAATTACTATAAACATATATGTAAAGGGTGTTTTGTTAGACGTGTGGTTTTCAATCTGGCCAACAATTGGAGCTGTGCCCATCCACCTTATGGAAGATTTGCCGACGGCTCTTGGTTTGCGGGCTTACAAAATCCAACTTGTGCAAGAATTGAAGCTGAACGACCATTAAGTGCGTCGCATGTTCGGTGAATGGGCCCAAAACGAGATGGCCACCGATACTGATTTTTACATAAAAATTTTGTTCAGCGATGAAGCTCACTTTTAGTTGAATGGGTAATGAAAACCCACAAACCATTGAGACGGAGTTACATCCTTAAAAAGTCACTGTTTAGTGTGCTCTGTGGGCAGAGGGAATCATTGGTCCATATTTCTTCAAAAATGAAGCCGGGCATAATGTTACAGTCAATGGGAAACGCTATAGAGCCATGATTAATGCCTAAATTGGAGGATGTTGATGTGGACGAGCCTTGGTTCCAATAAGAAGGCGCAAAATGCCATACGGCCAACGAAACAATCAATTATTGAAGGAAACTTTTGGCTTCTTGACCATAACATGTACTTATACTTTATTTCTTCTTGAAACCCACACTAGAGCTGTGAAGATTTTAGTGCTTTTGTGTATGCACGGGTCCGTATTTATTCAATAACTAATCATATATTTTGTTTCAGCCGAGATTGTGTTGTTTCTGTGTAAAGGGACTGCGTCTTCGGCGCTTATTTCCAGTGAGGCACCCAAATTTTGTCGAATCTTAAATAAATAAAAATTGTGGTATTGGTTTTCGTTGCTTTTTGAAAACCCATGTGCCATACTAGTAAACCACCCTGATTTTAAAAAGAATGGAATATTTTTAAAAAATGTGTTTGTCACCATGTGTCCATTTGTATCAATATGTCCAGTTTTTAATGGGTTGGATTTTCAACGCTTGGGTCCGGTCCGTCACTCCAAATTTCGCCAAATCGCAGAAATAATTAAAATTTTTGCTTTGAGGGGAATTTTCAATGTTAAGTGATCAGTACCATTCGTATGAGGATGACTTAGTTTTGATAACAAAAATTATATGGTCCTATATGGTCCAAATGGGTCCCTCGGTCGGTAATATACTGTACCAAATCTGACATAAATCACAATCAGATGCATGTTCTAAAGCGAACGGACCATTGTACTCATTTTCATCTGAGCTGGTTAATGGTCGATCTTACTGAACTGTGTCATTTTTCATTAAGAACAGATTGTTGTGTAGCTTTAAAAACGTATGCGACATAATGTAAATGTATGAACATCTAAACCGAATTGCAATACATTTTTAAGATCCGACCATAATTGCAACCTGTACACGCAGAGAAAAGATATGGTTACTATATGGTCACGGCAACAATAGTATGTTCTCTGCAAAAAAAGTATGGTCGTCGCAACCATAGTATTGTTTTTTGAATTTCAATTTGACAATAATATGATTGCGGCAATATTAATATTGTTAAAATGTAACAATAGTATTGTTGCCAAATTTAAAAATGAAAATATGTTTGTAGGAATAATATAAATATGGTTGGTGGAACAAAAGTATTGTTTTCATGGGTCTTATGTCAACAATAGCATGATTAAGGCAATCATAACTTACTTGATAAAATTCTCTATTGTTAAATAACAACTTAACCCAATCTTTACAAAAAATTTCGGGGATCATAGTATGGTTGTGTGTAAGTCATACTATGGTTGTACGTTAAACATACTATGGTAATGAGGATCATAATATGGTTGTGGGGATCATAGTATGGTTGAATGTGAATAATAATATGGTTGTGAGGACCATAATATTGTTATTGGAATCATAGTATGGTTGTGTGTGAACCAAACTATTGTTGTGATGATCATAATATTGTTGTGCCACAACCATATAACCAACAATAGTATGATGCTCTTTGAATATTGTAATACCCCAACCATACTTTTTTTCTGCTTGTAGTTTACGCAAACTTTTGAAGGAGAGCAGACGGACGGACATCTCGGCATGAAACATTCTTTGCACAAAGTGATGCAGGCTATTAATATATAATTTCTACAAGGACTTTAAGCAAGCTTAAACGTGGCTCTTACTATAATATTTTTTGTAGTTACAACCATTTGGCATGAAACAATCTTGTATTACCCTGTCGCACAGAGTGGTAAAGGCAACAAATATCTATTCCTACATACTTGCAATCGAGGACTATAAGCAACCTTTGGAAACTCTCAAGTTAGCAAATAAAGTGAAAATTTCTTTTTGCAATAGCAATCTAACAACCTGGAAAAGCTAAGCTGTTGTTGTTATTCAAGCTCAAAGTATACCTTATATACTTATACAAATTGTCTACATAAGTGTTTAACAAATGATGGAATAAATTATACACGATTTATGATAAAAAATGTATCACGAATTAATCACTGCGCTGAATTGTAAACATTTGTGAGCGATTGTATTCGTACTTGCGTTTGCTTCTGTATTCCTAATCTAATTCCTTTGCCCTAACCCTTTTGAAGAGAGAGTATATTCCTTTTTCATGCCGTTTGTAACACTTCTCGCAATAAGTCGGTGACAACAAAGGGGATATATCGTCATTTGCCTGAAGTCGAAACTATTCTTGTCAAGAAACCGTCCTACGCAACCTCGATATAACAAGACCATATCATTCAAATAGTTTTATTTTTGGTATGGGAGCATTTTGGAATTTCAGTTTTACATTAAACGTCATCTACCCCAATATATTTTTTTCTAAAATAAATAATTTTTAATATAAATGATGGTGCAACCATATAGCACGATGTCAATTGTAAGTCACACCTTACCGTCAAGTTTTTTTTGCCCAACCTAATTTGACATTTCTTTGTTTCAGTGTTTGGACAATTCACCCCCATAGAGCCACATAATTGAGCAGCACCTCTTTTTTTAGGAAAATGGGCTTTCAAAACAAAATGCATTTCCTGTTCTTCGTGTTTTTTTTTTGTTAGCATAAACGACCAAATGTGAATTGTGAGCAATTTTCATTTAAGCGAGTCTGCAGGAAATGTGAAAATACCTTCCGCGAAAACATTGATGTTGTTCGCCATAGTGTGGGAGAAGTGCCGTCATTTCTTATTCGAAAATGAGGCCAGCCAATCAGTAGCCGTGAAGAGTGTTCGCAATCGCGAGATAATAACGGACTTCTCGTGGCCAGAAATGGAGGATATATACCAAAACGATATGTGGTTCCCACAGGATGGTGCCACTTGCCACACAAAAAAAGCCTTGTTTGAGCAAGAAATTGAATGGCCGTGTTATCTTGCATCGTGGCGATGATAATTGCCCGCCGCGATTGTAAGATTTTACACCGTTGGACTTCTTTCTTTGGGGTTATTTAGAAAAAAAAGGTGTGCGGCAGTAAGACAAGATCAATTTAAGAGCTAAAGGATGAGATAATCCGGCACATTAATGACATTACACCTCTATTATGTCTCAGAGTCATTTTAAGTATCGACCATCAGATGGGGGTATGCCACTGAAGCCGTGGCAAGCATTTGTCGATACTTTGTCTTACACCTAATTGGCATAGATCCTTCTATTATAATAAAAAATATTATGATAATTTCCTGAAAACTTTTTGTTTTATTTACAATTATTTACAATTTGAATATAATATCTTTTTAGCATCAATAATAACTTTGAACTATAAAGGAACAGATAACTTTATAATCGAAATACGAGTAAACAGCTCAAAATCAAAAATATTGCATTTGACATACACGCAGTGAAAAGATATGGTTACTATATGGTCACCGCAACAATACTATGTTCTCTACAATAAAACCATGTCCATCGCAACCATAGTATTGTTTTTTGAATTTTATTTTGACAACAGTATGATTGCGGTAATATTAATATTCTTGAAATGTAACAATAGTAGTATTGTCAAATTCAGAAATGAAAATATGGTTGTAGCAACCGTATAAACATGATTGGTGTTACAAAAGTATTGTTGTTTAAAATTTACGTTAGCAATAATATGATTACGGCAATCATACCGTATGGTTGCGACTATGAACATAACAAAACAGGTTTTATACAGCATACATGGATGTGTATGCTTATGTTTTTTTTGATATACCAAACAAACACATACACACGATACAGTGCGTGGTTGTTGTCCATTATAAAAAACAAGAACAATCGGAAGGTAGTTCGAGGGATTTTTATTGTGTTTACTTTGTTCGGCGAAATACTCTGGTGAAGTAGCACTTAACCCTGCTGGCAACTAAAAGTATTTTCGACTGCAGTTGCAAAATATATTTTTGTTTTTTGAATGAAATGTTCAATTAAAACATGGCCTCAAATCTGGCTATGAACTAAGTGTAATGAGATTTAAAATAACTTGCTTCATAAAAATCTCAACCCAATCCTAATAAATTATTTTGGGTATCACAATATGGTTGAGTGAATCATACTATGGTTGTAGGGATAATAGTATGGTTGAGTGTGAATCATACTATGGTTGTAGGGATATATGGTTGAGTGTGAATCATACTATGGCTGTATACCCAACAATAGTATGATCCTCTTTGCATATTGTCACCCCAACCATACATTTTTTCTGCGTGTAGGTACTTTACGTGCCTTTTCGTGTGTTGGTAAACCTCAAAATCAAATAGTAATATTAGTCCAGCTTCAGTTTATCAGTAAACAATTATAAGCAATATTTATTCTATTTCTTTCTGTAAAAGCATGGGAGTAGCGAAGCGCTCCGGGATACGATCAGTAATAAAGTATACGCGTACGTTTCTGGGCCACACGGGGCTCTGAGACCAAGTCTTAGAAAAATCTTTAAAAATCCATTTCCAATCCATCCATTCGGTCGCTTGTTTTGATTACAATAAAGGCTATTTTTTGCCGATTTTGTCATATTTGAATTGCTATGAATATTTGCCTTT
Organism: Hydrotaea diabolus; assembly: GCA_963513945.1. Taxonomy (NCBI): domain Eukaryota; kingdom Metazoa; phylum Arthropoda; class Insecta; order Diptera; family Muscidae; genus Hydrotaea; species Hydrotaea diabolus. The sequence goes on from OY740716.1 coordinate 92,231,915, forward strand.
TTAAGGCTCCTAGGTTCCAGGAGTCCGAGTAGAAATTTAAAGCAAACTGGAAAAATAGATTTACACTTTTAATAACAGCGACATTTCAATATCTTTAGATAACCATATATCCGTGTTTATTAGTGAACTACTTTTAGGGCCACTTGGCTTTAGGGCTTTATCCCTAATGTATGAGTTCAAAAACCATATACATTTTGGGAGTGTTAAACGCTCGCTACGCCAATTACATTTTATTAAAATTTCAGAGTCCCAGATTATTTCGTTTGAGCGCTATTGTGCTGCCAACAAACACACACACGGTCAAAAATGTTGTTCGGAAAAAATATGTTGTGGGAACGATGCTTTCGAATACATCCCTCAGAAGTGCTTGTGGTCTACAAATTTCAAATGTTTTAAAAAAATTCCCATAATATCCAAAATATTATTATTGAATGAAAATGGCGAGCGAACTCATTAAGTTTGCTTTAGTTTTGACTGCTTGACTGCCAGGACACGGCAATCCCTTGGGTGTCACAAACATCAGCCCTAACTTTATTATTAATGTTTGTTTCTCTAATAAATGAAGTACAGCCCCTTCGGTAGGAAAGCGCTTTGAAACTTTTTGAATTTTGCACCATGACTTTCATATTTATGACAGTTTGTGTCCGACATTATGATGCGTTGCTTTCCGCTAAATCACTGTGCTTAGAGTTAATTAATGATCATCTGATTTCATGGAAAATTAATGAAATTATTTATCCATCATTGACGACTGGGGTACATGCTCACTCTGAAATGATTTCTGTTTAGTTAAATTCCTACCAACAAATTTACAGTGCTCCATTATTCATTCAGGTTTTTGCTACCGTTTTCATGGGGCATTTCGCCCCATGAAAATGTCTTGCAGCAGAGATTTCTCTTTGTCTCCTTGAACTCTTGCTCGGCCAATGCGAGTGTGTGTATCTCGCTAGCAGGAGCAAGGCTGATTGCGCAGTGTCTTCTGGTTCGCCCGGTGGTTAGTCGCCCGTTCGGCCGGACGTGTTGAGTAATATCGGCAATTAAGCCGCACGGCTCCCGTCGGAGAGTTTTCCATGGACATAAATACTTTCATTAATTTATGTTTCTATTGTAGCGAGTATGTGTGACAGACAAAAGGAGCCTGTGGCGAACAGGGGGCGAGAAGGAGACCATGTTGTATTTATAATGTTGGGCCGAGGTTTGTGTGTGATTTAACATTCTTTTGTTTTATTCTTTCTTTTGTTTGCTGTTTTATGTACTTTATATTAATATATGAAATGCTTTTGGGGCTATAAGAGCCTCGCAAGGAATTTCATAGGCAGCCATCCTCCCAATCACACACACACACGCACACATACAGCATGTAGCACTCCTATCACATACACACGAATTTATTTTCCACTACAAGGACAACAAATAATACGAAAACAAAAACTTTCTCAAGCTTCATAAATTATTGAGTTTTCTCGGAATCGTCGCCGACGTCCACGTGGTCGTCAACGCTGACGTCTTCATTGTTTTTCCCTCTTATTTTTTGCGAAAATTGACAAAAAGTATAATTTTAGCCGTGCTGCTCCATAACAAAAACAACCCAATATGAACACAGAAAACATAGAAGTAAGAAGATGTAGAAAACATGTAAAATCTTTCCCTTTACGTTTTGTCTAAAGAATTTTAATCCTGTGAAGCTCCAACCAAAGCTACAAATTCGAACGACACCACCCAAGGAGATGGAGTTGGGGACCGTAGCAGAGAGTATGACAACGAAAAAGTTAAATGCTTGCACGACTGGCAGGATGCGACGCATATTTTTGTATCAATTCACATTATTCCAAAAACGGTCCAGGCCCGAGTGGAGGAATTCTCAAAAAAAAAGCGGATTATGTTGAGGCATTATTTTGTCAAAAGTGTTAAACTAAATAAGAAAACCACTTATATTTGCCGAACGTCGTTCCTTTGGCCCCGTAGTAATTCCAGTTTGTATTTTTGTTTTCTTTTTTTGTGGAAATCTTATTAGGAGAAGTGTCACAGTCGGAGGAAAGTAATGACCATTGGCCAACCATATGGCCTGCCACCTGGGTTTTGGGCTCTAAACACATTTTTGTGTATTGGAATATCATTTATGTGTTTTGTCTGCGAGTGTGTGTGGTATGGGCCCAAAAATGCCAGTAAAGAACAGACGAATGACGGTTGTGGTAATATCCAAAGAAAAGCTTTACTCATCCATTAGTGGCAGGATTATGAAAATCGATGAATACTAGCCATGAAAGCTACCGGCACTTTCTGTTGATTTGTTGGGATGCGGAATCCAGTTGCGAACATAGACCTGCCTTAATCAAAAGTAAAGTTGTTGGGACATTATGAGATTATACTCATACTGTAGACCGGCAAATAAACGGAATGTAAGCACGACGTTATCAAGGTATGTGAGTACAGATGCTGCCATTTGCGATTCCTCCTAACATAGCTTAGAGCGCCATGTGATGGCAGTACGTCAATTAAGAAGGCGTCGCGTCTATATGTTGCTCTGGTACACAATTGTACTTATAAATTTTTAATAATTTGATACTGTCATATTTTATATCAGAAGGATGGGATACGAGTATTTGCTCGTTGATGCCAAGTATTTTACGCTGGTCTCTTGGCCGCCGATGACCTCGGTCAGTGGCAACATCTTGGTTTGTTAATATAAATTGCTGCGACATTTGTAAAGATAGAGCTCTTATAAAAATACAATACTTATAAAATACAATACAATACAAGGCAGAAGTAATATTGTCTAGAGGCAGTGATCTGATTTTTAATGAACACCAAATGTGTCGTTAAGTTAGTGGTCAATTCGGGGTTATGTTCAGCCGGTTCTCTTCGCTATGAAATGCGTTTTAGCATGAAACCTGCAGTATAGGAGGATTTTTTGTCAGTAGGGGTATATCATAGGTCTAAGTTAACTAAGCATTCACTGTACCACTCGTACGTGTTTTGCTGTATTTATTTTCCACGGCGAGGTCTGCTAAAACGTTTCTATTAAAGTTTTAACGATTTGTAGCCCTCCTAACTGACTAAAAGAGAATAAATATAAAACAATTTGTGAAATGGAAACCAACTAATTAATAAATTAATTAGTTAATAATTAAGCATCCATTAGGGTTTGTAGAGTATGTTTTGCACATTTAGTACATGTATTTATTAAACACTAGTGACTAAAACTAAAGCAAATGTACAAATGTGAGCAAATGTGTTTGTGGTATATGTATCGAATCTTGTTAAACTATAAGTATAAAACTGAAAATAGTTGTTCGAACTCGGTTCGAAATCGGATGTTTGACTATAATCATTTGCTGTCGATATTTGTAAATCAAATTTACCTAATTAAAATAAAGTACTTTTATATCACCTATAGCATTAAATCTTAAAAAACAAAAAAGTAGATAAAGCATTTATGTGGAAATGCATATTTACTGATCTTTTTAACATTGGGCTGAGGCGAAAGGAGTTACCTTTTAATAAACAATAATGATGAATTATCGTTTAATATAAATTGTGCAACATTTTATCAATTCTTAAGTGAAATAGTCTACTTAAACAACTGCTGAGATGACAACTAAGGATAAGTTTATAATCAATGCATATCAATTATTAACATCAAACTATAAATATGTGGTAGTTCTTTCTAATGAGAACTCATAGTTTCTATTGACTGGCCCGTATTTGGGCTAATTTATTCGAATATTCAAAAATGAGTGCATGATTGGATTCGTTAAAAATCTTAAAGGCCCTTTCTTGGTCCAAACAATCCAAATCGCAAAGACAGTGTCATATTTTGATTCTTAGAGAATTTTTTTGCTCTCTAGATCTTATTTGTCCACGTTTGAAGAGGCTACTTTTTGGAATGGTTAGGCACATTCATCAGTCCAAAACTTAGCCAAATCTTAAAAGGGATTGCAAATTTAGATACCAGTGAAAACTTTATAGTTTCCGAGTACCTATAGTAGATGGCGACATGAAACCTTCTATACTTCGACTCATTGTATCATTTAACACTAGAGAGTAGATCAAATCGACTCTCAATTTTAAGCCGTGACGAGCCGCATCTTTCAGCAATGGCTACAATTATAAATAATTTTCGGCGGCGGCGCCGAACCAGCCTTAAGCCACGCTACTTGAACCTCAGATGAATGGTCTAGTAGGGCGCTGGCTGAGATCCATACTCTCAGACTAGGTTCATTTTTGTTTCACAGGCTGTGCTCTTTTTAGAGCAAAACAATTTCCATGTGTTGGCCAGGTTCCAATGCCTGCAATTTTCATGTGTTTACCAAGTTCAAATACATCCACAATAATGCCTTTTACATCATTTTTCGGTTAAGGGCGATGTGAATGGACTTGCTGTGATCAGAGCTTGTTTAACATAGGCACGGTCATGTTGTTAAACATAGGCACTGTCATGTTAAAGAAACAGTGTGTATGGACGATTTTTGCAGAATTTAAATTAATCGATAAGCTTCAAGTTAGTTTAACTCCAATTATTATATCGTGCACCACTTTATGGAATAGGGTATTACAAGATAGTTTCGTGGCTAATGTTTGTAACTACCAGAAATATTTAAGCTACCCTTTACGTAGTCCGATCGTCGTATAATCTGCAGCTGATTCTACTTATATTAAACGATGTACGTCTTTGCGTCCATCTAATGCTGTATTAAAATTGGCAATTGTCTGCCGATCTTCATAAAATTTAGCAGAAGTACGTTTTTGGACTAAGGACGGGCGCTATTGAAATTACAGAAAATTGGTTCCGATGAAAATAAATCTTCCACGCATGTGTTCATCTAATTTTGATGTATTTATTTCTAGAAACTGCATCTAACTTATAATCTTGATAAAGTTAAGCACTATTTAGTTTTTTGGGGAAAGTCGGACGCTATTGAAATTAAAGGAAATCGTTTTAGATTTAGATATAGCTCACACACATATGTTCATCCGATTTTATGTTTTTAGCTCCAGAAGCCACATATGTCGTATAACATCCTGGCTTGGTAAAATTGGCACAAACTAGTTCCTTGTGCCAAGGACGGAAGCTGTTGAAATCGGTTCGGATTTAGATAAAAGTCAACCAATTTAACCAAAAACAATAAAATTTTCTCAACAATTTATATATGACATGTCAAGTTTTTAAATCTTGTTAGTTGGAGCCCGTCAAAGGGAGCCCTTAAACATATTTTTAGTTGGCTTTTCTACTTTCAGAGTTGCACAGTCGGCCACGTCCGACTTCAGCTTTTTTACTAGTTTCTATTATGATTTTTTTCAATCGGAAAATTTGTACCAATAAACAACACGTTTTTAGTTATAATAAAATACGTTTACTACTCGTATTATCATGAATAATTGCTTTCGAATTTCTGGGGTATGGTCGATCAATTGGTTGTGTGCACAATACGTAGATCATTATTATCACCTTGTGGTATGTCGAACCGAATTTTCATTAATATTATAAGCATTCCGTGATTGGAGTTATTTTTTTGCAACGGACTGTATTTTTTAAAACAAAAAATATCCACTTTTCTGTAAACAAAGTAAGCGTATTTGTTTCGAAAATTTTATTTTATAACCTCTAAAACACACGAACCTGATTTCGGTTACTCTTTTTTTGGCCACCAGTGTATGTTCATTTTACAATCTACATATGTGACGCGCAAAATAGAAAGGGACCTAAGGGTAAAAACCAGCTTTGTTCAGGAGAGCCATTTTAAAGATTTAAATACGTGTATCTTTGGTGTACCATCACTTTCATAAAACGCGCATATCTCTGGGAGGGAACACTTTTGGGGCATGGGATCGGTCTCATTCGATGCTCAGATGTTGCGCATTTTAATTTTCCGTATGCAAGAAATTTCGGAACCGCCACAGGCAAATATGCTAGATATATCACAGCTCTGCTTATGTCAACATATTTCTTTTTCTAAATTTGTCTTCATTTAAAACGTTGCTCGACGACATTCAGCATAAAACATGTTCGCAGTGTTATAATGTTTGCTAAGCTTTGGGAAATTTAAGCTCATCAAGTAAAACTCGACTGTTCGTCCGACTATCTGCCGTTCTGTGCAAAGAACAGATTCATTGTCACAACCTAATTGTTAGCCAAGGTTGGAAATCAGTCCGAACTATAAAATTTCAGTAAGACGATGGGACTTTCAGTTCCAACTACCAAATCTTAATAATCGTAATGAAAATTCGTTTGGACGTACTATAAGATTGTTATGCCAATAGTATGGAAGAGATTAGTTTATATTCGGTCACAATAACCGGATAAAGTTCAAATTTTTGGTACCAGAACCGCTAACTTAAAGTTTTGTACAGATCCGTGGGATGCAACAATTGGAAATGAAAACAAATTCTGTTGCTCCAATTACGAAAATCATGTCGTCAAAAAGGAACATAAAATATGTCTTTCTCCGATAGCCAAGCGGACCGGAAAAGGGATACCAATGTGTACCGAAATTGGACAATATATTTTGAATCTAGCTTTGATTAATTTTATTACTTTGGATATTTAGGTCTTTAAGTTCTGATAACCTTATTTATTTTAAAACTGAAGTTTAAATATCATTTCATTACACAAAGATTTCTACTTTGTCACTTCCAGTAAATGAAACTGAACATATCGGAGGTATATGATTGCAGTGCATCAACTTACATTCATTGACACTAATCGATACTTGAAAGTACATGCAACCACAATCAATCGGTTGGCAAATAAATTCGGCTCTGGCAATGAATCAGTGCACTGTGGGTACACGGAGGAAAACGTATGTTCAAAATATGTTTGCTTGCAAACACATTATGCAGGAACACGCTCCAAACATTATTATTCAAAAATTAGCGAGTGCTCTCAGACGACCCACCTTGTACTGAACACACACTTTTTCTTTTCAAACTTCGATTTTTTAATAATCTTTACAATTTAATTAAAATTCCAGTTTACACACTGAAGCACTTTCACTTATCGCTCTTGTTGTTTTAAGAAGTCCTCCGTTTTATTATTGCTTGGACCACTACGAAGTTCTTACATATTTTAATACTGAATCTATGTAATTTCACAAACATTTAATATCTCATTATGCTAGAATGTTGTCCCAAACATGAAATATGTTTGTGAACAACTAGTATGCTGAAATACAAACATAAATGTGGTTAAAGCATGTTCAAAACATATGTACTTATATATTTGCATGCTTACATTGATATGTTTGGAACATGCCACAACCATTTAAATGTTTGTGTTTCGGCATACAAGGTTTACACAAACATATGCATGTGTGGGATGATTTTTTAGATCGTTTCATGATTTTTTAGATCATTTGCGCAACGTCCGTTCCTACAGCTGGTTTTTAAATTTCGGACGTAAATTTGTTTCCAAAACTATACTCGTGGACGAAAAGAGATGACACGCCTATTCTGGTATCTCCAGTGCAAATGCACCATTCCGCCCACTTTTGGTATTCGCATAATAATCTTTAAACTATTCGTACGATTCTGCAGAAAATCAGTAATTAGCAAATAAAACATCTGGCGAATTTGGAGCCTAAGCCACACCTATTGTTGCGCCTTACCGTAATACGTATCCCAGCCTAGATTGGAGCCCACATAACTTTTTTCCTAATGCCTGAGTTTTTCCTAAATTTAGTTTCCTGCAATATACTTATTTAATTTTTATATAAAAGTGGATGCCACTCCCAATACCTTTCACTCTGACGACTCTTTACGAGATTTCGATAAATCGGTACTCTTTAAGCGGTAGAGGTCGAAAGGAAGACAATATAAATTCCATATGTGGGAAACTTTTTCGCTTGTTATTTAATACTTTTATAAATTAAAGTAACTGTATGATATTTATTTAGGACTTATATAAATAAATATTACTGACTACCTGTTATTGCTGACTTTTATAAATAAAAGTCATCAATAACTTAATAGTAAGAGAAATAAAATAATCATCAAAAATAATTATTATCTGAGGAGTACTTGAATAAAAATGAAAATAATTGATAATTTCTGATTTTTAAAAATTGTATTACAAATAACTGTTATTGTTTTTTGGGATGCATCGATGGTTTATGAAAACTGTTATGCTTAGTTCATAGTCTGATTGGAGACCATGTTTTTTTTATCATTTTGTTCAAAGATAATCGAATAAGTTATTTAAAAAACAGTAAAAAAGACTTTTAGTTTCAAACAGTTGAGAATGGTGTAGTAGCGTTCACCGAAACTACAGTCACCCCTGTTTGAAAGTAAAAGTATTTTTTACTGCGTTTTGAATAACTTTTTCGTTTCTCTTTAAACACAGGAAAAGGCGTTTATTAACATAAATACTATTTTCGGTACCTGCTACAAACATATCAATGTTGGCAGTGGCCCTAACATTTAATGTTTGGGGCATGCTTCAAACATTTATATATTTCCTGCATGACGCGTTTGCATGGAAACATATTTGTAACATACTTTTTTGTCCGTGTATACTGTGTAACAAAACTACACCAAGCGGTTAATTCTATAAAACGTTAAATTTTTTGCTTAAATTTGATTTATTTCTTAGACCGGTTTCATCTTAAAATTTGTTTTCCAGTCTATGCTCTACGCCTAAATAGATGCATTCCAGAAGGCCCTCTTGGAACTTTAGAATGATCCGATCCAGCAGGCTTTTTACCCTTAGACTTATAAAATGTTTAAAATATGTTTGCATGCATGTTTGGAACATGCAACATATATATTTATGTTTGTATTTCAGCATACTATGTTTACACAAAGATATTTTATGTTTGGGACAATATTCTAGCATTTCGAAATATCATGTGTTTTTGGAATAACATCAATTTCGCGTTAACAAATGTTAAAACATTTTCAAGACAGACTATTTTTTAGTTGCTAGTTATAGCGGGTCGCCGTTGTGTAATGAGAGTGTCATCGACTAATATGCCAGTAAAGTCAGGCTCAAATAAGGGTAAGAACATCTTACAATTTTCAGTGGCGATTTTCCACATAGTAAATACTGGCGACTTTACGAGTAAGAGTTGCTATTTATATTTCGGGTACGGCAATAAAAACACAATAATTTATCATCGGAAGTGGTTTTATTGTTTTTCAAAATATTCTCCTTTAAGATTAATACACTTTTGCATGCGCACAAACCAATTGTCGAAGCACCTTTTCCACTCCGATTTAGACACCTCCAAAACATGACTTTTGAACGCTTCAACAGCTTCTTCGGGCGATGAAAAACGTTGAACATGCATTTTTTCCTGATGATAGGAAATAAGAAGATGTAATTGGGTGCCAAATAAGGGTTGTACGGTAGATGGCCCACCAATTCGACATCTTAAGTGGTCAATATGATCCGGTCGTGATGCAAAATGATCCGTCTTCTCTGATTATCTTTCCTCATTTCTTCGAACTGTGACAACATGGCCAGTTATACCGAAAAAAACCCAATCATTTGCTTCGGTGTACTTCTTCCACGAACAACTTTTGTTGGATTTGGCTAGTCTTGAAAGACCCATATGGTCGATTGCTGTTTTCTTTTAGGTTAATATGCATAGATCCATGATTCGTCACCTGTGACAATTTCATACACGGCCTTTGAGCTACCGCAGTTATACTTTTTCAGCATCTCTATGCACCAATCCATCGAGCCTTTTTTTGAGCATTCGTCAAATTATGTGGGATCCAACGAGAACAATTTTTTTTTCTCGGCTAAATGAACATGCAATATTATTGATGCTTGTTATACTAATGCCCAAGGATGCCTCAATCTCACGGTATGCCATATGTCGGTCTTCCTTAATCAGTTCACTCACAGCATCGATGGTTTTTTGCAAAGTGACCGAAGTTGCACGTCCAAAGTTCATCCTGAGATAAATTTTTCAAAACACTGTAATCAAAACAATTCGCCCTCAAATGACAAAATATTCTATGTGAACTTATGCTAAAAAATGTCAAAGTTTGCATCCGGAAACACTCGTATTGTCAGGACTCGAAAAATAAATTGCAACCCTCGTACAAATGATGTAAGAACTTCTCTATAAACTGCAATAGTTGTTCGAAGTCGGCGTTAAAAAGTAGTTCAAGGTGAGTGAGTATAAGAATCATATCGTGCACAGCTCACTGATTTAAGAAAAATTCCCCTTGGTTTTTAATGGGATGTTGCGGAAATAAGTTATATTTCAAACAAAGAGACGTAGAGGAAGCAGAACGAATTTACCAAAAAAAAATGGTGTTGCTGGAAGTGTTTCATCACATGAAATTGGATTTTAATTAACTTGGAAAAATTAAAAAAAAACGTTGCTGTTTTTTGTTAGTCGATTATCGATTTGTCGACTAATCGACGTTTTGTTGCTAAAATTGAAAGAGTCGTGATCGACGTTTGAGTCCCATTTTAATCGATAACTTGACTTTTGCTTTCCGCTGTTTGCTGTCCGCTTAACAAATATTAATACCCAGCACCACAGCACCACTATATGGGACAATCATCCATTATTTGAAAATATATCATCCATTATTTGAATATATATATATGATATTTTTTTATACGCATTTGAAGTTGGTGATTATTGAACGCTGTCTAACAAGAAAAGATCATTGAAAATTTGATAAAATAACACAGTGCAACAGTTTTCAGGTGATTGATTCGCGACTCAATTCTGATAATTGTTTGTGAAAGTAGCCCCAAAAAGAAGAACTTCTGCATCATTCGTTTAGTCAAGGTACATCAAATAATATTTTAATAATTGATTTATAGGGGAATGCAGTTTACAACTGCATTTGCTAATTTTTTTTTTTAATTCACTTTTTTTTTGAAGAGAAATTCATATTCTGGAAAATCTATTGATAAAGAAATACTTACGATTATATGTCCGTATTATTAAAATTAAAATTTTTTGCGACGTTGCACAAAAATGGATTATCATACATTTCCTTGGTCAACGAAAAAGGATGCAAAATAGATACTTGCTTGCCACTTGAAATAAAATTCCTATGTAACTTAGGGTAGCCACTAAGTGATCGTTTACCATCATGTTTGCATAAAAAGTTTGAATGTATGATGGATACTACGAAAAAATAACGGAATTTGAATTACTTCGAGTTTCCGAAGGTCTATGTGTAGTAGTGAACATTTGTAATGGTCCACTGGGCTGTCTTATGGACCACATGGATCCATTGATGCAACCACAATTCTCAATTTTAATTCAACTTCTTCTAGCTAATGAGCCCAAGTTAAGCCATGAAATGTTTATTTAAAATGGAGATTTGATAAGCAATTTCTTAAAAAAATGTATTTTTTTTGAGAAGTACTTCTAGTCCGTTAAGAGAATACTATTTGATTTCGACCATTTACAATGCCATGCAGCGAACGACTGTAAAATAACATTGTGCAAAATCGGGGACCAAACTCATATTGCTAACGTGATCAACACTTGAAGCAGTTACCAATGGTCTTTTTCGTTTTTCGGTAAAGTGGGATTTTTTTTAAATTTCCCTGGGTCCCGGAGGAGTAAAATAGGAAATGTTAATTTGCTTTCCGTTGAACCAATATTTATTATAAAAAGTAAAAAAATACTATAAACATAGCTTGTAAACACACTCTTTTTTTTATTACTTATAGTATGAATTTTCATGCCTTACGTACAAATCAGTCAATTAACAATTTAGTCTAGAATATTTTTAGCGGTATACCTTCTGTTGCTGACGTTAGCGACAAAAGAGCAATTCTGGTTTAATTCTGGCTTTTAGAATTTAAACAGAAAATCGTTTTTTCTATCTTCGAAAACCATATACATACTTATATATCGCAAGAATATTACCTCTTATAAACTGCGAACATGAACATTCGTTCAGTTTGGCGTTTCCTTTCGCTAGAGGTATAGGAACTTCGATTAAGCCTATTGTAAATATCAAACAGCCATCAATAACACTACTCAACAAAATGAAAAAAATTTCATGTACTCCGGATGCGATAATTTTTTCTGTGTAGATAACCTTGACATGAGCTCGAAAAACGCAATAAAAAATTTTTTTTTCGTTTGGTTTTTGTTTTATTTTTTTTTTTTAAATTTTAAAAATTTTTTTTTGGTTAATTTGTTTCGTCCGGCATAACTCGGGAACCACTAGCCCGATTTAATTGAATTAAATTTTAAAAAATTTAAAATTACAATTCCCTTAATCTGTTCATATGTTGTTTTCCTATACAAGCAACAGTTTTTTTTTTTTTTTTTTTTTATTATTATTTTTATATTTATTTGTACTTATTAAGTTTACAATCATTTTAAATTTGGCCTCAGCGCCCTACAGGCATTATTGAGGCAAGTTGGCAAAATTCTAAATTGGTACAAATATATAATGATAATTTAAGAATAATTATTTAAAATTAATTTAATACTCCAAATAATCTTTTTAATCTGTAACTTAATAATAGTTTATTTACGGAAGAAGCGTTTCAATGTTTTCGAATAAATATTTTTTACAAGCTGTTTTAAACAACGAAATTCTGCTAATTGCTTTCATATCATTAGGTAAATTGTTATATGCTATACCTCCAATGCAGTCAATGCGCTGTTTTGTCTTTTCCAATCTGCATCTAGCAACTCTCAAGTTAGAATGATTTCGTGTATTGAAATTAGAATGATTTTGCGAAAAAGAGATGGTGTTGTGTCCAATATTGTGAATGCACTTAAAGATATATATTAACAATTGGTAAACATGAAGCCCATGGACTGGTAATACAGTCTTGCTAACTTCTTTGTACAATGAAATAGTAGAAAATGTTATTGGTAAATTGTAAATGATCGTCAGAGCCTTGTTCTGCATACATTGAAGAGATCGTAAGTATGAGCTATTTCTCTTGTAAGCATATGTAACAGACAAATAATTCAGATGAGACTGTATTAAAGATTGAAAAATCATCATCTTTGCATTCATACTCATTTTATTCCTGAGCTTGTACAAAATACCTATCGCAGGGGCTATCTTTCTTTTCAAATCCTCCACATGCAATCTCCAAGTTAAATTACTTTGAAGTATCACTCCAAGGTATTTTACTGAATGTGTCTCGTTAACACACTTCCCGTCAACATATACACTGAAGTCATTACGATTCACACCTTGCGGTCTAAACCGTATAAGTTTAGTCTTATCCGGATTAATTAGCAAACGATTCAAACGTGCAAATTCTATTATTAGTGCGGCATCTCTCTCAACATGTGTCTTAAGTACCAAGTCGAACTTATAAGGGTAAAGTAAGCAAACATCATCCGCATACATAACAAGCTGGCCTCTAAGATCAAGATTCTTTAAGTCGTTTAAATAAAGTGAGAAAAGTAATGGTCCTAACCCGCTTCCCTGCGGTACTCCGTAATCAACAGATCCCAAAAAACTGGATGAATTATTAACCTGAACGTACTGCTTTCTATTATAAAAGTAGCTTCTAAATAACAAAAATTTGCTCGACATATGCACAACTTTGTCTATGGTAAGGTTTTTTCTTTTTTATTACAAAAAAAATTAAAATTTGTTGGGTGACAAAAATATATGACTTTAGCAAATTTTTAAAATTCATACCTTTACTCAATTGCGAATAAAAGCGAAACGCGCGCATCGATTTTCATGATCTTTGTCTCAGTTTGCTCATAGGTTATGTGACTTTACGTAAAAGTAATAAGATTTGACATTTTTTTCATTTTGGATTTTTTATGGATTTTTTAAAAAAAAAAAATTTAAATCTTTAGGCAAAAAATAAGTTTTTTCCTTTATATATTCATTTTTAACTTGGAAACTGTTGCTTGTATAGGAAAACAATATATGAACAGATTAAGGGAATTGTAATTTTAATTTTTTTTAAAATTTAATTCAATTAAATCGGGCTAGTGGTTCCCGAGTTATGCCGGACGAAACAAATTAACCAAAAAAAAATTTTTAAAATTTAAAAAAAAAAATAAAACAAAAACCAAACGAAAAAAAATTTTTTTATTGCATTTTGCGAGCTCATGTCAAGGTAATCTACACAGAAAAAATTATCGCATCCCGAGTACATTTTGACTGTTGACTAGTGTAATTAATCATATTTCTGCTAAATTGCATCTCGTATGTAACAGACATACGGGAGCAATACGATTATTTTGTAACACCAAGTTTTCTGCAGAACTTATTCTGTCCTTATTCAGTTGCTTTTTGCTAAGTGTTATTTTTTGCTAAGTGTTATTTTTGCTAAGTGTTATTTTTATTTTATTAATCACTACATCTTACAAATTTTTAAATTAACAATATATTATTTGATGCATAACCTATACGGAAATAGTGAACGTTAATTACTAATATTCCCGTCCCGGGGTTTTCCTTACTATCCCATAGTGGAGGATACACAAATTGGGTGAATATTATCAAAACTTATGATAGGTAACCACTTCCAGCATGCTTGTCTACTGCAGGGCCTACTTACTCCATCTTACAAATGCTCCATCTCGTCCATCTTCAAATGCGTTACGCTTAAGTCACTTCCTGTTGATCATTGGAAGAAATTCGAATTTTTCAAGAACAATTTTCATTGAAGTCGTCTTTTAATCATCCAGGCGTCGTTTGGTAGATTGTTTCCTGTTTACAACACCAGCCGAAAATGGCTTGTTAATAAAAGCACCATTATGCACTTCTGCAGCAAGTCGCAGTGACCTCGATATAAAATTAGAAGAAATAAAAACAATAAAAAGCAGAAGTTTTAGATTATTATTATTTTGTCGTTTGCTGTAGTCGGTCAGTGCTAAAGTGTGGTTTTGATTTGTAACTGTCATTGTTGTAGTTTTTACATACTTCTTTACCCCATAGCCAATATGAGTAAAAATCAAAAGCAAAAGATAGGCGAATAAAATATAAACAAATAAATATAAGTGCAATCAATAAAAACATTAATAATTGATGCCGGTCATAGTAAAGAAAGTTTTGGACCAGTGTTTCAAGTCAAATGTATTCATGTTATGAAGTTTCGTTAAGTGATAGCTCAAGTGACTTTCAATTGATTCGTTCTTTAATTTATGAACTTAATAAACTACATTTAATGAACACAACAATTTTAATTATGTTGAGGATAAAAATTCAACCTCCGGAAGATTTCCCCACTATGACGTGACTTCTAAACAGTACTATGTAGTGATTCCTGAAAAGCACTATCAAAGGACTTCTAAAAGGCACTAATAAGTAACTTCCAAGAAGGCTCTATGTGTGAAGTGACTCTATGTAGTTACGCAAAAATGATTTCTTTAAGCTAACTCCGGGGGTACAATTTCTCAACACGGAAGACACTTCTACGATGAAAAATGGTATCGCAGACGAAGAGCTTTAACTTCACAGCGTCACTTATTAGTCACTTCCGCCATAGAAAATGTCGGCAGGGTAACCACACATGCATACACTCACACCCATTCACATAGCTCTTAACGCCGCAGCCGCACTCACTCGTATATGCGTGGGTGTGTGCGTGTGTATACACACATGTATGTACATCGATGTATATAAGTAACCATAAATACTTAAGGAGCATGCTCAATTAATTATGAACAAACATTTTAATTAGTAACATTTAAACGTGAATTGGAAAGCAATATCATTATTTCGCCAGGCGTTGTTTTTTCTTTCTTTTGAATTCACATCTGTACGTGCGTGTCGTTTTATTTCTGTGTGCGAGTGCGTTTTATTTTTTAAATAAGCATCCTTGCCAATATAAATAAATAAAGCATTTATTGTGTGTTGTTTTAAACATATTTTCACTGCAAAACAGAAATGAGAACTGAATACATAAAACGATGAACAGCAGCAGTAAAATAAAATAAAAATACATTACAGGAAAAATTACAATAACAACAGCCAACGAGAGTATGAAAAAGAAATACTACATAACAAAAAAAAACAACAACAATTCATATAATAATACTTAACTTCAAAACGAATGCGACTACGCACAACATTAGCCACAGCGGGCTAACTTGCAACAATCACAAACAACGGCAGCAGCAACAGTACAATAAAAACAACATAAGAAGGAGCAAAAGGACATCTGACAGCACAAAACGAAAGCACATTTTCCAGCATTAGCAACACAAACAACATCGCCGTGTCAGAAGCAGCTGCCGCGTCGACTCTGCAACATGTCGGCGAAAAACCAGCTCCGACCAAGGATCTGGCATTGGCTGCATCACAGCTGGCATCACATGCTCTGCGTTTGGTTAACGTTCTGGGTATTTTTCATGTGTACACTGAGTCCCGTCTTACCAGAAGTTATTTACCGTGTGGATCCTTTGGGTAAATATTTTACTTGAATTTACACAAATATATACCTACATACAGACTTACATACATATATACGTTTATTGTTTAAAACAAAACATCGTTGCCTTATTTGCGGTGTTAAATGTAGTCCCTATTCGTTCTCAGCGTCGTTTCTTCCCTCGCCACCGATACCTCCTCATTCTATTCCGACGCACAGTGGGGTATTAGAGCGTCAACATGGAGATTAATTAAGGGAAGACACCATTTAACATTTTGTTCGACTTTTCCTAACTTTGAGCGATTTTTCCCTTTTTGTAGCGATAAAGAAATGTGTACATGTATCATTAATATTTTAAATGTCTTGCAAATATACGCATAATTATATTTTCAATATACATTTTATATTTAAAGGCGGTTGTGTTAACGCGCCAAACTCCAGAAACTATTTTTAACTTGTCTCTAAGTTAGGGTTACAATAAGTGTGCGACTTTATGTAGACTTGTTTTAAACTACCTTTTGTGGAACTTTTTCAACTATTACCTTAGGCGTGGCATTGACCATGCACAAATGGATGCTGAGAAAAGCCAATTATAGAAAGGACGGGCTCTAAATTTACCCAGATTTTAAAACTAATGTCATATTTCAATTTGTAAGAAAATGTCATTGCTTTGAAATGGGCCAAATTTTCCGTGGGATCCGTCACCCCAATTTATCGCTAAAATAATTATATTCAAGGCTTTGTGAGAATATTTCATAGTTGTATGGAACCCATATGTCAATGTATACTAGAAGCCGTTATTTGGCCGAAACTATTTGTGTGGGGACTATATAAAAAAGGGGCGATATGGTAAGATTTATATAAGATATTCTGTTTGTACATCGTCATAAAGAATCATTCCATGTCAAACCGGACAAAAAAATTGCACATGGCTTCAATTTTTCTGAAAATGTTGAGGATACCAGTATTGTTGTCTTTAAATGATTTAGTATTATACAAAAGAATTAAAAATTTATTAACAGAGATATAGACCTTAAAAATGAAAACCCGGCTAAGTGGTGTATATTCTAATATTTAGACATCGGCTTAACCGATTTAAGACTTGTATACCTTGCTTGAGAGGTTTCTTGGAGCACTTCAATTTAAGTAAAGACTGTATGAACAGTTAAATAATTTTTATCAATGTTTCTATCCTCCACTATAGAATGGTAGTATATAAAATTTATCATTGCGTTTGCAACACATCAAAATAATGATCGGAGACCCTAAAGTATCTATATTATTGATCGTCATGAAATTCTAAGACGATCTGGTCTGTCCGTCCGTATGTCGGTTGAAAGTACGACAGCGGTCAAATGAATCAAAGTCGGATCCTAAAATCTTTCATGATCATTTCATATGGTCGGAGTTGTATCTATAACTGTAATTGGCTCCTTTTGTAAACAATTGTTTTTCTATTTATTTCCAGAATTGGTTTTTATTTTGTTTTGCTGTCAATATTATTTAAACATGTGCTTGTGTTGGTAAAATATCACAGTTTATTAAATTTAACTTATCGAATAATATTTATTATCTGAAAAACAATTAAAACAGTCGTTATGGATGGTCAGGCCGAACAGTCTGTTCCTTTGCAACTGAAGCGCTAAAAATGGTACTATTCGGTCAATCTCAGCCAGAACCCCAATATTACTTATATTTGGATTAGTAACTAAATTCGCGACTTTAAGTGCGACTTTTACCGAAGTGGATTGTTAATTAAATTTGTCATTCCGTTTGGAACACCACGACATATTGATCGGAGACCCTATAAAGTATACATATATATTATTAATCGTCGTAAAACTCTATGTCGATCTAGCCATGTCCTTTTACCCGCCCGTGTGTCTGCTAAAGGCGCGATAGTAGTCAAACGAATGAACCTTAAATTTTGCAGGCTGATGGTTTATGGTTATAAGCTGTTTGGGATTGTAATTGGGCAAAATTGGCTGAGGGGGGAAAAAAGTTTTCCTTTAAGGGAATTAAGATACCTCGTTAAAAGTAAATGTTTTTGAGTATTGGGTATTTTTTAGTCGTGTTGTTTTCAAGAAAAAATAAAATGCTTTAAATGGCAAAGAATTAATTTTATGGCAAAGAATTAAGCTTTATTATGAAGATACGGGTTTGCCATTACGTTTTCAAAATGAAGAAATTCCAGCCGAGAGGCCCAATTTTCGACAACTTTTTGAAGCATTTGGGGCCGTATGTCAACAATAACGCGCCGAATATTCTCTTCCAAGGCGACTTCATATAACCCCACTGGCCCACGACGGGAATTAATGCGCTCACCAAAAGTATCCTTCAATAAATTGATTGTTTCGTTGACTGTACGAGTATGGCATGTAGCACCGCCTAGTTGGAACCAAATGTCGTCAAGATTACAGGCTTCAAATTGCAAACAGTACGACATCATGGCGTGGTAACGAGCACCATTCACGGAAAGTTTACGACCATCATCATTTTTGAAAAAATATAGTCCGATTATTCCACCAGCCCATAAACCGCACCAAACCGTGGTTTTCTCTGGGTATAAAAAAAAATCCGACCACTGGTTCGGAACTTAGCAATTTTACCCTTGTTCCCTCCGACTAGCCTGTATGTTGGCAACAAATAATGCTTGGCAACAAATAATGAAAAATATGTAGGCTTCTTTTAGCTATTGTTATTTTAGTTCTAAAAAATCTGATGTTTAAGGTTTCATAACTATACGAGTAATGGGTAGATATGAATAAAAAGCTTTTAAAGCAGCAACAAACTCACCTAATGTATATCGTAAGAACACCGATGAAATGTTTAATGTTTCAGAGGGCACTGATATGAAATAAACCGCACATGTGTTTGATTTTTTAAATTACGGATTCTTTGCACAATTATGAAAAAAATAATCTGGCAAGTCCACTTTCCAATTAATGTCAGTTATAGGTTCCAATACACCACTGTGCGACGACTTTGCCACGCATACAAAACAGAAAGTATTTAGCTTTTTGTTCCCATTTGCTCTCGTGGCTTTTGTGGCATAACAACTCCCATTACTGAAGCGTCTAGCACGGCATACGGTGGAGATGTACGGGGATTGGGTGAGTGCTGTTACCAAATAGGGTTGACTTCCATACGCGTCCAATGTATGTATTATGTACATATGCACATATGGAATAGTTGTTAAAGAAATTTTTAAGAAAAGTACTAAAAACCTCTTGAGGACAAGTATATACATTAGAGTGCATCAAATAAGTTGCAAATTATCCCTCGAGCAATGAAGATTGATAAGTTGTAGACTGATTCCCAAAAAGTTTCGGCTCTAGCTGCGTGCCCATTTTTTAAACGTTTTCTCTCTCTATGACAAACAGCAACAAAAAAACTTGATCTTTTTAGCTGGTGGAGTAATTCACTCTTTCAAAAAATAATAACAACAAACCAAAAACTCTAAGAATTTTCATTATATTTAAAATATTATGCATATTATTTGTGATTTCAGAGTACCGTTGGAAAGTCGTTTTCCGATGCTATTCACTATTGCTACTTAGTACAGTATTAGTAAAAGGGGCCTTTGAGAAATCTTAATATAAATATGAAAAAAATGGGTTTAGGCGGTTTTGTCAATCTATCGTTGTAATCAAAGTACAGGTCGCAATTATGAACCAATTTTAATGAAACTTAGTACATTCATCAAGTTTGGGCCGAGAAAATCCCTATTTAAATCGGTCCACACCGTCTGGGATGGAACACTTTTGGGGCATGGGATCGGTCTCATTCGATGCTCAGATGTTGTCCACATCAAAAAAAGTGAAAATTGATTTTTTTTTACCCTTAGGTCCCTTTCTCTATGCGCTGTCACATCTGTCTGTGGGTCTGCTGTTGTCCATCTGTCTGTGGGTCTGTTGAGAGTACCATTGCGGTCAAAAGAATTTGCATGATAATTGCATATGGTCACAAGCTGTTTGGCATTGTAAGTGGGGGTTTTGCTGAACGTTGTCTGACGCCTGAATCATGTGGCATTATATATGCTGGTGATATATGAATTTGGTATCCATATAAACATGAAACAGCAGCTAAGCCGAATATAAAAAGAGATGTATCTTTAATACTGGAGTATGCGCGCGTAAACACACTTTTTATAAATTCACAAAAAAACAAGCTAATTAGGGTTAGCCCGCATTTTCGTTTTCAAAACACGTTTGGCATATACGTTGATGGTAAGCTGATTATAGAAGTAGGCACCATAAAGTACTTCGGACTATTGTTCCAAACTAATCTTGCTTGAGACCAACATATACAGCATGTTAAATCAATAATAGCCCCTGCTGTTGGATTGCTTTACAAATTTAAAAACAAATTTGATCAACGCACAAAACGTCTTATTTATCAGGCTTTAATTCAAAGCCATTGCAATTACTTGGCTATTATCTATGGACATACAAAGAGTACAGAGCTCGGCACACTTCAAAGTTTTCAGAATAAGGCCCTACCGGCCGTGGCAAGCCAACACATAAAAATGTATAAAAATGTATTTCCAACTGTTTTGCCGATACACGCAACGTATAAAAAACAATTCTTTTTGTACGTCTTTAAATGTCTGCATGACATAGGACACCACACCATTTAATTTTCCCGTAATCATCCTCCATTTAACACGCGAAATAATAATCAATTGAATGTAATATTTAGCAGAACAGAAACCACAAAACAACGCATTGAACATTCTGGCAGTAGGGAATTTAACAACTTCCCGCATGAAATAAAGTCCATTACAAGTCTTTCACTTTTTAAATCAAGATTAACAGAATATTGATGAGCTCCTGATATAGTTTAATAAAAATATACCTTACATAGTTTTTTTTTCTTTAGTATAATCTGATATATGTATTACCAATACCTTTTCACATTTCAAATTAAGTTTTAAGTTTAAAAATGTTTGCCTACTTGCCTCTAAAATGCCTTACGGCGCTGAGGCCTTTGTATTTTATAAATTAAAATATTATAACATTTTTAAATAAATAAAAAAAAAATACAAATACAAAACGTCCCGCATGTTCGAAACCGTCTAGCACAAGTCATAATAAAGCAAACTTTGCTACGAATCCGAATATAGTGTGATTTTAAAGTTGTTTTTTTGAGATCTTAATATATGGACGCATGGGCCGAAATGACCCAAAACAACAGATCATTCTTCGCTTTAGTATTGTAACGACTGTGTACATAAGGTTCTATCAGGCCGAACTGAACCTTTTTTTTAGTTGTTACTTGTTTATTGTCTTTTTGCTTCCACTAAAAAATGCAGCACGCTAGTGCTAAAATATTTTGGGATTCGCTTTAGAACATATCTATCTTGATTTTTAGCGGGTTATATTCCCACTTTGACTTCACAAAACAAGTAAAAACGGAGTTAGGTTCAGCCAGACCGAATTGAAACGAAAAAAAACATTATAATCTTTAATGTCCTAGTTCCCTAGCCGCTTGTTTGGACAAAAGGGTCGTTTTTTCGGGAACCAATTTCTGACAGATCTTAAAACTACTTTATACGTGGATTCTGTGTGAAATCTGCTGTAAACTACAGAGACCAAAAGAGACCAATTTTAAGAACTCTAAGGACTATGGTTTCAAAATTCATATTTGGAATGATACTGGATTCAGCTTTAAGTATATTTTACGATTTAAGTACTCATATGTCTATATTTTCTGCATATGCGTTATGCCTTTTTTTGCCCCCCTGTAGGGATTACGCGTCTAAGCTCTTTTTTAGACAAACCTTAAAAATACACGCAAACTTCGAATAGTAGCAAATTTTGGTTAACATTAAATGACCATGCCTGTTGCAAAATGCAAATTTTTTTTAGGACCATAGGGAGCATTTCTTAGATCAGTTCAATTTATAGATCCACTAAGGAAACCTATTTTGGGGGTGCAAAAGGCATCTCTATCTCAATCCCAGCGGTATATACTTTTCAAAAATACTTTCGGCCCTTTACAGTCAGGCCCATTTACAGTCCTATGCAGTGTATGAATACTCGTATAAGCCATTGACTAAAGATAGGTTAAGGTGTCACACAAATAACGGGAAGGCCCATATTGGAGACACCCAAAATGTTGGCATCGCCATTGTACTTACATGCTTCGAGGCGCCTAGTCGTATAGCCTTGGTCACAGTCAGTCGAGCCAACTCTCGTAATTTTTCCTCTCCAGCGCAATCCATCAGACAGCAGCCACATAGAGAAGAATCTATGTGATAATAAAATCATATAGGGGAGTGAGCCCCCAAGACTGCCTACTGTCTTGGGGGCTCACTCCCCAATATCTGTGTTCGTTGGCGGTAACTATACTAGCATTTTATTGAATGTATTGGCTTCAAGTCGCTAAAGAAACGAGTATGAGTTACCAGACATATTTTTCTAACGAAAATTTTAACACGGCACACGCTGCTATTTAAATCGTTTGTTTCTTGTTATGTTTCGGGGGATCAATATAGAGTTATATTTTTCAAAATTAAAAGGAAAATACAAAAATTCAAATCAAGTGTGGAATCTTAATTGTTTATTCGAAATTACATTTTATGCCATTTATATTTTGAATATAATTTCCTTCAGGTGTTGGCAACTGTATTATGGAAATGAGACTTTGGTGAGTAACGGGATGATCCGCTGTTTTCGACCAAAATTTTGTTCAGTGATGAGAACCATTTCTGGCGAAACGTCAACGTCAATAAAAAAAATTCCCGCATTTGGGCTAAAGAGCAACCAAAAGAGGTTGACGAGGTGTCATTATACCCATCGGTCTATATTTTTTCAAAAATGATAATGGCCGGAACACACAGAGAAAAAATATGGTTATTATATGGTCACGGCAACAATAGTATGTTCTCTGCAATAAAAGTATGATCGTCGCAGCCATAGTATAGTTTTTTGAATTTTATTTTAACAATAGTATGATTGCCGCAATATTAATATTGTTTAAATGTAACAATAGTATTGTTGCCAAATTTAAAAATGAAAATATGGTTGTAGCAACAATATAAATATGGTTGGTGCGACATAAGTATTGTTTTTTGGGTTTTATATTAACAATAATATGATTACGGCAATCATACAAGCAAAATCGTATTTTTTTTAAATTGACAATGTTATTGTGGCAAGTCTTATGCAATAATAGTATTTTTTATATGTAAATTATTTTTTTTTTAAAACAAACTACTTTGGATTAGTAAGAGTATAACTGATATATTTTTAATAAGTAAATTTTTTCTACTGTTAAATAAGTGACTCCTATTATTAAAAGTTTAATGTATTTTTACATAATTTACTTAATAAAAAATCTGTCTTGTTGAATATTAACTTAACCCAATCCTAACGAAGAATTTTGGGGATCATAGTATGATTGTGTGTGAGTCATACTATGGTTGTGAGGATCGTACTATGGTTGTATGTTAAACAAACTTTTATTATGAGAATCATAATATGGTTGTGGGGATCATAGTATGGTTGAGTATGAATAATAATATGGTTGTGGGGACCATAGTATGGTTGTTTGTGAATAATTCTATTGTTGAGAGGACCATAATATTATTTTTAGGATCATAGTATGGTTGTGTGTGAACCATACTATTGTTGTGATGATCATAATATTGTTGTGACACAACCATATACCCAACAATAGTATGATCCTCTTCGAATATTGTCACCCCAACCATACTTTTTTTCTGCGTGAAGGTTACCATGAACCGTGCTCGCTACCGCGCCATGATATCGGACTTTTTGATACCCCGCGCGATTGACGCCTTGGAAAGTATATTTAAAAAATAAAATCCCACACTTGATTTGAATTTTTGTATTTTGTTTTTAAAAAGATACCTCTAGATGATCACCCGATAGTTGCTGTAACTGGCGGTTCTGCAAGCAATAATTTTTAACATAAATTTATTACCATAATAGAATAATAGTCAGTTGTTTCTACTAAAATATAATCATCATAATAATCTGTAGGTATTTTCTATTCTAATATTATAATTTTTTTAAAATTGGAAATTTTCGACTCTCTTTCGTGTAATTTGTATAATATTGTGCTACAGAAAATCGATGCTAGTTCGAGAGACCACACTGTGGACTTCTGAGGCTCCAGTGTAAAAAGTTGAAGTACAAGCGCGCAAGATTGAAACGCATAAGAATCTACTTTAAACGTGATTAACTTCCACATAAGAGAGTAAAAAAAAACTCACAATTCCGCAATAATATATAAAACTCTCAAATTTGGAATTTTCCATAAAATAAAAATTCCCAATTGAAGTTGAAATTGTTCTTAATACTAAACATGATTTTTACCTTTTGAAATAGAAATAATAAATTTTAATTGGAATTTTCCTAATATTTACTAAATTTGAAATGTTATTTCTTAAACTCAAGTTTTAGTGCTCAAGTACAAATAGATATTTCAAATTCATGCTGAAAATTTCTCAATAAAAATTGGAAACGGTGTAGTGTCAGTTAGATGTGATTTTTATTATTTCTTAAAAACCGTACTTATCGGCCATTATTTGATTTGTCTCACCGTAAACTTTCCTCAGTTGTTTTAAAGTAGGGCGATCAGTTTTGTTTTGAAATACTGGCGGCTCCATTTCTTAAGAAAGAAAAACCCGTCTGTTTCTTCTTCTTCTTCTTTTGTGGTATCGAATAACCGCTTTCATAAATTCTCCCCAATTTGCAGATCAAACAAGACACGTAATCACTTTCTTTTTATTGGCAGCTTGTATATTTATAAAAATAAAGCAACTCCTGCCATAATCTATGTGAGATGTACCCGAAATGGCAGGGTAAGGGATTCGATAACAAATTTATTCTTAAATTCTGATTGTAAGCATGATCGTACAAACAGTTTTAACACAATGTAATCTTTATATAAATGTTAATATTTAATTTTATTATGTTAAAAATTTATAACAAGCGGCCCATTACTTTAGCCATAAATGGACTTTTTAAATTTGTTTCGATCCATACCAACATGTTATGTTCCACATATCATAGTCATATCTACTTATATATTAGTTCATGAGATATTTTCTTATTAAGTATAGGATTCTGTGGTTAACATAACATATAATAATTTCCTATTCTCTGATTTAATTTTGTTAAAATTTAAAATACTTTATGCGATTTGTAAAGGGGGCGTGGCACCGCTCAATTTTTCCGCAGGATGTGTTTTGATCCATGCTAACATCATATGTTTCGAATATTATCGTCACATTTTTTTCGTGTTAGTATATTCTCCCTGTTATTTAAATACTCTTCCTATTATTTTTCTTTAAGGTTGAGGTCAGTTTTTTATTTATTTATTTCGATATTTCGCTATCCTTCGGATATTATATTTAGGAAATCTTAAATTATAACAAATTATAGAATACCTACATTACATTATTATTATTTCATGATAACCAAAAGGAACAGAAGAAACTTACAGGAGTAACAATACCCAAACGTCATAACAAATCAACATCTTACATTGTACTAATTTCAATTTCTCTGTTTGTTTATAGTACGAGTATGTCTAAAGCTGTGATCAATGTTTATGTGTCCGTTTTATTTTTATTAATTTATGAGATATTGTCTTTTTAAGTTGTATGGGCGGTGCAACGCTTCCTTATCCAATTTTACCATATCATAATCTTAAATAACTACATAGTCATTGGTTTTATCCAGTTAAAATTTAAACACGATCGGTCCATTAGTTGGGCCATAAATGCGAGTTGTTAAAGGGGGCATGGCATCGCTCACTTTTTCTCCAGGATGTTTTTTGATCCATGCAAACATCATATAATTAATTCAAAAGATATTGCCTTTTTATGTTGAGGGTTGTGTGGCCTTCACCACGCTCCTTGTCAAATTTTACCATTTGCATAGTCTATAATAATTTCCCATTCTTTGATTTCATTATGTCCTTTAATTTGGCCATAAATGCGATTTTTAAAGGGAGTGACACTGTCCACTTTTCTTCCCTGCTGTGTTTCGATCCATGGCAAATTCACATGTTGAAGATATCAGCCTTATATCTCAAATAGTTGATGAAATTTGAGTTTTTAATTTTAGGATTGTTGATTTTTGATCTGGCCCATTTTAAATACCAACCGAAATGTAGCTACAAAATTTCAGCCACCTAGCTGAACTATTGCAGAACTGTAGTTTCCTTTTTAAAGACAGAAAGACGGTCATGACTGGATCGTATTAGAATTTTACGACGATTCAGAATATATACTTTTATAGGAACTCCGACAAGTATTACGATGTGTTGCAAGCGAAATGATGAGAACTTGAATTTACCTTTAATCCTATGATGGAGGGTATAAAAACGATTTTTAACTTTATTCAGAACTAAACGTACGAACCAGCGACAGACACTAAAACGTATTTTTCGATGTTCAACTGTTTGTTTGTACCAAATGATGTGTTCACTCTTACCCAGCAGGCATAACATAATTTTTGGAAAGAAATCTATTGATGGCTCTCGATGTGGAGTCTCTTTAGAGCTGGCAAGAGTGAGTTGTATTTTCGTGGGCCATTGTGTGAAGAAAACTTGAAAAGTAAGGTTTACAACAGTAGTTCTCATTCGTTTGTGGAGAGCCTGGCCTTATAGAGTTCGGTTTTACTTTCAACAATTGCAGCAAGGCTTTCTGAAGAGGGTTGTCACGGACCCGAAATCATGATAAAAGTAGTGTGCAGCCACGAAAATCAATGTCACTTTGCCATTTTTGTTAAAAACTTGTCTTCTATTTAAATATAGAAGCAAGAGGTCTTGAGCCGGTTTAATCCCTGTTCAATGTGTAAAAGCAACAGACCGAAATAAAACAAACGAGCTAAACATTTTTGGAAATGTTACGTTAATATCCCTTAGCTGAACAAGTGCGACTTGAGAGATTTTGAAAACTTTAGGGATGCCGTAAAGTAAAACGGGATTGTTCACATTTGCTTAAGTTAGGGGTATAGATTTACAAAACTAATACTCTCCTTGGAAATTTTTCATACGTTCCTTAGCAACATTTGCCATAATGGAATTGTTTTTTATCTTGCAAGAATTATAGTGAAGGTAAAAGTCCTCATGGTACATATGTTCGTTAGTGTATATGTTTTAAGTATAGCTCTATTACAAGTTATCCTCGTGCAATAAAGGAAGGATTTTAAAAAGCAAATAATACGTTTAGAAAATATCGCTTTATGAGTAATTGCCTCTTGGTTTAAATTTTAATTTGTAATTAGTTTTTCTTTGAATGAAATGTTCAAACGAAACATGATATCAAATCTGCTTATAAGCTAAGCAGTTTTCAAAGACCAAAGTTACACACCATAAAACATTCACATGGACGATACTCGTACAATCAATGTTAGTTGTCCATTATAAAACAGGCAAATACGTCATTAAGTTCGTACTGGCCGAAACTTAAATACTCTCCACCCTACGTTACTAAAGCGCAAAAAATGGTAAGTTTTTGGACCACATGTGCCAAAAAGTCCAGCCATTATATATAGGTACACTGCCTTTGAGCTACCGCAGTTATACTATTTCAACATCTCTTTGCACCAATCCATACGAGCATTTTTTGAGCATTCGTCAAATTATGTGGGATCCAACAAGAACAAATTTTTTTCACGGCCAAATGAACATGCAATATTTTATTGATGTTTGTCATACTAATGCCCAAGGATGCCTCAATCTCACGGTATGTCACATGTCGGTCAAGCTTAATCAGTTCATGCACATCATCAATGGTTTCTGGCAAAGTGACCGAAGTTGGACGTCCTTAACGAAATTCATCCTGGAGCGAAAGGCGTCCGAGACTGAACTTTTGGTACCAGCGGTTAAAAGTGGTTTTTGATGGTGCTTCATCGCCAAAAAATCAAAAACAAGTTGATTTAAACACTCTTGTCTCGATAACCCACGCGTCGTAAGATCATCGCACGAAAATGTTCACGGGATAATTCCATTTTTTGACTGAGATGAATTTTTCAAAACACTGTAAACATAAAAATTCCCCCTCAAATGGCAAAACGAGAAGTTATGCTAAAAAATGTCAAAGTTTCCAATGGAAGATCCATTTTGCAACATTACTATTGTCAGGACCCGAAATATAAATAGCAACCCTCGTATAAACCACCCTAATGTATCCATTCAAATATACACGCTGTCGTTTTGCTGCTTGTTTATCTTTTAGTAAGAGCATAAAACGGGCAAACACTTGTTGGCAAAAATGAATCCTTTTTCCTCATGGTTTACAGTTGTCCCTAAAACTTTAAAATAGATTTGTTTCTCGCCAGAAATAAAACCCTCAAACTCTCCTCGATGACTTTATGGCAATTGCTACATCGTTTACACGTTTCAGACCTTCCACCATATGTTTGTTTGTACATTACGTTGGCCTTCTGTTTTTATACCCTACACCGAAGAGCAGAGGGTATAAAAATTTGTCATTTCGTTTGCAACACCACGATATATTGATCGGAGACCTAATAAAGTAAAGTATTCTTCCGTCCGTGTGTTTTGTTGTAAGCACAAAAGCGGTCAAGCGAATCAACGTAGGAACCTGAAATTATGCATGTGGTGTCTTATGGCAAAGAATATAAATTTATAGTAGGCGCTTCTGAGCTAAAAATGAAACATTTTTTGCAGATTCAGGGGGAAAGTGCAAACACACAGTGAGAGCAACGATGCCACTGACGTCAGCTTTACTCTCATCACAATTACATTCTCTCTCTCTCTCTCTCTCTTGCTTGTCTTCGCTACGGCGACAGCGCTTCGTGTTCTTGCTACAGCTTGTCGTTAAAGCATTATGTATTTTGTATTGAATATTTTGTCTGAGCTTTCACTTGATTTGCGATTTCAATGCGACACACAACGAGCGGGCGAAATCTAAAAAGTACTTTGTCCAGTGGCATAAAATGCTGCAGTAAGAATTGTGAGAAATCGAGAAGGGGTTGCAGCAAATTGAAATTGTTTAAATTTCCTGCACGTGATTTGATTTTTGGTCAAATTTGGAGTGAAAAATGTCTGAAAATGATTATGTATAATAAAAATGAATACATGTATATTGCGAAAATCATTTCTTGAGCACAAATGTAGGAAAAAGAAATTTAAAACAGAAGCTTATCCTACAATAGGATTAGGTGTAGAGGACGATATGAGCATTGATTTCGATTTTTCAAATTCGCCGAAAATTTTTTGTAATGATGAGATAGAAGCACCTTTTTGTAAGAATTGCGAAAATGAAACAACATTAACAGAAAAATGCATAAGAAAATTGTATAGGCTTTTAAAAAAATATAAGAAAATACAGCCAGCGCTAAAAACTGAGCGACGGATAAAAAATAAACAAAAAATATTGTTTAAAAAAATGCATTGATTTTCTTCAGAGTGTAAGCATTGAAACCAAAATTTTCGGCAAGTTTTTGCTAAGTTCTCGTCCAAAAGAGTTTTCAGACGATGTGAGATATCTGGCTCAGAATATATTTTATATGTCTCAGTGAACTTATGCCTTTTCACGAAATAAATTGAATTGAATCTCAATTTACCTCACGTTTCTACTTTAAGCCGGTGGGCCCGTAAATTGTTAACAGCCTAGTTTCAAAAACAGTAGTTTTGAATCCCTTAAACAAATATGTTCGCAACTTAAAGGCAAGGATCTAAATCACATGCTTTTACTGATGGATGAAATATCAATAAGGAAGGAGTTGAGATACATCACGCATCTTGATTTCATAGATGGATTCGAACACACTGGTTTCGAAAGAACCAATAAAATTAGTACGCAAGTATGCGTTGTTTTCTTAGGTCGATGTGATCAAATGTAAATATCGTCCATAATTATTAAATTAAGAAAAATGGTTTAACAGCTGATACTTTGACCAAAATAGTGAAGGATAATATAAATGTGCTTAAAAGTCTTGGCGTGAAAGTTAGAGTGCTAGTTTGCGACCAAGGTTCGCCTAATAGAAAATGATTTTCTACACTTGCTACAAAACCATATTTTGATATGGATAACGATAAAATATATTGTATATTCGACTTTTCCCATTTAATAAAATCTTTACGAAATGGGTGACTAAAATGTGACTTAAAAACTTCTGAGGGCAATGTCAGTTTTCAAGTAAACAGATAACTTTATGAAATGGAAGCCAAGGCAACAACAAAAATGTGTTCGAAACTAACTCGACAGCATATCTTCCCTAATTCTTTTGAAAAAATGCGGGTGAAAGTCGCAACCCAATTCTACATCTACAGCAAAACAGTGGCCGCAGCAATCAGTAGTCGAGACAACTAAATTACTAAAAGTAGTAATGAATTGGCCTTGTCCACTGCCACTATTTTGGAAAAAATTGACAAAATTTTTGATTGCCTAAATAGTGGAACACTTTACGAGTATGGTGATAATAGCTACAGATATGTATTACAATTAAACAACCAAGCTCACAAATATATTCAAGAAACATAAATACACACGATAGCAGCAGTGCTCGCTCTTGTCAATTTTTGTTCCACTTTTTTGAACACAAAGTGACAAAATTTTTAATTTTTGATGACCGGCCTGGTTGAACTTTACGACGTTTTCAATTGTTCCATATACCTTCCACCCAAATATATCAGATCCCTTCGCTCTGATATTGTCCATGTCGTGCAACCTATATCCAACTTTGGGGAACTGACCCATATTGGATCATGTTTTCCTAAAGCCCCGCCACAAAGATATAACTTCTGATTTGAGGATCTGCCACTCAAGAAGTCACATTTTAATTCAGATCTTTGTTAAATTCTATACAGAAGCGATAAGTTTATCATCACAATGTTTAGGGCACTATATCGCCCATGACCTGCTGTTGAGTTTTTTGACTGGTTTGAAGTTTACTTAGATTCATCTGATATGGGGAATTTTTTAAATTCTTTCGGTTTTGGCCTTGGATCTGTCCTCTATACGAACTCTTAGGCTATGTGGCACTATAAGAATATATGCTACATGAAATATATGTATAATGTTCCATTGATGAGATAATTTCAATTTTATTCGTGCAAAGTTTTACACTAAATGTAGTGCAATGTATTTTTTCTGTAAAAAAGTGCACAGTATCGTTGAAAATTGCTGTTTGTTCATTCGAAATTTGGCTTGCCTTTTTTTAAATATAGATTGCTCCCAAAAATATGAGATGGTATTTTTAAAATTTTAAATGTTTATATGTAATCGTATATGTGCGTATGTTTACTCAATTGCCCAGTCATGTGAGAGAATTATAAAGACCGAAATAAAATCAGATAGCAAGAGCAATTTTTGCAGCTTTTCCATCACGAACATGCATATGTAGACTAGGAGATCCATATTGAGGGAGGTAAATGCGGCATAAAGGCGCACAATGAAAGGTTTAATTTCGCTAAGTTGGTGTTGGATTTGCCCTTCTATAGAATTGATTTACTTACTTATGTTGAGTATGCGGCAATTCACAACCTGAACTAGACTTAAGCAGCGAAAGACTCGATTCCAAGCGTTACGATCTTGTGCGCGTAACTTCCAATGGGTCCGACTACGTCGATGTCGTTACGTACACTCCCAATATCGCTTTAACTACTTACTCAAGCACCTACTACCTAGAGAGTAGTAGAGTGTTGCTATTGTCCGTTAAGAGTCGACGAGTTTTACGTGATTATCGCCACGTGAACCACGGTGTGTCATCACACTGGGACCGTAGCAATGAGACGGCCAACGCCCCATTGGATTGATTCCGCCGGTACCAATTCGAAGAATGACTGTTATGGGTCAGAACTTTCCTCTTGGTTAGGGGTCGAGGACTATCTAAACCTCTTCTGTTCTATGGGTACAGCACCCGGTCGCAATGCAACTCCACACTGAACCGAAGTTCTTCCCGTGATTTGGGTCTAAACCACAGCCACCACGATACTCCCCGAAGGGCCGCACCAAATAGTCAGGCCAGAACAAGTTCTGGGGGCTCCTAACTACTAGTGGTAGCAGGTTTAAGTCTCCGGTCAGACCTCATACCCAGAAGGCTACTTCCAGTTTCTGTTCCATACAACATGGGACTGGTCACCCACACCAACCAGCATTCTACTTCGACCAATTCAGACTCAAACAATTAACAATCGCCCTCACGGGCGACTCAATGGCCAGGGACTGGCACCAGCGTGGGCAACACGAACAACAACAAAAGACTTTGTCTCCGCACGGGAGAGGAACAACAACGATGACTACGAACCAACGACGATTGTGTGAGACAACGACAATGCCACGCGAATGGCCGCACCAGAAAACCCTCGTTAGGCTCCTGCAAGTCTTCTCCTATTGAAGGCTACACGAGCAAACTCCCCCAACCTCCTAAACGCACGATCATCCCCCAAGCAGCGACTGAAGTCGGACCTGTCAACGATCTGGACAATGCTCATTCCATCCAAGATTGTCCGTGGAGATAGGGTAGCTACAAATAGCTGTGGCGAAGGCCCAAAATAAAACCTCTGAATAAAACCTGTTAATGTATATGATTTTTTTTCACGGCTGACGTCAATATCTTTGTTTATGGCGGATCTGAAATAGACAACGTCTTTGACCGTCTCGAAATTGCAACGGCCAATATTTTCTTTTCCTTGATCAAATTTTCACATTGCTGAGTAGCAGTCCCTGCGTCCCCCTTCAGCAACATTCAAGACTTTGTCCTCTTCTATACTGGCACAGTAAGCAGTCGCCGATCGTAGAGTTCTCGCTATGGAGTCAATGTCATTTACGAGGTGCATGGTCTGGGATGGGATTGTTGTGGATCCTTAGTAAAACAGGTTGCAGACCGGATTATAACCTTGCCTGTGACCGCTTTGCGTATCGAATGGTTAGCAGAGATTCTTTCCTATTTTATGCAGATTTTGAGTCCGCCCGGCGCCAGTGCGGCCTTGACTTCTTTCTGGCATTTTAATTTTTCATCTGTGATTGAAACGGGGTCGTTTTTCTAACAGAATTTTCAGTCATCAATAAGTAAGAAATGTGTTTTCTCTATAAACATACTGCACTTGACGTATCCATCAGAAGATTAGGAGACTGAGCCTAATATTTGATTGTTGGAAAGATTTGTCGGCCACTGTTTTTACTTTTGTAAAATTGTTTCTATTCACACTCACGCCATTCCATTTCTCGTTATTTTCTTAGCAGGAAATAGTAATCGAGAAGGTAATTCATAGCTCATATTATATGTATATATTGGGTGATCCATCTAGAGGTATTTTTTCAGAACAAAAAAATATATAAAAATTCAAATCAAGTGTGGAATCTTTATTGGTAACACTCTGCGACAAATGGTAAGGGTCAGTGATCGGTTTGGAATGAAACCACCGGGGAAAGTTATATTGGTAAAAAAAAAGTCATACGTGTTCCAGCGTTTCGCTGGGTCTCATCTAGGAATCGAGATATATCGATTTGAAGTTAGTAAGTATCGTATAGGGGAATTTGTCACGTTTTAGGCTCTTTTGTTTGACATAACTCGAGAACCACTCGTCCGATTTAGCTGAAACAAATTTAGAAAAATTAAGAATTACAATTCCTCTAATCTGTTCATATATTATTTTCCTTTACAGGTAATAGTTTCCAAGTTAAAAATAAGCGCATTTTTTTTATTTTTTTTTTAAATACATTTATTTTCGTTTGTTTGCTCCCTTTTCTTTCTTGCGTGGTGGTTCGCCTACTTGTTTCAGCTAAAAGCAATTATTGTCAAGTGGCATTACCTCGTCGATTCTCATTAATATCTCATATAATGTAATATTAACAAAAAATTATATAATTAATTCCCAATGTAATAAATTCCCAATTTTGGTTGTATTAATCGGCACTTCTCTCCCTTTAAAATTGTCAGATATCTCTCCAAAGCAGCTATTTTTGTTACACCCTACAGCGTTGCGTTATTTGTAGCATACTTCGCTTCTTTGATATACTCGTCTTCCTCCCATGGGTTACGTGGGAGCAATGTTCGATGCCCTACGTTTTTTTGCTGCAGTCGACATTGAGTGGGAAATAGGTTTCCACTTTACACTAATACCATCGGTTGGAGGAATGTTTTTTCGCTAATGTTTGTGTAATTACATTATTACCGCATTCATCACCTATTGTTAAGTTCAGACGCTTTGGTCGTCGATTATCTGGTTGATCTGTCATACGTAGAAGAATGTTGCATTTGGTTCCATTGCATTTAATACACCTGCAGATTCAAGTTTAACGTTAACTTCGAGTGCTATGTCTTTCATCGCCCCAATAACCTGTCTTTTTTCTTCGAATTTTGCAATGCATCCTTTCATTCAAAAAGAAATCACAAAATGTTTTGTTCAAAGAAAACTTTCAACACCCTGTTAGAGTTGCCAGACGCCAAATTCGCTATGTCTGGGAATCTTTGTACCGGTATTGCAAATCATGTTTTTGTGGGGTTTCGCTTTACCCTGCAGAACTGTTGTGGTACAGGGAACTATAATATAGTACAGGGGATTGTAACACTTTCATTTCATTAACTCTCTTACTCCATTGAATGTAAATAAGTGGGGTAAGTGAGCACAAGAATTATACCACGACTGGATTTCTGATTGCGGAGAAGCTCCCCGTGTGTTTTTAATAAATTGTTAAGAATATTAAGTAAGTTACAAGACGTTTAGTGAGGTAGAAACGCCAGGTCCCACTAGTCGGTTTGCTACTAGTGGGCTACAAATTGAATCGCCCAAGCCGGTGGGCGATCGAAGCCCGAGCTTGGTACAGTGTGTTTCTTCGAAAGAAGGTACGTCAAAGACACTGAAGGTCCAGATGGAATCAAATCATGTCAAAACTCCTGCTTCAGTTGCTGCTACTGGGTACTAGGTATGGACTCAGTCTACCGCTGAGCCAACTTCCTCTGTGTCGAATATCGTGCAAGATAAATGAAAAAAACACCAAAGGCGCATGTAGGTGTATCCTCTCTCTACTGCAGTTATTTGACACAACACTGCTTAAAACCATAGAAAGGACGTGCGCAAGGCAATTACATATGCGGAAGATGTGGCAGAGGCAGCCACGGGAAAGGATCCAGCGATGCCTTCGGAAGCACTGGAGTCAGCCCTAAAGTTATTACTAAAATGGTGTCGGGTGGAAGTCCACCTAAAACGAAGCTGGTACTATTCACTAGGCAATACAAATCCTTAAATAAACTAAACTGGAACCTGAACACACTGACAACGACCACTAAGGCGACAACTGCTTTATATTGCTTACGGCGAAAAGTTCAACGGGGGAATGAATGCTAAAACTTATACTGGCTATATGATTTTGTCGTCAAGTCGATTCTGTTCTACGGGGCTGCTGTCTAGTGGGTACAATCATCTGAGCAGATTTGAACGTGTTATGAGAGTGATCGTGATAATGGCAATAGATGCACTCAGAACGACTTTATCTACGGCTCTGTTCACTATCCTTAACTGGCTTCCGGCAGACATTTTGGCTATGCGATTTGGCGCCACAGGGGCATGGAAGTACAAGGACTATGACCACGCTAAATTTTTGGGTGTAGTTAATATTGTTTTCCTGTTGGCTATGGAACACATGAACCAATTTCGACCCTGGTTTTTCGACTAGAATACTGTCTCTTAAGTTAAATCACGGCCGCGCGGCAATTTCAGCATTATAGGGTATCATGCTGGGATATATTCATATTTATGGGATAGCGAAACATTCGTCGGTAACCCTTATATGGGTTCCTGGTCATATGGACTTAGATGATATGTATACAGCTAACCCACTGGCGCAACCCAGAACTTAAATTAGTGTAGTGGCGATATTGGCGTTCATCACCAACCAGTGGCCTTTGGACGTACACGCTAGGAGACTGCTTCCGACATACATCGACTTATGTGGGAATTGCAACAATCAAGAGGAGGAGAATAGAACTGAACACCTCCTCTCCCACTACCTGTCATTTGCCGACTTAGAACGTAAACTCTTTGGTCTACAGATACTGACAGACAAAACCTGTGGCTCCGATGTTGATTTGAGCAGGATCGAAACCTCCAACATGACAACATGCTGCCTCAAGGATAAAAGTGGCTGAGGCCAGGTAGCATAGGGCGTATTATTCTCAACGAGTATTCGGCATCACAATTTGACATAATACTTTGAAGACGGCCTTCTGATGTACCACAGCGGGCCGGACATTCCGGAGAGACGACGAGTCCATATGTGTAAGGGTATCATCCATAGTCGCTTAGGGACTGAGTGAGGTAATAGTTGCAGATTTGTGGGATAAGCCTGGACAGTCATGTTTCTCCTACAGTACTTGCCATTTCCTCATCGAGTTTTTCCTTTCCCCGGGTCCTCCCTTTACCACCAGTTGGGAAATCCTCGTTTGTTTATATACCTATTGCTAGTAGACTACTAGTACCAGTTGCAATAGGCCCTTACCTTGAATATTAATTCCAACATTTTGTGACGCTTCCCTGTGAACTCTAGACATCTTCGAAAAGACAGAAAAATCCTGAATCCCTGGCAACATTCCACTTTTCAGCCATAGGACGTATTGGGCATTCTCTACAAAGGCATGTGCAAGACAATGAAAGATGCACTAAAGGAATAATAGAAATAGACAATGAGGGTTGACTTGAACTCAAGAGACAAAGGAGTCCTTTCATTGAAACTTGTTTACATCATCACAATTTGTGTGCTCCAGGACAAGAGACGGAGGAAGACCCTGCTTACATGTTTCTACAGAAATGTGTTTTGTTTTACATGACATCATATTTCATGTCCATCCTGTAATGTTTATTCGTACACATGTATGTGTGAATGCTACAGAGGGCTTTGATAAAGTTTTTAACAATTAGAAATACAACCACAACATTATAATAAAATGTAGTGGTTATAAATTATTATCCTATACGATGAGAAAAAGGACGTCTTGGTGGCGAACAACAGCCAAGACAATTGGCCATACCCACCACATGTCATTGGAGTACATTGGCATACTCACATACACAGAACAAAAATATGAGGTAGTCCTTGGAACATAATATATATATGTTTAAGCAATTGTGTTAGCAACATATTGTATTTTTTCCCGGCGTAGTTTTTGTTTCTAACGAACAATAATTTGAGGTTATGGATACTTTTTCATCGCTTATCATTTTTATATCCTTCAATACAGGTCGTAGTGTATCGTATAAGTATATTAAGTTTTTCGATCTGTTTGTAATGTTATGGAATGCTCACATGCGAGTATTCTTTTGCGAGTTTGCTTTTCATGACTTACACATAATCTATGGTAAGAAGATAATCCATTGTTGTATATGTCATGTCCATAACTTCAATAACCGATTATCATCTACTTTGAGATTGTTTGAACAAAAATTGAATTATATATATTGCCATCGTTTTGACAATAATATCATTTTTTTCATGACATTGCATGTATGGGCAAAAAGAGTGCAATGCCCTTGCCATAATATTGTCGACGACGATTCTTAATGAATAAATCTAATACATTTGAGCATGGTCCACCGTAGTGAGATAGTTCCTTACGCGAAAAGTCAATAAAAACCCCAAAATTGTTGTGGAATTTGTATAAGGAAATCTGTCGATTTCCTTCTAAACGCTTGGGTGTGCCGGGTGTTTATAATGATAAATGACACTATTAAAATTGGCACACATACCTTAAACATAAATTCATCAGTACCAATATTCTTGGCCATTGTAGATTAACTTTTATTGCGACAAGATTAAAGTTCATAAAAATAAATAAAATGAAATGGTAAATTGGTTTTATGAGAGGTATACAGCTTGAAAAAGTCCCGGGAAATGTTAAACCAAAAAAAAGTATACCGGAAGTCTTGGGAATGCAGCCCATTCCCGGGAGAAAAACTCCGCCGATATGAACTCGTAAGAAACTTGTCGGAATCGTATGCACTCTCTTACTTTGCGGCGATATTTTGTGTTCGATGTGGCTGTTGTTAAAATTGCACTGGGGGTACTGCGGTTCCTTCGGAGACTTAAAATGACTGAAAAAGGTTAGACGTGAAAAATGTCGCCTTGAGCGTGGAACATAAAATCGCATATCTGAGCCGATTTTCCTAATTAAATCAGCGTCCGTTCTTGGTCTAAAAATTGAATTGTGCCAAATTTCATTAAGATTGGATGCAAAATGTGGCTCCTAGAACTAAAAACATAAAATCGGATTCGCATGTGAGTGTGAGTGTGGATATCTAAATCTGAACAGTTTTAAACAATTTCCATGAAAAGTACTTCCACAGAGTGGTGCAGGGTATAAAAGTGCATGGTCAACCAAATTTAAATTCGTCGTAGACTTTAGCTCTAAATAAAGTCAAATTCCCTAACACAAACACCAAAATTTTAGCTCTATAGTCCGGATTTTTTGAGTTCAAGTCTTCCTGTCATGTTACCTATTGCACATGTTTAACATAGGGATCAAATTCAAGTTTTCAGAACTTCACTTTCTGTTAGAAAACGACTCGTAGCGGTCAACTTTACCCAATGTAAAAATCTACCATCAAGAGATACTCACTATATTTCAGCAAAATCAAATGTAAAATGTAGTACTAGTGCGACAGGCCCCAAATTGGGTGGGTCCTCTGCATGAAGCATATAGAAATACAGAGACTATCATGGTCCAATTTCGCCATTATTGAATACCAGTAGCATGCAAAATGGGGTAAAGAAAAATATGGTCCAATTTCTCCAGGATTTATTATTATAACGTATCATGCGGAATATAGTTCAATATGCAGAGTTAGCAACTTTGGATGGCAACATTGGATAGGGGCTATTTGAAAACCAAAAGTGGTTACTGGTCTTTTATAACCTCATTTGCGAACTTTGGTCTGAAAGATAGATGGTCTGAACGATTCGGTCGAACTGAATTGTAATGACGTGAATTTTCAAATATGTGACGCGCAAAATAGAAAGGGGCCTAAGGGTAAAAACCAGTTTTGTTCAGGAGAGCCATTTTAAAGATTTAAATACGTGTATCTTTGGTGTACCATCACTTTCATAAAACGCGCATATCTCTGGGAGGGAACACTTTTGGGCATGGGATCGGTCTCATTCGATGCTCAGATGTTGTCCACATCAAAAAAAAATAGTGAAAATTTGTTTTTTTTTACCCTTAGGTCCCTTTCTCTATGCGCTGTCACATATGAAGGTTGTAGGTTTCAACGTGGTGTCTCAAGCCATACAAGACGCATCGTTTTGGTAATGTGTCGCGAGATCTAGTGATTGCAATAGGTTCAAACCTGAACTTTGTACCAAGTTTCATCAACTGCATTGACTGCAACTATAACTAGGTAGACAGAGAGGCCATCTCTAAGGAATCGATCGTTTATGTTCTTATACGACGGAACATAACTTAAAGCAGAGTCGACATCTAAGTAGGAGTATTTATTTAAAACAAAAAAAATATAGAATTGTCCGAAATGCCTTATTCTATTCGTTAGCAAGAACTTAAGTGACTTCGTTGGAAGCGCTTTGGTAAGCCAAAAATATGCCTACAAAACAACACCTACGAAAATTATATTTGCCACGATGGTTTATGACTTATTTCGTGGAGGGTGTATACAGTTCGAATCAGACGAACTAAATTGCCCATATAAGTTATGGTTTGTTCATCTTTCTTTTGTTGCTGTTAATGTTGAGTCTTCTTTTTTGGGGTAGCATCATTAAGTTTTATTGTTGTCATATATTATGCCGACATGGTAAAGTAACTGCTATTAATGCATTTTATGCGTTTTCTTCTTTACGCATACATGATTTTAATGTTTTCACAACATTAATTCATGTTGGGGCCCCCAAATGGGGATGCTCTTGTAACTCGAATGAGTACATTCCATTTAGCTACGGTCGTATGCATATGTTAGCTGGTACTGCTGCTCGAGTACGTTGAAGGTATACCAGCTAACTACGAACGCATACACACATACTCGAACAAGGATACGAACATGATTGCCATTAGAGGGCGGAGGATTGTCGTGTTTTATGTTACGACAACCGAGATAAACACAGAGTGACTTGTCAACTGCGGCTGGCTTGCTGGTTGGATGTCTTTCAGGATGACTGAGTACTCGAATAATAAGACAAAAACGTGCCTAATAAATATTCAATTCAATTATACGCAATTTGTTACATGGCTTAGATTAAAAAAACACCAGAGCAACGACAATACTGCCACTGACGACGCTGACGATGAATGGCAGAGAAAGAAGTAATGTTCACATCCCAATGATACAAAATGAAGCTTGTATTTGGAGGAAAGTTAACACGCGGTTACAAAAGATAAGTTCACACTACATATGTGTGCATAGATCATAAAAGTATGTACACTAGGGTGGCCTTAGTATACATATACACTTTTTCATTGTTTACGGTCTACCGTAAGGCTTTATTCTTCCTTCAAATTTTGGCCGGTTTTGGTCATTCGCTATAATGCTAACATATATTGTGACACATCTGAAAGTTGTGTCTTTTATCGCCATAAAAATCTTAATAATTTCGGCACCAACATAAATTTAAACAAACTACAGAATTTAAGAAGACATTTTACGTCTTGTCCCAGCGGTTAATTGTGCAAGGCCTTCTAAATGGCCTTATTTTTTGATCCAATACACATTCGATGTGAGACACTTCAGAAGGCAAGAAAAATTATTCTTCACATTTCCTCATATCACTTTTTTACGGAGGCTTTCTAAGAGGACTTGTAAGTAATCCCATACTCAGTAATAATGCATCGCCTCCCTTTGTTAGATTATTCCAAAAAACATTTTTGGCGCCCTTCTTGTGGAAGGCATAAAACTTTGCCTTGTGAGCGAATGTCTAAGAAAGGTGTTTATCACAGCGGAGGGCAGTGTTGATAAATATGCCCCTTGAACTTATACTTTTGAGTATCTGCATAAAACATAAGGTGCCGATCATAGAGAAGAAGCAATATATCTCAGTACGAATAAGGGTCCCCTTAATGTCCCTATTTTCCAATAGGGACAAACAAAATTCGTATCTTTATATCAACGTACCGTCAAACATTTCAATGATCTTTAAGTGTCAAAACGTCAGTCGAAGTCAACAATTTCATCAACTTACTACCGAAATTCTGAGTCGGTGCTCGCAACACACATGTGCTTCAGGAGACACAATTTCATCCGCAAAAAATTACTGTGTGGTGTGGTTTTCACGCCGGAGATGTGATAGGGCCTTACTTTTTCGTCGATGAAAACAATCGTCATGTTACTGTCAATGGAGAGCGCCATCGTGCAATGTTAGAAAATTAGTTTTGACCAGAATTGGATGGGCTTGACATCGCCTATATGTGGTTTCAACAAGACGGTACCATTAGCCACACAGCACGCGTTACAATCGATTAACTGAAAGGCAAATTCGGTGAACGTGACATGTCGAGAAATGGTCCGGTCGAATGGCCACCTCGTTCGTGCGATTTAACGCTATTGGATTTCTTTTTTCTGGACCACATCAAGTCATTGGTCTATGCCAACAAGCCAACAACTTTAGACGAGCTTAGAGGCAACATCCCGCGAATTTCATTTTAAAAATGTAACATTTGCACTACACCCAGAATTAATTTGAACTCTGTATCTTAAGTATTCCGTGTTTTATTAATATTTAAAATTGTTATGTCCCTAATGGAAAACCCTGCAATTATGATAACTGTCTTGTTATTAAGGAAACAATTAAAAAGCATAATTCGTATCGAATTCACTATGAAATATGGTTGAAGTGAAGATCTCAGGTTATTATATTTCTCATAGTCTTTGATGGGCTATTTTGTATAACTGATTTATTGTCATTTTAAAAAATACTATTTTTTTCGCATGGTATGACTAATTGCAAAAGTAGAACTGTTGCACGCTTTATCTTTGTGCTTTGTTTTGTAGTGTGAGCGACTGTCACACATATTACCTATTTTTCTTTAACAAAGACTGAGTCAACGTTTGGAAAATTCACTATATTGTAGTACTAAATTTAAAAATTTTTGCTTTTAATCGCCACTATCAGCTCCGATCCTTACGAAATTTTACATTTTGTTAAGTTTGATCTGATAATATTAAGATCAACCGCTTCCACAACCCTGACCTTAGTATTGCAATATATCATTACCCACACATCGAGTACACATTTCTGTTTTTGAAAGAAAGCCACCCCTCCCCTAAAAAATTTACAGAGATTTAGCAAACAAAAAACACATTAATTTTATTCGGTTTTATGATCTTTATGACTTCATTGGCTTAATTCAAACAAAAACACACTTCGACACAAAACTTCGCACTTTGCGTTGCACAGACAGTGTGTAGTTTCCACTTGCAACACTTTCGGTCACACTTTTACAATTTTCCTCCATTTCAAAAAGAAAATTTATAAAATATACAAACAAACGAGCAGGTATAATGCACCGAGTTGATTGACACATTGGTTGCATAATCAATAATCCCAAACAGTCTCGAATAAAAGCGAAATGCACAATCATACATGTTCAATGCCGAATAAAATGTTCGATCATCCCTTATTGTTGAACAAAACTTACGATCTCAAACGATGACGTGATTCGAACTGAGTGTTCGATTCGAGCCGATGTAAAATGGTCGTTTCTTGAAGATGAAACAAAACGACTGCATCAAAAAAAATCGAGTCAGTGATCAAGTGCGATTTAAATTATTTCTACCCGTTGCAGCTCTCTAATACACATCTACCAGGAGAAAAACATGTTAAAAATGTTTTTGCATGCAATGTTAGGGATATGCTCCAAACTTATATATATTTGGGTCACAGCAAACA
Source organism: Hydrotaea diabolus (assembly GCA_963513945.1). Taxonomy (NCBI): domain Eukaryota; kingdom Metazoa; phylum Arthropoda; class Insecta; order Diptera; family Muscidae; genus Hydrotaea; species Hydrotaea diabolus. The sequence goes on from OY740716.1 coordinate 92,275,045, forward strand.
TTAATATGTTTGTAGCAATGTTCCCACACATGCATATGCTTAAGTGCAAACATTTATTTGTTTGCACCCATGCATTATTATGTTGTCCGTTATGTCCCTAACATAAATATGCTTGTTTATAATATTTTTATAAAAGTCTGAGAAGATATAAGTTTCTACTAAAGAATATAAATTGTATAGAATGCGCATCTGAGCTAAGAAATTAAACATATTTTGCTTGCGCTCCAGATGCGAGGGGAAGTAGAGAGCGCAAGCAAACACACAGTGAGAGCAACGATGCCACTGAAGTCAGTTTTAATCTCATCACTCTCTCTCTCTCTCTCTCTCTCTCTCTCTCTCGTCTTCTCTAATTCTTGGTCAAATTTGAAGATAATATTGATTATAATAAAAATGTATATATTTGCGAAAATCATTTCTAGAGCACATATGTTGGAAAAAGAAAATTAAAAGCAGGAGCTTATCTTACAATAGGATTAGATGTAGAGGACGATATGGGCATTGATTTCAATTTTCCAAATTCGACGTAAAATGATTGTAATGATGAGATAGAAGACCCTTTTGTAAGAATCGCGAAAATAAAACAACATAAACGGAAAAATATAAAAGAAAATATAATAGACGTTTACAAAAATATAACAAAATAAAGTCAGCGCTAAAAACTGAGCGACAGATAAAAAATAAACAAAAAATATTGTTTCAAAAAATGCTTTGAAGTCGTCCATTGATTGTCTTCAGAGTATAAGCAACGAAACCAAAATTTTCTGCAGGCTTTTGCTAAGTTCTCGCCCAAAAGAGTATTCAGACGATGTGATTTATCTGGCTCAGAATATACTTATTTTATATGTCTCAGTCAACTAATGCCTTTTTACGAAATAAATTGATACTCAATTTACCTTACGTTTCTACTTTAAACCGGTGGGCCCAATAATTTTTACAGTCTAGTTTAAAAAACAGTAGTTTTAAATCCCTTAAACAAAGATGTTCTCAGCTTGAAGGCAAGGATCTAAATCAAATGGTTTTATTGATGGATGAAATGTCAATAAAGAAGAAGTTGAGATACAACACGCACCTTGATTTAATAGGTGGATTCCATCACACTAGTTTCGAACACTAGAACCAATAAAAGTGGTACTCAAGTATGCGTATTTTTAATAAGGTCGATGTGCTCAAATGTAAATATCATCATTAATTATTTTATTTCGAAAAATGGTTTAACAGCTGATTCTTTGACCAAATTAGTGAAGCATAATATAACTGTGCTTAAAAGTCTTGCCATTTAAGTTAGAGTGCTTGTTTGCGACCAAGGTTCGCCTAATAGAAAATGTTTCTCTTATCAGCTGAAAACCTTTATTTTTATATAGATGGATACCTATAAAATATATTATATGTTCGACTTTTCCCATTTATAAATATAAATCTTTACGAAATGGGTGGCTTAAATGTGACTTAAAAACTGACGGCAATGCCAGTTTTCAATTAATAAGATAACATTATGAAAAGGAAGCCAACGCAATAACAAAAATGTGTCCGAAACTAACTCGACAGCATACCTTCCCTAATTCTTTTGAAAAAATGCGGGTGAAGTTCGCAACCCAAATTTTCAGAAAAACAGTGGCCGCAGAAATCAGAACAGGTGTCGAGACAACTAAATTTACTGAAAGTAGTAATGAATTGGCCTTGTCCACGGCCACTTTTTTGGAAAAAATTGACAAAATTTTTGACTGCCTAAATAGTGGAACACTTTACGAGTATGGTGATAATAGCTACAGATATGTATTACAATCAAACAACCAAGCTCACAAATATATTCAAGAAACATAAATACACACGATAGCAGCAGTGCTCGCTCTTAAAATGAGTTCTGACCGAATTCTGAACTTTTGGTTAGCTGGGGTGTTACCGTAAAACATGTTAATATTTCCAACGTACCAAAACCCATTGGTTAGGTTTGGGCACTTCTTAGCCCTTCTTAGCTGATTTGTATTTGATACTGCTTATAATTAATATATGTATATAATATGGATTGCGAATAGGTTTTTTCTTCTCGTAGTGTTGCACCTCAAACGGTTCGATTGTTGGCATAAAAAGTGTAATATTGATACGGTGAAGGCAGAATATTGAAAATGTTACACCATTAAAAAGCTAAATTTTGTTCATGAAACATAATCATCATTAGTGATAATCAACGTTGCCAATTTGCCTTTTTTCTCGCTAGGTTTAGCAGCTTTTAAACTGGCTTTACAATAAGTTTTTGCATTAAGCTTCTATTAAATTATTAAGCTCTTTCCGGCTTTTTTACCAAAAAATTTTATGAATAAATTTTTTAATTCACCCGATTGAACAAATAAGTTGTTCCTAATTATTTATCAAAGGCTTTAAATTCAATAAATTCTTAATAAAAGTAGGGGCCATCAAAGTTTAATAACGTAAACAAATGTCCCATGAAATGCATCAGATATCTTTACTTTAAAGTTGAAAAACGGTCTGATTTATTTGACCAGGATCCCGATTTGGAATCGAACACACCCTTAACAAGTTATTAAATTTTTCCAACGAATCAAACAAATTACTTATATATGTTGTGAATTATTTTTAAAGTTAAATTGAAGCTTAGATTAATCAGTCAATTCGTGGAAAACCATAACAAACAATTATGTTTTTCTATCAAAAAAAGGGATTTTCTACTTATATTAGTAAAGTTCAATATAAATAGATATGTTATTGAAATGATGACCTTTTTTTCGGGATATTTATGGCGTGGCCTTTCCATGGCAGAAACTTAAAAACAAGAATTTCTGGCAATGTCTGCGAAATTTTCTGTAAAAGGGGAAAAATAAATCAAGCTAAGCCAATAGATGTCGCTTCAGTATTATGCGGCTACTGAAGGCTTTAGAACTGGGGTTCTAAAAATCAATGAGCCATTCATCAATGCCAATTGGACCCCATTAGGTGTACAGTATGGTGTGAAATCACATCTGCTAATATCATAGGGCCTTACTTCTTCTCTTGAAAACAGACCTGAGATGTGGTTTCAGCAGGACGGAGCCACTGCCCGAGTCACAATAGAAGTTTTAAGTCACATTTTTTGAGAGCGAATAATTTCCAGAAATTCGGAAACTATTTGGCCAGCGCCATCGCCAGATTTGTTAGCATCCGAATATTTTCTTTGGGGTTATTTGAAGAAGCAAGTATATGTGAACAAGCCCGAGACAATCCTTCAACTCAAGGCCAACATTGTTGCAGAAATTCGAACGCTACAGCCACAAATTTTGAAAGATGTTACGGAAAATGCTCTAAAACGAGCCCATCATTGCGAAGCTGAAAACAGGGGTCACTTAAGTGACTTTATTTTTTATACTTAGTGTTGTAGGAGTCGTGAGTATACCACTATACCTAATTTGCAATTCCCAGACGTTTAAATATTATTTTATTAAATGTGACCGGTCTATGAAAAGGTGGCAGCGTTCAATCCTGTTTTTAAATTTTTCAATTTCATTTATTATCTTGATTCTGGATTTTCAATAAAATTCTGTTTTTCTTTCATCTTTCTCTACATTTTTAGTACACTTCTAAGCAAGTTATGACTTTCTAGTTTTCACCATGTGAAAGAACTATCGAAACCAAAAAAGGAAAAAGAGAAAAAAAATAAAAAAATTAATAAACGAAAAAGTTATTAAAGTTGTTTACCCTATGGTAACATTTGGCCCACCCTGTACTTGGCAGAAGGTTGTCGAAAGTTACAAACGCTTTAATGTTTGTACATATATATTTATTTATATATGATTATATATATAATACAAATATTTTAGTAATATGTATTTTTAATAACAAAAACTGTCAATATATCTACGTATGTTAAAAACACTTTAGGCAAGTAATGGAAAAACTCGCTTAAACTCTAATGTTGTTTATCTTTAAAAAAGTGTAAATACTAACGGGAAGACTGTGTTGTGTAATTTATTGTTATTTATTTTTGACTTTTTGATTCTGCTTGTTGTTTTAGTATTTGTCTTGAAAATTTAAATAAAAACTAACAATTTTTGAAATAAATAATAACGACCTCGATGAAATTAATCACCAGTAAGTTTTCTGGGCCTAGGTGAGCGCTGTTACAATTAATGAAAATCGGTTTAGACTTGGATATGGCTCCCACACATATGTTCATCCGATTTATTAATATTGATAAAGTTTCGTGCCAAGTACGTTCGCTGTTGAAATTGGAAAAAATCGCTTCAGATTAAGATAAAGGTCCCACTTATAATGTTTTCACATACGAGGGTAATCAATCTCCTTGACTTTTCCAACTCCCCTAGTAGTTATATAGTGCAACACTGTTCCTCAAGTACCATTTGGACTAGACTACTGTCAAATTTTTAAAGAGTTCTGTCATTTAGTTTGTGTTAAACAGCTGTTCAAAACATACAACTTCGTGGATTATTTTTTGCGGAAAAAATCAAACCAAGGAAAAGCTTGATAAATACAGGGTGTCCTCCGGAAAGGTATACTTCTTTGTTTTGCCGCCATTTTTGTAAACATAATTCATGACACTTCATATTTGGCAGTCGTAAAGAAGAGACGTGGCAAATATATTATTGAAAAATACTCTATAATCCAACATGTTGTGATCGTTAAAACATTAAATCAAATCAATCATCGATTACTGTGACGATAAGAAAGTTACGTGAAATTTTTGGGAGAAACAACGTGCCAACAAAACGCACTATTTATCATGTAGTGAATGATTTCGAAGAAAAAGTGTCTGCAGCTGATAGGCCCAAGCATGGATCACAACGTACTGCAAGATCGGCTGAAAAAATTGCTGCTGCTCAAGAAAGTGTTCAAAACAATCCATCAACCTCAATTCGATGCCGTGCTCTGGATCTTGGCCTTTAAAGAACAACTTAGGCTACAATTTTGCACGAGGTTGACACAAGAGCTTCTTCCACAAGAACATTTACGCCGCCGTACACATGTCAAAAAGATGTTACAGCTCGCCCATGACAAAATATGCATCTAGTTTTGCCAGCGATATTATTAAATTAACCACAGTTTATAGAGAATACATCATTTTTGGAGATTTTAACGCAAAACACTCTGCATGGAATTGCGTCACCAGCAACACCGCGGGAAATGTGCTGTTTAATCTTCAACAGACATATGATTTTTTTATATACTACCCAAACGCCCCAACTTTTTATCCATACCAGCGAAATCGTAACAACTCAGTTATTGATCTGGCACTTAGTAATAGTACCTTTAACATAAGTTTGAATGTTCTTGATTGCGAAATTCCTTCAGACCATAGACCTGTTGTTTGTACAATTGAAAACTCGTCTGGTTACGAATTTGACGCGAGCTATTACAATTACAAGTTTACTGATTGGGTTGCATTTAGAAACATAATATCGAATAAAATATTCATAAATACGGATACTTATAGTTCAAGAACTTCTATCGACATTGAAATTGAGAAGTTTATTCAAATGGTTTTGGAAGCACGAACTAGCTGTACTCCGAAGCACAATTCTTCTGGTAAAACAAGGCTACCAGCAGATTTTATCAAGCTTATAAAGACTCGAAGAATGCTTAAAAGGAAAAGCCAAAGGACATTCACGGCTTCTGAAGTTAATGTGTATGAACAGTGTTGCAAACTCCTATCAATAATGATCGACAATAAAATCAATACTCACCGAAACGAAAATTGGAATAGAATGCTGTCAAAATTAAAGCCTGGGGACAGATCGTTTTGGAAAATCAGCCGAAGTTTAAGAGGAAAGGGCAAAATAAATATTCCATTTTTTATGCAAGGAAACAGAAAAATCATTACAGATAACGAAAAAGCAGAAAAACTTTCTGATTCGTTCTCTGCATCAAGCAGTTTAACGTCTTCCTACAAACATTCGATTGATAATATTGTTAATGCTAAAGTTAATCGTTTTAAGTTTACTGACATTGACAGTTCTAACTTGACTCTTACATCGATAAGCGAAATATACTCTTTAATTGCATCGCTTAAAGGAACTAAATCTCCCGGTCTGGATGACGTCTCCAACGTTTTAATTAAAAATTTGCCACCCAAGGCAGTGCAATTAATAGTAATTATTTTCAACAGCTGCTTACGGATCAACTATTTTCCGAAACATTTTAAAAAAGCCAAAGTCATCGCGATTTTAAAGCCAAACAAGCCAAAGCACAATCCCAATAGTTACAGACCCATTAGTTTATTAAGCAACTTAGGGAAACTGTTTGAAAAAATCATTCAAATTCGACTTTGTGATTTTGTTGAAAATTCGTCTTTAATAGCAAATGAACAATTTGGCTTCAAAAAACAGCACAGTGCTGTTCACCAAGTAAATCGAATAATAAACATAATCAAAGCTAACAAACGCAGAAAACAATCAACAGGTCTGATAATTTTGGATGTTGAGAAGGCATTTGACACAGTATGGCATAACGGGTTGGTATATAAATTGCTTCAAACTGATATTCCAAGATATCAGTGCGGACTCATTGGAAATTTCCTTGCGGATAGAACATTTGTTGTCGCAGTCAACGGTTCTTTTTCTTCACCTAAACAAATTACAACTGGTCTACCTCAAGGATCGATATTATCTCCTCTTTTGTACTCTATCTATACATCGGATTTTACTCCGCCTAGTTACTTGAATGTTGCATATTATGCAGACGATACTGCTCTTATAACGTCAAGCAAACTCACAAAAGCGCTTCTGAAGAAAATGGAAAAGGCGTTTGCTGCATGCAGTAAATATTTCTATAAGTGGAAAATCAAAATTAACTCCAACAAAACACACAGTATTGTGTTTCCCTATAACAATTCCCCGAAGCGGTTACCAAACCGTCAACTTTCTTTTGAAAATGAAAGCCTTAGCATTTCAAATAATGTTAAATATCTTGGAGTCTATCTGGACAAAAAACTAAATTTCGCAAAGCACATCGACGAAACGTGTAAAAAATCATTAAAAACTTTGAGAGCCCTTTGGCCCATACTGAACAAGCGTTCGTCACTTAATAAAATTAATAAAAATCTAATATACAAAAGCGTCATAAGACCCACATTGACATACGCCAGTCCAATTTGGAGTAAAGCTGCAAACAGTCATCGGAAAAAGCTACAGATAATCCAGAACAAATGCCTTAAAATTATAAACAACAAGCAGTGGAGATACTCCACACAACTTCTTCATAACGAAACCGGTTATGACCTGATAGATCACTTCATATTAAAACTGAACAATAAATATTTTGAAAATAATGAGAATTCTCCTTATCAACTGATAAGGGAATGTAGAGAGTCGGCTTAAGTGCAGCTTCAAATGTAAATTACCAAATAGAAAATGATATGTCTGTAATGTGTTATTACTTTAGATAATACAAATGCAAACATATATATTTTCTTACGATATTTGAAACCCCTCTTTTAGTCATATAAAGGTTTTCCTATTTTCCCTTTACATAATATTAAAGAATTAACTATACTCAATATCTGTGATTATAAGTCTTATTCGTTGTAATATCTATAGATAAAATCTCGAAATTTTAATAATGTACTTATGTTAAAAATAACTTTAATAAAGATGTTGTTATAAAAAAAAAAAAAAAAATTGTCATTTGAATGGATATGTGAATAAACAGAATAGTCGGTTCTGGGCAATGGAAACCCTTATATTATTCATCAGTCACCTTTGCATCCATTAAAAGTGACAGTCTGGTGTGCAATCGGATCAGGAGGAATCATTGGACCTTACTTCTATGAAAATGAAAACAGCGTAACGGTAACTATCAATGGGGAGCGATTTCGTGATATGATTGAAAACTTTTTACCGCCAGAACTGCCATCCTTGGGCTTGATTAACATGTGGTATCAACAACGCGGTGCCACATCGCATACAGCCAGGATTTTAATGGAATTACTGCGTGACCTCTTCCCACAACAAGTTATTTCAATAAATTGTGATGTTGATTGGCCTCCACGCTTGATCAACTCAAACAAAATATTCGTGATGAAATTAATGAAATACCGCGTGAAATGTGTGAGAATGTAATGAAAAATGTGCTCAAAAGGGCTCGCATTTGTGAGGCTAACAGAGACGGACATTTATCTGATATTGTATTCCATACATAATTGCCGACATTAAATAAAACATTTATCAATAAAAGATCCATTCTGTTTCATTATATCAAAAATTATAGGCAAACAAAGAAGTATACCTACCCGACGGACACCCTGTAAAATAGGGGCTCTGCACCATAGATTTTAATAGTAAAAAAGTGTTATACTGATTTTCGTTTGGGTAGCACAGGTACAAATGATGCTAACGTTTTAGACGTCTAATGTATATATATATATATATATATATATATATATATATATATATATATATATATATATATATATATATATATATATATATATATAAATAACGACTTCTATTGGACAGCTTATTTAAGTTTTCCATTTTTCAGGAATTTAGTCTCACATTGCCAAAAATATCCGTTTTTGAGTTTCCACGCCATAATATCCCGGAAAAGCTAGATTTTTCATGACACCTCTCTCTATGTTTTACTTCTCTGGGAGAAAGTCCATATTTTTAATATCGATCGTGCACACCAACCACCACACAACGGCGGCTCACAATCAATATATTTGAAATAGTTCCCATACCGCTTTCAGTTTTAAGCTCTGCTTCTCTAGAAGCCACATATTATTAAATAGAATGGTATACCAGAGTGATCGAACGTACCGTATAGGTGTAAAAATATGATTAAAAACTATAGAGTACTTATTTTTATAATGTTTCAATCGGTTTCACCGGCGATGTGATAATACGTAAGCCGAAACCCGGTTTTTTGAAAACTAGAATTTCCGATTAAACTGAAACAGACTTTTAAAAATAACCGATGTTTTGGCTTATGTGAGTATTTGATACCTCTTATTAACACGATAGTTTTCGGGAAATTATTCTCATGGTATTAATAATTTGTTTAAAAATGCTTTTGGTAATGCTATCGATAACTTTGTGGTATCGTATCATTACTACTTATACATACCAGGGGGGATGCAAAAGTTGAAACAATTGTCAGTTCATCTATCGTTGCAATCAAAGTACAGATCGCCATAATAAACCGATTTCAATAAAACTTGGTACACTATTCAGGTGGGGGCCAAGTTAAAGTTTAGTTTAAGCGGTCCGAGTTTTCGAATGTCGTCAGTAGAAGGCAAGAATTAAATCCAATTGCGCCCAAATTTAACATAGTGCGTTGTCAGTGAATTCTTTCGAAGCTTTGATATAGCCACCATACAAATGACCATTCTAATTTAAAGTCCTGCCGCTTGACAGAAAACATTTTAAATTCGATCTAGCTCAATGAAGCTCTACGATTTATAACACTTTTTGGTGAAATTGGCATTCTTATATAGTACAAACGAAATATGTCCCTCCCACTATAGAAGTGAAGAATCTATGAAAAACCTATTTTACAGCCCTCCTACATACACCATTTCGTTTCCTGCGCACTTATAGAGATTTGTCGATGTACCGTCAGCACTTAGCACTTGCGGCTGTGTCGTTGTAATTTGGCCATTTTACTGCTTCCACCTCAAGTTAGAGACTGAAGATTAACGCCGACATCTATGAATGGTTGCTTACGGACCACGTGGTATCGTATCGCCTACGCTGCACTATGGTTTTTTTTACGTTTATTTTGGCATAAACTCTAATTTTAAAGCTATTGAATTGAAATTTGGTTTGTATTCATTTTTTATGCTCCCAAGATGACCTACCAATTTTCATATGATTTGGGACACTATTTCATATAGCTGCCATATAGCCGATCTGGCCGATTTGCCCCAACTTTTTTGTTTATGAAGCTATTGAAGTGAAATTTGGTTTGTATACATTTTTTATTCTCCCAAGATGACCTACCTAGTTTCATAAGAATAAAATAATACATACAAATTATATCATTATTAATTCATATTACGTATGTAGATTGAGTTTGTATGTTGGAGATTTATTTTGATTCTGGGAACAAAACAAAATTCATTAGCTATGTCAAAAAAGTGGGTATACTTCTCACCATTCCACGTTGTTCAAATTAGTTCTCTTCATATTCTTCTTCTAATACTATATCATCAACTTCAAAAATGTCCTGATCATCATCTTCTTCATCTGAAGAGCACTGAGAGGGTTCGCCACCTTCAGCTACAGCTATAAGTTCCATGCTTGGTGTTTGTAAAAGACCGATGACTTCTGATGGTAAGCTTTTCTTATTGTTTCGATTTTTACGTTCCTTCCAACACAGGCTAGACAATAAGGGATCAGAAGAATCCATGGCTCTGTTGAAAACATCTGTAATATTGTCTAGGCGACTGCATTTTCTGGCATGGCATCTTCTGTCGCTCTTATATAGCTGGTTCCTTGCCTCTGATGCACTTTCCCCTTGGCAACCAACTGGGAGTACGCAGCAATCCATTATTTGATATCCATGTACTAATACCTTGTGAACAGTAGGGGACATTGGATACCAGAAATATTTGTCCATGTACATTGTGAATGTGTCAGCGCAAAAGTCTTTAAACTTGTCTGAATTCAAGGCATACTCGCAAGATATCGCAATTAAAATTATGTGAAAACGACGAATTATTTCGTAATCAATTCCTGATATAGATGATAGTACTATTGAATTCGAAAATGCTCTTCTGGCCGTATTTCCATCATTAGTATTGCCACTGCCATTTGCATTAGGTTTATCTACATTAAAGCCCATTTCTTGCCAAAATTTTTCTTGTAGAAGCTGTTTACGTGAAGCCATTTGGCCTTTATCATTACCTTTAGCATGCCACTTTTTGAAATCAAGCCTATAGGAAACTATTAATATAAACTCGAAGAAGCGGATCCATGCATGAAGAGGACTTATTCCGTATTGAAGACTGCTTGCTCTAATACTGAAAATCTTCGAGTTAAAGTCCTTTGTTTTTAGTAACTGTGTCGGTTTTGCCCCACAGATTGGACAACATTGGCAGGAGTTTGTTCCAGTTAAAATATTCAGTACTTTGCCATCTATAAGTGTCATATATCCTTCAAACTTCACAATTATTTTTTTCGTTTTGTGCGTATATAAATAATCTTGTAGGTGTAATATTTGATTATCCAAATTATCTTTTTCGTTTAATATGAGGGATGTACTTTCCTTAACTAATTCGATTTTCAAAGAACGACAAAATCTAACAGACTGTGGAGTCTTATTCAGCCAAATAACTCGATGAAGTTCATCTATAACTTTCAGTGGGATAACCGTTGTTACGAAAAGTGAATTATCAAGACCAGAATTGTGATTGGATTGAAACCGCTGTTTGTATAAACTGTGGCCTGAGGAGCCATCAAATCCGTAACTAAAAATAAGTTTACAATTTGTTGCATCTGAAAGTAGTTCAAAAACTTCGTCTTGCATTGTAATAATTCGGTGAGTAGTATGGTGTAATAAGTTTTGTAATGTAACTTGTACCTTGGTTTCAGAATAAAGGATTCCGACAGGTCTACATTTTAATTTCGATTCAACGACTTCAGAATAAGGAGGATAAATAGCACATCCCTGTTTCTTGGTGTGTTGCTTCATGTTTATGTACTGTTGTTTTGTTAATCTATTGTATATTAAAAATGCTAATGCGTTATCCGCAGAAACAGGTGTTGGATTAACAGCAAAAAGTTTGTTCCTTACTTCGGCTATATTTCCATTACTGCCTGCTTTATTCAAAATAAAGGCCATGTCTCTGTCGTTGGATTTTTTGGCTGAAACCGTAGCAGCATGAACTAGCAACGGCGTTGCATGTTTATTTTGTGAAGCAACTTCGGAGGCTAATTTCCTTTTTAGCCTAGGTCTAGCATCTTCATAATTTAATTTTGGGCGACCTATTTTGTTTGGGGAAACATACTGCTCATCCATTACTATAATTATACTTTTGCTAAGCCATTTTGAATGTTTAGTTTTAAATCGCTCTAATTTACGGTTGCACTTTGGCAAATGCTTTTTTATATAATTAACAAAATCTTTAACTTGTTTTGATATCAAACGCATTTGGTCTTCATTTAAACTGATATTATTGATATTCTGTAACACATATTTCACAAGTGCATCTTCTGAGCGATTGTTGCTGCTCCAAATTTCAATAAGCGCTGCATGGGCAAACACATGTTTATCTGCAAAAACACGTGTTGGCACAAAATAGAACAAAAAAGGCTAGTTACTCATTAATTTACACACTTTTTTTAATAACTTGGCATTTACACCTTTTTGCAATGCTTTGCCATTCACAAGTTACACTCCACGGAACACAACTACAATTTATAGATTTTATATAAAGTTATACATAAACAAAACATTTCACAGTATTACAACAACAGACAATTATGACAAAAAGGGCATCTCGTCTTAATTTTACATACCTGCACTAACGTTTTCCATAATTACACATTTTAATTTTTTCAATTTTGTCAAATCACAAGCACTCGAACTTAGCTAATCTTTACCGCCAGTTGTACCAAAACAAAGTGACTTTCAAACAGCTGACTTTAAAAGCTCGCCAGCAAAAAAGGGTTGCCACCCGCATTGATATTAAATGTTTTTTTTTCTAATATGGGTATCTTCATTTAGGAAATCAGTTAAATTTCAAAATATGAAACCAAAAAAAAATGACTTTATGCCAAAAAATCATACTTTTTACCCATAGTGCGCTGTCCAAAAAGCATTCGTATCTGTACCATACATTCCTATGTCCAATATGCTTCGTCCTAGATCTGTAAACAGAAACGTTTAAACATCTATCCCTTAAATTTTCTTTTCCAATTCCTCTTAAAAATCTCCACTGTGTACATGTATGTGTGAGTACGGTCACTTGTCAGAAAAAGTTAACGTACAGGAATTACATTAGCCTTTTGTTGTTTCTGTCTACTAAAGTTCGTAAAAATTTATTGTTTTGAATATATTTGTGGGGGCAAAAGGTGCGGCAATCTTTTAGATGTAATTTTGAAATAAATACTCGGGCAAAACTTTAATTATCAATTGTAGATAAAAATTTAAAAAATATGCTATCGCCAAAACAGGGATTTTCCCAACTAATTTGCTTAGAAAATAGGTGTAGCATATATTTGGACTATTTCTGTGCTATTGCATTTATGCTGTTTGGTGTTCGGTGAATTAGCTCCAACAAGAAAATCACAAAGCTCTGGCGATATCATGGAAAAACTATGGAGTGAAAGCAAGTCCTTGCGAGAAATCGCTGAAGTAGTGGGTTCTACAATCCAAGGATTTCCAAATAATCATAAATTTACCGATTTTCTGCTTCTTATCAGCGTACAGGACGCCCGTCGAAGCTAACTAATAGAGAAAAACGTTACAATAACAATGAGGTCCGGAAAACCCTTAGCCTTGCGGTTTCCAAAATTGTAAAAGGCACCGAAGAAATATTTCATAGGGCCATATAAAGTGCAACAGAAAGGAAAATACTAAAGAAAACTGGTAAGCTAGTATCGCGAGCTGCTCTCGACAAAATGAATATCGTGACGAAAGTAAAGCACGGTGGTGGAGGTGTACCAATCTAAGAATGGTATAGGTAATGTTGCATTCATCAACTCAACCATGGACAAATACGCTTATTAGTATAAACTTAATTGAAATTTGAATTTTGTTCCAACAAGACAACGTTTCAACGCACCCTGTGGAAATGGTTAAGCTCTAATTTCTGTACAATGAACCCAAACAATGTCATACATCTACACAATCACCAGATCTCAATCCCATTGAGCACCTGTGGGATTTATTAGAGCGTAGGATCCATCAACACAAAAATAATGCTGACGAACCTTATCCTGAAGAAAGGAGAAAATTATCATCGGAGGAAACATCGAAGCAGGTTAAATCAATGCCAAAGCGCCAAGCAGAGGTTATTGCACGCAAGGGGTACCCTACAATCTATTAAATATGTTCTACAAGCTATTAAGTGTACGTTAACTTTTTTGAGTACTTATATATTTTATATGTGACAGCGCATAGAGAAAGGGACCTAAAGGTAAAAAAAATCATTTTTCTTTTTTTTTGATGTGGACAACATCTGAGCATCGAATGAGAAAAGTGTTCCCTCCTAGAGATATGCGCGTTTTATGAAAGTGAAGTCGACGATTCTAAGCGCAAATAGAAAGGGACCTAATCTTTAAAATGGCTCTCCTGAACAAACTGGTTTTTAACCTTAGGTCCCTTTCTATTTTGCGTGTCACATATATGTTTTTTTTTTTTGAAAAATTGAATTTAAGTTTATAGTTTTTTAAATTCTTGTGCTGAAAGACAGAATTTCGATCTGAAAATAAAATATTTTTGTTGTAAAATATATTTTTTTCATTCATAAAGGAATGTGTTGTACGTTATCTTTTTCTGACTACTGTATGTAGTTGTGTACATAATACGTACAACACACAATGATCTTTGGGCGTACATATGCACGTTTAGCACAAATGTGTTTATGCCTCTGGCCGGCTAAATGGGTTGGGCTGCATGGAACGGAACGGGAAACGGTAGGATGAGTTGGAGTAGCCACTGTTACCAATTTTATTTGTTTCCGGCTAGGTTAAGGGGTTGTTTCTTCATTAAAACTGGCTAAATTGAATCTTACCGGAGGATTTAGCCATAGTTTTCTGTTTACCCATTTTTGTTATAAGGCGCTTTATTGTATTTTAGTGTTATAGCCTAGAATTTAGCTTTAGTATAAAGATACGGGTTTGCCATTATGTTTTAAAAATAGTTTCGGGCAAGAGGCCGCCGCGGCTGGCTCGAAGAAATTCCAGCTGATAGGCCCAGCTTTCGACCACCAGCATTTGGGGCCGTATGTCCGCAATAGCGCGCCGAATATTATCTTTCAAATCGTAAATCGTGTCGGGTTTATCTGCGTAGACAAGCGACTTCACATTACTTCCAAAAACATTTTTGGAGGCCACGCCACAGGCCCACGACGCGAGGAAATGCGCTCTTCAAAAGTTTCCTCCCATAAGGCATGTAGCTCCGTCAGGATCGGTGGTCATCTTGTTTTGAGCCCATTAACCACGATTTACAGAAGTTATTCCAGAGTAAGTCAAGCATAAATCAAGTGGCAGCTGTCAGAAAGACCAACTCTAAAAAAGTGTGTGGCCAGATTGACAATCACACGTCTTAAAAAACACCCTTTATTGTGGCGTTTCAAAAAATATTTTGAAGTGGCGGTTTTCAATACAACAAAAAACATTTTCTAATGATTGTATGTTTTTGGTTTAATTGACAAATTTCACCAATATGAAGGATACAAATGTTACGAAGGCATATGTGACGCGCAAAATAGAAAGGGGCCTAAGGGTAAAAACCAGTTTTGTTCAGGAGAGCCATTTTAAAGATTTAAATACGTGTATCTTTGGTGTACCATCACTTTCATAAAACGCGCATATCTCTGGGAGGGAACACTTTTGGGGCATGGGATCGGTCTCATTCGATGCTCAGATGTTGTCCACATCAAAAAAAAATAGTGAAAATTTGTTTTTTTTACCCTAAGGTCCCTTTCTCTATGCGCTGTCACATATGCAAATACTGCAGATGTTCGATACGTACAGTGAAATGAGCATGTTGCTCACAGGTCCACGAAAACGCAAAGAAAGGCCTTCAATGTTAGCGACGACTTCCCGGTAAATACTCGTATATGCTCCTCAAGACTTCAATACAAAGCTTTAGAAAGCGACCATGTGCATTTTTATGTGTCAGCATTAACGCATGCTAACTGTAGACAATTTGAAATTTCTCCATTCACCTTCTTTGCTTGCCATGGTCGAACACGGGCGTGAAAAGACTTCTCAGCCAAATGAACATAGTGGAATCAAAATTAAGAAATCGATTTAAAACGGAAACAGTTGATTCATTATATATTTTCAAATGATTTTGAAGTGTATGTATATATTGAATGTTAAAAACAAACGCTGCCTATAAAAACGGTGATCAGGGCAGCGGTGATTGTAACTTTATGTAAAAATATACATTAGTACATGTTGATCTCGTTATTTTATTTATATACAACTTTATGCTGCTACAACTGAACACATTTGTCAGTAAAAAAGACTCGATTTACTATTTATAAGTACACACTTGATATTTGATTATTGAGCCATTTCTAGCGATTTTTAATTGCAAATCCAGCCGTTTTTGAGTCCAGGAGTTGGCAACACTGGGAGTAGCTCTTATGACATGTTATGTTTTTGTTTACAATAACATGAGAATCACTTGTACCAACAGATTGGCATTGAGATATGTTAATTTACTCGTAAATCTGAACCAACTCGGCACAAGACCATTTCACTGTGTACGAGGACCTACATTCGATGTCTTTGGGGTATTGTATCGTACTCACATACGCATGCCACGTGCCCATGCGGACCTACCATGTACATATGTAGGAATACTCATCTTTGTTCTCATGTATTAAATGATCACAACGTACTTTTATACCGTGAGTACGTGTGTGCATACGCTTTATTTTTGAATAAATGCGATAGCACATGTCGAGCCATAAGCGCTAACCTATCGTAAGTGAAAAAATGCAAATTTTACAGGAGACGGTTTTTATTATTTATTTCAAACAACTTTATTAAAAATGCAAATGTTTTAATGCAAAAATTTAAGATTTCTACCTACTCATATAACTGTATCAAAAAACAAAAAAAAAAATCTGAACATATTTGCGATTGCTGCAGCAATTTGATGTGTGACTTACGATAAAATTGCTACACAATAAAATTTAAACAATCATTTACGATAAAATGCAAAAGCTTTTTTTTTGATGTTTTACTAACAATTTTGTCATTTTAAAAATACAAAACGATGAGGCTTGTCCTAACGATTATTTTTCAGCAATAAAATTTTTTTTCCAAAAATTTGACTTACGATAGGTTAGCGCTTATGGCTCGATGTGTTTGGCAGTATATGTATGTATGTGTGGATATATACATATGTATGTATCCGCAAGAATTGTATTCGTCACTGACGTACAATCGCACATTGTATGTGACATTGTAGCGTTCAATACGTTTGTAAGAGAGTGCATACCAACGGAACGCTAAGCTATCCGTAGAGTAAACAAATTTAATGTCACTGCATGTCTGATAAATTATATATTATAGCAACAAAAACCTCCGAAAAGACTCCCAAGGGTTAAGACACATACATACAATCCATAGTAGCGCCGCCCTAAATAATCCAAGTAAAAAGATAAAATAAACAGCTCCGCTCACTTTTATATAAGGGTAGTCATGATATAATAAGAGGCTACAGAGTTCCCTAATACCCGATAATCTGGAACCGTTTTTGAAGAAAAAAAGCTATCATAATGGAATCTTTTCTCTATGCAGCCGGCACTTGACCGGGTCCAACTACTCTGCGGTATAGTTTGCTGACATGTTCGGTCTATTATACTTTTGACCACAGGTTGGTGTGAATTTAATTTCCTTAAAATGTTGGCCGGAACTACGGTGTTTATTCTAAGGGTCCAATTTTGGATGACTCGTTCGAGCATTTCGACCGGTAAACCGTTTATGACACGCGTAATGTTGGCTTGCAAAACCTGAATCGTAGCTTGTTTGTCAGCATAGACTTTGGACTTAACGTAGCCCTTAAGAAAAATGTCTTAAGGAGTGATATCACACGATCTAGGCGGCCAACTCACCGATCCAAATGTGAAATGGCAACGTTCTGTTGAAACCAAATGTCGTCAAGATTACGGGCTTCAATAACAGGTAGCCAAAATCCGATATCATGGCGCGATAGCGAGCACCATTCACGGTAACGATCGGCTATGATTCCACCAACCCATAAACCTGACTAAAACGTGGTTTTGCGGTGTAAGAATTTCCATGATGAAATGGCAAACAGTACTGAAAAGAAAAAAATAAATTTTGAATCAATTGTTGCGTAATATGTGAAAAAGACCTTTTGAAAAAAATACCTTTAGATTGATCACCCGTTAATACTCATGAGCAGCCATATAAAGTATGTTATTGATCGTCCTAAAATTAAAAGGCCAGATATATGTAGGCAGTACCGGTATCGGTTTGCTAAAACACGATTTCTAAAAAGAGCTTTCAACTGTGTTAAAAGCGTTTTGTTTGCTGATGATCCAGCTGTAATTTTATTTTTTTTGATAACCAGACAAATCTACCATGGGTAACCGGTAGATATCTGTTAACCTATCGCGATTTCCATAAGGAATGCGATTTTAGCCCTAGAAGTTGCATTTCATTAAATGATACTACATTTTCCACTTAGGGCTTATTGCAAACATGATAGAGAATATCGAAACATGATAGAGAATAATTTCACTTTATCGTGCTGTATTTAAACAATTATTAAACTATTTATCTTGTAAAACAATCATGGCATAATTAAAGTCACAGCATATAATGTTTGCATTTGTAAATTAATGCATTTACTTCCCAACGTAGTAACTTACTGTTTTCTTAAAGTACGAGGGTGGTTCGGAAACTTCTTAGCCTAGCACAAAAAACGCGGTATAAACAGAAAAAAGTTAAGTGTTTTGGAAACTTACATCTCTGCTATGAACACATGATAAATTTTGTTTCGATCTGGCAACTCCTTCATATAGAAACAGGTGTTCACAAAAGACGCATCCTCGATTTTTTTTACACTGGAAAAATTAGAAATGCGTGGTGTCATTAAATATTTACATAAAAAAGGTTTATCGGGACAAGAAATTCATAATGATATGGTGAATGTGTTAGGTGAAAGTGCTCCTTCATATGCAACAGTAAAAAATTGGGTTGCTGAATTTAAACGTGGTCGTACAAGCATTGAAGATGAACCACGTAGTGGACGTCCAAAAACAGCAACAACAACAGAAATTGTAGCCAAAGTGCATGATATGGTATTAAATGATCGACCAAAAAAATGCGTGAAATAGCTAATATCATGGGCATCTCAAATGATCGAGTCCATTTAATTTTGCATGAAGAACTACAGATGAAAAAGCTTTCTGCAAGATGGGTGCCGGACTTGTTAACAGTCGACCAAAAACGCATAAGAATGAACATTTCTCAAGCTTGTTTGGATCGTTTTCAGCGAAATAAAATGGATTTTAAGCGTCGTTTCATAACTGTTGATGAAACATGGATCCACCACTATACTCCAGAGACAAAAGAACAATCCAAGTAATGGACTGAAGCTGGAGGAAGTGCCCCAAAGAAGGCAAAAACAATTCAATCGGCTGGTAAGGTTATGGTAACGGTTTTTTGGGACTTCAAAGGTATCTTATTGATTGACTATCTGCAAAAGGGTAAAGGTTGCATCAGAGTACTATTGCAACCTTTTAGATCAATTAAATGTACAAATTCGAGAAAAACGTCCAGGCTTACAAAACAAAAAAATAATTTTTCATCAAGACAACGCACCAGCGCACAAGAGTGTTTTAACAATGGCTAAAATCAACGAATTAAAGTACGAGTTGCTTGACCACCCACCTTATTCTCCTGATTTAGCTCCCAGTGACTTTTACCTGTTCCCAAATCTAAAAAAAATCCTTGCTGGCAAGCGTTTTACCTCAAATGAAGATGCAATTACAGTTGTAAACCACTATTTTGAAGACCTTGAGGAAAACTATTTTAATCAAGGGATAAAATTGCTAGATAAGCGTTGGACTAAGTGTACTGAAGTTTCAGGAGATTATATTGAAAAATAAAAATATTTTTGAAAAACTAACTATTCTCTTTCATTGATAGGCTAAGAACTTTCCGAACCGCCCTCGTAGTAAAGTGTGAAAATTTTAAGACGATCTAGCCAAGTCCGTCCGACCGTGTGTCTGTTGAAAGCACGATGGCGGTTAACCTAGAATACTGAAATTAGCAAATTTCAGACAAATTGGTACTGGGTTCTGAAGAGATTCGCTTTAAAAAATAATGGTGCTCATTAAAGTAGACCTGAACTTGAACTGTCACCACTGCACTTAAAAACTTCCTTCTAATGGATTCAATTCAATTTGTAGTAACTTTAAGGTACTATGGGGACCTGTTGTGTTTAGCATATAATATTTAGAAATACTTAAACGACAGTGGTAATCATGAAAGCATTTAATACAGCATGTTTTAAAATAAACCTATAACTCCATTATGTGTTTATGTAACGGGTTTTCCAATAGGGACATAACAATTTCGAATCTTTATGTCAACGCACCCTCAAACATTTTTAATAATCGTTTAGTGTCAAAACGTTGTATAACCGAACATTTTCATCATGGTAAAGTACTACCGAAGTTCTGAGTAAGTGGTCGCAACTTTATGAGTGCTTACTCTAATTTTCGGCCCACCCGACAGGCTGTGTGTGTTATAGTGGATAAATTTGGATTAAAATTTTCACTTTCAGATGTTCCGACGAAAATATAGCAGCCGTAAGTGTATCCGATCAAAATGAGACAAATCAGTCTATTCCACGTCGTTCTCAGGAACTGGGCATTTCTCAAACCAGACTGTGGCGTATTTTGGGAAAAGATCTTGGCCTTCATCCTTATAGGATCAAAAAAATTTTACGAAAATCCAGAATTTCATCGAAAAATTATTTTCAACGATGAAGCTCATTTCTGGTTGAGTGGTTTTTCAATACACAAAATATGCGTTATTGGCCAGCAACTAACCCACATGTGCTTTAAGAGACACAATTTCATCCGCAAAAAAATACTGTGTTGTTTTCATGCCGGAGCTGTGATTGGGCCGTATTTTTTCATCGATGAAAACAATCGCCATGTTACCGACAATGGAGAGCGCTATTGTGCTATGTTAGAAAATTATTTTTGGCCAGAATTGTAGAGCTTGACATCGCCGATATATGGTTTCAACAAGACGTTGCCACTAGCCGCACAGCGCGCGTTACAATCGATTTACTGAAAAGCAAATTCGGTGAACGTGCTATCTCAAGAAATGGTTCGGTCGAATGGACACCTCGTTCATGCGTTTTACGCCATTGGATTTCTCGTTATGGACAAAAGTCCAACGCGAAGTTGCCAACGTTTCGGTCGAAATGTGTGCAAGAGTCGTGGACAATTGGGTCAAAAGAATAGATCGCTGTACACGGCCTCGTGGAGGTTATATGACCGAAATCGAATTTCATTCCTAAAATGTAACATTTGCACTACACCTGAAATAAATTTGAAGTCTATGTCTTAAATATTCTGTGATATATTAATGTATAAAATTGTTATACCTTAATGGAAAACCCTGTAGTTTCGAGTACTTTATGTGACCCGCATTATTCATAGTTTGAAGCTACCACAGGAACATTTTATAAATAGTAAAATTTCAATACACTTGGAGTCTTATGGTGATTTTGTTTCTCAAAAATAATGTTGCCTTCTACTGGGGCAACATTTTAAAAATGTTGCCTCCATCCTGCCAAAATGTCACACTTTTACTGCCAACAAACCAACATATTGAAGTATGAGCAACACTTAAAGAAGAAAATAAATAAAAAAAAAAACGTCGTTTTTGCTCCTTTATTAAATGCACGCGTTTAATTTGGTTTGTGTGTTCTGAAAATACAACACTGTAGACCGTAGATTGGAGTGAGTGCAAAAAAATGCATCCATGCTACACTTTGACAAACGGAATCGAAATATGTTCGTAGGGTTGCATTTTTTTAACAAACGAACATTTTTGTAAAGTACAAACGAAAACACCATTTGTCTACAATTTGCAATCTTGGAAGCAGGCCTCACCCAGAAACATGAGTTTGAAATGGTAGAGGATAAAAAGTTTCTGAAAGAGAAAAATAGGAGCAAGATGGTAAGAATTCGGGGAACTTTAGAACTGAGATCGAATTCATATTTTTATTAAGAAATAATAGAGCCAGATTTGCGGGAGAAGACTCACCTAAGGTAAAGTGGACCCATATGTGAGCTCGTAAGGTTACCACCTTTAATTATTAACTTTAACGAAGAGTGGATGGTATAAGAAATTGGTCACTCCATTTGCAACACTACAAAAATATTAATCGAATTAAGTATGTATAAAATTGATCGTTGTAATATTTTAAGACCATCTAGCCATGTCCGTTCGTGTTTCCGTCTGTATGTCTGTTTAATGCACGATTGCGGTCAAACGAATCAACCTAGGAGCTTGAAATTGTGCATGGCTTTATGGTCACAAGCTGCTTGGGATTGTAAATGGGCGAAATCGGTCTAGGCTGAAAAAAGATTCCCTTTAAGGGAATAAAGGGACCGCGGAAAAAACAAATCATAATTAGTTGTGGACGGACAATAGTGCAAATGGGTACACTTAATACTTTAAAAAAGAGCGTAGTTTCTGGACTTTCTGGCTCCTGTGGCCCATGGTCAAAACGGCTGATTAGTACTCAATATGGAGATATGGGTACTTAAATAAAAGCTGACTTTGCTGCGAATTAATTTACAAAGAAATTTTGAAGTTATAGCAGAAATATGGACGCATATATCGACATTTTTACTTGCTTTCTCTAAACAATAAACTGAACATCAGCACCAAAGATATTATGTACAACACCAATCATCAGGTAAATTTTAATACATCACCATATTTTAATTCATCTCTCGTATAATCTATCCAGAAGAACAATTCACACCATGAAAATTGATGAATTAATTGGTCATAAAAGTAAAATCTTAATTACTTGTGAAATATAATATTTTATGTAAAAGATATTGTGGAAAGAATTCTGCTGCATTTATTAAAAGTTATTTAAGTAGAACTGTCAAGCCCCTTTTGTGTTTCATGAAATACATGGCAACCCTCAAAATTTAAAAAAATTAACAGAATAGCTACAGATGTACGTTTAGAGATCTAAAATCCGACATATAATAGGGAATACCCTAGTACACCTCTACATTATACATGTAATGGAATCTATAAGCATAACCTTCGTCACAGTGGGGGAATTCGTAAAGATTTTGATATAGAGATGGCTATGTATCGCCTTTATTTAAACTTTACAAACGCTTAGCTGAATTGTGCTTTGGCTCATATCTAGGTGGACTATTTACACTTTGTAATATTTTTTTTTTATTTTTTTAAAGGATGAGAAAGACTCTTTGATTTTAAAGATATCCCGATTTTATTATTATGGGGTTTTATGTTAAATGAATGATTTATTTATTAATTTAGTTCAGAGTATTATTTGATTTAAATGATTTAACAAAAATTAATGGTTGTATGAATGATGAAATTAAATGTTATCCGTCGGCAGATCGTCGTAAACCGTCTTTCGTCTTTACTTCTTCACGTCGCGATTAGAACTTACTACTTTCTTTCCTCTTCTCAAACATAAAAGCTGTTGTTGGGTATGGTTGCCAAATTTTCAGGAAAAACCAATCCCACATTATAGACGACTATACAAAAGTGATAATAGTAGTACTTTAGTAGGACATTTTAAGGCTTTCCCCGATTAAACCTTTCTCGTAGAAAGGACGAAAAGGAAACGCCAAACATAGAGATAGGAAGTTAAAATGTTCCACTAAAATAATCTCCATACGATTTCACTACAGACATCTCAACTCGAAAATTCGATAAACAGGCTAAGTATGTACTATTTTTAAATTTATTGAGTGCGGATTTGTGTGCAATAAAAAAATTTTCTCGGCTCATAAAAAATAACTGAGATCTACTAAGACCCTGTCCTTTTGGAAATATACAGACAAAAAGTTGTAGATCAGTTGGCACTAAAATTGAAGGAATCCGTGCAAAAGGAGAGCAAATACAGAAACACATAACCAATATTTATTTTTACTCGTTTTGGTTGAAAATCGTAGGCATACCCGCATAAACGTCCCATAAGTGGGCATGTAGGTCCAATAACCGTCCCCTCATGTTCAGGGACTGATGTGTATCCATAAACTGTAAAATTTCAAATATGTTCCTCTACTTATGTG
Organism: Hydrotaea diabolus; assembly: GCA_963513945.1. Taxonomy (NCBI): domain Eukaryota; kingdom Metazoa; phylum Arthropoda; class Insecta; order Diptera; family Muscidae; genus Hydrotaea; species Hydrotaea diabolus. Next base: position 92,299,025 of record OY740716.1, read on the forward strand.
CCTCTAAGGGATTCGGTCCGTCCTATATGTAGGTACTAAAAACAATAAAATTTTCTCCTGCGACAACGAACTTAACATTAATTCAACTATTCGGCTTAATTTCAGGTTTAGACACCTACAAATGTTGAGATATGAGGCCAATATATTCCGGTCCTCATATATGGACCGCAAAAACAATGAAATTTTTTAAAAACTCATCTAAGCACTTGTCGTTAAGATTTCGCTTAATTTCGACTGGGCCATATAGACCACAAATAGATCCCTTCAAATGTTGAAAAATATATCGAAATTCCCTTATGAATGCAAATATGGCATAAAAGTTGACTTTCCAATATAGACAAGCGGCCAAGTTTTCACTGAATACAAACTTTTCACTAAGCTTAGTTCTCCTCTACTACCAATGACTTATTTGACGGCCCGGCTAAACTGATGAACTGCCCAATTTGTATACCCAACACCGCAGAGACACAAGCCGACAGATTTCATTGGCTAAAACTATGAGTCGGCCGACCACTTTTTACTTTTTATTTTACACGACAGAGATAATTGTACCAAATATATCACCAGTTACTTTTACGTAGCTCAGGGATACACAAGTTGATACAACTGTACTTTTTCGACACATTTTAGGCAACCATACCACCTAGGCTCATTTTGGGCTTATATGATACATTTCACAAATGATCTGTTGTCTTTTTATACCCTACACTACACTGTAAAACAGAGAATTATGACTTAATACTGATGTTTGTTTCACCTTACCGATCGATTCATCATCTGATTTCATTGAGCGATGTCCGGCCGCCTGTCCATCTTTTGTTGGAACCAAAGTACAGTTCGTATGTTTGACCACATTTCGGTGAAATTTGGTACGTTGTTTATGTTTCGTATGTTTGCATAAATTTTACACAGTGCGTTATAAAGTATGACCATTTCTAGCGAAGACCGAATGCAACATACATGAAAAGTTCGAATTTAACATCCTGGTATACGTGTTTATATAGCTTTGACGAAATATGACTCTCCCGCTCCAGAAGAATAAAGTCCGAACTTGCTTTATTTTCCGACTGAGTATGCGAATTTTCGGAATAACAGAGTAGTTTGGGGCCCCTTTTTCGGCCCTTTCGGCACGTACGCCCGTTCCTTATCTTAGCGAAAACTTCAAAACTACTCTATATTAGGACTGCTTTAATTAAGTACCCATATGTCTATATTTACTGTTAACTGCCCGGCTTTACCATGTGGGACGTTTTTTGGACCACAAAGGCCAAAAAGTCCAGCAATAATACCCTTCTTCAGGTAATTAGTGCGTCCCAGCTAACTGTACCAAATAAAACCACTGTACGTCTACAATAAATTATGATAAATAACACAAGGGAACAATAAATTGGTTGTTTAAGAACGCTGAATCCAAATCTCATAAAATAAATTCTTTAAAACTTTTCTTTAAACTTTTTATTCCAGTGCCGATGTCGTCTTTTTAAAATCCTAAACAGCTTGTGACCATTTGTGCAACGTTTTTTGGTCCTCGTTTAACCGCAACCGTACTTTCAACACACGGACGGATATGGCTATGTCGCCTTACGACGATCAGTAATATATATATACTATATAGTGTTTATAAGTACAATATTTATGAGTATTTCGTGGTGTTGCAAACGAAATGGCAAATTAAGTATACCTTTCACTCTTCGGTGGATGGTTTAAAAATGATCATATACACGATACCAAATATGTTCTAAATCGTAATAAAATGGGTATTTTCAAAATCTGGTGAGATCTTTGCTCTGGGGCTATATCAAAATGTGAACCGATATCACCCATTTTAATCTGAGCTGGTTAGGGACGGACGCATCTGCCGACAGGGCAAAAAACCGGGCCATTTTCCTTTTTTTGCGCTTTAGTAGCGTGTGGACGGAGCAGGGTATTTAATGTCCGGCTTGGGCGAACTTAACGACGTTTTTACATGTTCTGTTTTCTTTTGCACATTGTTACCCAGCATTTTAAGTGGAATATTTTCTAACAAAACAAATTATGTTAAACCTAATTGAATCTGTAACTCTGTAACATTGTATTAATTTTTATTTACCAAATTCTGTTTAAACAAATCTTGAATCTTCCACTCTACGCCGATTTTTTGTTTCCGTTTTCATGTGGCTTTTTTAAAGACTTTCGCAGGTTGTATTCATAGTGTATTTGATGTTGCTGTAAAGTGGTTCATTAAAGATTGAAGACCACATATATTAAAGTATCGGCGATGTCAAGTTAATGTTTGTGTAAACCTCAGCCGAAAAAGTTACTTCGACATTCATCAATCACAACATGAACATAGTTCACATCATTTCTAACGAGGGGTGATTCAAATGGTACGGAAACCATCCGACGGAACAAAATCAGTTTTTTTTAATTTGTATATTTTATACAAAAAACCCCAATTTAAATACCTTAACTTAAAATTAACATCATTTAATGGTTCTAGGCATATTAAGTATGTTGGCATTTAGTAAGGCGAACTCACTACTACTCGTACACAGAATTTGTGAATCGTTAATTTAAAAGCAATGTGATATATGATGTTTTGTCAAAAGTATTCTTAGAACAAAAACATCTTAATTTGATATAAGTTTATTTTGTCAAATGCGTTTCTTTTAATAAAAATTTTGAATTTACACGCTTATGTACTATACTTATTTTGTTAAACGCATAAAAGAGAAATATCAGGTATATGTTGATTCTTTAAAATAAAATTCATAAAAGTTTATTGTAAAATTAAATAAAAATCATTTTACAATATAAAAATTTATAACAATTGAGACAATTAGGAGTATAAATGCATATTATTACATATACTTAAATTTTATTCAGCGTTATCTATTCCATCCAATTTGAAATCTGTTTCAATTGAAGACTCTCCTTCAATCTTCAAATTCTGATAAAAAATGTGAAAAGTTTGATTGATCAATGGTAGCATTTTAATTAAATCAGTTTTTTGTTCATTCATATAGGTAGATCAGTGGTATAGCAATGGGTTTAAAATGTTCTTTGTTTCTGTCGACGACGTTGATTGATATTCAATTCTTTGAATTTGTCCTTGATCTTGTGAGATAGCTTTTATTGCAATATTCCGGGTTTATCTTGAATACTCTGATGATCATGTAGGACTTTCTCAAACATTGTACGGATATAAGATTTCCTATTTCGTCCAGTATACGAATCACTATATAAAATAACATGCTTAACTAAATTTGACAGTTCAGAAAAACATTTAAAAATACAAGAGCCTATATCATTTGCCTCTCGTTTAGCAATAGCTTCATGGCATATATAGCAATAAGCTATATTCGATGAACCATCATGTATAGTAAGGTGAAACGCCCACAAAAGAATATGGGTGCACTTTAATACGGAGTTGGCAGACATTGCTGCAAATCAAATGTAAACATCATTATGGACTTATCTTGCGTAGAGGTCTTTGTAATTTTGTTTACATTCATATACAAAATCAGCATCATTATGATGATCAGTTAGTTGCTGGGAAAGCTCTAATTTTTCAACAGCATCGTGGCGGCTTTAAATGTTTCACATTGGGTACATAAATCAAGTTGAGGTTTTTTTGAAGAGGTGTGAAATATTTCCTAAAACTAAGTCTCTGACACTGGTTGAGAGAATCCAAATTTTTCTTATCTTTGTTGTTGTTTCGTTCCTTATTAATATTGGCAAAATTTGACTCTTATGTACGAGTATTAGGCATAACCCGCATACCTTCTTACGTAGAATTCGGGTCCATATCTAAACTACTATGTGAAGAAATATAATCAGAGTCATCAAAATCAGTTTCGTTAAAAATATCTTTTTCAGTTTGGCTCTGTATAACCATTTCTTCAATCATTTCACTTACATGTCGAAGTCGAAATAAAGTACTACCATTCCTTGCAACAACAACCGAAGTGAGGGTTTCACTAGGAATAGCTTGCAAAATTAACTGTTCTTCTCGATCTAATTACAGAAATCTTTTATTTGTAGCAATAAATTCTCTGGTATTACATTTGCCCTCTCATTTAACATTTTCTTTGACATGGCAGTAAGCAAACGAAGTGGTCAGTTTTCTAATGCACAAAAATACTTTTTATCTAATGTTTTAGAACATGCACCCGATAAAAGCACATACCTAGAAATTAGAACGTTTTTGTTCTTTTAATTTTGAAAAAACCAATAAAGCCGACATAAAATGTTTTGACAAATGGAAGGTTCACAACACACATACTCGTAGCTAAGTATATACATATATATGGAAAATCAACTTATTTCCACACACCAAACTGGTTTTTCAATTTTCACAATTGACAAAAGAACATACTTCGAAATATGTTGTTTTGTAAAAAGCAAATTATAAAAAAACGTTGACTAGTAATTCGAGAAAAGGTGTTTTGTGCAAAGTTCGTTACAAAATTTATATTTTATCGATTTTCAACTTATCTGAATTATGTTTCTTTATGTGATTTTTTGATTACTTTATATTTGACATTTTTGTTCTCTACTTTTATCAATAATTACCCTGGTTTGAACTTAAACTTATCTACTTTGTTTAACGTTCTCGGACAAATTGCAATGAATAAATGAAAAAAATAATAAATTGCTTTCAACTTCTGTTCGAAGTTGAACATGTTTTACATTGTGTTGTTCGTTAATGTTGTAATCTTCAGTACGTACAAATACTCAAAACGGAATGACGTGTTTCAGTCTACTTCATTTTGTAAGCGTTCCTAACATACCTACTGATCGCAATATTTCAGGACCCTGTGTTTGTCTCTTAAATTTCTTCTCTGCTAAAATCCGACAAGAAGTAAGAGCGTCGTCGGAGAGTACATATTCAGGAGATAAATATATTGATTGCATATCGCTCATTTACTTAATGCCGTCATAACACATCAGTTTTATTTTTGACCTGAGTACAACGAAATATTCTCCCGAATAAGCACTTTCAAATGAATATCTGTGCAGTTAGAACATTTTCAATTTGGATTTTCCTATTAGACACAATTCAAAATTAAAAGTTAAAGTCATTATTTGGAAACAGCATTTATTCCGATATTCCATCCGAACGTACTACCCCAATGTGTGTTATGACAGTATTAGCTTTTAGATCATTTTGGCTTGGTTTGTGTAATCAATCCTAAATAATATGCATTTACCTTTTAATAACTACATCTTGGTGGCGTTTTGGCAAATATGGACTGTATTGTATTGTTAATGGAATATGCAATATTTATTTTGTGTTGAATTCACTTGCAGATTGCGGACAAAATATATATATTGGAATACATCATCAATTCTACAATAAGCGATATGGCTTTTAAATAAAATACATATACTGTATTTTTCCGCTGTCTTTTCATATCATATGATTTTTATACGTGTATGTATGTTAACAGTTTTTCCCTAGGCTTAATCTTGAAAATTTATGCTTATTTTTTTCGCCATTGCATTTCCATACATAACTGTATCCATACGCCCGACAAGCCCTGTTAGGCAGTCATATAAAGTTAGACGAAATTGGATAATATTTTATAGCAAATAGGTCATGTAGCGTGAGTTTTAGTTAAAAATAAATATCAAAAATGAATTCCTCGACCCCAAAAACAGTAAGATACCACAACTTTCCAGAATAATAAAAATTATAATTTCTAGTTAACTACGTGTAAAAAAAACTCTCACACTGAACTATAAAAAAAAACCTTGAAGGTTTTGTTATTAGCATTTTGGTTGTTGCACTGTGTTAGAAACTCTGGAAAAATTAAAGCTTATCGGCGCATATTGCCAAATTATCCCAACGATATACCGCTGGCCTTTAATAAGCTTAACCAACAACTCAAATGTTGTAAGATTTCTCCTGCGTATAGCGCTGGCATACGCAGAAAAAATTTGTCAACTCAAACTAAAACAAGTAAAACCGTCCTTAACTTCGGTTTTACTTGGGTAGATCGTTTAAGAATTTAACGACGATCAATAATATATGTAATGGGTGATCCAAGTAGAGATACTTTTTTCAATAGTCTTTTTTTGACAGATCACGTGTGAGTCGTGTCATGTTATTTTTGTTTAGTATTGTTTGGCATTTCATCATGGAAAGACTTACGCCTTAACAATGTGTTTCGTGCACTTCGTTCAACTTATGGTCAACATAATCGGCCATCAGCCACCTTGAGACCCAGCATTCATTATTGGATAATATTCGACCGAATAGACCTCGTACAGCACGCAGTGAAGAAAATGGAGCGGCCGTAGCTGAGAGTGTACACCAAGATCGTGGAGAGTCGATTCGGCGCCGTTCGCAGCAAGTCGGACTGCCGTATGGAACGACTTAGCGCATATTACGTCGAGATCTTAAATTGAAAGCGAACAAAATACAGCTTTTGCACGTACTGAAGCCGCCCGATGCTCCCAAGCTACATCGCTTGAAAAGTTCCAAGAAGATCCGACGTTTTCGAGCCAAATTTTGCTCAGTGGTCCTCGTCATTTCTGGCTCAATGGGTATGTAAACAAGCAAAATTGCCGCATTTGTGACGAAGAGCAACAAGAAGAGGTTCAAGAGCAGCCACTTCATCCAGAAAAAACAACGGTTTGGTGTGGTTTGTAGGCCTGTGGAATCATCGGTGCATATTTCTTCAAAAATTTTGCCGGTGAGAACGTAACCGTCAATGGCGACCGTCATGCCATGATAACGGACTATTTGATTCCTGAAATTGAAGCTCGTGATCTCGGCGAAAGTTGGTTTCAACAAGACCGCGCTCCCACACATCGCATCAATCAATGGATTTATTGAGAGAACACTTCAGTGAGCAGATAATTTCACGTTTTGGGACGGTCGATTGCCTACCAAGATCGTGTGATATCACACCGTTAGTCTTTTTCCTGTGGGGATATGTAAAGTCTAAAGTTTATGCTGACAAACCCGCTTTGATTCAGTCCTTGGAGCAAAACATCACGCGTGTCATGCACCAGTTACGAACGAGTCATCGAAAATTCGACTCAACGGATAGACCATCTGAGACGTATCCGCGGCCAACAGTTGATTGACAGAATCTTCAAAAAATAAATGCCAAAGAATGTTCTTTCGAATGATAATAAACATTCCCCATTGAATTTGAATCTTCTGTTTTATTTTCTTTAAAAAAGTAGGAAACTTCGAAATGGATTACGCGTTACTTTATAGGGTCTCCGATCAATATTTCGTGCTGTCATTGCACAAGACCGGAGATGTGTTGACAAAGTAAATATTGACTTAAACGACTGCAAATCGTTTATCAAAAATATTTTTTTTTTCACTCAAGTAGAAAATTTTGATTAAGATATTTTAAAAAATGTTATTTAACCATTCATATTTAACATACATGTTGTAGCGAAAATGGAAACATTTTGTTTTCAACTCGTCTTTGGGTATGAAAATTTTTTTACCGCATGTATGTGCGCCCGAAAGGAAAAACTTTTTGAGTGGTCTTTGGCCAAAAATGGAATATAGGCACCACGCTGATCTAATTAGTCGAAAGCATCTCCTAGCTAATTTTAAATTCTTTTGCCCGATAAGTCAGGAAGCTATATACCGGAAAATGTTGACTTATCTTCGAAATCTTAGTATTTCTACTAGAATAAAAACCTAGCAACTTTTTCTCGTTGCCGAGTATTGTGTTTTTGTTGTAAACTACATAACTTAGAAGCGTTAGAACTGCATAGGACATCTCTTCGTTCTGAATCGTTATAAAAAAATTTCGGTATTCACATTTCTTCATATTTTTGCACGAAATTGTGTAGAAATCGGTATGAAGGGTTACCAAAAATGTCCTGTTCCTTTTGCGATACGTTTAGAGGAAACGTCAACTCGGAATATTCAATTCGCTGGGCTCGCATACACACATACAACATTTCCTATATACTCGTATGAGCGCAAGATTAAATAAATGGAAAATTGATTGCTAAAGTGTTCCATAGTTCAAGGTGCTGAATTTAAGATTTCTTTGGGTTAACGCTTGATTGACGCCTATCGTAATTTCAGCGCACACATTCATATTTTATGACTCGTACATTCGATTGCGATTACGTTAAGACATGTGTGACGGTCACATTGCTTACAAATAAAAAAACTGTTTTGATTTATCTGAAGAATACATTATGTATGACATTAACGATGTTTGTTCAACGATAAAGAATCAAAATTAAATCACTTTTGACCTAAGTAAAATCTCAATGGGCTTTAAGGATAGCGTTAAAGCTTTGTCTGATGCACTTATTGAATGTGAAATACGTACATCAGTGTGCAGCGAAATTCCCACGAGCATATTACTTTTTTAAAAAAATGAATTGCGTTAATTTCCGTTTTTAATATTATAAGTTATTTCGTAGACCAAGAGAAAAGGACGATTCAACCAAATGAGGCTTTCCCGTTTATAATGACAAACGAAAATGTAATTCAAACTCATAAAACTTCGCAGCAAAAGTATTAATACCGCCCACCCATCAATAGTATTGATACAACACCAACACGTTTTTGTATTTTATGCGTTTATGCGGTGTTTAAGCTGCTCAGCTGCTTAATTGTGTTGCATATTGCGTTGTTCAGTTCACGAAAAGCGAGCAATTTAAAGAATTTTAAAATGAAGAGAAGAGAATTAACATTAGAAAATTGTTGTAAGTTCGAAGAAGTAAGGCTACAGTTCAAAAGTTTATAAAAAGATTCGCTGGTGGAAATAGAATTCTAAACAAGAAAAGATCTGGGCGTCCTCGAAAGCTAAATAATTGAGATTTAAGTGCTGTTAAACGCGTAATCGCTAATAATCCTTTAAAAAGTCAGCCAAAAATAGCTGTAGCACTTTAGGCAACCTGGGACACTATAGTTTTACAAGTCATGCGTTTCAAGAAATGCAAAATGAAACTTATCTGAAAGTCTTACAAGAAAATTTATTCCAAAGCATAGAGAATTGTAGACTTTTACTTTCAACAGGACAACGACCCCAAACACACCGCACATATTGTTAAGATGTGGCTAGCCAATATAGTGCCTTGACTTGTTACGACTCCACAAAGCCCAGACGTCAATTCTATATATCATTTATGAGATCATGTGAAGAAGCGGCTGCGGAAACAACAAATTACTTCAAAATATGAGTTAAAACACACTGCAAATTGAATGGCAACAAATAAGCGCAGAGTACACACAAAATTTAACACATTCGATGCCTGAGAGGCTAAATTAAGTTTTACCTTGTTGAAAATAAAAAAAAAAACCATATACATTGCATTTGCGAATTATTCAGGAAAGAAAATAAATACTTTGGGGTATCAAAAAGTTTGCTGCACACTGTATGTATGTACAATCGAGTGCACAACTGGTTTCCCTTTTGGTGGTCAAAATTTAAAAAAAAAACACCACAAAAGATCCATCATTGATGGTAATTACAACAGTTACGACTCATTCCACGAAGATTAGTTCATTATTCTTAAATTCATTATACATATTTTTGTACATCTCAGTCTGATGTCCAATTTGTGTTAACGGCACTGACTACTGGCTATGAAGGGTTCGCTTAATTGTTCATTCTTTTTGCATCACCTCTAAATATTTGTTGATGCAACAACCGAATTGTTTGCTGTGTGAATATTGGGTGTTGCACGTTCTATTTTCTGTGGGGGGAACTGACACTATCGCTTGAATAGACAAAGTATCGGTAACCCTAGCTAATTGAGAGTATTATTGGAACTGAAATTTCCAATTTGTTTACGTAAAAATATTTTTATTTTTCAACGGATTTTAACGAAACCTGGTAAGATTGTTAAGTATGCTAATGTTAAAGGATGGTAATAGTTTGAATGAATGTGGATAATGTTAACCCGTACCTCTTATGGTCAAAGGTCAAATTTTTAGGACATTAGTATTTTTAACCTGGAAATGTAATTATTTTTGGCGGATTTAAACAAAATACGGCGATATAGTTGTATTGTCTGTTATTATGAAAATTTTTGGCTGCCGCGAGATCATCTTACAAATTATCAGCGGCGGGTTACCACCTCGTAATGAATAAATTGGACAATGTTAAAAGGTTTGCACCTAGGTCGAAGTTTAAAATGTAGGGACATTCAAAGTCTAAAATGTAGGGACATTTTATATGTACGAACAGACTTTTGAAAATCGATGTAAGGTTTCAACTGATACTATATTGGGTTCTGAGACATAGTAAAAACTCTTTGCATATAAAAACATTGGCCGATAAGTGCATCTTTCAATAGGGTTCGTCCTTGGCTTAAACTGAACAACGCACAAAGTTAATTGAAACCGGTTCATAATTGCGACCTCAACTTTTATTGCAAATTAACTTAGAGAAGACAGTTTAAAAACTAGTTTAAATATTAGAAACACTAAAATAACAAAAACATGTAACTTTGACCCCAAGGGGTAAGGGTGAGCATCATTCAATTTCGATCAAATTTTAACCATATTTCGTTGAAATCCACTGAAAAATAAATATATTTTAAGGATAAAAACTCGAAATTTCTTATGATTTTGACCTTCAACGGGCCGGCTAAATTTTCTCCGATTTTCCTTAAATTTGCAGCTTTGGAGTTTTACATCATGTTTCAAAATATTCTGCCCGCCAATCGAAAAGATTCCCTCGGGTGGCATCCACACAACGTAATGCCACCCTAGAGGAACATTTATGTGGGGGCGATATGAAAACATGGGTGGGTCGCCGTGTTGTGATGCTAAGTGTGCATGACTATCATACAGGTTTAAATCCGGGAAAAAAAATAAAAAAAAAGTTCCGTGGTTCCACCTTGTAAATGGTGATCCCTTGAGTAAGAGATATATCTCTCAAATCAAGATTTTTAAATGAGGTTCTTCAGCCCTGTTAAGTGGTAAAAATATGTATATCTGCCTTAGTTAATTGGAATTTAACTGACCAATTGGGCAGTTAAACCACTGTTACTGATGTTAAAATAAAAACAACTGACTTTACTTTTATTTGAGAATGACGGGGCATATAGAAAATATTTCATTGAATATATTGAGGTAGTTTGATTATTAAAGTTTGTGCTCTGATTTGTTTTCTATACAAAACTAGTTATATAGCTTTTTTTACTTAGACCAAAAATGGATTATAGCTGCCAAAGACAATGAAGCTAGACCGATTTGGTGCCGATTTATATAAAATTTGTAAGACGTTGGTGGCTCCCATAAATCCTAAAGACGTAAAATACGAGGATTTTGGTGGCAAAGCTAAGAAAACATTTTTTACATGACTGCGCAACGCTATGCATTGTTTAACAGAAACCAATTCCCAAATCACTCCATAAAGAAGTTTATTATCACCATAAGAGTATGCTGATGGCAACAAGAATATTCAAGCAAAATTGTTCGACCTTAGCAAACCAACAGCTTAAATAACGTGTAAAGCTGCCCTACAGATGGAAATGTTAGAAGTAGAAGTAAGAAGTATGGGGAATGTCGGGAATTATCATTTGTCAACAAAGTCGGCGGTCGCGAAAACTCTGAGTATGGACGAAAACTGGATTTACATCTTAAAAAATTGTAGTGAAATGAAAGAGCATTCTTATTTATCAACAGATTGAGGTTTCCAAACAGTCGCAGGAGATTTAACAATGAATAACCATAAGTGACTTTTTCGATATAGCAGATTATTATTGGGTGTTAAATGTGCGCCTGCTACTGACCATTCTTTAATAGAAATAATTTAAAACGGAGTTCAATGAGCCTACGCTATTTAGATCAAATTATAAGTTGTGGGTCCACTTTTGATGAAAGCAGAAAACAACCATACGAGTTGTTGTCAAGACTTAAGATGTACAATTTCACAGTTAACTCAACTAAATGTACATTTTTTCTTGGTCACTGCATCTCTGATGGTTTATTTAAGCTGGAGTAGAAAACTTAAAGCAGTTGTCAAAGAGCTAGACCTGAAAATTTGACACATCTGCGGTCTTACTTGGGGTTCTTGACACTCATTTTGTACCTAATTTGTCGACTTAACTAAGTCCCCTCCCTGCATGAATTGAAAAAAGAAATGTTTTAAAATGGACAGATAAATGTGAAAATTGTTTTTCTGGGAGAAAAGACTTACTTTTGGAAAACAGCGTTTTATTTTTTGCGTGATCCTTACAAACCCATAGTTATACAAGTGATACCAGCTCTTTTGGACTATCGCATAACACCGCGGAATTAATCGACCAGTGTTATTTGCATCTAATACCTTAACCCAAGCTGAACATAAAAAGTCTCTAGCAATAATTTTTGCAGTTAGAAATTACACAAATATATAAGTATATAAGGAAGACATTTTGTTATTTAATCAGAACATCAATCTTCAAGACCTAGCTTTCAAAATCCGTATCTTCAACAGTAGTTTTCCAAAATCAAGGTATATCTTCGAAAGAGTCTACATTAGGGTGGGTCGATTTAGTAATCGATATAGCACTATTGATTTTTCGATAGTACTTTCTCTACTTTTACTCGTATTTCTATTATCGCGCGAGTTATGTTTTTTGTGTTGTTGTATCTTCTCTTCAGAGAAAAATTAAAACAAACAGAACTTTAATTCCGTTTACTTGACTTTATTTCTTGAATGTGGTCTTAAGACTAACTATTACAAAAATCTTCAAAAATATTCTTACTCGAATGTTCTTACTTTGTGTGGTGGACAAAATATGTCCACTCAGCACATTTATGTATTTGTGTACAGCAAACAGGGCAACGGAAACGATCGCAGTCGTTGCCCTTAGCTATTGCTGTGCACAGCAATTTGATCATTCGAAATGTATCTGTTTACAATTCTATCCACTTCAGTGGCGTAGAAGACAGTGGGGTACGGATACGTAACTCCTCCCCCATTTGTCTCAGAATTCTCCTGAATTCTTTTGTTAATTCTAATGTCTACAGTTTTTGGTCTAAAAATGTAACATATAACCGTAAAACTTATGACTGACTGTAGATATAAATACAAATACAATAAGTGAATATGAAATTTGTTGATGGGTTTTCAATTCATAAATGTCTCTGATATTTTTAAAATTACTTAAGGCTATATCGTTAAAAGTTAGTTTATTTGAAAAATTTTTCCTTTCGTAATCTGTAAAATCTGGAATCTTTTCTAGGTAACTTTCTTTTTGGTTATAGAATATTTCATTTTGAATAGTTATTTTACAATTTGAAAACATTACGATATTATTACCATCTATTACAGAAGTTGTGTTTGAATTACAATTGTTATCGATTTTCATATTCACGGCATTTTTCACTAGTACAGTTTCATCGTCCATCAATTCAAAAGATGTTTTGTTGTTAAATATTAATTTACAATCATCTTTAAGGACACAATTTTTTGTTAATTTTAATTCTTTTAACATTTTATTAGTGCTGTAAGTATATGTATTGTTGTCTATGTTCACAATCATTTCTTGTTCCTCTTCGATTTCATAATACATATTATTAGGCATGGGTAGAATTAATCTGACTTCCACTTTAATAAAGTTTACAGGTATTTTAATTGAGAATATTAAGCAATCATTATTGTATAGTAATACACCCATTCTGATTAATTTTAATTTATAAAAATCAATATTGAATTTATCTATTTCTTCGGAAGTCAGAATTGAGGGGTGAAAAATGTTATATTTAGCAGAGGATATATTGTCTAGAATTTGATTTATCTTATTCTCTAAAAATCTTAATTTCATTAGTTGGTCGTTAAAGAGCAATTGACTTCTTATTTCCGAATTTTGTGTTTGAATGTTATTCATGGATAAATCGATTTTCTTTCTATCATCTAATATACTGGATCTTATCAGATTGATGCTATCATTAAAGTGATTATTTATAATTACTTGTTGATTAACTGTTTTAATGACATTATGATTATTGCCATTAGCAATGTCTAGTCGACCTATAATATTCTGTCTATCCTCATCGTCCATTACACCAAACAGCCATTTGCCCGCCGATCCGACTATATTCAGTAGGCCACGTTTTTGGCGGTTACTCAAAGGCATTATAGACTTCAGTTTAGTCCTAAGGGTGATAATTTCAGATTGGATAATGTTTCTATAATCGCTTCCCAATCCTATTGTATTTTGCTCTAGATCATCTATGATGTGGTCTATCTCGATCGGTCTGATTATGTGTAGTACTATCCTAGTCTCGTTTACTATTTCAGTATCAAACATTTTCAGCACAGTGTATCCATCCTCGTTATTAATTGGTGTTATTTGAATGTTCGCCTTGGAAAGCGTTGGCAGGTTAACTATTATTAACAGGATTATCGTCTTCGTGTAATGTATTCCAGTAAGATTTCGTTTTCTGAACTTTGGCTCCTCCTTATGCCTGACGCTTTTATAATTCTTTATGTAACCTTCTTCACGATCCTCATGATATTCTTCCCTGTCATCATTCCGTTTATCGATTACTTTCCTTTTCGCTCTGTCTATTCTATCCCTAAGAACCTCAACTTCAACTTTTCCATATTGGGCCTCAAGGGGTGTACATTTTATTGTACTATGGAAACTGTTATTGTAAAACATTATGGCTTTGGTCATTTGTTCTGTAATACCTAGTTGTTCTTCTAGATTAAGGCTTCTGATTCTTTCAGTAATTGTGTTATTCAGTCTCTCTATGTCTGAATTACCAGTATGGCTGTTAGGTTTCGTCACGTGGAACTCTATTTGCTCTTCCTTTAAGAAATCGATGACGTTTCCGGATTTAAATTCATTGTCAAAGATGAATTTTCTAACCTTGCCCTTTATGGCGAGAAATTCTTGAATCTTCTGGACAATTGTGTGACTATTTCTATCGGGAAGGTGAAAACAAACTGCATGCTTCGACAGTTTGTCAATAAAAATAATAAAAGAGTTTTTGCTATTGGTATATGTATCGACATGGATAACATCATTAACCCTAAGTGGTGTCTCAGTAAAAGCGAATTTCGGTTTGACAGGTTTCCTGTCGTATTTGGAAGAAGAGCATATATGACAATTATTAATTATTTTGTGAATCGTTGTTTTAATATTGGGATTATAAAGTCTGAATTTTAAACCCTCAAATGTGGGCATTATTCCTGAGTGTCCCGTTTCAATTTTATGAAAATAGGAAATCTGAGTCTTCAGTTGTTCTTCGTCCTCAACGTCTTTAGCAAAATAAGAACATCTTACAAATTTGATATCACTGTTACCAGGATACATCTCCATTAGCTTCTTCTGTACTTTATAAAAGAGGTGGTCTCCAATATCTGAGAATATAGCGATTTTGCCCTTTCCCAGATTCCGGCGAAATATATCATCTAAATTGTTCGATATTATATCGTTCTCATCAATATAAATACGTTTGTTCCCGAAAATGGTTTTCATTTCCTGTTCTTTATGGTGCACAAGAAGAATTTGAGTCCTAAACCTATTAACAATTGTTTCCAAAAATGGGAAGTGATCATTCAACTCTTCCTCCTGAGAGTGGCACGTCTCAACATCTAAAGATTCACATATTTCTTGATCATTACCCGTATGGTCATAGTCAACATCATTTTCTGTATGGTCAGTGTCAACGTTGCCAGGTGTAACACCATCTGCATCAATTGGATCTATTATGTTTATCTCACAATTATCCGCATCAATCCTGCTTAGGAAGTCTGCCATATAGTTATATTTGCCTTTAATATTATTATATATATTATGACTTTCAATTTTCTCAATGTTACAAATTTCTTCAAATTTGAAGGGGTAATATATCAATGAATCTTTCCGACATATCAATCTTTGCCTTAAATGGAATAAGAAAATTTGAACCAATAATAGCATCATATTTTTCGCTCTGGAGGTTAATCATCCTCCAAGTTAAAGTGCCTTCCGCAACAAATTGTTTCGGAATAGGTGTAATTATCTCAAATTCAACCTTATCGATTCCCGTTAACGTACGATATGTCAAAGGTTCCTTTAGTCTATGTTTGTGGAATCCCCTGAGAATTCCAGGTTTAATTATACTGGTATCTGACCCAGTATCTATTAAGCATCTAATAGTCTGCTTACCAATAGTAATGGTGATCAAGGGTAGTCGGCATTTTGAGGCGGACTTGAAAAATTTACTTGCTCTATATCCTCTTGT
Source organism: Hydrotaea diabolus (assembly GCA_963513945.1). NCBI lineage: Eukaryota > Metazoa > Arthropoda > Insecta > Diptera > Muscidae > Hydrotaea > Hydrotaea diabolus. The sequence continues at coordinate 92,315,175 of OY740716.1, forward strand.
TGTTCCCCTATGTTACTAATATCCATAGGGTTTTGATGGGATGTCCGAGTATCCACGCTCATAAATGATATTCTTGACTGGCCTGAATTATTGTCCCTGGCTGCCCTACCTTGGTTGTAATTCCTATTGTCGTTACCTTTCCGATAATCGACGTAGCCATTATTATTTTTCGCCTGAGAATTATTATAATTACCAGTATACCTATTCTCGTTATGCCTATCATTCGCGTTAAAATTTCTAAATTTGGACGAGGTATTTTCTCCTTTTTGTGGGGTATTACTTTTAGCGTTGGAACTCTCTGGCTCATATTGTCTAGCATTTCTATTGGGAATTATTCGGTGTTCGTAGTGAATTGCCCTTTTATCTTCCAACAAACCAAGCTTAGAATACTTCAAAATTATGTCCATCATATTTTCATTTACATTTATGTGTGCCCTTAAGGGACCATCAATTTTCCCTATCATAATGTTAACTAGATCTCTGTCCACACATGATGATGAATAGATTCCAGGCTTTTCCGAATCAAAGTCATATATTTCTGCCAAACTCTGTTTTGCACTTTCGAATACACTAAACAATTCATTTAGATTTCTCACCTTAATCATTCTGCAATGGTTGAATATATCTGCATATGTTTTCTTCGGTTGAAGATGATGTCTCAATGTATCTTTCATCATCTCCCACGTTGGTTTAGGGCCCAGTTGCCTTATTAAATACGAATAGTCACCACTGATCTTCTCATTTGCCACAATTTGAACTCCGTATTCCATCAGTTCATTGTTGTCTTTGCACAGAACGATTGTAGCCTCTACAGATGCAATGAACTGGATCAGTGTTCCTTTCTCCAAGGGTTTTAGTCTTCGGAATTGTTCAATAATGTCCCTAGGTGATAGGTAAATATTATTTAACTGATTGACATTATTATTCTGTTGGCCCTGTTGTAGCTGCTGGAGTTGGGTTTGTTGTTGCTGGTACTGCCACTGTTGCTGTTGCTGTTGTTGTTCCAACTGTTGCTGTTGTATCCTCTGTTCCTGTTGTAGTATTACAGCCTGTAGTTGATCGAGTTTTACTTTCAATCTTTCCCAATCCGTTTCGTCGTCAATTTGGCGACTCTGGTCAAATGTCTCTTGTCTTGACATTTTTTTTTTTTTGTTTCTAACTGTTTTATCTTCAGATAAATCAGAATTTTTTTTTTTTTTTTTATTTTATTTCGGTTCGAAACCGACTGCGCCAGTTATGTTTTTTGTGTTGTTGTATCTTCTCTTCAGAGAAAAATTAAAACAAACAGAACTTTAATTCCGTTTACTTGACTTTATTTCTTGAATGTGGTCTTAAGACTAACTATTACAAAAATCTTCAAAAATATTCTTACTCGAATGTTCTTACTTTGTGTGGTGGACAAAATATGTCCACTCAGCACATTTATGTATTTGTGTACAGCAAACAGGGCAACGGAAACGATCGCAGTCGTTGCCCTTAGCTATTGCTGTGCACAGCAATTTGATCATTCGAAATGTATCTGTTTACAATTCTATCCACTTCAGTGGCGTAGAAGACAGTGGGGTACGGATACGTAACTCGCGCTCATATGTTATACTCGTATTGTATTGTATGTGGCAATGTATACAGGGTGCTTCATTCACGAATTGACAAATTCCACCAGCGTATTCCTTAGCTCATTTCATAAAATCTACGACCATGAAATGCAAGGGGGTGAAATGGCAGCTGTTTGAAAATATTAGTTTTGAGCAGACATTTATTTGTTTTTGTAAATTACCACAAACAAATGTTTGTGGTTGATTCTGAGATTATGGGCCAATTTCGACATCATTTTTGGCATTCGATTTTTTTACAGAATTTAATATTTAATTCAGGTAGATGTCTTAGTTCTTAGAAAGACTAGTCATTTTAGAATGATGAGTTTCTACAGAACCCCCTGAAATGTTTATTTAAGTACTTACCCTTACAAAATTGACTTAAGAACTTTATACTTGCAATAAACACAAACGTTCGTAACGAGTGACGAAACACGACTTACTTAATTTTAATAAGACTGTTGACGAAAAAATTATTAGATGAGCACCCACTTCAAGTAATGTTCAATCATATTTGAGTTGCTTAAAATCAGGATTGGTTTGGAATTTGAATTTTTGGGAATATTATATTTTATAGGGGAATACTGTGTATTTTCAGGGACAGAAAATAAAAATCCATAAAATAAAAATTGAATAAAACATTATAATCGTGTAATAGCAACAAAATTAATTGAATATTATTTTTTACTATGGACTGGTTTTATTAAATAAATAATTAATATTTTTGTAAAAAATTGAGAAAATTTCAATTGAAAGTAGTGCTAGGCACAACCAGGATAATGATATTTGAACACTTTGGTAGGAAATTTTTTGAAGAACAAATAATTTTTTTAAAAAACAATTTTAAAGACTTTAAAGGTCCTATAAAGATTTATTGTATAGTAAATAATAAAGTATAATAACGTATGCAGAATGAAATCGCAAAAAAAACATTTTTTTCTTTTAAACAAAAACAAAAATTTTAATTAAATTTTTTTTAAGATAATACATTGTACTACTTTAATGTAAAAAAATATTTGGTCCCATTCGAACTGCTTTGCGGCAATTTTGAGGAATTTTCTCCATGGCTGTTGAAAATGTCGATGTTGGCATGTTTTAAAGCTCCTTTCGAATTTTCAAATTACAATAAAATGTTTTCCTTGCCATTCGTTTCCATCCAATGTGAAATATGACTCATCGTCCATGATGCATACAATGTCGCTCTTGGCTTTGAATGTATTTTTGACCAAACTGCTAAGTCGAGACTTTTGGGTAACTTCTTGAGCTTCTGACGCTTTTGCCTTGTTTTTTCTGGACTTTCTCTGAATTCCCATATCACTCAGATACTTTTTCACTGTTTTTCCGTCACATTGGAACTTTTTCCCAAGCTCCCTATAGGATTTAGCGACTTTACCATCGGTAAATTTTCGAAGTCGGCTTCTCATAGAAGAGTCGTTCAAACTACACTTTTTTCCAGAACCACGTTTTCTTTCCGTTGTTTGTCTTTTCTCATATATCGCCAGTGTTCTATATACCGAACTTCGATTTTCTCCTTGCTCTACAAAATGAGAAACGATATCGGATATCTTCTAATCAGGATGATGGTCGAAAAAATTACAAATGGTTTTTCGACGTTGTTCTTCTTTTGACGACAATGCAAACAAAATAAATGATCAACTTCAGCAAAAATCAAATAGCAAAATCTCAAAACATGTGTTAAATGATACTTTGTACTTTGTTTACATTTTTAATTTTGCTTTGTACCCAGCGTTGTACAATTTGTTGCGATTTCATTCCGCAAACGTTATACTTTATTTTTCCCGCTTGACACAACCAAGGACACAAAGTTGCCCATAATCTCAGAATCAACCTTATATATATTTTTAGTGAAATAGTCATAACTTTGGAACGGTATCTCTAGGTTATTTTGGAAAGGTAAGAGGCAGGGCTATCTTTTACGAAGAAAAAATCCGACCACTGGCTCAGAACTTAGCAATTTTACCCTAGTACCCTCCGATCACCAATTTGAAGATGTTCAAACTGCTGCCAGCTACCCCCTTGCATTTTCGGGCATGGTCGTAAATGGACATATTTTCATGAAATGAGGTAAGGTGTAGTGAAATTTGCCAAGTCGCGAATGAATCACCCTGTATTTGTTTGTATTGTACTTAGTAGAGACATAAATACTGTTACACACGTTTTATGCTGTAAAAAAAAGTACTGAATGTTTTTGGACCAAATATTTTTTAATATATTTATTGATGTATATTGTATCCAGAAGAATCTACTTATTTGAAATGTCCGCCTTTTGTCTCTACACACGCTTTAAGTCGCACTGGCCAATCGTCAATAGCTGTACGAACCTCGTTCATTGGAAAATTGGTCACAGCTCGAACCAAAGCAGTCTTAAGAGAATCAATGTTGGGGTATCTTCTGTGACAGAGAAAAAAAAAACGCTGGAAAATTGTATCGAAGTCAGGCCTGGGATCGAAGCCAGGCCTTATGGGCCGGCGCAAAACACAACAGCTTGCAAAACGGTTTCTTGGTAAACTTTGACCGATGTTTTGACTCCTTGTTCGCAGAAATACAGGTCAGTGACCCCATCGTAAGAGGTACCCCACCAAACCATGACTGAAACTGGGTAATGACCCTTTTCCACCCTTGGGATCAGTTCAGATGCTTCCTTAGAAGACCGCACATACGCTCTATCATTTTGCTTGGTAAATTTTTCTTGAACGGTAAAAATTTTTTCATCGGTGAAAAAAAATTTTCAGTGCAAGTTATCAGCGTGCTTTACCAAAAGACGTTTGCATTTTTCAATCCTATTTTTTTTAAAGCTGCAGTCAATAAATGTCCCGAAGGTCGTTTGAAAGCCCTTAGTCCCAAGTCTTTTTTAATGATTCGACTCATGGACTTTTGCGTGATATTCATCTCACGGGCCATGATTTTCTGTTTTCGGAGCGGATTTCTGTGAATTCTTGATTTAACGGCTTTGATGACATGCGGTGTTCGAACTGAGCGTGGGCGGCCTGACCGGTGGCGGTCTTTTACATCTCCAGTCTCCTCAAACAGGTTTATGCATCGGTAGACGAACATGTGGCTAATACCTAGTAGCCGGAGCGTTTTGAAAATATCGTTTTTTTATTTCCCACTTGAAAGCGCTATTACAGCGATACGGTTCTCATTATCTGACCACTCAATGATGAAAGCTGAAACAATTTTAAAATCCCGTTACAGACTAACGCTATTGAGGTTAGCTTTCAAAACCCACACGCAGAAAAAAAGTATGGTTGGAGTAACAATATTCGAAGAGCACCATACTATTGTTGGTTATATGGTTGTGGCACAACAATTTTATGATCATCACAACAATAGTATGGTTCACACACAACCATACTATGATCCCCATAACAATATTGTGGTCCTAACAACAATAGAATCATTCACACACAAACATACTATGATCACCACAACCATATTATTATTCACATTCAACCATACTTTGATCCCCACAACCATATTATGATCCTCATAACCATAATTTGTTTAACGTACAACCATAGTATGATCCTCACAACCATAGTATGACTTACGCTTAACCATACTATGATCGACAAAATTGTTTGTAAAGACTGGAATACGTTGTTATTCAACAATAAAGAATTTTATTAAGTTATGTAACAGTAGGAGTGATTTATTTAACAGTAAAAAAAAATCATTTTTAACAAATATTTTAGTAATACTATCGTAAAAATAACATTGTCAAATTAGAAAAAAATAAGGTTTTGCCGGTATGATTGCCGTAATTATGTTATTGTGAACATTAATACCATGAAAACAATACTTTTGTCCCACCAACCATATTTATATTGTTGCTACAACCATATTTTTATTTTTAAATTTGGCAACAATACTTTTGTTACATTTCAACAATATTAATATTGCCGCAATTATACTATTGTCAAAATGAAGTTCAAAAATCCATACTATGGTTGCGACGACCATACTTTTACTGCCGAGAACATACTATTGTTGCCGTGACCATATAGTAACCATATCTTTTCTCTGCGTGCATATGACATTAACGGGGTATGTTCAGTTCTACTATTGAAACGGGTGCGTTCAATGTTGTAACAGTATTTATGTCCCTACTAGGTATATGCCCTTGGAAAGGGTATATTTAAAATAAATTATTTTTTTTTATTACCCACAAAGAAAACCTTAGGAATAAAAGTTGAGAAAAAGTAAAAAAATGAGCTTTGGGCGACTAAAAATTATTTTTTTTTTGATATGTCGTATTAGAACTTTAATTCTCGCATGCCAAAAGCTATTGACAAATTGATGGCACACTATCGACAAATTGTTGTCCTTAAAAATCTTTGACCCTAGTCTGCTTGGATTTCATTCATTTTTAAAACAAAAATATCTTGCTCTTGGATTCTTATTCAAAATGGATTGATTTAAAAGAAACGGCGAGTACTACTTTGACTTACCTAGTACTGTAGTATTCAACAACGTAACACCATTTAGTTCTGAGGGTTTTATACAATTTTGAAACAATAACAACATAAGGTAAATTAAAAGCCCTTCATACCGTCCTGAAACAAATGAAATTGCTGAAAGGGTAGTCCAAACAGTTAAAACACATTTAAAGAAATATTTCCTTGACCCAAAAATTTCAACTGTAAAAAGAGAAAGTCTAAATGATTTGATACTTTAGCGCACACACGGGAGAAAAAATCAGTTGAAAATCGGTCCGAACTTCAAAAATTCGGTAGGATAAACCGAACTTCTGTTGCAATAACCAACATTCCATAGTAATGATGGTAACACGGTTTCAGATATAATATGATGGTTGCGACAACCACATTACGATCATAGCCGAAAACACATTTATACAAACCGAATTCCGTTTAAATATGGGTTGCGACAACTGGCGGTTATGGCAACCAATCAGCTGTGATGTACATGTTACTTTGGAACCAATAATTGGTTGTGACAACAGATTTGATCTTTGTAGTGATCAGACCCTGTTTCGATGGCTGTTGCTTTTTTAAAAAAAAAAAGAATTCCCAAAATTACGGCCCTGGGAAGTCACAGTTGTTATTTATGGACCAAGAAAATTTTCGTTTTGCAGCGATACGTATACCGAATGCAATAAGTTAAATAGTAGTAAATGTTCTTCGTTTTAGATAATTTTCGAGATGCGATGTCTTAAGTGAAATCGTATAGAGTTTTTTGCCCGTAGAGTTGTTAAACATCCCACTTTAAGAATGGAGTGTTCTTTTTGTCACTTTTTTGAAAAGTGAAGAAAAGTTTAAAAGTGTTTCTGCAACAAGAGTTTGGGTATTTTGATGTTGTTCAATTAATGTCTGTTGAGGCGTACCATTTTTTAGGAAATTGTATTAATGTTTATAAAATGGTCGTTTTTAGATAAAATTTGCCACTAAATTGCTACTTTTCTCATCTTCCAGAAACACGGGCCCTTTCGTCCTTTTTCAAGAAAAATATTTTTTTGAAAAATAAAATTTTCAAATCGATGCAGAAAATCGTAGCACTTGTGGATACAAAATTTGTTAGATTGAATATAAAAATCAAGTTTTAAAAACCCTACTAATAATTCAAATAACATATAATATTAAAATTAAATAAAAACAACTTTTTTATTTCTAAAAGATATCTGAATAAATAAAATGTAACCTTCAACTGGTGCAGTTAATAAATGCTTGAGGAAATAACAACCGCATTTAAAGGGTACTTAGAACCAATAAGCTATGAAAAGAACCAATACATGTACAAATTCAGTTCCAATAATCAGCCTACGAGTATTTAGTAAGCGTTTCCGATATTTTGGCCATTCAACTAATGCAGTCAACATTCGTTTGTAGCGATGGATAGTACGTACAACATTAGATTGGCAAAAAAATCGGTTGTGGCAACAAATCTGTTATGTGTGTGTGTTCGTACTTACATCTGCTATGTCGCAATAGTTGTTCTTTTTCTTAACTCTGGCGATTCAATTTGTAACAGCAGATCTGCTTAAGTTTAAATCTGGTGCTACTGAATGACAAGAACTAGTATAGGGTGATCCATCTAGAGGTAACAACGTCTCCCAATTGTGCAACTCTATTATGGAAACGAGCGTTTGGTGAGAAACGTCTTTCGACCAAAATATTGTTTAGGGATAAGACCCATATATGGCTCAACGGCAACGTCAATAAACAAAATTTCCGCATTTGGGCTGCAGAGCAACCAAAAGAGGTTCAGGAGGTGCCATTGTACCCAGAGAAAACCACGGTTTGGTGTGGTTTGTGGGCTGGTAAAATCATCGGTCTATATTTTTTCAAAAATGATGATGGCCGGAACGTAACCGTGAATGGAAATCGCTATTGCGCCATAATATCGGAATTTTTGCTACCTGAAATTGAAGCCCGTAATTTTGACGTCACTTGGTTTCAACAGGTGCCACTTGCCATACAGCTGCTCAAACAACGGGTCTATTGAGAGGTCGTTTCGAAGAGCTTCTAAATTCACGTTTTGTACCGGTGAGTTGACCGCCTTGATCATGTGATATCACACCATTAGACGTTTTTATTTGTGGCTACGTAAAGTCCAAAGCCTGTGCTGACAAGAGCAGGTACGATTCAAGTTTTGGAAGCCAACATTACGCCTGTAATTAAATCCATACCGGTCGAAATGCTCAAACGAGTCATCCGAAATTGTACCCTCAGAATTGACACCCTAAAGCTAAGTTGCGGCCAACAAGGAAATTAACACTTGATTTCTTGTTTTTTATTTTTTTTATTTTGAAAAAATATTTCTAGATTGATCACCCGATATAAGGTACTTAAATATTTTGGTTGTTTTTGAAATAAACAATTTTCAATACGTCCTTTTTTAATTGAAGCCCTTTTTAAATAAATTATATAGGGTGGTTAAATTTTTAGGGCCGATATTGAATGTGATCCACACCTAGTTTTTCAAGTTTCAAGTTTTTTTCTGCATTCCATTTGATATTTCTCAATTTCAGACTAACTCAATTTGAAGCGAGCAACGCATTAAAGTTATTCAGGCTTGTTATGAAAATGGACTATCAAATCAAAATGCATATCGTGCAGGTCCAAATGTGCGTACAATCGGAAAAATCGAGCAAAAATCGTGATCAAACCGGGTCTGTAGGAGATGAGAAAACACCAGTGCATGCTCGTACAGCTCGTACTGCAGAAAATATTGCTGCTGTTCGCGAAAGTGTGGCTGAGGAGCCGTCCACCTCAACTCATCGTCGTGGCCAACAATTGCACCTCTCACGCTCGTCCTTGATGAACATTATGCATAAAGACTTGCATTTACGCTTACAGGGTGCAATTGACTCAAGAACTAAAGCCTCTTTACCATTCCAAAGGTCGTCAATGGCCACAAAGGTGGCCAGAAATGGCAACAGTGGATGATCGGCCCTTTAATTTTTACCACCCTTTACTTAGGAAGAATGCTGCCGGCATTTTTATATACATTTTTGGTTTTTAGCGTATTTATTAAAAAGACAAATAAAACTTATTGTACTCGAGTTAAAGTCCGAGTTAAAGTTGGCGTTTTGCATATCGCATGTGACTTGTCAACCGCAAGATTGTCTTAACATAGACGATTGGTTTAAAATGGATGGAGAAAATGTTATGTAATTAGTAAATGTGATGCGCAAAATAGAAAGGGACCTAAGGGTAAAAAGCAGTTTTGTTCAGGAGAGCCATTTTAAAGATTTAAATACGTGTATCATTGGTGTACCATCACTTTCATAAAACGCGCATATATCTGGATCGGTCTCAATCGGTGCTCAATGTTGTCCACATCAAAAAAAAAGTGAAAAATGATTTTTTTAACCTTAGGTCCCTTTCTCTATGCGCTGTCACAAATGGTAATGGTTATCATCGCAGCGCTCATATATCTCAAACACGAAGAGCTCGTCACAATAAGAGAAGATGCTCTGAGAGGGATGATACCGAAGTTTGTGTTCGTAGATCAAAAAGATTTAAACAAAAGACAATCGATTTGAGTGATTCATAATTGTACTCTCTTAATACGTCCTTATTTATTCTTATGTTATGAGCTCTACTACATTTATTCCATCAAATGCAATTTAAGAGTTCTCATTATCATCAATGTTAACTATACTTATAGTCTATCTATATTGTTCAAATAAGAAATATGCTCAAAATTTTCTCGAGATGCAATCAAAATTTCCAGCATAGACAGTGGGGCTTGCAGATGAGCGAGATGGCATATTGAGCACCCAAAGAGCGATAAGACGCAAAGGAGAGTATTGCGTCGCATCTGTGCTCTTCAAGGCACCACCACAATTAACCGTCGGCGAAGTTGCTAATGTCATCCGCAGCGAAAAAACATTGAAGGCGCGGGTCCAAACGGAATATTAATGTTAATGTTGAAGCACTTGAATAACCCGGCAGTAGAGTCCAAGACCAAAGTGCTCAATCTGTCGATCGTCACTCACTTAGTTCCCGATAAATTGAAAATGGGCAAAGTGCTTGAGCTACTAAAGCCAGGCAAATATGCAAGCAAAGGAGAATCGTATAGGAAGATCTTCTTCCTTACATTTAAAGCAAAGATGCTTGAAGCACGTGCTGACCATCAGCATGGGTTTCGCAAGCAGCACAGCACAACATTTGCTTGACACGCCATCACCACACGTATAAATCGTGGCCCTAAACAGAACAAGTACAACCACAGGACGGTCCTCGTGACTCTTAACATTACCAAGGCCTTCGACACGGTCAATCATGCCACTCTGTTCAAGGATATCGCAGAAACATTCATTCCTCCTAGTCTGAAACGTTGGGTCGTAAATTATATGTGTGGGCGCCAGTTAGAAAGTCTAAAACAGGGAGTTCCCCACAGTCGGGTGATATCTCTGGAACTGTTTATTATTGCATTATCATATCTAATGCTTTAGGAGGTAAAGATTTATTTTATTAATTTGAAAGGTGCCGTATATCACTTATAACAGGATCAGAGGAAATAAGCAAATTATAAAAAACGTCCTCATTAGTTGCGACTCGTGACATTTTTCTTGATATCACGATATAGCTTGTAGTTTTTTTGACGGACTTCTCAAACGTCTGTCAGAACACCAATAAGAACAGCGAAGTTTTCAATAACGTCAGCACCATGAATAAGTATTTTATGATCGCTCACAGGCATTTTATACCAACTATATTTGCTGAAATATAGTTTGGTTGTGTCTAAACAATACTTTCGGAATTTTGTTGTGTCTATTTTTAGTCCGGAGAAAGAGTAACCAGAACTATGAAAAAACTTTGCACAACCTGATACTCAATTTCAATTATACTAGCTGTTTTTGCAGGGTCATTAGTTGGTTTTGAAGACAAACTTTTTTTATCTTGAACCTATTTCTTGCCTGCCAACATTTCCATAAATCGTATGTGTGCGTGAAGAGTTTGTAAACCATTTCCACATGCTTTACTATCACAGGGCCTGTGTATACATTTCTCCAAGTCATTCATATCCTTTGGGGATGCTTTAGATATGAAGCAAACAGCACTAGCTTTATTTTTGTTAATTGCGTTGCAAGTTTTACCGTCAACCATTGTATTCAGCAGCAAGTGATACATGTTAATGGTTTTACCGTTTAAAGTTAAACTAGTGGGTTGTAGCACATTTATTTCAGTTTCCATGCGATTGAACTCTGCCGAAGTGTTATCCGAAATTTTCTAAGCAAATTCACACCTAATTGGTCGGCAATATCTTGCTGAGGAAGTTCTTGGATTTATCCATAATTTTGAACGTTCATTTTAAGATTTCTTCTTGATTTCCAAAGGCACAATGCATGTTAACAGTATATCTGAATAGCTTGCGGCAGCATTAACTAAAAAATTTTGCTTTTAGCGGGAGAGTCCCATACACGGCCGGCTTCCAAGTACATTCAAAAGTATCGCCATTTTCAAATCCAATATCAAATACTTCAAGCTGTGCTTCTGAAAGACGCTGAACAGTAAAATCCTGTAAGGGTTGTAGCTTGACCTCAGATAAGGTTTCTGTAATTGATCCGTAATTGATGTAGTAGGTGGGTAGCATCTTTTCTTTGCTTCCAGTATAGAATCATAGCTAGGGTAACATGTTCGCATTTCTTTCTTTATCATTTTTTGATGTTTCGTTAATTTTAAATCTGTTATATGAGCTAAGGCTTCTTCAGGTGAATACGGGATCGCTAACTTTGTTATCTGAGGTACTTTTTGATTCTTCAGAGTCTTGGGTGAACTGCCAACAACTGTTTTCGGCTTCTACCACAGAACGTTTACCTTCTTGTCTTAGCTTCGCTTCCGTTGCAATGAATAGTTCTTCTGACGATTTATTCATGAATTCTAGAATTTTCTGTTTTTTTATTTACATCCACATTCTTGAAATATTTTCTCTGGACTTCCAAGTTTTGATTTTTTATTTATTTCCATTTCTATAAGCATTTAAAATTTCTTAGACAGTCAACTCTTTTCTGAATTTAAGAATACACAAAGCGTGCGTTTCTGAGTAACCCACTTTTGAAAAATTAATGACACAAACTTTTTGGTGCAAAGGAAACATTTTTTATGTTGGTCCTCATACACATCCAATATGGAAAGTTTAATAAAGTTAAATAAAAATATATCATTGTTTGAAGAGCATTGCTACCTAAAAAATATATTTTATGGCGGCTTTTGGCACGTAAGTTTAATTGTTAATTAAAGTGAATGATTGAAGCTTTATAATAAAAATATTTTCGTGATCAGACTATGTCTGAGTTTTTTTATATCGATAATTAAAAAAATATATTAATTTGTAAGCAAAAAATGACTTCATATATACACCATTTTCGATCCTTAATTATTATAATGGAAATATGATTTTTTTTGTTGTTAAGTACTTACATTGAGGATCTTGCAAAATATTTGCTGTTTTTGTCATTCTTCTTTAGCCAACAAAAACTTGTACTTACAGTGACAATGCAAATTCTCAACTGGAGCACATAATAACAAAGTGGAATCAAACTGACCCATTGCGGCGAAAGTACAGTTATAAATCTGAGCACTTGCCTCACTTGTTGTTTCTACCTCATTATTTGAATATTGCTCTCAGCATTTAACAGAAATTTTTTTTGAAAGAAATATCTTCATTTTTGACTTTTGTCCAGCTACTGATGTATGAAATCGACAACTGGCGGCGTATCATTCGTTAAATATTGCACAATTCTGGCGTCAGGACCTGAAGCTTTTTTTATTATTGCTTTATTGGTAGTATTGGATCTGCTCCGGAGGAGCCTAAAAATAAGTATATAAGTACAAATCTTAAAGCGAATCCTGACATGGATTTCTGTGCTATGGTGTTCTCTGCGTCTTTTTGGCAGGATTTCCATTAATTTGTTCGCAGTGGTATGTCAACATTACGAGGGCTGCTATATATATTTCTGGCCTAATAATAAAAATGCGAGTATTTATCAGCAAAAAAGGTTTTGATGTTTTTTGAAGGTATTCTCCAGCATTATTTAAGTATACACGTTTGCATACGCTCAAGTCAAGTGTCAAAGTACTTTTCCACTGATTTTTGAACCCTTCAACAGCATCTTCTGGCGACAGTCAGGGCTGAATGGCGGATGAACCATCAATTTGACGTTTTGGTCGTTCAAAAAGGCGCTTGTTTGGGCCGATGTGTGAGAGTTTGCACTGTCATGGTGCACAGAGATTCGTCTTCTCTTGTTCGTTTTTCGAATTTTTCTGAAGACTTCAGGCAAACAAATTGTGGTGTACCTCTCAGAATTGACCGTCCTACGTTGCTCAAGGGGAACAGTCGCCACATGACCAGTTTTGCGGAACAAACAGGCGACCATTTGCTTCGAAGTGCTTCTTCCACGAACACCTTTCGTTGGATTTGGATCGTCTTCGAAGACATTCACGGTCGATTGCTGTTTTTTTTCGGGCTCATACGCATAGATCCATGATTCGTCACCTGTGACGATATTATAAACGTCTTTTGAAGCACAGCGATCTTATTTTTTCAATTTCTTTGCACCAATCGACACGAGCCTTTTTTTGAGCGATTGTCAAATTGTGTGGGATCCAACGAAAACAAACCTTTTTTACGGCCAGGTGTTCATGCAATATCGAATGTATGCTGGTGGAAGAAATGCCCAAGGATGTTTTTATCTCACGGTATATCACATGACGATCTTGCATTATCAGTTCACGCACGGCATCAATGTTCTCTGGCACAACGGGCGTTTTTGGACCACCTTCGTCTTTGAGCTAGCGTCGGCCACGATTGAATTCATTTAACCAGTTTTTCACAGTGCTATAGCATTGTGTTTTATTGCCAAACAAAGATTTAAGTTCATCGATGCACTCTTGTCGTGATAATCCACGTCGAAAGTTGTGAAAAATGATCGCACGAAAATGTTCACGAGTTAATTCCATTTTTTGCCAAATTGATTTTTTCATATCACTGTAAACAACTAAAATGATGGTCGTACGTCAAAACGTTCTGAGTAGGTTTATGCTAAAAATTGTCAAACTTTCCAATGGAAATGTTAGATGGCGCCAGGCAACACTTACTGTCGCCTAGGCCAGAAATATATATAGCAACCCTCGTATTTCGCGATCTTCGGTGGTGTATTGCCCCCATTTGACTCTGAATCAGCGGTTTTCTAAGTAAGACTTAAGGAGACAATGCGTTTTCGCCGATAATTATTTACAAATTTTGCTGATCAAACCAAATTGCCAAACTTTGTCAAATGCTTCAGCAACATCAAGAAAACGGCGCAGCAATATTCGCGCCGTTCAAACGATTTTTCTATTGCTTGGGTCAGACGGTTTACTTGTTCAATGGTACTGTGACCTTCCCGGAATCCAAACTGATGGTCTGGTATTATATTGTTTGTCATGAGGAATGGTTTATTTTTTGATAAGAGAACTTTTTCAAAGAGTTTGGATAAGCAGGGAAGTAAATTGATCGGTCTAGGATCAGTGAGGAAGACATTGATTTGTCCGTTGCTGGCTTTAAGATCATTTGAATCAAAGACATTTTCAACGCTTTGGAAAAGTAGCTATGTATCAAAATTGAATTTAATACTTGGGGCAGGATATGGCAATAAAAGGAAGTTCTATAATCATTTTAGGCGTTACAAGATTGAGTGCCTCAACCGGAGTTACGGCTTGCTTTATAATATGCAGGACTTCATTAGCATTTGTAACCAATGAAATTTCGGCGGGATCGATTTCATCTGGAGGAAGGAATCCTCTTCTTGCAGAATTTGGGCGAAGTACCAGATCCAGATTGTTTGCGTAAACACTGGCTTTCTCCTCTTCAGATATAGCCCACTCGCCATTTGCGTTGCGTAAAGGAACCTGCGTATCCGTGGGCGTGCTTGTATTTCTTAGAGTTTCCCATAATGAGTATTTGGTTGAAGATGTAGGAGTAAGACTTGGGATATAGTTTGCATGCTGTCTACTGTCTTCGTTTTTGAGACCACTTTGCAACCGCTTAATGGCGTCAGTCTAAGTCCCTGGCGTTCTATTTCTCTGCTATTCGCGGTGAAACCTACGTTTCTCGTTTACAAGAAGCTATATTGCCCTGTTAGTGTAAGTATTCAAGTTTCTTGTCGATTTTTTTTGTTTCAGCGTTGCGTGGCCGCCTAAGATGGAATTAAAATATAAGACGCTATTGTCGATATCTATGGCATTAGAAACAAATCGATTAAAATCTATATGACTGCTAATGTACTTCCTATATATCAACCAGTTTGTGTTGGAAGACGTAAGTCTTAGAGTATAATCTATGAGTACAGGCTCCTCATGGAGAAGACATGTAACAGGTGAATGGTCTGACGATAAGTCGGAACAAGTACAAGCGAATACGTTCGAATTGCTAATTCCTCTTATTATACCAAAATCTACTATATCAGGTTTGTTGTTAAGGTCTGTAGGCCAGTACGAGTATGTGGGTCGACCGGGCAATATAAAGTCTAATTCATTTTTCCGCCGCATTATGCACTTGTACAGCTGGTTTCCCCTAGGACGGGACGGGATCCCCAGTGCGTATGTTTGGCGTTGTATTCACCAGCAGCAAGAAAGTTGAGTCCGAGGCCATTGAAGAGATTCATGAGTATATCTTCTGATATCGCTGGGCGAAATATATTACCGAAATATTTATAGAACCACCTCGACTATGGATACGAATTGTTGTCGCTTGTAGGTAGGTTTGTGAGACGCCTTCTGCGACTTCATGTTTTATTCGTTTCCGTTTCATTCATGCCGCCGTGCGCCTGCCTCCAGGGTGGTGTGTACCATAAAATCTAAAAATAAATGTATCTGAAAGTTGTATTTGTCTGTAAGATACGTTTCCGATAATAGCATTATATCAATATGTTGACGATCTAGGTAATCTGTCTGTTTTGCTAAGTAGAACTTGAATTAACTGATTTTGGTTACGCATGAAGACTTGCATCATTGATTGCATAGTGGACATGAACATGTTCGTACTCTGTACAAGCTGTTGAATCGTTGATTCAGCGTTATTAAATTGTCGCACAGGGGCATTAGGTGTATGAAGTGGATGGCATATGCGAGAAAATCATCACTGACTTAGTATAGTTCTTCACAGCGAGGAATATAAAAATTTTCATCTTTAAACTATCAGCCACACTGTTCACTGAATGGAGCGCGGAGGTGCGGATGTCACTTAATGTGAAAGTCGATGATGCCAACTTCCCGACTACCAACTACCCCAAAATCCTTGGTGTCACATTGAACAGCCTCTTTCGATCCTCTGCACATGCTACATCTATCTGTGATAAGGTTTAAAGTAGAAACAAGGTTCTCAAGTCACTAACCGTCGGTACTTGAGGAGACGAAAAAGAAACCTGTTGGCCTCAGACGCGCGTGGTTGTGGCTCAGCTGAGATCTGGATCGTTCTGCGCCTCAATTCGTATTGAGGCAACGTTTCGGATGTTTGTTCCGCCTGCCATCAGGGACCACCGGTTGTTACAACAACAAAATGCAACTGGGACAGAGAAAATTCAATTTGAGTTGAATACTAGGCTTTAAGAGCGACAATCTTGATTTAAATGAGTGAATTCAGAAATATTGCCGTGCAATTCACTTCGCAACTATCGTTTCATTTTGCGGATTTTTTATTCCGCACTCAAGAGATTCGCAGTGTAAATTAGTTTTGTGTAGTTTTTTGTTTAGTGTATAAGCGATTGCCTCTGGGGTGAATTTGTTGTTTATCACATGTATATAAATATTCAAACTAATTACAAAAATAAATTATATCTGTTATTAAGATAAAAGGTAAATTATTGAGTTTGTGAAAAACTATTTACCAAAGATAAACCGTAAAGTTTATTAACTAAATCCACAGAGAAAGGCGAGTGTGGAGCAGTGTATATTTTACTGGCGGCAATATTTTTGTAGAAAAATGTGCATATTTCATCAACGCAAAAAATTACAATTCTGCATTACTTTATACCTATATACCCTCCAGCGAAGAGTGGATGCTATACTAAATTTGTCATTCCGTTTGCTACAAAATATTGTCGGAGACCATAAAAAGTATATGTATTTCACAGTGCAACATTTTTTGAGTCATCGTCTCGGGCATACATTTTGTCAATGGGAGCTAAGAGTACGTCACAAAACTTGATTTTTCACATAATAAGTTTTGCCAACTTGGCTTAAGTTTTTGAACGAGAATTACTGGCAGTGGAGTATTCCGTTGAGTAAAATTAAAAACTTGTGGCTTGGAATTTACTCCAATTGCATGCCTGAATATGTAAATTTTGTCATCAATTCAATACAGGTTATACACCATGAAAATAGAAACGAGTAATAAGGGCTGTAATCTGACGGACCGTCAATATGATACCTTTTCTGCTTCAGTCCGGCCAATGGAGTACTTAGAGCGATAGAATAAAAAATGGACCAATATGGTCGGGCTCCGCTACTCATAACGCTGTGTGTGCAATTTAAATGGCTGGGCCCAAAATCGGGAGGTATCTTTCTATGTTGTATATCTGAAAGCATGAAAAGATGTGACATAATGTTATTTGTTATAGTTCACTTGTAAATTAAGTACGTAGCGTACCATACAGCCGATTACCGCAAACTGCAGAGCTTCAAATAGGGAGGGATATTTGTATGGGAGCTGTATATAAACATAGACTGAATAAAAACATGACATAAAAATATGGTCCCGCAGTGCTCCATATTTAATGTGAGCAAAAGCGGAATTAAAATGTGGATTTTTGAGTGTCAAAACCTCAAATATCGGGAAGAACCTTTGTGTACGAACATATCGAAACCATAAACTTTGAAGGTCTAATTGCACCAAAATTTATTATTGATCATTGTAAACTGTGTAATCTGTGGCTGCTAGCGCGTGATTTGAAATTTTAAGAGACCTTTGCATGATATATTAACATGGATATATGTTCATAGCCCAAGCCTTAACCAAATGCAATGTTTCATCCATGCGACGCTAACTGTCATCGCTGTAATTAAAACTGGGCTTGTTTCTTTCGACTTAGATATTGCAAACATCAGCACTAAGCATAACAATTATCTGGTGACGATAGAAATAGTTCTCAGTGGTGGGAAAGTCATGTCCATGTACAAGGTGGGAATGACCGTATGGGTTCATAAATATACACGTGGAAATTTTCAGTGTACATATATGCACTTCGACGATCGGTGCTCTTAATTAGATTTGCCAATTTAGGTTTTTTCCGCTAGTTTTAGCGGTTTTTATAAAAGTTTAACCGAAAGATTTCGCATTTACCTTGAAACTTTTCTTCTGAAATTGTTTAGCTTTTTCTGTATTTTCAACATTCAAGTTATATAAAACAATGGATAATAATGCTCACGATATTGATAGACAATGTTAAAAAGATGTGAACATGTTATTTTCTACTGTTAAGAACTTATAAGACTGAAACTTAAGAAATCCCTGTTAACATTCAAAAGATCGTTGACTTAAGTACAAAATTATATGAAGAATAAATTTCTAAACCAATTAGACATTTCTCAGTCTTTGGAAAAAACGTCGGTTGTTTGCTAAATTTTGTATTTTTATTTAAAAAAACATATAAAATATATTATGCTTATATCCCTATTCCCAGCCTTAAAAACTAGACTTAACCGTTGCCAGAAATAATTGACGGAAGTTCTTGAGACAAACAAGTAAAAAAAGGTTTAAGTCGGGCGTGGCCGACTTGAGATACCCTACACCACTCAGATATTCAGAGGTTTAAACATCTCTGTCAGAAGCTTGAGCAAGGTCGGAATCAATATAAGAGTTAATTTGTTGTCCCTTCTGACGTACCATACAAAATTTGAACGTGATAGCGAAAATTTGTGGCTTTCAAAGCTGCAGGACCTCAAATCGGTAGCGACCTTTGTGTAGGGGCTATTAGGAAATATGGACCGATATGGTCCAATGTTACTAGGGTTGCTATTTATATTTTGGATCCTGACAACACTAGTGTGTCCAGATGCAAACTGGAACTTCCATTGGAAACTTTGAAATTTTTTAGCAAAACTTCACTCAGAACGTTTTGTCATTTGAGGGCGAATTGTTTACAGTGTGTTGAAAAATTCATCTCAGTAAAAAATGAGATGTATGATAGTATAACATTGTTACAGGTGACGAATCATGGATTTATAAATATAAACCCGAAACAACACAGCAATCGACCGTATGGGTCTTTCAAGACAAGCCAAATCCAACAAAAGTTGTTCGTGGAGGAAGTACATCGAAGCAAATGATTGAGTTTTTTCGGTATAACCGGCCATGTTGCCACAGTGCCTTAAGTGGAACGTAGGAGGTCAATTCTGAGTGGTATACAACCATCTGTTTGCCAACAGTGTTCGAAGAAAAGAGGAAATTTTATAAGAGAAGACGGACCATTTTGCATCACGACAATGCGAGCTCTAACACATCAGCTAAAACGATTAGATATTTGACCACTCAAGATGTCTAATTTATGGGCCATACACCAAACAGTCCTGATTTGGCACTCAATGACTTCTTCTTATTCCCTAGCATCGCCCGAAGCAGCTGCTGAAGCGTTCAAAAATCATGTTTTTGGAGGTGTCTCAATCGGAATGGAAAAAGTGCGTCGAAAATTGGTTTGTGCGCATGCAAAAGTGTTTTGACCTTAAAAGAGAATATTTTGAAAAACAATAAAACCATTTTCAATGATTAACTATGGTTTTTTTTAGTGCCGGAACCGAAATATAAATAGTAACCTAGGGCATAGAACTTAGTCGCTTGTTACGCTCCATGTGAAATTTGATCGGAATCGGGTTTAATATCTGGCATTCAGAGCTGTATTAATCCTCAATACTTATAAACAGAAATAAAACAGTTCTAGACCATCAATTTATTAAAAATAATGGGTTTCTCTCCCTACATTTTTTAGCTGTGTGCAACAAAAACACAGAAAGGACAAAATAAAGTCAACTTGGTAACATCGATTTTTAAAGTCCAGTATCGTAACACCTCTTATATTTAGGCTCGTTAATAAGACTGGAAAGTTATCCAGTGTAAAGTAAAGCCAGCAAGGCTTAGATTTCCATACAAATTCTTATCGACTGTTAACCAAAAACACAACTATAGTTTGAGATAATCAAAATATTACAGTACCACAATCAAGTCTTATGTCGAGTTTTTTCGCTTAAAGTAGGGAGAACAATGACAATTTAGTATATTAAAATAAGGGCGGGTAGATTTGTAGGGAGACAGAGAAATCGCTCAAGTACCAAGGAAAATCGTATTCTAGGGATCCAAATAAGAAACATTGACGAAATTTCTTTGTTTTAAGGAAAATTTTCTTTTTGACTCGATTGGGACACTCTAAATGGTTTAAAGTGGGATCTTTCAAAGTTTGACCCTAGGAGTCAAAAGTCTGGACATTAGAATTCGTTTTAGAGTTATGGTTCCCCGGGCAAAGTTTCATATTTTGATCACCAGAAAACGACTTTCCTTGTCACCTGGGCGATTTTTAAATCGACTCGCCCTAATGAATATTAATCTGGCAACCAGAAAACAGCTATCCCTGGGCTATCCCTGCGTCAATATAACAACAACTGCGAGTTCGTTTATTGGTGACCTTTCAATACGCACTGTTTATTAAACCATACACTTTTTTGGTGTCGAGATAAAGGTAACATCAAAAAAGCCCTAATGCCGACCCTTATACCCAATAGTCGTAGAAAGACAAAAAGTATTTTTATAATAAAGTATGGGGGTAAGCAAACGAAAATGTAAGATATGTGTCACTTGCCCAACAAGAGGTTTTTAACTCAGAATTGAAGAATGTTCAGCTGAAGCAAAATACAGTTTGGGTCCACAATTGTCGCACTCTTAAACAAAAAGAGTGTTATGTTATTTATAAATGTTATATAAATAACATTTATATATGACAAGAGAGAAGAGGGGATGGAAACTTTTTACAAAGGGATGGTACGGCCACTGCTCGGTGTTTTCTTATAAAAAACGAACAATGGAAAATATTGAGTTGGCACCCTTAATCTTAACAAGTGCATATCGTGTATGGGTATGAACACACCTCCACACCAGAACGTGTACTCCTGTTACATCATTACTAGCACATCAACGTTGGGGTGCAAATTTGGGGGCAATTTACTGCGGATTTGTGAGCCAAAAAAGAAGAACGACGTGTAAATTACTGCCCATACGGGCGATGGTGTTGGCATCTCCATTGTCATAATTTATAGACATAAAATTACTTTACTGTCGTAAAAGGTAACGCTGTAGTTTATAAGCTATCAGAACAGTGAACACGTTTAAGGAGCGAAATGTCGAAACAGCATTACTCGATTTATTTTTGCTTCTCAGAGTGCAGATGTGTGGGTAGTGAATTAAAATCGAATTATAGGTAAATTTGCTCACAATTTTCGCCAGTACATAAACATACACAACACAACAACTGTACACATTTGCTATATAAAAACATAAAAAAGAATAAAAAAATTATGGTATGGACTGCTTTAATTGGGGTTCTCTGATTTTTTGGCTGACTAACCAACTAAGTTTAGCTCAACAACAAATTGTTAATCTTGGTAAAAGTTTGGAAATTACCCAGATTCTGGAATTATTTTTTCACATTCCCGGGAATTTCACAATTAATGCAAAGGTGACAATAATTAAAAATATCATTTTATATCAAAAACTAGTAAAAGTAGCTAAAGTCGGTCATGGCCGATTATATTATACCCTGCGCTTCTAGATGTTTGGAAAAGCCATCTGAAAATAGAGTTAAGGACCCCCTTGGACGGTCTTAAGTCATATTTCAGAATCATATTCGAATTTTTGAGAAAATTTTAGTGTTTTTGGTAAAATCTGTTAAACATGTAGATAGTAGGGACATAAATACTGTTACAACATTGAACAGACCTATTTCAATAGTAGAACTGAACATACCCCGTTAATGTCATATGGGTTTTGAAAGCTAACCTCAATAGCGTTAGTCTGTAACGGGATTTTAAAATTGTTTCAACTTTCATCATGGAGTGGTCAGATAATGAGAACCGTATCGCTGTAATAGCGCTTTTCAAGTGTGCAATGAAAAAAACGATATTTTTAAAACACTCCGGCCACTAGGGATTAGCCGCATGTTCGTCTACCGATGCATAAACCTGTTTGAGGAGACTGGAGATGTAAAAGACCGCCACCGGTCGGGCCGCCCATGCTCTGTTCGAACACCGCATGTCATCAAAGCCGTTAAATCAAGAATTCACAGAAATCCACTCCGAAAACAGAAAATCGTGGCCCGTGAAATGAATATAACGCAAAAGTCTTGGGACTTGGGGCTTTCAAACGACGTACCGGACATTTATTGACTGCAGCTTAATAAAAATAGGATTGGAAAATGCAAACGTCTTTTGGTGAATCACGCTGATAACTCGCACAGAAAAATTTTGTTCACCGATGATAAAATGTTTATCGTTCAGGAAAAATTTACCAAGCAAAATGATAGAGTGATGACCCTTTTCCAAGGGTGGAAAAGGGTCATCACCCAGCTTCAGTCATGGTTTGGTGGGGTGTCTCTTACGATGGGTTCACTGACCTACAATTCTGCGAACAAGAAGTCAAAACATCGGCCAAAGTTTACCAAGAAACCGTTTTGGAAGCTGTTGTGAAGCCGCTTAACGATTCCCTGTTCCAAAACCAGCCATGGACTTTCCAGCAGGATTCTGCGCCGGCCAAAAAGGCTAAAACGTCGCAGGACTGGCTTCGAAACAATTTGCCAGCGTTCATTTCCTCTGAATAATGGCCCTCAGGCAGTCCAGATTTGAACCCATTGGAGATCAAATTTTGGACGGTTTAAGAGGAAAAGGTTTGTCACAAAAGATACCCCAACATTGGATCTCTTAAGACTGCTTTGGTTCGAGCTGCGGCCAAATTTCCAATGGCCGAGGTTCGTGCAGCTATTGACGATTGGCCAGTGCGACTTAAGGCGTGTGTAAAGGCAAAAGGCGGACATTTCGAATAAGTAGATTCTTCTTTGGATACAATTTACACCAATAAATATATAAAAAAAAAATATAAGGTCCTAAAACATTCAGTACTTTTTACTTTACAGCATAAAACGCGTGTAACAGTATTTATGTCCCTACTAAGTAAGTGGGAGCAATATGCTAAAGTGAGTACTAACAAACGAAAATTGCTAAACGGAATTTGGCAAATGTAAATTTCGTTTGATTTCCTTTATATATAAAGAATTTGCCATGTGCTGGCCCTTAGTTGGTTAAGTTAGCAAATGTTTGTTGTTATGACAATCGTACTTAAAAAGTACTTTTAACCAATAATCTATAAAAATAAGCATTACATTTACATATTTAGCTCCCATACTCATCTTAATCATTTATGGTTCCCGATACTTTGTCTCTTCGAGCGATACTTGGTTGTTCTATCAATTTATGGTTATTGCGATGGAAGACATAGAACCACTTACATTCCGTTGGCAAACAAATCTGTGGTAGCAACAAATCTTTCCTTTGTGTGTATTAAAACTATACCCATTTAAATACTTGTGCTAAATGTATAAGTATAAATGCCCTGTCAGTATAGATACTAAATACTCCAAAGGGGAAGATCGGTATCGAAGAGACTGCACGCAGAAAAAAAGTATGGTTGTGGTGACAATATACGATGAGGATAATACTATTGTTGGGTATATGGTTGTGGTACAACAATATTATGATCCTCACAACAATAGTATGATTCAAATGCAACCACACTATGATCCTCACAACAATAGTATTATTCACACATAACCATACTATGATCCCCATAACCATAGTATGATTCACACTCAACCATACTATGATCTCCACAACCATAGTATGATCCTCACAACCATAGTATGTTTCACATACAACCATAGTATGATCCTCACAACCATAGTATGGTTCACACGCAACCATGTTATGATCCCTACAACCATAGTATGGTCACACACAATTATACTATGATCCACAATATAATTTATTAAAATTTGTTTAAGTTGTCGACAATAGATTTGAATTATGAAAATTATTGAAAAATAAAAATTAAATTCAAAATAAAAGGAGAGATTTATTTCACAGTAGAAAAAATAAATTTAAATAGATTTTTATTAAAAATATTTCAGATAAACAAAACCAAAGCAGCTCGTTTAAAAAATTTTAATATCGATAAAAAAAAGCACTATTATAGCATTAGATCTGTACCAATAACATTAAAGCAAACTTAAATGAAGAAAAATTACAATCATACAGTATGATTGCCGTAATCATATTATTGTTAACATAAAACGCAAAACACAATACTTTTGTCGCACCAACCATATTTATATTGTTGCTATAACCATATTTTCATTTTTAAATTTGGCAATAATACTATTGTTACATTTTAAAAATATTAATATTGCAGCAATTATACTATTGTCAAAACTTAATTCAGTTAACAATGCTATGGTTACGACGAACATACTTTTATCGCGGATAACTTATTATTATTGCCGTGACCATGTAGTAACCATGTTTTTTCTCTGCGTGTGCAAGGAAAAATTACACACTGAAAATTACACAATTATCATTAGAGGAAACTGGCACTTCCGCTTAAAGAGACAAGGTATCGGTAACCAACTGTTTTCACATCCGGTTGCCTTGGCATAACAAATTTATTTTTAAGAAAACTACAGGCCGCAATTTATTTCAAATCCTAATTGATTCAAGGCAGTCAAATTCCTTACGAAAATACTAAATAAAATTCCTTTTTTGATAACATTTTTCCCTAGTTTTGATTACTTTGGTTTTATAAAATTAATAACTTTTGTTGATATATTTTCCCCTAATGTAAACTTCCCTAAACTTCTAAAGGTAGTTAGTTTTAGTCTTATTTCTAGATAATCTAATCGTTTCAATACAAGCTGTAACAGATTAATGGCCAAAATTCACCGAAATATTCTAATCTGTAAAATATGTAAAGTATAATGATATTTAAGTACTTACTTATACTTCCATTCATTTCATTTTGATGGGATACTTAATGCATTTTCGCGTTCGTAGACTAGAACCGAAAAATTATTAAAGGAATGTTGGGAGATACAATCATTTGTTTTAACAGTGAACTAATGGTGGTTTGGTTACTACAAATAAGGTATTTCTTGTCACCACCAATGAGTACCAAAGTAACATGTACTTCATTATTGGCTGATTTCCATAACTAACAGTTATGACACCCAATAGTTTCACTGAATTCAATTGGTATATCCGATTTTCTGGTTGAAAGTACCGTAATATTATCGTTGATACCACCTTTTGATATGTGGAACCATACCATGGAATGTTAGTGATTGCAACGGAAAGTTAGTTTATCCACCCGAATTTTTGTAGTTCGGACCGATTTCCAAATTATTTGTTCCCTGGCATATTAAGTGTATTAACTTAATAATTAATTCCCCAAATCAACTAATTATTTAATTATTATTAATTATTTGGTCATACATTATCAAAAATAAAGGAGTGCGGGAGGAAACTGTGCAAATGACGTTTGAACGCGGAGTTACGAAAGGGAAATTGCGCTGGAATTGCTATTCCTTACGCAGACCTCAGATTTGAGATCAGTCTATAATAATTGCCAAGCCATTGATTTCCTTCTGTTAAAATTTTAGAACGATCGGGCTACTAGTGTGACCATAAATTCAATTTTTAAAGGAGGCGTGGCACCGTCCACTTTCCCTCCTACATGTGTTGCAAACAACATATGTTCCAAGTAGATCATCTTAGAATTTGACGAAAATTCGGAATATATATGCTTCATGGGTATTTCGATGTGTTGCAAACGGAATGACAAACTGAATTTACCCTCTATGACGAAGCTTACGGAAGTCCCTCATCATCCCATTAAGAAACAAGCGGAAGTTCTCTCAAATCTGTGAGTTGTGCACTATATAATTGTTATACTTACTGACCGGATCATAAAGGCTAATGAATTTAATAAAAAGTTTTTACAAGGCTTAAAGACAAATGTCTTACTCGCAAAACCGCCTGCATTTGCGTGGTGGAAACCCACAGCTTAAAATTGTTAAATGTTCTTATTCGGAGTTGACCCCGGGTTTACATGTATGATAGTTGTAACCCGTCCCAAAAACAAAGGTGGAATATCTTGGAGTTCAGATGTAACGATATCGTTAAGGCCCTATGTTCCTTACAAAAATGAAACGAATTTACATACTCGTATATGTTAATATCTAACAAAATAGACACAAGTATTGAAAGAACATAGCTATTCTTCGTCGATAGCCTTTTTTGGGACAGTCGTTCCTTGGACAAGTACACCGCAGATGTTTCACTTGTATTTTTTTCTTTTTCATCGTATAACATTTTTTTACAAGCCATTCCGAAACAAACCCGAAAGATTTGATATATCGCTCTTCGTTAGGACTCCTTTAAAAATCTTCCGCTGCTAAAACACTGTAAAAATTTGGTTTTGGTTTTCCGGTCATACTTAGTGTCTTCTCTGTCGTATTGTACAGAATCACACCTCGTTCTCATTCAAATGTTTGCCTTTTGTCTTCACAATTTAGTAAGTTGTTAGCCCATTGATTGACCATAACACTATTGATTGATCATAGTTTAATTGCATGTTTTACACAATGCAAAGCGGTATTTCTAATTGAAAAAGTACAATACAGATTGATGTTCAAAGCCTAGACTACTATTTACTTACCTCAATTACTTATGTGATTGGGCTTTTTAAAGTCTTCTGCAAAATGATAAGTAAGCTTCACTCAATATACGTGAGAATATTTCTTTGGTACGAGTACACCAATGTGCCATCTTATACTAGTATTACAGTTGGTATACTTTTGTATGTACACATGCAAACACAAACGAGTATCTATCGAATGAAGTCCATAAACTTTATTTGATATACTTACACATTGCACCCATATTGCGGAGTTTAAAACCCGCTTATATCGAAATGAAAAATGTTTCGAAATATTTGATAAAAATACAACTTTTGTTTGTCCTTTGGAATGGGTGAGTGTGGTAGACATTGTCCTGCGAGTCCTGCTTTGAGTTTTGCTCAAAAACAGAACACATACATGAGCAATCAAACCTGCAAAATCGCATTCAAACCCTAAAGTCTATTGAACAAACTCGTCAATATTACTCTTTTAAGCGCTTAGGAAATAAATACATTTATTGTAAAGAGTTATCAAGTTGTGACGATTTTGTACTCCACAAATTATTATAAGTATAAACATAAATATTTTTATCATAGCCTAAATAAAAAGTAGTGTTTTACATTAAGTACACAAAAAGGTATCTCTTATACATTTGCTTAATTTTTAATATTTGTTTTGAAAATCTCCAACAGTGAAAAATGTTGAAAATGTGATGCTGAAATTATTCTTAATGTGGTGACTGAGCGATTTGCTTGGGGGAAGCATTAATGAAAATTTTGGTTAAAATGTGCATCGTGTACCGACCAACACCAGTGTTTTGCCCATAATTTCTGCAATTATGGCGGTCCACAAAATTGTAATGACTCGTAAGATTTATACGCAAATTTGCTAAAATTTTAAAAAAAATAATCAAGAACTATAAACATTTTAAAAAATTAATTAAAAAAACCAATTAATTTAAAAAAAAAAAGTTTATCAAATAAAATTTAACTACTTAATATAGGTCGTAGTGTTCTATTTCACGAAATATTTTGTACGAATCGAACAAGCCGTTTCAGAACAGCAAGGTTTTGAGTAGTGCCCAAAAATGATTTTTTTTGTCATTTTAAAATTTTTGGTCATGTCTGTCTGTACGTCGTCCAACTAAATCTTGAAAACACACTACAGGCCGCAGTTGTTGTCCGATTTTTATAAAACGTTGCAAAAGTAATTTTTATGGATTAAAGACCAACGCTCCCAAATTTATGTTCATCCGATTTTTATGTTATAGCTCTAGAAACCTTATAAGGGTATACATCTCCTTGTTGAGAGCTTTGACAATTTTTTTCATAAGCCCTAGTTTGATATGGAGAGCTAGCTAGTATTATGCGATTCCTAGGCCTAAGTGGTTCATTTACTATATTCAGCTTTCCTAGAACCATAGCTTCCCTCAAAGACCAGTCTTTTTTACTCCCGTGTTAAGATCTTGGTCTGCTATCCCATAAACAAATAAAACACTGATGTTTCGTGTTGATGCTTTGTTGGCCTAGAAGAAAACTAACCATTTGTAGATCCACACAAATTAGCCATCGGAGTTCGTTGTACTTCATTTTATCTATAACCGAGGCAAAAGTAGAATATTCTTCTTTAGCTTTAGTTTAGTTGTGCAATCGGCAATGAACCCAATTTATTACCATTATGCAGAAGTACACATTCTAGGCTGCGTTTAAAAGAATCAATAAATAGTCGCCATTCATTTGGATCATACTTCTCTAATTCCATCGCTGTTACTAGACTAGGAACATCTAAACAATAAACAAACTTATCGTCTTCAGAAAAGAATGGAAGTAAATTGTTCTTTCTGTTACGGTACTATGAAATTCTTGTTTCTTGGGTTACCAAGTTTTTTGCTTAAATCGAGAAGCTAGAATTTTCAATGCTTTTTAGAGAGTCCAAGGACTCTCACTAACTCACTAAGCTCCTCCTGATTAAATTGCTGGCGATCGGAAAAAATATCTAAATGGAAGTCATCTGATCCACTTGCAGTACTTAGTGAAGTAGAATTTTGTCGTAATTCGTGATAATTTTCCTTAGATGTAGACTGTTGTGCTTCTGAATCATCACTAATTAGTGTACCTTTTAAGGTACAGTACTGGTCGGGTAATAGACAACAAGTTAGGATAAATCCATTTAGACCGGGTTGTTTTCATAATGCCAGTTATGTCTATAAATAACAATCGTCATGATGATTCGAGGATTCCCGCCAGATCAACTATGTTTGATACTTGAAATGGGTCCGTCCGTTTCTTGTTTGCCCACAACCTTAAATACTCTAAACAGTTGTAACATACAGTATTAGGAATCCAGTACTTGCCACCGGTTTCCATGGTAAATCCGAAGTAGTCAAAATACACTTGTTTAATGAACTCTGATACAATTTTTCTTTTCTTTATAAACGTTTAACACTGTTAACAGTTTAACACTGTTAACTGTTTAACAGTTGCCATTGCACAATTTTGACTTATGTACTCGTATCAAAGTAACATAGTTTTCAATCAATAATAACTGTTTGCACAGCAAAATTAAATGGTCAGGGTTAAAATGATTTATATTCTTTGTGGATTTGCACTTTTACTTTTTTGTCGTTATTCACTTTTAATAAACCGAAGACAAATCACTTGTACGTTTCGCGTTCGTTGACACATGTTGAATTACAAACACCGATCAATGAACGCCTTTATATACTACATATTTTACTGACAGGTACTTCAGCCTCCTGATACCAGGGTTCAGAAATTTTAATTTATATGCGTTCATTTGGCATCATTTATCAGTTTGTTTACAATGCGTGTGTGATTCAAATTTTTCAGAAATCGTCAAATAATGACCACTCATAAATGTCCGTGGAAAATCTGTAAAAAAAAACTCATGCGTTTCAGGTAGCCAACGGAAAAATACACATAAAAAATACGCTTCCCTTTCCCCCTTTAATTGACTGTGCACGGAGTAGCTATCATAGAAGAACAAGAGCAATTCCGCTTCCACGCACATTTATGATTGTTTATTAGTTTGCTCCGTACCTATTTCTTATTTTTTTGTTACTTATTTTTTTAATTCTACGAATCATAAAAATGTCATCAACGTTTTTTCCAAAAATGTGTACATATCTCGGGCATATTTTTGAAATTCATACCTTTTCTTAATTGTTAATAAAAACTTAACGCGTAATTCGATATAAATATAAACGTGAAAGTAATATACTTTGACACTTTTGACCTTTTTCATGAGATATTCAATAAAGCTAATAAAAAGCACAACCGATCAACATTGAGCTTCAAGAAAACCAAAATGTGTATTTTTTTATATAAAACTGCGATTACTAAGTCATTTTTTTAGTGATTAAAAACTGTTGTTTTTTTTAACTTTAAATTTTTGGAAAAAGTCAAAAATACGATTAGTACCTGTAACTTAAAAATTCGAGCTGATGGAGAAAAATAAAGATAAGATTTATAATCAGCGACCTTAAATTATTAAAAAAAAATTGCTACTGAATTCCAAACAACACAAAAATCCATTTTGTTCCCTTGTGATATTAATCAAATAAAACCGATAGTTCAAAAATATTTTACACATTTTTACAAAGCAAAGGTCCAGCACTTGTGTGTTAACATTTTTAGCTTTTTATTGTCTGCTTATGAAGAATTCGCCGATGAGCCCTCTTGTTGTTTTATTCTTTATTCAATGTTGACTGTTTTGCAAACTAACTAGGTAAATAAGCTAGGGACCTCAAAATAACCAGGCTGTTTTCTTCGAAGTATTCGTATTTCGGTGCAGCGACCTTCAACATTAATTTGACTGTAACGCTAGGTACACACGAGGCTACCGTTGCAGGCAGGTATGTTAACGAATGTAAAAATTTCCTTTTATTTTCGAACCTTCACACCTCGGCGGTCCATCATTTTGTACAGTTGATAAGTCTCGCTAAAGAAGCCGTTTCTGTAGACGTTGACTGTGATTCCGTAATATATCATATAATCTGTCATCTCATAGGACCAACTTTTAATACCTTTGACCAATTACTTGTACTGAGCCAGTTCGGCGTGAGTGACGTGCGCTCTCCTAGCCCATTTATGGCTTTCACGTTTTGTACTGTTAAAACCTTCTACTTTGAAAGATCAATCAGATGTAATTCTGGCAACTCTTGCAAATTGAATTTTTTGAAATAAACTCTTTTCAAAATTACACAGATATGTATGAACATATGTAATGCCACAGCTCCAATTGTTATTGCGGTTATTTGTGGGACAATGCCTGATTTGATTGTTGCAATGGCTTACACACATACTGCGTGCAGAACATATAACAATTTAGTAGTACGAGTATGTAATTGCATTGTTTTGTATAGCATTGAGGGATTTTTTGTCGAATGAATCGCCGTCATCATTTATTGCATTCAAATTTATTGGCGTTTACAGTATATTTGGTGTTGCACATTGATTCATAAAGTCAGAAGGCGGCCAAAAATCGTATGATTTGCTCGTAACGGTTTGAACTAACTTTTACATTTTATAAATAAGTCTTTTCGAGGTCTTTTCATTTAAAGTAAACTACATTTTTGGATACAAAGCATAAAATATTTTCCACGTTTGGTATGTAAAACAACATCAGCGTTGGTTAATGCCCTGTCGATGAAAGGTGGTTATGGTTAGTTCAACCCAACCGACCAATTGCGGTCTGTTCTTGCAAAGGAAGACACATTTGGATTTGCACTGAAATTCGCTTTTGCTCTTTATATTTTATATCGATCATTTGGTCTTTTCGGGTCCTAGGATTGGCGTCCGATCCGTTGCTTGAAGGAGTTCTGTGTGCTCACGTTTATAAGAAAATGTTTACTAGAACCACCGAGATCAATTTTCGGCCGATAGGTCTAAACCCCTGTACCTAGTTAATCCATGGTACGCCTAGTTAAGCCATGGTACGCCTTTCAAGCTACAGCGTTCTTTTCTATTCGACCAACATGTCTTAGGCAGGGTAATCGTTACATTTTGATGCGCTTAACTACAGCTCACTTTTTGTTTGACACATGCACCACAGGGCCATTATCAGTTTATGGCTTTTAAGATCTAAATGACAATAGTGTACTGAAAAGCAAATTGGAATTTGTATTTTTTAATAAAAGAAATACATAAGAAATGAATCCTCGAATAATAGCTTTTAACTACTTAAATTAATTCTATCCACATTTATTGATTTTGGTCACTTTCTTCTAAAATGTATCACTGTAATCAAATGTTTTTTTCCGGCAGACTGCGACGTACAATTCATGACTGTCGGTCACATTACAATTCCAATGACGATGCGAGTCCAAAAAGAGACAAAGGCGTTCAATGGAAAATGCATACTCATACGAATATACGTATATGTACATACTACACAATACATAAAAAAGATGTGTATTTATGCACACGTGTGTATGTATATCCATGGCATGTATGTATACTGCTATTAGGGTCCCTTGCCTTGAAGTTGAACTCCTGTTTTAGGTGGGGAAATATTACGTTTCGCTTGGTTTGGCTAAATAAAAATGGCCGAAAATTTATTATACTTATAATTATTTGAAAATTTAACTCAAAACGTGAGATATGGTAATATCAGCGTAATATTATTTTGGTCGTAGTACCGAAATAGACAGACCACTAAAATATCAAAAATGAGTATTAGTATAAGGGTAGGTTTAGGTGGCCCATTATGATTGTCTTTTATTTATGATAAAGATTATGCTATAAGTTCTGTAGGAACCCTGCCGGCAACTCAACTAACTTTTAACGCACTTTAATCTGACTATTTCTCAACTAGTTGTGGTTGATGCTTGTATTACTTTTAGTAAAGCCAACTGACTATTTTAACATTGCGATGTCCTAGGCAGTAGTCAATTGTCCGACACTGCATGACATTTCAACTAACTTGAAGTTAGTTGCTAAAAGTTAGCTAAAAGTTAGCAAACTTATATGTAGTAAGCTAAAAGTTAGCTAACTTATAGTTAGCTATAAATTAATTACAATTTTGTTGGCTTTAAGTAGACGTTATCCTACTCAATTATTAGTTAATTAGGTTATGGTATGCTTTCTTAAATTATGCTACAAATTTGTTACCAGTTTAATTATCCTGTTATTTGCATTATTTACCAAAAATGTTCTCTTTTTGTTAAAGAATTTTATTTCCTTCTTCTATGGAAAATATTTGTAACCAAAGTCACAAGTAAAAAATAAAAACAGAAGTTTAGTAAAAGTACAAGAAACATATATTAAATCCTTTAAATTACAAAATTAAATATTTTCAAATTATAAAATTAAAAAACTTTAATAAAAAAAGAAAAAACTATCTATATAAGAATACAAATATTAAGATTTGTGGCTTTTATTTTTAATACATTCTGCATGTATTTTCATCTGAAAACTGCACATCAGCGGAGAAGCAGGTGGCTTCTGATTCAGCTAAATTATGTGTAAAAAGTCTATTTGAATACACTTATTTTTCCTTTTTAAAACGCCTTCTTCAATGTCTCTTGCTTACACTTCTCATTGTGATGTATTTGGATCAAATAATTTCAATTTAAATGCAGTCACAATATATAAGGGTAGCTTTTTTAATATTTATGTTTTTATTTTTATTATTTTAATTATATTGCACACTTTAAACACAATTAACTGCACGCACGAGACTAAGCACAACTTTTCACTTTAAATCCACACAAAAATGACAAATATGTAAAACAAAATTGCGAATAGAAAAACAACAGAAACAATTAATAACTGTTAACAGTTAAATTCCCTTCAAAACAGAAAAAAAAGAATCCAAAAAAAAACTCATTGCACAAAGTATGCTTGGTTTAGTTTTGGGCATTTCTGCATTACATTGTAGTCAGCTTATAGTTAGGTAATAAAAGTTTACTTGAAGTGCGTTATTTTCGTAGTCGACTACTGAATTGCTTGCAGGGAAGGTGCTGTTGTTCAGAAGATCTATCGTCTTGCACAGATAGGTACTTTTGCAGAGTTGTCAGCATTTGCTGCATCATAAGACAAATCAAGACGTGCCGTTTTATCTGTCACCTCGTTTCCTTTAACATTACTGGTTCCGGGAACCCAAAGGATTGTAACTGTCCAGTTTGTAAAGGAGTTTAGTGACATTATGCAGCTCCTAACTAGTTCGGATTTGCCAGGGATTACTGTACAGCACTCAAAGCTGCCAAACTATCAGCATTGATGTTAATGTCTTTGTTTTTCGGCAGTTTAATCTGTCAAAGAAATTTTGCTGCTTTGTCTAAAGCTAGTGTATCGGCCAGTTTAACACTACACATTCAGTCGATATAACTCGCAAAATCGAAAACCCGTAATAAAACAAACAACTTCTGCCCCAGCTTCCCATCGGTGTAGACTGAGATGCCTTAGAATGGTAGCTCTAAATCCCAAACCGCTTTCAACTTAAATTTAAATTAAAATACTCGTAATAAAATTAAAATTCTTCAAGAAAATATAATTTTGAAAATTATAATTTAGTTTTATGTTGAGAGTGCTTTGTTTTCGTTTCGCTATTATGCCACAGTGAATTACATTTTACCCTTAACGACTTACCTTCGGGTATTCGATATATATATACATATATATATATATATATATATATATATATATATATATATATATATATATATATATATATATATATATATATATATATATATATATATATATATATATATATATATATATATATATATATATATATATATATATATATATATATATATATATAAGCTCCAAAACCTGTCAAAACATCAGTTTTCCAATATCTTTTCGCTAGACTGGACCCAGAAAACTGAACATTTTTAAGATCAAATTAGCCTTCGCCTACAAAGCATAAGAGTTGAATTGTGGAACTGTTAGAGAAGAGATATATTTCCACCCTCCTTCATAGAATGGAGAATATATTTAGTTTTTTATCATTAAAAAACTAAGACGACGAAAGCCCATGTCCGTTCGCCTGTCTATGGAAAGCAAAAAAAGCTGTGTGGGCTTAACTTTGCACAGATTGACGCTCTAAAACGGATTGTATTGAAAATGGGCCAGACCGAATAAGGTACAAATTTTTCCCACAAAAGGACTGAGCCATCATTAAGGCATCGGCCATTTGATTGGTTTTAAAAGTGACTGACTCTGGTACGTTTCTGTGAAAGGTTTTCATTTTGGAAAATAATAGACTAATTGTCGTAAAATTTAATAATACGCATTTACAGAGTGTTCGAGATATTATGTAGAGTGAAAAATTGTAGTTATGTATGCATGGCGGAAAATGGGTGATTCGATTTTGTTCGTAGGCGTGATATTTTACGCACTGTTGTAAGTCACATAATTGATAGTTTTAAGCCAAGTTTGGTTCAAAATTCGTGAAATAGAGGTGGTGGCCTCTAAAGCCAGGCATTTCCGTAATTAAGTTTTTGGATGTTTTTCGTGTTGACTGTTTTAAGGATCACGTATGAGAGCATTTAAACCTCGTGATCTCGTGACGTAGAAAAAAGAATTCTACACAGTCTTTTTGGACCGTGTGTCGCGATTCTGTTACGGCGTAGATTAGAAAACACGGCGTTCATTTTCCGAAGGGTTAAAGAGCTTGAACTGCACAATAATTGTCTAGCAAGTATGTTATCATGGCGTTCGAAATTCTTTTTGTGCGTTATATTGACGTTCTGGATTGCCTCTTTAACGAGAGGTATTTCTAAGTCTCGGTGGATGTTTTCATTCCTCATATACCAAGGGGCACCGGCAATTTACCATAATGGCTTCGATTGGACTATTTTGACTTTGTCAAGATTGCTTGAGCACCGTATAACCAGATAGGTTTGATTGCATTGTTAAGTTTCAATGTCGGTCAAGTGCTAAAATTCAGTGTGAAAGTTACCTATGTGCATTTAGTCTTATTGACTGTTATTGTCCAGTCAGAGAGCCAAGATTCTACTCGTCTGAGATGAACACTTAAATTCATAGATGCAATATCCTGCTTTTTATGTGAGGCCATTATAGAGGTACCGTCGGCAATAGTGGATGTATGCACGTTTGGGCTGGTACGGTATCTTCAGAAGGTAAAGGATAGGCCCCAGAACATTTCCTTGGGGCACACCAGCTAGTATTTCGCGGTCATCGGTGACGTGTTGCTCACATTTGACTCTGAATCTGCGGTTTTCTAAGTAAGACTCAAGAGTTCGATCGGTATTTGCCGGTAAGTATTAGCAAATTTTGTTGGTCAAGCCAACGTGCCAGACTTTGTCAAATGCTTGATCAACATCCAGAAATACGGCGCAGCAATATTCTCGCCATTCAAATGATTTTTGAAATGCTTGTGTCAGACGGTTTACTTGTTCGATGGTGCTGTGACCTTCCCGGAATCCATACTGATGGTATGGTATAATGTTTTTTGACACGAGGATCAGTTTTATTGTCTATAAAAGATTTTTTCAAATTGTTTGGATAAGCAGGGAAGTAAACTGTATGATGAAGGTATTGATTTGTGCTTTCTTGGCTTCAAAATTATTTGAATCAAAGAAATTTTCAAAGCTTTAGCAAAGTAACTATGTCTCAAAACTGAGTTAAATACTTTTGCCAGGATCTTCGCAGCAATATAGGGAAGTTCCAAGATCATTTTAGGCGTATTAAGATAATATCCAGCTGCTTTAACTGTATTCACGGTTTCCTTTATGACATGCAGAACTTCATTTGTGTTCATAAACAATAGAAAAACGGCAGAAACTTTATTATCTGGTGGAAGGAGGTCGCTACTTGCAGGATTTCTGTGAAATACCTGGGACAGATGGTTTGCAAAAACATGGGCTATTTCCTCTTCTGATATTGCCCAGTCGCCACTTGCGTCGCGTATTGGAAATCGCGTTTCGCTGGGCATACTAGTACTTCTTAATGTTTTCCATAATGAAAATTTGGTTGATGCTGAACTTGCAATGGAACTAGCATGTTGTCTACAGTCTTCATTTCTAAGTGTGCTTCGCAACCTTTTAGTAGCGTCTGTCAGTCTTAGTCGGGCCGCTGGTGACCTATTTCGCTGCCATTCGCGACGGAACCTCCTTTTTTCACTTACAAGGTGCTCTATTTCCCGGTTAGTGTAAGTATTCAAATTATTTGTCGCATGCATCCTTGACAGTCGATAAGTAGTAAAACCGGAACTATAGACCGCCATCCACGATGGGCCGTATAAAATCTTTAACTTAATTTACCCACTAGTTAACACTACAAAATCCTAACAAACTCAATAGCAAAAGCAGGAGGGTGCAGGCGGGTGTTTGCGATAGCTCCTTTCGAACAGTTCAAGTCAAAACAGCATGGATCCGCTTGAGGAAATTGTCTTAACTGGAAGGAGCTGAAAGAATACATTCACCAGCAAGACTGTATCGCATCCTCAGTAATAACAATTGACTTCAGAGTCGTTTGTCAAACTAAACGTGTCGGGCAAGACGTGAACTATTTAAACCCCGCTCCACTCAGTGGAAGAGAGTATTATAACTTAGTTTGCCAAATATTTGTAACTACCACAAATAGTTGAGCTAGGCACATTGACGGACTGATAATCATAATCTGATTCAATTTAACAATGGTTGTCAGTCCGTCCGTCTGCTGTCCATTTAAAGCTTGCAATCTAACTACAGGTCGCAATTGTGACTCGATCGTGATGGAACTTGGCAGACTCAAGTGTTTTAACGTTCAAGCTTATTTCAAGTTAATTCCGATCGATTAGAAGAAAATGGGTTCTACCGGTACATTTAATATATTATGATGGACTAACAAGCACTCCTGGACTAATTTGGGCCATCCAGGTCCATTTTAGGGTGGATTAACAATAATTAACAATAAAACTTTCTCGCGAAGCCAAAATTAAAGTTATTTTTGCATTTTGACTAAATCTGGGTGACGGAACCAAAAAAATGACCCGGTCGAAAACTCGCCACATTCAAATATGAACATACAGGGTGGGGCGCGGTAA
Organism: Hydrotaea diabolus; assembly: GCA_963513945.1. Classification (NCBI taxonomy): domain Eukaryota; kingdom Metazoa; phylum Arthropoda; class Insecta; order Diptera; family Muscidae; genus Hydrotaea; species Hydrotaea diabolus. The sequence goes on from OY740716.1 coordinate 92,353,020, forward strand.
TTTGCATTATTGCAGGCTGTGTCAGCACTGTTGGTCGTAGAGAGTGAAGAGTGTGTGTGGCTTATAGTGGCTGACCGGAGATTTGTATTCGTCTGCCTCTCAGTTGCCATCAATCATGCCATTGGACACGTGAGGAGAGGTCATTTTGTGTTGACGCGTTGTTGTGTTCAAAAGCGCACTCGATCATTGCAGTGAAGCGTGCTTTTCGTTTACGATTCGCTGTTTCCCCACGCGGACGCGTTCCTGGACGGCAATCAATTGTAAATTGGGTAACTTCATTGAGAACAGCAGGGAAGGTGTCAAGTGTACGAAGGGACCTGAAAGAAGGATTACAACACCACAAAACATCGAGAGAGTTGGAGCAGCAGTACTGCAATCATCGAAACACTCTGCTTGGCCTTAACTGCCGTAACTGTGAACTCCGAACGGTAATTGACTGTGATACAGGATTTTTTCAGCCGGCTCTTGAGGCAATGCAATTAGAGGATACATGGTTTCAAGAGGATGGTGCCACTGCACACACAGCGAGGGTTACCATGACTTGTTTGAGGCGCCATGTAACTTAAAAATTCCCTTACTGTTCGATATAATTAAAATATAAAATGAATTTTTGTAAGGTTCATAATTTTTAATTTCATTCCCAAATAAGCAAAATTACGCGCTCCATCCTGTATAAGTACCAAAAAACAATAAAATATTTTTTAAAAATTCAAATATTATCTATCGTTTTTGCACATCCAGAATAGCATAAGCCTGACTTTAGCTTTTGTACTAGCGTTAATAACCTCAACCTTAAACCTTAATTAAAAAGAGGAACAATTGATATCTGGACATAAAGTAAAAGAAGCATTATTTTGGGATATACATGCTTTTGTATTTTGGGCTAGTTCACGAATTAAGAAGAGAGTACTCTCTCGGCGAACGAAATTTCGACAGGCTTATTTTCTCAAAATTTGATTAAACGATACCGGAATGTGTTGTGGAAGACTCTTAAAAACATCAATGAGTCTAGTAGCGCCAACGCTTAGTGTACGTCTAACAATCCGTGAGTTGTCTATGCTTTTGCATCAAAATACTGCACCTTTGCTGTCTGGTATGTTTAGGACGCGAAATGCACAGCCAGTAAAGACCGAGACTACAGCAGACGGACCGAGTAGAAGAATACATAAATATCCTAAGTATTATCGGAGAATATCCCAAACAAATTTTGTTACCCAACTTTTTACCAATTTAAAACTATTTTCTATATTCTGAAAAAACTGAATACTATTGATGGTGCTGAGGCGAAGGCACTTTAATGTAAATGTTTTGCTGATCAGAAAAAAATCGTTTCTCCGTTTTAGTTTAGTTTTTTTCCACACACAGAACAATTCGATTATGTTCGAATGAATGAATTTTGTATGAGATTTTTATACAAAGGTTTAATTAAGAAACATTGCAAATAGTAAAACTATTTAACAAAAATAAATGAATTATGGTTTCGAAATAAACTAATTTTAAATAAACTTAGTTATTTCGTTCAGAGCTTAAATAATTCTTGAACAGTTTTAAATATATTCACAGTGGCATATGCAGTCTTTGCATTGGTTCCATTTTGCGTACTTATGTTCAAGCCACAAAATCTACTGGACGCTAAGAATCGGATGCATTGTCAGAATGGCTTTTACATAAAGAATGCGATTATCATTTCCACATAAATACACGAATTTCCCTTGTGTGTGCGATTTCGTGCTACAAATTAAGCATTTGCTGAAAGAAAAATAGATAAGCATAACAAAGGCATATGAGACTGTTCGTTTTAACTCTATGCAATTGTGTTATCATACACTCCGAATATATTCGCCATATTGGTTTTAGAGTATTTTCTGACCGAGCAGAAATTTCGCCAAAACGACAACAAAATGTATAATTGGATGCACGTGAACATTTAATTTTACTGGAGCAATGTTACCTGTATGCCACTAAATTGACACGTTTGTGTTGATATTTGTTGACCCTTTTTTCTAGACCCTCCACAACTCAGTAAATGGAAAACAATATTTTAAATATACTTCTTCAATTTCTGTTGTAGATCACACCTATTGATAAGGTGTATTCCAGATAGTTCCAGTAGTTTCCCCGGAAACATTATTTTTTAAAATATTTTTGCATGCAAACGTTTATATGTTTGGATCATGCTACAAACATTAAATGTTTATACACAAACATAGCCATGTTTGTACACAAACATATGCATGTTTGGGAACATTGCCGCAAACACATTAATGTTTTTGGGCAAAAAAAAAATATTTTTGCACAAAATCATATAAATGTAAGTGAACATTGTTACAAACATATTAATATTTCCTGTATATATTAGGAAAAACGGGTTTTTTCAATTATTCTCATTCGGCTTGTAGGGAATGCTACATGAAACAGGATCAAGATAAAAGTAAAAATATTAATGGAGGCAAACGTTATAATCGTTTAAATTTAAAATTTGAAAACTGTGATCTCAATATAAAAAACTGTTTTTTCTGTTTTTCCTCACAAGCTTAAATTGAAATGCGACTTAACTGACAGAATGACGGCTACTTTTCCTTAAATTTTCAGTTTTAGGATTTTTTCTCCAGTGTAGGAACTGGGGGACTTGTTTTAAGGTATAAAATTTGCAAAGAACTTGCGCCAGCTTGGTGCATAATTCCATGTCGATTTCTTCATTACCTCGAAGCTGTAAGTTTACCAAACATGAATTGTTGGCAAGAAGTAAATTTGTGTGCTTTCGATATTGGGTGAAAAAATTGTTTGTTCTATGCACAATGGGGATAAATAGTTTGTAAAAGTGCGAACCATTTAAAATAAATGGTTTTTTAAGACGTGTGGTTTTCAATATGTTCGCACTTTTTTCGCGGTTGGTCTTTTTGAAAGCTGTAACTTGATCAATGCTCATTTTGGTTTGCCATTTAAAAATAGATATCTCATAATATATAACGAATTATCTCGTGACGTGGACATGTAGGCTCCCAAGATCGTGTGATTTCAGACCGCTGGACTATTAATTGTGGGGTTATGTGAAGTTGCTTGTCTACACGCAGAGAAAAGATATGGTTACCATATGGTCACGGCAACAATAATATGTTCTCTACAATTAAATTATGTTCGTCGCAAGCATAGTATTGTTTCCTGAATTTTATTTTGACAACAGTATGACTGCAGCAAAATTAAAAGTGTTGAATTGTAACAATAGTATTATTGCAAATTTAGAAATTAATACATATAAATATTGTTGGTGCGACAAAAGTATTGTTGTTAAAGATTTACGTTAACAATAAAATGATTACGACAATCATACCGTATAGTTGAGACTATGAACAAAGCATAACAGGTTTTAAAGACTATGCATGCATATGTATGTTGGTATACCAAAAAAAAAAAAAACACACGCACACACGATACAGTGCATGGTTGTTGTCCATTATAAAAAACAACAACAATCGGAAGACAGTGTGAGCGATGTTTATGCTGTTTACTTTGTTCTGTGGAATACTCTATTGCCGACTAGTTCTCGTTTATTTAAAATCTGCCTGCACTTAAGTATATAGCCATTAAACATGGTTTAATAACATTAATCACTTGGGTCTACGGACGGAAAAGAAGGATTCACCACCTGCAGTCACCACTGCTGGCAACTTAAAGTCTTTTTAACTGTCTTTTGAATACAATTTTGTTTCTTTAATAAAATATTTAATAGAAAGAATGTCTGAAATCTGGCTATGAACTAATTTAAAAAAATGCTTAATAAAAGTCTCTTATGTCAAATATCAGCATGACCCAATCCTAAAAAATAAATTTGGGGATCATGGTATGGTTAAGTGAAATAATATTATGGCTGTAGGGGTCATAACAAGGTTGCGTGTGAATCATACAGTGGTTGTAAGGATCATACTATGGTTGTATGTGAAAGATAATATAGTTGTGAAGATCATAATATGGTTGTGGGGGTCATAGTATGGTTGTGTGTGAATCATACTATTGTTGTGAGGATAATAATATTTTTGTGCCACAACCATATACCCAACAATAGTATGATCTTCTTCGAATTTTTTTGTACCACAACCATACTTTTTTTTCTGCGTGTACGCACATAAGCCCAACCCGATTGACGCCTTGGAAGAGAATTTTCGGCGCGTTGCTGCTGGCATACAGCTTCAAATGCTGCAAAAGTAGTCGGCTGGAATTTATTCGGGCCACGGCGGCCACTTTTCCGAAATCATTTTTAAAGCTTAGTGGCAAACCCTTATCTTTTAAATAAAGCTATATTCTTGGTCAAGCAATATTCTTGGTCATTACATTAAAGTATATGCGTTTCATTTCTTCTTGAAAACAACACCTTTTATTAAATCGATCGACTGAAAATTATTTTCAGATTCGACTTTGGCAAATCCGTCTATCCATCTATTCTTGCAATCAGGTCGCAAATCTAAAGCGATCCCGATGAAACCTAGGACATTATTTTGCTTCCAGCTACTGACGGTTGGTATTGAAATTGGGAGAAATCGACCATCTACAATAGCCCCCAACCAAATGAATATCCTGATTGTGGGTCTAACTGATCTAACTACGGAAGATGTGATCCGATTTCCATAAAGTTATACATACATACAAATTTGCGTTATTTTTAGCGTTCAATAAAGCCGAACTAACTGCAATAGACCCGAACTAACTGCATCAAATTTTACCATGTTTGCTTAAAAGACACGGAGCTAGACCAAGGGAGTTCAACAATACCATCCCAAAGCATGCTCCTCGTGTACTAAGATTACATATACATCATTGGCAGATCTGTACAATCAGTGAATGCTCCCTTTTCTAGTATAGAGAAGAAGTCGGCAAAGCTGGGATTGGTGGTGAGCGAGGACAAAACAAAGTTTCTGGTTGCGTCTCCTTAAACATAGGCGAGACAACATCCTAAGGACAGAATTAATGCAGGCGGTTGAGATTTTGAGGTGGTCGACTAGTTCGTCTATCTCGGATCTGCCACACAGAAAATGACGTCAGCCTCGAAATGGAACAGGTGCAATTTTAGGAATTACAAAATACTGAACAATAAAGCCCTCTTACGATGAATCAAAACAACACGCATATACTGCCGGTGCTTTGCTATTGCGCTAAAACATGTGTACTCCCGTAAGAGGTTGAAACGATGTAGGGAGTTTTCGAGAGGAAGGTTCTTTAAAATATATAGGGAGTTTTTAATCTGCATTAGAACTGTCATTATTGAAAACTATGGTTTGAAAGCTGGTAATGCAAACAGTATTGACACTTTTGTTCAGTTAGGTTAGGAACGTCAATATGAATCGTTTAATGCCAGAACAGCGCTTCCAAATTGTGAAAATGTACTTTGAAGAAAATATACCTGTTTGCGGAGTTCATAAAGTATTTTCAACAAAGAATTGTGTTAAGTAAGGAAGCTTATTTCTAGTAAAATGACTTCGTCATTATGCAAATTTTGTGTCTTTGGGGCGAAGAAAAAATACTAAAGCCGTTAACGAATCACCCTAAGATACATTAAAATTTACTGTTTGGTGTGGTTTACACGCTGGCGTCATCATCAGTCCTTATTTACAATGAATGGCGAGCGCTATCGAGCCATGCTGACCGATTTTTTATTAACAAAAATTAATCAGCTAAACTACTTCGACCAGATTGTAATAAAATAATATTTTATTGTAACAATATATCTGTCTTGTATTATCATTTTAAGTTCTCAAGCTTAAAACACACCCTTTATGGCTGTAACGGCGAATAGCGACGAAGAAGCAGTGTGCCGACATCGATGTAGATAGGCGAATCAATCTACAACGATTGGGCTGGCTGGGCCATGTTGTGCGGATAGATAGAAGTGCTTCTGCGCTAAAGATGTTCGAAAAGTTGAAAAGAACAAGTTCTGCAAGACCTAAGAAATCTTGGTATTTCCCACTAGAGGTTACAAGTACAAGATCGAAACGCGTGGCCACAGATATTTTAAGGTTAAAGTTAAATAAAATACAGAGATCCCATTTATACCTACCAGATGTTAAAAAAACAGTGAGGAAATATTACTGGGCAAACAGAAATTACCCACAGTCTCAGTGTGTGGTTCAAGTGACGATACGAACTTGTATGTTCGTTTCTATCGCTTTTTGAAAATGTCGAATTTTATCTACGCCACTATTCCATGACCAATTTAAAGACATCAAGTCCCTAGATTGTAAAATTGCAACAGATTGATGGTAAATACCATCAAACGTACTTACGCACACACACATAGAAATTCCCCTACATTGTGTGCCATTTGTGGATACAGAGAAATTACATTTCCGTTCAAACTCCAATTGCATTAACTCAATTCATGTAGAAGTAATACAAATATCGTTTGTTTCCTTTCAGCTTTGTTGGCAGCCACACTGAGGACTTATCAAAGAGCCGGCTGTGATTCTGAGCAACTGTCGCTCAGTTGTCCACGAGGTACCAGTATTTCCATTGAATTGGCGCAGTATGGCCGAGCAGGAGGTAAGACTCCTTCTAAAGATGCAACAAACACAAATACATCAATAACCACGTGTACATATATTTGACTAGGCCCTGCAGATCATCATTTGTGACGCGCAAAATAGATAGGGACCTAAGGTTAAAAACCAGTTTTGTTTAGGAGAGCCATTTTAAAGATTGGGTCCCTTTCTATTTGCGCTTAGAATCGTCGACTTCACTTTCATAAAACGCGCATATCTCTGAGAGGGAACACTTTTGGGGCATGGGATCTGTCTCATTCGATGCTCAGATGTTGTCCACATCAAAAAAAGAAAAAAGAAAATGAAAATTGATTTTTTTACCCTTAGGTCCCTTTCTCTATGCGCTGTCACATATACTTATATTATAAGTATTCTTTGTTATATTTTTTATAAGCATTTGGAAAGATTTTAAGATCAGTTAAAAAAACTGTATAGACAAGGCTATCATAAATATTTCGGCAATTGCCATAAAACGTCCTAAACTTAGCTTTATGTTGGTGACCTAGCGTTCCACTGACCCAGTCTAATACACAGATAGCCATGCCAACACTCATATGTTTGTGATTACATATATGCGATGCGATGAAAGCTGCCAGTGGTGGAAAACAATAGGTACAAAAGTTCTCTAATAGGCCCGATATGAAATCAGTAGAGAATATATACTTATTTCTAGGATACATATTACATTATAATCATCATTTCAATTAAATTTAATTTCAATTTGAATTAATCTAGATTATCTAGATTACTTTACATATACCCGTGCAGATGGTGGGTTTATCAACTGTCACAGCCCAAAGATAAAATCATGTTAAAATCTTCCCATTTTGCTGTCCTAAAAATTAAAAAAAGGATGTGCGGATAATTGCATTTCGGATTTTTCTCTGATATATTTTGTTAAATTTTATTCAATGTCCAATGCCCACGCAAACGAGGTGAAATGTGGTCATGAAATTCACATCCGAATCTGAAAACATTTTTTTTTCCAATTTTCCATGATTTTTATCCAAATTTTTTTGTGTATAAGTATACTCGTAGTATTATCAGTATATCAAAAAGTTCTCCAATTTTCTCATTTGATTTGTATTTAAATACAACACAAAGTACAAATTTGTACAAAAATAATAATCTAGTCGAAAGTTATAACATTTTCAGTTTTAAAATTAAGTCATTTTTGTTTGGACAAAATGTACTTATATAAGTAGTAATTTGCTTATCAAAAAACCTTGTGCAGATACACTCACAAAATGCATACGTTTCGGAGAAAAAACGTACTAAGATAAATACAAAAAACAGCTCTTAGATTACTGTAAAAAAACCAATTTGGTAAAAATAGTTATATTTAGACCAATCTAAAATGCATAAACGGTTTTTACGGTCTTATATGGCTGTTTTTATATCAGTTAGCCTGAACTGGGCCGTGAGCAGTATGCTCGTCATTAGTTTTTCGAAACTCCCAATTTTGGGAATTTTCCTCTACACTTTTGGAATAATGGGTTATATAAAGAGTTATCTGAAAAAAGCTTTTGCTCTTGACTTACATGACCATATTTATTGCTTCACAAGTTACAATATTACCAAATCATAAACAATTCATGATTTGGTAATATTGTAACTTGTGAAGCAATAAATACAAATAAGAAAGAACTTTATTTCGATGAAATTTGGAAAACTTTGTTCCATCAATTTCCTTGATTTACCCTTCGTGTGCACAATATATCACTCCTCAAGTTGCTTACTTCAGTGCCGTGCTACTCTAGCTGGAGTTGTAAAATTGAACGCAGCTTGCCTATAGCTGAGAGCAATTTCAGGAATCCACGCAAACACAACACTTATTTTCTAAATATTTTTTTTCCAACTACTGTGTATATTTATATAATTTCCACAGGTGGATGAAGTTGGTTATTTAAGAGCTTTCGGAATATAATAACTGAAATAAACAATAATTTCTGTCTGGACACCCCTTATTTCGCTCTATCACGAAACAACATATTAAAAAAGTAAGGAAATGAAAGTGACTTAGTATAATAGAAAAAAGTTCTTAGTCTTTTGGTTAGCATATATTTTGCGGGACCCGATATCGAGATAAATGCAATACGAGCAGATCACAAAAATGCACGATACAATTTGGTTAAAATTAGGTATGCGTGTTGGAAAATACAACACTGTAGGCTTAAGCTATTTTATGGTGTACCATTCGGCACCAAGAATGGAGTGAGTGAGAAAATGCGACATTTTCTCACGCAATGCATGCATTATTTATTCGAATGAATTAAAAATATGTTCGTAGCATTGCACTATCTAAACTTTTTAAACAAACAAACACAAAAAAGTGGTTTGAGTGCAACATGCGAACGAGGCCTTGTCGATTCCACCGCTGAGTCACCATATATATGGATGTGAGTGTAAATGTTTTTTACTGGTCTTCCATACCCTGTACTTACTTCCTTTTAGTATGCATTAGATTTCAAGACGCACAAACGCATGCATCCAATGAGTATCATCGATATAATGCCAAAACAAGAGTTTGGTATCGTATGTCCGGTTGGTGCGTGTTTGGATGTTTGTTATAATGAAACCATTTTTTGTCATTGCTTCGCAGATTTGAGTGACCACAGCCTATGTCCGCCACTATCCCAAGAAGACCTAACAACCACTGGTAGTAGTTCCGGCGATAAAAGTGCAGGCATCATTGGTACAGGCAGCGGCAGCAGCAATGGCGTCATACACAGCGGCACCCAAATCGAAGTAAAGCCTCCGGAAACGTGTACCGTAAGCGGATTACAGGTGAGCAACATAATTGAAAATACCTTCATGTGGCCTTTGTGTGTCAAGAGTTTTGTGCAAAATTGCAAATGCTCGCAGAAGCAAACGTCGAACAATGCCAGTGATCCGATTCGTTTTATTAAACGGATGATTGTTATTCGTTCAGTTATCCCATCGCCATAGCTACCGAAGATATGAATCCTTCCCCAAATACTCGCATTGACTCACTTCAGGCAATATGTGTGAGTTGAGCACATACACCAATACATACATACATATGTACAACACATCCATGTTTACTTTTAGAATACCCTGCATATGACCTCGTATACGGAGGATCCCTGGAAACGTTTCAATGATTGGTTTCATCGCCAACGACACAAAGTGACTTTATAGTCTTTTCGACAAGTCAAATTTTTGATAGAACGCCAATTTACAATATCAAAAAACACTACTATTTTAATGTCACCTTTTACACAAGTATATAATGGGTGATCCATCTAGAGGTATTTTTTCAGAACAAAAAAAAATAAAAATTCAATTCAAATGTGGAATCTTTATTGGTAATTTGAAAGGACATTTTATGGCATTTATTTTTTGAAAATAATTACCCCTAATGTTGGCAACTGTACTTAAGTATAATGGAAATGAGGGTTCTGTAAGAACCCTCATTTATTTTGGTCAGTTATGAGGCCCATTTCTGGCTCAATGGCAAAGTCAATAAACAAAATTTGCCGCATTTGGGCTGCATAGCAATAAGAAGAGGTTCAATAGGTGCCATTATACCCAGAGAAAACCACAGTTTGATGCAATTTATAGGCTAGTGAAATCATCGGTCCATAATTTTTAAATAATGATGAGGGCCGGCAAGTAACCGTGAATGGTGCTCGCTATCGCGCCACGATATCGGATTTTTTGCTACCTGAAATTGAAGCCCGTAATCTTGACGACGCTTGGTTTCAACAGGACGGTGCTTACGGCAAGTGGTTGCTCAAACAATGGATCTATTGAGAGATCATTTCGAAAAGCAGCTAATTTTACGTTTTGAACAGGTGAGTTGACCGCCTAGATCAAGTAATATCATACCTTTACCTTTAGACATTTTTCTTTGGGGTTTCGTAAAGTCCAAAGTCTATGCTGACAACCAGCTACGATTCAGGTTTTGGAAGACTCGTGTCATTAAAGCCATACCGGTCGAAATGCTCGAACGAGTCATTCAAAACTGGACCCTCAGAATGGAAACCCTGAGGCGTAGTTGTACCCAACATTTGAAGGAAATTATATTCAAAAAATAAATGCCATAACATGTCCTTTCAAATTACCAATAAAGATTCTACACATGATTTGATGATTGTTCGATTATTCACAACTAACATTTATTTGAATGATGGGGCAAAAGAGAAACTTATAACAAGTCTGTGATTGTTACATCGTGATAACTGAAATGAAATAATGTTTGGAGCTCCAAGTGAAAGTAAAACTATGTTTTAAATTGGTGAAAACGGTGTCTATTGTACGACGAGAAAGACTCGATATTTTAGTTCTAAAATACCACAATGTGGTACAGGGTATTATGACTAATGCTGATGTTTGCAACACCTTAAAGGAATGGAGATGGACCTTATCTGATTCCATTGAGCGATGTCCGTCTGTCCATCTATCGTTGTAATCAAACTACAGTCGTAATTATAAACCGATTCCAATGAAACTTGGCACATTCTTAAAGTTAGGGCCAATCGAAATGGTCCATATTTTTTCCCCTGATTTCAGAACCTACATCTCTAATAGCCAATTTATATCAAATTTCGCACAGAGCATTGTGGGTGATCAATATGTTTTTATATATTTTTGTAACCATTCTCTGTACAGAGGCTGTGCCTCAATACGCTCAATATTGTATGCTACGTTATGAGCGACAAATAGCTTACTCTACATAAAGGGTGGTTAAATTTTAAGGGCCGATGTTGAATGTGAACCACACCTAAACGTCAAGTTTTTTCTGCATTTCATTTGATATTTCTCAATTTTAGACTAATTCAATTTGAACCATGGAAATATACACAGGCGAGCAAAGCGTTAAAGTTATTCGGGCAACAGTGGATGATCAATTTCCGAAGAAAATCATCTTCAGTGATGAGGCACATTTTCACCTCAGTGGATTCGTCAATAAGCAGAATTGCCGCATTTGGGCGAATGATAATTCAAGGGTTATTGTCGAAAAAACAATGCACCCACAAAGAGTGACTGCTTGGTGCGGTTTATGGGCTGGCGGCGTCATCGGGCCGTATTTTTTCCAAAATGAGGCCGGCCAGGCAGTTACTGTAAATGGTGTTCGGTATCGTAAGATGATAACGAACTTTTTATTTAACGTCGTGGCGATGTTAACTGGCCGCCAAGATCATGTGACGTGACACCGTTGAACTTCTTTCATAGGGGTTATTTGAAAGAAAAGGTGTCGATAAGCCAGCAACAATTCAAGAGGTAAAGGATGAGATAATTCGGCACTTTAACGGCATAGAACCTCAATTATGCCTCAGCGTCATCGAAAATTTGGACCATCGGATGGAGGTGTGCCGCCGAGGTCGCGGCGGCCGTACGTAATTGAACCATACCAAGAAATGACAATAATTTCCTAAATAATTTGTGTTTTATTGAAAATAAACATCGGCCCTTATTATACCCTTGTATTATTTTGAGATACCTTTCACAGTCTTTCATACTACTCGAATTCGTCTTACTTGCAATACACTTTTTCGTTCCTTTAAAAATTCTCCAATACGACATTTTCTAAAGGATCGTAATGTGCACTGTTGAAAGTGCCTAAATGTACAGTTGGCGGCGTTCATTTCCTCACCAAGTACGACATTATTCCGACGCCAAATACTCGTAGATATCGTGTACGATGATTTTCATCCATATAGCGTAACTATAAAGTTACTAAGTGGATAGAAAATGTTTGCAGGGACCTACTCAGTATTACCATACAAATACAATGTTTATTATGTGGACCAAGCACCGAAGTACTACGAACGAAACTCCAGCATAATGATGGCATTTGTTAGTATACATAGTCTGTCGTTGATATCACTGGAAAGTAGAACGTAGAAAAAGCAAAACATTAACAAATAGAAGGAGAAAAAATTGAACTCATATCAAACACGTACTTTGTACATACGGTAATATTTACATACGTATGCATGTTTGTTTGCAACCATGTGCAATTCATACATATGGATGTTCACATTCGTATGCATGTAGACAGACACATACGAGTACACCAACGAATTCCCTTCCATTAATGTTGGTTCTAATGAGCACCACATTACGTACATTCACATTCTCTGCATTGTGGTCCTGATATGTTTGCATGGCTTGCCGGCAGACGTGGCTTCCTCCGGTTTTCATTGGATGCACTTAGATTTGAGCTACAACACGGATTCCAGCATGATTTACGCTATTACATTCAATGCATCCCCGATAGTCGTACAACGTTCCCTGGTATCTTCCTTCTATTCACATATATTGTCCGTTGGATAACAAACTCTTGAAACTAGCACTGTTCAAAATTTCATGGGAGTGCACTTGTTATCTATTTTACGCTTTCTTTGCACCATTCTAAGTATTGCCATCCATGTAAAGTATAACAATTTGTAGGTACAAAATATTTATATATTTTTGCACGCTTGATCATAGGATGGATTTAAGAAGACGTTCCCGCTTAATGCTTCAATAGGATATTGCGGTAAATATGGATGTGCCATAGGATGGCACATATAAGTACAGGGTGGGCCAAAAGTTACCATGTGGTTTACAAGTTTAATAACTTTTTCGTTTATATTTTGTTTTTTAGATTATAAAATAACACTTGAACAATAAATGATGGAGAGATTTACAACTGAACAAAGAACCAGAATAATAGAATTTTATTATTTAAATCAGCGAACAATTATTTTAGCGCAAACGCATGAGTGATGAAGCTCATTTTCATTTGAGTAGCTTCAATAATACGAGGGCTGCTATATAAATATTTCTGGCCTAATAATGAAAATGCGAATATTTATATCAAAAATGTCTTTATTGTTTTTCAAAGTATTCTCCAAATGATTTATACACTTTTGCATGCGCACAAACCAATTTTCGAAGCACCTTTTCCATTCCGATTGAGATACCTCCAAAACATGGTTTTGAACACTTCAACAGTATCTTCTGGCGACGAAAATCGATGACCACGCATTTTTTTCTTGATGTGCAGGAATAAAAATATGTCATTGGCTGCCAAGTCAGGTCTGTACGGCGGATGACGTTTAGGCATTGTCGCTTTGTCATGGTGCACAATGATTCGTCTTCTCTTGTTCGTTTTTCGAATTTCCCCAAAGACTTCAGGGAATTGACCGTCCTACGTTGCTCAAGCGGAGCAGTCGCCACATGACCAGTTTTGCCGAAGAAACAGGCGACCATTTGCTTTGAAGCTTCTTTCACGAATAACTTTCGTTGGATTTGGCTCGTCTTCGAAGACCCGCACGGTATATTAATGTTTTGTTTCGGGCTTATATGCATAGATCCATGATTCGTCACCTGTGACGATCTTACAAACGTCTTTTGAAGCACCGATTGTTAAATTGTGCGGGATCCAACAAGAGCAACTACGGCCCGTTGTTCATGCCATATCGAATGTATGCTGGTGGAAGAAATGCCCAAGGATGCCTCTATCTCACGGTATGTCACATGACGATCTTGGATTATCAGTTCACGCACGACATCAATGTTCTCTGGCACAACGGCCGTTCTTGGACGACCTTTACGACCTTCGTCTTTGAGCGAGCGTCGAAAGTTGTGAAAAATGATCGCACGAAAATGTTCACGAGTTAATACCATTTTCTTTGCCAAATTATTTTTTTCAAGTCCATGTAAACAACCAAAATGATGGTCGTACGTCAAAACGTTTTGAGTACGTTTATGCTAAAAATGTGAAACTTTCCATTGGAAATTTCAAATGGCGCCTGGCAACACCCAGTGTTGCCTAGGCCAGAAATATATTTAGCAACTGTAGGTTCTGGGGTTCCGAAAATCAAAGATCCATTCATCAACGCCAATTGCACCCCATTAGGTGAACAATATGGAGTGGGATCACATCTGCAAATATCATTGGGCCATACTTCTTCGAGCATGAAGATGGAAGTGCTGTAACCGTAAATGGAGAGCCGTATCGCTTTATGGTAGAACATTTTTTTAAATTCTGCTCTTGGAAACAGACCTGAGATGTGGTTTCAGCAGGACGGAGCCACTGTCCACACTGCCCAATACAAAATGGCACTGTTAAGTCAAAATTTTGGAGAGCAAATAATTTCCAGAAATTCGAAAATTATTTGGCCAGCGCGATTGCCGGACTTGTCAGCACCCGACAATTTTCTTTGAGGTTATTTGAAGGAGCGAGTAACAAACCCGAGACAATCCTTCAACTCAAGGCCAACATTGTTGCAGAAATTCGAACGCTACAGCCACAAATTTTGGAAGATGTTATCGAAAATACTTTATAACGATCCCATCATTACTTAGTTTAAAAAAAATTCCATTTTGTATATTATACTTAGTAGGGACATAAATACTGTTACACACGTTATATGCCCTGAATGTTTTTGGACCAAATATTTTTTAATATATTTATTGATGTATATTGTATACAAAAAGAATCTACTTATTCGAAATGTCCGCCTTTTGCCTTTACACACGCCTTAAGTCGCACTGGCCAATCGTCAATAGCTGCACGAACATCGTCCATTGGAAAATTGGCCGCAGCTCGAACCAAAGCAGTCTTAAGAGATCCAATGTTGGGGTATCTTTTGTGACAAACCTTGTCCTCTAAAACCGTCCAAAATTTGTAATCCAATGGGTTTAAATCTGGACTGCCTGAGGGTCATTCTTCAGAGGAAATGAACGCTGGCAAATTGTTTCGAAGACAGGCCTGGGACGTTTTAGCCTTATGGGTCGGCGCAGAATTCTGCTGGAAAGTCCATGGCTGGTTTTGGAACAGGGAATTGTTAAGGGGCTTCACAACAGCTTCCAAAACGGTTTCTTGGTAAACTATGGCCGATGTTTTTACTCCTCGTTCGCAGAAATGCAGGTCAGTGACCCCATCGTAAGAGACACCCCACCAAACCATGACTGAAGCTGGGTGATGACCCTTTTCCACCCTTGGGATCAGTTCAGATGCTTCCTTAGATGACCGCGCATACACTCTATCATTTTGCTTGTTAAATTTTTCCTCAACGGTAAAAAATTGTTCATCGGTGAAAAAAAAATTTCTGTGCAAGTTATCAGCGTGCTTCATCAAAAGACGTTTGCATTTTTCAATCCTATTTTTTTTAAAGCTGCAGTCAATAAATGTCCGGTAGGTCGTTTGAAAGCCCCAAGTCCCAAGTCTTTTTTAATGATTCGACTCATGGACTTTTGCGTGATATTCATCTCACGGGCCATGATTTTCTGTTTTCGGAGCGGATTTCTGTGAATTCTTGATTTAACGGCTTTGAGGGCATGCGGTGTTCGAACAGAGCGTGGGCGGCCCACCGGTGGTGGTCTTTCACATCTCCAGTCTCCTCAAACAGTTCTACACGTCGGTAGACGAACTTGCGGCTAATTCGTAGTGGCCGGAGCGTTTTGTAATATCGTTTTTTTCATTTCACACTTGAAAAGCGCTATTACAGCGATACGGGTCTCATTATCTGACCACTCCATGATGAAAGTTGAAGCAATTTTAAAATCCCGTTACAGACTAACGCTATTGAGGTTAGCTTTCAAAACCCATATGACATTAACGGGTATGTTCAGTTCTACTATTGAAATGGGTGTGTTCAATGTTGTAACAGTATTTATGTCCCTACTAAGTAGGTTATCCTAACAGACTAAGATGAATATTGGAACTGAATTTGTACATGTATTGGTTGTTGTTTTAGATTGTTGGTTAAAAGTAGATTTTAATAATTTTTATATTTTTCCGCCCTGCTATGGGTCAAATGATCAGTAAAATAAATAAGTCTCTGGATAAATGTAAGCATTGCAGTCATGCCCCAGTCGGAAAAAAATTAATTTCGATATATTACAATATTTATTGTCAAGCTTTAGGTCGCCGTAACTGGGGAAACAAACCAAATAAAAAATTGATTGTTGTTTTGAATAATAAGGTGGGGAATCTATGGCTTAAACTCTGATCAAGTCTGTGTATTCGCTAAATAACAGTTAAGCCTCTTTATGTAGTATGAAAAATATTTTTTTATTTATATTTTATTATTTTTACTTGTAGTTCGTTTAGTTATACGGCAGTATTATTTGGAAGCATTGGCCGTCTAAGCAATGAAACTTAAACTGTCTGACCATTTTTTTTCTTTTTATACTTTTTTTGGGGATTTCGAAATATGTTTTCATCGTAAACTAAGGTTTTGTTGTGACTAAAGCCTAGAAAATATTGATTTTGGAATAACTAATATTATATTACAACAGCCAACTAAACAGGGTTTGGTCACTAATCCGTTGTCACCATCAATTATTGGTACCAAAGTAAAATATTCATCAGAATTGGTTGTTTGCCAAACCCGTCAGTTGTCGCAACCAATAGTGAAACTGAATTCGGTTGGTAAAACTGTGTTACTGGCTGTAAATACCATGATATGGATGTAGAACCATTATATGGTATCTCGAACTATGTCACCATTGATACTTTTAAAAGTTGGTTTTTGGTACAGAAAGTTGGTTTTTCTAACCGAATTTTTGTAGTTCGGGCCGATTTTCGATTTTCAAATAAAAAAATACAAAAATTCGATTTAGTAGTGGAATCTTTGTTATTCATTCGAAAGGACATTTTCTGCCATTCATTTTGCTAATATAATTTCCCTCAAATGTTGGCTGCAACTAAGCCTCGGGGTGTCAATTCTGAGGGTCCAATTTTGGATGACTCGACTGGTATGGCGTTATCCATAAGGAAAAAGTCTAAAGGTGTGATATCACACGATCTAGCCAGCCAATTCACCGGTCAAAAACATGAAATTAGGTGCACTTTGAAATAACCTCTTATTAGATACATCGTTCGAGCAGATTTATAGCAAGTGGCACCGTCCTGTTGAAATCAAATGTCGTCAAGATTGCGGGATTCAATTTTAGGAAGGAAAAAGATCGATATCATATCGCGATAGCGAACACCATTCGCGGTTACGTTCTGGCCATCGTAATTTTTGAAATTATGGACCGACGATTCCACCAGCCCATAAACGGCACAAACCGCGTTTTAAGCAATACTTAAAAGAAAAAAAGAAAGTTTAACACAACTCACGTGTTATCTGTCAAAAAACCCTATTAAAAAATACCTCTAGATTGATCACCCTTTAGGTATGCAGGTATCTCTTCTTAGAATGAAAGTGGCGTGAATGCAGATTGCTGCATTTATTATTATCTTCTACCTATTTTACCAGTTTTCCAACATTCTGACGTGTGTCTACAGTTGTTCGGACACAACAGAGGACTTGTAGTGGCAGCTCACAAAGGCATTACTTGTAGGAATATGCTGTGTAGATGATGCAAACAATTGGTCCCAGAATACTACCTTGGGGGATACCAGAGTTTATTATTTTAGGGCTAGAAAATACACAACTTGATCGTATTTTAAGGGGCCGAGCTGTGATATAACTTATAAATAGCTTGTTTGTATTTTTTGGCAGTATCTGGGAGATTATTTCTAGCATTCCATCATGTCTTCTTTCCAAAATGTTTGAGAAATATCAATTAAACTTACTTCTTAGATTTTCTTAAGAAGTGGAAATCTCAGAATCCGTAATTTGGTGTCCAAAGTCAAAATCATTGGCCTTTGATTATGGACAAATTGGTACACAAAAACATTGAAATTATTGAACAAACTAATTAACAATGTCCCTAGAACACCGAAAAGTCTTAAGTCTAAGTATCTTAACAGTTTCCTTAAAATTAACGTCTTAACCCATAAAAATATGTACTTATACATAATAAACCCAAAGACAAAATCAATGTTCTTTAAAATTAAAATTTGCACCAATTTTAAGATTTCCCAAAAATCGGAAAGCTCAAAAGAACGGGATTTTGAAAACAAAAAAGAAATAGAATCCGCTCAATTCGGTCCGCGGGTTCACTGGGTCTTTTAGCGATGGCCGTGGTCACACTAAAAATCATAACATTTCATCACTAACCTGAATATGCTGTTTTTTTGTAAGTTTTACCTGACTCTATGGTCTGCACACTGGCCTAATATGCCTTTCTTTATGTCTTGGCACATGGGCCCAAGGGGCTGAGGAACATATCGCCTCTAACTGAACAAAAGATTACCAATAAACATCGAAATGTCAATGATGTACTCGTACTTGATTTGAAAAATGTCTAAAGGACAGTTTGTCTTATCTGAAAAAACAAGGGCAGATATACGATAGTATAAAAGATTTTGTACTGCCGAACTTTCAGAACTTGATTAATTGTGGCCAGGATTCCCAGACGGGCTGGATTTGCCAAACATTCGAAGTCAATTCCTGTTACAAGCTGTCGTATAATTTGTCTGGTTATTTTTCAAACAAATAAATATGTAGGATACGAGTACTGATATGTATCACTTGCTTAGTACGTATTATCAAAAGTGTACTCTGCTTACAACTAAATGGCTATTCGTCTTTTGTTAAAATAACTTTTGGTTTCTATTGATTGATATTTTCAAAATCTCTCAAATCTGACTAAGAACAAAGCATCTACAAAATTGTTTGCTTTGGCCTAAAGAACAAAATTACCAATTTCAAAGCATTTACCGTTTTTTAGCTATCAAGATTTTTTTTTACTTAAATGCTCGCCTTGACAAAATCTTACCTTCAATACCCCGCAGCTCAGAAATATGGATGTTGCTGAGATCTCTCTAGAGAAAATCGGTAAGCGTTGCTTAAAAGCAGTCAAAAATATCTAGCCCACACCAATGAGCGAACTATCTGCGTTATCTATGGTCGCTTGGCCTCCGTTCTTGCGTCAATCCAAACGCACGATTTCCGTGCTTACTCTCTGCCACGGCCAATTTTAGCCGATCAGCGCGAACATTTCTGGGTCTTCTCTCAGTAATCGTGATCCGCGCGCAGGCCCTGGAAAAAACGCCCAATGAAATTGCTTACTTACTTAGTTAAGACACACAACAATCCATTAAGGAACAAGGGGAAACTTTACTCAAATCAGTGAACTCTGCACCACATAATTCTTATACTCACTGAAATGGACCTACTGTTTTACTTCGGCTCCAGCCGGCTATTGTATTTTATAGAGAAGTTCTTACGTGGCGTAGAGTTTAATCGCTTACTTTTAATGAGGAGGTGGAAACCCCCAACATTGTAAGGTGTTCTTATGATAGTCGAACTCACTAACCATCAGATCACGGCGGCCTACCTGATGAAATGATAGTGAGTAGATTAAATAATATCGAGATATGATGTGTTCCACAGATACCCAAATGCGGTTTGTTCATGACAAATATTGAACGAATATCAGCAAAGCTAATTTTGGTCGCGATTGCTGGGGTGTATTTTTGAGTATTTTTCTGCTTCTCCTCGTAATACTTTCACTACAAAATGCAGTAAGACTGATCAAAGTACAAGCTCGTGTACCGCTTACAGATCTGAGAATAGCCTAAGCGTTTATACCTGATTCGTTAAATACTCAGGACGTTTATTCATTATAAGTTACTATACAAATATCTGAACAAAGCCGGCAGATCCCACCATCTGCCAAAGTTATAGATTCTTCTTATAGGATAGCACATTTTCGGTAGCTCTGTTTAAGACCCTGCATATGCCGACGACATCACAACTAAAAGATTATTTTATCGGTCACTGACTCCAAAACAGTTCCCGGTGTGTTTCTCAATAGAGTGTTGTCTTCGTTAAAAGAAGAAGAAGATCATTCCCTGAATTGTAGAAGCCATCAGGCCTTGAAATGTTTTCATTTTTATTCTAAATAAATCAATATTGTTTATCAAACAACATCAGCTAATATTCCAGTAAATGCAAACACGTCATGAAATGTTAATTAAAGCGGTTCAGTAGTTTCCGAGCTATATGTGGTTAGTAACCACTGATTACCGTAAATGCAAACAAAGTGGGAAATTAAAGATTTCATATACTTACTATATATTATGTATGTATGATCCCATATGTATCTATGTATGTATGTATGTGTATGAACTCAAATCCGACTGACTGATGCTGAAGTAGTTGGCAACGACGACAGTAGAATCCTATGTAATGTCGAGTTTCAAGTGCAGTTGATACGGCTGTTTGACAGTGTGTACGTGTTCATATTCTAATCATTTTCATCTTTGTCTCTATCTCCACTTTTAAGTACGCCCTGCTACAAACGGTTGTCGACGCCTGTCAGAAGAAACGTCATTGTAAATTTTCCGCCAACTCAAAGCCTCTAGCCAGCGGTGATCCCTGTGCAGGGATACGGAAATTTGTGGAGATTGCATATAAATGCCGTCCATGTAAGTATTCCTTTGTTGTCTGCTTTTATCTACTTATGTTTAATGGCCAGTGTGTGTGTGTGTGACCAAGTGTATGCTTAACTCGTTATTTACAAATTCATTATAATGAATTAGGAACAAAAAACCAAAATCCAAATAAAA
Organism: Hydrotaea diabolus; assembly: GCA_963513945.1. Lineage (NCBI taxonomy): Eukaryota > Metazoa > Arthropoda > Insecta > Diptera > Muscidae > Hydrotaea > Hydrotaea diabolus. Next base: position 92,373,978 of record OY740716.1, read on the forward strand.
GAATTTTCCTGTATTATGTATTGGGATGAGAATAATATGCTCTAAAAATTGCATTTAAGCGCTTAAATGTGCACTATAAAATGGAAAAATACTCGTATATGAGTACATAAAAAAATTGACAATATTCAGTAAAAATAAAAATACGCATGTGCAACAAACCGAAAAATATGCACGAAATTTTGCTTTGAGATGAATTAATAAATAGAAGCACAACTTTAAGGTGTTTATGTAATTGAAAGAACAAACCAAATATAGATTATTTCAGTCTCATGGAATAATTGATGATCAAAACTTCGACTTAGAAAAATACGTTTTTTATAAACTTACTAAAGTAAGCCGTAATTGTATTGGTCTCAAAAAATGTGAATTTAAATACAGCACTGTCGGATGAACTAGGTGCAGTTTTAAAGGAAGCAAGCTAGCCTTAGTATTTACTTTTTTCTGCACCTTAACTAATATTATCAGAATATCTGCAATTTGCACATCCTTACCCCTTTGCTGTATAGAGTTGTTGCCTGTAATGCCATAAATGTTTATCTTAACATCAATAATTATATTCATTTCCGTGACTAATTGATAAACTCCCTGTTGTATACTAGTGGACTAAATTTACAATAGTGTTCAAAATCGAAGCCGACATTCCGGGTTTCACGTCCAAACCCGACAGTCGGTTTCTCAAAAATAGGTAAAACCGAACATGTCGGTTTACCCGGGTTTTTGCTGTCGGGTTTTCGGGGTTTTTTTGTTGAATGTTAAAGCAAAGAAAATTCATAGTGTTCAAGTACGAACTACGTAAATATCAAAAATATTTCAGCTAGACATACCATTAAGTGTAACGCTCGACTCAAAAACACCAATTGAATCGATTTTCCCTTCTTCCGTTCATTGCTTTCTTTGTAAAGCTTGTTTTGAAACTACAGGTCGCAATTGTAGTCCGATCTTCATAAAATTTGCAAACGTAATTGCTTTTCGATAAAGACTGTTGACTTTTATGAAAATCGGTTAAAATTTAGATATAGCCCGCACACTAATGTCCTATTGCAAAGGCCTCTTCCGGTACAACATACAAGCGCTCTAGAACATCCGTATTAATTCTCATTTCAATCATATTTTGTATGGTATGTTTCGATTGACAGACAAATAATTTTAGACCGATTAATGTCAGAAAGGCTCATTTTTTGATATAGTTTACAATATATCAAAAATATAAAATTATTTCTGCAGTTTGGCTTAATTTGGGTAATAGTTCCGACGTCCGAAAGGCTGGAAAATTTAAAGCAGTTCCAGAGCATAACTACTTATACTTTACTTCTGATTCGGAAAATAGTTTTCATTCTTTGACAAAAAGCTAAAGCCGCAATACCGGCTAATGCCTGGTTTTATTGACTCTCAAATCCATAACTTGAATATGAGGACGCAAGTTGCGATTCAATTTAACATAAAGTTGGGTTTTTATTATTACTGTCGTATTTTTAGTAAGATAAAAATTGGCATTTCTGAAAAATATGCATAAAAGAAAGTGGTTAAAATCTAGTAGTTAAACAAAAAATGCACAAAATATAAATTTCATACCAAAATATGCAAAAAAAAAAGAATTTTCGGTAAAATATGCACAAATCCATGGCCGTTTATTGCAAAATGCATGATTTACAAAGATATTAACTCAAAGTTAATTATAGCCCCACGACAAAAAAAATGCATTTGCATAGAATTTCGATGCCTAACAATATACTTCGGAGTCTCTTTTCGACAGCGAAACTGATCAGTCATATTCTGATTAACAAATTGTAAAACTTTTGTGTGCAAACAACAACAAATTTTAAACAACTTGCTTAACATTTGTTCCCTTTGCTTGTCTTCTCACGTAACAAACGAAATATTACATGAATACAACTACCTACTAGTCCTCTGCATGGGCAGTGGAGAAAAAAGCGACGCACAAAGTGCGTGCATCGACAGTGACAGTGATGTTAACGATGCCAGTTGGCAAGAAGTAAGATGAGCTAAAAAACGTCAGAACTCGGATTCATCCAAAATCCATGCACGGAAACGGGCTCCAACTCAAGATTCTGCAAGTACTAGCCGAAATATGTTCGTTATGCTTCAAGACACTGACGACGAAGATAACCAAACCTTTGGTAATGAGAATGCTGAACCCAAACCACCGCCTATTTTTATTATTCCGCCCATTACACCGATTTACGAAGAAACCACTTTCTATGTTCTTTGTTGATCCTGAGCCAAGTCCGAATAACAAGGAAGTTTTTAACTTAAAAGCAGTTATAAAGGTAGAACCCCCATTGAAAACAAATGATATTGTGCAGTGCTACAGGTGCCAACAATTTGGTCACAGTAAAACTTACTACAGAAAAACATACAGAGGTGTAAAATCTGGCTTAAATCACCCTTCTGCCCAATGTACAAAAGATAACAAGGATCCACCACAATGCAGTGACTGTCTATAAACGTATACTGCCAGCTATAGAGGCTGTAAAATATACATAAGAAACATTACTACTAAAAATGATAATCCACTTCCATTGTCTTATGCTGACGTTTTAAACTCCAATAACAATCGCGACAACAATTTCTTTGATAAAATTAAAGTTACTAAATAAGCAAATCGAGATAACTAACTCCCTAATCAGCATGATGTCGATACTTGCATCTAGATTATGCAAGTAAAACCATAAAAATGAAGTAGAAATTTTTCTTAATACTAATTTTATTGACATACTTTTTGTTTCTGAAACACACTTTACAAGCAGAACATATTTTCGAATTGGGTGATATGATCTTGTCAACACAAATCAACCAAGCAACCGTGCGCACGCTGGCAGCTGTATTTTAATAAAAATACATTGTAATCAATAGATCTTAACACCTAACTCGGACATCATATACTTTCAACACTTGCTAGATAAAAATTTAAATCTGAATATAAGGCTAAATAACGGAATGGAGTTGGATGATGCTGTAGAATTCTTTACTAATCTAATTCACGAAGCCGCTGATTTAGCTACCCCTACACACTATAATATTCAAAAAAAGCAATTTTGATGTGCCAACAGAAATCCGAAGATTTATTAAAGAAAAAGGGAGGCTTCGAAAAAGGTGGTAAATTTTAAGAAATCAGTGCGATAAAAGCCTGTTCAACAAAGCCTGTAAGGATCTTAAACTCATGCTAAGCAGATTCAAAAATGATTCCACAGCTGCATTTATGGAAGAAAATAAATAATTCAAAGTACGATGAATATCTATTGTGGAAAACAACCAAATACTTAAAGCGACCAGTGAAGAAAAGCCCATTGATAGGAAGCACGGATGGCCCAGTCATGCGGGTGGTGTATAGAGTTCACACATTGTTTCTTCTTTTTTCTATTTGGGAATGAACCGTATCACATCCCATATGCGTGTGCCCAACAACGAGAAACTTATGATCAATTGCTTCAATAGTAGGATGATCCTCTAAAACCTTTTGAAACATGGCGGAAATATACGAATTTCGGTTTTGCCCCCGGACAGGAATAGCTGTACAATATGACATACGAGTACTTAACATGTAATTTTATACAACAGTGAAAAATACAGGAAATAATTTCGTTTGCCCCTCGCTTTGCAATGGTTTCATTCCAAGTATAACAACTGGCGTAATTTGTTGCTCCATCATGCATTGTAAAATTGAATGTCCACATTGGTCATTTGGAAAAACTCATTGCTGCGTTCAAATGTTGAGTTGGTAAACATTGCTGGAGAACGCGTACATTTTGAGAGATTTGTCCCTCGAAGAAAGTTTTTTGTCACACTTTTTTGATTCATATGGCATGTCCGGGTCCTCGTAGTGCTTCCTAAGTTTTGATTCAAGACTAACGAGTTCTTCCTCGCTTGTTGCACTTTTAAAACCTACTCTTAAAGTTTCACACAGATATGTGGCTTTTAAAACTTAATGTCCAGTTTCTGAAATATTTCTCGATACGTTGACTTTAAAACTGAATCAGAAAATTCCTCAAGATATAAGCCATTTAACTTTGCGAAGCTTAGACTAGGCTGAAAATATAACTGCTTCTTATGACGCCGACTATAGTGGCTCTTATATTTTGGAAAACTATCTATGAAAATGCTTTCCTCTTTTATCACTTGGAACTAGGTGATCGGAGTATCTATTCACTTTATATTTTGTAATAGTCTATATACTTTGAGTAGTTTCGTCATTTATTTTTAAAAAACATAGTTTACATACTCTTATCCGTTGGCCATAAACTTCACAATGGCATCAGTAATTATACTGCAGATTTCTAACGTTATTTAGTTTTTCATAAGCCTGACAAATATTGTCGGTATTTGTCGTAATCGCCCAAATTCCAGTACAATTTGAAAATCTTTTGCTGTTCTTCAAAAGTTAGTTTAGCGTTACACAGTCCCCGACATACCGAAAGTGGTTGAACTTTTTTAGCAGGATCGATTTTATTTGAATGGGCCGGCCACATATTCTTTTCCAAAGTTTTTGTCCCGCCGTTTCTGACTTTTCATTGCAGAAGTTGTTAGAAGTTCAAATAGTTGGGCTTCGTCACTTCAGCGGAATCATAATTATCAAGCTTGGACTGAAGAGTTGCAGACAATTCTCGTGTGCTCTCTGTAGTGGTATAACGAATGGAATCCATATCTGGGATGTAATCGGGGCATCATAATAAGTATCGTGAAATGGGTCTTCATCACTTTCGATCTCACTTGAGTAACTTGTCTTTAAATTACTTAAATGTAGTTGGGATAACATGTCGTCGCGAACTATATTGAAATAGGATCTTTTGTCAAAATTACGTTATAATATTTTTCTTAGGGTTTTGCAACTTATTTCGATATTGGTTCTTTTGTCAAAAGCAAATTGTACAAAGGGTGAGATGGGTTGATTTCACAGTTTCTATATCTCTGGGGCACCTAGGAACAAGCTGAATAGACTGAAAGATGCGTTTTCAAAAACTACACATAAGGTTCAAAAAAGTGGGAAATTGTCCGATCTCGAGTTAGGTTGTTTTATGACATGACCACAAATATTATGCCCAATGTTTATTTTTTCTTTCTTACATTATGTAGTTCACTGGAGCTATATAATTTCTGTTATTTAATATTAACGATTAAATTTGCTTATTGTCTTCTTGTAGAAAGACAGCAAATAAAGAAGAAATCGCGCAATTATAATTTAAAGCAGCTTTTAATTGCAATCCATAATCGTGCTATTTAAAGGTCCTACCTTAATTCTCTAGACCGCCATCGCGCTTTCAATAGACACAAAGATGCTTGGACGGATGTCTTAGAATTTAACGACTATCACACGATCATTTATATATGCAATAGTTGAATTTTAGGTTGGGCTTCAATAACTAAGGCTGGAAAACAAAACCCCATTAGTTATGCCCTTTATTAACAACAATTCCAGACTCTTCAAAAAAAATATAAGTAGACAAGTAACTTTTGTAGCCGGCTTAGCCTGGAAGGTGAATTTGCATAAGAGGTGCCATTATCAATGGCACCTGGAAGGTGAATTTGCATAAGAGGTGCCATTATCAACCACTTCTTTCGTATGGAAGTGCAAAGCCGTTATAAAAATATAACGTAGTTTACAGTTTTTTTTTCATTGAAATCGAAAACTACAAATACATATGAACGTGCATACACATTCCATTCCATTGAGTTCTATTAAATTTCAGTTTTCTACTACGAGCACAAATGGAATCCAGCTTGTTTTTGTTAAGGTAACAGTTTAAAACTAAAGGGGCTTTGATCGGGTCGCAGCAATTCCAGAATACGAAATTACTGGCTTCTCAATTTCGTATTCTGGAATTGCTGCGACGGTTATAAATGTTTGGATCATGCCCTTAATAGTAAATGTTTGAGATACTGCAAACATTAATATGTTTGCACTCATACAACAATTAATGCTGCCAACAGCTGCTCTATACTAAACACATACATATTTTGAAAACATCGACCTTTTTAATAATCTTTACCAGTTAATACATATTCCATTTTATGCACTGAAACACTCCCTTAATGTAACGGCCATATACAAAAGCGAAGTTGTCTGATGTGCCGGTCCAACTGTGGGGCAATGTCCTCTAATTAGTAACATTTCATCGCTTCTGCTCAGTGTAGCGTAGCAAAAATAAAAAAATCAGCGACAGAAAAAGTTGTTCACAACATAAAAGGTGGAAATAAAAAAAGCATAAAATATTTGCGATGTATCGTCTTTTACTGTTAAATCCGTAAAAGGTATGACTGAAGTGGTTTTTTGGGTTGGCGCTCCTAGATTAAAATGAAGAAACTTAAAGTGTTCAAACTTTATCTGCTCTTCTAAACTGCTATATTTAAGTAAAGAAACGGGCGCGCTGAAGTTTTTCTTTCTTACGCTGCAAATGTTTTAATAAGTGAAACATTCTATAAATGTCCGGCAGAGTTCTTTTGTGTCAACACCGTATTTCGTCATAGATATTTGGGTGGTCTATCAATAACTTTATTTGTAAATTATAACTAACATCAAATCTTCAATGATTAACATTAAATCTTCTAAATAAATACGTATTTAGAGTCGTAGAAAAATTTGCTTTAATTTGAGTACCCGCCTGTACACATTAACTATTGATCGCTCGTTTCGACCAAACGTTTTTTTTTTTGGCCACATGAGCTGAAACGTCTTGCAACTATGTTTCGATATTAGGTGCATCCCAACTTATAGTACCCATTATAACCATTGTTCGCCATTGTTTGTTGTGATTAATAGGCCAAATAGTGTAATGTTTCCGTATTACCTTAAGTCCCTTAGGAACTTTTTCCTACGTTGGGCTGATTTCACTCATTTACAATCCCAAACAGCTTATGACCAAACCCCTTAATCATACAAAATTTTAGGATTCTTCCTACCCTTTGATGGATGGTATAAAAGGCTTGGGGTAAAAATTGTCTTTTGATCCGTTATGAAGAGAATTCCTCACATCGCTGTACCCAGAGCAGGAATTAGCAATGTCTGCCAAAAAGGAAATGATTTAGAAGACCATAGAAAATATCGATGCACATTCCATCCTAATTCCCATGCAAGGGCCGATAACAGGCCTTCTTACACCGTACAAAAAACCTGGCTGGCATACCTGTTCACTTCTTTCTGGCAGGTATGATTTTAAAAGGCACCATGAATGTGAAAATGTATTTCAGCGTCATTTCAATGAGAAGACCTGATTGCAGGCCATTTAGAAGAATGTGTATCAGTAAACATTATCCATGTTCTTTACAGGTTACTACAAGCATTTGTATGGAAGTTACTCGGGAAGCAAGCGAGTTGGGTGTTACTCGGTAACGAAACGAGTTAGAGTTACCTGAAATATTTTTTTAACAAAAAAATATTATGACACACCCGGTTTGTATAACAAAATCAGAAATAATGTTTTTTGTTATTGATACAGTAAGAAAATGAATAGAATGAAAGAAAATAAAAAAGCGGGATAATATCATTTCCATAAATTACAATAATGAAAAAAAGACAAGTGAAAATGTTTAAGATTTAGAGAAATTTCGAGGTATCTACTTATATTATTTTATGATTGACTAAACGAAAATTGTGGACCAAAACACGACGTTGAAGCTGCTGGCTTGCTACAAAGCCAGTAAGAACGAATTTGAATGTCCCTGGCGAAAAATAAATGCCTACCAACATGTTTTAGAACATGATTTATTTGTCAATAAATTGTCAACAAAACAATAAATTATACGAAATAAGAAAATTCGCTTTCCACAATTTGCTTTGCCTATTTTTGTTTGTAAACTAACTTTTGTTGAGCTTATGCTGTCATCTGATTCAAAATGTTGTTGAATGTTGCCAGAATACCATATTGCTAACTAAATAGGTAACTGAGCTAGCTACCTCAAAAAAACACGGCTATTGTTTTACAACAAGAAATGAGCAATTTTCTGTCGTCCAGTTTGCGGGTGGGGTGGTTCGTTTGTAAAACTGAAAATCTTGGTTGTAATTTTTTTTTGAGGATAGCCACACTCCATTCTCCTTTTATTTGGAAAGGGGGGCAAAACCATGTCTGTTATAATTTTAAATTTCTCGTATGTATAGTTTTATCGAAATAATAAGACGATCTCGAATCTCTGTTAAATTTAGTATTTCATGTTTAGTTTCCAATACAAAATTTCTATATTATTTGTATTGAAGAATATGGGAATATGCACATTGGCTAAAAATTATGAAGGTGACTACTTTTGTTTAGTTTGTTTTATCTTATGATGACTTTTGCTATACAGTTAGTGACGAAACTTTGCAAAGATTAAAATGCACGGCAGTTTTCAAATCAAAACACTGTCTTCGCTCTATTTTTTAAGTGTTCAGTAGATGAGAAATATTACGGAAATCAATATTACATGGTCTCATTTAATATTTGTTCAGACGGCGTCTGCAACTATTTTTTAATTTTCCCCTGTTTTTTAATTTTTCGGTAGATGAGGAATATAACGGAAATCAATATTACATGGTCTCATTTAATATTTGTTCAGACGGCGTCTGCAACTATTTTCCCACGAACGCTGGAGTGACATCTTATGTTAGATGTAGTGACGTCTCCAGTTTGTGATATTATTTTATAATTAGGATATTAAAAAAGCGAAAATTTACTTTTGCTTTTACAACCGCACGGTTTGAGTATTAGTTAAACACTAACAGCCGTATTCATAAAAAATAAAAACAGCTTTACAAACGACTGTTAAGCTTAAAGTATGAAAACTGTATTCATAAACGATTATTAGCTTAATAATCATTTTGTAAACCATTATTAAATGTGTGCATTTTAATATTCTTTCGACCCTACTTTAACAGTGTTTTAAAGTGACGTTTGTGTGTTGTTTGTCTACATTTACACACATATTTTTTTGAAATTTTCAAATACAACGAAGAAAAAAATATTTTTAAAATATACGAGTAGAATGGATACGTTATTTTTTTGCGTTTGCAATCGTCTTTTTTCCATTTTCATTTATAAAAACTTCTTTATGAAAAAAATACAACACAAAAAAGGGAAAATTGTAAAAAGTTCACTAGTGATGTGTAAACAATCCAAATAAGAAAAATATTATTCGTTATTCGAATACCTTTTTTATCAGTAATACAAAATTGATCTCAATTTGTCTTTTATTTAAACATGATTTTGTTTTTATTATTTTACAAGTAAGAATATATATATATATATATATATATATATATATATATATATATATATATATATATATATATATATATATATATATATATATATATATATATATATATATATATATATATATATATATATATATATATATATATATATATATATATATATATATATATATATATATATATATATATATATATATATATATATATATATATATATATATATATATATATATATATATATATATATATATATATAAATATACAATACAAAATATATAGATTCGAATACTCGCATAATTGATAATCGTATTACTGCATCATTAAGATCGAAATGGCAAGTCAAAACGACCGTGTTGCCAGCATTGAATCGACAAATTGATTAAATTGAATATTAGTTAAAGTAGTGTTTATGAATACGTTTTCTTAACAATCGTTTGTTAGGCAAAAAGTGCTTGTTAACTAATATGTACTTTAAGTCCCAATTAAGATTTTTATGAATACGGCTGTAAATTATTTAGGAAATAATACTACTTACATCAAATACTGAAAATCTTAAACTAAATCTAGAACGTACCTCTTCACTAAGGAAGGTACTGATTACAAATTTGTATAAACGAGTACATTACTCGTATTACCATACATAAACACATATACATACTTATCAAACGAAAGGACACAGACACATAAAATAATGAGCTGCAGTCCTATGCTGTGATGCCACATTCACGCTTCATTCGCTTATGCCCTTTCCATGCATCCGCGCTCATGTTTCTTGACATGAGGAGTAAAAATAAGAGCACATTGAAGTGTCATATGGCAATTGGGTCTGTTTGAATGGTGAATTTATTTAAAAAAAAAAACTATTTTTGAATTTAATTGATCAGATAAAGAAAATTTTACTTTATTCGTGGTTTTCGCAGAATTTCAGAGCAAATAGCATATCCACAATATATTTTGGTATGTATGGAGGGATATTTACGTTTCTGAGTAATAATATATGAACTTTTTTTCGAATAAGGATGAGATAGTGGGGATGTATGACTAAGAATATTCCTCCTATAGTGAGGCATTAGATGACTTCCTTTGTTGCTGCACTCCTAATTGTGTTTTATGCATTACCTTTTATTTACGTGAGTCGTACGGCTCATTCGCATACATGGAGGAAAAAATATGTCAACAATATATTTACGTAATACGTAAATGTTTGGAGAATATACTCGTAGATATAAACATTTACCTAAACACAGGGTGGATCGCGGAATTTTGCTTATTTAGGAATGAAATAAAAAAATTATGAACCTTAGAAAAATTTATTTTATATTTTATTTATAATCAACAGTAAGGGAATTTTAAATTGCATGGTTTTAAATAGTGTATCTGGCAAATGTCGACCTTCGCTTCACATACTGCTGCATACGTTTTCTGAAGTTTTCATGAACTCCAACAATTTTAGCCTCAATATTGTTAATTAGGTCTTCCAAGGTGTTGGGACGCACGCAGAAAAAAAGTATGGTTGGGGTGACAATATTCGAAGAGGATCATACTATTGTTCGGTATATGGTTGTGGCATAACAATATTATGATCATTACAACAATAGTATTGTAGCAATTAGACCCTACCAGTTCACCCTTTAAGTGTATATCGTTTGTAAATATTACTTATGTTACTATTAATAAGGCGCATTGTTTCTTTCTGTGTATTAATGTATATTTTTCCCTGTGTAAACAGTTCCATTAATTATTGTAAAGAGTTGTCCCACTCATAGACTTAAGATGTAGTTATAAGCATATATATTTATCCCTTTCTAACATGTTCAAATATTTTATGTACCTATGTAAATAGTAAGAACTTCAAGAAGAGAATTGTGGTTGAGTCATTAATAAAACCGAAGTTGAGAAGAACGGACGTGTTGTGTTTTTCTTTAGCTACTACAGTTTTTCAGAAGTGGGATTACCCATAGGAAACAAAAGTGAAATCCAATAGAAAGATCCTGACAATTATATTGTGAAGTGTAGTTTTACCGAAAAAACGCAAATTTTTTTTTCTCTTAGCAATTGAGAAAAGTGAGAAAACAAAACATTCTAAAAAAAAACAATTAAAACTAAATAACAGAAAAAAGAAATAGCAGAATGAATGAGTTTGTCGACGACAAATCATATACGGTAGTGCAGTTGCGCAATTGGGCACGAAGCCTAGGCTTAGCAACATCAGGTACGAAGAACCAAATAATATTACGACTCAACGACATTCCAACCGAACGCCGTGGTGCCTGTCCCATTAACGTCGGCGACGAGAAATACGATTGTGTGGAATCCAGTGACAGTGTTAATGAAGTTGTGCGCGTTGGAATGATCATTAACGATCAACAGACTGACAAAATTATTTCTGCAATGGAAAATACAGATGGAAAAGAAAAAACAAATGGCAATGGAAACGAACAAAAGAACGACAATGTTACAGCAGATAACAACATACAAATGAGTGGACAAATGAAAGAAAACAATAACGAACTAATGAGTGTTTATGTAGAGCCGAATGTGACAGTGCAAACGAATGGACAAATGAAAGAGAATATAAGCAAACGAACGAGTGACAGTTTTGAAACAAACGAATATGAACAAATGAATGCTACTAAGAAATCAAACGAAATAAATGAACATAACCAAGTGTGTGTCAACCAAAATGAAAAAGGCGAAACAAAAATAAGGGATGAAATGGATTTAATGAAAAGAGAACTTGAACTGTTGAGAAAAGAAAAAGAGTTGTTGAAAAGAGAAAATGAGTTTTTAAAGATGAAAGACGAATACGAAAGAGGTGCAACAAAAGACAATGCAAGTGAAGTGAAAAATAAACAAAACAGTGAGAACACAAATAATACCATTTCTATTGCTTTATTAAAAGAATTGCTGCCTGAGTACGATGGGGTGACCAACCCGCAAGTTTGGATATCACAAATTACAAACTTGAGTGTCGTTTACACTATCGATGAGTTTACTTTAAAAGCACTTGTAATGAACAAAGTTAAGGGAAAGGTTCAAGCATGGCTACACTCAAAGACGGACTATGTTACACAAAGTATTGACAGCATATTTAAAGAAATGATCGAACTATTTGGAACAAAAGAAAATAAATTAGTAATACGACGAAAATTTGAAGAACGAAAGTGGCAGAAAACTGAAAATTTTATTGACTATTACAACGAGAAAATTATTATGGCAAACTGCTTAGGGATGGAAGAAAGTGAGCTAATTGATTATATAATTGACGGAATTCCAGACAACAATTTACGCCTACATGCAAGTTTACAATGCTTTACCAACAAATCACAATTAATCCAAGCATTTTCGAAAATGTCATTAAATAATCGTTCACCATTCACAACATCAAAAACGAACGTCGAGAAAAATGTCAGGTGCTTTAATTGCAATTGTCTCGGACATTCTGCGGCAGAATGCAGAAAATCCAAGCGAGAGCCAGGAACCTGCTATGGATGTGGCAGCCGAGGACACCTTGTTGCAGCATGTCCTGAGAGGAAGAAACCGGTACAAATGCAGCGAAACAATGAATTTGTAAGTTATTTTAAGTTCAGTAGAAATAAAAATTTCAGGAATTACTTTTATTTAGAATGCTTAATTGACACAGGAAGTCCCGTGAACTTGGTGAGGAGATCAGTGGTTGATGGGAAGATTGAATTCAGTGAATTATCGAAGGTTAATTCATTTTTTTTTGGCTTAAATAAAAGCAAAATAAATACTTTTGGAAAATGTATACTTTATGTTTTTTATGATAATAAAGAAATTGAAATTGAAATGATTGTGGTCGATGATGAGTCAATGATATACGAATGTATTTTAGGTAGGGCTTTTTTAGAAGATGCAAGATTGAAGTTAGTAGTTGAGTCTCGAACTCCGGATCCTACGGATGGGTTTAGGTCAGGGGATGATATGGGCATGATAATGTCTATAGATTGTAGCGAAGATGAGGAAATATTGCTTAATGTGAATGAGAATATAGGTTATACGTATACGAGGAGGATGAATTCGTTATTTCATGAGTGTTATGTGCAGCCTCAACGACCGCCTGAACCTAGGGTGAGATGTGAGATTAGATTGACTCTCGAGGATCCGAGACCGTTCAGTTGCGCTCCACGTAGACTATCATACGATGAGAAGGAGAAACTTCAGGTAATTTTAGATGACTATTTGGATAAGGGTTACATTAGGCCAAGTGGGTCCGAATTTGTTTCGCCAATTGTGTTGGTTAGGAAGAAGACGGGGGAGCTAAGGATGTGCGTCGATTATCGGTCATTAAATAAGATGACAGCTAGGGATAATTATCCGATTCCTCTGATTGATGATTTGCTGGACCAGATGGCGGGGAAAAAGTTTTTCACGAAATTGGATTTGAGGAATGGATTTTTCCATGTATTTGTTGAGGCCGATTCGGTGAAGTATACCTCATTCGTAACACCCTTAGGACAATTCGAGTTTCTGAGGATGCCATTCGGGCTGCGAAACGCGCCGTCCGTTTTTCAAAGGTTCGTTAATAGAGTGTTCTCAGACATGGTAAGGGACGGCAAAATTATTATTTATATGGACGATATAATGGTCGCGACGAAAGACATCGAGGAACATTTTGAAATTTTGAGGGAAGTATTTGAGAGATTGGTAGAGAACAAATTGGATCTGAGATTAGATAAGTGCGAATTCCTGCAGAATAGTGTGAGATATTTAGGATATAGAATTGATGGGGATGGCATCGGGGCTGACGAGAGAGGAATCAAGGCTGTGCAGAATTTTCCGTTGCCCACGAGTGTCCATTCGGTGCAAAGCTTCCTTGGGCTTTGTTCATACTTTCGACGCTTTGTTAAAGATTTTTCCAGGATAGCGAAGCCTTTACATGATCTGACGAAGAAGGATTGTAAGTTTAGATTCGGACACGAGGAGTTGTGCGCTTTTGAATTGCTTAAGACAAAGTTGACTGAATCGCCTGTTTTGGCCCTATATGACCCCAAGGCCGAGACCGAACTTCATTGCGACGCTAGTAGTTTGGGTTTTGGTGCTGTTTTGGTGCAACGGAAGGAGGATGGGAAATGGCACCCTATTTTCTATTTTTCCAAGAGGACGACGGAGGCAGAGACTAAATATCACAGCTTTGAGCTGGAGACACTTGCGATTATTTATGCATTACAGAGGTTTAGAATTTATTTACAGGGTAAACGTTTTAGGATTGTTACGGATTGCAACTCATTGACAATGACGTTAGGCAGAAAGGAACTGAATCCGAGGATTGCGCGGTGGGCATTGGAGTTACAAAATTATGACTATGTTCTGGAACATAGGTCTGGTAAGAGGATGCAGCATGTCGATGCACTGAGTAGGTGTTCTATGGTACTTGCTATTGAAAGTAATACTTTCGAGGAGAGTTTGATTATATGTCAGAACAAGGATAACAAATTGCGGGGACTTAAGAACGAACTGGAGAAAAGACAGGATGCCATGTTTGAGATGCGGAATGGGGTACTTTATAGGAAGTCACCGGACGGGACTTTGCGTTTTTGCGTGCCCGAAGATATGGAGAATCATATCCTATATAAGTACCACGATGAGATTGGGCATGTCGGTATCGACAAGATGACTGAGCTTATATCTGGAAGCTATTGGTTCCCCGCGATCAGACAGAAATCGACCGACCATATTCGGAACTGCTTGAGATGCATTTGTTACTCGTCGAAAGAGGGAAGGACGGAGGGATTCCTGCATAGTATTCCAAAGACTACGAATCCTTTTGACGTGTTACACATAGACCATTATGGACCGGTGGACAGAAGCAGGGCCCTTAAGCACATTTTGGTTGTCGTGGACGCAGGTACGAAATTTGTCAGACTGTATCCGACGAAGACGACTAGTACGAAGGAGGTTATTCGACATCTTGAGGATTATTTCAGGGCTTACAGTCGGCCAAAGTGTATAGTAAGTGATAGAGGGACCGCATTTACTTCGGCTGAATTTAAGGAATTTTTGGAAGAGAATGATATTCGACACGTCAAGGTAGCTACAGGATCACCACAGGCTAACGGACAAGTGGAAAGGGTTAATAGAAGCATAGGTCCCATGTTGGCTAAGTTAGTATGCCCCGAGAGGAATGTTTATTGGGATAACATATTGGACAGGGTGGAATATAGCCTGAATAATACGGTTCACAGGACGGTTGGACAACACCCAAGTGTTTTACTGTTCGGGATAGGCCAAAGGGGAAAGGTCTCCGATATGCTCAAAGAGACATTGGTCGATGTTGTTCAAGTTAGGACGCAGCATGACCATGGGGAGATAAGAGAGAAGGCTTCCGCGAGGCAAGAAGGGTTACAGGAGTATAACAAAAGATACGTCGACGGAAAAAGAAGGAGTCCGACAGAATATGTCGTTGATGACTATGTGATGGTGAAGAATTTTGACTCGCATACTGGGGTGTCTAGGAAATTGATTCCACGTTTTAGGGGTCCGTATAGAGTGTCGAGAGTTTTGGGGAACGACAGGTATTTATTGGAGGATGTCGAGGGGTTTCAGCAATCTCGCAACCCATACAAAGGTGTATGGGCAGTTGGTAACATGCGCCCGTGGTTCAGGGGTCGTGCATCGTTTGCTAGGGAACCCGAGATCGGGTGATCTCGATTTGTCAGAATGGCCGAATTGTAGCAATTAGACCCTACCAGTTCACCCTTTAAGTGTATATCGTTTGTAAATATTACTTATGTTACTATTAATAAGGCGCATTGTTTCTTTCTGTGTATTAATGTATATTTTTCCCTGTGTAAACAGTTCCATTAATTATTGTAAAGAGTTGTCCCACTCATAGACTTAAGATGTAGTTATAAGCATATATATTTATCCCTTTCTAACATGTTCAAATATTTTATGTACCTATGTAAATAGTAAGAACTTCAAGAAGAGAATTGTGGTTGAGTCATTAATAAAACCGAAGTTGAGAAGAACGGACGTGTTGTGTTTTTCTTTAGCTACTACAGTATGGTTCACACACAACCATACTATAATCCCCACAACAATATTATGGTCCTTACAACAATAGAATTATTCACGCACAACCATACTATGGTCCCGACAACCATATTATTATTCACACTCAACCATACTATGATCCCCACAACCATACTATGATTCTCATAACCATAGTATGTTTAACATACAGCCAGTATAATCCTCACAACCACAGTATGATTCACACACAACCATACTATGATCTCCAGAATTCTCTGAAAGGATTGGGTTAAGTTACAGTTCAACAATAGAGATTTTTATAAAGTCAATTATGTAAAAATACATTAAACTGTTAATAATAAGAGTGGCTTTTTAACAGTAGATAAAATTTACTAGTTAAAATTATATCAGTTATAATAATCGAAAGTAGTTTGTTTAAAAAAAAAATAATTTACATATAAAAGTATAGTAAAAAAAAGTTCGATCTTGCTGGTATGATTACCGTAATTATATTATTGTTAACATAAAACCCAAAAAACAATACTTTTGTCGCACCAACCATATTTACATTGTTGCTACAACCATATTTCCATTTTTAAATTTGGCAACAACACAATTGTTACATTTTAACAATATTAGTTTTGCCGCAAACATACTATTGTCAAAATAAAATTCAAAAAACAATACTATGGTTGCGACGACCATGCTTTTATTGCAGAGAACATACTATTGTTGCCGTGACCATATAGTAACCATATCTTTTCTCTGCGTGCGGTTGATATACACTTCGACTTCAAGTAACCCCAAAGGAAGCAATCGCATGGGGCTAAATCAGGTGCCGGCCAGTTTACATCACCCCTCATAGAGATAAGCCGCCCAGAAACATTTGCATCAAACCATTTATGGGCACCCTCGCTGTGTGTGCGGTAGCACCATCCTGTTGGAACCATGTATGACTCATCCGGATATTAAGGACACGTGTATTTTTGATAATCTTTAAAGATAAAAATAACACAATATTCAATTGAAAAAATATTTGAGTTCTTTAAACAATTCAATGTCCAAGAAAGTAAAGGAAGAACTGGTCTAAATAACGAAACCAGGAATACGCTATAGCCTATTATAGCATAATCCTATTCATTTATAGATCCCCTTTCCACAGCCTACCCCGCAAACATTTTTGAAATTAGAAGATTCTCAGGCCATTCGCATGGATGATGAGTACAATCGCGGGAATTATCGCCTGAGTATCCCCTGGTAAAATTAGTTGTACCCCTTTGCGTGATTTGCGAGGAAGCATCGTGTACGTTGCATGATGCAGAATCGTCAAGAAAATTCGTAAGCAATTCTTCTAAACGATTCCTTATCGATTACGATATTTATTAGTGGTTATTTAATTGGAAGCGATTCGCTAGAAATAATAAATGACGATGGAAAGTGTATGTAATTGCATTAAATTCATCGACTTGAAAAAATATATTAGAAGTAAAACAATTTATAAGATTGTGCGACTTCTTAAAACTTTTATGATAATACTAACACATAAATGTTTTCGTTCTTTAGTCATTGTTCTATTTTTGCCTTCGGCCAAAAAGTTTTTATTTAATTATTCCAAATTGTTTAAATGTTCTTAAAATCACAACCTTCACGTTAAAATTTCACAAGCAAAATAAAAATTTTAACAAGTTTTCTTTCCTACTTTTTGTTTTACCGTTACATTCTTTGCGACTGAATTGCTTTGGAAAATCATCGCCTAGACAATGGTAGAGCATAACATAGACAATTCATCGCAGGGGCAATGGATAAGCGATCGTGCGTGCTTCTCTCAATTGCGAAATCATAGCTTAAGGAATGATGCGATACATCGTAAAATATACGCCAGAAGAATGGCGAAAGCATAGAATGAACAATGATCGTGCGATGCATCAGCAAATAATAAGCGAAGAGAATCGCGGTAACCGATCGATGCATAGTTAAAGGTACGCTCTACCATCGCCTAGGTGCTGTTCTGCCAATTTGAGAGAACCGCGCAGAATCGCTTTCAAATCGTCAAGGCGATCCAGTCAAAAAAAAAAGAATGACAGAATAATGGTTAAAAATGTCGGTTTAGTTGTTAAAGCTGGACGTGAGTGTTGTGTTTTCAAAGAACATTTACACATTTTTTTAGTATAAATGTTTTAGCCAATGAAAAATTCAATTAACAGTAAAGAGTAAAAATTAAAACAATTACGTATTAGTTTAATGCAATCGATCAATCCTATAACTTGTTTTCCTTCAATAATATTCTTTCGAGTGTAAAAATTCTATGCAATTCCTCTTTCTGCCGGCATTTAAACACGATTCTTCCTCGCAAATCGGTCGAGGGGTACAGCAACTTTCGATTGTACTCATAATTCAAGCGAGTCTTTTAGATTCTTCCACAATCAAAAGTGTTTGCAGGAACTTTTATTGATTTTTATTATTGATTTTATTATATAAAAACACGAAGATGATGACATAATATGTGGGTAGTGCTACCAACCAAAATCCATAAAAAATCCCGTTTTTAAAGAAAAAATCGTCATTTTTGAAAATATACTTGTAAATCGTTGTAAACGCGTCGCACACAAGTTAGACAATTTTTACATACAGGGTAATTCATTCACGACTTGACAAATTTGTAAATTAGCCAAAAAAAATGTTTTTGCATTTCAGTAAAATAGTCATAACTTTGCAACAGTAGGACCTCTGGGCTTGGTCAAAATGGCGATAAATCGTTAAAATTGGCAGCCCTGCATGTGGGTCGACTGCGCTAAACAGCATTTTCCGCAAAGTGTTATGAAAATTCAATTCTTTGGCATCACTGCTGCAGACCAAAGAAGATGCAACAACAATTGTAAGCACCAAATTGTACGAGTATTCCAGCCTCTATATTAATTAATCTTCATTGAAGAAGCGTCATTTGGGAGGTACTAAAAGGGGCTTGGCTAGAAGTCCAATTCTCTGTCACAAAGTTTACCATATACCTCCATTCTTAAGTTTTGTTTTAGGGAGGTAGTCCAAATAGTTTTAAAGAAATTACAAGAAGATCAAAAGCGGGAGTAATGTTGGATTTGTGTGGGAGGTGTGGCAATATTGCCCTTTTCAATCCTATAGGTACTTTTGGAAAAATATTACGACATGCTAGCTCCTTTCGAGAGTTTTCGTGCGAACCAGCCGCACAGACGGACATGGCTCAAATGACTTGAAAAGTCATGAAACGGATTTGGTTCAAACATACAGTGCATGCCAAATTTTTGTGTAGCAAAAACATAATCAATTTTTTGGGTGGTAAATAATGTATAAATGTAATTTCTTTCAAAATAAAATAATTTTATGCCATACAACACAACTATACACGTAAAAATTCATATGTTTACATGTTGTCATTTCACCAATGATGGCAAAACAATGGAAACTTTTTCATGTCTGTTCCAGTGTTGCTTTTTATCGGCACTTTTCCTCTTTCACTTTGAATCAGAATAGAAAAGGGAACGTATTCTTATATATTATCTATCATTCTTAACATAGTACAAAAAAGAAATGCGATATAAACCGTTATTAAATGAAAAAAAAACTTCTTCAAGCTTTCGTTTAGCTGCATAATGGCAAGAGTAAAATTTTGTGAAGAATTAAAAACAAGAAATATAAATGATTTTAAAGATGGTTTAAAAAAAAGAGAAATTTGTAAAAAAATACTCGATGAATAAATCAGAAATTTCAAAAATAATCAAAAAACTTCGGGAAAATAGAACGGTTACCACCTTGCATTTAGGTGGCAGGTCACGTAAAACAACTAGAAGACAAGATAATTCAATAGTAAGAGAGTTTAAAAATAGGCCGAAAATACTGCCTAAGGAAGTTATTAATAAGCGCCCGCACTGTTGGACGACGTGCTGATGAAGCTGGTCTTAAATGTTATCGCCCAGCAAAAAAAAACAATAATATCTAAAAAAACTCGCGTTGCATGGATAAAATTTTGCAAAAGAACACATTAATTGGTCTAAACAAAAATGGAATACTGTCCTTTTTTCCGATGAGTCAAAATATAATATAAGAGGTTCTGATGGAAGAACGTTTGCAAGACGGCCGAAAGGGAACGACTGGATCCTAAATATACTAACAAAACTGTAAAGTTTGGCGGTGGTAACATAATGGTATCGGGTTGCTTCTCTGGCCAAGGAATGGGTCCTATTCATGTAGTAAAAGATACTCTTACTGGAATTGGCTATAAACAAATACTAAACGACATTATGTTTCCATTTGCTGAGGGAAACATGTCCCTAGCCTGGAGGTTCCAACACGGCAATGACCCAAAACACACCTCTAAGGTTGTAAATATTGATTAATTAGTACCATGTTTATCATGAACAACCTCTTATAATCAGTTTCTTACTTATTATATATTCAGTTACTATTTGAATATCTAAATCAACTTAAAAACTGTTTTAAAAACGTTTTTTAACTAAAAATAACACGACAGTTATGATAAACAAAAAAACGACAATCCCACGCAGCCAGTTCTATTGACCGGATTGATCCGAAAAGCAATTCTTCCGCTAAAGGCTGTCACCCCGGCGCACAGTTGCCGCTACAACAACAAACAACCGTTTACCCCAGCTGATGCACGTGAAAAATCGAAAACAAGCACACAATTATTTTTAAGCGGTTATTAATGAAACATTATCAAATCATAACAAACTTGCGAAATAAATAGAACTATGACATGAAATTCGTTAACTTGTGTCGTTAATCATGAAAGCAATTTTGAGTAAAAATACTTCTTAAGTTGTTTTCTTAGAAGTATCCGTATATTATTTTTAACAAATCGACTCCGCGTGGAAAATAGAGCAATATGGAGCCAAAATCTCAAAATCGATGAAAAAGCAACCGCTTAGCTTTGTGAATGTATCAATTCGTAAAATTGTCTACGCCTTGAATAATAGAGTCGAAAAATCTACATTCTGTCCAGTCTATAAAGTACAGTGATAGACAATCGTTGGAGCGCAGACGACTTTTCGTCTATTTTGGCGATATAAAATATTTTTGTAATGTTTTTTACGAAACAGTTAGTTTATTTAATATTTAAAAAAAAAGTATGTAAAAAAATAAACAAATATTTATATTACACTGTGGAAAATTTAATTAAAAGCTAAAAAAAGGCAAGAAATTCGTTTGCGCGCACTCTAAAGTACTTAAATGTCAAAATGTGAAGTTAATACAAAATTAAAGCCAACATATATCTTTAATTAATATTTAGTACGGAATTCTATAAAATTTTGAATGGTCGTGAAGCTTATGTCGGACCAACACTCCTTAATCGTATATTTTAGATCGTTGATTGTTGAAAACTATCTTCCACCCTCGTGAAGCTTAGCTGCGAAAATGCCCCATAGGTTATAAGTATAAGTATATTTCAGGACTGCAAGCCGGACATGGTAATACATTGATGTCTTTGTCCAAAAACCACGCTTTTGTTTGCTTGTATACATGAATCGAGGTGTCTGGGCCATCTAAAATAAAAATTTTCTCATAGGATAAACAAGAATTGCTTATAAGAAAGAAACTTCAGGAATTTGTCGACTTTCTTACATCCGCAATCTACTGTACATCAAAATTTTAACAAAATGATGGAAATAAATACTTTTTGTTTTCATAAAGTGCTGCAAAAGGTAACAAATTTGTACAAAATTGCAAAAGTTTCACATTCAGAACCACAATCTAAACTGATATCAATGCAGTATCAAGTCTGGTCGAGCAGTATCGTTAAGTTATGACAAACTCCACAGCATTCAATTTAAGAATAAACCACTTCATACATGCTAGGATAAGACTAATGGTTTTACCATGCGCCATAGACAGAGTCCAGGGGTCTTTTATATAAACTTGAAGGAAGAAACAAGACTCCTTGAAAACCGTAAATATTGTAGGTGATTTTAAAAAATTTGCAAAATCGTAATTTGTTCTAATCTAAGATATCCTTCCCCATCTGAATGCTTCGATTAATAAAATGTTTGTGTTAATTTCATGCAATAAATTACGAACGATATTCCAAGAAATTTACTTCATTTCTCCTTAATGCATACAGAAGAGAAAATTAGAAAATGTTTCCCAAGGCATCATCTTGACCACTAAAAAAAGCACAATTACTAGCGCAGACTGTAGCCAAACGGATGTTGTGAATGAGTCCTTGTTAAATATTTTCAGTGCTGTAGTCCTTAACAGTGCTTATCTAAACACTCTTAAAGAGGGTAAGTCCGGTGTAATTAACTGCACTTCGCTCGTCTTCTTCGTTTGGGTTATCACACCCTGCTACCCCATTAGTTGACTGACCTTTTTACCTTTTGTGTGTCCTGCTCGGTACGCTGCTTCGGAGTCAACGAAAAACCACAAACACTGGTAATGATGCAAAAAAATGTGCCTTTATAATATTCCGCAAAAGGTGGTAATCATTGATAAACTGAAGTGGAGCATAAAGTCTTAAGTTGTTTGGACTATCTTAATTATACGTTCATTATAAAATGTGGTTTATCTTTACGCGCAAAAGGGTGTAAAAGTTGAAAAAGATGGCAAAATATGTGGGTAGTGTTTACATATTTACAACCGGAAAAACCTGTAAAGCAGATTGTTCTTTATACTTAAATTTTTCAAAGTCGTTAAAGATTTCTTTTTTTACGGAAAAAGTGCTCAATGTGAGGTGGGTTGAAACAAATGAATGAAGAAATAATGTATCCGTGCTAATATTCGTTTGTATCCTCCCGAGGAACACACACGTAGAGAAAATATATGGTTAATCTATGGTCACGGCAACAATAAAATGTTCTCTTCAAAAAAGCATTTCCGCCGCAAACATAGTTTTGTTTTATTGCATTTTTTTGGCAATTGTTGGATTGCGTCATATGATTATTGTTGAAATGTAACAATAGAGCTTATAGCATGCCTAATATAGAAATGAGAATATGGTTGTTGCAACCATATAAGTATGGTTGGTGCGACAAAATGGCAACAATAACATGATTACGACAATCATACCGTGTGATTGTGCCTATGAACTAAGCAAAACAGTTTTTATAGAATAACGATACATAACAGAAACACACACACACCATATATTGGATGGTAGTTGTCCTTTATGAAAAACAACAACAACAGCATACGGCTAGCAATGCAAACCTACACGCAGAAAAAAATTATGGTTGTGGTAACAATAATCGAAGAGCATCATACTATTGTTGGTTATATGGTTGTGACACAACAATATTATGATCATCACAACAATAGTATGGTTCACACATAACCATACTATAATACCCACAACAATATTATGGTTCTCGCAATAATAGAATTATTCATACACAACCATACTATGATCCCCACAACCATATTATAATTCACACTCAACCATACTATGATCCGCAAAACCATATTATTATTCACACTCCACCATAGTATGATCCTCACAACCATAGTATGACTTACACACAACCATACTATAATCCCCAAGTTGTTATTCAGCAATAGAGATTTTTATTAAGTTTTGTAAAAATACATTAAACTCTTAATAGTAGGAGTGATTTATTTAACAGTGAAAAAAATTCATTTATTAAAAATATTTCAGTTGTACTAATCCGTAGTTTGTTTTGAAAAAAAATAATTAACATATAAAAAGTACTATTATTGCGTAAGATTCGTAAAAATAACATTGGCAAATTAAAAAAAATATCATTTTGCAGGTATGATTGTCGTAATTATATTATTGTTAACGTAAAACCTATGAAAACAATGCTCACCAACCATATTTATATTGTTGCTACAACCAAGTATTCATTTCTAAATTTGGCAATAATACTATTGTTACATTTCAACAATATTAATATTGCCACAATCTTACTATTGTCAAAATGAAACCCAAAAAGCAATACTATGGTTGCGACGACCATACTTTAATTGCAGAGAACATACTATTGTTGCCGTGACCATATAGTAACCATATCTTTTCTCTGCCTGTATGCAAAACAGAAACCAGTGCGGATTTTTATTGTATTTCCAGTGTTCGGTGGAATACTCTACTGCCGGCTGGTTCTCGTTTATTTAGAATCTGTCTGCACTTAAGTGTTTAGCCACTGGCGGGTCTGAGGATAGAGAAGTAGCGTTCACCAAAATTGCAGTTACCCTGCTTGCAACTAAAAGTCTTTTCGACTTATATGGTTAAATAACAACGTAACCCAATAATTTTGGGACATAATATTGTTGAGGGGATCATACTATGGCTGTAGGGATCATAACATGGTTACGTTTGAATACCATGGTTATGAAATTTTGTCTATAGTTGTATGTGAAACATACAATGCTTGTGAGGAATGTTATATGATTTTGGGGATCATAGTATGGTTGAGTGTGAATCATAATATGAGTGTGGGTCATATTGTTGTGAGTACTATTATTGTGCCATATGCAACAGTATAAAGCTCTTCGAGTATTGTCTCCCCAACCATACTTTTTTTCTGCGTGCATCTTTAGTTGAGGACGAACATAAAGCTTAATAAAACTGTGAGTGCAGCAATGAATACTTATATACGAGGGAGACCGCAAAAGTAACTGGCCTAACATAAAAAGAACCGTTTTTTTTGGAACTATTATTAATTTTTTTTTTCAACATAATCTCCTTCCAACTCAATTCACTTCATCAAACGTTTTTCAAGTTTTTTAATTCCATCCGAAAAATAAGATTTTTCAAGACCTTTAAAATATGCCTCAGTTTCAGCAATAACCTCGCTATTGGACGAAAATTTTTTGCCACCGAGAAATTTTTTTAAATTTGGAAACAATAAATAATCAGAAGGAGCTAAATCTGGACTATATGGTGGATGCGGAGCAATTTCAAATCGTAATTCGGCCAGTTTTTGTTGAGTCAAAAATGCAGTGTGTGAAGGAGCATTATCTTGATGAAAAAGAACTTTATTTTTCTAAATGCGGTCGTTTTATCTTGATTTCTTCACTCAACCGATCCAATAATGCACAATAATATTCACTATTTATAGTTTTTCCTTTCTCAAGATAATCAATAAATATTGTACCCCTTGCATCCCAAAATACTGTTGCCATTACTTTTCCTGCTGACTTAACAGTTTTCGCCTTCTTGGGACCACTTTTACCAGCTTCTATCCATTGTTTTGACTGTTCTTTGCATTCTGGGATGTAGTGATGGATCCATGTTTCATCAACAGTTATGAATCGGCGCAATAACTCTATTGGATTACGCTCATAAATCGCTAAAAGCTCCTCGGAACTGGTCCAACTGACGATTTTTTGGGGCAAAGTCAACAAACGCGGCAGCGTTCTTTCGGATAGCTTTTTCATGTGGAGTTCATCATGTAAAATACTCCAAACTTGTTTTTCGAGTATTTTAACAATATCAGCAAGTTCTCTGAGCTTTATTCGTCTATCTTTAGTCACTTCATTAAATATTTTTCTAATGTTTTCAATAGTAGTAGCAGTTTTTGGACTTCCAGAGCGTTGTTCATCTTCCGTACTTGAACGACCCATTTTAAATTGTTGAACCCAGGATGGACGACGGTGGAGTATGATGGTGCATTATCACCATGAACAAAATACAATTCATCCTTGATTAATTGTGGCGTATAACCTTTCATATAAAAGTGTTTAATTACCGCACGAAACTCTTTATTTTCCATTTTTCAAAATTTATAAAACTTGTTTACTTCAATCACCTGTAACAAAGAAAATAATCATTAAATATTTCGGAAATTTTGACAGATGGCTTATAAAAGATCGCTTTTAAAAAACAACAAAAAAAAAAACAAAAGTTGCTAGTAAAACAGAAAATGTGCCAGGCCAGTTAGTTTTGCGGTCGCCCTCGTATACAGGGCATACATACATTTTAATTTGAATAATGTATGTTCCTTTTTCGCTCGCTAAAATTCATGACCTGTTTGACGATGCTAAACGTTTCATTGCTGTTGGTCGATATCTAAACGATGCTCGGAAAATCATATTTGCCCGAAACAACGTAGAATGTAGTCGTCTGAGAAGTAATGAAAGGTTAAAGTGCATTTACAGTAGGCATCCATATGGTCGAATATCCCTACACGCAGAGAAAAAGTATGGTTGTGGTGACAATATTCGAAGAGGATAATTCTATAGTTGGGTGTATGGTTGTGGCACAACAAAACGCAGAGAAAAGATATGGTTACACTATGGTCACCGCAACAATAATATGTTCTCTCCAATAAAAGCATGTTCGTCGCAACCATAGTATGGTTTTTTGAATTTAATTTTGACAATAGTATGATTTCGACAATATTGCTATTGTTGAAATGTAACAATAGTATTATTGCCAAATTTAGAAATGAAAATATGGTTGTAGCAACCATATAAACATGGTTGGTGCAACAAAAGTATTGTTGTTTAAAAGTTACGTTATGATTACGGCAATCATACAGTATGGTTGTGACTATGAACATAACAAAACGGGTTTTGTAGAGCATATATGTTTGTGTGTGCGTATGTTTTTTTGATATACAAAAAAAAAACACATACACATGATAAAGTGAGTGGCTGCTGTCCATTTTTTGTGTTTACTTTGTTCGGTGAAATACTCTACAGCCGACTAGTTCTCGTTTATTTAAAATCTGACTGCACTTAAGTATATAGCCATTGATCATGGTTTAATCACATTCGTTACTTGGTGTCTACGGATGGTGAAGTAGCATTCACCCTGCTGGCAACTAAAAGTATTTTTGACCGTTGGAATATATATTTTTGTTTCTTGAATGAAATGTTTAATAAAAAAATGGCTTCAATTCTGGCTATGAACTAATAGTAATGCAATTTAATTTAATAAAAACAATTTAATAAAAACCTCTACTTTTGAATAACAACAATAACCAATCCTAATAAATAATTTTGGGGATCATAGTATGGTTGAGTGTGAATCATACCATGGTTGTGGGGATCATAGTATGGTTGCGTGTGAATCATACTATGGTTGTGAGGATCATATTATGGTTGTATGAGAAACACACTATGGTTATGAGGATCATACTATGGTTGTGGGTATCATAGTATGTGTGAATCATACTATTGTTGTAAGGATCATAATATTGTTGTGTCACAACCATATACCCAACAATAGTATAATCCTCTTCGAATATTGTCACCCCAACCATACTTTTTTTCTGCGTGAATATTATGATCCTTACAATAAGAGTATGATTCAAATACAACCATACTATGATCCTGACAACATACCATTTGGTCCTCACAACAAAAGTATGATTCACACATAATCATACTATGATCCCCAAAACCATATTATGAACCTCACAACACTAGTATGATCCTCACAGCCATAGTATGATTCACACGTTACCATGTTATGATCCTTACAACCGTAATATTTATTATAATTGGGTTATGTTGTCAACAATAGATTTTAATTATGAAAAATACATTAAATTCAAAATTATAGAAGTGATTTATTTAACAGTAGCAAAAATCAGTTTAAAAAAACTTACGCGTTTTTATTAAAAATATTTCAGTTAAACAAAGCAAAAGTAGTACGAGTATGTTTCAAAAATTTTAATTTCAATATAAAAAATGTTAGTATTGCATGAGATACGAAGCAATAACATTGTTCTAAAAAGCATTTTTAAATGAGGAAAAATTACAATCATACAGTATGATTGCCGTATTCGTATTATTGTTAACATAAAACCCAAAAAACAATACTTTTGTCGCACTAACCATATTAATATTGTTGCTACAACCATATTTTCATTATTAAATTTGACAATAATACTATTGTGACGTTTCAACAATATTAACATTGCGGCAATCATACTATTGTCAATCATACTATTGTCAAAATTAAATTTATTAAACAATACTATGTTTGCGACGAACATACTTTTATTGAGGAGAACATATGTTTTTTCTCTGCGTGTAGCAGTTGAATATAGGAATAATGTCATGTTCCGCTCACAAATATTATTTAAATTTTTTTTAAAGAAGTGTGGTTTTCAAGAAGAAGTAAAACGCATCTAATTTAAAGTTATGGCCAAGAATTTAGCTTTATTATAAAGATAAGGCTTTGCCATTATGTTTTTTGTAATGATAATATAATTTTTTCGATCACTTTTTTCAACACGCCAAATATTCTCTTCCAGCCAATCGTGTCGGTCTTATTTGCGTAGACAGGCGATTTCACATAACCCCGACAATTTTGGTTATTAACGTACCTATTCAACCAAAAGTAAGCTTCATCGCTAAACAACATTTTCTTGTAAAAATCAGGATAGGTGGCCATCATGTTTTGTGCCCATTCATTGAACGTGCGACGCGCTTGATGGTCGTTCGGCTTCAATTCTAGCACGAGTTGGATTTTGTAACCCCGCAAACCAAGATCTTTCCGCAAAATTTTCCATAAAGTGGATGGGCACACCTCCAATTGTTGCGCGCGATTGCGAATGGATTAATTTGGGTCTACTTCGATACTCAGCTCTACAGCAGTAATAGCGACTTCGGTGCGCACTGTACGGTGTCTCTGAGGATGCGCAGTATCCCCTAAAGTAAACGCTGTGTGAAACCGATCCATGGTCGCTCGAATTACCGACTCTGCTGAACGATTATGTCGACCGAATACACAGTGGAACATTTTTGGGGTTATTGTCTGGGGGGTGAGAAATTCCAAGTCAGGGTGATGGTACTAGGTCAGTATATTAAAACCCTCAAAGGGTTTTGCGTTCGTATGTGCCAGTATACTGTTTCTCTGGACTTCCAGAGCGTTGTTCATCTTCCGTACTTGAACGACCCATTTTAAATTGTTGAACCCAGGATGGACGACGGTGGAGTATGATGGTGCATTATCACCATGAACAAAATACAATTCATCCTTGATTAATTGTGGCGTATAACCTTTCATATAAAAGTGTTTAATTACCGCACGAAACTCTTTATTTTCCATTTTTCAAAATTTATAAAACTTGTTTACTTCAATCACCTGTAACAAAGAAAATAATCATTAAATATTTCGGAAATTTTGACAGATGGCTTATAAAAGATCGCTTTTAAAAAACAACAAAAAAAAAAACAAAAGTTGCTAGTAAAACAGAAAATGTGCCAGGCCAGTTAGTTTTGCGGTCGCCCTCGTATACAGGGCATACATACATTTTAATTTGAATAATGTATGTTCCTTTTTCGCTCGCTAAAATTCATGACCTGTTTGACGATGCTAAACGTTTCATTGCTGTTGGTCGATATCTAAACGATGCTCGGAAAATCATATTTGCCCGAAACAACGTAGAATGTAGTCGTCTGAGAAGTAATGAAAGGTTAAAGTGCATTTACAGTAGGCATCCATATGGTCGAATATCCCTACACGCAGAGAAAAAGTATGGTTGTGGTGACAATATTCGAAGAGGATAATTCTATAGTTGGGTGTATGGTTGTGGCACAACAAAACGCAGAGAAAAGATATGGTTACACTATGGTCACCGCAACAATAATATGTTCTCTCCAATAAAAGCATGTTCGTCGCAACCATAGTATGGTTTTTTGAATTTAATTTTGACAATAGTATGATTTCGACAATATTGCTATTGTTGAAATGTAACAATAGTATTATTGCCAAATTTAGAAATGAAAATATGGTTGTAGCAACCATATAAACATGGTTGGTGCAACAAAAGTATTGTTGTTTAAAAGTTACGTTATGATTACGGCAATCATACAGTATGGTTGTGACTATGAACATAACAAAACGGGTTTTGTAGAGCATATATGTTTGTGTGTGCGTATGTTTTTTTGATATACAAAAAAAAAACACATACACATGATAAAGTGAGTGGCTGCTGTCCATTTTTTGTGTTTACTTTGTTCGGTGAAATACTCTACAGCCGACTAGTTCTCGTTTATTTAAAATCTGACTGCACTTAAGTATATAGCCATTGATCATGGTTTAATCACATTCGTTACTTGGTGTCTACGGATGGTGAAGTAGCATTCACCCTGCTGGCAACTAAAAGTATTTTTGACCGTTGGAATATATATTTTTGTTTCTTGAATGAAATGTTTAATAAAAAAATGGCTTCAATTCTGGCTATGAACTAATAGTAATGCAATTTAATTTAATAAAAACAATTTAATAAAAACCTCTACTTTTGAATAACAACAATAACCAATCCTAATAAATAATTTTGGGGATCATAGTATGGTTGAGTGTGAATCATACCATGGTTGTGGGGATCATAGTATGGTTGCGTGTGAATCATACTATGGTTGTGAGGATCATATTATGGTTGTATGAGAAACACACTATGGTTATGAGGATCATACTATGGTTGTGGGTATCATAGTATGTGTGAATCATACTATTGTTGTAAGGATCATAATATTGTTGTGTCACAACCATATACCCAACAATAGTATAATCCTCTTCGAATATTGTCACCCCAACCATACTTTTTTTCTGCGTGAATATTATGATCCTTACAATAAGAGTATGATTCAAATACAACCATACTATGATCCTGACAACATACCATTTGGTCCTCACAACAAAAGTATGATTCACACATAATCATACTATGATCCCCAAAACCATATTATGAACCTCACAACACTAGTATGATCCTCACAGCCATAGTATGATTCACACGTTACCATGTTATGATCCTTACAACCGTAATATTTATTATAATTGGGTTATGTTGTCAACAATAGATTTTAATTATGAAAAATACATTAAATTCAAAATTATAGAAGTGATTTATTTAACAGTAGCAAAAATCAGTTTAAAAAAACTTACGCGTTTTTATTAAAAATATTTCAGTTAAACAAAGCAAAAGTAGTACGAGTATGTTTCAAAAATTTTAATTTCAATATAAAAAATGTTAGTATTGCATGAGATACGAAGCAATAACATTGTTCTAAAAAGCATTTTTAAATGAGGAAAAATTACAATCATACAGTATGATTGCCGTATTCGTATTATTGTTAACATAAAACCCAAAAAACAATACTTTTGTCGCACTAACCATATTAATATTGTTGCTACAACCATATTTTCATTATTAAATTTGACAATAATACTATTGTGACGTTTCAACAATATTAACATTGCGGCAATCATACTATTGTCAATCATACTATTGTCAAAATTAAATTTATTAAACAATACTATGTTTGCGACGAACATACTTTTATTGAGGAGAACATATGTTTTTTCTCTGCGTGTAGCAGTTGAATATAGGAATAATGTCATGTTCCGCTCACAAATATTATTTAAATTTTTTTTAAAGAAGTGTGGTTTTCAAGAAGAAGTAAAACGCATCTAATTTAAAGTTATGGCCAAGAATTTAGCTTTATTATAAAGATAAGGCTTTGCCATTATGTTTTTTGTAATGATAATATAATTTTTTCGATCACTTTTTTCAACACGCCAAATATTCTCTTCCAGCCAATCGTGTCGGTCTTATTTGCGTAGACAGGCGATTTCACATAACCCCGACAATTTTGGTTATTAACGTACCTATTCAACCAAAAGTAAGCTTCATCGCTAAACAACATTTTCTTGTAAAAATCAGGATAGGTGGCCATCATGTTTTGTGCCCATTCATTGAACGTGCGACGCGCTTGATGGTCGTTCGGCTTCAATTCTAGCACGAGTTGGATTTTGTAACCCCGCAAACCAAGATCTTTCCGCAAAATTTTCCATAAAGTGGATGGGCACACCTCCAATTGTTGCGCGCGATTGCGAATGGATTAATTTGGGTCTACTTCGATACTCAGCTCTACAGCAGTAATAGCGACTTCGGTGCGCACTGTACGGTGTCTCTGAGGATGCGCAGTATCCCCTAAAGTAAACGCTGTGTGAAACCGATCCATGGTCGCTCGAATTACCGACTCTGCTGAACGATTATGTCGACCGAATACACAGTGGAACATTTTTGGGGTTATTGTCTGGGGGGTGAGAAATTCCAAGTCAGGGTGATGGTACTAGGTCAGTATATTAAAACCCTCAAAGGGTTTTGCGTTCGTATGTGCCAGTATACTGTTTCTCTACCAAATCAACATTTTTGCAATTAGAAATAAATTTATGAAGAAAATTTTGCCAAAAAAAAATTTTTTTTTTTTAAAACATATAAATCCCAAACGGAAAAACGTGTAGAGTCTTATAACTTTCACGTAAAGTCACATAACCTATAAACAAAATGCGACATAGATCATAGAAATCGATTAACGCGTTCTGCTTTTATGCAAAATTAAGTAAAGGTATGAATTTCGAAAATTTGCTCGAGATATGCTCAAAATTCCATTAATAGATTAAAGAAAATGTAATTATTAATTTTTCTCAATTTATTTCAGCAAAATCGAACTAGTCGTTCTTGAGTTATGTCAAACTACGTTTTTGCCAACATTTTACAACTAAGCGAAAAAACATTAAGATAAGGAAAAAATGTAAAAGGTCATAAAAAAAAACTGGCACATACGAACGCAAAACCCTTTGAGGGTATACTAGTATATACTGACCTAGTACCATCACCCTGACTTGGAATTTCTCACCCCCCAGATTAGCTGTTGTACTGTGATATTGGATGCAGCCCAATGTGTCGCTCGAACCGAACCATTATTTCGGTAATAAATTTGCGATTTGCAACGTTCTCAGGCTTCGCCCATAGGCAGGGCTGCTAATTATGACGGTTTTATCGCCATTATGACAACAACAGCCAGATTGATCAGATCCCTATAGAACGGAGAACCCAAAGTGAATCCTTATCTGTTCGCTAGAGCAAAGCACGTAAAGACTCCTTCTTTATACCATCCACCGAAAAGTATATTTGTATACTAAATTTTTCATTAAGTTTGCAACACCACGAAATATTGATCGAGACCCTATAAAGTATATATATTATTGATCGTAGTGAAATACTAAGCCATGTACCTCCGTCCGCGTGTCTGTTGAAAGCACGATAGCCTTGAAACGAATTAACAAAGGATTAGGTGGTTTATGGTGATTTCTCGGAGGGTTACCGTTGAAAAATTTCAGAAAGTAGCACCAAAAGGGGATTATTTTTAAAAAAGTGGCACAAAAATTGTATTTTTAAAACAAAGTGGCAAACCTTTTGTAAGTTTATTTTATTAAAACAATACATTTTAATTTAATAAGAAAAGTAGCAAACAACACCATAAAAACTCAGTTCCATGAAATTAGAGGTAAAATAAACATTAAAACTAAAAAACAATTCAATTTCCGATCCTCATGTACCTTCCACTATACGATAATAAAGTGCAAAAAAGTACCAAAATTAACTTTAATTGTAGTATCCATATTGACTATTAATCGCCCGTTTTGACCATGCGGGATGTTTGGCCAGTTGAGCCTAACCTATCAGCAGCTTTGCTCTTTTTTGAGGTATTTAGTGCGTCCCAACTAACACTACCCAATGTCCATTAGTTAAGCAAAAATGATCACTTTTTATCGAGATAAAAAAATTTTCCACCTAGATCGATTTCGCCAATTTTCATGCAAAATTTCTGAACACTAGCCAAGCAGCAAAAAGAGGGGCTTTGCATGCCTTCTGGCCTGTCTCCAAAAGCAGTCAGAAGGCTCTCCCTTAAAAGGTAAACTTCGTTTCAAAATAACATAGCGTGTCATAGGACGGTTAGGCCTGCACATCTCCCTTATCTTAGCCGGAGTTCTAACAGGCCTTCGTAGGAAGTCATACAGATAGGCCTGCTGTTTCTGGTCTCATAGCAGGCCTATTCAAGAAGTCCTCGTGGAACGGCTGTAAGAATGGGCCTGTCAGAAGGCCTAAAACACAAGGCTTTTTATGAGGCCTGCAAAAAGAGGACATGTCGGAGTCCTGCAAAAGTATGCCTCCCCGAAGGCCTAAAACCAAGCCTTTTTAGAATGGCATAAAAAATAAATGCGACGTATTCCAAAGTTTATTTATAATATTTTAAATTATTTATTCAAATTCGTCTTCAATACACTTATTTTTCCACCAGCCTGTTATATTTTTTTTCGATGAACAGCAGACGCCGGTTTCGATCCCATGCACTCGGCTACCACATCCAGTTTTCTAATTACTCGTATGACTAACGTCGCACATGTTCACCAACAAATTAACATGATCAACAGCTATGTTCTTGCCTTCTCATAGTAGGCCTGGAAAAGACCTTACTGCAGAAGCGAAGTGTGCATGCTTTTGGGATCTTTTGGAATAAGTAAAATGAAGCCTGCTAGCAGGCCCTATTGTAGAACTAATAGAGGCATGTTTATGAGATCTTTTAGAAGAGACAAAGGATGTAAAAGGAATGAGTTTTTAAGGCCTCCTAATTCAAGTGAACAATCGCAAGGCAGGAGAAACCAGAGTTTAGCAATTGTAACTTAGTAACGCCATATCAGTGAAATTGAGGAACTAGTTTTAATTTATTTTTTAAATGCCAATATATAAGTACTTATAATTAGATAACTTAAATAAACATATTCAGGAAAGTACAAATAATCCTAATAAAAAAATCATTTCTAGACATTTGCTAACTAATTTAATAAGTTTGTCAACATTTATTTAAATAGCCTTTAGTTTTCAAATTTAAGGTTTATTACTTCGCAGTTTTGTATTTTTTTTTTAAAAAATATATAAAAAAGACAAGAACTTAAACGTTTAGAAAAAAATTTTAATCCAAGCAAAGTTTCAGCAAAAAAAAATGTAAATGGGATAATAAGTTGAAGTCCATTTTAATTTTTTCTTATTTAAATAATTAAAAGATACAATTTTTGCTTTCAATAGTGCAACAAACAAACGCTCTAGCTGGAGTATCACATATAAACGCTTTAGTATCATCTTTGAGATTTTTTCATACAATATGACTCCTTTTTGCTTCAAACTTTGTATCTCGTTCATGAAGTCATGTATGCATCTGTCTATATCATTGGGTTTTTAATAACCAATATAAGAACCAACTAAAAACACGTAAATTTTAATGTAGCAATTTTTGCCATTATAGGCCATGTTGAAGTATTCGAACTTTTGAATAGTGAAAGTCTATTCCAACATCGATGGAAATAGCATTAACATCTTTCTGGTGTTTTTTAACTGAGTTTCGAGTCCAATGTAGTAGTAAGAGCCAGGCGAAACCGTTCTTACTAGAAAACTTTAAGTTCTTTTCTCTTAAAAAGGCCATCCAGGCTTAGTCGACCACCTAACTTTGTGGAGCGTAATATCGAGAGAAGTGCATCTGCACTGTTCGTGTTGTATTGTATTGTTCATACCACTGTACCAATTTTTCTTTGAGTGTGTTTGAAAAATTATAGAGAGACTCAAAATGAATTTCAGAATCGTCTGTCTTGTTTTCGTCTGTCTTGCAACCCACGGAAATTTTAAAATTGTTTATTTCTTGCCCCTTTCAAGTGATCTTTCTTCATAACTACCATTTTCAATAATTGTTTTTCCGTCTTCTAAAATAAGTTTCTGGTGCAGGTCTGCTCAGAGAAAAAATGTAGTTTCACATTTCCAATCAGAATGATTTAATTAAATATCACCTTTGTGATATTTTATTAGAACGGCAGTTAAAAAAAATCAGTTATGTTGACAATATCAGATGTCCTGAAAACGACTGTTATCAATCTGTACTTAAAGATATACGAGTTATTTTGGATTTGCTTAAAATAATAAATTTGCCGATAAATATAAAATAGACTCTTACGCGTTCCTGATGCATTTGCCTATATGGCTATATCGGTAAACTGAAACAGGAAACTTCATGCGAGTGCCTATGGTGCGGCGCGCCAGCCTAACACCTTCTTCTCTGAAAACTGAACGTTTCACATATTTTAAGCGGCGATTTTACGAAAAAACTATATGTTCATACATTCAATATTTTTCACATACTGAGTAGACATTGCTCTTAATGAAAACCTTTTTTTGTCTGACGGCCCAGTTGCGGTATAATTTATCGTTTTGCAAGTAAAGCGTGCACAAGCCTTCTAATATAATGTTAAATCCTAATAATGATGTGTACTAATGAAGGCTTTGATAGCGCACAGTAAAGTAAAATTTAGTAAAATTTTCGGAGTTCTGTAAAAAGCAGAATTGTAACCAAGGACTCAATTGGGTAAATAACATTTAAAATCGGGCTATTGGGTATATTTTAGAAACAAGCCTGAAGTTTACTTCTTTTCGTATTTTCCCATTTAAACCCTCCGACGGTTGAGTCATCCTTTGCGCTTATACGAAGTACAAGGTCCACAGGAACCTATTTCTATTTGTATGGAATTTTATATGAAGACGCATTTTTTTACATTTTTTTGTTTTGATTTATTATTATTTACTAATTAATTATACATGTATAATGAATGTTAGAATTTTTTTTTTTTTATATATACCGTTATTAATTTTTTATGAGTTTTATATGAAAAAAGCCTAAAAAACTATTGTTGTGTAGATTGTCCCTTGTCCAACATATTTTCTGTGCAGGTGTAGCATCGATGCATAAGTATCGAATGCTCTGCACAGACTGGATTGTTACAGTAATGGCAATAGGCCCTTGTTTTCCGCTGCCGTCCGTACTCAGAACGGCATAGACGACATGACGGTCTGTTCGTTCTAGACGCAAACGACGATGCAGCTCCTTCTGCCGGTCTTGATAATATCTAAAAAGAACATAATTATGGACTTATTCTGCTTTTGAACATTAGAATTGTTTTTCTTACCTTTACATCAAATGCTTCCATTGCGTTCCGTATCCTTGGATATGCGGTTGTTCAGCGCTCGTTCCTCAATATTTGGTAGTGCTAATTGTTTTGTCAGCATCAGTAGGAATGACCGTCGCCTGCCACTTCTTTTTATTGGCTTCATCTCGTTGTATGAAATAAATGCAGCTAATGCAGCAATGTCCACCATATTAAAAAACATGGACAATGGCCAGCGCTTGCATGTATATGTGCCAAGCATCTGGTCCATTGTATCAACGCCCGATTTGTTGGCGTTGTAATCCAAAATAGCAAACGGCTTCTTCTTTTTAGTTTGCATGTCCACACCGCAAGTATAATTAATGTTGTGTCGACAGCAAAATTACCGTTTTGTTCTTCTTGGGCACATATGAACATAGTGCTATATCGCCTTCGTTGAAGCCGAACAAAGTGCTGTTGACAGGACGCGTATGATTTTTTGGAATTCCCGAGGCACACATGTCTTATTCGAGCGCACTGTTCTAACATATGTGGTTTTCTTTCTGATCAAAGTACGCGCCAAATCCAAAGTTGTGAAAAAATTGTCGGCATAAATTGTGCGGCCTGTATTCAAATATATCTCCGAAAGTTAAAGTACAACATTCTGCCCTTGATTCACCTTTCGTGTCTGGTCAGGCAAGAGTAAATCATTCCTTTGACAGGATAAAATGATTTTGAGTCGCACAACCACCATATCTTTATACCGTACTTGGCAGGCTTCGATGGAATGTATTGTGTGAAGCGGGTGCGGATTCTGTATGGGAATAACTTCTAATCAGCGGTCACTGCATCATGCGGAGTGTAAGCTGCTTAAAAGTTAGACTGCAACATTTACCAAGTATCATCAATAGCCGCAGTTTTGCTGTTGATTTGTCGCTGCTGTCGCGTATTTCCATTGTCGAATCTAAGGCATTGTTTTATGCACTTCATCGATATAATGATAATGCAGCTTTATATATTGGACAGCGCGTTGGGCCTCATAACTCTGCAAGAGGTTCACTATTCGATTTATTGAGTCCAGCATAAAAAATAATAGCCAAAAAAGCATCGAACTATTTCAACGTGATTGGTTTCCATTGCTGTGTGTTAGTTGGATTTGCCCAATTCCATGCAGCGTTCACTTCCCTGCATTTCCGATTTGATTCGCGTATTATGATGTTTGCCATGTCTTCGGTGATGAGCGAGCGGAATATGGTAAAGGGGTCATATGTGGTTCCTACTGGTCCCGGATTTGGTGGTGCATTTTTAGTCCATTTGGTGCCATCTTTGGAAATGAAGTAATTGTCACTTGTTTGCTGAGCATCAGTTTCTTCCTCTTCATCATCGTCGTCATCACTAATATCTTCATTGATGTCTATATGTGGTTCAGTTTCCGCATCCGAATCATCCACATAAAAATTTGCTTGATATGTGAAATCGTCATCATCCGCACCTTGAAGACTAAATGCAGGAATATCATCTGCAAATCTATCATCCACTGCACGCCTTTCATCCTCACTCATTTGCTGGTAGCGTGTACTACGACGTACCACAGTTTCAGCAATGTCTAACTTTTCCTCTTCCATTGTACTGGTATTGTACTTTTATTTCTCTTTATAAAATTTCGCACTCGAAGTTCACTGTCTCAACTTTCACTGATTTGGTTTACGAAACTACAGCCGCTTTTATACCCTTTTCTACGTCTACCTGTCTTCTAGCTTGTACATCTGCGTCTATGTGAGAGTAAGAGTAGGTAAGAGTATGCGTAAAAAGTAAGGGTAAATTCAAACAACTCAAAAGGGACGGTAACAAAAATTCAAAAAGGGACGGAAAGTTTATTATGTTTCAAGGAAAGGCACAATAAAATAATCCTAAAAGTAACTAAAATTCAAGGAACACGTTTGTGATGTGTTTAAACAATAAAAGAAGCCAAAATACAGTGCATTTATTAACGATTTCTTAAAATTTCAGTACAAGGTCACAGCGGACCTTTTCACACGTTCCCGTACTAAACACATTTAAATCTCAATAGAAACTAAACTATTGGTCGGGTCGCTTTGAAATTTGTTTAAAACGTTTCTTGATACAATACATGTGGGGCTCGGGTATACTTTCCATGGAGCATCAAGGAGTAATTTCAGTTTGAAAATGAAAAAGGTCCCCGGGGACCTTTTTACCGCCGGAGGGTTAAAAAAAGTGTTTTTTTTCTTTTTTAGTTTTTTTTTACATATTTGCAAGTAATTGTTCATAAAATGAGAAACACATTTTTTTTTCTTTATTGCCGATTTAACTTGTAAAAAGTATAGAAAATTGAAATCTAATGTTTCGACTTTGTCGAACCGTATCTCATATTTTTAAGAGCTATTGCACTATTTTTCAAGTGTGGTTTCTTATCTTTAATATGGCCTCAAAATGTTGCTTGTACCAAATGTACTTTGGTTGTTGTAACTATATGCAAAAATATCGATTTGGAATAAAATACGCCTTAGGGCCGACATAACTTTTTCCATTTTGGAAAGGTGAAAAGGTTCTCCATTTTTTGGGGGTAACTTTTGCCCCTTAGAATATAGCGTACAATAAGTGAAAAAATTGAATTTTTTAGTTCCAAAACACGCATTATTCATTTTTTCATAACTTTTAAAAACTAAAACTAACTATATCTATCGAAATCGTACTACAATTCATTCACAAGTACACATTGATAATTTATAGGGTGATCCATCTAGAGGTATTATTTTAGAACAAAAAAATATAAAAATTCAAACCAAGTGTGGAATATTTATTGGCAATTTGAAAGGATATTTTATGGCATTTATTTTTTGAAAATAATTACCTTCAAATGTTGGCTACTGTACTATGGAAATGAGCGTGAGGTGAGAATCGGCCAAAATTTTGTTTAGTGGTGAGTCCCATTTCTGGCTCAACGGCAAAGTCAATAAACAAAACTGCCGCATTTGGACTGAAGAGCTATCGCGCCATGATATCGATATGCTACCTGAAATTGAAGACCGTAATCTTGACGACACTTGGTTTCAACAGGAAGGTGCCACTTGCCATACAGCTGCTCAAACAATGGATCTATTGAGAGGTCATTTCGAAAAGCAGCTAATTTCACTCACCTGTCAAGAGTTGGCCGCCTAGATTGAGTGATATCACACCTTTAGACATTTTTCTTTAGAGTTACGTAAAGTCCAAAGTCTATGCTGACAAACCAGCTACGATTCAGGGTTTGGAAGCCAACATTACGCGTGTCATTAAAGCCATACCGGTCGAAGTGCTCGAACGAGCCATCCGAAATTGGACTTGTACCTTTGAGATTGAAGAGGCATTTGCAAGATTCAGTGCCATTAACCAGAACTGCACAAGCAATATATAAGTACCTTTGGGTTAATGTAAAACTTCTTTATCAATCAAATTCTCTAGGCCAATATACTTTAAATTGAAAAAACACAAAGGATACAATTAAAAGAGAAGTGGCTGCAGTGAAAGCACAGATCAAAGCACTATAACTAACAACAATTAAAGTTGGCCAGGCATTAAGAGATACAAAGGCTGCATTCAGCTGTATACTTTAATATGCAAAGCAACTCAAAATGAGTTGAACGATGAACATCCAGCATCAGCATCCTCATACAACACGCAATGGTAATAATTCAAATATGTATGACTACATTTGGATTATTACCATTGCTATATTTTAAGTATAAGATACGATCTGTGTGGACTTCGGAATATGGGGATCAGTGAGAAACAACGAGAGAAAAATGAAGAAAAGGAAATCAAAAAAAAAACATGTCCACAACATGTTGCTTTGCGACATCTGACCCATATCTCACCAACAATCGACAGCAATGGAAATCGGACCGGAACCAGAATTATCTACGAAAGCAACATAGCTTTTGGAGGATGGATTTAAGTTAAATTTTCCACGAAATGCAAAGCTAGTTCAATTTTTAATGTTTAAGTTTTTATATATTCTATTAGTAATGAACACAATTATAAAACTGGCATAAAGGTTTTCTAAATGTGAAATATCAAGCGTAATTGTATTAAAAACAATATCTATCACTTAATGAATCATTGCTGTGAACTTATTTAATATTCAGTCGTAAGAACGTTAATAAAGTATAATGTCAATGTGTACTCTTGAATGAATTGTTGTAGTGCGGTAATTCGATTTGCTTCATTTATTAGGGTATTTGGGGCAAATTTTGGCATTAGAGGAAAGGAAAAGGAACGCTGCGTACTAGTTTTTAAAAGTTATTTAAAAAAACGAGTAATTTGCGCTGTGGTACTAACAAATTTGATTCTTTTCACTTATTGTACGCAATCTTCCAAGAGAGCAATTTCAGGCGGGCAAAAGTTACCCCCAAAAATGGAGAATTCTTCACCTTTCCAAAATGATACTGCATTCTTTATAGGATTTTAACGAGAAAAAATTATGTTGGTCCAAAACCATATTTTTGTAAAAATAGATATTTTTAAAATATTTACTACAACAGGGGTATATTGGGTTCAAAAAATATTGGTAATGATAGGTCGAAGCATCGCCGTTTCCATAATTAATGCGCCCCTCGATATTAAAGTCCGCCGTTTTAACATTTGACTGAACTAATAA
The DNA here is from genome assembly GCA_963513945.1 of Hydrotaea diabolus. Lineage (NCBI taxonomy): Eukaryota > Metazoa > Arthropoda > Insecta > Diptera > Muscidae > Hydrotaea > Hydrotaea diabolus. The sequence continues at coordinate 92,415,546 of OY740716.1, forward strand.
AGCTCTTCAATACAAGTACATTTTAGATTGCGGGCGTAGTTGTGATTTTCCATGGACAGCTATACCGTGGTAAAAGTGTCCACAATGATACTATGGAACATTATCCATGTAGAATATAAAAGATTCAGTTCGGTCATACCAAATGTCGTTTTGATTTGACTTAAATTCATTTCTCTTGAGAAGCTAGTAACCAGCAAAACCCATTTTGCAATGTGGCAGCCGTATTGGCAATTGTCTTCCCAATTCAATTTATGAGCCAATATCTTCACATAATGAAGTTATATTTTGCAATACAGCGAAACAACCTCTGCCACAAACAAATTATTTCGCTTCTTTTCAGTACCAGTTTTACCAGCTCCTTGTCGTTGTTTTTGCTCACTAAAAGACTTATACATGTTTCTGGATATCAATTACATTTCGATACATAATCGGAGCAAAGCGAGGCCGGAGGTGACATTGTCATCACTACATACTATTAAAGAGAAAGAAACGCTTTACGGCACATTGTCAGTAAACACTTAGTTGGCATTTTTTTATTTAATTGTTTAAATCCACGGGAAATTTGGCGAAAATTGGAAAATTGTATTTAAAGATAAACTTGTTAGCTCCCTTAACTCTTAGGGGCGACGATGTCCATTAAACCCAGCCCAAGGTGATGCTTTGCAGAGAATCGCTAAAAAAATCAGATGCCAAGCAACCATGCGTATATACATATGTACTCTACAATGGCAATTAAATTAAACTTTGATACAATAAAATTTGATACAATTTCTTAAAGAGGGAATGGAGGCGTTACAATACGATATACGTTACTACTGCTTTCATACGATAATGAAAATCTAATGGTTTGTTTTTTCTTCTCCCCCACTTTGCGTCGCCCGCAGATGAGTTTCGCTCGAAAGTCGCCTGCGAGAACGACAATATGCCACTTGTGTGCAATCCCTATTCAAGAATTGCCATATACAGCGCCTCCTTTGGCTATATCGAGCGAGAAAGTGTACAATGCCCGCACAACAATACACAAGCACCGACAACGCCGGATACGACGGGCAAACAGAGTAAGTATTACTTATACATACGTTCATACATATTAGATGGCAGTAAATTGCAAGATGCAATTAGGGATGCCATGTACGCAGTACGACTGGTGTGATGCCAACCCCTAATTGCGCGTTTGCACGTTAAACTGTGTATTTGCGTTGACGACGCTAAGACTGGGGTGTTGAGCTCTGCTCAATTGCGTTATTTCATTTAGATGGAACTTAATCATGTGGTTTCTATTCTGCGTTTTTTTAGCTTGCCTGGTGTCGTATGCCACGGAGACGGTTATGCAAATTTGTCACGGACGGCGGCGCTGCTCGGTGACAGCGGATGCTGGCACATTTGGAAGACCATGCAAGAATGACATACCAATGCATTTGAAAGTCGTTTACACTTGCAGTAAGTATTGTCTGGCACCATGGGCCATGTCCCAGTGGGAAAAATCCATACAAAATAGATATGAATGCATAAACAAAGTTCACGGCGAATGGAAATTATTTTCCATTCGAAGGGATAACATTTTTTTATTAAAAGATTGTTACATTAGCCTTGTTTAATCTGCTTTGATTTTGGGTCATTTTAAATTACAGTACGCGCTCGATTTACGCAACCGATAGGAAATCAGATCTGTTGCACTTACCGCAATTGTTGCACTTGTGGAGCCTACATTTTTAAACATAATCAAGACGTGACTTTTTCAGTACAAATAACATGTTAAAATAACATTTATTAAACAAAAGAATAAAAACAAAAAAAATCTGTATAAAAATTCATTTGAAAAATTAAGGTACAAAAAATCTTTTTTCAATACACCAGTAGTGCGATTCTGTAACTTTTTTTTTATCGATAATCGGAATGGTATAAAATGGCTAACAACAAAATTGTCGATTTTGCAATTCAGTAAAATTTTTAACGATAGTCGTTACTGCAAAATCAGCTGTTGTTAAGTACACGACAAAAAATTTTGTGTTGTTAAGAATTCGATAAACTGTTTTAAACGTTTTTAAAATGTCTATTGAGTATTTGGCATACAATTTGTTGCGGAATGAATCATTAAATCGTTTTCCAACAGTTGATAGGCGCTTGCTCCGATATTTAGATAGCCCATTTGAATTGACTGAACCCGAATTTCAGAAACTCTACAGATTATCCCCAGGCATAGTTGAAAATCTTGTTTTTCAGCTTGATGGAAAATTAGGAGGTCCGAGAATTACAGCAATTTCGACTGAAAAACAAGTAAAATCGTGCAAAGGGTCATATTTGTATTAACTTAGAAGCGTTGTTTTGCTAGGTTCTAGCTGACTTGAGATTCTTTGCAACAGAATGTTACCAACGGCCCGTGAGAGAGCAATGGAGGTTATTAATTGGTGAAACGTCAATTAGTCGTTATATACATCGTGTAACGGACGCAATAAAAGACTTCGTGTTTTTTGCAAAGGTGAGATTCCAAATGACTCGAGTGGAGCGCCAAGCGGTTGCTTCAGCAATCTCTCTATTTGTAGGAGCCACTATCGGAGCTATTGATTGTACACATGTCCCATTTTGGCCATAAAATATCATGAGGAGGGGTATGTCAACCACCATGGCTACCACTCAATCAATGTGCGAATGGTAAAAGGAAAAAAATATGTATATTTATCTTCTCATAGATATGTGATCCAAACCTAAAAATTTTAAATAATTAATTTTCAAAAAAAAAACGTTCCCAACATTTTGTGGCGCGTATTCATTTGTTTTTTTCGTATTCTTCTTTGTACTTTTCGCTTTTTTGACAGTTCGTTCGCCAGAGTTGCCTACTGCAAACAACAAAAGATGTTGACAACTTTAGTAATTCTTGTTATTGTTTAAAGTTACAGAATCGCACTACAGAAATTTTGAATTACATTAAAAAATAATATGTATAAAAAATGCATTCATTCATATTATAAATAAAATTGAGGTGTAAAAAACAACTCCTACGAATTAAAAAACATTAATTTTTTGACAAGTAGTTAGAAATTTTTGTTTGTACTTTATCGTTTGAAACTTTTTCGCTAGAACACTTACTTTTATTTCTTGAATAGCAATTATTAGTGTTTTAGACGACTTTCGCATTTATTTTTATTTGTGGGGAGAGCTCAGTGGTTTCAAACGACAATTTCTTACATTGCATACATTTATTGAAAGCAAAGTTCTAAACAGGCAATTTAAAGCAGAGATAAAGTAAAAACGTTTACATTGAAAAGAGAAATGGATAAATACCGAAATGTGTTTTTTCATTCATGATTTTGTATTTAGAGCAATTTTAAATGCCACTAATATCGGTAAAAAAGTTACAAAAGAAGAAGAATGCCCATAACGCAACGCAATAAGTACAGGGCTATCGGACGGTTAGAAGAGATGAAAAGCGGCGACTGAGTGTATAATTTTAAGAACCTCTGCAAAAATAGAAATGAAAATCGAGCGACAAGTACTGCAAGTCTACTGAGTATGTGGGGAGAACACTTCCCCAACATATTGTTGCCTGAAGATTCCGGTGGTACTAATCATTATTGCTGCACACAATGCCAATAACCCAGCGACCAAGAAGCCAAGCCTGCAATCAAGCATCTTAAAACTAATAATAAGGCTGTTTAATGATATCCATCATTAAACGCAAGACATCTACATACATTTTTTACTTAAAATCATAATTCCTTCAGGAACGAACCGTACGTGTAGGCAAATTAGCTAAAGTACATACGCACATAAGCATTGCGCTTTTTATATACTGTAAAAAACTTATAAATACTTCTTAAAAATCAAAACAGTGAACAAAGTAAAATAAAAGTAAATAAAACACAAAAATTGAATTTAAACAAAAAAGTGTTTTTTTTTCTTAACAAAACAAAAAAAGTTAACAATTTTTCAACCAAAAAAATATAATTTAACTTAAATTATTTTAAAATTAAACTAAAACTAATTTATTGCCTGCACAATAAACAAATGCTTTGGTTAAATGAATTTCAATGTACGGCTTCCTGTTTACAAAAAGGGTGACCACAGGTTTTGCGCCATCTACCGTGTTTCAAGATAACTATAAATTGCTGAAAGGTTCTCTTGAGCGTATTATGTGTATGACTGCATCTCAGCAACATCATTGGTCCGGTCCGTACCAGTGTGGTTTAAGACCTGGTAAATCTACAACTGACCAGATATTTATTTACATAACGTCACCACATCATGAATTAGTCCTGATAGAAGCAAAGTGATACATACCATCTCTTTCTCTATAATAAAGTATTCTTTGACAGCTCACAAATCTGTTTGAAACCATGTCTGCTTTTCGTATCCCGGCAAAACTAGTTCGTCTATACTAAATCTCGGTGATTAACACAAAATCAGCAATCTCGTGCAATATGTTCAATATTCTGCTGTGACTAATTGCAGAAAAAATAGCAAACGACACGGTGTTGAACATACGCAGATGACATAGACATAATTTGGAGAACCGTAGGATCAGTGGCTACCCCTTTTGTAAGGAGTCGGCAGAGCTGGGTTTAGGGGTGAGCGAGGACAAAACAAAGCTACTGGCGGCATCTACTAAAATAATGACAACCTAGACAAGATCCTTAGGACAGAGTAAAAGGCAGTGGTTCGTTTATCCCGGATGCGCCATCAACAAGGATAACGACTTCATCCTAGAAGTTAAACGAAGATCCGTATTAGCCAACAGGTGGTATTTTGGGCTTCACAAACAGCTATACCAAAACCCTATCTCGATGAACAAAAAAAACACTTGAGAATTCCCTCATAATGCCCGTGCACTTTTATGGCGCTGAAACGTAGGTACTCGCGCAAGCGGATGAAGCGATATGGGAGTATTCGACAGGAAGTTCTACGAAAAACATATGCACCCTTAAGCTGTATGCCGACTATGTTGTGCATGCTGTGCAAATGGATGAAAATACTCCATTACTAAGGATTTTCGGTGGCAAGTTCGTGGGCGCACGCATTAGGGGCTGACCGAGGCTCCGGTAGAAGAATCAAGTCAAGCAAGACCTAAGGATCTTAGTTTAACCCACTGGTGGTCACCCTCACAAGATCGAATTCAAACCTGAACGCAGCTTACGAACTTTTAAGCATGAGTATGATTTTTAATGTAATAAGTGACGCGTTCAATAAAGGAGAACATAAGCAAGTGCAACCAAAATATGCCTAATAAGAAGTTGTAATATATGTTAGTAGTATACATATTTCAGAGCTGATTCACTGTTCCCATGTGAGAAAAGTGAAGAATATAAGACATAATTGCATTAAAATATCTTAAAAACTTATTTCTTCCCTTCCTAAGTATTTAAATATTATGCTTATCATTTACGCAGTACCGCGCAAAGTCCTTAAGGATCGTTATGAGACTGCTCCGGAGCCGGATGAACCACAACAGAGTGAATTGGATCTGGACCAAGACGAACTCTATGACGAGGACCAGTTCTACAAAGAGGGCGAAGCCATACCACCGGCCCCCAAACTTCAAGGTGCCATACCGAATGCCGCCTACCCCTTCGATTTCAATATGCGCTCCAATGAGCCCACCACCACATTGATGCCATCCATACTCTCGCATAACGACAACTCTTTGGAAGGTATGTAGATCTCATGTTTTCCTTTGTTAAGTAAGAGATAAATCTCTAAGCCATGTAAAACTTCTCTATAAAATGCATTAGCCGTTCGGAGACGGCTTTAAACTGTAGGTCCCGATCAGTGTTTATTAAAATTATATCGCTAACATCTCACTGATTTAAGATAAGTTTCCGCTTGTTTCTTAATGGGATGTTGTGGAACTAAATTAAGTATAAATAAACTATGTATAAGAACTTAGTAGGGGCATAAATACTGTAACACACGTTTTATGCTGTAAAATAAAAAGTACTGAATGTTTTGGACCAAATAGTTTTTAATATATTTATTGATGTATATTGTATCCAAAAAGAATCTACTTATTCGAAAAGTCCGCTTTTTGCCTTTACACACGCCTTAAGTCGCACTGGCCAATCGTCAATAGCAGCACGAACCTCGTCCATTGAAAAATTGGCCACAGCTTGAACCAAAGCAGTCTTAAGAGATCCAATGTTGGGGTATCTTTTGTGACAAACCTTGTCCTATAAAACCGTCCACAATTTGTAATCCAATCAAATCTGGACTGCCTGAAGGCCATTCTTCAGAGGAAATGAACGCTGGCAAATTGTTTCGAAGTCAGCCCTGGGACGTTTTAGCCTTATGGGCCGGCGTAGAATCCTACTGGAAAGTCCATGGCTGGTTTTGGAACAGGGAATTGTTAAGAGGCTTCACAACAGCTTCCAAAACGGTTTCATGGTAAACTTTGGCCGATGTTTTGACTCCTTGTTCGCAGAAATGCAGGTAAGAGACACCCCACCAAACAATGACTGAAGCTGGGTGATGACCCTTTTCCACCCTTGGGATCAGTTCAAATGCTTCCTTAGATGACCGCGCTTACACTATCATTTTGCTTGTTAAATTTTTCCTGAACGGTAAAAATCTTTTCATCGGTGAACAAAATTTTTCTGTGCAAATTATCAGCGTGCTTCACCAAAAGACGTTTGCAGTTTTCAATCCTATTTTTTTAAAGCTGCAGTCAATAAATGTCCCGTACGTCGTTTGTAAGCTCCAAGTCCCAAGTCTTTTTTAATGATTCGACTCATGGACTTTTGCGTGATATTCACCTCACGGGCCATGATTTTCAGTTTTTGGAGCGGATTTCTGTGAATTCTTGATTTAACGGGTTTGATGACATGCGGTGTTCGAACAGAGTTTTGGCGGCCCGACCGGTGGCGGTCTTTTACATCTCCAGTCTCCTCAAACAGTTTTATGCATCGGTAGACAAACATGCGGCTAATCCCTAGTGGCCGGAGCGATTTGAAAATATCGCTTTTTTTCATTTTACACTTGAAAAGCGCTATTACACCGATACGGTTCTCATTATCTGACCACTCCATGACGAAAGTTGAAACATGATGAAAGTTGAAACCACTCCATGATGAAAGTTGAAACAATTTTAAAATACCGCTACAGACTAACGCTTTGGAGGATAGCTTTCAAAACCCATATGACATTAACGGGGTATGTTCAGTTCTACTATTGAAATGGGCGTGTTCAACGTTGTCATAGTATTTATGTCCCTACTAAGTATATGTATACGTACATGCATATGTGGGTGTATATAAACTCATTCGCCTTTCATTCCGCAACTTGAGCTACTAACGTTCATTTTACACGACTAACTTTACAAACAGGGATCACCTGTACTGACTGTTGCCATGCGGTTTTAAGCATTCTATGTATAGCAAGATATAATCCCATTAGAACTCCCGTGTACAACGAATGTGACCATGTTCTATGAAATTAAACCTCATTCCCAACAGCTTTTAATCAACTCTCGATTAAATAGCAGCACAGCACACAGCCATGCACACTAGAGCGTACCGCCTTAAAGGTAAAAAAAAGTTCACCGTAGGTGACGCGCTTTTAAATTTTTCTTTATATCTTCTGCATTTACAGTCGGATCTTAAAGTGTGTTGCAACAATTTTTCCGTTGTTGAAGTCACTGACATCAAGTAACCCCTTCTGGTACGTACCTATCATATCCCAGTTGCTACTACCCTAATGTACCACCCTAACATCAGATAATTAATGCCCGCACTAAATCACTAAACATTTGATCAGGAAGTATGTCGCTAATCCCAGCAGAACAATTTATAAAAATGTTTTTGCCTATTTTGCCGAAAATAGTTGTAGGCTTTTTATGTTGTTCTTTGCATCTTTCGTGTTTACAGTCAGATGTTAAAGTGTGATACATCGATGTTTTTGTCTTGAAGAAACCAAATTTTCTGTTTTTAGTCATTGACCTCAAGAACACCCTTTTTATACATACCCACACGTGATATCTCAATTTATGCAACAATTATTAACAAAATTACGGTAAAAAGAAATAATGACAACTTTAATCAACCACATTTCGACATGATTCAAGTTGGGTGCATTTTTGGCTCAAGTTTAGCAAAAATGTGGTCCATAAGTTGCTGATCGGTGATCGCCATGGCAGATTTATGTACAACATGAACAAAACTATTGCTATTGAGAAATTAGCCAGCGTGACCCGGTGCTATTAGCACAGCGCGTTGGCTAAAAACAGTCTCTCGAATCCTCCGCTATTACGAGTACGAGTATGTGACGCGTACGCAACCCTCGATGATATTGAGAAAACTGACTCAGTTTGTTGTAAAAGTGTATGCCCCATTCTGGTTTCTTGTAAAAAACCAACCACTGGCAATTCACGGAAGTCGGAATGCCGATAGAGGTTCAGGTGGTCATCTGAAATAACGGGTATTTTTTCCACCCAGAAAATTTTTTGTTATCGTTGATAACAGACCACGTTCAGCTAGTGCGTTCAGATGGCTTTGATAAGATTTTATCAGCCCGCAACGAATCAACAGGATGCATTCGACCAATGTTCGGCCTAGAAGTTCATAATTTCATCAATTTTGATAGTGACTTATACTTCAAATTCGAATTGTTTGAGACGCCACTCTTGCAGTTCTATACGCAACATTAGCTGGAAGCATTTCAATGTTCAGAAAAAATTTTTGATTTACCAGGTTGCAAAAGGGAAATTTATTAATTTAATTGTTTTCTTTGCTAAAATTAATTATCATCACAGCTTATCCGTGACATTCTCAATACACCGAGCTTGTGTTCATGTTATACATGAATTTGCCGGTCACCGATTAGCAACGCATGGACCACTTGAGAACCGTCAAAAATTTAGCCAACTTGAATCACGTCGAAAAATAGTTGATTAAAATTTTCATTACTTCATTTAACCTTAATTTTGTTAATTATTTTTTGTATAAATTAGATATGATGGGTAAGTATAAAAAGGGAGTACTTGACGTCAATGTCTTTAGAAATAGAAAAATTGGTTTCTTCAAGACAAAAACAACTTTAACATATGACTGTAAACACCGAAGGTACAAAGAACAACATAAAAAGACAACCCTACATTCGGCAAAATGGGTAAAAACATTTTTAAAATTTTTTTTTCTGCTAGGATTATTCATTCATTCTTCCTGAGCAAAAGTTTAATGGTTTTGCGCGAGCTTTAATTTTCTGATACGAGTATTAGGGTGAAACATTAGAGTAGTAGCAACTGAGATATGAAGGGTAAGTACCAGAAGGGGTACTTAAGGTCAGTGACTTCAAAAAGAAAAAAAAAGACAAAAACTTCGATGTATTAATCACACTTTTAGATCCGACTGTAAAAGCAGAAGATATAAAGAACAAAGTAGGAGCGCGGTCCATACGTTCGGCAAAAAAAGGATTTTTTGCGAAACTACCTTGCAAAATACTTTATATTCGATGGTGTACGGTGAGCTTTTCTGTTGAGGTACGGCCTAATGCACACGTGCCTTGAAAACCACTTTGAATTTAATTGAAAATAAATTGATTGCGATTGATTAAATGATTTTTATTGATATGACACATATTTCAATATTTAGGTTAATGAGTCATTGAGTTGTTCCTTTTGCGGACGGCTAAAAGGGGGCAAGTGTTTATGTATTGTTCGTAAGGACACGGATCAATAACAAAATGGAGAAGAGTAAAAAAAGTAGGATAAAACGTAGAATTACTTCGAATTGCCGACTACCGCCTGATAAAAGTAATGACCGTATTGAAAACATTCCTTGCTACAGAAGGGGGTGGAGGAACTCACGTACGCAATTACCGCCCATTTATGTAGCGCGAATGTGTTGAACTCGTTTTTGTTCTATTTAGAATACATAAACCTACAGCAGCAGTACAATTTACCATCAAAGAGCTGCGCAAATTGCCGTACAAAAAAGTTTACGAATATTTACGGAAACTTTCACTTGCCCTTCAAGCATCTTCAGTAGATTAAGCTCGTGGAATTTAATTTAACAGGCAGAAACACAACAAGAGTTTGAATGATTTTAGTTTCATGTTAAACCCATTTGAGGTAATCGAAATAAATAATTGAATAGGATTTAATGCATCACAGTATTTGGAGAATAAAGGATATTTTCACCGCTGTGGCCGAACTGTGACCATTGATTTTTCATACTACCTGATTTTTGATTTTTCATACTACCTACGAAAATTGTATCGACCGCGACTGTAAACCGCCTGGAGCCGGCATTCAATTGAAAGGGCTATGCATAATGAAATGCAGATATTACAAACCAATTAAGAGGATTCTTTTGTGGACTAGACAACATTTAAAAAATCAAAACAGAAATAGAAACTAAGAAAAATAAGTGGAATTATGGTAGTTTTCATTGAATGATATATATTTAAATCCAAATTTTCGTGAATAGATGACCCATGGTAAGTGCCCTTTAGCCTCTAGGATCCATGTGTCAATTTAAAGATGTCACAAAACGAATAGGCAGCCGTGGTGTGATGCTTAGCGTGCTCGACATTGACACAGATAAGTAAAGTTGAAATTGAATGAGAACATCTGAACTTATTCGGCGGCTTTTTCTCCTCGTAAATGGCGGCGACTTTACGAGAACGAGTAAGATGTTAATATCTAAGCAATGTAAAAAGTTCTCTGTAAAAAGTGTTAGCCGTTCGGAGTCGGTATTAAATAGTAGGTCCAGGTCAATGAGTGTAGGAGTAACATCTTGTACTCATCCCTGATTCAAGAGAAGTTCCCTTTTTTCCTTAAGGGGACGTTGAGAGACTGAAGTAAGTAATTGGGAAAGAGATGGAAATTATTTCAAGGGCCAAGGTGGTTTAACCCTGTGACTGATTTCTGCAACTGTATAAATTATTGGCTAGGTATTGTCTTGGCCCTCTGATCTTGAGTTTAAGCGAAAAATTGAACGATGCTTAAGCGTTTTTTTTATCAAAACGAAGTTTGAAGCACTTTAGTTGTTCTAGGTATCACGTATCTCCCTCCTGTAGTAATAGATAGATGATATTTTTTGTCGAAAGATTCGACTGTCCGAAAACTCATGACCCAATATTGAAATTGCAAGTAGAACGGGGCAGTTATTGAATAGTTTGGTCATAAGGAGGAGGTTACCGTTCATGAAGATTTACTAGCTTCTATTCATCCATTGCTTCATATTATTTATAAAAAAAAAGTCCTCTACAGATTTGAACAAAATCACCGCATTCATCGCATGAGCATCTGCAAAACTGAAGTTGAGTTGTATGTCTTCACATAAATCAAGTCACCAGAGATTTATACAACGCATCGTCAACTTTTGGCTTCGCATCCTTATTGGACCCTAAGTATGCACGAATTTTCATGATATTTCGTCCGAACAAAAACATTAAAAAACGAGTGTAAATCCTTGGTCATATCCTGCACCATCAAGCAACGACATCGCGTTGAAATATACTCCCCAATTGTAAGAAATTAAGCAAATCAATATCTACCACCATGAAACCATAATATGTGACCCGGTCTACGAAAAGGGACCTTCGGTGTAAAAACAAGTTTTCGAGAAAACAGCTGTTAAAGATAAACAAGTCATGTGAAATGAGTGTAGATGAAGAGGTTAGTTTCGTTCTTTGACAAACTTCTTTACGAGTTGGAAACTTCTGCTTTGCGCCATTAGAAAGAGCACACTTTAGTCTATCCGAATCGCCAAAAAAGTGAAAAATGATATTTTCACACCGAAGGTCCCTTTTCGTAGACCGGGTCACATATACTAATGGAACTACTGAAGAGTATCGAAAAACTATTTCAAATACTTGACTTAGAGAACAAAATAAATAAAAGGATAATTGTCCATCTTAACTATACGAGTATTGTCCGTAATTGAAAAAAAAATTTCAATAATAAGATTAGCATTTTTGAAATTTGAATAAAAATATTGTTAGATATAGAAAAAAACTCGACATACTTCTGATATTTTGGAGTCATTTTACTGCGTAATCATTTGCGAATTTAAAAGGATACAGAATGTAGAACTCCATACATCCATCGCAATGAGCTTAAGGTGGGACTACAATTATGGTAAAAGAAAAACTGCATCGTCATGAGGATTTAAAAATTGATATTGGCATTTTTTAAATTGCGTACATATCCGTTAATTTAAAAAACAAAATTACCTTTAAAATTGGAGCGGTATATAAATTGGAGCAGTACAAAAACATTCTATTAAGGTATTTCAATATACAGAAATGTTAAAAATGTTCGGTCACCATTTTATACTAGGTGGTTATATTAACGCAAAAAATAAAATTTGGGAATCAAGGCTTAAAAGTCCAAAAGGCAGCGAATTATGCAAGGCGAACAAAGACTTAAAATGTGTATTCTTTTCTTTCACGATGCGTTGCGGGTACAGCGAATATAAAGTACTATACTAAGTACATGTGCATATATAACATTTAATTTTTGTTTGTCTGTCCGTGTTTCTTTGTTGTTTATGGGAGATAAAACTACTGAACGGATCTTCTAGTAATTATCACTAAATATAGCTGTTCAAATAGGTTACTTCGATGTTTGATATCTAAAGTGGATTGTGACATATATAGGGTGATCCATCTAGAGGTATTTTTCAAGAACAAAAAAAATATAACAATTCAAATTAAGTGTGGAATCTTTATTGGTAATTTGAAAGGACATTTAATGGCATTTATTTTCTGAATATAATTTCCTTTCAAATGTTGGGCGCAACTATGCCTTAGGGTTTCAATTCTGAGGGTGCAATTTGGGATGACTCGTTCGAGCATTTGGACCGGTATGGCTTTAATGACACGCGTAATGTTGGCTTCCCAAACCTGAATCGTAGCTGGTTTGTCAGCATAGACTTTGGACTTTACGTAACCCCAAAGAAAAATATCTAAAGGTGTCATATCAATCGACCTAGGCGGCAAAGTCACCTGGCCAAAACGTGAAATTAGCTGCTTTTCGAAATGACCTCTCGATAGATCCATTGTTTGAGCAGCTGTATGGCAAGTGGCACCGTCCTGTTAAAACCAAATGTCGTCAAGATTACGGTCTTCAATTTCAGGTAGCATAAAGATCGGTATCATGGCGCGATAGCGAGCACCATTCACGGTTACGTTCCGGCTATCATCTTTTTTGAAAAAATATGCACCGATAATTCCACCAGCTTATAATCCGCACCAACCCGTGGTTTTCTCTGGGTATAATGGCACCTCTTGTACCTCTTCGTGTTGCTCTTCAGCCCAAATGCGGCAATTTTGTTTTTTGACTCTGCCGTTGAGCCAGAAATGGGCCTCATCATCGAACAAATTTTTGGTCGAAAACAGCGGATCTTTCCGTTTCTCGTCGAACGCTCATTTCCATAATACAGTAGAAGGTAATTATTTTCAAAAAATAAATGCCATAAAATGTCCTTTCAAACTATCAATAAATTTCCCACACTTGATTTGAATTTTTATAATTTGTTTTTGTTCTTAAAAAATAAAACCATATGTATCACCCTATATTACAAAACTAAGGTAAATATAAACAGGATTTAGTTTTTTAATTTGGAAATTAGTTGCCTCGAAAGATTAAGTCATTGGAATGACCATTTATTTTTCGATTGTCTGCGTAGTGAAACGGCATCTTTGCGCAGATTTTTAAATCACATTATTAAATATTTCAGTTGAATAAATCTAATCTCTTGCAATCTAATTTCTTGCAGAAGTCTAAAGCTAGCGGCTTAATTAAATATAGTGATTTTTTATAGCTAATTGAAAATAAAATCGCTTGATTTAGGCGGAAAATGGATAAATTGACAAAGCTGGCGTTCAGAAAAACAGTCTTTTAGTCTGCCTTTTGAATATTTTTTAGTTTCTTTAGAACGGAATGTTCAAAAGAAACAGGGTCTCAAACCTGACTATGTTTGATAAAAGTTTAAGGCAAACAATTGTTCAGTGTATTACGGAACATCGTTAGTAGCATTTTTGGGCTGTCACAGCAAACTCAGGATTAAATCCTGGTAAGAACATCCACATTTCATTTCCGCGGCGGGTTTACCTCAATTACATGCCGCCGACTTAACGAGTAAGAGATTAAATTGTAAGCCTTGAAAAAACTTTTTTATGAAATGCATAAGCTGTTCGGAACTGGCATAATACACTTGGTGCCGGTCACTCAGATCGCTGATCTGAGTGAAATTCTCCGTTTGTGCCTAATGGAAATTTGATGAAATTTTGTACTAAATAGCCTATACACTTTTATACTTCCAGAAAAAACTTTGACCTTCCGTTATATGACCCAAATACTACTAAATTCTCTCTGATAAAATTGTTCGTTGGATCGAATCCATGTATCCTAATGAAAACTTCTTTCTGCGTAGCCGCTAGAGGAATATAAACATATCGTCCACATGGTTATGACATTATGATTGAGACATTATATACTTGGGCCTTTTGACGTAATATCATAACTAGGGATCGGAATTATATGCACTAAAAAACGCATTATAGGCGCTTTAATATGCACTATACTTTAAATCGAAAAATATGTCAAAAATATGCATCAACAAATTTTGAAAAATGCAGTAAAGAAAGAAACTTTGCGCAAAAATCGAAAAATATGCTCAAGAAATAAAAAATATAGACAAATCAATCAAAATAAAAAGAACTATCTTAATCTTTATCTTAATCTTAGACAAATATATTTTTTTTAATTTTCATATGCCGTAACTCAAACTCCGAAGTGCTAAAGGAAACAACAAAGGAAGCATACATATAACATATTTTCTGCATCCAAACTAATATCAACAACATCTGCAGTTTGCACAATCTTCAGGAACATGTCACGTTGTCAGCGTATAGCACTTGGCATATAAAAGACCCCTCTCTTCCGAATTTATCCGTGATGAATGAATTTACGGACCCACCTTAATAAACATACATACTTTTCTCCATGAGTGTGTTCTTGTTCAACAATGTACATGCTTAACATTCTCCCGCACATCCAATTCCCTCTTCGGCTTTTTTCTATATTTTATTTGACTAATTGTAAACTACGCGCTGGGAACTCACAAGTGCTTTCAGTTCATATCCCCATTGCATAGTTGTTAATTGTATAATAATTACATGTATAGAACATTTGCAAAAAGACCGCCGTAACTCAAAGTCCGTCGATTTCATACATTATTACTCTTAAGATTTCCATTTGTAAGGCAAATGAAATCTCACATCAATACTAAGTAAGGCTCTTACATGAATGGTAAAAATGAGCTTCATATTATTTTGTAAAAGTCAGGTTAAGAACTACACTGTTCCAAATTAACGAGACCAAGTTTATCAAAGTTGATGGCAATTTTGTTATTGAAAACAAAAAATTTGTAAATATATTTTTTAAAAATTGCAAACAAATATTTAGCTTCCGCTTGGATTAAAACGCTTTAACTAGATTGCAATTTGAAAGAAGAACAGTAATGTAACAAAAAATATATTTTTCTCAGTTTCAACGTTCTACTCGTACAAATCTTTGTTTTTACGCAAAGATCTATAAAAAGTGAATATCTTAAAATTTCGCAGAATTGTATTTTCAACGAGTCATAATGATAAATAATGTTGTGAGAAATATTAATTGATGTTTGGAAGAATTTCATAGATTCAATGAAATTTTTGATTTAAATAATGATGGAATTAGTTTCATTGACACAATGAAATGTGTCTCAATTTTCCGAAATGAAAAAGTGTTATGTAATATACTTTTTTTATCCTCTCTACAATTAAATCAGGCCCAACGAAATGAGTTTGAGTTATACCAGATAAGTATAAATCTTATAGTTGTAGATCTGTTGAATTAAAAATGGGTCAAAGCGGGATAAAGCCCAATAAGTTCCCATTTTAGAAGCTAAAACAAGGAAACAGGTTAAAGCGACAGAACCGCAAATCGGGGGCTAATCACCTCGTGTAGGGGCTATTCAAAATATATACTGGTATGATCTAATTTTACCAGAGATGGCTCTTGGCCCCTCATATCGTTCCATACGAAATTTGGTCGGAATCAAAGGAATATGTGGCTTCTTAAGCTGCTGGTTCTAATATTGTAAAGGACCTTTGTATGTGGACTATAAGGACCTGTAGAGTCCTGTCACTCATATCGTTTAATGCAAAATTTTAGCGTGATCGGATACAATTCGTGGTTTGTAGAGCTACTTTACAAATCGGTGGGACCTTGCGGAATTTGGTCGAAATTAGATGTTATATGTGGCTTTTTTTATTGGAGAATGTATGTTGGCAATTGGTCGCTCATAATGTAACTCGCATAATAAGGTATGATCTAATTTACTTTGTTGCATCTAGAGCTGCAGGACCATAAATCGGAAGGGACCTTTGCGTGGGAGCTATTCGAAAACATAATCCAATATGCTCAAATTTCACCAGGAGATTGGTGTAAATACTCGGTGCGAAAGTTGGTTATGTAATATGACTCTCTTAGAGGTGTAGGTTCTGGAATCGGAAAAAACCCATGTTTGATATTAAAAACCGAAAAAACAGTTATGATCCGATGTTTATCGAAATCGGTTCATAACTGCGACCTGGACACAGATTACAATGATAGATGGACTTAACATTGGATTATCTTTTAGGTGTCACAAACATCATTACCAAACCATAATAGCCCGTACCATATTGTGGTTAGGGTTTAACAGCCGTATTCATAAAAAAAACTTAATTGGGACTTAAAGTAAATATTAGTTAACAAGCACTTTTTGGCTAACAAACGATTGTTAAGAAAACGTATTCATAAACACTACTTTAACTAATATTCAATTTAATCAATTTGTCGATTCAATGCTGGCAACACGGTCGTTTTGACTTGCCATTTCAATCTTAATGATGCAGTAATACGATTATCAATTATGCGAGTATTCGAATCTATATTTTTTGTATTGTTTATTTTACAAAGAACTGATTTAATAAAAAAAAAAATATATATATATATATATATATATATATATTTTTTTTTTTTTTTTTTTTTTTTTTTTTTATTAAATCAGTTCTTTGTAAAATAAACAATACAAAAAATATAGATTCGAATACTCGCATAATTGATAATCGTATTACTGCATCATTAAGATTGAAATGGCAAGTCAAAACGACCGTGTTGCCAGCATTGAATATATATATATATATACATATATATATATATATATAAATATATATATATATATATATATATATATATATATATATATATATATATATATATATATATATATATATATATATATATATATATATATATAAAATAATAAAAACAAAATCATGTTTAAATAAAAGACAAATTGAGATCAATTTTGTATTACTGATAAAAAAGGTATTCGAATAACGAATAATATTTTTCTTATTTGGATTGTATACACATCACTAGTGAACTTTTTACAATTTTCCCTTTTTTGTGTTGTATTTTTTTCATAAAGAAGTTTTTATAAATGAAAATGGAAAAAAGACGATTGCAAACGCAAAAAAATAACGTATCCATTCTACTCGTATATTTTAAAAATATTTTTTTTCTTCGTTGTATTTGAAAAATTCAAAAAATATGTGTGTAAATGTAGACAAACAACACACAAACGTCACTTTAAAACACTGTTAAAGTAGGGTCGAAAGAATATTAAAATGCACACATTTAATAATGGTTTACAAAACGATTATTAAGCTAATAATCGTTTATGAATACAGTTTTCATACTTTAAGCTTAACAATCGTTTGTAAAACTGTTTTAATTTTTTATGAATACGGCTGTAAAACCCTTGGACCACATTAATATGTGCGCGCGTCAACAGTATAAATTAAATACGTTAATTTTAAATCAGCTTTTCACTGAAGTCGTAGGCATAGACGCATTAAACGTTTTATAAATGTGCGTGGCCCTGGGACCCAAAAACTATCCCTAAATGTTTTGGGACTCGGCCTGATGCCTATAGACCCCTATAAGTAAGAACATATGGTTAATAGCCATATGAAACAATGAAACAAAACAATACGCGGATCCTTTCGAACAGGCACATACACAGTGGAATTTCATTGCTAAGGTAGATATAAACTAATTTTTTAGGTTTACTTGTATTTAAATTTCCAGTCTGGATCAACGAACACTAGACTCTCAAGATGGGCACTCAAAATCAATCAAATAGTATCACTTATCTGAATTTGACATTAATTTAAGTCAGGCTGAATTGAATGGCTTAACCCGAAAATAAAGTTCAATTAAATGGACCTACCATATCCCTCAACGCCATACTTGAAAGCAATCCGTGGCGAAGAAAATAAATGTTTTGACCCAGGCGAACTTACACATTGTCTACTTGTTAATTTTATTTGTATGCACAATTAATTTATTTATTCATTGAACAATTGAGAATTTCTGTAATTGCAAATTAATTACTATTTAAAGGACTCCACATTTAACATTTTTGCCACATATGCCTCGTTATATGGGCAATTGAGCGCACTTAAAGATACGAGTATGCACACTCTCTTTAACTAATATACAATTTAATCAAATTGTCGATTCAATGCTGGCAACACGGTCGTTTTGACTTGCCATTTCAATCTTAATGATGCAGTAATACGATTATCAATTATGTGAGTAGTCGAATCTATATATTTTTTGTATTGTTTATTTTACAAAGAACGGATTTAATATATATATATATATATATATATATATATATATATATATATATATATATATATATATATATATATATATATATATATATATATATATATATATATATATATATATATATATATATATATATATATATATATATATATATATATATATATATATATATATATATATATATATATATATATATATATATATATATATATCTATGCTTACATGTAAAATAATAAAAACAAAATCATGTTTAAATAAAAGACAAATTGAGATCAATTATGTATTACTGTTAAAAAAGGGTATTCGAATAACGAATAATATTTTTTTCCTATTTTGATTATTTACACGTCATTAGTGAACTTTTTACAATTTTCCCTTCTTTTGTGTTGTGTTTTTTCCATAATGAAGTTTTTATAAATGAAAATGGAAAAAAGACAATTGCAAACGCAAAAAAAATTTAACGTATCCATTCTGCTCGTATATTTTAAAAATATTTTTTCTTCGTTGTATTCGAAAAATTCAAAAAATATGTGTGCAAATGTAAACAAACACTAAAGTCACTTTAAAACACTGTTAAAGTAGGGTCGAAAGAATATTAAAATGCATTCATTTAATAATGGTTTACAAAACGATTATTAAGCTGGTAATCGTTTATGAATACAGCTTTCATACATTAAGCTTTAGAATCGTTTGTAAAGCTGTTTTAAATTTTCAACTTTAAATTAACTTTAAATTTGTTCTAATTTTTCCTATAATCATAATAATCTTTTACTCAGTTTTTGCATACCATTTATTAACTAATGGACAATGTGTAAGTTCCGTCGGGCCAAAGCTTTTTTTGTCTCTACCATTGATTGGCATTGGCAGTATTGGGGAATATGGTTGCTGTCCAAAGTTAAAGGACCGCTAGTGTAAATTTGGCCCAAGTCCTTAATCTAGGTACATATTTATATTTGTAAGAAAATTTCAATGTTTCTGGAAAACCATATGTCGCCGATCATTA
The DNA here is from genome assembly GCA_963513945.1 of Hydrotaea diabolus. Taxonomy (NCBI): domain Eukaryota; kingdom Metazoa; phylum Arthropoda; class Insecta; order Diptera; family Muscidae; genus Hydrotaea; species Hydrotaea diabolus. Next base: position 92,435,213 of record OY740716.1, read on the forward strand.
CGGACGGGTTTTGGGCCAAGAGTACATAGACCCCAGCAACAGCTCAAGGCCTCCAATTCAGCCAAATCATAAAATTAATGACATATTCAGATTCCTTATAAGGTTACAGTGTCCTTGTACCCATATGTCCATGTTCGAAAGGAAACATTTTGTGCCACCCTAGAGATGAATCAAGGATTAAAAAGTAATTGAATCGTCAACTGGATGTAACATTGGATGTGTGATTTTGAATTTTAATGTATATAAATATAGTTGGCTGATCCGAGTTCCAAATTGAAACACATCTTAAATAAAGGTACATATTCGGATTTGTTAGAAAATTTCACTGTGTGCCCCTGAATATTAGGGGACGATTTGGTCAATTTTCAACACCAATCCATCGCCGGCTGTAAGACATATATCTGGTAAGTTTAAAGACTCGATCTTTCGTTTGGACTGAATCGTGCCTTCATCAGACGGACAGACGCCCTTGGCTAGGGTTTTAGGGTCGAAAATAAGTATTTCGATGTGTTACAAACGGACTAAAAAAGTTGTAGAGAGAGTATTAAAAGAAGGTGATTGGAATAATCTTAAAAACGGCCACTCCTGTGGCTACCGCCTTAAATTCAGCAAATGGTATTTTCAAACTAGTAAAGAATGAAATTTACAAAAAAGTAGTCCATCTATTTAATAACTTATCTATGATATTTGGGTTACGACAGTCTTGTCACAAACAAGCGATTAATTTACATGTTTGCAGTATGTATGTATTTATTCGTAAAGAGTTCGGAATAGTGCAGATGATGTAAGATTTTGCAGCGACAATCGCAATTCGCAGAGTGAACATTGCGAAACTGTCTCTGAGCTCACATTTCTTGGGCAAGAGGGAATAAACAAGGACTTCATTGCAAAAGTTTTGTAACACAGGCAGGCAGACGTTGTGCTTTTAGCTTTGTAAGACTCCTTCCCTAGCAGCATGTCCGTTGGCAGGATGCAACGCAAGTGAATTTTTTTAATGCTATTCTTTGTCTGTGTTTTGGTGTTACTTTCGCAGACGTAGACGCCAGAAGTGACGATAATGTTGATGACGGTGATGATGTGGTCGATGATTACCGGGAGGCATCACGTATGAGTAAAAGTGACGTGTTGCACAAACTGTCAAAAATGTTCTTTAATGGCAAATTAGAATATAATGTCAATACAACAACGGCGACTGTTACTTCTACAAACGCAGAGAGTGCGGCAGCTGGCGATAATGACTATTCGTCCCCTTATCCAAATTACGTTTATCGCCGAAGATGTCAGATGGAGGATGATTGGGGTACAATTGGTTTGAATTGTACCAACGATGATATTGAGGTCGAACCTGTTCCCGTCATTGGATTTCTCGTCAACTGGATGAAAGCATACATTCATATAAGAAGTGAGTTTGTTCTTTTGCAGGCTTTACCATAGTTTTAGTGTGAGCATACCACCAATGATTCTCAAATATTCGCTATTAACACTTGCAAATATAGGCATTGATATATGGACGTATAAAAATATCAGAATTCAAAAGAAGATTCGCAACATATAAAAACAGCAAAAAGATGGCACTCATGTTGTTGTAAGTCAGTTTCATAGCCGATGTCTGTAACTACCAATAATATTTGAGCCGCCTTTATATGTACCGCTCGACTCGGAATTATTAGCTGATTCGATTGACGATGTCTGTCTGTTCGTATTTGATAACAAACCTGTGGCTAAGTTTACACTCGTAATTGATTTTTAAAATAATATTTTAATACTTAATACGAGTACCCATTGCAACTAGAGACGATTCTAGTCACTAACACAAATATTTTAATATTTAATTTGTATAGTGATGAAGCATTGCGCTTTTTTATTGACACTTTCATTCTGCTTGTTTGTGTTCGCGGTAAAGTTTGTATTTAAAATTGTTTTTCATAAAAAAGGTTAAAAATTGGATTGATTGGGATGGAGCTAGAGAACGATATAAACAGTGACAAAATTAAACAACTAATCAATCATTTGTACCACTTGGTGAGAGACTTGTTGTATTTGAGACCTAATTAAATTTTATTGTTGATAGCTAACAATTTCATTGTGAGGATCATAATATGGTTGTGAAGATCATAGTATTGTTGAGTGTGGGATCATAGTATAGTTATGTGTGAATCATACTAATGTTGTGAGTACGAGGGTTGCTATATATATCTGTGGCATAAGGCAACACTAAGTGTTGCCTAGCTCCATCGGACATATCCATTGGAAAGTTTGACATTTTTTAGCACAAACGTACTCAGAACGTTTTGACGTACGACCATCACTTGTGTTGTTTACAGTGACTTGAAAAAATCTATTTGGCAAAAAAATGGAATTAACTCGTGGGCATTTTCGTGCGATCATTTTTCACAACTTTCGACTTGGATTATCACGACAAAAGGTGCATCGATGAACTTCAATCTTTGTATGACGATGAAGCACCATCCTATAGCGCTGTGAAACAACTGGTTAAAGGAATTCAATCGCGGCCGACGCTCGCTCAAAGACGAAGGTCGTCTAAAAATGGCCGTTGTGCCAGAGAACATTTATGCCCTGCGTAAACTGATAATGCAAGATCGTTATGTGACATACCGTGAGATAGAGGCATCCTTGGTCAGGTGTTCATGCAATATCGAATGTATTGCATGAACACGCAAAAAAGGTTTGTTCTCGTTGGATCCCGCACAATTTGACAATCGCTCAAAAAAGGCTCGTATCGATTGGTGCAAAGAAATTTTGCAAAAATACGATCGCGGTGCTTCAAAAGACGTTTATAAGATCGTCACAGGTGACGAATAATAGATCTGAGCCCGAAACAAAACAGCAATCGGCCATGTAGGTCTTCGAAGACGAGCCAAATCCAACGACAGTTGTTCGTGGAAGAAGCACTTCGAAGCAAATGGTCGCCTGTTTCTTCGGCAAAACTGGTCATGTGGCGACTGTTCCGGTTGAGCAACGAAGAAGGTCAATTGTGAGTGGTACACTACAATTTGTATGTCTGAAGTCTTCGGAGACATTCGAAAAACGAACAAAAAAAGACGAATCATTGCGTACCATGACAAGGCGAGCTCTCACGCATCGGCCTAAACCAGCGCCTCTTTTTATTCCCGCACATCAAGAAAAAAATGCGTGGTCAAAGATTTTCGTCGACAGAAGATGCTGTTGAAGCGTTCAAAAACCATGTATTAGAGGTGTCTCAATCGGAGTGGAAAAAGTGCTTCGACAATTGTTTGAGCGCTTGAGAAATGTATAAATTATGCTGGAGAATACTTTGAAAAACAATAAAACCATATTTGAAGATAAATATTCCCATTTTAATTTTTAGGCCAGATATATATAGATGGTTGTAAGGTTCATAGTATTGTTGTATTTGAATCATAATATGGTTGTACCACAACCCAACAATATTATGAATGTTCTTCGAATATTATTATCCCAACCATACTTTTTTCCTACGTGCATATCTTACATAATTCTTTTCCAATTGGGACATCACTGCAATGTTTTTTTTGTCAAAACACTATGCAATGACATTTTTTTCATTATTGATCAGTTGACCCATTGCAAATCGGTAAAATATTAAATTTTTTCAAAAGTACTTATAACCAACAATCTATAACAACAACCAATCCATGTACATTTTAAGTTACAATAATCTTAGTCTGTTAGAACTATCGATAATAGTTTTCTTCAACCGAAAGTGTAAGTTCTCTTTTGTAAAAATTGCTGTATTTCCAATGAACATTAGATTGCTGTCTTTCCAATCAACATTAGGTTGTACCAATGGAATACATGGTGGTACATGCTACCACAAACATTCGGTTGTGGCAACAAATATGTTCTCTGTGTGTAGTCAGAAGAAAAAAATAGCATGTCCTTCAGAATGAAGCTGGATCGGACAGGCTTGGGCCCGCTAGACATATCTAAGTGGTCCGTTTTTCCTAAATGAGCTTCAGCCGGCGCGGCTGGCCTTCGGCCGGTCTTAAAGGCTTTCAGCTATACCCAAGTGAACTCTAAGGACTGGAGACGTTAAAGCCTTCTGCAACTGATCACAGGTACATGTCTTTATTCTAAACTTTTTCAATTTTTTTTTGTTCATTGACCGGAAATGATGTTATCTTCGTTGTTACCTGTTTGATTGAAAATTTGTAATCAAATAATTTTCAATTTAAAAATAAGTTCAGATTTAGATATATGACACATTTGTCGGTTTTATGTTTTTAGCTCTAGACGATAATCTTCAAAAAATTTGGCATAAATAAGTTTTTTGGGTCAAGACGGACGCTACTGAAATTAAAAATAAAGCTCTTCATATTAAGATGGAGTTCCCACATATACATATGTGACGCGCCAAATAGAAAGGGACCTAAGGTTAAAAAGCAGTTTTGTTCAGGAGAGCCATTTTAAAGATTAGGTCCCTTTCTATTTGCGCTTAGAATCGTCGGCTTCACTTTCATAAAACTCGCATATCTCTGGGAAGGAACACTTTTGGGGCATGGGATCGGTCTCATTCGATGCTCAGATCTTGTCCACATCAAAAAAAAAGAAAATAAATGAAATTTTGCTAAAGTTAGTATTTTTGACCAGGAACGGACGTAATTGAAAATGACGGAAATCGCTTCAGTTTAAGATTTACAGGGTTTTCCAATAGGGACTTACCAATGTCGTATCTTTATGTCAACGCACCCTCGAACATTTTTAATGATCTTTCAATGTTAAAACGTTAGTCAAAGTCAGCATTTTCATCAAGGTAAATTTGATTACGAGCTACGTTTGGAAATCATTAAAAACTACTACCGATATTCTAAGTCGGTGGTCGCATCTTTAAGATCGCGTTGTCCAATTTTCGGCCGTCATAATTATCTTTAGCGATGAAGCTCAGTTCTGGCTGAGTGGTTTTCTCAATAAACAAAATATTCGTTATTTGACAGCAACAAACTCACACGCACGAAGAAAAAAAGTATGGTTGGGATAACAATATTCGAAAAACATCATACCCTTGTTGGGTATTTGGTTGTGGTACAACAGTTTTATGATCCTCACAACAATAGTATGATTCATATACAACAATACTATTTTTCTCATAGCCATACCATGACCTCACAACAATAGTATGATTCACACATAACCATACTACGATCCCCACAACCATATTATGATTCACACTCAACCGTACTATGATCTCCACAACCATATTATTATCCTCACAACCATAGTATGTTTCACTTACACCATAGTATGTTCCTCACAACCTTACTATGCTTCACACGCAACAACGTTATGATCCCTGCGACCATAGTATGATCACACGCAATTATAATATGCTCCCTGAAATTATTTATCGGAATTGGGCTAAGTTGTCAACAAGAGATTTGAATTATAACTGAATATTACAATAATACTCGTAGGAGTAATGAATTTAACAGAAGTAAACATCTGTTTAAAAAACGTAACCATTCTTATCAAAAATATTTCAGTTAAACAAAGCCAAAGCAGTTTGTTTGAAAAATTGTCATTTCCATATAAAAAGTACTATTACTCGTATAACATTAGAGACGTATTAACAACTAAAAAGCATATGAAAATGAAGAAAAATTCCAATTATAAAGTACGATTACCGTAATCATACTATTGTTAATATAAACCCCTAAAAACAATAATTTTTTCGCACGAACTATATTTATATTGGATCTACAACCATATTTTCTAAATTTGCCAATAATAGTTTTGTTACATTTTAACAATAATGATATCTTACTATTGTCAAAATTAAATTCAACAACCAATACCATTGTTGCGACGAACATACTTTGGAAATCGTCGAAAAATGGTTTCAACAATACATGTCACTAGCCACACAGTGAATCGTAGCTGGATTGTCAGCATAGACTTTGGACTTTACATAACTCCAAAGAAAAATATCTAAAGGTGTGATATCACTCGATCTAGGCGGCCAACTCACCTGTCCAAGAAGTGAAATTAGCTGCTTTTCGAAATGACCTCTTAATAGATCCATTGTTGAGCAGCTGTATGGCAAGTGGCACCGTCTTGTTGAAACCAAGTGTTGTCAAAATTACGGGCTTCAATTTCAGGTAGCATAAAGATCGATATCATGGCGCGATAGCGAGCACCATTCACGGTTACGTTCCGGCCGTCATCATTCTTAAAAAAATATGCACCGATGATTCCACCAGCTTATAAACTGCACCAAAGAGTGGGTTTCTCTCGATATAATGGCACCTCTTGAACTTCTTCTTGTTGCTCTTCAGCCCAAATGCGGATATTTTATTTATTGACGCTGAGCCAGAAAGTGGTCTCAGCACTGAATAACCGTTGTTCGAAATCAGCGGATCTTCTCGTTTCTCATTTGCATAATTCAGTTGCACAATTTGGAGACGTTGTTGAGGTGTTAGTCTTTCTATGATAAAATGACAAACAAAACTGAAAAGGAAAAAAATAAAGTTTAACTCAACTCACGCGTAACTCTGAAAAAACCCCTATGGAAAAAATAGGTTTTATATTATTCTAACCCATCATCGATAGTATATACATATGTACCATTTTCAGTCTTCTCGCTATAAAATCCCCTATGCCGACTGAGCAAATTTTTCAAAAACGAAAAAAATTGACAGGAACACCCGCCGTGCTAAGCTGAAGCTTCCCTGAATTTTTCATCAAAATCGGATTAGCGGTTTATGAGTCTATAGGTCCCACACATAATTACCCATATCCAATTTTATATATGTTACAGCGCATAGAGAAAGGGACCTAAGGGTAAAAAAAATCAATTTTCATTTTCTTTCTTTTTTTGATGTGGACATCTGAGCATCGAATGAGACCGATCCCATGCCCCAAAAGTGTTCCCTCCCAGAGATATGCGCGTTTTATGAAGTTAAATCGACGATTCTAAACGCAAATAGAAAGGGACCTAATCTTTTAAATGGCTCTCCTGAACAAAACTGGTTTTTAACCTTAGGCCCCTTTCTTTTTTGCGCGTCACATATGTTTATAGAGATATCAGAAATGAAACCTGCAGAAATCGCCCATTTTTTGCATTGGTGGTGTCAGCATTATATGTAGCAACCCTCCTACCCCTAATAGTTAGTGAGACGTGGGTGAGGCCACGGCCTTCATTCCAATAAGCTTTTCGGAAATTTTAAGGTGAGTGGGCGGTGCCACCCTTACTTGAGATATGAATTCGCAGGGCATACAGGAACAGGACGATCAGACTGGTATTATGGCTGTTATAACGGTTTCTTTGAAAAGGGGAGTGGCACCGCCCATTTTTTTTTTTTTTTTCAAAAAAATGCGCATCAGACCAGGAGTATTATGTAACAAACAGCATCTTTCTACCTCTAAAAGTCCATGAGTTATAGCCGCTTGTAACTTTGAGTTGGTGCCACGTCCACTTTGTTTATCAAACATTCATGTGCCCTGCAGGTAAAAAAGATATTATCATCTGAAAAATTGCAAGTGAACACATATTTTTGGTAAGTATTAAATATTAAAAATTTAAAAAATTGTGTTGATGCTACATTTATGCAGAAACGGGCTCGGGTAAGCGTTTACATCACTTTGAACAGAATTTCATCGACTCCCTTAAAAAAGATGTGCAGTCTATTCAAGAATGAACATAGCATTTCTTTCTACCTACTTATACATAATTATTTCCCATTAATGTGAGGTTTTTCCGCATGAGCGTCCTACTTCAGGCCACTATCATATTTTGTTCATATCTATGATGCATATGATAATTACTTTATTTACTAAAATATTGGTTTATCGCTCATGCCCATGGCATTCCTAAACTAATAGTCTAATTTTTCTAATACACATGTTGTTAGTCAGGAAGGCTGCCAACGATGTTGGTAATCATCCATTTTTCTCGTTCTTTCTAATTTTAAGGTATTGATCCCTTTTAGTAAAGGGTGGAAATTTAGAATTGTAATTAGTATATAAGTTAATGAAATTGTATGAATAAATTGAGTATCAAACTGATCTTGAACGGCTTAGTCATTTTCGCCTTCTACAACACTTCCTAACACAGTCTAATAGACAAATTGCGAAATTATTAAACCGTTCCGAATGTGTATTAAGAAGTTATTTGCGAAAATGCAAACAATATGGTATCAAAACTCCAACCAAAGGCAATTCAAAACGATCATTAAAGGATAAAGGACGAATTAATGAGGAAACTACAAAAAATCGGTTAACCGCATCAAAATAGAACAAAAACTGGACTTATCTGTTACCTCTAGAACAATTAATTGCATTGTATTTAAAGTCTACACCATTCATAAGATGGACAAAATTACAAAATAAACCTAGCTTATCAAAAACCCATAAACTAAAACGGCTAGAGTTTGCCAAAATCCATATGGCTTGGACAAATGAGACGAGAAAAAGCTCAATTTGGATGGCCCAGAATGTTATAGCTGCTACTGGCACAATATAAAAGTATATGTTTGTTTTTTACTATTTTTTTAAATTTTAAATAAATTAACTGTTAAGTAAAAAAAAATTATTAAATAGACAAAAAGTCGTCTGCGCTCAAACGAGTGTCTACCGCTGTATAGATAGATACGAGTATTGATATTTTGCCATCGATTTTTCGAAGTTTTTGGCATGAGGAAAAAAAGTTCTATATATACACACACACATATATATATATATATATATTTATATATATATATACATATATATATATATATATATTTATATATATGTATATAATATATATATATATATATATATATATATATATATATATATATATATATATATATATATATATATATATATATATATATATATATATATATATATATATATATATATATATATATATATATATATATATATATATATATATATATATATATATATATAATATTATATATATATATATATCTATATATAATATTTACTAATACTTATATATATCACTATACATATAATATATATACTATTACTCTCTATATATATATATAATATATTAATATATAATATAATATAAATATATAAATATATACACTAATATATATACTAATATCATATATATATATATACTAATATATACTATATTTATACTATAATTATATATATATATAAATATATATATATAAATATACACCCCTGTACCCCACTGAGCGTCGTGAGCAATAGAAATACGACTGACAGAATCTATTCTGTCGTATTTTCCGACGATCAAAATAACACTACGAGTATAAGTACTTCTATAGCGTCTCGATTCAATATTTCGTGGGATTGCTAACAGATTGACAAATTAGTATACCAACCCAATCTTCGGAGGAGGGTGCAAAGATTTCGAAAGTTGTATGATCCCAAATTTACTAACAAAAAAGCGGAACTAACCCTAATGTACATATGTGTGTATGTATGTTTATAATTCCCTCATATTTTGCGAGAATGTGAGATATTGTGTGAATTGGGCAAGACCCGCATTTCGTATTTGTTGTTAAACGGTAGTTCCGTGTGTTCATGTTTAGGCTAATGACTTTTATTTGCTATCGAAAAGAACAAATAAATAATTCTTTCCACTGATTCCACTTTGTACTAACTTTTTTTTGTACATGCCGTTACATTTTCAGAAAATCAGGAGCAGTTTTATCTTTATTTAATCATATCTGTCGCTGGCGGCATGCTGCTGTGTCTGACACTAGTAATTGGCCGTTTGACCCTGCAGCGAAGGCGTTCGTGCCGCAAAAGCAGCCTTTCTAGTTCCAGCAACAACGAGAAGAATCTAAGCGATAAAATGGCCAGCACCGCTGGAGGGGGCGACAACACCAAATACCAGCACGATGCCACACGTGAGACGCAACTGAATAGCTCCTTTGGCGATGATATCTCCGACATTGATGCTGACATTGATTTAACCAGCGCGATGCCCGTGACCAGTCTCTCCAATCGGAACGAGGTAAATACATTTAGGGAGTAGCACATTAACATGTCCCCTGCCGGTGGAGGGGGGAACTCGAGTCAAGTGAACCGCTTCCACATTATTCAATTACAATATTAATTTATATTCATGTCATACTTATGCACGTTACTATTATTGCCATTATTTACTCTTTAAGTCGTACATGACATATGCACCCATCCCAAACTGCGCATACGGCTCATTGGGTGACCACTCATCGACAAATTATGGAACAGCGGCCACAATGATTTTGCCTTCGCCATCTCAGCACAGCAGCTTAATGATGCCTGGAGGACACGGTGTCGGTAGCGGCACTGGCAAGTCATCGGGTTGTCCCACCGTGGTCGGCAGTCGACAGACAACGCCTCCGCCACCATCAGCTGCACTCTACACCAGCATGGGTGTGTGTTCGCCATCCGTTAGTGGGTCCATGGCAATGGGTAAGTGGATCGAAAAGTAAAAATGTTGGTTTGTAGTTCTCTCCTGCACACTCTCCACATAAACAACCAGGCTTATAAACGTCAATAAAATACTGTTCAGTAAACAGCAGCAATTATTAAGTACGTTATTTTATTTTCTTTTGTTGTTCTCCCATAGCACACACGACACGTACATCTGTACGTCTGGCTGTGTGTATTTATTTTGTGAAGTATATGTGTACATACTCAGAACATACTAAACTTGTTCGCTGACAAGAGTATGCCTATGTATGACCAAATGTCGGATATCAGATACTTCGGAAGAATGCCAAGTCTGAACGAATTCTGAAGGAATTATGAACTACGTGTCTGATGGATACAGTAGTTTTGGTTTAGCCGCCACTCGCTTAAGTTCAAATTTAAGAAAGCAGCCAATAAATCTTCATTTCTAAAATAAGGCTCGAATTTGTGCTATCCTTTAATGTGTGCCCCTCAAAACATCTTCATGGTCAAATTGACCCAATAATAATTATTCTTTAAAAACAAAATTTTTCTCTTACGAAATCAGTCTTTTATTACTTATATCGTAGTTATAAACTGAACGCAGGAAACATATAGAAAGAACATTCACATGTTTTAAAAAACACCGCTTCTTTTTCGTTGATCTGGTACTCTGGATGCTTGTCTTTTTATGTCAACGAAGATGTCTTACTTGGCCTAACAGTAACCGTTTCGGTAGCTTGAATGTATTGTTCGAGCGATATTGTCAATGATATGTACGTACGAGTATATGGGTTGTATCCCAACAACCAAACTATGATCTCCACAGCACTTAAATTGTTGTACCACAACCATACACCGAACAATAGTATGATGCTCTTCGAATATTGTCACCCCAAACATACCCTTTTCTTCGTGAAGGGCAGCCTATGTCGTCTCAAGAAGTATAGATGAATCCATTGTTCGGCAAGTGCTACCTTTTTTGGTAAAGCTTGAGTTGGTATTTATATACGTCCATAACGAACCAGAGTCGTAAAGTCGCAAGTTTGCAGAAATTTCCATGAATGTATTGAGGAACATGGTTGAACGAAAAATGGGTCTCCCGTTTTGAAGTCCCATAAATATGATAATCATTCACCGTGAGATTTCATAACTCCTGGTATGATGATAAATTCAAGAAAAACATTAAATTCGATAGTGTATTTATGGTCTTTCAGTGTGTTTCATAAATCCGTGATCCTTTTATATGTCATTTCAATCAATATGTTATTAATTCTGTTTTAAATAAATAAATATAATAAATAAATAGTTTAAAAGATTATTTGATATCCGGAACCAAGGACGTAGCCTTTCTGGTTGGTCCTGGTTTGTAATTCAGCAATTGACGTCCTTGCACTTTCTTGTGGTAGAGGCTTTGCTTGCCGCTGCACGGACATATCCCTTGACAAAACTGGCGCAGATTTTTGCTGAATATCATTGGAGACATTTTTTAAAAACAAAATTTCATCCGCGGTAGGGCTTGAACTCGACGATGTATTCGACTCTCACCCCCTTGCCCTATTACAGAACTCAAAAAAATTTACTAGAGCAAGAGTTATAGAATTTTGCCGATGAGTTGTAGAATTTTGCCACTGTGCGTCTTTAAATAATTTCAAACTGTAAAAAAGGACGCTTTATTTGAAAACTATGTTACTTATTAGTTGTGTCAATTTGACGTAAAAGATGTTAGGTGTATCAAAAAAATGTAATCCGTTTTACCATCAAATCTATATAAAATATTTAATCGGCTGCTAAGTATATTTAAAGTTGACAGCCCTATTTATAATATCCCTACGGGAAATTGGACCGGTACAGAACCAGCCACGTGATATGTCCTTCATGGACAGGGACCGTTCTTAGTACCGACCCAACTATATGAAAAGAACCGGTAACTTCTACATGGCTTGCACTGCTCAAATACCATGTGACATATCACGGGACAGGTGTAGTACATGTGATTATAGTAACCACTATAAAATGCCTCTCAGTTGTACCCATCACAGAACCCATCCCAAATGAACCAGCCGCCGCATTTTTAATAAACATAATTTGTATGAAAAGAATGAAAATTTATAGCATTTCCTTAAAGCCGATTTATAACAAAAAGAGGCGACGAACATCAGTACAATTAAATTATTGGTCCGGTTGTTTGAAAATTTTTATCTTAAACCGTGTACATATACGCACACAAAATCCGCGGATTTACTCTGTCAATTTCCATAAAAGTTGTTGTAGATTTTTTAACAAAATCTACTTTGAGCGGATTTATAATATCCTTTGATTTTGAGTGCGTATCTGTATGGGTTTTATGAGCGAAGTTATGCCGCGAAATGGAGGACTTTGAATATTGAGAGTAACTGGCACCATTGTATCCATACCAAACCTGTTCTTGTGATAGGTTCTGTTTTCAACCGTCCTCGGTTCGGTACATTCAGGTTTATTGACTGTGTAGTAATGTGAAGTAGTTTCATTCCGATAATTATATATTAACTTAGTAAATTGTGTTCTTAAAAGCTTTTCTAGCAAAAGGCTTAAGAGCCACTCATTTAACTATAACGTTTTTTCTCTAACCACAAAATGCGACTAAATATTCATAAAAAATATGTAAATTATACCCATTTGAAAATCACCCCAGTGCCGACAAATAGAGAGTTATATAAGAAAGGGATTGTGTAACTCTTATAAATGAATATTAGATACGAATGGGATATAGAGACGTTTGTGAATAAGATATGCATTAGTAAAATATATAAGTACTTATACTGTGAGAAATGTTATTTGTTTATGTTGTATGTTTGCTAAAAAAAATCATAAACATTGCAAGTGTATTCGTACTCAGATTAAGTGTAAAATAAATTAATCGTAAAGTAAGTAAGATTGCAGGTACAAAGAGAGGCGCTATTAAAAAGAAAATCGGTTCAGATTTAGATACAGCCCCACACATATGTATGATCTAGAAGCTACATTTTTTATCCGATTATCATAAGATTTGTCACAGTTTATTACGATCGTAATAAGTAACCACCTCAGATAAAAATGGGTTGTTTTTAAATAAATAATTGATTGTAATGCTTTCGCAGAGACACTTTATTTCTAAAGGGGAAAATACGAGGGCATATCAATAATTCCGTGCCTTTTCCAACTTCCCTCGTAGTTATATAAAATGCAACACTGTTCCCATTAAGAACCATCTGTCAGACTACTGTCAAATTTTGAGAGAGTTCCGTCATTTAGTTTGTGTTTAACAGCTACAGCCTCGAGTGCTCATTAAACATTATTTTTTTGCGGAAAAATCCCTTCAATCAAATTAAGGAAAAGCTTGATAAATACTATGGTGACTCTGCACCATGAATTTTATTTATTTTTTAATAATTTTTTTATTATACAAAAATAATAACAACAAATACAAAACGGCCTCAGCGACAATTTTAGGTAATAAGTGTAATAATTATTAAAGTGTAATAATTACAAAATAAATTATACGATATAATTAGAAAATAATGTTAAAATTAAGTGCACAATTCCACTTAAAAATATAATTATAAAGTTAAACCAGAAGCTCAACAATATGCTGTGACAAATATCTCCTCACTGAGGATTTAATTAAACTCTCTCTATATATTTTATATTCTGAAGCAAGTTATTAAATTCTTTACTACCTGAGTGTTCAATGCGTTGTTTTGTTATTTTAGATTCACAAAAGGCAAATATTAAATTTTCACTTTGTCGATTAATAAATGCCTCTGATTCCTGCAAAGTATGGTGCCCAATATGATGAAGACATTTGTTTATATTATTTATAAACAAAAATAAGTAATTGAATTTTGTAAGACCCATAAATTGGTAATATATACGGAAAAATATCTTTGTATGTATAAAGAAAGAGTTGAAAACCAAATAGCCAAGTTCGCTACGACTTTTAGTGGTGTATGTTGTAGGCTTTGAATCGACCAATCTTTAAATGTTTTTTTTAAACCGTAAACAATGGCGAAATATTTAATATGACTTTGCACTAATGCTTGAAATATTAGTAACTAGGTTTTTTGTCGAATTTATTTTTAAATTTATACAGTAAACCAATGGCAGGAGATATTTTCGATTTAAGATGGCGTATACGCTGATCCCAAGAAAGATTTGTTTGAAAATTAACTCCCAGATACTTCAGAGTAGTGACCTCTTTGATTTCCTTTCCATCAACTAATACACTAAATTCATTGTTAAACCCAGAATGAGGCTTGAATCATATAAGCTTTGTTTTATCTGGATTAAGATATACTTAGTAGGGACATAAATACTGTTACACACGTTTTATGCTGCAAAATAAAAAGAACTGAATGTTTTAGGACCAAATATTTTTTAATATATTTATTGATGTATATTGTATCCAAAAAGAATCTACTTATTCGAAATTTCCGCCTTTTGCCTTTACACACGCCTTAAGTCGCACTGGCCAATCGTCAATAGCTGCACGAACCTCGTCCATTAAAAAATTGGCCGCAGCTCGAACCAAAGCAGTCTTAAGAGGCCCAAGTCCCTTTTTTTTAATGATTCGACTCATGGACTTTTGCGTGATATTCATCTCACAGGCCATGATTTTCTGTCTTCGGAGCGGATTTCTGTGAATTCTTGATTTAACGGCTTCGCATCGATAGACGAACATGCGGCTAATTCGTAGTGGCCGGAGCGATTTGAAAATATCGCTTTTTTTCATTTCACACTTGAAAAGCGCTATTACAGCGATACGGTTCTCATTTTCTGACCACTCCATGATGAAAGTTGAAACAATTTTAAAATCCCGTTACAGACTAATGCTATTGAGGTTAGCTTTCAAAACCCACATGACATTATCGCGGTATGTTCAGTTCTACTATTGAAATGGGTGTGTTCAATGTTGTAACAGTATTTATGTCCCTACTAAGTAGTTTGAACATTTATGATCGTCACATCAGCCGCACAAACCTTTCTAAATCCATACTTAAAGTCATTTAGTATACGAGTAGTAAGTTGTTTTCCATGAAATTTTTAGAAAGTTGACCTTGCAAAATGCTTTCAAAAATTTAAATATTGTCAATAATGGATAATATTGAAATTGGCCGAAACTGATTCACATTTGGTGCTTTGCGCTTTTTGGGAATAGGAATAACCACTTTTGTACCTTCAAAATCTCAGAGTATATTGCTAAGTTAACCATATAATTAAAAATGTGTACTACTAAATTTGGCGTAATAGAATTGGCACAATGAAGAAATACGTTAGGGTAAATGTTCTCATGACCGCAGCTTTTTTTGGGTGAAAGACTTGCAACCATATTTTCAACTTCACTACACGTAGTGTAATTAAAGCGAAAAGTGTTTTTATGAGGTCTTATCGTTCTTAAAGCATTGCACGTATCATTTGGAAATTGGACAATTTTTGGTTGAGAGTATTTACCGTTTCTAAAAAAAAAGTAAGCATTCAACAATTCAGATTTACAAGCATCGCTGGATGTAAGTTCTCTCTTTGAATCCTTACGCAAATCTCTTTGTTAGAAACTCTCCCAAGGCTCTCATCAATAAATTCCCAGGAATTTTTAGGATCATTTTTTATGCTGTCTTCACATTATAATTATTCATTGAGAGGCGGACATTTATCTGATATTGTATTCCATACATAATTACCGACATTAAATAAGTCATTTATCAATATAAGATCCATTCTCTTTCATGTAATCAAAAATTATAAACAAACAAAGTTGTAGTAGCATACTTCTATATTACTAAAGCTACATTTTTGCGACTTAGAATATGATACAAAAGTAACAGACTTCCCATCAAACTTTATGCCATTTAATATCAATATAACTGAGTCTATAAAACTCCGACTTTCAAGTTTTACTACTGTAAATTTAAGATTATCACGAGAAAATAACGATGTGCCTCCATAATTGTCAGATCTGCAACAATGAACAACCTTGTAACCTGGTATATTGTAAATTTAAACTAGGCCATGTTGAAACACCGTTTGAGTTTTTAAATGAGTTTTAAATTATTTAAAACTGGTATAGTACGACTATTACTTTATAATCATAAACAATATACTTATATTAAAAGTAAACAAATTAAAGCAAAACTTCAAATCAAATATAAAACAGCGCAGATGGTTGGTAGTGCGCAATATGCATTCGTATGGCCTTATTCTTGGCAGTTCTGGCATTGGATTGGCTCCTCCACTGATACTCTTAAAATATAACTGCCTTAAACATTGAGCCCTTATAATTCTTAACACTATAAAAACCCTCATTTTTAATTATCAGAACTACACACAGAGAAAAAATCAGTTGGCAATCGGTCCGAACTATAAATATTCGGCTGAAAAAACAGACTTTCTGTTGCAATCACGAACATTCCATGGTAGTGATGGTTACATGGTTCTCATAATAAAAATATGGTTGATACTACAGTATTACGGTACTCACAGCCAAAAAATGGCAACCAACAAATGCTAAAGTTCATGATACTTTGGACCAATAATTGGTTGTGACAACAATTATTACTACCAAATCTATATTTAAAACAAAAACACATTTAAGCCTAGGGCGCACTGCGTATTTTTCTACTTCCGGTAGTTTAAACACCTTTGAAACAAGCCCCAAAAACTTACGAACAGTATACGACAGGGCTTTTCTATGCATATACAGAAATAACATGAACTTTTTGTAAGTTTTTAACGTATACTAGTATTTACATAGTTTTTAGACAAACGGAAATTAAGAAAAACGAAATTCTGAAAAAACGCCTAAACGTGGGGCAGACTCCGTCTTGGAGCCGTAGGTGAAAATTGAGATTTCGTAGACGGAGTTAGCTGCCCATTTTTCTCCGGTCGGTATTGTTACATTAATATGGGTTTACTCAGTTCTGTCGCGGAGTCATGTTGGACTACATGACTTTTAGCAGCATACCAACTGCTGTGCCCCTTGATATCAACTGTATATTTACAGTGGTGGTAATGATGTCACTGTCATTTATGCTACCTACGATCGTATATGGATTTAAGCTAATTAATTAATTTTTTAAGTCATGAAAATATAACGATATACGGATAAGCAACTGGAGATTTCCCTAACAAAAAATGGCTGAAGAACCTTGTCAAGGAGTGACTTGAATTTAGTTGATGGTGACCGCTGATGCATCGTTACCGCTTTGCGGTATTACTTTATTTATTTGTTCTCAATACTTGTCGCTGGCTCAAGGTTGGCATCGAAGGACTTTGTTTAAGTTCACACTATGATAGTGGAAAGTAAATTTTACGAAAACAGCACAACTAGATATTTATAAAATTATATAGGTGGTGTGATTATAAATAGATACTCAGAAACAGTTGAATTTCCTTATTTAAATGAATATGCTCAATTTTTTAAGATTTGTCTCAAATTAACAACGGTTCTCCGAACAATAAAATTAAAGAAAATTGCAATGAACGGTGGAAAGTACAAAAGCCTCGGCCCGGCCGTACTTACAAATTTTCCACTTCTTAATAAATAAAAGCATACTATACGAGTACTTAGTAGGGACGTAAATACTGTTACAACACAACCATTTCAATAGTAGAACTGAACATACCCCGTTAATGTCATATGGACTTTAAAAGCTAACCTCAATAGCGTTAGTCTGTAACGGGATTTTAAAATTGTTTCAACTTTTCTCATTGAGTGGTCAGATAATGAGAACCGTATCGGTGTAATAGCGCTTTTCAAGTGTGAAATGAAAAAAGCGATATTTTCAAAACGCTCCGGCCTATAGGGACTAGCCGCATGTTCGCCTACTGATGCATAAAACTGTTTGAGGAGACTGGAGATGCAAATGGCCGCCCACGCTCTGTTCGAACACCGCATGTTATCAAAGCAGTTAAATCAAGAATTCTCAGAAATCCGTTCAAAAAACAGAAAATCATGGCCCGTGAGATGAATATTACGCAAAAGTCCATGAGTCGAATTATTAAAAAAAAAATTGGGACTTGGAGCTTACAAACGACGTACCGAACATTTATTGACTGCCGCTTTACAAAAAAATAGGATTGAAAAATGCAAACGTCTTTTGGTGAAGCACGCTGATAACTTGCACAGAAAAATTTTGTTCACCGATGAAAACATTTTTACCGTTCAGGAAAAATTTAACAAACAAAATGATAGAGTGTATGCGCGGTCATCTAAGGAAGCACCTGAACTGATCCCAAGGGTGGAAAGGGCTCATCACCCAGCTTCAGTCATGGTTTGGTGGGGTGTCTCTGACGATTGGGTTACTGACCTACATTTCTGCGAACAAGGAGTCAAAACATCGGCCAAATTTTACCAAGAAACCGTTTTCGTAGCTGTTGTGAAGCCTCTTAACAATTCCCTCTTCAAAAACCAGCCATGGACTTTCCAGCATGATTCTGCGCAGGCCCATAAGGCTAAAACGTCCCAGGCCTGGCTTCGAAACAATTTGCCAGCGTTCATTTCCCCTGAAGAATGGCCTTCAGGCAGTCCAGATTTCAACCCATTGGATTACAAATTGAGGACGGTTTTAACTTTAAATGCATACAGCATTTGAAATAATTTTAATTTTAAAAATTACTGTGCTATAACTAAAATCAGAAGCATACACCTAAGAGCAGGCAGCTGCGTATACGTATTTCACGAAAATTGGAGTACAGTTTTCAAGCCAACAAAGTCAACTTAAAAAAATTAAGCGTGTGCTATTTTATAATTCTCGAAGCTATGCCAGTATAAGTATGTACATTATTTTGAGATATAAAACATTTTTACAATATTTTTAGCACCATAGGCCAACAGTTTTCCGTTTGTATTCTGACGTTTTACCACAATATTATTATAACCCATACACATTGCATCTAAAATTGATGATTAAAAAAATTTAATACTGCGTGTTTTGCATTTTTCCTAATCTCCTAATCTACTTATAGATAACGTTCCTATAGATCTCTTTTTAAGATATTTTTAAGAATTACACAAATGCATTTTCAATTAATTAGCATGATTTTTTATTTATAGGTCCGCACGTATTGACGCCTTCAATTCTAAGCAACGCTACAAATCAAAATATCGCAGGCCCATCATATCTAAGCGGAACAATTATGGTGCCAGGCCACCATCACTCACATGCCGGCACTTTACGTCGAAACATGATACCAACAAGTATGGGTTTGATGGCAGCACCCTCACCTCCGCTCGTTGGCGGCATACAGATGCCCCAATCCATAGTGGGCGTGCCCACGTCGTCAAGCGTTTACTACGATACCACGATCCCACGTAACCTCAGTCGAGGAATGTCAGCCGACAACAATACACAGTACTTCTTCGGATGACATTCGTTGAATCGCAAAGCCTCGTTGCCCATAGCAATTGCCGTAAGACCAACACAAATGAATTTAAACATGATGCCACTAACAGCCACTATGGGAACCATGGCCAGCTCACCTTCCACAATACCATGCACTGGCAGAACGGCCACTCCCACTGGAACACCATCACTCAAGGGAACAGCCATACCCGAGATACCCTCGATCACGGTCACATCCTCCGCAAAGGCCCCCGTCAGCTCACATATGAGCTCCCCCCAGCGACAGCTAGCAGCCAAGCATGAATGTCAACAAGCCTTGTCCAACGCGGCTAATGACAGTATCCGATCTCAGACAGGTGCCGACCGAAGTAATTGCTTCTAAAACTGTCCTCCTCGAGATCACATAGATAGCAATAGCCATGCATTTCAAACAAAAGTCGTCCATCAATTGTACATAGTTATATTACGACACTTTTGCAGGTGGCCAACCACAAGTCGAGCCACACCGAAGGGTGAGACTTGTCCAAAACAAAGTTAGTGACTTTATATATAGTAATTAATGGTTTTACAAAGACATTAAACTTCCAACAGTAAGCATCCCATAACCAACCCATTACAAATTCAAATATACGAGTAGTTTTTATTATAATTATTATAACAGGTTTTCAAGGCCTTTTGTATCATACTGTAGTACGTAGGTAACATTCCCGATCTTAGGTTTTATCGGGCAAACAACAATTGTAGATATACATACAGATATATTCAAGTCACAATATCAAAATTGTGTATAGATTGGAGGACTTCCTTAGCTATCCCATCATCCTTTTTTAAGCCACAACAACATTTGACAATGTTGTGGCAAAGATCATCCATGCACCAGTTTACCTTTAATATTTTATAGCGAATGTTGGACACTGGTCAGTCGTGTCCACTTTATCTTTATGAGGCTGCCAGTTTTTCTACCCTCCATCGAAGGGTGGATGATATATTATATTTGTCATTCCGTTAACACGAAAATCGGAGACCCTATAGCGTATATATATATATTATGGATCATCGTAAAATACTAAGAAGATCTAGCCATGTCCATCCGAAACTGCCTAACGAATCAACCTAGGATCCTGAAATTTGGCAAGATGATGGCTTAGGAATTGTAAACGGGCGAAATCGATCTAGTGGGAAAATGTTCCCATTTAAGGGACTAACTGTTAGTACGTAAGCACTTAATTCATTAAAAAAATGGCTATTTGCTGCAATGCTTAGCTTATGTGTCCCAAAAACACTTCCCGCATGGTCAAAACGGGCGATTAGAAGGCAATATGGACATATGGGTACTCAAACTTAAGAAAATTTATCTACAATTTCAAATATAGAGTAGTTCTGAAGTTTTGGGTGAGATTATCAAAGGACGCATGGGATGAAAGGGCCCCCAAAATCGTACCATTTTTTGAGCTTTAGTAGCGTAGGGACGGTGGAGGATATCTAAGGTTCGGCCTGGTCGAATTTAACGATGTTTTTACTTGTTCTTTCTAAGTTTATATTTTTCGTTTTAGTTTTGCATGGTATTTAAGTAAATAAATTATATTTTCTGTTGGCCTTTGCGTATGAAATGCGAGAAAAGTTTGTCTAATTAATGATATGAATCCAATAGAGGCTCTAGTATAATAATGCCAAGATAAAATCTATTTATAAGAATTTAGTCAAAAGGAAATGATGAGAGATATGCGTTATCGAACGTCCACACACAAATACATACAAAGCCTATGATGACTGCAGTGTGTGTGTGTGTGTACTTATTAAAGACATGCGATAGAGCATAATTTGCCGAACATTTTTATTAATATATATATTAAGTCAAAAAAACATTTGTTAATAAATAAAACAGTATAATTTAGTTTTCCTCATTCATACATTCATTCACGCTCTCCCCCTTTGTAGTGCATATGTACATCCCTCCGTAATTTGATTTCCCGAAAGTTTTTTTGGTTATCAAAAATAAGTCGATTCAAAGACCTTGAATAAAAAAGGTTTTCAAAATTTGACCGTTTTGCTGCTGAAATTAGAGACGTCCACTTTTTAAAATAACCTTTATACGAGTATAATGGCCTCTTTCCAGTTAAGATCATGTCTCTGTAATGGTAACATTGTAAATTCAATCTATCTTAAACAAAGCATCAAAGAACAGGTTGCGTTATGTGCCACACACAAAAATCGCTCAAATGATATTTTTACGGGCAACAAGCGGGGCACCCGTTTATTTAAACTAAATCGAATCCAAGGGAGCTTACCGTTTTTCGTAGAATACCTCTCAAAAAAAGTTAGGTAGATGAAAAGTATTACAGCCATATTCATAAAAAATCTTAATTGGGATTTAAAGTACATATTAGTTAACAAACACTTTTTGCCTAACAAATGATTGTTAAGAAAACGTATTCATAAACACTACTTTAACTAATATACAATTTAATGAATTTGTCGATTCAATGCTGGCAACACTGTCGTTTTGACATATCATTTCAATCTTAATGATGCAGTTATACGATTATCAGTTATGTGAGTAGTCGAATCTATATATTTTTTGTATTGTTTATTTTACAAAGAACTGATTTAATAAACAAAACAAAAATATATATGCTTACTTGTAAAATAATAAAAACAAAATCATGTTTAAATAAAGGACAAATAGAGATCAATTATGTATTACTGATAAAAAAGGTATTCGAATAACGAATAATATTATTCTTATTTTGATTGTTTACACATCACTAGTGAACTTTTTACAATTTTCCCTTTTTTGTGTTGTGTTTTTTCCATAAAGAAGTTTTTATAAATGAAAATGGAAAAAATGACGATTGCAAACGCAAAAAAAATTAACGTATCCATTCTAATCGTATATTTTAAAAAAAAAATTTTCTTCGGTGTATTCGAAAAATTCCAAAAATATGTGTGTAAATGTAAACAAACCAACACAAACCTCACTTTAAAACACTGTTAAAGTAGGGTCGAAAGAATATTAAAATGCACACATTTAATAATGGTTTACAGAACGATTATTAAGCTAATAATCGTTTATGAATACAGTTTTCTTACATTAAGCTTAACAATCGTTTGTAAAGCTGTTTTAAATTTTTATGAATACGGCTGTTAGTTTTTATAATAACCAGTTAAAAATAAATAGTGGTAAAATAAGTGACAGCGCGCTTTGTCTCAAAAAAAGGTTGACTTATCCCGTCTGTAATGCTGATTTATACCCCAAGTCAACCGATTTCTAGTCCTTAATTAGTCAGCTCAAATTCTATGAACCGTAATACTAGAACAAGACTTGCAAAGTTGTAGCCTAGTGTAATTAGTAATCGAAAGTTGCGCGAAGTTCATAAAGGTTAAAGTTTACCTCACCAATAGTAATGGAAACTACGGATTGAAGAATCAACTAACATCCGAGTATTGTGTAAAGAACGTCATGCATTTTTTTGTTGAAAATATATCTTTTAATTTTCAAGCGAGAAGTCATTTTTTTGAGCTTTGTATGTTAATTTCATTATCGGTTCCCACTTATACACGCCCGTTCATCCTAAACACTGCTGCGTAGTGTGATGTTCATAATTCAGACATTGCTGTGGCCAAGGTTGCACCCACTGGGCAATAACGACAATGGCCTAGAGATTTTTTAAACATGTCTTTACACGGAGGGAAACAACGGAAAAAACTCTCTAACATATTTTCCAATCATGTCATTCATGTAACATACATATATTTACCACATATCTTTGGAGCATACATCCAACATATTTATGTATGGATCACAGCAAACATTACCATGTTTGCAGCAATGTTCCTTAAAATGCATATATAAGTACTTATGTGCAAACATACAATTATTTGCATATAAATGTTCTCAAATACTTATATGCTTTTGTGCAAACATAAGTTAAGCCTCAATAAATAAGACTAGTTAGCAAAACCACAATAGACAAGTCATGAGCCATTTTGTTGGTGCCTTTAAGCCCAGGTTGATATAGTACTTATGTACTAGTACTTATATACTAAGTACTAAAATGGCTACAAAACTTACTACTTTTTTAATATTTTTTACTCTCGTGTCCCCCTGGACGTAATATTGGCATTTTTCGTCAATAAATGGCTTTACTATCACGGGTTTTCTGCCCAGTCTTTTTTGTAGAGGCTCACCTAAATACATATTTGATTGCATCCAAATATTAACATGCTTGTATAGTAATGTTTCCCAACATATGTATAGGTATACTTACCTACGAAGATATATAAGTATACGTCTTCAACAAATCACTTATGTGTTTGCGGAGAGGCATAAATACCTACCTACTTGTTCAAATTAAGGGCATTAATCCGATGTTTAACAAACATACAACAAAATTCCACCCACAACTTCACATAATTAAAAAAAAACTAGTAATAAAACTAATATCGGGCGTGGTCGATTATTTTATACCCTGCACTTCTGGATGATCAGAAAAGCAAACTGAAAATAGGGTTTTGGACCCACTAGACGGGCGCTAAATTTACCCAGATAAAATGGATATATTTTCCCTAAAAAATACATCTTCCTACAAAGCAAACAAATCTATATAACATTCTTTTTAAAATCTGGACCTGGATTCAGTTGGCTTGTTGCACATTCATTAGAACAGATTATAATATAGTTTGTAATGCCCGATTTAAGCTTTTTCATTGTTTTTTTTTATTTTTTTAATTAATTTCGATGTTTATTAAATGAAATTGAATTGATATTTGGTTTGAGAGTGTATTTTTTTTAAGAAAATTCGTTTTTTATGTTATTTATATATATTATTTTTATAAAATTTAAATGTTTTGTTTAAATAAAATGACTTTTTTCCTTTTGTGGTACTTATTTTTAAATGTTCCCTTTTTGCGATACATTACGTTTAGTCCTAAACGTCCGTTAAACTTAATTGCCTTTTACCAAACTTCATTAAAATGACAATGTTCTGCGCCTAGGTCGATTAGAACCCATATAGGGATGGGTTTTAATCGGCTACTACATGTAAACATGGACCGACCCTGCACTTCTTAAACGATGCCTATACTAAGCCACAAATTAAATTTCATGGAAATCTGAGAATATTTTTTTATCAAGATCGGTTGATATTTGCGATCTTCACTTCAATCGAGAATAGATGGACAAACGACATTCCTAAATCGGTTTAGAAGTTGCTCTGTCATACTTGTTTATAATTGTTACAAAAAAAAATTGTAACAAAAAACTTTTAGGGGAGCATCCCCATACATGCTGTGCATTGCGTTGGCGAGTGAAAAGAAAAGCGCCGTTTTAAAAAATCCATGGGTGCTCAGAGCTCAGAGCATCTGATCATCCATACAATCAATAGAAATTGACGACTTTGTTGTGTCGGCGAATGGCTTGTGAAATAACAGACAGCACTGTGTCTTACGCGCATTAAAATCTATTCTATTCTCTCCACCCTATTGGGAAATGGCCACTAAATCCCGGCCAAGTGTCTCATCCATATAGTAAGGGAAAGAAGCCTGTGATACACCTGTGGTCAGCCTATGTTTACTGGTCAGCCTACGACACGTACGATCTCTATGGAAGTTCGATATAATCCGTGCAAAGGTATTACCTGACGTTATACTCGTAAGTGCCTATAAGAGCTGTAAGTTTTGAATCGTGGAGAAGAATGTATGATTTCAAAATATGGACCGATGTAGAACAATTTCAATAGGGTTCGTCCGTCCAATATTGAAAAATGCGACAAGTTTTATCGAAATCCTTTCATAACTGTGACCTGTCCATATTCAATTTTTTCCGAATCGAAATAATACATACTTTTTATTTGTGTAACGATTGTTTAGAAATACTGCCGCTTCAATCCGATTAAAAGTATATCCGCGAATTAAATTATTTTTCGGTTAGAAACGCGGATATGTATTTTAAAGATCTCCAATGCGTATTCCTTCAAACTCTGACATGAAAAGTATCCTTTATCACAACTGTTGAGTTGTTAAAATCGATGGCGAGTAGATGTTCCAGGACTTAATTACTAAATCTAGGCTACAGCAGTAACATTTGATGTACTGTTTGGGCTACACAGCATTGAATTGGAAAAAGAATGTTTGCATTATTTCCCAACGTTGTTTAAGCTTAAAGCGATTTATTTCGTTCCACACAGATATGAATCTGACTTTCGATTTCGAGCGGGAAAGTTGGTGCAGAACATGGCAGAACATGGTAGTGGTGACGTATGATTATGGGGTAGTATGGCAGTCAGTGGGGTTACACATTTAGATATAAACTAAAAGGATGATGTAACATTCTGCATACATGATTTTCTTAGAAGAAATTTGAAGCCAAGTGCTGAAAAATGGGGTTGTAGGACAATTTTTTTATAATGGCCCAAAGCAAACGCTCCATAACACTATGATGTACTTGGCGCACAATACTTTACATATCCAAAAAACCCCGTAGATTCTTTATTTGGATCCGATTAAAAATATGTGAATTTTGTGTGATTATGGATCAGGACTTGCATATAAGCTCAAAACTTCGGTTAAAAACTGTTCTAAGAGCGAAGTGAGCGAAAATTGAGTCAAGCTAGGCAACCAAACTTCTGGAATCAATGGCCAACAACCTTAATGTCGTTATTTTTTTTAAAGAGGTTTTTATTTTATAACTAATACATGAATTTAAAAATTACTTCTTTTTTGTTACTTTAAAAAGAAATGACAAATAAACTAATCTGTATTATTATTTCTTTAATATTATTTTTACTTTATTGGTATTTTATCAATAAAGTTATAACTAGCCGCTGTATGAAGTCATTATACTATCATCATAGCTGTATGAGACACGAAATATAGCGTTTCAAAGTTTAGGTTTGTATTGGCTACGCCCCTTTGTCCAATTTTATCACAATATAGTCTACAATAATAAGGGGATGATTGATTTTATTCTTTTAAAACTTTATAACGATTCGTTTATCACATTGGCCATAAATTCGATGTTTGAAATGGGCGTGTCACCGCCAATGCAAACTTCATATGTTCCAAATATTATGCTTATATCTCTATTAGTACAAGAGATCTTTAAAGCAAGTTATGTCGACAGTATATTTGTAAATAAATAAAACTCAATTTATTTGTCCTTGTTGTTTATAGGAAAAACCGATCTTTTAAAAATGTTCCCAGAATATAGCTGTATGGCCGTTGATTTTTGATATTTCAATTGTATGTATCGAAAAAATTCGTGGGAAAAGTGGGCAGTGCCACTCCTCTATTTTAAAAGCGCTGTAGCTCCTATAATACTAGGCCGCTCGCCTAGGCGTGGCACCACTTTCCCCTCGAACTTATTTCTTTAAACATAAAGATGATATATTCCAAGTCCGACGTTCCTAACTTAAATACCTTATGAGAACATCACACTTCGAAAAATACCCGGCCCTTTTAAAAACCAGTAGAATTTTTTCTGTGAATGCGTGCTTGGGGGTAGCAAAGCTCAGCGGTTGCATGCAATCGGGAGGGACGTTTATACTGGAGCTGAGATGGTAACGGATCGATCTTAATGCACTGTGACAAATTTCATCAGAATTGGTTGCATCGGTTGAACATATAAATGTTTGGGAGCTCTGCCTAAAGCTAAACCGATTTTCTTTAATTTTAATAACGTTCTTCCTTTGACCAAAAAATTTACTTCTGCCAAAAGTCATACAAATCTGCTCCTGCCTAGTATTCACCTCAAACGAAATTTTCGCTGAGGAGTTGTACATTTATTGTTGTCGTATAGAGCAGTCTACAAAAAAAAAAACCTGTATTCATTTTTAAATAAATTATTTTATAAATATTCATTTAAATAACCTTAAAAATTAAATTAAAAAATTTTGTATTTTGTTTTATGCAAATGTCCATTAATCCTTGGCCAAAAAATTATAAGAATATAAACAAACCTGATCTAATTAGTTTATGGAGGAGTTCAATCTTTCCAACAAAATAATATCAACAAATGATCATAACAAAACAAAAAAATAAAACCCAAAGAACCTCAATTTTCGTTGCAGGTGGCAAAAAATAGTCTACTATGCTAGCGATAAACAGTACTCTTACTTTGCTACATGAATTTCTTATGGGAGGGATTTTGATAATTTTATTTGGTACAAAAAATAATTTTTAATATTTTGTTTGGTTTCCAGCTTAAAAGTTTTGGGCTTCAAAAATTTTGAGTCCAACACTTGTGAGCTAGGAGCCAAAAATATTTTAAAAATTTGTTTCAAGTGTTGGTTTTCTAAAATTTAGAGCACAGTAGGGTGAAAATAATTTTCAGCAAACAAAATGTTGTTTCGAAAATTTTAAAAACCTTTGACAGCTAGCGCAAAAGTGTTGGACATGAAAATCATGGGAACAGTGGGCCAAAATTAATTTTCAGCAGTTAAAAATTGTATTAAAAAAAAAATACAATTTCCTTGGCCTCAAGCTGCATTCATATTTTTTTTATTTGGTAAAAAATATTAAAATTTGTTTGGCTCCGAGAACTTAAGTATTCGACTTGGAAAAAGTTTGGACACAGTTGGCCAAATTAATGTTCGTGCGGAAATATTGTTTTTTATTGTTTGGAAAATATTTATTTTTGATAGCTCTTAGTCTACAAGTGCTAAACTCTTAAGTAACCTTAAGACCACAGTGGGACAACTCTCAATTGAGTACATTGTTCATTTTGGCTTCTTGTTTGCAAGATACGAGACACCAAAGTGTATATTGATTCTTGAACTATACAAGATAGATATTGGATCATGGGATGTAAGTCAAACCTCTACTAAATTGCGGAAGCTTGCTTTGTCTCTTTGGGAACAATCGTTGTCAAAGAAGACTGAAATGCCTCTTTAGGAAGATTGAAAGAAGTTTTAATCAAAAGGTTCAAAGCATTAGAAAGTGTTACGGATATGATAGGCTGGAGTGGAGCAAACATGTCTAAAATCACACGCCCAAACTACAATAACTTCGCCAGATCAAAGAAATTCTAAATATTTCACATTTAAGTGAATAGCAATAAGTGTAGCGTTCGCAAAAGGATTAATGGTCTAAAGCCTTGCCCAAAGTATGGATTTAAAAAATTGACTGTTGGTCTACAAGCGGGAAAAGGTTTGTATAAATTGTGGTCACATCTCTGCGTATGTAGTAGTAGGAATTGTACAAAATGCAAATCCAATCGTCATATTCTGCTGCATTATTAAAAATTTTTTTACAGTGGAATGAAACCTCAGGCATAGCGTTGAGCGTGCCTTTAAATTCCCATAATTCGCATCTACAGACCACCGAAAACCCATTCACACTGGGAAATATTATTGTATACCATACGTCTGGCTCGAATGAGACTATGTTAGCCACCGCTTGGGATAACGTCATTAGATATGGCGTATCCCCATTACGACTACTTCATATCGATAAAAATCCAAAAATTGTTTACATTTTCAACGAAATCTATCTCTGCAGACATTACTGGTTTGCGAGGAGAAAATGCATCCAAATGGTCAAAGATAGATATTTTAACTATTGGCTCATTTAGTCGAAAGCAGCGCTTTTGTCGTCAAGGATGTAACGGGCGACGTTCCCATCCCTCTTTTGACAAAAGGATGATTAAAAGCCTACTAAAACTAGGGTATGCGGATCCAATGTTTTATCGAAGTATTTCAGTGGATATTATCATTGGCATACATTGCTATCGGTTTATATTACTTAAGGCAGTGAAACATCGAATTCTTGACATGCTAGTGGCCCAGGAGACAGTCTTTGCATAGATTGTAACTGGCCCAACGAATATAAGGTCCGAGATTTCCATTGTACCAGAGTTTCGACAAATGACCAATTAGCAAAATTTTGGGAAAGAGAGGAAGAGGAAAAGTTGTGTGAAATAATATATTCGTATTGTTCTAAAATACACGTACTATTGATGCAAGATTTATTGTGGATTTGACATTTAAATCAGATCACCCTCTAAACCCTGACATAAAATCGGTAATCTCTCTTATCTTAAATTGGTGATTGTATAAGTTTGCTTTGAACGCGGACATTTCGAAAATGTATGGACAGGTTTTAATAAACCCTAAACATGCGCCATACCAGAGCAGTTTATTCAGACCTTGAAAAGGATAAAGTACAAGACTTCCAGTTGAGACGGATACATTCTAATGCCAATAAATCATCTACCAAAAGGAAAGTACTATCGGTAAACTTTTTTTACCCCAAAGTTGCCTCTCTCCCGTTATAATAAGAGCGAAAATGAGATTGGGTGGGACGAAAGCCCTTGACTCGTCTGAAATGGAAAACATTCAATGCAAACTATTGGGCAATAGACGCGATTCTCTACGATATTCTCAATCATATTTCTATTCTCACGAGCTCATATGTTATATTGTATTGTATGTCGCAATGTATATTTGTATGTCACCTTGGAAACGTTATATTTAAAACATTTTTTTTTTACCTACTTAAAAAGTTTAAAAATAAAAGTAGAGAAAAGTCAACAAAATGAAATTTGTCATAGTGGAACTTTTTTCCTCATGCCAAAAGCATTCGAAAAATCGGAGGCACAATATCGATTGCTAAATAGACCTATCCTAATATATATATTTATATATATATATATTTATATATATATATATATATATATATATATATATATATATATATATATATATATATATATATATATATATATATATATATATATATATATATATATATATATATATATATATATATATATATATATATATATATATATATATATATATATATATATATATATATATATATATATATATATATATATATATATATATATATATATATATATACATAAGTAGTTCCAAATAACAGAATCCTGGGCGCAGCTCTATGGCTTCAAATTAAGTTCTTAAACGCAGTAATTACTTGTGAGTGACGAAAAAGTATGTGCCTCGTTTCTAATAGAAAGGAGTTGTGTTAGTAACTCCCTAAAGCCGTTTTTATATAACAGACTTATTAGGAGTTGTGTTAGTAACTCCCTAAAGGCGTTTTTATATAACAGACTTATTATTTCTTACATGACCACCGCCTACATTCCAGAGCCATAATTTACGATTATGCTCATGGAGTATTCGAACCAAATATATTCCTGCTCGGAATAAATGTAAGGCTATACATGATATATAGTGCACCTATTGAGTTTCCTAAATCTACTTTAAATGCTTTATTATTGTTTTTTTAAATAGTGGAATAGTTAGAAAATTTATAAGCAACCTTTTGATTTCAATATAAGATTTATTTTTTGCGATGATATCCAAAACCAACTCAATGTGTTGTTTATTGAAAAAGCTTCATAATACCCAGATCATTTATCCGCCTACACTGAGTTTTGTTTAGTATCATATGCCTTCCTCCAAAGTTATTTAACTCATACCCTTACAATGCATACATGCCCACTTACTTCAATTTACATCTCAAATAACTTGCCATGAAGACGATGATTATTAATTACCTCAATTATGTACATTGAATTAATTAGAGATTCCATTTCATCTCCGCTGAGAGTGTTTAAATTTTACTACCGAAAACTCATCACCAACCACACCAGCCGCTCGCCGAAAGTCTAATGGACAAAATCGAGCTCTGCGTGTAACCACCACAAGCTATGGATGATGGCATAGCGTCGACGTCCACACTCGTATTTGACTATGGGTGTGTGTGTGCGTAAATCTTGTTCAGATTGGCAAGTGAATTGAAAACACAAAACGGCCACAGCAATAAAAGTAATATTAACAAAAGCAATTTTAATTATTCATTTAATTACTGACAGAGTTATGCATAATTCTACACAATGTTGCCACAATGAATTCATTGCTGTGCTACCGAATCCCACTCCCCACCACACACCATTTCATCCACACCCAACCACCCAACGTTGGTGAACGTGGACAGTGGACGCATCCGCATACATAATTAAAAATACTTGAAGAATAAGGAGATTTGTTTAAAATGCTCTCACAGAAAAAAAAATAAAGGCAATAAAGTAATTTGTTGATATCTCCTCTTCGATTATGCGATTATAAGTTGATGCCTTCCACCGACACTACACCCACTATTCCTCCCTACCACAACATATACCAAATTATATTTGCAATTTAAAGTAATAAAATATTGAATTGAATCTATTTTAAGTAGTTAAGATTTGAATTTGATTGAACAGGGTAAATAATGTATTTATGAGATTGCATAACTAAATAAAACGTTTGCATTTTTAACAATTATGAAATTACATTAAGCGCGTTTTTCTATAGTTCCAGGTAAGCTTTCTATAGTTCCAGAAGGTAAGTGCAATTCAGGTATGTCCTAATCACCATTCATTCTAAAGTTCACTTCGCTGTTACCAGTATTTTGGATGGCATCAAATTGTCAGAAAACCTCACAAATACCCAAAGCGTATCTCTCATGGGAAATCGTACATCATATTTAAAGTTTAGTACTGACTTCTGACATTCGGACGAAAAACTTTTAAAATACATATTAATATCATAAGCTGCGAAATGTCAGCGGGAAAATGTTGACAGAGTCCTACTTTGTTAGTCTAGTCAAACTTTGTTGCTAGAAACTTTCCGGTCCCTTTGCAAAGGAAAATGCGCGTGTTATGTGACAGGCGAAAAAATCCGATATGCCGATAGTTTTTAATTTAAACTTTAGTGTTATTGTAAATAACTCGTATCAAAATAGTTTTTTTTTAAAAACTTTAATTTATAGAAAAAGTTATCAATGTTTGTTGTAATGTTCAGAATAAACAATTTTTGAAGCGTAATCTTTACACCATTTTGATAATCGTTTAAAATAATAGCTTAAAGAGGGTTTTAAGCGGATTTCTTCATTTGTCGAGTAAGTCACGCCAAATGCACATTGTTCTATATTAAATGATGTAAACATTGAGTTAAGGAGCACCAGTAAAAAAGGCAAACATTTGTATGAAATCAAACTGAATCTTCTGCTCCGAAACATTCCTTGATGCTGTTTCGAAATATTCCGCATTAGATGAAATGACTGAACCTTTTTTGCTCCATCGAACTCAGTACAAAACTTTTGAAATAACATGTGGAACTCGTGGATGGATTGCCTTGAAGTATAGCATTGGTAGTATTAGGGGATATGATTAAACTAACTTGTAATACCCTGTTCCAGAGAATGGCACTGGGTACAAATATTTGCTGAGCTGCCAGCAAAAAGTCGAAGCAAAACTCGATTATTCCTTTTTAATCGGACACAAAAGTCGATCACAATTTTTTCAACAAAAGTGGGTCCATGTTTGACAGAGTTAAATTTATATGAACATATGAACGATTTTCCAATTAAGTTTCGTGAAGAAAATGTTATTGTTTTAGAGAACCCATATGTGTATTGTTGAAAATAAGGTACATAGGAAGGTCATAGATTAGGGCCTTAAAATAAGACAAAATAAATGCATATTCAGATAAGTGAGGAAATTACAGTGTTTCTGAGTATCCATATGTCGATGTCACGGGGGTACGGCGCCGCCCCCTTTTCTATCAGGATGTGTTTCTTTCCATACCAGCACCATATACATGGTTGCATAGCGGTTGCATAGCGGGTCCACGCCCTTTTGTCCAATTTTAACACATTATAGTATTTAAGTATAATAATACGCTAAACATTAAATTTATTCGGTTTAAATTTGGAATCAATCGGTCTATTACTTTAGCCATACATAATTTTACCATAGCATAGTCTATAATCATTGCATAACCATTGATTTTATTCTATTACAATTTTGTAGTTTGCTTTCTATCATCTTCGATTTTTACGACGATTCAGAATATATATTCTTTATGGAGCTTCCGACCAGTATTTCGAGGTGTTGCAAATGAAATGACAAAGTAAACATATCCTTTATCATATGACGAAAACCTTACAACTTTTGGTCAGGACCTTTTAAGTCCTTCAAAGGAAAACTTTATTCCCGACTTGGTCAGTTTTTGTAGAATTTGTTGTAGAATTTTTACAACATTTTAAAATATATTGTCTTTTTAGGGTCGAGACTTGCAGTTTAAAAATGTGTAAAAAGTAGTAAAACTATCCTTTTAAGTCTGTTAAATTATTCATCAACCAATCTCGTGCACATGAACCCCAAAAATAATTAGGTTAAACGATAACAATATAAGCCGTAATGCTAAAGACACATGAGGCAACCGTTGAGAGCAACGTGTTACAACAAGATTCAAGCTCCAAGAGGTGTCATCGGCGAATTCGATTCTTGCGGCGAATTGAAACTTGCAAATATTAGACATAAAATAATTAAATAGGAATAAAATAATAAACGGAATATATTAAATCAATACATCAATCCAGTTTTGCATTCGAAAAACTTAAAAAAAATTTTTTGAACGATCTGTTTAAGTTGATTAAAATATTGACTTTCTCCCTCTCATGTAACTGAACCTCAAAAATAAAACCTCTTTATTAAATTGAAACTTTTCGGCAGTAATCAGCGTAACCGTTGTGCGACTAAAGTTGTAATTTGACCCATTTTTGAAGCTATGTTACTTTTTTGCCATCTTCTAGGAAATCTCCTCTTTGACAATTTTTGATATGTTTGCTACTTTTCCTAACTCGAAAACTGTGTATGCCTTTCTTATTTCTCATGCTTACATTATTATTTAGTTTGTTTATGAGCTGCCGTTTACGATACGTATTATGGTTACTCGTAGCAGTGTGTCAGAGCACCTACTTTCAATTCTAGTGCACGCGCACAGGTATCAGGTCCGAACTCCAATCAGCCGCATATCTCTCTGCAGGCAATCATACTTCGACTTAACTTTTGGAGGTTCAATTATATTGAAATTTAGCAGAAGTAAGATTTTGGACCAAGAACGGAAGTTAATAAATTTGATTTTATATCTCTAGGACCTACAAATATAATCCATCCAATCTAGAGCAAAGTTAGCACAGTTGATTAGGTTCAATTCAATTCCTCCTTGTTTAAGATACAATGCTCTAAGACACCAATATTAGTTCCGACCAGATAGTATATAAGTATATATCGATGGACTAATTCTCCCTATAGAAATACTTTGGGGGCCCATAAACAGCCTCCAATATACTCATACATATGGATATTAAATAACAATAAAATATAAGCCAATTAAAATTATATTTGCAATTTAACTAAATTTGGTGTGACAAAACCTTATGTGCCGAAAATCCGGACAATTGAAACATGGCCATATTTATTTACAACCTGAGTAAATTCTAAGCCCGATCAATAAGTCCAAGCGCCCAGGAATCTGGTTTCAGTTGGCTTTCTGCACATCCAGTAGAGCAGGGTAATAAAGTCTTCCTTTACCGACTTTAGATTTTTTTTACCAGTTTTTGTTTAGTTTAAATGTTTAACTAAAATAATTTTTTTTAATATCCTTTTAGTGCTACTTTTTTAAAAAAAATCTTATTTTGTGCCACTTTGCGAAATTTGTCAACGGTAACCCTGGCTGCATCGGTAAACTCAAAAAAGTTTCAAACTTCATAAAGAGGTTTTATGATTTCGATTTTTAAGGTTGGTATGTACGTAGGGATTTAAATCAGCTCAAACAAATATTTTAATCAACTCACACATATACTCGTAGTTTAAAGAAACAAGTTTTGCCAATACAAAAATGGAGCGATGTACTTATTTCACATATTCCGTTTATTATTATTTTATTCCCATCCATTGATTGTACTTCTAATTTTGATGAAATCCATCTCATGCACATGAGCTTTAATTCCCGCAAGGCTCGAATTCGCCGATGACAGCTCATGTACCTTGCATTTTTTTTTGGCAGACTCCTGTTTATCTGGCACAATTCTAGATATACACGAGACAACCGACGGGACAACGTGTTGCAGCAACGTTTTTGCTTGCTCACTAAACACGTTGTAAGACAACTACGCACAAGTGCGATCAAGCGTGTGAATTAAGCGTAGCTTCTAGCCAAATAAGAGTCAAACACTAGTCAATTTTATATTGCAAAAATGATAGCGATAAGCACTCTCTGGAGAAAAACACGAACAAGATAGTAGACACTTGTCACACAACAAACACTCGTACGTACAAACGTTGTGTCGAGCCAAAATAAAATATTAACAAAACAAACCCCACTTCACGCTAATTAATTGAATTTCTAAAAAGTTGTTTAAAATGGAGGGATTTAAAATTTAGCAATATACGAGGGCTGGTCGAATAATGAAAATGCACATATTTATTATCAAAAATGGTTTATTTTTTAAAGTATTCTCCATCATGATTTATACACTTTTGCATGCCCTCAAACCAATTTTCGAAGCACTTTTTCCACACCGATTGAGACACCTCCAAAATATGATTTTTGAACGCTTCAACAGCTGCTTCGGGCGATGAAAAACGTTGACCACGAATTTGCTAGGGAATAAATAGAAGTCATTGGGTGCCAAGTCAGGGCTATACGGCGGATGACCCATCAATTCGAAGTTTTGGGTGGTCAAAAAGGCGCTGGTTTGAGCCGGCGTGGTTGAGCTCGCATTGTCATGTCTCTTGTTCGTTTTTAGAATTTCTCCGAAGACTTCAGGCAAACAAATTGTGGTGTACCACTCAGAATTAACCGTCCTATTCGTCACCTGTGACGATCTTATAAACGTCTTTTGAAGCACCGCGATCGTATTTTTTCAAAATTTCTTTGCACCAATCGACACGAGCCTTTTTTGAGCGATTGTCAAGTTGTGCGGTATCCAACATTCATGCAATATCGAATGTATGCTGGTGGAAGAAATGTCTAAGGATGCCTCTATCTTACGGTATGTCACATGACGATCTTGCATTATCAGTTCACGCACGGTATCAATGTTTTCTGGCACAATGGCCATTTTTGGTCATTCATTTAACTTCATTGATGCACTTTTGTCGTGATAATCCACGTCGAAATTTGTTAGAAATGATCGCACGCAAATGTTCGCGATTTATTTCCGTTTTTATGCCAAATTGAATTTTTCAAGTCACTGTAAACAACACAAATGACGGTCGTACGTCAAAACGTTCTGAGTACGTTTATGTTAAAAATGTAAAATTTTCCAATGGAAATGTCAGATGGCGCCAGGCAACACTAAGTGGTGCGAAGGCCAGAAATATATATAGCAACACTCGTATATGAAAAAAACATTATTTCTTAACACCACAGACGATATAAAAGTAAGAGCGTAGTTAGAGAAAACGAAAGCTAATATTTTCAAATTTACGCCAACAAGCTTTAAAACATACATATTGAAAATGTTACATGTGGACTTGGATATAAATAAAATATTTGATAAGCATTAATCAGACGAGCAAAAATTGCTTGAAATATCTAAATTTATAACCAATCCTTCAATTAAAGGCTATAAACTGCCGATATACTTTTTAGTAAAAATCAGCCCAAATAGCAATACAAACATACTTAAAACCATTTCGGGACTACAACACCGATGTGTCAAATGGAAACAGCTTTGAAGACCAGACATAACCTAATGCAGGAATTACCAGGGATACTTCCGCAGCACAGCCAGCTACCATCAAAATGTGATAAGTGCAGCAAAGCCACGTAAATGAACAATCTATAAATAAGTACTCTTAAGACGCCGAAAAGATATATTTATTCTGCGTTATCTGCAAGCAACTTTGACATCCTCATCATTTATGCACGAGATCAAAAGTTTACAAACCAATTTACGAAAACAATTAGAAACAACGACATCAGTTTTAGATAAACAACTTTCCTTAAAGACATATTATGTTACTTACTCTGAAATAATACCGGGTGGGCCAAAAGTAGCCATGGGGTTTACAAATAATAATAATAATATTTTCGTATATGGTTGATTTTGAGATTATGGGCCACTATGCTGTCCTTGGTTGTTTAATAATATATATTATACTTTAATATTTACTATACAATGAATCTTTATAGGACCATTAGTCTTTAAAATTGTTTTTTTAAAAAATTTGTTTGTTCTTCAAAAAATTTCCTACCAAAGTGTTCAAATATCCTTACCCTGGTTGTCCCTAACACTACTTTCAATTGAAATTTTCTTAATTTTTTACAAAAATATTAATTATTTATTTAATAAAACCAGTCCATAGTAAAAAATAGTATTCAATTAATTTTGTTGCTTTTAATGATTATAATTTTTTATTCAATTTATATATTTATGGATGTTTATTTTCTGTCCCTGAAAATATACAGTAGTCCCCTGTAAAATCTATTATTCGCTAAAATTCAAATTTCCAAACCAATCTTGATTTTAAGCAACTCAAATATGATTGAACATTACATGAGGTGCACATCTAATAGTTTTTTCGTCAACAGTATTATTATTGAATTAATATTAAATTCAGCAAACAAATCGAATGCAAAAAATGATGTCGAAATTGGCCCATAATCTCAGAATCACCCATATGTATATATTTTTTTATTTATTTTCAGATTTTATAAATAACATTTGGAGAATAAATGATGGAGAGATTCACAACTGAACAAAGAACCAGAATAATTATTTTAACGCAAAGTGATGAGTGATGAAGCTCATTTTCATGAATGGCTTTGTTAATACGAAGAACTGTAGGTTCTGAAAACTCCCAAGACACAGTGGCACTTTAAGTCAAATTTTTGGAGAGCGAATAATTTCCAGAAACTCGCAAATGATTTGGCCAGCGCGAACTCCAGATTTGTCAGCACCCGACTATTTTCTTTGGGCTTATTTAAATGAGCTAGTATATGTGAACAAGCCCGAGTCAATCCTTTAACTCAAGGCCAACATTGTTGTAGAAATACGAAAGCTACAGCAACAAATTTTGAAATATGTTATGGAAAATGCTCTAACACGAGCCCATTCATCATTGCGAAGCTGAAAACGGGGGTCATTTAAAAGACATAATTTTTCATACATAGAGTAAACAAATTTCCATTTTGTATATTATATAATCTGAGAAAAAAATAATTAAGCGGAAAAGTTATTAAAGTTTTTAACCCCATTGTAACTTTTGGCCAACCCTATATATAAAAAAATTATAGAAATAGACGTGAACTTAATTATACTTTTAAGTAGGAGAATCACCCAAATTAAATACTTTAAAATCCATGATCCAGACATAGTTCTCTTGATCGAAACAAAACTAAACCAAAAGCATAAAGTTAGTTAAGAGGGTTACATTACCATAATGCGAGATATGCCAGACCGAAAACGAGCTGGAGGAACTGCAATTATAATTAAAAGTGATATAAAATATGACATAAACAGAAACAACAACAATAAAAATCTCTATGAGCGCAAAAAAATTGTTTGTATATCATATCAGCGTTTTACCTTTAAGGAAACAGTGACAATAATATCAAAATAGATTTATATAAACTGGGGGCTAATCACGGCATTTGACGACGAATGCAAATTCGAATAGAAAAATATTTCGATACGTTTAAATGTTTGGATCATGGCATTCGATCGTAATGTTTTATCGCATACTACTTTTTTTTGCAATGCTGCAAAACAAAGACTTTCAACTCAAAAGATGTGTCGTTGGTTGATTCGAGCACGACGTGGGACTGTTAAAAAATTAAATAGATAATAAGAAACATTTTACGCATTATTGCAATGCAAAAATGTAACGATTAATTATTTTATTGTAGTTAATTTATTATTTTATAACAATTCATGGTGTTTTTACGTAATTTTTGTCGAAACCACTACTGTGATAACACAAATTGAGTTTCCTAAAAGGCCGATGAAACATATTTCTTTGTTGATTCTCTTTGCGGCAAGCATACGAGTATGATGACAAGCAGAGAAAAGCAGAAAAACAAAGCAACAAGCGTGAATATTTTAATAAATGCAAGTGCATATTTTAATTTTAATAAATCTGATAAAAATATAGAAATTAGTTATAAATGGATCCAATGCTATTTTTTTACTCATCATCGTCCGATTCGGAGGAGGACTGCAATGTAAACGTAATTAGAAGAAATATTCGAGATAAAAGCAATCGTTTTTTCATTATCTTTGTCCCTAAAAATAATAAAAAAGACGAATATTTTTACGTTATTTCACAAAATATAGAAAAATACCTACATTTCTTTTGTTTTACTCTGTTGTTTTGTTTGGCGTCATTAAAAATGGTAGTGTTTGGTTTTTTTCGATGACGGTTGTGCTTTCGAATTCAACTTCGGGTAGTTTCAATTCGATAACGATTGCCGTGATCCAAATTAATTGCGTTTCGAAGTAAATTTGGTCGTTAACGAATGCGGTGATTAGCCCCCTGTTCGTATCAAACTTTCGTATCCAAAACACGAACCAGTTTTATATACTAGCCTGGGAACTGTAAACAAAAAGAATTGGGTAATAAAAAAAATTAAATTCATTTCAGATGTAGAATGGATGCTTCTACATTGCTTTCTGATCCAAGATCGGAGTTCTACCTTCGACTCTCGGTTCCAAAAAATCGGAACTTGACCTTCATATAAATGAAATTATTCTACTTATATAAGTAGTTATAAGCAAAACACATACCACAAGAAAAATTGTTTACAGAAAAAAGCAAGCAGATTAGGTGTATTCCTGTTTCTACACGGTTTTACACGATATTGAAATAACGCGGTCGACAGAAATTATCTTATCCTGTTCCTACACGTTTTATTTTCAAATAACATGAATACTTATCATTTTTTACACTTTTTTTACGGGAAAAATATAGTTTAAATTTAGCTGTGTAAGTAAAGTCTACCATTTTGTGTTGCTTTTATTTATTGAAACATAGAACTTTGTGTTTTGTTTGCTGTTATCAAGGTGAGTTTTTTTAAATAAGCAACACTCAGGGGATGCCCCATATACATGTGGTGCATTGCGTTGGCGAGTGGAAAGTAAAGGATCGGAGGGGGGAAAGAGGGAGTAATGATTATTGACGCTTGCCTTGAACTTCTGGATGTCGCAATTGGTGGGAAATACATTTGCCGGAAGTGGGAAATACATACGGACTGTACGAGCAAAAAACGAATTTGATCTGTAGTGTAATGTGCGGTCAACTGGCCAATCGATAACAAACGGGTGTGAATTCCTAGAAAGTCGCGTATCCCTGCCGAACATCCTCACGTCAGGAATAAGGCGACGGATGTCTGATGAACACACACCATGAAAGTAACGATAAAACAGCGTCAGGCAACCCACATCAAGGGAAACAATAGAGTTGGATACCCTACACAAGAAAATCGTTTTAATGTCCATCAATTTGGCTTTATTGGAAGGATAATTGTATGCCATTAATGTTTAAATATGATTTCGGGCATGAGGCCGCAGCGGCTGGCTCGAATAAAGCCAATTCTACAGGTCCAATTTTCAACCACTTTTTCGAGCATATGGGGCCGTATGTTGGCAATAACGCCACGAATGTTGGCTTCCAAGTCCCCTAACGTGTTTCTGGTTTGTTGGCGTAGACGAGCGACTTCACATATCCCCAAAGAAAATATTCCAATGGTCCATGTTAACCGATCCATGGTTAACCGAATTAATTGCTCTGATGGACGATTATGTCGACCATAAAATGGACGGAGCTTGCGGTGAACTTCGCGAACTGAACCATTACTTTCGAAATAAATTTGCACGATTTGCAAGCGTTGTTCTTTTGGCAACCTGTTCATGATGAAATGGCAAACCAAACTAAATATTAATCACTTGACAGCTGACAAAATGGCCGCCAGTTAAAAAAGTGATGCCAACTTAAAGTTCTATACCCCAATAAAAAACACCCCTTATATTGAAAAGATCAGAAGGAGTGAAATATTTTTTGCACCGCTTTAAAAAGCGTATGCACTTGAGTGCTTCTTTCGACACTTCGAATACATGTCTCGCCCAACGAGCGTCACATTGTATTTTCATGCCCAGAACATCGAGAGCTTCTGATTGTTCAATATCCGTACACGCAGAAAAAAAGTATGGTTGTGGTGACAATATTCGAACAGGATAATACTATTGTTGGATATATGGTTGTGGTACAACAATATTATGATCTTCACAACAATAGTATGATTCAAGTACAACCATACTATGATCCTCACAACAATAGTATGATTCACACATAACCATACTATGATCCCCACAACCATAGTATGATTCACACTTAACCATGCTATGATCTCCACAACCATAGTATGATCCTCACAACCATAGTATGTTTCACATACAACCATAGTATGATCCTCACAACCATAGTATGATCACACACAATTATACTATGATCCCCAATATAATTTATTAGAATTTGATTAAGTTGTCGACAATATATTTAAACTATGAAAATTATTCAAAAATACATTAAATTCAAAATAATAGGAGCGAATTATTTCATAGTAGAAAAATAAGTTTAAATAAACGTAAGCGTTTTTATTAAAAATATTTCAGTTAAAAAAGCCAAAGCAGCTTATTTAAAAAATTTTAATTTCGATAAAAATAATACTATTATTGCATTAGATCCGCACCAATAACATTTGTTCTTAAAAGCATATTTAAATGAAGAAAAATTACAATCACACAGTATGATTGCTGTAATCATATTATTGTTAACATAAAACGCAACACAATACTTTTGTCGCACCAACCATATTTATATTGTTGCTATAACCATATTTTCATTTTTAAATTTGGCAATAATACTATTGTTACATTTCAACAATATTAATATTGCAGAAATTATACTATTGTCAAAACTAAATTCGGTTGACAATCTATGGTTGCGACGAACATACTTTTATTGCGGAGAACATATTATTATTGCCGTGACCATGTAGTAACCATGTTTTTTCTCTGCGTGTAGCATCGATAGAAATTGACGATATTGTTGGGTCAGCAAATCGCTTGTGAGACAACTGCACTGTGTCTTACGTGCATTAAAATCTACTCTATTCACTCGACCCCATTCGGAAATGGCCAGTAGATCCCGGCCATGTGTCTCATCCATAATTCGCCTTTTGTCTTCAATTTCTTGAAGACTCGACCTACGGTCGAATGAATATGAATGACAGAGGTTACTATCATCTGCGAAAGAGTGGATTGGATTCACTGTCTGACCCAATAGATCGTCAATGAAAATAAGAAATAAAGAGGGAGAAAGGATAGAGCCCTGTGGTACACCTGTATGGTCAGCGTATGTGTGTTGGATGAGAACCCATCTACAACAACTCTAATAGTGCGATCTCTAAGAAAGCTCGATATAAATCGAGCAAACGTATTACCGACACCAAAAGCGATCAGCTTTAATATGAGTGCACCGTGGCAGACTCTATCAAAGGCCTTGGAGATATCTAGAGCCACGACCTTACTCTCACCAAACTGGTGGATAGACCGACTCCAACGCTCCGACAAGAACGCCAACAGGTCTCCGGTAGAGCGGTTTCTACGGAAGCCATACTTTCGATCACTTAGCAAGTCGTTGGTGTCTAAATACCTCACAAGATGGTGGTTTACCATGCTCTCTATACCTTGGAGAGCGCAGAGCAAATCGCAATTGACCGATAATTATTGGATTATTGGCTTCACCCTTTTTAGGGATCGACTGGACGTTTGCAAACTTCCAACACGCTGGGAAAACTCCCGCACGGTAAGCAAGGTTGAAAACGTTGCGTAGTGGACGGGCTAGCGTCGACGAGCACTTACATAGGACAAGTGCCGAGATACCATCCGGGCCCGAGGATTTATTTACATCGAGGTTCGTAAGAACCCTTTTAACTCCACGCATTCGAACAAATATCTGAGGCATGGAACTTGATACGTTTTCGATCACGGGGAGTGGTTGATTGCTTTCCGGCAAGGAAGAATTTCCTGCAAATATTTCAGCCAAAAGGTTAGCTTTATCAACCGGGTCAGTGAATGCCTGGTCGTCTTTAACAAGAGTTGGGATAGATGACGAACTATCCTTTACTCTTCTCACAAAGGACCAAAAGCTCTTACTTCCCCTGGGAGAAGTAAGAACCTTTGTACGTAGACGTTGTTTGTGCAGAAATTTTACGAAAAATTTACGCACTCTAGCACACGAAGCTCTTACCTGTTTTCGCAGCAGTTCAGTAATGGAGATTTTTTTCAAACGCCAATTTCTGAACGCTTCCTCTTTTGATCTGACAGCATCCCTGCATGCCTTGTTTAACCATCTGTTTTTGCTGGTTTAGCCGACATAATTTTATTTAGAACAAAAGTTTTTATACCAGCATTTACGTCGTTACCAAGAAAGAAAAGTTTCCAATTGAAATGATGGAAAAAGTGGTTGAGCTCATCCCAACGTGCCTTTTCGTAGAAAAACACTGTCCGCTTTGGGGCTGGTATCGAAGCGACATGAAGAGCGGAATACGGAAAGGATGCTGAAACAATGCAGTGATCGGAGTTATCAAGAGGTGCAAGTACATTAACTACGTACTTTTCAGGGTGCGAAAGGTCAAGAATGTTAGGTTGGTGCCCTTCTATACCACAAGACCTCTGTGGGAAATAAAAAGAGATAGGGTGTGGTTCCCAGGAACGTGAAAATCCTGTGGA
This sequence comes from Hydrotaea diabolus, assembly GCA_963513945.1. Classification (NCBI taxonomy): domain Eukaryota; kingdom Metazoa; phylum Arthropoda; class Insecta; order Diptera; family Muscidae; genus Hydrotaea; species Hydrotaea diabolus. Next base: position 92,479,543 of record OY740716.1, read on the forward strand.
TCAGAATCAGGCCTATGAAAATGAATATGAGAAAACACAGCGAACAAATTCGCACGCAAAATGGATTTTAAATTTCTTCACCATTGTGCCAACCAGAGAACAAAAACAAGTGTCTGTGTGCAAATGCAGTTGCCGATCTTACCCCCTTTGCCGCTGTTGATCCCATCCAATGCTTAGTACTATTGGACGGACAGCAACAAAGAAAGAAGAGAGCCAACTGGACTACACGAAATGGTCGGGAAAAGGGAGGGGGAGAAGGAAGACGAATGCACGACGAATAATGAACATTGACATTTGGAGTATTTGTTTTAGGTTTGTTGAGAAATTGTCTGTTTCTATTGTTGTTGGTTTAATGTGTTTTCGTTATTTTTTCTGTTATTTGTAGTTATTGTTGTTGTTTTGGCTTATGGTGTGATACACTGCGGTGCAAAATTATAGCCGCGGACCCTTTTTTGTGATATCTCACAGTATCATCGCAATTTGAAAAAATATCTTTATGTCATATGAGAGAGCACTAAGAACTAATACAAGAAGATGCAAGAGAATAGTATTCTGTTTTCTCTTTTATGAGGCGTTAGAACAAGTAAATAGTTTTTGGACTGGTGCAAAATTATAGCCGCAGTACTAAAAACAAAACTACATGGATAACGGATTTGATTTTTCTGCTCTTTTCCTTTTCTTTTTCGATTCTTTCTTGTTTATTGTTATTTGGCAATTGCTTTTTAATTGTAATTTCGATATGGCACGTGGATCATATTTAGCAGAAATCGAAAAAGGCAAAATTATTGCTTTTCGGGACGAAGGATTAAGTTTTCGCGAAATTGCTCGAAGAATAAACCGATCAGATAAAGCAGTTCGCATTTTTTTAAAAAAACCTTTCGATTTAGTGCAAAAAAAATCAAATGCAGGAAGGAAAAGCAAGTTAACTGCACGAAGTAAACGCATGATTGTTAACTGTGCTAGCAACTCAACAAAAACTGCTGATCAAATAGCCCATGAGTGTGGAATAAATGTTTCCCGCTGGACTGTAAATCGGGTACTTAAGCAATCTACAGTTATTCGCCGCCAAAAACTCAAGAATGCACCACGGTTGCTACCTCGGCACAAAACCGCTCGTTTAATGTTTGCAAAAAATAATATGAGTACGGACTGGAATAAGGTAAGTCAAATTAAACATGTTTCAGTCAACACATTTTATAAAATTCTTTTTGCAGATCATTTTTTCTGATGAGAAAAAGTTTAACCTAGACGGTCCGGATGGTTATAATTCATATTGGAGAGACTTGCGTAAATCGCCACGGTATTTTTCTAAAAGGAATTTTGGATCACTGATGGTTTGGGGAGCATTCTGCGTCGATGGCATGCTTGAATTGGCTTTTCCAAGTACCAAAATGAATTCAGCAGAGTACACAACTCTTTTGCAGACGAATCTTTTACCGTTTTTTGAACGAAACATCGAAAGCAATATGATTTTTCAACAAGATAATGCTGCTGTTCATAAGAGTAATCAGACTTGCATGTGGTTACAGACGCATAACATACCCCAGTTAGAATGACCAGCTTGTTCTCCAGATCAAAATCCCATGGAAAACATCTGGGGGATCATGGTACGCAAAATGTATGGTGGCAATAAGCAATACGACAAGATTGAGGAGCTAATTTCCAACAAGGGAGGTCCTACCCACTATTAATGCAAAAAAAAACAGATTTCATTCATTCAAAGTTTTATTTTTCTTAACTTTTTCTCAATTTATGGCAGTGCGGCTATAATTTTCACCATTAAAAATATAAATTTTTCATTATAACCTGAAATAAATATACTTGTTTTTTCTTTAAACCTATTAAATGTTTGTAGTATTTTATTGTCTTGAATTTCTAATCATTCGATTTTTACATCACTTCCACCAACAATGAAAACCAGTGCAAAAATTGGTGCGGCTATAATTGTGCACCGCAGTGTATTGTAATTGTTGGTTTGGTTTCTGGTACATACCATACCTCTTCATATGCGAGAAATATTGTTACAGAAGAAATGTAAAAGGTTCTGTTGACATGGATAGAAGATTACATTAAAAACGTATACCACTTGATACCAATACCTTTAAGCAAAAGGCTTTGAGAAGTTATACCCAAACAACACAAATGAAGCACTCAACGTCAATGAAATTAACCGACAAAAATCTAAATAAATTTGCAGCAAGTAATGGATGGTTGCAAGGATTTCTAGAAAGGCATGCAATTCATAATGTAAAAATCAAATGTAAAATAGCTTCTGGAAATATTGCAGCAGTTAAAGGAATCCCTTCGCAGCTGGTCAACTTAATTGAAAAGGTGAATACAATAGTTACCAAGCTGTTAATGCCGATGAGACTGCCCCTTTCTGGAAAAGAATGCCAAGCCGAATGGTTGCAAAAGATAGAATTACGTTTTTTTGCAGTGATGCTTTTAGAAACTGCATGCTAAGACCTTTGCTGATTAACAGATCTATCCGACCACAAGCATTGAAAGGTATCAATATTCAAAGCTTGCCAGTTCTTTGGATGGCAAATAAAAAGGCGTCAGTTTTCATTGCCAGTTGTTGTCAACTGCGTACACAGAAAGACGTATAGTGAGGAGTTAAAAAAGTGAAAGCATTTCTCTTTCTTCCATTAAAAAACAATTTATATATCAAAAAACTGTTTTTTCACTTCTAAACAACAACAATTACTATTAGCTTCCCAAATCATAATGTAAGTGCATCAGTTGCGTGCACAATTGATGCACATTCATTTGTTCTTTAACAAAAATACGTTGCGGTGACCGATTTAAATTCACAACAAGTCAACCTAAGTGAAGACAGCAGTGATGATGGCTCTGACTGGTAGCAGGTACAAGGCAAGAAAAAGAATCTTGGTTCGTCCAAAATAAAGCGCAAAAGCGCCATCATCACGATAAGCAACCAGGAACGTCAAATCGGTTTAGCATCCTTTCCAATGATGACAATATACAAGAAGACGCCAATAAAGCAGAGGATATATAGAGGAAATATTACGAAAATGATATCTAAGTTAAGTCAAGTCATTGATCCATCCGAATTTAACTTTAAATCGTTAAGAGACGGACAAGTCAGGACTAGCATATAATCAGTAAATAATTATATTAAAGTCAATATATTCCATAAGACTGATGGTAAAAGCTACCATACATTTCAGCTTAAACCTGAAAAAGCGTTAAGGGTTGTAATTAGGGACCTTTCCAATGATGACAATATACAAGAAGACGCCAATAAAGCAGAGGATCAATGCAATACCTCATGTAGGAAATATTACGAAAATGATATCTAAGTTAAGTCAAGTCATTGATCCATCCGAATTTAACTTTAAATCGTTAAGAGACGGACAAGTCAGGACTAGCATATAATCAGTAAATAATTATATTAAAGTCAATATATTCCATAAGACTGATGGTAAAAGCTACCATACATTTCAGCTTAAACCTGAAAAAGCGTTTAGGGTTGTAATTAGGGACCTTCATCATACAACCAGCATATCTGACATAAAGGCATATTTGTTATCTCTTGGCCACCAAATACGAAGTGTACGTAACATAATCAGCCGTGTTACCAAAAATCAGCTTCCGATGTTTAATGTCGACATCGATCCAAACCCAAACAATAAAGATATTTATAGCATTAGGTCATTTGAAAATGCTATAATTAATGCTGAAGCTTTGAAGAAGCACTGAGATATTGTGCAATGTTTCAGGTGTCAAGAATTTGGATACACCAAATCCTATTGTCGAAAGCCATATAGATGCGTCAAGTGTGGCCTCGATCACTCAACAGCTGAATGCAAAGAAAACCAAACATTTAGCTACAAAGGCTGTAGATATTATCAAGAACTAAGAAATAAAAGAAGTACCAGAGCACATGGCAGAGCAACTATAGTAATTAAACCAGGAATTAAACACGAAAAACTCGACAACGTTTCAGAGAATTTCCTTCAAGCGGCAGGAATAAAGTTATTATGCAACAATAGCACCCGCGTTTTAACTCTGTTCACTTACCACCTCGATTTAGTATAAACTGTGAGTTATTATTATGTAACAATAGCACCCGCGTTTTAACTCTGTTCACTTACCACCTCGATTTAGTATAAACTGCGAGTTGTATGAAATATTATGTAGAAAACTTGGAAAGAAATTCATTGTTGGAGGAGATTTTAACGCTAAGCATATCTGGAGGGGATCCCGCCTAAATAATCCTAAAGATAAAAAACTTTACAAGTGTATAAACAAAAACAATTACAGATCACTTTCTATGGGAAGACCTACTTTCTTGCCAATGATCCTTGTAGAATACCTGACCTATTAGACTTCTTTATTTACTTAGGAATATCTAGCCAATCACTAAATATTTGTATTTTTGACGAATTAAGCTCGGACTATTCACTAATTCTTCCTAACTTCCAAACAACCCCACCCGTAGTATCCATTGACAAACCTATTTTTTCACCTAAAAACTAACATGATTGACACAAACTTCAAACTTAATATATCCTTGAAGACTGGACATGAAATATATATAGTTGAAACTTTCGTGAAATAAGTTTATGAAGCTGCATTCCAGGTTACTCCAGCAGAACGTAATGTAAGCGGTTCAAGCTTTCGTGTATCTTTGGACATATGAAACCTCATCAAACAAAAGAGAAGACTGAGGAAAGTATGGCAACGGACTAGCTGATAAAACAAGCCTAAACAGAGCAGTCCATCATCTCAATAAGCGCCAAAAGCAAATGAAAAATTATTGCGTTGGGAGATACGAAAATTTCAAAGAACTAAGTGCTTCAAAAAATAATGACTGAAATTTATTTAAAGCCACCAGATACTTAAAACGACCACAGAAAAAAATATTCCTATTAAACAAATGGATGAAACATAATGTAAATTAGATAAAGAAATAGCAGAAGCATACAAACACTTCTTGGAGATATATTAACTCGTGAAATTTAGAGCGAAATAAATAAACTCAAAGGCATAAATCCCCTGGAAATTCACGCTAAAGTCGTCAAATCACTTCCTAAAATGTGGATTGTGTTTTTCACAACATTATATAACTCCACCATAACATTATCACATTTCCCATCTCAATTGAAGTACGCAAAAATCATCATGGTGAAGAAGCCAAATAAGCCCAAAGATATGCTAAGTTCATATCGACCAATATGCTTGCTCCCAATTTTCTCAAAAACTTTCGAAAGGCTTTTTCAAAGAAGACTTCTTCCTCTGTTGGATGCAATGAGCATTATACCAGACTATCAGTTTGGTTTTAGGCCCAATCATGGTACTCCTGAGCAATGTCACAGGATCATCAAAGTTATTAGAAACTCTCTAGAGAAGAAAACGTACTGTTCATCCTTTTTTTTGGATATCTAGCAAGCCTTCGACCGGGTATGGCACAGTGGGCAATTTTTTAAACTTTAATAAATGCTACCATCTCCATATTATTTATTGTTTGAATCGTATTTAAGCGACGTTTTTATGTGTATATTAAAGAGTCTGTAGTTGGAAATATTAAATCTGGAATACCACAAGGAAGCGTTATGGGCCCATTGCTCTATACGATTTACACTTCTGACATGCCTGTTAACACGGATATCACAATCGCTATATACGCTGGTGATTGGCTACAGGTTCGGAAGCATCATCTAAAGTTGATTCATCTAAAGCTAGACGATCTTCAAATATGATACTCGGAATATTAAAGTCAACCCTGACAAATCCAGCAATGTAACTTCTACATTGCGAAAAGAAGACTGCCCTCCTTTAAATTGCGTTATGATTCCAAAATCTAATCACGTAAAATATCTTGGACTACGATAAGCGCCTTAACTGGAGAGAACATATAAAGATGAAAAGAAAGGAAGTTGAGATAAAAACCAAATGAATAAACTAGTTAATTGGCCCTAAATCACAATTAAGCTTAGAAAATAAAGTCATCCTTTATAAAACTATTTTGAAACCTGTGTGGACTTATGGGAAAAAGAATCTACAGAAGTAGCAACATTTGTATGACAGCGCCATCTAGCGTGAGTTTTAGGTAATAATAAATATCGAAAATAAATTCCTCGACTCCAAAAACAGTGATATACCACAACTTTTCAGGATAATAAAAATAATTAAGCAATATTTTATCAAATTTTCAATGATCTATCTTGTTAGACAGCGTTCCAAAATCACCAACTTCAAATGCGTTCAAAAAAAATCTCGCACTGAACGAAAGCAAACCCTTGAAGGTTTTGTTATGGATAATGTCAACTTTGATTTGCAATTGGTCTCATCCCATTCGCATTCGGAAAGTTCGATTTTGTATCACTGTGTTATAGGCCAAATATCGGTTTGCTTTCGTTAATGCCCTTTTAAATCGATCTTTATTTTTTGTACCGGGAAGCAGGAAACATCAATTTAGGAATTCTTATAAACTAACATTGTGATTATCCTTTAGATGTGTTGAAAAATAAATTATTTTCCGAAAACCACTGATGATTACAATTAAGTTTTTATTTCTTTTTCCTAATTTCTTGAAATCTACAAGCAAATGCAAGATCCTAAATAATTTATATCAGTCTTACATTTCCCAGAATAAATTAAGAAATATGTTTGATGGTATATAAGTATGTTTGGAACATGCAACAAACATTTTAATGTTTGTATTTTAGCCTAATAGGTCTACATAAAAATATTATATGTTTGGGACAACATTCTAGCTATTGAAATATCATACATTTTTGGAATAACATCAACTTTGTGTTTAAAAATGTAAAAACATTTCACATCACAAAGTTTGTATTGGTTGCTAGTTATCGTTCCAGTGATAACAAGTAGTAAAAACAGAGCGCATTTAGAAAAAGGAAAATAAGTGAGTATTATTGGTAGTAAAGGGTGTGCCAAAAGTTACCATGGGGTTAAAAACTTTTCGTTTTTTAATTTTTTTTCGTTTTCAGCTTTGCAATAATGGGCTCGTTTTAGAACATTTCCATAACATCTTTCAAAATTTGTGGCTGTAGCGTTCGAATTTCTGCAACAGTGTTGGCCATGAGTTAAAGGGTTATCTCGGGCTTGTTCACATATACTCGCTCCTTCAAATAACCCCAAAGAAAATAGTCGGGTGCTGACAAATCTGGCGATCACGCTGGCCAAAAAATTTCCCAATTTCTGTAAATTAATCGATCTGCAAAAATTGGACTTAAAAGTGTCATTGTGTCTAGGGCAGTGTGGGCAGTGATTCCGTCCTGCTGAAACCACATCTCAGGTCTGTTTCAAGAGCAGGACGTAAACAATTTTCTATCATAAACCAATCCCCATTTACGGTTACATCACTTCCATCACCTACAATTGGCGTTGATGAATGGCTCTTGTATTTTCAGAACCCCAGAACCTACAGTTCTGCTTATTATCGAAGCCATTCAAACGAAAAAGAGGTTCATCACTCACCACTACAAATAATACAATTTTATTATTCTGGTTCTTTGTTAGTTGTAAATCTCTCCATTATAAATTCTACAAGTGTTATTTATATAATCTGAAAAAAAAAAAAATAAAAAAATATGTAAACAAAAAAGTTATTAAATTTTTAAACCCCATGGTAAATTTTGGCTCACCCTGTATTTCACTAACAAAACGGAATTTGAATTGTACTTGTAAATATTATTTATTTGTTTTATTTGCTATCAATACTAACGCGTGATCTATTTCGAGGTTGCCTAATTTTCTAAAGAAAAAACACAGAAAATTCAAATTGAATGGGGAATGGTTATTATCATTTAAAAGAACATTCTATGGCATTTATTTTTTGAAGATTATGTCTATGAAATGTTGGCCGCGGCTACGTCTTAGCTGGTCCATCCGTTGAGTCCAATTTTCGATGACTCGTTCGAGCACTTCGACTGGTAACTGGCGAATGACATGCGGGATGTTTTGCTCCAAGGCCTGAATCGAAGCGGGCCCGCATAAACTTTAGACTTTACATATCACACGATCTTGGTGGCCAATCGACCTGTCCAAAACGTGAAATTATCTGCTCACCGAAGTGTACTCTCAATAAATCCATTGATTGGTGCGATGTGTGGGAAGTGGCGCCGTCTTGTTGAAACCCAATGTCGCCGAGATCACGAGCTTATCATGGCACGAAAACGTTTGCCATTGACGGTTACGTTCTAACCGGCATCATTTTTGAAGAAATATGGACCGATAATTCCACCGGCCCACAAACTATACCAAACCGTTGTTTTTTCTGGATGAAGTGGCAGCTCCTGAACCTCTACTGGTTGTTCTTCGTCCCAAATGCGGCAATTTTGCTTGTTTATAAGTATACTTATACAAAGTTTTGCGGTTTATCGTAAAGATATTCCAACAAATGGTTACAAACATTTAATTAATTACTAACTTATTATATAAATGCACTTCTTGGGGGGAAAATGGTAAAAAACTAGTAAAAAATATTAAGTTTGGCTGTGCCGAACTTTGGATACCCTCCACCAGATTTGGTGCACAAGTGTGTTCTATATAGAAATTTGTATGCGTAAAATTTCATTTCGATAGATCAAGTTTGTGGTGAGTTATTGTCCTATTATGTCCTATTTCGGCCCATAAGACCGATTGTAGGGGAGGTACCGGATAGGCCTACCCAATATCAACCAAATTTGGTACAGAAGTATGTTATATATAGAATGTTTTATGTGAAATACTTCAGTTTGATAGGTCAGTTTGCGATGAGTTATCTACATATTATTTCTCAAGGCCATTAAAGCTGTTTGTATGGGAGGTATCCGAACGGACTACCCAATCTAAACTCAAATTGGTCCAGAAGTTTGCGCTATATAGAACTGTTTACGTGTAAAATTTCATTTCGATAGGTCAAGTTTGTGTTGAGTTATTGTCGTATTATTTCTCAAGGCCCATAAGACCGTTTGTATGGGAGGTACCAGAAGGGACTACCTAATCTCATACAAATTCGCGGAAGGTGTGTTCTATATAAAAATCTTTATGTAGAAAATTTCAGCTCGATAGGTCAAGTTTGTGAGTTATTGTCAAATTATTCTCAAGGCCCATGAGACCGTTTGTGTGGGAGGTACCAGTAGGTCCTTTCCGATCTTAGCCAAATTTAGCGCAAAAGTCTGCTCTATATATTAATTTCGTCTCGATAGATCAAGTGTGTGGTGAGTTATTGTCAGCGTAGAAGTGTGTTGTATAAAGAAATCTTGATGTGTAAAATGTAATTTCGATAGGTCAAGTTTGTGGTGAGTTATAGTCATATTCATGTCGATTATGCACGCCGACGGATTTGCTTCGGATCGGATTGACTCGAACCTCACTCGACTCACTTTGTTAGGAAAATGGTATTAGGTAATCCGTTGGATGACTACATTACCAACATGAAGCCGATGTTACATTACAGCTGCGAAATTGACATTTATAAACAAATAAAAAACAAAAGTAATAAAGAAAGTGCTCTGAAATTGTCATAAATTTTAAAAGAAATAAAATATATACAATTATAAAAATTTGCAATGAATTCGTCAATTGGATTTTTTATAAATTGTGAAGAAAAAAGTGGCAATAGAAGACAGGTACGGAACAGGGCCGTAAGTGTTTTTAAGCTAGCTGATGTAATGTAAGTAGAAAAATTCCTTAAGTAAAAAGTGAATACATTTTAAACATTTCCACAGGTTTGTGAAGCAATTCCGGTTAAACAAACCGGCGTTTAGATACCTTCTAAGCATGTTAGAAAACAATCTAACAGTTGCTGTGCGGTCAACACATATTTCACCAGAAATTAAATTGGCCACTTTCCATTTTATTTTTTCTCATCTTACCTCTTAGCTTCCATTAGAAAATAAATTAAATCAAATTAAATAAAGAAAAACACAACCAAAAACTAACATGTCCGCACCAAATCAGCGATGATTTTCTTTCGGATATTTTTGTGTGCGAAGTGAGTCGCATTCGGAATACATAATTGCCATTTTTCCGCAACTGCATTACCATCGGCTTATATAATACCAAAATACGCAACTGCGGAAAAAATCCGATCCGATGCCATCCGTCGGCGTGCATAATCGACACCATTATTTCACAAAGCCCATAAGGCCGTTTGTATGGGAGGTACAAGAAATGGTGGCCCAATCTAATCCATTTTTACAAAGATGATTGCGCCTATATAGAGATTATTATTTGCAATATTTCAATGATTTTGCTCAAGAAACTGGACGGATATTTTCAAATAAAAAACTAATTTTTATCAGGTAGTGTCGGTTGAGGGTCTCCAACACCAACTTCCCGTAGAGCTATATAGCTCCCTAGCTGTTTTCATGAAGGCTCTATCTTGTTTTCAACAGACGGACAGACAGACAGACGGACAGCATGGCTAGATCGTCTTAGAATTTTACAAGGATCAAGAATATATATATAATATATATGTTCTGTCTCCGATGATTATTTCAAGGTGTTACAGACAGAATGGCAAAACTAATATACCCTCCATTGTATGGTGGAGGGTACAAAAACCTACGATTAATATCGCAAAATAATAAGAAGATTTAAAAACAATAAATAGATCTGTCTATAATAAAATCTATAGATTAAATTAGCTTCTGCATTTGTCATTAAATGTCAGTCGTCTATTATGTTATGGATCATTTTCTGTTTCGATAGTCAATGAAATTCTGCAGTAGGAAATCTTGAAGATAAAGTGCAAATTGTTTAAAGATTTTTGTTTTGGATTATTTGAAATATCTTTCGACGGGTTTTTGCACATGTCTCCAGATCTGGCAATCATATGTAAGATTAGTTTAATGCATAAATTGTACAAAAGAAGTTTGTTGTTGGATTATAATTTTGATTTCTTATTTAATAACGGATATAATGTTCGTCCACACCTTGTTGCCTTTAGACACACCTCCTCTAGATGATCCTTAAAGGTAATTTTTGGTCCAGAATGATTCAAAGGTATTTGATTGATTTTGATAGGGGTATTTCGCTTCACGGTACTCGTAGTTTTATGGAAGCAATTACACTGTGCGACAGCCACAATCGGTTTGGGATGAAACCACCGGGGAAAGTTATATCGGTCAAAAAAAGGTCATACGTGTCCCAGCGTTTCGTTGGGTCTCATCTAGGAATCGAGATATATCGATTTGAAGTTAGTAAGTATCGTATAGGGGAATTTGTCACGTTTTTGGCTCTTTTGTTTGACATAACTTGAGAACCACTCGTCCGATTTAGCTGAAATAAATTTTAAAAAACCAAGAATTACAATTCCCTTAATCTGTTCCGTTTTACCGTTTTGGATTTTTTATGAATTAAAAAAAAAAAAAATTAATTTTTAGGCAAAAATAATTTTTTTTTTCATACATTTATTTATAATTGCGAAACTGTTGCTTAAGTAGGAAAACGGTTTAAGAACAGATTAGAGGAATTGTAATTCTTAATTTTTCTAAATTTGTTTCAGCTAAATCGGACGAGTGGTTCTCGAGTTATGTCAAACAAAAGGGCCTAAAACGTGACAAATTCCCCTATACGATACTTACTAACTTCAAATCGATATATCTCGATTCCTAGATGAGACCCAGCGAAACGCTGGAACACGTATGACTTTTTTTTACCAATATAACTTTCCCCGGTGGTTTCATTCCAAACCGATCACTGACCCTTACCATTTGTCGCAGAGTGTTATTATAGGAGATTTATTGAAGGGAATAAAATAGATTGGGATTTTTCCTCGTTTATTTTTATTTTCCATCTGAAGTAGTATTTGCCCGCGGAAACTAGCACTTTTTACATTTTCTTTACTATGGCATTTGAAACTATTTTATGGCATATGCGCTATCATCGGCATAGTAAGCTACCTCATTTCAGACAGAAGGTATGAAGTCCGAAATATAAAGCGAGTATAACAAAGGAGAAAGAACAGATCACTGAGGAACTCCAGCAGGGATACATTTTACCGCTGATTTGTCTCCATCTAATTCAACAACAAATCTTCTATCAGTGAGAAAATTTTTAATCAGCTTAATTTTATATGTTTATGTCGGGCAGTTCATTTAGTAAAGTTTATATAAAAGTCCATCGTGCCAAATGGAATCAAAAGCCTTTTCAATATCTACAAAATACCCCAGTGGATAACGTCCTGTTTTTGCTTGACTTTGTCATATTTACAACTATTTTCACCTCTGAATCCATGCTGACATCTGTGGATAAGATTATTTTTTTCGGCATATGTTTGAAGCCTATGGAATATTATTTTTCCAGGACTTTATCTAGGGATGATAGTATGCTAATTGGGTGATAGCTTGCAGGTGCTTTAGGATCTTTACCTTTTTTAGAACAGGAATAAACTTAGCCAATTTTAAAATCATTTGTGAAATATCATTTTTTTAAACTGAAATTAAACATATTTACAAGATATTCATAAGCAGATTGAGGCAGTTGTTTGAGCAAATCATTGCTTATCAATCCCTGGCGCTTTTGAATTCTTCAAATTTTTATGAAAAAAAGAACTTCTTCATATGTTGTAAGATTATTTGGATCATTGTTAGGAGTATAATTCTCATTTATTAACGTTATAAAACGGCTAACTTTTCCCTCTGTAGGGCTGTATGAGTTGTAAGTGGTCAGATGAGCGTTTGCAAATTGGTTTGCAATTATCTCTGCTTTTTCTTTGCTGGATATTTCCTGGTTGTTAACAATTAATGATTTAATAGATGTTATTTTCCAAAAGTTTTTGCCACCGACTGTTCGTTTGTTTGAAAACCTAGCCCATTCTTCATTTCCGAACTTTCCGAGTTTCCCAGTTATTAATTTGTTAAGTTCCCTGGCTATTGCCTGATATGTGATATTTACGTTAGGATCAGAGCACCTATGGAGGCGACGTTTATACATATTTCTTGTGGAAATAATACGTTTGCATTCCTCCGATATCCTTATGCTTTTTACTCTTCTAGGTTTGAACGAGTATGGGATTGTTTCCAAACAAACATCATTTAACAGTTTCGAAAATTCTTTTTCCGAGTGATCAATGTTTTGAACTGTTAGTTCCGTATTAATGAAGTTCAAATGGAAGTCAAAAAGATTTTTGAATCTCTCAGTTGGCGTTTTTAAAATCTGGGAATAATTTAAACGATTGAAGGACATTTCGATTTATGCAAAAATTGATTGGAAAGTGATCCGAGTACAAGGTCTGTAAAAGGTAATGACGAATTGGTGAGTAGAAGATCAATTGTCGACATCCGCCTAAAAGAAATATTCTGAGGAAATCTAGTCGGGCTGGGTGATATAATAATATGAAGAATTCTGATGGTTATATAATATATTTCCTGCTGTATTGGAGTTTGCACAGTCCCAGTTGCTGTGATGAGCGTTAAAGTCTCCAATTATGAAATAATCACCCCCAAAAGATATAAGTAATTCAAGCTCACTAAGAAAATCTGGAGTATAACGAGGACAATAAGCCGATATGAATTGTCAATATTGTGTTTGATTGCAGATCATATAATTATAGCCACGCCCCCGCCATGGGATATTCTTCTCGTTTCTTTATACTTTGTAACCGGAGATATAGATTTTTTAAATTGGTTTTAAAAATGTTTCATTTAACAGAATAACATCGATGGATGTATGCTTTATAAATCGTTGCAGTTATACTGACTGGGCAGGAGTTGTGATTCCTTGGCAATTCCAATGCATTACCTGAAGGCAAGGAGTTGGAAAATTATATCGCATATTTCAGCAAGGTCATGATGACAATAAGTTGTTCCATTTTTGAACTACAATTGCGTAGATCTGATAGCGCTCCAGAAAATATTTGGAACAATTCATCGATTGAGAAAAGGTCTCCAGTTCTAATGTTTTGTCGTGTATTAAATTTAAGTGTATTAGCAAAGCTTTTTCCAGATGATATTGTATTAGGCTGCTCGGGAACATAAGTATCAGATCTGTTTAAGTAAGAGAAATCTCTCTCTCTCGTGAGTGTGTCGATTCTGCATTCGAGTCTTGTTGGTTAGTTTTTGACGAATAGACATTCTGCTTTATGACTAGTATATTTTATTTTTTTCTTACTGCAGTTGAAGCATTTGTAAGCTGCGGGACTCCCGAGCGGGGTGTTATTTACTTGGCAGTTTGCAACATCATGTTCACCACCGCATATGCATCGCACAATTCGTGCATTGGGTTTGACCTCGGTTTTCTTTTATAGGTTTTCTTCAGTAAACGACTATTCTGCATAGCCGTGTTATCTTTTACACCTGTGATTTTGAGTGTTGAGTTCGATCAAACTCTAGCATATAACCGCATCATCCACAGGAGAGCGAGATGTGGTAATTTTTTTATTACTGATTACGTTGATGTTGTATGCGTTTCTGAGTTCTTGTTTTAACTCATTAAGATCTGTTTTTGGATAGCCATAGGGAAATAATTTGAATATTTTAGTATCCCTACATTCATGTGTATAGAACGTGTAACCAGCTTCGTTAAGCTAACTTTTTGCAAGGTCAAACATGGTCAGTGATGGAGTTATTATTTTAGTATCGATAGACATTCTTTTAATATATTTTTTCTCCGTGTACATATGATGATGATCTTCCCTTGAAAAGTCGACTGGTTAGGGGCTATCATTGTTGAAAAACTATCTATTACGTTCGTGATTTTTGAAGTACTGCAGAAACGGCCGATAAGATAAACCGACAAAAAAACAAGTGGATGTTTAAAGGAAAAAAATTTAATTTAAAATCGAAAAATGCCATTTCATCAATGCAATTCACAAATCATTTGAAGCAGAACTTAAATTGAAATACAAAATAATTGCGTCTCAAAAAAGGGTGCAATACGCCCCTCGTGAAGTTGAGTGCGTTTATAAATGACAGTTTGGGATATTACCAATGAATGTGAGTTTTGAAACAAACATGGAAAAAAGTACTGAAATACATCAGGTTTTTAATTAAAACCAGCATGAAACAGCCAGAAACTTTTTATTTTGCACTTTTCATTTGTCAGATTTCTCTTTTGTTTAATTTAATTTATTTGAATTTTCACATTCTTCGGCGCCGGATTTCCCTTCCTTTTGTACGAGTATATTTATGTCGTTGCTGCACTGTTCCCAACGGATCACCAGCAACGACATTTAAGCGCACAAAGAGCGATATGTATAAATGTTTGCACAAAAGGATGAATAGATGAAAGTTTGCATAGTTGAAATAACTTTTCCAGTTGCCTTTTGAAATTAGTTGTGCTGAAAGTATTCTGGAAACGTTGCTGGCACTGATTATATTCGGACAGACGCACATTACCCCCACCCAGAACAAATCGTTGGTTACCAACTACACATAAAAAATCAGTGGAGTTTCCTTTATCAATGCATTCATATGCTGGCAACATTCTGCCGCAAACAGAAGTGTCACATATACTTCAGATTGTTGCCTCTATAGCACTCCCTTTTGTAAGTTTGACAAGCACGGAGAAAATAAAATGTTAGAAATATGTTTGCATGCAAGCATATATATGTTTGGAATATGCTAGAAACGTTTAAATATGTATATTACAGCAAAAAAAGGTCTATATGTGTTAAAATAGGTTAGAACATTTTAAACACAGCAGTAGAGGAAACAGAGTACACAATTTGATTTTACTTGTAAAGATTGTTGAAAAAATCTATATTTTAAAAAATGTATGTGTTCAGTATTATTCAAATGCCGACAGAATTTATTGTTTAAGGTTAGAAACATTAAACAATAAAACATTGGATTAATGCACGTAATTTTTACAAGTAGTTACGTATTCATGCCTCCTTAGATTTCTCAAAACATGTTAATGTTTGGGTGCCAACATATACACATTTGCACACAAGGTTATGTATTTTTGGAAATGTTACCAGTTTGCCGCTAGACAGTTTTTTTTTAGAACCAAAATATTCATGTCGATTATGCACGCCGACGGATTTGCTTCGGATCGGATTGACTCGAACCGCACTCGACTCACTTTGTTAGGAAAATGGTATTAGGTAATCCGTCGGATGACTACATTACCAACATGAAGCCGATGTTACATTACAGCTGCGAAATTGACATTTATAAACAAATAAAAAACAAAAGTAATAAAGAAAGTGCGCTGAAATTGTCATAAATTTTAAAAGAAATAAAATATATACAATTATAAAAATTTGCAATGAATTCGTCAATTGGATTTTTTATAAATTGTGAAGAAAAAAGTGGCAATAGAAGACAGGTACGGAACAGGGCCGTAAGTGTTTTTAAGCTAGCTGATGTAATGTAAGTAGAAAAATTCCTTAAGTAAAAAGTGAATACATTTTAAACATTTCCACAGGTTTGTGAAGCAATTCCGGTTAAACAAACCGGCGTTTAGATACCTTCTAAGCATGTTAGAAAACAATCTAACAGTTGCTGTGCGGTCAACACATATTTCACCAGAAATTAAATTGGCCACTTTCCGTTTACATACACATTTTATTTTTTCTCATCTTACCTCTTAGCTTCCATTAGAAAATAAATTAAATCAAATTAAATAAAGAAAAACACAACCAAAAACTAACATGTCCGCACCAAATCAGCGATGATTTTCTTTCGGATATTTTTGTGTGCGAAGTGAGTCGCATTCGGAATACATAATTGCCATTTTTCCGCAACTGCATTACCATCGGCTTATATAATACCAAAATACGCAACTGCGGAAAAAATCCGATCCGATGCCATCCGTCGGCGTGCATAATCGACATGATTAACAAACATTTTAATGTTTAAGTACAAATTTATGTTTGCACATCAATTAGAAGCTAATAAGTAGTTGCTGTGACCCAAACATATATGTATGTTTTTTCTTTTTGCAAAATATGTTAACAACAAAACATATTTTTTTCTCCGTGTCCGTATCCGGATTTGAACCTGGGGGTTTTCGTTAATTGCATTAACTGCGCAGAGAAAAACATGTTATTCTGCAAACATATATATTTATAACCAAATAGACCCTAACTGTATCTGTCGGAAATGCCGAAGCTCATTATTAGACGTTCGCACCAAGAGAGGTGCAGACATCCATAGCGAACAGGAGCTTGTGATCAAAACATACACAAATGAATGGATGTTAGCACAATGCAAGAAGAACCAAAAAGAGATGAAATCGGAGAATTAATCAGAGAATGTTTACCGTCTACATAAACTTCCTGAGATGATAATTGCAACAAATTGAGGAATATGGCCAAAGCCACAATCGGATATAAGAACAAGTGGACGAATTAATTTTAGATAATTCAGAAAAATACTAAATATCTGAAATTTGTAATATTGAAAATGCAACAAAAACTTCAGGAATTTTACTTTCATTTTTTGTACAGTTTTATATATTGACATACCATTTGATATGTGGACCAAAGGTCAAAATCCCTGACCCGTGGCCTGACCAATATATTTTTATTCCTTTTACCTATAAGGAGCATAGGAACGTATCAGTTATTTCCAATTTAATCTATTTATTACAGAGTAATTTATTGTATTCAGCATCGGTTTAGAGTCCGTGCTTCTAAATCAATTTGCCGCCTTCAGGTGTGTGAGGGACGCCCCCTGTGTCGGCTGCCCTGTGGGTTCTATTCGATTGCCTGTCTGGCGACTTAATGCCGACTGGTTCCTGTTTATTTAAAATCTTCCTGCACCTAAGTATATAGCCTTTGATCATGGTTTAATCACGTTCATCACTTGGGGTCTAAGGATTTTAAAGAAACATTCACCGTCTGCAGCCACCAATAGAAATTTTTCGACTGCCTTTTAAATATATTTTTGTTTTTTTAATAAAATACTCAATAAAAACATTGTCGCAAATCTAGCTATGAACAAATTTCAAAAAGATTTTTATTTCTAATTTTGAATAACAACATAACCCAATCCTAAAAAAAATTTGTGGATTATACTATGATCCACAATTTTTTTTTAGGTGGAATCATATTATGGTTGTAATGATCGTACTGTGGTTGTATGTGAAAGATCATATGGTTGTGAGGATCATATGGTTTTAGGGATAATAGTATGGTTAAGTGTGACTTATAATATGGTTGTGTTGATCATAGTATGGTTGTGTGTGAATCATACTATTGTTGTGGGGATCATAATTTTGTTGTGCCACAACCATATTCCCAACAATAGTCTTTTTATATTTTCTTTCCGATTGAGATGGTGCAGAAACGCTTCTTTGATGTTTCCATATCCAATTTCTTCGTTAATTTCCTTTAGTTTCCGCCGTTTGCTTCATTCACTCATTTCTTAAAATAATTTTGGGCGATCTTCCGGCAGATCTATTTCTTTTATTTGTGTCTTCCATTTCAAGTTCAATCATTAGTTCACGTCTAAGCCGCTGTTTGCAAAGTTCATAAAATCGTCCTTATATATTTATACTTTCTGGTTCTTCTTATATGCTTTCTCCAATTCTTTATAACCGAACAATTCCATGTTTACATTAATAATCAAAAAAAAGAGACTAATTTTGCATTAATTTATACTGCGTCCAGGTATAATGGAAGATATCTATTTGTATGAAAATTGATTCGTCAGGTTCAAAGAGTCAAAACACGTCTTAAAATCTTAAAATGTAACAGGTAAAATGTAACAAACACAGGTGTGCGAATTTTATGGCAATTGATGTGAATTTAATGCATATTTAAGTAAAAGAACATACATATATTAATTAGAGGTATAGGGGGCAAAGCACTGGCAAATTAACTCTTTTTAGGATAACGGAAATTTTCTCACCTAGTTTTAAGAAGTTATTAAAGCAAAAGTGAATAATTCGCGTTTTGGTACTAAAAAAACGTGACTTTTTTCGTTAATTCTACGCTATCTTCTCGGGGGTCAATTTTGTGCGGGAAAAAGTTACCCCAGAAAAAATGGAGAACCTTTTCACTGCATTCTTTAAAGCCGTTCAAAGAAAGAAATTTATGTTGGTCTAAAGTAATAATTGTTTTTAAAATCGATAATTTAAATAGTTACAACAACCAAAACATATTTGGTATAAACAAAACTTTAACGCCATATTAAAGATAAGAAACCACACCTGATTATAAATATCAATAGCTGTTAAAATGCATGAGATACAGTTCGACGAAGTCGAAAAATTAAATCCCACTTTTTCAATTTTCTAAACCTGAAAAAAGTAAAAATCTTCAATAAGGAAAACAAGTTTTTTTTCCATTTCTTGAACAATAACATGCAAATTAGTAAAAAAAAAACAAAAAAATGTACTTTTCTTTAAATACGAAAAGTAGTAAATTTCAGGCTAATAGCCCGATTTTAAATGTTGACAGCTCAAATTGATCCTTGAGTTCTTCACTACAATTTCCCTATTTACATAACTCAAAAATGTTTACTAGATCGAAACTTAAAGAATTTTTCCCGATGGGAATCAATCCGTACCATCAGTTTTCGTGAAGTACGTGACACGTAGCATTGGCATATAAACTTCTTATGAGGGTTATAATCTTGGAAGGTACGCCTTTACAGGACAGAGCACCCCATAAACCATTGTTATTGAGGGTATCAAGCTTCGTAGTCGATAAATGTTAGGTACAGGGGTGATCTCCATTAAACCATCTGTTTTACTATTACCCTTAAGCTGTTGACATGTTCGATGCAGGACATGTGCAGGCGGAATCGGTCTTGTTCTTTTCTGAGTCCGGGTAAGATCACGTCTAGTACTCCCTTATTAAGTGTGTGAGCAATCACATGGTTGGCCATGCTGAATAATGTAATGTCACTCCAATTTCTTCGTTCTATTAGGTCTCCTTTCTGGGGTACGTTAACAATGATTCCTTTGGTTAGTTCTTCGGTAAGGAATTCATTTTGCCAGAAAACTATTAATGGTAGGCAGCAGGCGTTGAAAGTGACTCAGCTCTGAGTAACTTTGGAGATCTATTATTCAGCCTTGGAGATTTATTGTTTTGTAATGGCATCAAGTTTTTCCGTTTTTATATATATATATATATATATATATATATATATATATATATATATATATATATATATATATATATATATATATATATATATATATATATATATATATATATATATATATATATATATATATATATATATATATATATATATATATATATATATATATATATATATATATATATATATATATATATATATATATATATATATATATATATATATATATATATATATATGTGAACGTGATTAAACGTGATCAATGGCTATATACTTAGGTGCAGGAAGATTTTAAATAAACAGGAACCAGTCGGCATTAAGTCGCCAGACAGGCAATCGAATAGAACCCGCAGGGCAGCCGACACAGGGGGCGTCCCTCACACACCTGAAAGCGTCAAATTGATTTAGAAGCACGGACTCTAAACCGATGCTGAATACAATAAATTACTCTGTAATAAATAGATTAAATTGGAAATAAACTGATACGTTCCTATGCTCC
Source organism: Hydrotaea diabolus (assembly GCA_963513945.1). Taxonomy (NCBI): domain Eukaryota; kingdom Metazoa; phylum Arthropoda; class Insecta; order Diptera; family Muscidae; genus Hydrotaea; species Hydrotaea diabolus. The sequence continues at coordinate 92,500,021 of OY740716.1, forward strand.
TTATAGGTAAAAGGAATAAAAATATATTGGTCAGGCCACGGGTCAGGGATTTTGACCTTTGGTCCACATATCAAATGGTATGTCAATATATAAAACTGTACAAAAAATGAAAGTAAAATTCCTGAAGTTTTTGTTGCATTTTCAATATTACAAATTTCAGATATTTAGTATTTTTCTGAATTATCTAAAATTAATTCGTCCACTGGTTCTTATATCCGATTGTGGCTTTGGCCATATTCCTCAATTTGTTGCAATTATCATCTCACGAAGTTTATGTAGACGGTAAACATTCTCTGATTAATTCTCCGATTTCTTCTCTTTTTGGTTCTTCTTGCATTGTGCTAACATCCATTCGTTTGTGTATGTTTTGATCACAAGCTCCTGTTCGCTATGGATGTCTGCACTTCTCTTGGTGCGAACGTCTAATAATGAGCTTCGGCATTTCCGACAGATACAGTTAGGGTCTATTTGGTTATAAATATATATGTTTGCATGAAAACATGTTTTTTTTTTCTCTGTGCAGTTAATGCAATTAACGAAAAGACCTAGGTTCAAATCCGGATACGAACACGGAGAAAAAAATATGTTTTGTTGTTAACATATTTTGCAAAAAGAAAAAAACATATATGTTTGGGTCACAGCAACTACTAATTAGCTTGTAACTGATGTGCAAACATAAATTTGTACCAAAACAGTAAAATGTTTGCAGTAATGTTCAGTTTTGCCGTTTTGGTCGGTTTATTTATATATATATATATAGGACATGCTTTATACTAAACTTTTGTATAATAAACATAACCGTAGACTAAAAAAAATCAATTCTCAACTTCAAAGCGCTCTAGCGGCAATTCTAGGCCGTGAGCATTTGCGACAAGTTGATTTCCCCTTTCCAACGACACATTACTCATATTTCTGGCGGTGTGGCGGCGCCCTCTACAAGTGAAAATATCGCTATCTATTCTACAAAACTAATTATAGATTAATTTAGAGTGATCCAAGGTGTTTCAATAATGTTACTGTTCTTGGTTGTATGGAGTACAAAACAGAAAACAGTCATTTTACATAACCAATACTAAAAATATCGCAAAAATTATAAAACTCAAATTTTAAAAAAAATCTAACGGGTCGGCCAAAGGTCATTCTGCTTAAGGCGTGTGTAAAGGCAAAAGGCGGACATTTCAAATAAGTAGATTCTTTTTGGATACAATATACATGAATAAATAAATTAAATGATATTTGGTCCAAAAACAATCAGTACTTTTTATTTTACAGCATAAAATGTGCGTAACAGTATTTATGTCCCTACATAGTATATACACTAAATGTGGCTTTTAGAACCACAAAAAAATTGGGAAACACCAATGCTTGGTATCAAAATATGGACCTTTGTCAGCCAATCCAAAGTTCGTCCAAAGTTCTCCAAGTTTCGTCGAAATCGATTCAAATTTCCGACCATACTTTGATTGCAATGATAGATAGACAGACGGACGGAAGGGCATCGCTCAATGGAATGAGGTAGTGATTCTTAGTCGATCGGTATACTTACTATAGGGCATATCTTCATTAATTAAAGAAGTCGTAAGCACCCGGTCATAATAGCCTGTACCACAGCGTGAGGTTGAATGTTTTTTTGGCTTAAGCTAATAAAAACATTTAAAATATGACCCGAGCTGAAATTTGCTGAAAGCAAAGTTGAACATTAGCGTAAGCTTTTATTTGTGATAAGTGTTGAAAACATTGGGTCAGCTTTGGAAAGCCAACATTTAGCCGACAGCTGCTTTTAAAGCCAACAGTTGGTTATCCAGTTATAGTAATGGAGGCTCCTAAATACCTGTCTTTTAAGTCCAATTGTAACCCTTATCTTAATTTTTGTTTTAAAGCGAAATAGGCAAAAGTATATTTTCCGGAAATTAAGGGTGCTCGGTCTTGGGGTCCTAAAAAAGCACATGAACGTTTACCTTAAAGAGAAAAAGCATTGTGAGGTAAAACCACCACTTTCATGCAAGTGCATATGCTGTACAATTACACAATACTAACTTAATTCCCTCTACCCATTTAGGCACAAATGGGAAGCTTCTCGGACACCATTTAGCTGTCTACGATTTTTTTTATGTTTATGTTTGTTTATTTAGGTAAAATAGTTTTCGTTACAGTTCTACTTTATACATATTTCAGAGATGGTTTAAATGAGAAACCTAACAACTATATTATTGATAGTACATTATTGAAATTAAGAAAAAAAGTGTGAAAAGTAAGGAGAAGGAAAGAATTTAAAAACCTTCATTAGAATATATCCTTATGGGATATTAAAAACAAGAATTTTAATATTTGAGATATACATAAATTACATTAGTGATTATTTAGTTGGAGTTGTATAGATTTACGATATAATTGTTTTCGCTGAAGTTGCAAGCGTTTTCAAATTTATGGGCAATATTATTAATTCGGTTGTGAATGTATTCCACACAACTTAAATCATGTAGCCTTTTTGTGCTAAAGTGCCACGGTAAATTCAACATCATTTTTAATATTTTGTTTTGGGAAATTTGAATTTTCCGAATATGAGTCTTGGCGCAATTACCCCACACAGGCTATTGCATATAGAGCAATAGCCTGGAAAACTGTTTTTAGTATGACGATCTTGTTGGAAAAATTTAGCTCAGACTTCCTATTTATAATAGGATAAAGTAATTTAACAGCTACATTAGTTTTTTTTACAATGTGATTGACATGGTCATTAAAAGTCAGACGTTTATTAAGAAATACACCTAGATATCTGACAGAGTCAGACCAGGCAATTTCTCTTCCAAACATACAAAGATTTGAACCGGGAATGTAACAAGCTTTTCATTTCCTTGTGAAAAAGATGGCTTGCGATTTCTCGGTGTTAATTTTAATTTTCCATTTAAATGAAAATTCAACAACCTTGTCTAGAGAAGCTTGAAGGCAGTTTTGAATGCTTTGGGCGAGCAAACCAGAACATAGCACTGCTGAATCATCTGCAAAGAATGCGTATGAGCAATGGTTCATTTGAGGAAAATCATACATATATAATAAGTAAAGGACTGGGCCTAGAACAGACCCCTGGGACACACCGGCAGGAACAGGGAGACAATCAGAAATTGAATTATTAATTCCAACACAAAATGAACGCTGACATAAGAACGATTGAACTATTTTAATTAAATAATTTGGAAATTTCAGTTTCAGCAGTTTAAATAATAGACCGTCATGCCAAACTGTATCGAAAGCCTTCTCAACATCTAACAACACCATAGCCGTTGAATTTCCCTGCTAAAATTGTTGGTTAATACGGTTTGTTATGCGCTTGACTTGATGTGTTGTGCTGTGAAAAGGTCTAAATCCGAATTGTTCATCAGGGATTATTTTCTTGGTATTTATGACTTGCCATAATTTATCTTTAATGACCCATTCGAATAACTTACTCAAATTGCTGAGTAAGCTAATAGGCCTATAACTAGTAAGCAAGTTAGGTTGTTTACCAGGCTTTGCAATTGGAATGACTTTTGCTTTCCTCCACGTATTAGGAAAATATTGCAGTTTTAGGCATACATTGAGTATAGTAGCCAACTGCGAGATTGCTTTGCCTGAAAGATTTGTAAGGGAGTTATTCCTGATGTTATCCAGGCCACACGAATGTTTAGTCTTCAGAATTCTCAGTATAGTTTTTATGGTTTCTTTAGACACAGCCTCTGCTTGCATTGGAAAATATGAAGAATTAAACTAAGTTAATACTTCTTCAACTTGCGACTCAGTACCATGACATTGAATGATTTAACAGAAAATGTTCTGCAAAAGTAGAAAGTTTGGTGGAATCAGTCATAATTGGGCCATGGGGCCCAATTATAACTGGAATTGCGGGAATCTTTTTTCTTAATATTTTAGAGATTTTCCAAAATGGTTTTGAACGTGTGTTTAAATTTGAAAGTTTTCGATTCCAACATTCGTTTCTAAAACACCATATTTCGTAGTTTACAAGTTTATTGTACTGTTTAAAAATAAGATGATCATTTGGCTGGCGATATCTATTCCATTGTCGTCTAAAGTAGTTTCTTTTACTTATTGAGTGAATAATTTGGCTAGGTAGTTTTATAAAATTATTTCTTAATTCTATTTTGGGTGTGCTGAGATCTAACGCGCGATTAATAGCATTTCCGAAGAAGTCCACTGCGGAATCAATATCATCTTGACATGCTAAGTTGTTCGGAAGTTGTTGTGATAAAAACGTATTTAGATATGATTAATAAGAACTCCAGTTTGTGTTGTTGAAATCGTACAACAAGTTCTGATGCCTTGAAATGGCTGATACAAACACTGAAAAAAGTACTGGCAGATGATCGGATCCAAGATCACTTGAAACTACTGGATAGCTCATGATGTTTTGAACATTTGTTAGTATAAGATCTAAAACAGATGGAGTAGATCTTGATGAGCTAGGGATAAAGTTAGGGTTGCTTGGGGATGAAATAGTGAAAGGAAAAAAAAGTAAGGTCTGACAGGATGTTTTCCCAGGAATTTGCTCTTGAGCAACTCTAAACCCGGTGCTAACTATTAAAATCTCCAAATAACATATAATTTCCTCCAAAGTTTAGAAGCTTTCTCATGTCGCTTTTAAAATCAGAACGCGTTTCGATAGTTGAACGACCGCTTGGAAAGTAAACACTTACAATTTTAAAGGTCTCCGTTTCGTTAATGGATATTTCAACTACAACATTTTCGATTGAACGGGTTTTTATACTCTGCATTTGGCGAGATTTAAGATTATTTTTTAAAAAAAATTGCAACGCCACCTCCTCGATGGTCAATGCGGTCCAGACGAAAACAACTATACATTGAATGAGACAACTTACAACTATTATCTAACCAGGTTTCAGAGACCATGCATACATCAATATCATTTTGAATTAAAAAGTTAAAAAATTCAATTGTTTTGCTTCGGATGCTTCTTGCATTCCATAACATAAATTTTAAGTTATTAATCAAAACTATTTGTAAATGTTCGAATACAAATACTTAATTGTAAGTTGAATGATAACATGAAATTGTTGCTCTTTGGTTTCACAACCTCTTAAGTTGGAAATCATGTCTAATGTGAGTTGAGTGATTTCATTTTCAGAGAACAGATCGTTGTTACTTTTAAGCTGAGAGCTGTACGAAGCAGCAGGTGCACCACTCCTAGTGAAGTTATTGTTGTTGTAATGATCGTGATAGTTTTTGTTTAGTGGTATTTGACTGTTTGTTACACTCGATTTTAAAAGAGAAGGCCGATTAACGTTTGATGTTATTATTGGTTTGCTACGAAGCTCTTGTTGACGAGTAACGGGTTTTGAGTATTTACTTTTAATATCCAAGTACGCCGCTCTGCTGGGACAAGAGAGATCAACAGCTTTATGATCACCGCCCAATAGGACTTTTTCCGAATACTTCGGAAAGTATACAGGGATTGTATATGAGAGCCAAAAATCAACTCCATACTTTGTATAAAGAAACGCCATGAAGTAACGAAAGTGAGAAAATTTCATTCGTGGGTGATGCATCATCAAACATCTTCGCATACTTTGTATAAAGAAGCTGAACATTTTATGTTCGTGGATGATGCAACGCCATACTTGTTCACATACTTTGTGAACAAGTATACATACACTTCCCTATACTTTGTATGCGATTGTGTTTGTATATACTGAAGCGGCCATTCCTTAATAAATGTATATTGGAAAGGTATACTGACGGGCACAGTATCCCTATATCGTTTGTATACTATACGAATGCGTCTACGTATAGTATACTGGTCCTATTGGGCGCTGCAGTTGGCATACTTATTTTTTTTCTCCGAAGATGTGCAACACTCAGTTTTATGTCTGCCGGCGCAATAAGCACACTTGGTTCGGACTGAACACCACTTTTCTCCGTGACCAAACATTTGACAGTTTCTACATTGAACTATCCTATTTTTCACTCTTCTTTGGTGCTCCCATCTGACAATGGTTCTAAATAAGCAATTGTGGTTTCTCTTAAGGTCACTTAATTTAAGAGAACCGTTTTCGAACGAAACGATGTATATGGTGTCTACAAATCCATCGAGTGTTTTTGTAACAACTTTGACTTCACAGCATTTTAATCCACGGGAGATCAAGCGATCAGATTTTTTGTCGTGTGTGAAAAATTGACATTGATTCTCCTTCAAAATTGTTTGAACGGCTGCATACAGCGTAGAGGATTCGCAAAATATTTTCGCTCCAATCGAAATTTTTTTAACACGATAATTAGAAAACCCCTTACCGGATAAAAGGGAGTGAATAAATTGGGTGCTTTGTCCCAACACCTTAATAGGAGGAAATATTTCCTTTGCTTTCTTTTCCGTGTCTTCCGATTCCATTTCAGACTCGTCGTCACCATCAGTTATTAAGGCCTGTAAAGGCATATAGAAGTTCTTCCGGGAAGGTCCGGGGTCGTCAAGGGCATCTCTCTTCCTTCCTCTTGGTGGCATTTCAAAATACTTGAAGTGGATTTGATTTAAACACATTTTTTTTTTTATTTTTTATACAAAGAAAAGTCAGAGCGGGAACGAACACAACTGTGTTGTGCAGATGCCGAATTGAGACTGATCTACGATTTAAATCGTATACATAATTGTTAAATGCCGGCACTGAACAGATAATGCATTTTATATAGAAGTTTTACTTTTTTCCCTGCTTTCTTTTCTAGATTCGACGTGGACGAAGTAAAATAAGAGCAAATGGAGCACTTGGTTTTGGTATTCTAGGCTCGTGCAAATGTTTAACTCTTTCTGGGATTCCTCTGGTGCGCCCATTTGTGACAGGCATAAAAATACGCATAAGTTTAAATAATGATAAATCCTCCATAGATTGATTGATGGTACAATATGAACAAAATATAGGGCAAGAAACACAATCAGCCGACACGTATGTTAATCTTCTTCTAACTCATAAAAATGTTGCGTTTGTTGATTTACGCACGTATGTATGTACGTAAGCTTGTGCGTGCCTTGTGTGGGTGTGTTTGATGATGTGATGTGAACAGACATTATTTAATATTTATCGTGAGATAACATATTTCTTCAATGAAAAATTCCTAAATCGATTTCTTCCAGCAAATCATATCACACAATTTAATTTTGATTTTCAGCAGGAAACAAATATATTATCCTGCACACACTCACTCAGCTTGGCATATCTACCCTACAAACAGTTTTGATTGCGGTTGATTCGCCAATGATTATCCGCGATCATCTGGACGATGAGTACAATGAACAATTTAATTGACTGATCGCCGCACAATGCAATTCTCCGTCGACTGTTCTCGTGAATATTGAGCAAATCCCCATTCATGTGCGACTGTCCGGTTTTAAGCGATTCGGATCGCTTTGGAAAACTCGCATTGCACCGTGCAGCTGTACTCGAACGGGGATTCGCGTATTATTCATCAGTGATGATCGTCGCGATTACATTAATCCCCAAGATGATTTCCATATAGTTTTTCCGATTCATATTAAGGATTGCTGCAAGAATTCACTACGATTAGCGTTAACAGAAAATAGGAGATAGAAATAAGTCCATATACTTATAAATAAAAGTATCCACGATTGCTTGTAACTAGTAGGAACATATTGTTAAGTTATATATAAACAGTAGTTTAATGTTTATATGTAAAACGTAAACAATAATGGAAACATAAACGAGACTTTATTCTTTGGTTTACGCTGTATTTTAGGCCAAAGCGTTGCTGTGGTATTACATAATTATTGGTGGCAAATACTAGTTAGGAAGAGAGTAAATTCAGTTCCAACATTTATTGTAAATACCTCGGTTAATCGAAAGAGTGTTCTGTTAATTTTGCAGTTTCTCTCCTACTTTTTTTTATTACCTGCAACACTCTGTGGAACAGGGTTTTATAAGTTGGTTTTACTTTAAATGTTTGTAACTATTATTTATAATTGAGCTTGACCTACTTTTAAGTACGAGTATACCAAGCGACGTATAATCACCTGCTGATTTGATTTGTGTCTGTCCGTATGTCCATTTTAAGCTTGTAATCGAGCTAATTGTCGTAATTGTTATCCGATTTTCATGAAATTTCGCAGAAGTAAGTTTTCTGAACCAACGAACGCAATTGAAATTGAAAAAAAAATTGGCCAATGAAGACCGGAATTGAAATTGAAGATAATCCGTTCAGATTTAGACATAGCTTCCATACATACTTATATATGTTTATCCGACTTTATATTTTTAGCTCTCGATGGAATTTGGCACACATTCGTTTTATGGACCAGAAAGGACGTCATGAAAGTTGAAGAAAATCGTTTCAGATTTGGATATAGCTCCCATACACACATGTTCATCCGATTTTATTGCGTACATATTGCATACAATTTCGATAAAATTTGGCACACGTCAGTTTTTCGAACAAGGAAATGGAAATTTAAAGGAAACCGGTTTAGATTTCATCTTTAGAAGCCATATATAACATCCAATCTTGATAACAATTTGGCCCAAGTCAGTTTTCGGACCAATTACCAAAGTAGTGAAAATTGAAGGAATTTAAATATAGCTCTTGCACATATGTTCATCCGATTTTATGTTTTTAGATCTAAAAGCCACAAATTACATCCAATCTTGATGAAATTTGGCGCAGGAAGGACGGTCTTGTGACGGACGGTATTGGGATTGGAGAAAACTGTTCTGATTTAGGTATAAATCTCACATATGTGATCAACTGATTTTACCAAAAAAAATTCGACCAAATTTAAAAACACATTAATTTTAATTCTGGTTAAATTTAAAGCCCGTCCAATTGGGTCCAAAACCCTGTTTTCAGTTGTCTACTCTGAACATCCAGAATTGCAGGCTTTTCTCAACGTTCTTATTATTTTATTTGAATTTTTTAATTATTTACCAAAAAACTTGCACGACAACAGAAACCAACCCTCTTTTACAACTTCTGAAACAAAACTGAAACCATACACATATTATAATGTACGTCATTGCGAATTCTTCTACCCATCACCCTGCAAACGTGGTAGTTTCAGTAAAAGTCTGAACTGTAATACTACAATAATATTTACACTCTTCCTAGAAGTTATTTGCCACCAACAATTTTGTAATACTGCTGTCTTAAAAATTGACTGGATACCACATCAACACATTGTCCACGTAAATTACCGTGTAGACCAACAATTAACGTTACATTTATGTTTCCATTATTTGTTGACGTTTCTTAAACTATTAAACTTAAGTTTGAATCAGAAAAACTATCTGCGAATCATCTGGAGGATTAATTTTATCGCAGCGTTTTATCGCGAATAATGCGCAAATCCCCATTCGTGTGCGGTAGTCTGTTACAAAGCGAATCGCTTTCTTTAATCGCATAGAGTTCATCTCGACATGTCGCCAGAGATTCGCATATGAATCATAGGCTAATCAACATGATTTGCATGCGGTTCGTTTTGGCGATTAGCTGTACACCGAACAGCCACACACAAATGGGAATGCGCGTATTAGTCGCCAATTATGATCGCCGCGATTCAATTAATATTCCAGATGAATTTCTGATGATTCATTCGCAATCAAAAATGTTTGCAGAGTACACGGATACCATGATTGATACCCCAGCAAAAAAGCACCATCCATTAAGTGAAAATGATCCGAAAGATGTGATCAGAAAGTACTTCCAAAGACGAACCCCGATCTTCAGTTTCGTATAGCAATGTTTTTCCTGACTATGATACTCCCTGCTGTGAGTTATGGCTACATAAATCACACAACAAATTTTTGATGGCAACACTTAACTCAATCGCAATACACGGACTCAATGTTAGTACCATTTTTTTGTAAAATGTTATAGAAATCTTTTTTTTCAATAGATTTCAACCAGATCAAGTAACAAATTAAAAAAAAATTATAGCATAATTTTACAAAAAATTCATGAATACCCGTACTTGGGCCCAAACTCGAGACCTTTCAAACTGATCCGTCAGCAGACACAATAACTTCATACGGAGTGGATAAAAACAACTTCCGATTACACAGTACAACAGCCAATCTGGGGGGGTGAGAAATTCCAAGTCAGGGTGATGGTACCCTCAAAGGGTTTTGCGTTCGTATGTGCCAGTTTTTTTTATGACCTTTTACATTTTTTCCTTATGTTGATGTTTTTTCGCTTAGTTGTAAAATGTTGGCAAAAACGTAGTTTGACATAACTCGAGAACGACTAGTTCGATTTTGCTGAAATAAATTGATTAAAATTAAGAATTACATTTTCTTTAATCCATTAATATACTGGTTCTCTACCAAATCAACATTTTTGCAATTAGAAATAAATTTATGAAGAAAATTTTGCCAAAAAAATTTTTTTTTTTTTTTAAATATATAAGTCCCAAACGGAAAAACGTGTAGAGTCTTATAACTTTCACGTAAAGTCACATAACCTATAAACAAAATGCGACATAGATCATAGAAATCGATTAACGCGTTCTGCTTTTATTTACAATTGATTGAAGGTATCCCATTTTGACAAGAATATTGATATATGTTTTTATTCAAAAAAGTGTCATTTATCGCCTTTTTTATAAATTTTCCCCAATAACTCCAGACTTCTGGCCATAAAAATTAATAAAAATAAAAAAAAAATTTTTTTTTTTTGGCAAAATTTTCTTCATAAATTTATTTCTAATTGCAAAAAGGTGGATTTGGTAGAGAAACAGTATATTAATGGATTAAAGAAAATGTAATTATTAATTTTTCTCAAGTTATTTCAGCAAAATCGAACTAGTCGTTCTCGAGTTATGTCAAACTACGTTTTTGCCAACATTTTACAACTAAGCGAAAAAACATCAAGATAAGGAAAAAATGTAAAAGGTCATAAAAAAAACTGGCACATACGATCGCCAAACCCTTTGAGGGTTTTAATATACTGACCTAGTACCATCACCCTGACTTGGAATTTCTCACCCCCCAGACAATAACCCCAAAAATGTTCCACAGTGTTATTAGCATTTAATGTGATGTGTGGGAGTCATAAAACCCAATCGCAGCGATTCCTTGGAAAGTACTTTCAATTTTTTTGCTGGGACAATACGTACAGTGCCGGACAAAATTATTGGCGCAGAGAGAACTTTTGAATAAAACAACAAATATCATGCAAAACAAAGACAAATAATAAATCAATTTAAATCCAAACTTATTTTTACGGTAGAGTGTTACTTAAAAACCATTTAAAAAAATATTCCTCTTTTAAAAAAATTAAAAAATGCTAAATAGATTTGGTCTTGGCATGGAAAAAATTATTGGCACACCCAATAAAAATCATAATAGGATATTTTTGGCTTATTCTTGCAACCCAGTTACGCAGATCATTACACGAAGTACCTTTATGTTTCACTGACGCACTTACAAAGTTAAAAATGCCATTAGTATTAGCAGTGAATAGCAACGAGCACGAACATGGGCAGAAAACAAAACGATACGACTGAAGCAGAGCGAAAAATCATTTTACACCTGCATCGACAATTTAAATCGTACGCAGAAATCGGTGAATTAATAGAGCGTAGTCGGTTTTCAATTCGGAGTATTATAAAACGTTTTGCAGGAGAGAAAACTCTCTTAAGTCGCAAACACACTGGTCGACCACGAGCACTTAGTTCTAAAGAGGAGACAAAATCGTCCGAAAATCAAAATTAATCCTAAATTGACGTCGACCCAGATATCAGCAGAGGTAAAGGACGAGTTTAATAAAGAAATTCATCCCAAAACAATTTGAAGAACGCTGCATCGTGCTGGTTACAATGCTAAAGTAGCAAGACGAAACCCACTTATAAGTGAAATTAATCGGATGAAGAGGTTAGAGTACGCCCAGGAGTACAAAAATAAAACGGAAGACTTTTGAAGCACTGTACTGTTTTCAGATGAAATCAAATTCAACATTTTTCGTTCAGACGGTAAAGCATTGGTGTGGCGTAAACCTACATATAAAAACACTGTTGGCACCGTAAAACATGGTGGAGAAGGGGTAATGGTTTGGGGTTGCATAGCTGCTTCCGGCGTTGGCGAATTGGTGTTTATTGACGAAATTATGGACAAAACCCTATATCTCAATATTCTCAAAGGAAATGTAAAAAAAAGTGTAGAAAAGCTCAATTTGGGACGATAATTTTATTTCCAACACGACAATGACCCCAAGCACATGTCTAACATTGTGCTCATGTGGGTTATTTATAATATTTCACATGTTCTGCCGCACTCACCGCAATCTCCAGACTTGAACCCAATCGAACATCTTTGGAAAGAACTTGAAAGAAGGATAAGAAATCATAACATTTCTAATAGAGAACATCTGATGGATATTATCAGACAAGAATGGCAAAATATCGGTGCAGATGTTACAAAGAAATTAACCGGTTCCATGCCAAAGATGTTAAATGGAGTACAATAATTTTGTCCATATAAAATCCGGCCTCAAAATATGTTTTTTTTACAATCGTAGCAATAAGTTCACGTTAAAAATTAATAAATATTTTGTGTTCTTTTGTATAATATTAGAGGTTTTATTAAAAAATCGACACTGTGCCAATAATTTTGTCCGCCACTGTATATACTTTTGTTACGGCTTTTTGCATGTCAAAGTTTATATATACTAGAAACATGCATGAACACACTCTGGTTTACAATACATTCATTTAGTCATTGTACCAGTACCACTGTCCCGAATAGTGTAAACAATGAAATGAAACGAGACGAGATTGCTTGCTCTTCGAATGAATGTTGTATGGTTCTCTGCTCTCTTAACTACTCTATTCGTCTCAATTCTGTTAAGAGAACACAATATTGTTCTCAATAAATATTCGAGACTGTAAAAGGCATTTGAATACATAAGAAGTCTTTGAATGGTATACGGTAAATTATGAATGGTTGTGGGTATCATTAGCTTTCAGTCATTTAAGAAATCAACAAGGGTGAGCAAGGTGTAAACAAAAAAATATATATCTAAATATATTCTTCTTTAATAAGTTTAACTGAGAAAAAAAATGGAAATTGATGAAGTAAATAATTATTAAGAAGAAATAATTAATATTATTATTAATATTTAAAAATATTTTAGCTTTCAAATCAATTTTTTTTTTTTGTAAGTAAATAATAATAAATATAGTCTGAACATTTGTTTTATACTAAATCTGTAACATTTGTTTTATTTGCAATAACTTAAATTTGATGAAACTATTTTTATACGATGATAACTAACTTGCAGTTTAATTTAACTCCAATTCTTCACACGAAGAGCATGAAATTCATTTAATTGTCGCCCTATTCTACATTCCAGAGATATCAAAGCAAAAACATCATTTGCTACGCTCATTATATGTTACGCTCATGGAAATATGTAGATGTTTTCTCAAATAGTCTTATTAATACATCTCAGTATTCGAGTAGTTGTGGTTGTCTCTAAAGACCTTTTACCCGATCACCTTACAACTCGTTCATACCCGAACTCTGTCGTCTCGGTACCATTCTGTTTCATTCCCGATGCTACTTGCTAAGAGGAATGGTTGTGTGTACCAGTGTTGCCACAAGAGAAAAAATTTTCCGACCAAAATTTCCCCAAAAACCGACCAAAATGACTTGCTTCCGACCAAATTAATAAATAAACATTTCTGTTGCAATTTTAAATCTTTTATTTAAATAAACAAACATACAATTGGAATTAACTCTTTGTATTATATACGTTTTATAAAAACTAAACAAAAAATAAATGCAGTCATTTATAATGAGATCTGTTGCAATTTAAAATCAATTATTAAAATAAAAAAACATATAATTGAAATTCAGTCTTTGTATTATATACGTTTTATAAAAATTATATTTATAAAAAAAAAATTCAGTCATTTATATTTGTTATAGACTTGTTTATATATTAAAGTCTTTTTTGGCCGACCACACATAGTGCGGATTGCTATTTCTAATCAGTTCTTTGCATAGCATTATACTATTTATTGTATTTGTTTCTAGTTTATTTCTTAGCTTTGTCTTTACTAGCGAAAACGTAGAAAATTTACGTTCTGCTGCGGCAGAACTATGTGGCAAAGAAAGCAAGTTAAAAACAAAGTTTGCGAGATCACGAAAACAGTTTTCATTCAATCCATTTTTAATTTTAGAAACTTTTTCCCAAAATAAATCGATATTTAAATCGGAAGAAAGATCTGTTGCACTTAGTCGTAATAAATTCCACTGGGTTATTATTAAATCAGGATCGCATTCTATAAGCTTTGGAAATTTTGAAACAAGGGGAAAAATGGATAAGTCATCATTTGAAATAACTTTATTTGGCGTTATCATAGTAAGTAGCTTTAAGTCTTCACGTGCAAAATCAAATCGCTTGTTTATTTGATCCAAAAATTCAATATAGAATTTTAAAATATCATATTTAACTACTAATATTTCTGAATGTGTCAAGTTATTATTTGCAAAAAGTTCCGCTTTTGTACCTATAAATATCTTTGAAATATCAATCTGATTCACACTATTTTTATATTCTACTCCCATATTGTCAACAATTAGCTCTTTTTTAATGAAATTGCTTAAAATTAAGAGATAATTCGACTTCATGCTCGAGTATAAATAGGGCAAACGCGAACTCTCGGATTGAAACTCTTTATTTAGATTATTAATAATGGGTAGAATGTAAGCTAAAAATAAGAAATAACATTTGGTTTGGCTATTCAATATATTCAGGTCGTATTCCCTGAACTTCTAAAAAGCAAGAAATAAAGTATAATTTTAAAGTATCCCACTGCTCTATTATTCTTAAAATCACTGCCTCTAGTGAAAGCCATCTTGTGTTACAGATACCTAAAATTTTGTGAGGTTTCACGGCACAATAATCTTGAAATTCTTTGAGCTGATTAACACGTTTTGGACTGTGTGAGAAAAATTTGTATATATCTCGACAAAGAGTTTCAATTGATCCTGGCAAATGTTTACAAGCGTAGCTACAACAAAGATGTATTGAATGACAAGTACATTTTATGTAAAAAAGGTCCATTTCGTTGCTGAACAAAGCCTTCAATCCGCCAAACTGTCCAGCCATAAGATTCTCCCCATCTGTTGCTAGACCAATTAAATTGCTCAGAGGAATGTTGCACGATGCAAAAAAATCTTTAATTAAATTATAAATGGACACAGCATCTCCTTCGATAACTTCCAGTAAGGCCAAGAACTTATCTTGAATGCCAAAATTGGGATCAAAATAGCGCACAACAAGAACCATGCATTTTTTTATGGACAAGTCCGTTGTTTCATCCACAATCAATGAAAATTTTCTATTTTGCAATTGAGATATTATGTTGCTTCTTGCTTTCTTACCAATATAATCAGCAATTTGCGTCGATTTTGTCCTTTTACAGTGCACTAGTTTTGCAATTGCAGAATCTGGGCAACATTCCATTAACAATGCCGGCAAATAGTCCATTAGTATAAATGGAAGATTGTGCGTTATGCAAAACATAACAAGAGTATACTCGACAAACTTGACTTGGTTTTGTTTTTGTTGGTCATTATTAAAAAACTTCTCAATCTTCATATGTTTTTTCTGCCTGTCGTAGTTTTGAATGTGCAAGGTTGTTTTTTCGTGGCCCTTTAAATGAGTTAAATGACTAGTTAATGGTTTGGAGCAAGCCACGCAGAAAGCCGACCCATCCTTTTCCTGCAACCAATCAAAGCTGTTCAACCATTCCAATCGAAATTTTCGTTTTACACCTTGAGAGTCGTCATTTGTGTTTTGTGGATTGCCATTTGAATCACTGCATAATAGATAAAAGATATTAGATGTGTACAACATGTATGTATAGGTTTTCTAATGTTTACCTGCAAGATGCATCATTATTGTTTACCGATTCAGGAAGCTTAGACTTTTTTGTTATATACCTAAAAACCTTTTTATGTAGTTTTGATAACAAAATAAATATGTTTATACTTACTTATCCATGGTTCACTACATTGATTGCTTGTTATGTTTTAAATTCTTTGTAAGCGTGTACGCGTAATTGACAATAGAAACACAATGAAAAAGAAAACAAAACAACGAAACATTACGCACATCAGAGCCAATAAGTCATACTCGTCGTCGCTGTTAAAACAACACAACTCAATTTAGCGCCGCGCCGTGTGCCGTAAAAGTATTCACACAATACAATATGCTTATTTGAAAAGCAAGTATCGACTTTTGCAAAAATTAAAATTAATAAACCGCCACGTGTTTAAAATTAATGTTCGACAGAGGCTAAAACCGACCAAAATTGATTTGGACCGTCCATCCGACCAAATAAAAAATTTTAAAATATTTCCGACCAAATTTGGTCGGAAATTACCAAAACGGCAACACTGGTGTGTACGATACTCTTATCGCTAGAATGAGCACATTTACTCTTTTGTAAACAAAAGAATGTGTTCGGGTGTGTGAAAACGATGTTCATGCAGGGTTTTAATATATACACACACATTCCCCTTTCGCACATCCATATATGAATACACGCAAATAAGATTCCCTGTACAGAGACGCCGAGGTGTGGGGCTGAGTAAAAATGTTGAAATTTTATGGCATAAAATTATGAGTTGGAAAATCATTCTAACGATTATTCACGCTTTCTTTGGTCTGGATGTGTACATATGTATATTCCCTGCAAACACTTTTGATTGCGGAAGAATCTCAGACGATTCGCCTGATTAAATCGACTATTGGCGGTTAATCGCCTTGTATCCCTTGGTGTAGTATGTAGTTGTATCCCTTCGAGTGATTTGGGAAAAAGAATCGTGTGCGTTGCTCGGTGCAGAATCCAATGCGAACCGCCAAGAATATTCGTTAGCAATTCTTCGAAATGAGTTCAAATCGATTACGATATTTTTTGACGAGATTTGTAAAACAATCTCTTTGGTGAATCAAAATCGATTCGGTAGAAAAAATAAATAATGATGGAAGGAGGAAATGCATAGAATTTCTTCACTCGAAAAAATGTTATTGAAGTAGCACAAATATTAGGATTGCTCGATTGCAAAAAAACTAATACTTAATTATTTTTATTTCTCTGTTTACTCTTTACTGTTAATTTAATTTTTTCCATTGGCGAAAATATTTCTATTAAAATATTACAAAAATGTGTAAATGTTCTTAGAAAACACTTCACTCACGTTAAACTTTCACAACTGAATTGAGATTTTTAACGACTTTCCCGTCTTACTTTTTATTTACAGTTAGTTTCTCTTAAATAGCGGCTCAATCGTCTTGACGATGTTGAAGCGATTCTGCCTGGTTCTCTCAGACTGCGAAAGCATCGGTTATGCAATGTTAGATCGTACCTTCGATTATGCATCGCACAGGCAATGGGTAAGCGATCATGCGTGTTTCTCTTAGACTTCGAAACCAACGCTTTGGCAATAGTAATGCGATTCAACGTAAAATTAACGCTAGGCAGAATATTAAAAGCATCGCTGGCAAATTAAAATCGCTCGGTTTATTAATCTTTCCAGCATTATCCAACTGTTTGCTAAGCGATTTATTGGCCAGCAAATTCATCGTTTAGGCAATGGTTAAGCAACCCATCAGCAAAAGTTAGCCAATACGGGGAGTATTCGCTCGAACGATCCATCCTTCAACAATCGTCAAATTTGTTGCTGGGAATGTAAGTCTGCACTATATACGCACGAGTGTGTGTGATTTGTTTGAGTGGAAGGATGAACTTGTTTTCCAGAGACTCCAGTATAAACGTGTTTGAGCCAAGTAAAATATGGCTTAAATATTTATAATAATTTGGCTGTATGAGTTCTTGGTTTTATTGCGTTTCCTCCCTGAGCCTTTTTGCGTTTGTTCTGCCAATCGTTTCTGTGTCGCTACCTCCAACGCCAGGATCCGCGTGACTGCGTATCCTGCCGTGTTTTCGTTTATGAACATGTGTGTGACGGGAGTTGTATCGTTAGCACATCACACTTAGGAGACTATACGGCAGTAAAGCGGCACTCTGAATTACTTATTTGTGTTTTATAAGTTCAAGTGCCGATGGTCTCTCCATAAAAATATATATACAGTAAGACCTCAGTAATCCGAACTTCGCTAATCCGAATTATCCAGTAATCCGAACTGCGTTTATCTTATACTTCTTCCTCTATAATCCGAATTGATATGTTAAGTTATGTTATTAATAAACATTATGTTAAGTTATTAATCAACATTATTTTAAAAGTGTGCCATAGTTCGAGCGCAGTCTAATTTTGCTGAATTCAATCTTCATTACGCGTTCAGTAAAAGAAAACAGTTTTTTTTTAAGAAGAAAACCTCATCGATACTTCTGTATTTTCTAAAAATCTCTTATAAATTCTTAAAAAACTACATTTAATTATTGTTTTTTTGTTTGTTAAGGTTCGTATTTGTATGCCTTTATTTAAAAAAATAAAAAAAAATTGTGGTTTTTCAAAATGGGAAATGTTTTACCTCTGTTTTAAATATATAATTTATACCATTTAAACATTATTTTTACTGCGAACAATTATTTGTGACATACATATAAATTGTAATTACTACGATTATGTATAGTGATTTTTTATGAAAAATGTGAAGGCAATAATCCGAATTTTCGATAATCCGAATTATGGTCTGCAATTAAAGAGTTCCTACTTTACTAATTTGTGATATATAAACAGTTGGGATTCCGTTGAATGCGAAAAATTTTTAAGAATCAAATCCATCTATAGTGATATTGTACAATACAAGAGGAATTAAAAACGAGTACAAACGTCCTTAATTTCGGCCAAAATCGTTTATACCCTACCTTGTTGAGGTAATTAATATATTTCCTTTAAGAGAAAGTCTTTTTTCCACCATGGCCGATTTCTCCCGATTACAATTCTAACCAGCTTGTAACTATGAGCTATCTAGCACAATATTTCTGGGCTTCCCTTAATTATTTTTCAACAGGCATAGAACGTTCGGACATGGATATATCGTCGTTTTAATACAATTAATACTACATACGTAGAATTCACTCCATCCTACTATGGTTGGTATAATTATGTCCCCTCTTGGCTTATAATCAGTATCGACAGTCGTGAACTTACCAAAACTCAGCCAAGGTCTTTCTTCACTATAGCAATACACTCATTCCTGCAAGTTCGCAAAGTTTTTGCCCGAACGAATTGACAGATACGAGTATATCTTAACCTAAATTACCTACCATCGGCATTAGTAATTCAGTTTTACATTGTAACTTATCTAATTATGTAATGGCGATATGCGTGTTTATTCGTATAATTCATATACTCATAAGTATTTCTAAAACTAATTTAGCTCATCGTAAAAAAATATAAATAAAATTATATGCCACAATGTCATACTCATAGTGTTAATGTGTTTTAAGTCTTTTTATACTTCATTTTAATCTTAGGAAAAACATTAAACTTTTCTTAGCCCAACTCGAGCATCAGCCACGAATTTTATACATCCATGCACATATGTATACAGTAGCGTCCAGGTAGAGTAAACACAAGTAAGGGTCGGTCCTTTTAAAAAAAGTGGCACCAGTCACCCCTAGATTTAAAGATTATCTAGAGACGATTTCGGGAATACTTACACAATATATTTTTTCTGTGCACCCTGCATACTGCCCTTTTGGTTTTTTATCCGGCGTTTTTATTTGTATTGATGTGTGTTGCAAAATAAGTACCATTTTCGTGTATGTGGGTGAGAGTGAGACAGAAAACGACGTCAAAAGAAAGTAGTTCAATTTGACCCTAGTTACTTTTTTGTTTATGTATAAAAATTAGTTCTTCAAAGGCGAACGTATCAAAATAAGTCCCAAAGAGGGGGGGGGGGGGGGGGTAAAGGGGAGATAACAGAGGTCACTAATCGAATTTTACTTCAGAGTCAAAAGTGGACGAAATATATTTCCTTTGACAAAACTTGAACAACGGTATGCATCTCCTTACGATCGGACTTCAAATGACAACGCAGGATAAAAAAAACTAAAAGGGCGGCATGTAAAAAAAAATTTGTGTTCACGAAATCATCTCTAGATAATCTTTAAATAAAGGAGGTGACTGGTGCAACTTTTTTTCGACTCACTTCGAACACTCTAAAATAATAACTACTCTCACCTCCTTTGTATGATTAACTACATGTTTGTATTAGTTACTCTAAAGAGTGCACAATGCAAACCTAGATTTAAATCATAAAAACCAGGAATTTTTAAGTCTTAAAGTCTTTTTACTTTGCTATATTTTATAGGTGTTATGTGATGGCATGAAGAAGGAGAAATCGATTAGACTAAATAGTGAAACTCCATAAAACGTCAGGTACGTGGTTCGTTTATACTTATAAAAGTTTGTTGAAAAAAACATACACATAAGTTGTATTGAGATACAGGGACTGGATTATGATTGACAGGTCAAAGCACATTAATCAAGTTTAATGAGCTTTGATATAGGAAGTCCAATATAATTAATTTTTATTAGCTTTGATAGGAGTACGTGATGTGCCCCTTTTTTATTTGGTTATAGGAAAATCCAATGTGGCTTTCAGATAGTCTTAGATAATAAATTTTTATTAGCTTGTGTATGGGGGACGTGATGTGGCCCTTTTTTATTTGATATGTGTATGCTTAAATATCGAGTGAGTTCATTGCTTCAACGATCGTCGTATGTTTTGTCGTCATTGTTTTTATGAACACCTTCTTTGCTGTCTATGTGTATTTCAGCGATCGACAATTTCTCTTTGCTCGAGTTCTGAGCCTTTCTTAGGAATGTTTCGTCTACATGCTTTGATTTTCTAGTGGGGATGTACTTGATTTTGAATGTATGTATGTAAAAATTGTGGCTGTTAGAGGTTCAGTGCGTGCGTGTGTGCTATTCTGGTGTATGACAATTTCATTAATATTTTCCGTTAACACGGTGATTTTCACTAGACTGCCACTTGCGTTTTCATGTGGAAAAGTACCATAAGAATCCATATTTATTTTTTAATATAGGAAATCCCTTGGAGTTTTCAGATTGTCCAAGGTAATTATTTGCTTTGGCACGTAATGAAACCCCTTTTTATTTGCTTTGGTCTTATGTAAAGTCCGATATTGGGGGTGTGATTAAATAGCTAGTGAGATCATTGTCCATGAAGCTGTTGCTTTGTGTGTGGTATTTCAGCGATTGTAATTATTTATTATTTTGGAATGAGGAATTACTTTACAAGGTAAAAAGATAAGGTTTGTTGTTGTTTGTTATAAAGGGAAGGGAAAGTAATGTTGTGGGCGGCTTATCAACACCATTGTGTGCCCTGCTCGTTTAACGATCTATACAAAACATTGATTTGATTTTGCATATGCGAAGTATTATTGTCGCAGAGTGCGGATATAAGGAAGAGTGCGGATATAAGCAACTCTCCGACGCAATTCCTACCATATTGACTGATTGACGTTTAGATCAGGTTTGTTTATATGTATTAGGAATTCGTGCAAGTTCTTAACCTTTATTTATAATTGTCCATCCACATGGTAAACATTTTCGTTTATGCATTGTACGTGATCGTGTGTATAATTGCCACTATTTTTATGAACCCTGTCTTTAGAATTTTAAGTGTGACAATTTGTTGCAACGTTTTGTTTTTCAAGTTGTGATGTACTTGGTTTGAATGTATGTGAAAAGTGTGCTTGTGACCTCATTGAACTTTTGAAAGGTGCAGTGCGTTTGTATTGTATTCTAGTGTTGGACAATTTCTTTGGAATTTTCCGCTAACCCGATGATTGTTTAGATTTTTTCTAGACGCAGATGAAGATATCTTGCTGTAGTTTTCATGTGGTAAAGGAAAATAATAATACCTTTTTATTTTTGATATAGGAAATACAATGGAGAATGTCGAAGGTAATTTATTTGTATTGGCTTTGTTAAAGGAGGTGATGAAATGCCTTACCGTAAGCGGTGGCTAGGGGCTTCTCCCACTCGGTGGGCGAGGGCGCTCTCCCACTTGTTTTTATGTAAAGGTTTTGTTGCTTGAAAACATTTTTCTTTCTATTTCTTATACCGTGAGAGAGTAATGCCTGTGCACAGAGTGTGCCTTAAAAAGGTCGTTACTATTTACAACATGCATTTCACTTGATTAAATTTCTAGAGTACCATGGCCGAGTGGACGTAGAGAGGGCCTTAACCCACTTGTTTCAATAACGGGGTCTTGTTAAGGTTTTGCGGTTTGGAGGCATTTGTCTCTCTTTTTGACATTCGGCGCCCGATTTTCGGGGAGTAAACTGCTCTGTGAAAGTTTTTTCTTTAATATAAGCACTTTAAAAGAAAATTCTATGCAGTTTGCAGCTCGGTTGAATTTTTAAGAATTTTACTTTTCGTTTATTAAATGTTGTCTTCTACTCTTCTCCATGAAAGTGTGATCGCATTCATTGTTAGGAGTTTACCCTCTTTTTAGGGCATTAACGGGTGTGTCTTTAGTCTATTTAAATGCCAGAATTGTTCGATGATACCATACATTGTTTGGTAGACTAGATTATCGATCGATTGGTAAATGTAAATCAACTATTTTCCTATGTAAATATCATAGTAATAAATTGTATTTATTTTTTTTATTTGGTGTCCGCTTCTTCTTTTTGGTGCAACGTTCCTTTAATTTTAATTTCATTCTCTTATATGTAAGAGTGTGATCGCGGTAATTGTTATGTGTCACCCCGCTTTTGGGAATATACGATACTGTGTGGTGTTTTTCGTGTTGTTTCAGTTCTTATCAGGAGTTTACTAAACCATTGTTTTTTTTAATTTTCTTTCGAAAACGTCTCTTTATTTTTTATTAGTTATAGCGGGTCTGAATATTGGGGTCTTGTTTAGCGATATGTTTAAGGTTCTCTGAACAACACCCTGTTACCAATTTTTGAAGTTTACGACAACATTAGTTTTTTGGCACCTCCAATGCCAACACTTTTTTGTTGCAGGTCGATGTCTACATAAACGTTGCTTGTTGGCTGTAGCAATTATAAAAAGAAATTTTAAAGTTATAATGCTCTTTATGTAAATGATTGAAAACACTTTATTACTTAAGAGTAAGAACTACAATTTATTAGCGGAATACAAACACTTCGATGTCAGGAGAAAGATAATGTGGTAAACTAAATAGAAAATTAAAAATCTGTAAAATTGAAGTGTGTTTGATGAATATCTGGCCCATTGTACACAATAGAAGAAATATTTTTGGTTTCCCTGGAAAGTTATAGAAATGTCTAATTTACATCCGAAAAATCGTTACAAACCCAGCATTTAGAGTAATTTTTGGGTTATTATTATTTTTGACATGAACGAACTTTGCGAAAGCCCTTAATTAAAAACCATCTTCATAATGAATGTTTTGCTGATGTACTTTATTTATTTAATAAAGAATATGCAGTTTTAGATTATACACATTTCTTATGATAATTTAATAGTGAACATCAAATGTGGGTGATACAATGGGGACTCCTTGGTGTGATGATTATCAACTCCGGATAAAAACATCAAACAATTTTTCAGCGGCGGGTTTTCAGCTCTTAAATAAGTAACAGATTAATCATTAAGCCTTCGTAATACTACTCTGTAAAATGCATTAGCCGTTTGGAGCCCTCTTTAACAGGTCCCGGTCAGTTCGTAAAATAATTATATCGTACACAGCACTAGTTTGAGAGTCTAATGGTATGCGCTCTGTACAATGATCAGGAACATAGCAATTAATTAAAATATCGGTAAATGACGTTCTGGCAGCATCTCCTTCTGATTCTTGAAAATCTATACATTTCTCATGTTTTCTCAGTGTTGGTAAACATTTCAAACGATACTTTTTTCAATTATTGTAGTTCGAGCTCTTCATGTAACTCTTCATGTAAGGTTTCTGACCATCACACGGGCTCTTGGAAGAAGTCGAAAGTGAAGTCTTAAGCTGTAATTCCCAAAACTGTATTATATACACTTTTCCAGAAAACAGCCAGAGGAAAGCTTTATTTACAAATTTATTAAATATGATTTATTCACGCATAACAAGCAAAGTACATGACACAAACAACAAAAAGAAAAACACCGATTTTTTCTTCAATAAGAACCAAATTTAAATAATTAAAACTTAAGTGGAATAAAATTCTATAAAACAGAACAGAAAAACTTTTTTTTTATAAAGAAGTTAAAAAAATGTATTATGTTAAAAATCTGACTATGTCGACATTTAAAATAATTTCAAATTCGATTCTTCTATAAATATTTCTGTATAGTTTTGTCTCCACCTTTCAACTCTAAAACTAAAGCCATTTACATGCCGTTTTAAGAGTGGTATGAAAACCACAAACTTACAAATTTTCTCAATTTTAGATTATGTTCACTATTGCTTACATTTTCGTTTTTATTCAACCAATTCTTGACATTTTCTTCAATTTAAAATACTAGTCGAAAAGAATATATATTAATATTGTAAGACCACGGATTGGAATATTTATCTTTATGTTTTTAAAACTTACTCGGGAGTAGTACTCGGGATTTGGACTAATGTTGAATTTTAAGTAGAAATCAGATGTGATACTCATGTTCGTTTTAATTTATTTAGTATCTTTGTTGGTCGTATGTCAGGTTTAATTCCAATATATTTTACAGCGTATTATTTAGCAATTTGACTTCCATTTGATACTTTTAAGAAAGGTGTTGCTTCTTGTGAGAAAAACGTTATTTGTCTTTACTCGCTAGAGAAATTTAGATTTTATACATCAAAAATCGCTTAAAAAAGCACAGTTCCATATTACCCAATATCATAAGAGCTCTCATTGTGGACCCTTCTTATTGTGGAAATACAAATGTTATGCTTAGTCAAAGTGAAAGTCCGAACGGATTGAAATTTAAAAATATGTATCTGTAGGCAAAGTCGTTACATCAACCGAAATATGAGTATCAAAAACAGATTGTTCACCTATAAACAGGATGAGATACTACACATTTATAAATGGAGCAGATTTTATTGAACCTGAATTTGCCAACTCTGATTCAATATATTTGAGATATATTGCATGCGAAAAACGAAACAATTCAACGATCATACTTCTTTAAAGGTCGACATCGCCATATAGACTCATTATTATTATATCAAGCATATACCCATATTCCAAAACATTTAATTCGCGATAAGGCTTATATTTAGCCCTGAGCGTTGGTGAAATAAACATGGATGAATTTATAAATAAAAAACACGAAATTCGCTGTGGACGTTATAGAAAATGTTTCGATAAGTTCATTCATATTTTGTAATAAATCAGCCTCTGATTCCAACAGACGTCAAAAAGTTAAACATTCTAGTTTAAATATAAAGTTGAAATAAACAACTCCACCAGTTGAAATTAGCAGCCTACCAGTTGAAATAAACAGCCCACCAGTTAAAGTAAACCACATACCAGTTGTAATAATCAGCCTACCAGTTGAAATTAACAGCCTACCAGTTGAAATAAATAGCTCACCAGTTAAAATCAACAGCCCACCAGTTCAAACTAACAGCCTACCAGTTGAAACTAACAGCCTATCAGTTGAAATGAAAAGCCTACCTGTTGAATAAACTTTCCACCAGTTGAACAAATTAACCTATAAGCTATAAACACGCCATAGAGGAAACCCTTCTAACAAAATTAGTAGTCTAGAAAATCTTAAAACAGATATACATATAATAGCATTAAATTAGGGGAAGCGGAAAAAAGTAATAAAGAAATTGTATAGCATAAAATTAGGGGAAGCAAAAAAAGTAAGAGTATCTTAAACCTTTATGCCAGTAATCGAACCATTTAATCAAATATTCAACTTAACTAATTTAAAGAGACCTACAGCTACAACCGAACAGAGTTTTAAAAGTCCATAGCAGCTTTTCGATAAAGAAATTTAAAGAAGACAATGTTGAAACCGCTATTGTAAAAACGGTTAAGTAGGATCATTGGAATTCTGAAGATGAAAGAATGGCAAGATTTCTTCTCAATCAAATAAAAACGATTCGGACGTTATCGATTTATCATCATTTCATAGCGACATACTACTTAATACAACATATGGTCTACATAAGGACGAGAAAGGTGTCCAGAAAATCTTAAAACAAAAATTTAATAGCATACAATTAGGGAAAGCGGAAAAAAGTCATAGAGAAATTTAATAGCTTAATATTATGGGAACCAAAAAAAAGTGATAGATTATCTTAGACCTTTATGCCGGCGAATCGAACCATTTAATCAAATATCAAAATTTGAAGATGAAACAAGTGAGAATAATTTCTATTTTCAATCGGATGAAAATCATTATCGCAAATAATTCGTTGGCGTTTATTTGACCATAAAAAATATGAAAAATCAACATTACTAGCCATGTCAAACGAAAGTCTATGTGAACAAAAGGTAATCACTCACTTTCGCATCAAAACCGTAGTGAATATCTTTCGACTTATCGTTCTCATAGCCTTACGTGTTTCGAGAAAGTGAAAATGTTGCCAGCACAAAAATTTGAACTTATTTCAAAGTTGCCTAGATGCGCGCTATACTTTTACTTTGCTCACAGCGAAAAGTCAATTTATCAAGGCGATTATCTATTATTTTATTTGGGTTCATATGGGATAAATGAATAAATAAAAAGGTAGTTGTAAGTGTTGTTAATGCAAAAAAAATACGAATATACGTGCAAAACATTTACTTGATTATTTAATTATAAGTCAGGGTGTTTTAACGTAATTTTGAGGAAACCGTCATCTTGTGTGTATATGAACTTGATACAAAAGAGGCAATAAAATGTCTTGAAAGTCAGATGTATTGACTGAAACTACTAAAAAAATAAATAAATGTTAACAAACAATATTTTAGGGATGATTTTTTTAGAGAATTAAAAAACAACATTTCTATTGCATTTCCTTCGTTAAAGTTCGGCTTGTATTTGTGCTTTTATGTGTTTCTGGTTTCAAATGAAAGACAAAACTCAAGCGAACGAAAATAATTAGTGACTACCAATTTTGTAAATGATAACGGTGTTTCTCACGCACTAACTTTCTTTTGACTTGTCGTTCTGATGCTTGTTAGTGGTTACGAAATCAGCTGTTTGTCGCTTAGAATGCATGCGAACGTTATCGACATCGTGGTAAGGGCTGTAACACATAATCTTAATGATATTATAACGATACACATCCAACGATAATAAATTTATTTAATTAATATTAACATCAGAAATGGAAAGAAGGTCCAAATTACACAGTGGAACATTTTTGGGGTTATTGTCTGGGGGGTGAGAAATTCCAAGTCAGGGTGATGGTACTAGGTCAGTATATTAAAACCCTCAAAGGGTTTTGCGTTCGTTTTTTTATGACCTTTTACATTTTTTTCTTATCTTGATGTTTTTTCGCTTAGTTGTAAAATGTTGGCAAAAACGTAGTTTGACATAACTCGAGAACGACTAGTTCGATTTTGCTGAAATAAATTGAGAACAATTAATAATTACATTTTCTTTAATCCATTAATATACTGTTTCTCTACCAAATCAACATTTTTGCAATTAGAAATAAATTTATGAAGAAAATTTTGCCAAAAAAAAATTTTTTTTTTTTAAAAACATATAAATCCCAAACGGAAAAACGTGTAGAGTCTTATAACTTTCACGTAAAGTCACATAACCTATAAACAAAATGCGACATAGATCATAGAAATCGATTAACGCGTTCTGCTTTTATTTACAATTAAGTGAAGGTATCCCATTTTGACAAGAATATTGATATATGTTTTTATTCAAAAAAGTGTCATTTATCGTCTTTTTTATAAATTTTCCCCAATAACTCCAGACTTCTGGCCATAAACTACTAAAAAAATAAAGTAAAATTTTTTATAATTTTTTATTTTATTTATTTATTTTAATAAATATTGCCTAGAATTTTTCGATGGTGGTTGTTCGGGACTAGTGGCATCGCATTCATCGCTGTCATCAGTTTCTGAACCACACATAATGTCAATGTGTGACTCCACTGCTGGCCCTTCTGCACCTCCTGAAAATTCTTTATCATCAGGATCATCCTTGTCTTGGCACACAAGCTTACTCCACCAGCAAATTTCCGCAAGTATTGCACTCGGCGACTTTTTCCCTCTATATCTCATTTCAAATGGAATAGCAACTTGATTCGGTAGCCAATTGTTTGCTGAAGTAGTCTAGATGATGATGTAAATAATGGATTTTCAAGGACATGTGGACACCAATTTTCGAGAACGATCTTAACATCCTTGCGACAGAAACATCGTAGTTGGTAGAACGATGCTTTCCCAACAATCCTTCTATTACTTCTTTGATTGCCTGCCATGCGTCCAATTCAGCGTCAATCAAAATATTGTTGAATGCGCCACTTTTAATCAGCTTTCGTATATCTGGACCATTTAGTACGCCTGATTGGAAAAAATGAAGTTGTTAAGATGGAAAATCATGGGAAATGAATGTGATATTATAATTTACCTTCTTTAATTTTACTTTCGCTGAGTCTCGGGTAAATTAGTTTCAAACACAAGAAAACTTCATCTCTTTTGGCGTCAGTTTTGATGAAATTCTTAACAATTCCAAGTTTAATATGCAGTGGAGGCAGCAATATCTTCTCCTTCGGCACTAGAGGCTCACGAATAATATTGGCCGTTTGTAACCTGCTGTGCTCTCTGAGTTTCCATCCGGAAAATCGTGTGTCCCAATCGCACAAAAAGCACATATATTTTATATAGCCGCTTTGAAGGCCGCAAAGCATTGCTACAACTTTTAAATCGCAGCATATGCGCCTCATATGCTTGGCGTAGTTACCCATTTTTAAAATATT
The DNA here is from genome assembly GCA_963513945.1 of Hydrotaea diabolus. Taxonomy (NCBI): domain Eukaryota; kingdom Metazoa; phylum Arthropoda; class Insecta; order Diptera; family Muscidae; genus Hydrotaea; species Hydrotaea diabolus. Next base: position 92,528,884 of record OY740716.1, read on the forward strand.
TTCCAGTGCATCATATGTTTCTTTCGTTTCTGTACTATAGGCGATTGGAACTGAAGGTTTTTTATTGGTCTTATGCAGTAAAACCGCCTTCAAGCTGAGTTCTGAACTGTCAATAAATAGCCTCCAGTCATCTGCTTCATATTTTATTTCCATTGCGTCCATCAATTTTCCTACATCCGGGCAATATGCAGAAGTTTTTTCATCATTCACAAGGAATAAAGTTTGGAGTGTTGCCTGACGACTTCGATAAGCTGTGACTTTCACACCGGGTGCCAAAAGATTGTTTGATTTCATAAAAGAAGCCAGTTCTTCTGGTTTATGCTGTGTTAGTTCCAATTTGGCAACAATTGAATCAAGGCTATTTTGATTTACTAAAATAGGCTCATTGGACACAGATGGTTGGGGATTATATGAGGTATCATCACTTTAACCGTATGCTGCTGCAAAATTCGGAGCGGTCAAAGAAGATACAATATCTGGGCTAGAAGCTTTTGGCACAGGAATGTGGTCCGAATGAGGCAATGGTGTTTTTTTTTGCGGCTCCTTTATTCGCACATGCATAGCAATTCAATGGAGTGTGACCTTCGCCAGGATTAGTCCAAGTCATTGGGATACCGAGTGGCATAGTTTCACGACTTCTATTTTTCCAATCCATTAGACGGTTGTAGCAGCTTTTACACACCACATTTGGTACCCAATTTTTGTTCAGTATAACATTTTGGTTGAAGTACATCTCGTATATTTGAACAAAAGCAGTACTGAAATTTCCCATTTTTTTATGTGTTGAGACATATTGACCACAGCAGTAGCAGAAGCTATTTATATCTGGCTTGCACAGTTCCATATTCTATTCACTTTTGTTCACTTTTAAAAAACTGGTGGGAAAATACTTGTTCTTTTCGCGTTCGTCGGCACTTGTTTAATGACAAAAAACGAACAATGAACACCTATTTATACTATTTCAATTTCATATTTTTCAATATTTCACCGACAGGTACTTATAAATTGGCGCATCTTGCAACGTTCTAAAACATGACCACTCATGAATGTGGGTGGAATTCGTGTAAAAAAAATCATGCAGGTAGCCAACAGAAAAAACCCAAATAATTACAAAAGTGTCCTTGCTTTTTTCCTTTTAATTGTTCACGCACATTTATGACCGTTTTTTAGTTTGTTACAGCAACCATAAAAATGTAATAACCTTTTGTTTATTACTCTTTTTTTTAATTCTGAGAATTGTAAAAAAAGTCATCAACCCTTTTTCCAAGGAATTTTGAGCATATCTCGAGCAAATTTTTGAAATTCATACCTTTACTTAATTTTGAATAAAAGCAGAACGCTTTAATCGATTTCAATGATCTATGTCGCATTTTGTTTATAGGTTATGTGACTTTACGTGACAGTTATAAGACTCTACACGTTTTTCCGTTTGGGATTTATATGTTTTAAAAAAAAAATTTTTTTTTTTGGCAAAATTTTCTTCATAAATTTATTTCTAATTGCAAAAATGTTGATTTGGTAGAGAAACAGTATATTAATGGATTAAAGAAAATGTAATTATTAACTTTTCTCAATTTATTTCAGCAAAATCGAACTAGTCGTTCTCGAGTTATGTCAAACTACGTTTTTGCCAACATTTTACAACTAAGCGAAAAAACATCAAGATAAGGAAAAAATGTAAAAGGTCATAAAAAAAAAACTGACACATACGAACGCAAAACCCCTTGAGGGTTTTAATATACTGACCTAGTAGAAAAGAATTAAGGTTCACCTACCAAGACTATAAAAAGTTGGTGGAGACTTATAACGGAAAGTTCATAGACGAATCGAAATGGCTCCCCTCGAATTTCTCATATTTTTTATGGGTTTAATGAAAAATAATTTCAAATAAACCTAGTGTATACGCCAACGAATTATTTGCGACAGTGATTTTTATCTGATTGAAAATAGAAATTATTCTCATTTGTTTAATATTCAAATTTGAATATTTGATTAAATGGTTCGATTCGCCGGCATAAAGGTTTCAGCTAGTCTATTCATTTTTTTTGGTTCCCATAATATTATGCTATTGAATTTCTCTATGACTTTTTTCCGCTTTCCCTAATTGTATGCTATTAAATTTTTGTTTTAAGATTTTCTGAACACCTTTCTCGTCCTTATGTAGACCATATGTTGTATCAAGTTTTATGTCGCTATGAAGTGATGATAAATTGATAACGTCCGAATCGTTTTTATTTGATTAAGAAAAAAAATCTTGTCATTTGTTTCATCTTCAGAATTCCAATGATCCTACTTAACATTTTTTTAAAATAGCGGTTTCAACATTGTCTTCTTTAAACTTCTTTACGAAAATCTGCTATGGACTTTTAAAATTCTGTTCGGTTGTAGCTGTCGGTCTGTAGGTCTTAAGTTGAATATTCGATTAAATGGTTCTATCACTGGCATAAAGGTTTAAGATACTCTATCACATTTTTGCTTCCCCTAATTTTGTGCTATTAAATTTCTATATTAATTTTTTCCGCTTCCCCTAATTTAATTCTATTATATATCTGTTTTAAGATTTTCTAGACTATTAATTTTTTTTAAGCCTTAATTCGTGATCACTAGTTTCATGGGCCAAAACAGTTGGATTTTTTAAATCGTCGATATCTGCTAAACTAAGCGTCTAATCGACAAAAGAGCCTTAATTCGTGATCACTAGTTTCATGGGCCAAAACAGTTGGAATTTCACATGAAGACTTAAATCGTCGATATCTGTTAAACTAAGCGTCTAATCGACAAAAGAGCCTTAATTCGTGATCACTAGTTTCATGGGCCAAAAATGTTGGAATTTCATATGAAAACTTAAATCGTCGATATCCTCTATGACGTGTTTATAGGTTAATTTGTTTAACTGGTGGAAAGTTTATTCAACAGGTAGGCTTTTTATTTCAACGGTTAGGCTATTTGTTTCAACTGGTAGTTAGTTTCAACTGGTAGGCTGTTAGTTTGAACTGATGGGCTGTTGATGTTAACTGGTGGGCTGTTTATTTCAACTGGTAGGCTGTTAATTTCAACTGGTAAGCTGATTATTACAACTGGTAGGTGGTTTACTTTAACTGGTGGGCTGTTTATTTCAACTGGTAGGCTGTTAATTTCAACTGGTGGAGTAGTTTATTTTAACTGGCGTTGTTTATTTATATTTAAACTAGAATGTTTAACTTTTTGACGTCTGTTGGAATCAGAGGCTGATTTATTACAAAATATGAATGAACTTATCGAAACATTTTCTATAACGTCCACAGAGAATTTCGTCTTCTTTATTTATAAATTAATCCATGTTTATTTCACCAACGGTCAGAGCTAAATATAAGCGTTATCGCGAATTAAATGTTTTGGAATATTGGTATAGCTTGATATAATAAGAATGAATCTATATGGCGATGTCGACCTTTACAAAAGTATAATCTTTGAATTGTTTGGTTTTTCGCATGCAATATATCTCAAATATATTGAATCAGAGTTGGCATATTCAGGTTCAATAAAATCTGCTCTATTTATAAATGTGTAATATCTCATCCCTTTTATAAGTGAACAATCTGTTTCTGATACTCATATTTCGGTTGATGTAACGACTTTGCCTACAGATAAATATTTTTAAATTTCAATCCGTTCGGACTTTCACTTAGACTAAGCATAACATTTGTATTTCCACAATAAGAAGGGTCTACAATAAGAGCTCTTATGATATTGTGCTTTTTTTAATCGATTTTTGATGTATAAAATCTAAATTGCTCTAGCGAGTAAAGACAAATAACGTTTTTCTCACAAGAAGCAACACCTTTCTTAAAAGTATCAAATGGAAGTCAAATTGCTAAATAATACGCTGTAAAATATATTGGAATTAAACCTGACATACGACCAACAAAGATACTAAATAAATTAAAACGAACATGAGTATCACATCTGATTTCTACTTTAAATTCAACATTAGTCCAAATCCCGAGTACTACTCCCGAGTAAGTTTTAAAAACATAAAGATAAATATTCCAATCCGTGGTCTTACAATATTAATATATATTCTTTTCGACTAGTATTTTAAATTGAAGAAAATGTCAAGAATTGGTTGAATAAAAACGAAAATGTAAGCAATAGTGAACATAATCTAAAATTGAGAAAATTTGTAAGTTTGTGGTTTTCATACCACTCTTAAAACGGCATGTAAATGGCTTTAGTTTTAGAGTTGAAAGGTGGAGACAAAACTATACAGAAATATTTATAGAAGAATCGAATTTGAAATTATTTTAAATGTCGACATAGTCAGATTTTTAACATAATACATTTTTTTAACTTCTTTATAAAAAAAAAGTTTTTCTGTTCTGTTTTATAGAATTTTATTCCACTTAAGTTTTAATTATTTAAATTTGGTTCTTATTGAAGAAAAAATCGGTGTTTTTCTTTTTGTTGTTTGTGTCATGTACTTTGCTGTTTCTTGTTATGCGTGAATAAATCATATTTAATAAATTTGTAAATAAAGCTTTCCTCTGGCTGTCTTCTGGAAAAGTGTATATAATACAGTTTTGGGAATTACAGCTTAAGACTTCACTTTCGACTTCTTCCAAGAGCCCGTGTGATGGTCAGAAACGTTATTTAGTTTACCCAAAACATCCAGTTACATGAAGAGCTCGAACTACAATAATTGAAAAAAGTATCGTTTGAAATGTTTACCAACACTGAGAAAACATGAGAAATGTATAGATTTTCAAGAATCAGAAGGAGATGCTGCCAGAACGTCATTTACCGATATTTTAATTAATTGCTATGTTCCTGATCATTGTACAGAGCGCATACCATTAGACTCTCAAACTAGTGCTGTGTACGATATAATTATTTTACGAACTGACCGGGACCTGTTAAAGAGGGCTCCAAACGGCTAATGCATTTTACAGAGTAGTATTACGAAGGCTTAATGATTAATCTGTTACTTTACGAGCTGAAAACCTGCCGCTGTTACGGCAGGTTACGAGCTGAAAACCTGTTACGAGCTGAAAACCTGCCGCTGAAAAATTGTTTGATGTTTTTATCCGGAGTTGATGTTCTTACCCATAGGTATAAACGTATGATAGTCGAGCTTCCAATCATCACACCAAGGAGTCCCCATTGTATCACCCACATTTGATGTTCACTATTAAATTATCATAAGAAATGTGTATACTCTAAAATTGCATATTCTTTATTAAATAAATAAAGTACATCAGCAAAACATTCATTATGCAGATGGTTTTTAATTAAGGGCTTTCGCTAAATAGCCCAAAAATTACTCTAAATGCTGGGTTTGTAACGATTTTTCGGATGTAAATTAGACATTTCTATAACTTTCCAGGGAAACCAAAAATATTTCTTCTATTGTGTACAATGGGCCAGATATTCATCAAACACACTTCAATTTTACAGATTTTTAATTTTCTATTTAGTTTACCACATTATCTTTCTCCTGACATCGAAGTGTTTGTATTCCGCTAATAAATTGTAGTTCTTATTCTTAAGTAATAAAGTGTTTTCAATCATTTACATAAAGAGCATTATAACTTTAAAATTTCTTTTTATAATTGCTACAGCCAACAAGCAACGTTTATGTAGACATCGACCTGCAACAAAAAAGTGTTGGCATTGGAGGTGCCAAAAAACTAATGTTGTCGTAAACTTCAAAAATTGGTAACAGGGTGTTGTTCAGAGAACCTTAAACATATCGCTAAACAAGACCCCAATATTCAGACCCGCTATAACTAATAAAAAATAAAGAGACGTTTTCGAAAGAAAATTAAAAAAAACAATGGTTTAGTAAACTCCTGATAAGAACTGAAACAACACGAAAAACACCACACAGTATCGTATATTCCCAAAAGCGGGGTGACACATAACAATTACCGCGATCACACTCTTACATATAAGAGAATGAAATTAAAATTAAAGGAACGTTGCACCAAAAAGAAGAAGCGGACACCAAATAAAAAAAATAAATACAATTTATTACTATGATATTTACATAGGAAAATAGTTGATTTACATTTACCAATCGATCGATAATCTAGTCTACCAAACAATGTATGGTATCATCGAACAATTCTGGCATTTAAATAGACTAAAGACACACCCGTTAATGCCCTAAAAAGAGGGTAAACTCCTAACAATGAATGCGATCACACTTTCATGGAGAAGAGTAGAAGACAACATTTAATAAACGAAAAGTAAAATTCTTAAAAATTCAACCGAGCTGCAAACTGCATAGAATTTTCTTTTAAAGTGCTTATATTAAAGAAAAAACTTTCACAGAGCAGTTTACTCCCCGAAAATCGGGCGCCGAATGTCAAAAAGAGAGACAAATGCCTCCAAACCGCAAAACCTTAACAAGACCCCGTTATTGAAACAAGTGGGTTAAGGCCCTCTCTACGTCCACTCGGCCATGGTACTCTAGAAATTTAATCAAGTGAAATGCATGTTGTAAATAGTAACGACCTTTTTAAGGCACACTCTGTGCACAGGCATTACTCTCTCACGGTATAAGAAATAGAGAGAAAAATGTTTTCAAGCAACAAAACCTTTACATAAAAACAAGTGGGAGAGCGCCCTCGCCCACCGAGTGGGAGAAGCCCCTAGCCACCGCTTACGGTAAGGCATTTCATCACCTCCTTTAACAAAGCCAATACAAATAAATTACCTTCGACATTCTCCATTGTATTTCCTATATCAAAAATAAAAAGGTATTATTATTTTCCTTTACCACATGAAAACTACAGCAAGATATCTTCATCTGCGTCTAGAAAAAATCTAAACAATCATCGGGTTAGCGGAAAATTCCAAAGAAATTGTCCAACACTAGAATACAATACAAACGCACTGCACCTTTCAAAAGTTCAATGAGGTCACAAGCACACTTTTCACATACATTCAAACCAAGTACATCACAACTTGAAAAACAAAACGTTGCAACAAATTGTCACACTAAAAATTCTAAAGACAGGGTTCATAAAAATAGTGGCAATTATACACACGATCACGTACAATGCATAAACGAAAATGTTTACCATGTGGATGGACAATTATAAATAAAGGTTAAGAACTTGCACGAATTCCTAATACATATAAACAAACCTGATCTAAACGTCAATCAGTCAATATGGTAGGAATTGCGTCGGAGAGTTGCTTATATCCGCACTCTTCCTTATATCCGCACTCTGCGACAATAATACTTCGCATATGCAAAATCAAATCAATGTTTTGTATAGATCGTTAAACGAGCAGGGCACACAATGGTGTTGATAAGCCGCCCACAACATTACTTTTCCTTCCCTTTATAACAAACAACAACAAACCTGATCTTTTTACCTTGTAAAGTAATTCCTCATTCCAAAATAATAAATAATTACAATCGCTGAAATACCATACACAAAGCAACAGCTTCATGGACAATGATCTCACTAGCTATTTAATCACACCCCCAATATCGGACTTTACATAAGACCAAAGCAAATAAAAAGGGGTTTCATTACGTTCCAAAGCAAATAATTACCTTGGACAATCTGAAAACTCCAAGGGATTTCCTATATTAAAAAATAAATATGGATTCTTATGGTACTTTTCCACATGAAAACGCAAGTGGCAGTCTAGTGAAAATCACCGTGTTAACGGAAAATATTAATGAAATTGTCATACACCAGAATAGCACACACGCACGCACTGAACCTCTAACAGCCACAATTTTTACATACATACATTCAAAATCAAGTACATCCCCACTAGAAAATCAAAGCATGTAGACGAAACATTCCTAAGAAAGGCTCAGAACTCGAGCAAAGAGAAATTGTCGATCGCTGAAATACACATAGACAGCAAAGAAGGTGTTCATAAAAACAATGACGACAAAACATACGACGATCGTTGAAGCAATGAACTCACTCGATATTTAAGCATACACATATCAAATAAAAAAGGGCCACATCACGTCCCCCATACACAAGCTAATAAAAATTTATTATCTAAGACTATCTGAAAGCCACATTGGATTTTCCTATAACCAAATAAAAAAAGGGGCACATCACGTACTCCTATCAAAGCTAATAAAAATTAATTATATAGGACTTCCTATATCAAAGCTCATTAAACTTGATTAATGTGATTTGACCTGCCAATCATTATCCAGTCCCTGTATCTCCCAACTACTCACATAAACAAATATATGTTTAGTACCGATTTTTCCTAAATAGGCGTGTTTTGGTAAAGCGTGCCAGGTTTTTTTTTCTTTTTTATTACTGCTTTATTTGGTATTATTGAATCTGCTCTATAGGAGCCTAACAATATGTATACGATCTTAAAGTAAAATTCAATAGAGAATCCTGACATGGACTTTTGTGTTATGCGGATCTCTGCGTCATTTTAGCAGGATTTACAATACATTGGTATGTCAACTGTATTAGTTTGATATTTTTGATTGTAGTGTAAACAAATCTAGGCTTGTAGAGTGGAGAACTCTAGTTTTATAAAACTCTCGATTGGTAGAGTCGATTTTATTCTTATGCTCGGTATTGTACGTGCTACTGTAGGCCATTGAGCGATCACAAAACTGAGACTTTGAAAACAGATTTAGTTTAAACCTTGTGAAATAGAGGCTAAGGTCTCTATAGCCAGACATTTCTGTGTTGTGCTTTGACTGAAATAAGGATCTCTCGTAAAAGCATTTAAGCCGAGTTTGGTTTAAACCTCGTGAAGTAGGATTCTACACAGTCTTCTGCGCGCGTTCGTTCGATACGAGGGTCGCTATTTTTATTTCGGGTTCGGCAATAAAAATACAATAATTTATCTTTGGAAATTGTTTTATTGTTTTTCAAAATATTCTCCTTTAAGATCGAAACAGTTCTGCATGCGCACAAACCAAAAATGTTGACCACGCATTTTTTTCTTGATGCTAGGGATTAAGAAGAAGTCATTGGTTGCCAAATCAGGGCTGTACGGTGGTTGGCCCATCAATTCGGCATCTTGAGCGGTCAAATAGCTCATCGTTTTAGCTGATGTGTGAGAGCTCGCATTGTCGTGATGCAAAATGATCCGTCTTTTCTTATTATCTTTCCTCATTTCTTCTAAAACTGTTGGCAATCAGATGGTTCTATCCCACTCAGAATTGACCGTCCTACATTCCACTAAAGACACTGTGGCAAAAAACGCAAACATTTACTTCGATCTACTTCATCCACGAACAACTTTTGTTGGATTTGGCTCGTCTTGAAAGACCCATACGTTCGATTGCTGTTTTGTTTCGGGTTCATATGGGTAGATCCATGATTCGGCACCTTTTTCAACATCACTTTGCATAGACACGAGCCCTTTTTTGAGCATTCATCTAATTATGTAGGATTCAGAGAGAACAAATTTGTTTCATGGGCAAATAGACATGCAATATCTTATTAATGCCTGTCATGCTAATGCCGAAGGATGCCTCAATCCCACGGTATGTCACTTGTCGGTCTTGCTAAATCAGTTCACGCACAGCATAGATGGTTTCAGGCAAAGTGACCGAAGTTGGACGTCCTTCACAAAATTCATCCTGGAGCGAACAGCGTCCGAGACTGAACTCTTTGTACCAGCGATTAACAGTGTTTTTTGATGGTGCTTCATTGCCAAAAGTCGAAACAAGTTGGTTTAAAGACTCTTGTCTCGATAACCCACGGGGAAAATCATAAAAATTCATCGCACGAAAATGTTCACGGGATAATTCCATTTTTTTGACTGAGATGAATTTTTTAACACACTGTAAACAAAACATTTCGCCCTCAAATGAAAAAACGTTCTAAAAATGTCTAAGTTGCTAATAGAAGTTTCAGTTTGTATTGTCAGGACCAGAAATATAAAAAGCAACCCTCGTACGCTGTGACGAGAGACTCGCAGGTATAGAACAGAATAACTGGCGTTCATTTCTCCAAAGTCTTGACGTGCTTGGAGTACATAGTAACTGTCTAGCTAATATGTTGCCGCGTCGTTCGAGCTTCTGTTTGTGAATCATCTTGATATCTTGTATGACATCTTTGACGAGGTGTAATCTCAGATCTCGGTGGATGTTTTCATTCCTCATATACCAGGGAGCGTCGGTAAACAGCAGCATTGTCTTCGATTTGACTCTTTGGATTTTGTCGAGATTGCTCGAGTATGCTTTGCCCCATAGCTGAGTACAGTATAACTAAATAGGTTTGATTGCACTGTTGTATAGCAGGGCCTTGTATTCGAGGCTTAGTTTTGAGTTCGTGTAAAGTAAAGTTGATGGACCTTAAGTTTCAGTTGAGTCTTCTTGGTAGCTATGTCTCAAAATTAAGTTAAATAATTTTGCCAGGACCTACCCAGCAATATAGGAAAGTTCCAAGATCCTTTTAGTAGTGATAAGATCGTATGCAGGTAATTTACCTGGGTTCACTGTTTCCATAATGACATGCAGAACTTTCGTTGCGTTTGTAAACAATGGAATTACGGCAGAAACTTTATCAACTGGTGGAATGAGGTCGCTACTTGCAGGATTTGTGTGAAATACCTAGGCCAGATGGCTTGCGAAAACATTGTCTTTTTCCTCTTCTGATAGTGCACATTCGCCATTTATGTCGCGTATTGGAAATTGCGTTTTTGTGGGTATACTAGTATTGCTTTACGTTTTCCACAATTTAAATTTGGTTCAAGCTGTCGGAGTTACACATGCAATGAAACTAGCATGCTGTCTACGGACTTCATTTCTAATTGCGCTCTGCAACCTTTAAATAGCGTCAGTAAGTCAGTCTTAGTCTGCCCGCTGCACAGTGGTCGAATATGTACATTTAGCGGAAATTAATTCGAAACTATGCAAAGTCAGTGGCTAATGCTTAAATTCGACTATAGAACACATAAACAAATAAATATTACACAATTTTAATGAATTTTAGAGTTTAGAATATACTAACTTTGATTTTTTTTGCATTCCAGGAACAAATAAATGAATGGAAATTTATGTGTTCTTACTCTAAATCGGAGCTGTTAGAACTAACATCGTCGTCGTGCATGTTTTGATCTGCAAGCAAATTAAGTACCGCTTCATCTAATTTTATATTATTCCGTGAGTAGTTTACAGGTCTCTTAAATATCGAGTATATAACTGGATCCGAAGAAAAAATAAGCGCGTGCATCAAATCCACCATTGTATTTTTCCTTAAATTCTGCGGGTATGGTGTTGTCTGTAGTTCCTTAAATCCTTGTTTCGTGCTTCTTGCGCTTCTTCCAACATCATACCAATTGGGAGGGATACATTACTTATAATGTCAGCGCCGTGTATTAATATTTTATGCACGGAAGATGGCACATAGAACCATGGATATTGGCTTACGAATAGTTCTGCTGTTTTCAAACAATATATGCGAAAAACGTCAGTATTAACTTTATATCCACAAGCCATAGTTCGTAATAGAACGCTGAATCTGGTTCCTCATTAACACCTGTTAGATCTGTAGATAATTGCGGTTGCTGGAAAAATTTTCTGGCTGTATTTCCGTTATTAGTATTTCCAGAACCTGGCGTAGAAATATCAACTAATATGTTCATTTCATTCCTTAACTTTTCTTGAATATTGAGTTTAGGTTGGTCTACAATAGTTTTATCCGTGCTACGAATTTTCCATTTTGCAGTCTATAACCAATATGTAAAATGCATTCAAAGCACCTTATTAGGAGTGTAATGTTGACAAACCATATTCATACATATTTGTGTTAAGGGGTAGATTTTTAATGTCATCCAAATCGTTCATCACTTTTGGGGTGGCTCCGCAGATGCCACACGTTTGTGACGACGACCTGCAACTACACTAAAAAAATTTCCGTCGATCATTGTCATGTGTAACTGATGATGGATTTGAAAAGATTCAAACACTGTTGGGATAATTTTCGTTATCTGAATTCTCACATTTTCAATTTCAGCACTTATTAAGTCAGATGATTCCTTTTTACAAGTCAATTTAATTGGTCTGTAAAACCGTGTCGAAGAAGGCCGTGAATTCTGCCATAAAATAATAGATCCAATCTGCACTTGCGGCACACAGCAAATAAGTTCTCATCGATTTTGTTTGATGCAGGATCCTTGAAGCTTTGGCGGTAAGTAGAATGTCCAGTACTGCCATCACAGCCTCATTTGTATATGGCAGTAATAGTATCGGCATTGAGGTTTACGAAAACATATTTGTGATTGTGAGCTTCAAGCTTATTTGCTTATTTGCACACCGGGTGGATAGCACTTTTCTTTCAATGCATCATAGGTGGGATAAATGTTTGCATTTCTTTTTTTTTGCACCGGACTGCATCAGTTTGTGAGTGCTTTGTAAAACCACCGTCAACGTAAAGAGCTAAAGCCTCGTCAGGTGTGTATGCAACAAAATATTTGGATCCAGATACAACAGTTTTCCTAATCTTTGATGCTACTTCAGCATCAGAATTCATTAGGGACACTACTTCCGATGCATTTTTTTCCCAGCTTTGTATAAACTGACACGAGTCGCCACCACAAGTTCTTCACAAAAATTTTTATTTACTAGTGGTGCATCTTTATGGACTTGGTGCATTCTGTGAACTCCTTAGGCGGTCTTCCAGCATTATTAGAACTTTTTGAGTCAATTAATAAAACATCACCTCTAACTAATCTCTATTTTATTTTTATTATTATTTTTATTTCTTCGAAAATGCTAAGGTCCTGCTGCAAATTTTCCATTTCTCCACTAATCTGCTAATAAAGCTCCTTAATTTTTTTTAGAATTCTGCGGCATTGCTCTTCACTATATTTGGTTTTATCTATTATATTAGTAAATACAGGGTGGCCCAAATGAGACCAAGTGATGTTAACACGTATAACTCTTGTAATAACAGTTTTTTAAATGATTTATTTTTATATGTTAAATACATTTTATGGAAATTTAACGTGACTATGTGTGAAATATGACATCAGACAAATGACCACCATTTTGCAGGATACAGGCATTGACTCTTTTAGGCGCCAAGCTGCTGCACAGCTTCCACGGTCTCTTCAGTACGAATATTTCGATGAGCACCTCTTCCTGGACGGTCGGCAACTGAACCCAGTTCCTCAAAACATCGAACTAAACTTGTAATCATGGAAGATGTGGGCGCTGATCTTACGTTACAAAAACGGCGATAATTTCGCTGCTTCAGAACAATTGATCGTTAAGAAGAATAATAAAAATCGATAATTTTAATGCGTTGTTGTGGACTGTACGTATTCGTTTTAAATTTCCAAGAGTTCAGTTATAATCTGCAAAAAGAAAAAATAAATTATGTTAAAAAATAAAAAAGTTATTTCTGTTTCAGGTCAGCTGGTCTTATTTGGGCCACCCGTTACATAGGTTTCCACAGCCAAAAATTTTGTAGTAGTTACGCTTTCGTTGTGCCAAATTGAAAAAGGGGTTCGCTTTGAAACAATTATTGTGCCTAAAAAGCAGTTATCAGTAAACTTGCAGACCATTTAGGACAATTCACACTCTTAAAGATCAAATAAATAAACAAAAGAAGTATTGGACTGAATCCGACTGAATCTCAAAAGTTCCACTCCAAAAAATATTAGTAAAGGCCATTTGAAATATTATATTCCAATCTTAAATACATATAACATTAATTTTTTATTACGCTATATGAACACAGGTCACAAACAATAATTATTTTAGTAAATACATACCTTTTACGTCAAATAGTCACCTTAAGTTACAAAACTACAGATCAATTGAAATTTGTTCTCAAAATTTGTTCACTGTGTAAAAACTTTTTTTAGTTTAATTTCTTCAACATATGTTACGTTTGAAAGCTAACAACTGTTGTTAATCAATAACAAATTATACATTACTGGAGTTTTAATATTTGAATTAAATTCCGCTAGATTGCCAATTTCGACCACTGTGCGCTGGTGACCTATTTCGCTGTCATTCGCGACGAAACCTCTTTTTTCACTTTAATGGTGCTCTATTTCCGGTTAGTGTGTGTATTCAAACTATCTGCCGCGTTCTTTCGAATGATCATATGTGTGTGAGCTATAACCAAATCTGAACCGATTTTTTTCAATTTCAATATCGTCCGGCCTTGGTCCAAAAACTAATGTCTGTCAAATTTCATGAAAATGGGACAACAATTGAACGGATTTACATACAGACATCGTTAAATCGAATCAGCTAGTGATTCTGAGTCGATCGCTACAATTAAAGGTGGGTTTAAATTATATATTTTATGGCGCAGGGTATAAAAACGTTTGAAGCAGCCGACTGTTTGATAATTTACTATACAACTCTGACATTCAAACCACTCCGCGACCCAGTCCGACTTTGAACGAGAAATTATATGCACTTAAAATGCTGGGGCCGTGGTACTAAAAAGTCAAATCCCATCTACAATTTCAGCGGCGGTCCACGAATCAACATCGCTATAACACAGCAGAATGGAATTTTATTTATTACAATCCGACATATGCCCGCTGAAGATATCTGTTACATGGTTAATTCAACCAATCCAATTGTTGACTACTTTTCCATTACACCTGGCCGTGTTGCGTCGATGGTGTCCTCAATATTGGCTTCCAATGCTTCAAGATTCGCTGTTTTGTCGGCATACTCTTATGACTTCACAAAGCCATTGAGGCATTACAAAATCCCGAGTTGTTTAACCGCAAGAACGAGGCCAGTAAACAGCACCAATTCTGGAAAAAATGTTCTCTGAGTTTATTTTAAAATAAATCGATTGTTAAGTGCGCTGCGTGCCACGGCGTCGTCTCGAATGCACCCAATGGCTCGATAGCGCTCGCCTAGTTCGATAGCGATAGGATCGATGATGCGGCGTGTTAGCACGTTAACCGCATTAAATAGTCAATTTTAGTAAATGTAAATGTGATTCTTTAACTGCTAGGCAATTTTGCCTATTGACATAGCTTTTAAACCTGAAACGACCTTCGTCCTTTAACACAATTCTTTGATTAAAAAGCTCACTTTCAGCGAGTTTTTAATCAGCCTAATCAGCATAAATGCGCCGTAAACCATTGTACAATTTTCCACGTAGTCGAAGGACCAGGCCAAAAGTTGAGAGCGACGACGAATGGACATTTTGACGTTTTCATCAATTCTTCGAGCTACGAGTACAACAGCAATATTTTCATCAGTACGCACATTTCTATGGCTTGTTGATGGTTTGATCGAAAAGTGTAAAATAAGTTCAAAAGCAATCAATTACATGATGATTTGCTTGCACGCTAGGCCGATTATTTAGACCGTTATATTGACGAAGTGCTCTTCGGAAGCGTTTTCTGCCTTTAAACAATTCACGATGACTTGCTAAACGTTACTGAATAGAAATGTCGACACACTTTAACATTATCAGCAGACAAACCATTGTTATCGATAGTTTTATGAATCTTATAGGCTGTTTCCACTACGGTCGCGTCCACGTCCGCGTCCACGATTTATCGATAATTTTTAATGGTGTTTCCATTGTGTTTTGCGTCCACGTTTGCGTTCAAACAGCTGTTTGTGTTTATTTGTTTTTTTAGGGGTGCGAAAAATTTTAATATTTTTGTGTTGTGACATTATCATGTAGTTAAATGATATTATTTTGCTAACCGCAATGGAAAATGAGGACCAAATGGTTTATTTTTCACTTCCGCGCCAGTCACTCCCGGCTTCTCCCCCATCTCTTTGTGTATGTGGGTGTTTTTGCGAGCACCCCTCAGGCCATCAATATTTTCCTCCCAGAGGTCCAACAGATATAGTGTTGATACTGCTGTCCATTCCGTCTTTTTGAAATCTAAAATAATTGAAAAAATTAATATTATTTAAACAAAAGCAAAAATATTAACTTACCTCCTGTTTTTGCATTTTGGATGTTTATATTTATAATGATTAACAGCTGTTTTCATAGGGATGTGCAATTTGCGATATTGCCATTGATAGGTATGGGTGGGTTTCGACTGCAAAAATAATCGAATTTATAGAAAACGCGACTTATCGATAAACGCGTCTAATATGAACGCCATTTTTTCCATACCTAACTGCCTATGTTTTTTGTATAGGCTGTAACGCTCGTTCATTGATTTTTGGACGCGGACGGGACCGTAGTGGAAACAGCCTATTAATAAACGCCCTTTAATGTCCAAGGAATTGCTAGCCGGCAAATAAAATTGGAAGTACGTACTTGATAATTAATCGCTTTTAATGTACATGCAAAGGATTTGATGGGATTTTGTGAATGAAATTTTATACTCTTTGTAAGAAGATATTTTAAAAATAAGAGTGTTCCTTTAACGTATTTTGCTAACAAAAATAGTTGGATGACCGTGTTAATTTGGAATGAAATACTTTCCTTGTTGGATAATGATTGGACTAAAAGCAACAAAAAATTGTTTTGTTTGTTGACAACGCTTTGTGCCACAAAACCACAATAAAATTGTCGAATAAATATTTTATAATTTAATTTCTTCCACCGAACTCAACTGCATTTATACAGGCTTTTCATCAAGGTATTATCCACGCATTCAAAAGACACTAAGCGACTATGTGCACGCAGAAAAAAAGTATGGTTGTGGTAACAATATTCGAAGAGCATCATACTATTGTTGGTTATATGGTTGTGACACAACAATATTATGATCATCACAACAATAGTATGGTTCACACATAACCATACTATGATCCCCACAACAATATTATGGTCCTCGAAACAATAGAATTATTCACACACAACCATACTATGGTCCCTACAACCATATTATTATTCACACTCAACCATAGTATGATCCTCTCAACCATAGTATGACTTACACACAACCATACTATGATCCCCATAATTTTTTAGGATAGGAGTGATTTATTTAACAGTAAAAACTAGTAAGTAAGTGCTATAGTCGGGCGTAGCCGACTCTATGATACCCGCACCACTATAAATGTGATTAAGTCTCCTGTTAATCGAAAGCACTCGTCGCTATTTCTATCTGTATCTATCACGCAAGCACTAAGCCTTTATACCCCATACCACTATGTGGTGAGGGTATAACAATTATAGTTGGTCCACATTTTCATACCTTGTTTTCGGACCCTGTGCCCTCCCACGGACGAGATAAATCATTTGGCTTGACATATTTAAAGTCCTGAGGCAATTCCCTGTCATTTGAGGGGTCACACTAAAATCCGGGTAAACCGAAACTTTTGGACCCTCCTAATGGACCCTGGGGCCCAAACAGGTCGAATTATGTATTTAAAATTGTAAGATAATTTCCTTTCATTGAAGGGGTCACACTTATATTTAAAATCATGGGTCCATTTTTTGGGTTCTGAAGGCCCCGCAGGTCCGAGAGGCGGGTCCAACTATTTTTTTTACATTTTATGGTCAGTTCTACATCGAATGGCATATTTTTTTAATTTGTTGACCAATACACGCGACATCAACTGGATTTGGACCAAATCCGGGAGTTCCTTTGTATGGGGGGTCTATCAGAAAGTGCTCTGATTTGGACCAAATTCAATAGCGTCCGTCCTTGTCCCAATATATTACCATATGCCAAGTTTCATCAAGATCGGTGCATAAATGCGACCTGTACTTTGATTACAGGAATAGATGGACATCTTTACATCCAGCCAGCCAGCCAGCCGGCCAGCCAGCCAGCCAGCCGCCCAGCCAGCCAGACAGACATGGCTAGATCGACTCAAAATGTA
Source organism: Hydrotaea diabolus (assembly GCA_963513945.1). NCBI lineage: Eukaryota > Metazoa > Arthropoda > Insecta > Diptera > Muscidae > Hydrotaea > Hydrotaea diabolus. The sequence continues at coordinate 92,546,612 of OY740716.1, forward strand.
ATTCTGAGCAACTTTCTCTCTGGTCCCGGTATTCTAACTCGATTCCTTCGATGTGTTACAAACGCAAGCACTAAGCCATTATACCCCATACCACTATGTGGTGCGGGTATAAAAATCATGTATTAAAAATATTTCTGTTATACTAATCCGTAGTTTGTTTTGGAAAAAATTAATTTACATGTAAAAAGTACAATTATTGCGTAAGATTCGTAAAAATACCATTGTCAAATTAAAAAAATACCATTTTGCAGGTATGATTGCTTTAAATATATTATTGTTAACGTAAAACTCATAAAAACAATACTTTTGTCCCACCAACCATATTTATATTGTTGAAACAACCAAGTTTTCATTTTTAAATTTGGCAATAATACTATTGTTATATTTCATCAATATTAATGTTGTCGCAATCATACTATTGTCAAAATGAAACTCAAAAAACAATACTATGGTTGCGACGACCATACTTTTATTGCAGAGAACATACTATTGTTGCCGTGACCATGTAGTAACCATATCTTTTTTCTGCGTGTGCAGTTGAGGGTGAAAAGAGTGTTTTGGAATATATAAAGTCAAACTCAATCTGTATGCTGTACATTTTATCAAGCGGTCGTGTTAGTTAGTTTGTGTTTTTATCGTTAAGTGTGTTATTACATTTTTAGGCTGCCTTAAATAATAACCCCTGATCTCGAACAACAAAATGATGTGGATTGTGAAATATTTGCCGATACTCGTACGAAGGAAATAACTACAAAAGAAGTTTTAGGCTCTGAAGAAAATTTAAGAAAATATTGCTCTGAAAATGAAATCGAGACCAACATTCTCCTCAACAAAATTGAGGACCACATTTTAAAAATTTTTCTGAAAAATATAATTAGTCTGCATATTTTTCAGACTTTTTAAAGTAATCCATAATACGAGTATTATACCAAACACATTTGAATTAATATTGGTTTATAAATGTATCTCATTAGTAGTTTTTCAAGCCCAAATTTGAAATAAATATAGGGTGTTTCAGACGTGTGGTTTTCAAAAATAAATAAAACGCATCTAATTTAATGTAATGGTCAATAATTTCGCTTTTTTTTATAAAGATAATTGTTTGTCATTAGGTTTTAAAAATGATTTCGGCCGCCGTGGCTGGCTCGAATAAATTCCAGCCAAGACGCTCAATTTTCGACCACTTTTTGCAGCATTTGGAGCCGTATGTCAACAATAACGCGCCGAATATATCATTCAAGGTGTCAATCGTGTCGGGCCTATCTACGTAGACAAGCGACTTCACATAACCCCTAACCGGTGTTAGCGGTTAGTCCAGCGGTATTAAATCGCACATCTTGGAGGCCACGACGCGAGATAATGCGCTCACCAAAAGTTTTTTCCATTTATTTATTGTTTCGTTGGCTAAATGCATGTAGCGCCGTCTTGTTGAAGCCAAAGGTCGCCCGCATCAACATCCTTGAATTCAGGCACGAAAAAGTCTTTAATCATGGCTCTTTAGCAATCCTCATTGCCTGTAGCATTATGGCCGGCTTCATTTTTGAAGAAATATGGACCAATGATTCCCTCTGCTCATCGAGCACACCAAACAGTGACTTTTTGCGGATGTAACGGCATCTGGCTTGTGTTAAACGTTCCCTTTCAACCAAAACTGAGCTTCGTCGCTGAACAAAATTTTCTTGTAAAAATCAGGTTCGGTGGCCATCACGTTTTGGGCTCATTCACCACGATTTGCAAACGTTGTTCCGGAGAAAGTCTTTTCATTATGAAATGGCAAACCAAACTGAGCATAAATCATGTGACACCCTTTGTTTATTTTGAGTAAAAAAGAACACTTCTTTTATTTATTTACACTTCATTTACTTATATAAGTTAAACTATTTTCATGTTTAGTTGATTTTTTAAAAAGACTTCAGGACCCGTATTGGCCTGAAGTGGTCTTTATTGATTGTTGGTCAAATTAAATCTAAATCAAAAATACAATTTTACTTCTTAATTACGGTTCGGTATTGCAACATTATTCTACATATGTATTCAGCTTTGGACGGCATGTGTCAACATTAGTGTTGTCAGCATTTTGTTGTTTGGTTGTTGTCTGGTATCGAATCAGCATTTGCCTAAGTTGGTCGATGACCGATGAAATGCGTTGCATCAGGTTTCCGGTGTGTTGGGAACTGAATTGTCCAATCAGCTTGTTTAATATTATGTTGTTTATTGGGAATCAACATAATTTAATATTTTCGTTGTTAACTTATATTATTGAAAATAAAAAAAAAACGTTTAACTGTCGATTTTCGCTTATTGTCCAAAATACTTCTGCCACTGAGTGTGAACTATAGGGTGATCCATCTAAAGGTATTTTTTCAGAGAAAAAAAATTAAAAATTCAAATAAAGTGTGGAATCATTATTGGTAATTTGAAAGGACATTTTATGGCATTTATTTTTTGAAAACAATTACCTTTAAATATTGGCAACTGTATTATGGAAATGAGCGTTCGGTAAGAAACGGGAAGATCCGCTGTTTTCGACCAAAATGTTGTTCAGTGATGAGGCCCATTTCTGGCTCAACGGCATTGTCAATAAACGAAATTGCCGCATTTGGGCTGAAGAGCTACAAGAAAAGGTTTAAGAGGTGACATTATACCCAGAGAAAACCACGGTTCGGTGCGGTTTATAAGCTGGTGGAATCATCGGTGTTTATTGTTTCAAAAATGATTATGGCCGTAACGTAACAATGAATGGTACTTGCTATCGCGCCATGCTACCTGTAATTGAAGCCCGTAATCTTGACGACACTTGGTTTCAACACTGCCATACAGCTGCTCAAACAATGGATCTATTGAGAGGTCATATCGGAAAGCAGCTAATTTCGCGTTTTGGTCCGGTGAGTTGGCCGCCTAGATCGAGTGATATCACACCTTAAGGCATTTTTCTTTGGGGTTACGTAAAGTCCAAAGTCTATGGTGACAAACCAGCTATGATTCAGTTTTTGGAACATTAAAGCCATACCGGTCGAAATGCTCGAACGAGTCGTCCAAATTGGGCCCTCAGAATGCAAATCCTGAGGCGTAGTTGCGGCCAACGCACAGTGGGAAAATTACGAAAAAATTGGAAATAATTCGGCCATTTCGTTTGTAATGGTCCGATTTAAATGAAAATTTACATTGACCTTCTTGAAGTGTTACTGAGCTTAAGTTCATGCATCTGTGTTTAACAGGTGCTGCACAGTGGGCCCTCAAAGTTGGTCACCTCGAGTTAAAATTTTCTTTTTCAAGCCGCCAAAAGCGTATTTGTGGTCCGATCGTAATAATTTTTTCTTTAGTGAAATCTGCTGGACAAACCCAACCAAAAATGTTATTACAAATTTTTTCATATCTCGTACAATAAAAAAGATATCGGGACTTAAAGTTTTTTTTTCGAAAAATTTGCTTTGGATTTTCTGGGATTATTTTATTTTTGGGAATCAGTTTTAGGTGAATCGGGGAAAATTTAATCCTGGTTTAAAGAAAACACTTTGATTAATGTTTTAAAAAAAGAATTGTAGCAAAATCACCAATAATATGAAAATGCCAGCTGTTCAAAGTCAACTATTGCGAAAAAAGTGGGATTTTGAGTGTTTTACGGCGAAAAGGTACCTTTACTCTTATGTCAATAACTTTAATGTTTCTTAAGTAACATACAAAAAATTTGCATTTATTTCAAAGAAAACTTTATGCTTAATACAAATAATAAGCAATTGTGACCCTAGTCGGTACTTTTCTTGCTCCAGGCGTCTCCAAATATGGGCATTTTTTTCAAAAAAAATTGAGTTTGAGCTCAAATAAAAAAAATCGCCACACTGCTGGCCCCATTTGGTGCTATAAGTCAGTTAACTACATATGTTTTCTAAAATCCCAAGCAAAGAAATTTTGCGGGAGGCCATTTCTAGGACAAAAAAAATGAGTTTTTGTTAAAAAATCCCATTTCTGGGATTTTGTTTTCCCCTGTGTCAAATTTTAGAAAAGTGGCAACTCCAATTTTTTTTTGAATAAGTTTTTCATTTTGTCACAAAAATATTGATACTACGTAAAAAAATCAGGTTTATATCTCCAACCAGCAAAATTTTACAGTGGTCTGAAATATTGACTTTTTTTGCTACCTTCACAAAAAAAAAATTTTTTCTCGTTTTTATCAATTATTATTCAACATATTGAGTTAATTGCATTCTTTTTTATAATCTGTTAAAACTAGAGGTAATTACCTTTCCATTGGTATATAAAAAGTATATCCTTTTACCTACACTTATAACAGCACGTGCGCTGGAATAAGACCCCTTTGAGTAAAGTATGAATTTTATAGGTAAGAATACCAATTTTAAAAATTCTCGTACCTATCCATAAATAGCAAAAATATATATTTTTACCATTATTGTTTACCTATTGTGTAAAAACGGAAAATGGGTAGTATTGTATAGTATGGATCTAGGTACCTAAACATTCATTCTTATATGTTTTGGGGGAATACCTGTCCCCTATGTCCGGAATATTGTGCAACATTTTAGGCGAATGTACCTGGGTACATAAAAATTCATTGTTGTAAATGTGTTTTTGGGGAATACCTGGTATTTTAGTCAAGTATTAATTGCGGATATTATTGTGATTACCTGTAAGTATTACTCATTGATATAAGAACCGCCGATTTTGTATGGGTTTATCATAACAAATTAATCCGCCATGACGATAACACTCCTTGTTCAAGAACTTGTTGAATTTTTAAAAAACACCAAACTTCGGAAAATGGAGAACAGAGTAGCATATTTAATAGAGTGCATAGAGTCAACATATAGCGAGATAACACAATCTAACGAAAGCAGCAAAGTATTAAATTTTTTGAAAAATTTGACCGGCTCATGGAGAAGTATCACAGGAATTATTCAAGATTACCAACTGAGTGGCTCGACAGTATAATTGAATTTAAAACTGTCCCTGCTAGGGTTGTAACGAAATTCGCATTCGCATATGCGAATGCGAATTATTCGCTTCATTTTGGACATTCGCAACCGCATTCGCATTCGCAAAAAACATTATTTTATTATTCGCTCTCGCATTCGCATTCGCAAAAAAAACTATTTCCACATTCGCATCCGCGGAAACATTTAGGCCAAGTCATTTAAACTATTAGTTTTCCAATCTGGCAACACATTAAACAAAACATAAAAACAATTGTAATATGGCAAATGAAGCAGAATATAAACAAAGATAAATGGCTTCGTAGTCGAACATTTTTTCCTTCGCTTTTCTGAAAAACTACGTTTCAAATTCTAAATTATAAAAATATAAAATATTTATGATGAAGCCAAAGTCTAGCGGTGTGTGGAAATACTTCTCGGAGTGTGAAAATGAGAAGGCAAAGTGTGTGATTTGCGATACAGTCATTTCGCGTAAAGGCCGATCTACAAGTGGTTTAATGACACATCTAAAATCTAAACATACCAAGGAATATTCCGAAATGAAAGAAATGGAAAAATTACCAATAATAAGTTCTAAGCCAAATCCAACACCTTTACATGGATTGAAAAGACAATTAACGATTAATGAATCGATAACAAGAAATCAATTTTGGGACTCATCGCATCCAAGAGCCATTGAAATAGACAACTTAATTGGTGAAATGATAGCGATTCAAGATTTGCCTTTTAATTTTGTACAAGGTGTTGGTTTCCAACGGCTTATTGCGGTGGCATTACCTCATTATAAACTGCGAGGACGAGAATATTTCACTGACCATATTTGTCAAACCATATATGGGCGAATTAGAAAAAAATTATTGATATGCTTAGAAAATTTAACAAGCTATCATTTACTACAGATATTTGGTCAGAACCCAGTGCAGGTGTTTCTTTGATAAGCTTAACCGCCCATGGAGTAACAGATGAGTTTCGAAGAGTAAATATGGTTTTGAAATGTGAAAGTATAGATGGATCTCACAGAGGAGAAATTGTAGAATCTAAAATCATGTCTATACTTAATGAATGGGAGATTCCTAATAAAGTGCATTGTATTGTACGTGATCAAGGCTCCAACATGGTTCATGGCTTGAATCTCTCTAACTTAATACACACAAATTGTGCAGTACACCAACTTCAGCTCTGTGTCCAAGTGGATTGCTTGCCGAAGAAACTATTACGAATGTCATAACAAAAAGCAAACAAATCGCCACACACTTCAATCACTCGACTTTGGCACAGGATAAACTTCGTCAAATCCAAACTGAGAGACTCAATCAAACACCTCTGATTGTTTTCCAAGATTGCTCAACTAGGTAATTTTAGTATTTGTTTTATACATAAATACATATGTATATAATGCATAATGTGTTTATTTTTTAGATGGAACAGTACATTTTATATGATGGAGCGTTTATTAAAAATCAAAGATTCCTTAATACTATATTCAACAAATTGTAGTAAAATTGCAATACCACCTGAGTATTGGCTAATGATGGAAGAATGCGTACAAGTTCTCAGGCCTTTTGAGGAAATAACCCGAGAGCTTAGTAGCTCAAATGCAATTATATCATCAGTTATTCCACTTATTTACATCCTAAAAACGAATCTTCAAAATGAACTATCGAAGACATCTTATTCTCCAGCTATTAAGAATGTTATACTTAAGCTGATTTCTGAAATAAACACTAAATTTGGGAGACTACATAAAATCACACTATATACTGTAGCTACATATTTAGATCCCCGGTACAAATTGAAATTTTTCGACTCATCTACTAAGGAGAACGTGCAATCTGAAGTTTGTAAGTTAATTGTGGCTCATGCTGCCGATGTTCAAATCTGTGATTCACCCCCAAATAAAAGAACAAAAACGACAGAATCTTCCAACAATCAAAGATCTCCGCAAAGCCAAGCTGGTTTTTCGCAAATACAACAATCCATTCAAAACTTTATAGATACAAATGTTAGTGATACTGAAGACGACGTTGAAGAGACCTCATTGACCCTTCGTCATGCAAATGAAATAATAGCAAACTACAATAAAGAGAAAAAAATAAATATTTCAGAGGACCCCCTGTTGTGGTGGAAAGAAAATAGCTCTAAGTTCACAAACTTAGTTCCTTTAGTCATGCAGTTTTTATCTACACCACCAGGAAGTGTTCCAAGCGAACAATTATTCAGTGGAGCCGGGCTGATTTATAATTCACTCAGAACCAGACTAAAATGTGAAAAGGCTGCGAAACTTCTTTTCGTTAAATATAACTTGGCTCTATTGAAATTTGACTACTGATTTTTATAAAGTATATCATAAGTTTTATGAAGTCTTAATGCCGGAGTTGGATATTACAAATGCAGGATTTCATGTTTTTAAATACTTATTGCTAACTGAAAATTTATTGATTGGATATTAGACTCCTCTAGAAACTGAACTCAATCTGAAATTATAATGTTTGCCAAGAATTCATTCCTTATGTACCCAAATATGGAATGTTCAACTTTGAAGTTAACTTTAATATATTTTTCCATGAGACTGAATTTTCTGTGAATTGAATTAAAATTTTTTGTTAAATTTTTGTTACTTTGAAATAAATTTTTGTTACTTTGAAATAAATTTTTGTTACTTTGAAATAAATTTTACTGGAAATAAGTACTGCATATTTGACTCTGACATTCCCAATAGATTTTCGCATTCGTTAAATGATTCCTTGTAATATTTACATTAGCTAAAAGTAATTTTTACTATTGGCTTTCGCATTCGCTTTCGCATCCGCATTCGCTAAAAAAAATTTTTACCTTTCGCATCCGCATTCGCTAAAAAAAATTTTTACTATTCGCTTTCGCTTTCGCTAAACACACATTCGTTACATCCCTAGTCCCTGCTTTAGTGGGTGCTCCTACTAAGGAATACGACGATCTATGTCCAAAGGCAAAGAAACAACGGTTGTCGGCTGAGATGGCAAATCATTCACCTTCAAAGATTTGTGATACATTCAAGGAATTACTGACGGTGGAAAATCGGCCATCTAGCGCAAAAAGAATTGCAGACGTGTTAACGGAAGCATCACCAAGGCGGCTCCAACGCATTGAAAGAAGTATTGCAACACCATGTCCTGGTTTTAGCGAGGAAGAAGCATTAGCTTTAATCATCGAATTGGGATTGAGTAAGAACAAGTACACTCATTTAAGAAGAATGCTGCTTGATAAAGGATGTGACATGTTTCCCGCATACAACCGAATAAAGGAACGAAAAATGGAAATTTTGCCAAACCCAGTGATAATTACAGAAAAGGCCGGCAGCGTTAGTTTGGAACTACTTCTCCAAAATACTGCCAGTAGGATAATAACAACATTGAATGAGGAACAACTAAAAAAAATCAACAACAGCCATCTTCAATTAATATGCAAGTGGGGATGTGATGGTTTGTCAGCACTTTCGGAATACAAACAATGCTCTGATAGCCAATCTACCCAGATCGAATTCAAGAGCGTATTCATGGCATCTTTGGTTCCTCTGAGGTTAAATTTAGACTCTACCTTACCTTCAACTTCGCGCAGAAAATCAAACCCTACTGAAGCAATATGGCGTAGTCCAACACCTGGCTCCAAAATTTATTGCAGACCAATCTCCTTCGTATATCATAAAGAAACGAGTGATTTAACTAAAGCCATCACAGACAAATTAAAAGATGATATTTCGAGATTAGAAGATTTTGCATTTAAATTCGACAGGTATTCTATTACAATATCTTTTAAAATGTTCCTGACAATGGTAGATGGAAAAGCCGCAAACGATATTACAGGAAACAAATCTAGCTGGAAGTGTTTCATTTGCAATAAAAGCAAAGTTAATTTTTCAAACGCTTCGAATAATTCAGTAGTCAATGAAGATACCCTTGAGTTTGGAATAGCACCGTTACATGCTCGAATCAGGTTTCTAGAACACTTTCTAAACCTTGCTTATGACATTAAGTATAAATCTATACCAGGAAATGAAAGGAAAAACATTCGAGCTAACAAAGAAATGCATGAAATGAGAGCAAGTGAAAAAAAAAAGAATTCAAGATGCATTTAAACAACAAACTGGCCTAAATATTTCTAAACCACGCTCGAACTTTGGGAATACAAATGATGGAAACACTGCCAGAAGATTCTTCGCAGACTATAATACAGCTGCAGAAATAACTGGAATCAATAAGGAGTTGATTCGAATGGTTAATATATTGCTTTTAGCTCTGAATTCCAAACAAAAGATTAATTCCGATAAATTTGGAGTTTACGCCGAACGAATTTTAAAAATGCTTGCTGATCTCTATCCCTGGAAAGATCTAACGCCAACTATACACAGAGTCCTGTTCCATGGGAAACAAATAATCGAGTCTCACCTTCTCCCTATAGGCGAGTTAACTGAAGAACCACAAGAAGCTAGAAATCGAGACTTCAGATATGTTCAACAATTTTCCACAAGAAAATGCTCAAGAATAGCACAAAACGAAGACTTACTTAATAGTTTATTATTATCTTCAGATCCTTTTTTATCCTCCATGAGAAGTAAGTTGACTTCGTACCACGAAATGACGCATGGAGACGAAGAAGAATTTTCTGATTTATTAGATATGCTGGACGTGGAATAAAATCATTTAAGTTTAATGTTTTTTAATTATAAGATTTATTTAAATGTTAATTTATTTAAAAAAAAGTTTTTCACAAAAAATGAAGTCAATAGCATCTTTTTATTCAAATTTTCTATCTGCAACAATTAAATTACTTTTTTGCGATTGGAAATGTGTAAATTTGATTTTTTTAAATGCAACAACATTGATCTCTCACAAAATGAAATTGCTATTTACCAAAAAAATTAATATTTTACTCAAAGGGGTCTTATTCCAGCGCACGTGCTGTTATAAGTGTAGGTAAAAGGATATACTTTTTATATACCAATGGAAAGGTAATTACCTCTAGTTTTAACAGATTATAAAAAAGAATGCAATTAACTCAATATGTTGAATAATAATTGATAAAAACGAGAAAAAAAATTTTTTTTGTGAAGGTAGCAAAAAAAGTCAATATTTCAGACCACTGTAATATTTTGCTGGTTGGAGATATAAACCTGATTTTTTTACGTAGTATCAATATTTTTGTGACAAAATGAAAAACTTATTCAAAAAAAAAATTGGAGTTGCCACTTTTCTAAAATTTGACACAGGGGAAAACAAAATCCCAGAAATGGGATTTTTTAACAAAAACTCATTTTTTTTGTCCTAGAAATGGCCTCCCGCAAAATTTCTTTGCTTGGGATTTTAGAAAACATATGTAGTTAACTGACTTATAGCACCAAATTGGGCCAGCAGTGTGGCGATTTTTTTTATTTGAGCTCAAACTCAATTTTTTTTGAAAAAAATGCCCATATTTGGAGACGCCTGGAGCAAGAAAAGTACCGACTAGGGTCACAATTGCTTATTATTTGTATTAAGCATAAAGTTTTCTTTGAAATAAATGCAAATTTTTTGTATGTTACTTAAGAAACATTAAAGTTATTGACATAAGAGTAAAGGTACCTTTTCGCCGTAAAACACTCAAAATCCCACTTTTTTCGCAATAGTTGACTTTGAACAGCTGGCATTTTCATATTATTGGTGATTTTGCTACAATTCTTTTTTTAAAACATTAACCAAAGTGTTTTCTTTAAACCAGGATTAAATTTTCCCCGATTCACCTAAAACTGATTCCCAAAAATAAAATAATCCCAGAAAATCCAAAGCAAATTTTTCGAAAAAAAAACTTTAAGTCCCGATATCTTTTTTATTGTACGAGATATGAAAAAATTTGTAATAACATTTACGCTTTTGGCGGCTTGAAAAAGAAAATTTTAACTCGAGGTGACCAACTTTGAGGGCCCACTGTGCAGCATATACTTTTTATATACCAATGGAAAGGTAATTACCTCAAGTTTTAACAGATTATAAAAAAGAATGCAATTAACTCAATATGTTGAATAATAATTGATAAAAACGAGAAAAAAAATTTTTTTTGTGAAGGTAGCAAAAAAAGTCAATATTTCAGACCACTGTAATATTTTGCTGGTTGGAGATATAAACCTGATTTTTTTACGTAGTATCAATATTTTTGTGACAAAATGAAAAACTTATTCAAAAAAAAAATTGGAGTTGCCACTTTTCTAAAATTTGACACAGGGGAAAACAAAATCCCAGAAATGGGATTTTTTAACAAAAACTCATTTTTTTTGTCCTAGAAATGGCCTCCCGCAAAATTTCTTTGCTTGGGATTTTAGAAAACATATGTAGTTAACTGACTTATAGCACCAAATTGGGCCAGCAGTGTGGCGATTTTTTTTATTTGAGCTCAAACTCAATTTTTTTTGAAAAAAATGCCCATATTTGGAGACGCCTGGAGCAAGAAAAGTACCGACTAGGGTCACAATTGCTTATTATTTGTATTAAGCATAAAGTTTTCTTTGAAATAAATGCAAATTTTTTGTATGTTACTTAAGAAACATTAAAGTTATTGACATAAGAGTAAAGGTACCTTTTCGCCGTAAAACACTCAAAATCCCACTTTTTTCGCAATAGTTGAATTTGAACAGCTGGCATTTTCATATTATTGGTGATTTTGCTACAATTCTTTTTTTAAAACATTAACCAACGTGTTTTCTTTAAACCAGGATTAAATTTTCCCCGATTCACCTAAAACTGATTCCCAAAAATAAAATAATCCCAGAAAATCCAAAGCAAATTTTTCGAAAAAAAAACTTTAAGTCCCGATATCTTTTTTATTGTACGAGATATGAAAAAATTTGTAATAACATTTACGCTTTTGGCGGCTTGAAAAAGAAAATTTTAACTCGAGGTGACCAACTTTGAGGGCCCACTGTGCAGCACCTGTTAAACACAGATGCATGAAATTCAAAACTTAAGCTCAGTAACACTTCAAGAAGGTCAATGTAAATTTTCATTTAAATCGGACCATTACAAACGAAATGGCCGAATTATTTCCAATTTTTTTCGTAATTTTCCCACTGTGCAACGTTTGAAGGAAATTATATTCAAAAACTAAATGCCATAAAATGTCCTTTCAAATAACCAATAAAGATTACACATTTGATTTGAATTTTTATATATTATTTTTGCTCTAAAAACACCTCTAGACGGATCACCTGTTTTAAGGTAAAACAACTGTAATGTTAAATCCGTGCATTGCGTCTGAGTTGTCTATTTATGTGCATTAACAGTCTTAAGTCAAATAAACTCGTGCATTGATTCTCCAAAACTGCATAAACTCTGACGTAACTACACAAAATCAAAAATACTTACTACATCCAACACCAATAGTCATTTTTGGGATAGCCCTACTCAAGGGTTCTTACAGAATTGTGTTCTGTCGGTAAAACCATTGCTGGATCATATCGCCCAATGTACCATGCACCCATGCAAAGGTCTATCCAGATTTGAGGTCCTGCCATTCCACAAGCCATATTTAACATTCGATCTTTGTCAAATTCATGTTTAATAATATTGGAATATATTGGTTAATGTTTTCATGTAGCCCCATATATAGGTAAATGCCAAATTTAGAATAGGGCATTATGAGCGACGTAAACAAAACCCACCGAAGCTCGATCATATTTGTCCCTCTTTTGAAATAGCCCCGCCGCCCTTTATGTACGTGCTTTCTATTTCAATTCTATTCAAAGAATTAATTGTGAGTTTAAGTAGTTATTTAAGCAATAAGAAATACTTAGTACGTAAAAAATAAACTATTCAATTGCGCAAAATTCACTTTTTTTGGAATACTGAAAAAGGTATCAAATAAGTTGCGGAAGTACCACTGTACTTTTTCTAGTCAAAGAGTTTGAAAAAAGTTCTAAAGTATCAACTTTATCATCCATGGTTGGTAGTGCATGTAAAATTTGTACATTGTGGGCCAATTTCAGCAAAATTAGTTTAAGCTTTCCTTTAAATAAATTGTTGTTTTTAGCCAACAGCATCGTCGTTTCTTTCTTTTATTCATTTTATATCGAAGTAAATGGCAAAATAAAAAATAGTTGACAAACATTTGCTTATAATCAAACAGCTGTTTACTAAATTTAGTTACCTTAATGCAGATACATACATCGTCTGTCACCTGCCAATTTTTTAACTTGCATCAGTGGTTTTTTTAATGCACATTAACGCTGTCTGTCTAGGCTATTAGATTGCATAGGTTCATTAATATTTTCTGTGGCTAACACTTTTAATAAATTGTCAAAACATTGTCTTCATGTAGAAAAAAAGTATGGTTGGGATAACAATATTCGAAGAGCATCATACAATTGTTGGGTATATGGTTGTGGTACAACCACAGTATGATGCAAATACAACAATACTATAATCCTCATAACCGTACTAAGATCCTCGGAACAATAGTATGATTAACACATAATCATACTATGATTCCCACACACACTCAACTATACTATGATATCCACAACCATATTATGATCCTCGCACCCTTATTATTATCCCTACAACCATAGTATGATCACAAGCAATTATACTATGAACATCAAAATTATTAATTAGAATTGGGTTAAGATGTCAACAATAGATTTGAATTATGAAAATTATTAATAATGCATTTAGTTCAAAATAATAGGATTGATATATTTAACAGAAGATAAAATCTGTTTAAAACAACGTATGAGTTTTTATTAAAAATATTTTAGTTAAACAAAGCCAAATTAGTTTGTTTGAAAAATTTTAATTTCCATATAAAAAGTACTATTATTGCATTAGATCTGTAATAATAACATTGTTTTAATAGCATATTTAACTAAAGAAAAATAACAATCATACAGTATGATTGCCGTAATAATTTTATTGTTAATATAAAACCCAAAAACAATACTTTTGTAACTACAACAATATTTTCATTTTAAAATTTGGCAATAATACTATTGTTACATTTCAACAATATTAATATTGCCGCAATCATACTATTATCAATATTAAATTCAGAAAACAGTACTATGTTTGCGACGAATATACTTTTATTGCAGAGAACATTTTATTATTAACGTGACCATATAGCAACCATATTTTTTCTCTGCGTGTTGAAACTTTATATTTCCCTGCATAATTTTTTATTTTTATTTCGAAACTTTCTTACATTTGTTTATTAGATTGTACTTGGGAAATATAATTTTATCTTCAGAAATATAAGTCGTGTTCTTTTCAGGTAATTAGCTATATTACCTAGTTAGTTAGCAATATGGTATTCTGGCAGCATTCAACAACATTTTGAATCAGATGGCAGCATAAGCTCTACAAAAGATTGTTTAAAAACAAACACAAAAAGCAAAGCAAATTGCGGAAAACGAATTTTGTTACTTTGTATGGTTGGTAGGCATTTTTTCGCCGGGAACATTAAAATTCGTCCTTCTGGCTCTGTAGCAAGCCAACAAACAGCTTGCTCACTCTCAAAAAAATAGAGCTACATCGAAATTTCTCTAAATCTTAACAATTAACATTTTCACTTACCGTTTTTGCATCATTGTAATTTATGGAGATGGTATTATCGCGCTTTTTCTATTTTCTTTCATTCTTTTCCTTTTCTTTCCGTATCAATAACAAAAAATATATATTTTTGATTTTGTTATAGAGGCTGGGTGTGTCGTAATATTTTTTTGTTAAAAAATAAGTCATGTAACTCTAACTCGTTTCGTTACGAGTAACAGCCAAGTCGCTTGCTTACCGAGGAACTTCCATACAAAAGCTTGTTTAGTAACCTGAAGAGAACACGGCTGTTATCATCAATATTTTCTTCGTTCGCTTGGTGCACTTGCACAATAGTTTTGTTCCAATTAATCATTTCCAATTTTGCATAACTTTTCGTAAAATTTGTGTCTTGTTAAAGTTTCTGGACTGACCTGCACACTATCCACAACACGTTGGATATTTTCGTCCGCGTGGACCGTACGTGGTCTTCCGGTACATGAAAGGTGTCTTACTGTGCCATGCCAACGAAAATTTCCAACCCAGCGGTTTATTGTTGGTTCTGAAGGTCCAGTACGCACGGTCAAAAAGCGACGTTAAGCTCGCTGCGTCAAAACAATTGACTATTGACGTTTAAAATAAAATGCTGTTGTGTAGTGTTCCATGTCAAATTCCCCAAGTTTGCTTCACAAAATTCTGTAATAAAAAAAATTAAATGTAATTAAGACAAGACAAACAAGTATAAGTAGATGTACAGATAGGCATGGATACCTACATTACAATAAAGCGTATATGTATATAGCACCGCGAAAGGCAACAAAAACAAAAAAAGTTGCCATACTGCTAATAGTGAGAACCACTAATGTCTGATGCAAGTTGTTGTTGTTGTTGTAACAACAATATATTTATTTTGAAGTCTTGTTCGTCTATGCTTCGATATCCAGGTGGAGGAAACGCGCCATTTGAACTGGATGCATCCACAGAGACCTGTGGGTCAGCTGAGTGGGCTTGGCCGGACAATTGAAGAGGTGCAGTACACCATGTATTCCCTGATGGCAGGCGGGACAGATGTCCGGAACGTTAGCATCAATTCGTGCCCAGTAAGAATTGAGGCGGCTGCACCATCCAGATCTCAGCTGCGCCAGAACCACGCGCGTCTGCCGAAGTAGTACCTTCTCCTCAGGTGGAATCTCCGGGGAATGTTCCCCTAGCACTACATTCACACGGTAGCAGGATACTGCTGCTGCGACATCATTGGCTTGAATGTTGTTCAAACCTGCCTGATAGTTTCGATGATCTAAAGGTTCTTCTTATACCGCTGGACCTCTCTCTCTCTAGATCATGAAGATCGTACCTGATCTGCCTGGATGGAGGCATCCTGTTCAAGAGACGGTGGTTAGGATGACTGCTGCGAAAACACCCTAGCAGGTATTGCTTAGACAACAGGAAATTGTGTCTGCGCACGGTAAGGACCTTTGTCTCCTCATGTAGATGGTCCTCAGAAGACATAAGAAGACACCCTGTTGATGTTCTAAGGGCGGCATTCTCGCAAGTCTGAATTTTCTTCCACCGCGTCGTACTCACGTTCGCCGACCATACAGGTGCTGCGTAGTTTGCTACAGACCGACCTATCGCGTTGTAAGAGGTCAACAAGGTTTCTCTGTCAGCTTCCCAAGTACAGCCGGCAAGTGACTTGATGACCTTGTTCCTACTTTTGAGTTTATCGCAGATAGCTGTAGCATGTGCAGAGGATCTAAAAAGGCTGTCCAATGTGGCTGTCATGTGTTGACGTCATTGACTTTCACATTGAGTGACAACCGCACCTCTGCGGTCCATGCAGTAAACAGTGTGGCTGATGATTTGGAGGCGGATATTTTCATATTCCTCGCAGTTGATTTTCTCGCAATGTCTGCAAGTAATCTGATGCAAGTAATTTGCATTGCTGAGCAATAAAGACCCGTATCCTTCCACTTCAGCAACTGCTACCTACTTTCGGGAAAGTAGCACTAACGAAATGGTAAAAATGATGACCCAACAATAGGTAGCGGTGGTTTTTGGCATTGTACCCCTAAAGAAATTCATACTCGTACATGAAACCAAAATGCATGCATACACTGAAAAGTAATTTCGCGCTATTCAGTATACTAAACATATTGCTTAAAGAGCAGAATAGGTATCGCAGTAGTTATAAAAGTCATAGAATCATACGTAGGATCAGAATCGGTAAAAAGAGCACTAGAAAAGTCAAAATTTAATGTATAATCCATGGTCAAATATAAATATAAAAATATATCCATGGACCATATATAAACTCCGATATTTGTTATAAATAATTAATATTAATAATAATTAGTGTTGAAGAAACGCATAGAAGAAATGGCCCCGTTAAATGTCACAATTGTCAAGAGTTCAGACACACAAAATAGCAAAATAGTGCAAAAACTGCGGGGAACAGCATACTGCAAACTACAGAGTTTGAAGGCTTTACAAAGAACACAAACAGAAACTAGAAGAGAAGCGTAAATTCGTTTCTAGCCCCAACGCTGCGAACCCTATAATAGACATCCAACAGACCCTGGTTAACTCTAACAACGAAAACGGTATAACAAACGGTGTAAAAACGCAAATGTTCTAAGGGCGCATACACCTCATGCGCCTGTGCAACAATTAAGTAACGTTAATCAATGATTTAACAGCCTGTACAGAGTATGAACATGGTCATGTCTACTATGCAATCAATGATGCAAGACTTAATGCGTAACCAAAATACATTAATTCATGTTCTACTTAGTAAGACATAGACACGAACTGATAGATTACCTAAATCGTCAAAATAATGATAAAATGCAATTATAGACAAATAGAACGTTACCTAAGTTTAGATTAGGTACATGGTGGCACTGGTATCCTAGTACGGAAACGAATGAAACGTAAAATCGAAGAAGGGATCTCACAAAACTACCTAAAAGCGACAACAATTCGCATCCAGGGTCGAGGTAGTTTTCTTACCATTTCGGCAATACATTTCTCCCGCGGTTCGCGATATAAGAAGATATACTCAAAAACTTTTACAAAGGCCTCGGATGCAACTGTTTTTGTTGCTGGTGACTATAATGCCAAACTTACGCACTGAGGATCCCGCCTAGCAAACCCTAGTTGAAACCAACTGTACAAGTGCCTAATGCGGCTGAAAAATTAATTGGACTTTTTATCGTACGGTCAACCAACAAACTGCCCTTTAAACCGAACTCAATAAATTTTGGTAGTATAAGAAGAATTAGCAAATCGAACTTGTCTATTTGTTCTTGTCGCGACTTATCCGCAGACCATTTACCTGTTACATTTCTTCTCCATGAGAAGGCCGTACTTGTAGATGAGCCTCTTAGGATCACGTCTCCTAACACAAACAGGTTGAAATACAGGAAGTACATGCCCACAGAACCGCGCTAATTTAAATTCATAAACAAAAAAAAACTAAACACATACTACTCAACAACTGAACATCTCAAGGAAAGAGAGGTGGAGGTTTTCTCCAGCTGTCCTGCCCAACCTTGGTCACGAAGTTTACCCTTCCTTCACGGTAACCCAAGAAGCCCGCCCACCACACATCAATTTATACCACTGCAATTGTACGGGCCATCATCATATTGATTACAGTCTTCATTTATAAATACAAATCATGATCTTATTTATTTTCCTTTCAACTAGCCTAACATCAATCTTCTTCACACGATACCGATTACTTGTATTTTAATTACATGCGTTAAATATATATTAAGAAACTAAAGTCTACGAATATAATTTTTTTAACAAAAATAACTAACAAAACCTAATTATACCTCGTTACACATAAGATGAATATAAAAAAATCACCTAACTTACAACGACCTTCACTGAAAAAGTCGGCGTTATATTACACAGTACAACATCTTTCAGGAAATTGATTCGGGACTCAATTCTGAAAATCATCAACGATTTTTCCAAAGAATTTTGTACATATCTCGCGCAAATTTTTGAAATTCATACCTTCACTTAATTGTGCATAAAAGCGAAACGCGTAAATCGATTTTCATGATCTATGTCTCATTTTGTTAATAAGTTATGTGACTTTACGTGAAAGTAATAAGACTTGACACATTTTAGCGTTTTGTACTTTTATGAATTTAAAAAAAACTTTAATTTTTTAGGCAAAAAATATTTTTTTCTTAATACATTTATTTATAACTGCGAAACTGTTGCTTATGTAGCGAAACTTTGTATGAACAGATTAAAGGAATTGTAATTTTAAAATTCGTTTCAGCTTATTCGGACTAGTGGTTTTCGAGTTATGACAAACAAAAAAGCCTAAAACGTGACAAAATCCCCTATACGATTCTTACTAACTTTAAATTAATTATTAAATTATTATTTGATGTATCTTGACCAAACGAATGTTCTTCTTTTTGGGGCTACTTTCACAAATAATTATCAGAATTGAGTCCCGAAATCATGCGTTGTACTGTGTTAGGACCGACAAAGCTTTTGTATTAAGGCTGAATATTTAGCCGCTAAAACGAAATGACACCTCTTATGTTCCTACCTAAGAGAAATCCCTTGGAACAGGGTTTACAAATTGATCGTGCTCATAAATGTCCACGTAAATTCTACTCTAACGCAAACTTTGTCAATCCTTGCACTTTTTCTCAGGAGGACTGAAAAATTGTACTAACAAAAGAACAACTATAAGTATTACACCAAAGTTACATTCACGAGTATAAAAAAACGAATATTGTAAAAAAAAGAATGGTTTCATATACGACAAAACATAAATACTTAAATCTTAATAGACTTAATGGACATCTTTTTTTTAGTTGATTTCGGCTTTTTGGTGGTAATCAGCGCGAATCGAATTATTCTGTGGTTTCCGGTTGACTGGTCGAAATTTAACACTCAAACAACGCTTGGAGGATGTGTTGGTAACTTATTTACGTTACTGTGTATGCGCAGGGGAAACTCTTTTGAAACGATAATTGGCGTTATAGGTTAGTGTCGTGACTTGCAGTTTCACGAGCACTGCCCCGTAACGTTTGTCCAATTCATGTTAACCGTCTCGGGTGCACAGCACTGCCCTGATGGAGTTATCGATCCAGTGCAGAGAAAAAGCATGGACTATAAACAAGATGGCGCCTCTATTAAATCTAGTTGGATATTTCTTTTCGCCTACTAGTTCCTAGATGGTCATATGCTCATCATTTGGTATATTGATTTTTCCTCAGCTTTTCCGTTTTATTTAAATCTAGTTGTCTTGCCTACCTCATTATTCCTTTTGGAGGTCGTATTCGGTGGTTTTCGACGATTCAATCTCAAGCCTCTGGTTCAAGTTTTCCCGCTCGAAAGCTAACAGACGCTCTTCACTCGTTACCCAGTTAGTTGTTCGCACCTATTTCCGAAACCAAAGAAAACACATAAAGCTATACTCAAATTATTTTCTCTCACTTGCGGCACTCTTCACACTATAAGCTATACGTTCTTTGCACTGGAACATTGTTTACTGTGTAAATAGTTTAAAAAAAAATTTAAATTTGGCACGGCACGCACAAATCCAACCTTTAGCATGCAAAGTTTCCACAACTAATCTGACGCTTTCCATACTTTCCTCCCTTTTATAGACTCTTTTTCCCTCCATCTACTTCCAGCGGACGACATCTTTTTTCGTTTAGTATCATGGCATTGGTTTCGCTGTCGTACCCTTTATTTCGTTTCGCTATTGGACCTTTTCATTCGTTTCGCTTAATACGCCGTGTTGAATACTAGACGTTAACGACTTTATGAAAGAATAATATTTTCTCCTGCATCATCGACATACCATCTCCGTTCTACACGCCCAACTGCAGTGGCAACATACTCCTTTATCTGTGGTTGGCAGCACTAGACACACACATATGTGAGAGCTGTCAAAAGATCGTCCATCAGTTTATTTCTTCTTGTTTTTCGCGTTTTCTTTTTCCTCGGCTTAGTGTTTTACAATCCATTAAATATTCTTCTCTAATAACTTTTCTTTTTTTCAGGTCCCGCATCAACTGATTTTGGGTGGCCTGAGTCCAGCCAGCCTATTGGTTCGGTGTCCATTGCAATGGGAAACCTTTTCCATTCAAACCCACAAGCTGATGGAACATTTGGCCAAGCCGCGGTACAACCTAGCAGCATACATCGCTTCCCTGTCACTATGGATGGATTCCACGTAGCTCCATCACAACGAAATATCGCAAAACAATAAAAACAAAACTAACACTTAACCTACTAAACACCCGATACACAAAAAATGATTGCAAAAACTAGCTTACTTATACGAGTACAGAACTAACCCAGGTGGAACATTACAGCACCAGTGTATGGCGAACATGGCTGCTAAAAGGTTGGAATTCTGAAATTTGTGGCATGAAAGCCGCCACATAGGTATCAAGGCCTCATTATAGGGTGGCTTCTCGCCCGATTTTGCTCAGCGTTTCCTATGTAAGCCTTATCTTTTAGGCACTTGGGGACTGGGCAATAAACTCAGCGCGAGAGTCCCAAAACTTGAGTACTTATACTAACAGGGAAATAGAGTTCCTTGTAAACGGAGGTTTCGCTGCGAATGGCAGCGAAATAGATCGCCAGGGGTGAGTCATTGACTGGCGGACACGACTAAGAGGTTGCAAAGTGATCTTAAAAACGAAGATAGTAGACAGCATGTCAACTATATCGCAAGACTAACTCCTACAGCTTCAACCAAATTTTCACTATAGAAACCCTAAGAAACACAAATATGCATACGGATACTAAATTTCCTTTACGCATCAGAAGAGGATAAAACCAGTGTTTACGCAAACCATCTGGGCCAGGTATTTCGCCCAAATCCTGCAAGTAGTGGATTCCTTTCTCCAGATGAAATCCCGCTGAAATTTTATTGCTAGCAACTGCTAATAAAATTCATGCATATTATAAGGGAAACAGTAAATCCGGGTAAGCCATATGATCCTCTAACGCCTAAAATGATCATGAACTTCCTTTTATTTCCGTGAAGTCCTGTCCAAAGTATTTAATTCAATTTTGAGAGATAACTACTTTCCTAATAGCGTGGAAGATTTCTTTGATTCAAATGATCCTAAAGCCAGGAAATGACAAATAAATCCCTTCTTCATATAGACCGATAAGTTTACTTTCCGGCTTATCCAAACTTTTTGAAGAAGTTCTCCTATCAAAAATTAAATCGTACCTTGTGTCAAACAATACCCGACCATCAGTTTGGATTCCGAGAAGGTCACAATACTATTGAACAAGTACATCGTCTGACCCAAGCAATAGAAAAATCTTTTGAACGGCGCTAATATTGCTGCGGAGATGTTGGTCATGCATTTGACAAAGTTTGGCACTATGGTTTGATCAGCAAAATTTGTAAATATCTTCCGGCGAATACGCATCGTCTCCTTATGTTTTACATAGAAAAAACTGCAGATTCAGAATTAAATGTTCCCAACACATCATCGACGACCACTTAATACTAGCTTGTGTCCCACAGGGCAGTGTTCTGGGGCCTACCACTTACGTCTACGTTTGCCGACTTTTCTGCAATAATGAGCATCTGACCGGAGGATAAATGTCAGCGAGACTATATACACACAAGTATCTTTCACACTAATTTTCAGCACATATCCAACTTAAAAATTAACAGTATCCCTTTTTGTCAATCGGCTACTAACATGGAAACTAATATGGAGGCCAAGAAGACTCAGCTGAAGACAAACTCTAAACTGAGTCTAGAATACATGGTGTGGCTAAACCTATCTGGCTATACGGTGCCCAGCTATGTGGAAAAAACAAGTTTAAGAAACCTTGACAAGATCCAGAGAGTCCAATCGAAAACCTAAAGAACGTGAAAATACTAGGCAGAGAGAAAATTGAAAATAAGAGATACACTTTAGAAAGTTTAAGAATTCAACAGAGAATATCAAAATCAATTAACACCAAAGAAGGCAAAGACAACACAAAGCTCTAATACTCCGCTGCAATAAGTTGAACTAAACAGAAGTGCGTTACTGTGATATTAGTGTTAAGTTTTGCTGTAATTTTTATATTTATTTATTTTTTATTATTAAATTGTTTCGTGATGTCCAGTTTTTTAATAGTAATAAGAAATTATGACGAATGAAATGTAAAACTAATTGTAAGTAAAGCTAACATATCATAGGAAATTATAAATAACAACGCTTTTTGTCGACAGGATTTTCAAATAAACATCCCCTGAAGAAGTTAGAAAAAAAGCTAACGAAACGTTGGGGAAACATGAAATAAATTAGTTTTATTTAATGCATGAAGGATGACTGATCAATCAGCCCAGTCAAAAACGACATAAACAAATAAAATAAATACCCATTTGGTCAAAGAAGTAGAATTGAAGACAACGGAGGGCCCGCCGTATGCACAAGTATGAAAATCCAGAACAACAAAAAAGCAATCAGCATGAAGAACTTTTTTCAACATATAAAATACAAACACAGCTTAGAAACAACAACAACACTTAAACAATACTGCAGAACAATAGGAAAATTAGCGAAACAAGTGGAACGATCAAAATTCTTACAACAGTGTAGGAAATTTGGCATTACACCACCACACATAACCCACACAACGCAACATATTAGAGCACTATTCAGGCTAAAAAAAAAACACGAAGAGAGGCAGAAAGAGCAGAATACAATTTTCAATTCAAGTTACTCAACGTAGAAATTAAGGAGACGCACACGAACATCAACACAGTAAAAAGAGAAATTGAAAGATTAGAAAAAGAGATAAACAATACACTGGACGAAATTGAGTGTTTAAATTTTACTTCGACCCAATTCCTCTAATAGCAGACATAGAACAATGGGTGCAAGCAATAAAAGACGACACGGAAAAGGAGATAATACGATCAAAATAGCAGGAAGAATATCAAATCACAAAAGGATGCTAAACAACAACGAAAAAACTCCAGAAATTAAACAACACAATAGTATTAGATTTATTTAAGAGCAATTGCGTCACAAAATGGGAAAAATGAAACTTACCTGCATCGCGGCAGAAGCACCAGAACTCTATGGACTACCGAAAATACACAAGGAAAACTTACCAATGCGACCAATTGCATCATCCCAAAAAGTCCCCTGCTATAATCTTTCTCAATATATTGGAAAAATACTAAAACAAATCATCTCACCCACATATGTATAATATTAAAAATTTTTCTGAACTAATGGAAAAACTAAAAGGAGTAAATTTGGATAAGGACGACATACTAGTTTCATTCGACGTGGTATCGTTGTTTGCCAACATACCCACACACTTAGCAATTAGAAATATTATGGACAAATGGGAGACATTAAAAGAATATACACCTATATCAAAACAAATGTTTCTAAAACTGCTTCAATTCTGCTTAACAGACAATAACTACTTCAAGTTTCACAACAAGGTATACCATCAGACGTATGGTATGCAAATGGGCAACCCCTTATCACCATCAATAGCAGATATAGTTCTAGACGTATTACTTGACGATGTGACAACAGAATTAAAATCAAAAAACGTAGAAATAAAACTACTATCGAAGTACGTGGATGACATATTTGCTATCGTTGACAAAAATAGCATAGATACAGTACTAAAACTACTCAATGCATACCACAACAAGATCCAATTCACCACGGAAATAGAAGAGGAGAAAGAAATCGCATGAAAATAATAAGAGACAACGGAAAACTTGTAACAGATTGGCACACAAAAGAAACTGCATCTGGGCGTATGATAAATTATCATTCCACACAACCGCAAAACATGAAAATATACACAGCATCAAACTTAATACAGAACTTTTTAAACGTGAGCGACAAAAGATTTTACGACCAAAATTTTAAAAAAGGTACACAAATACTAATAAAAAATAATTACCCAAAATGCACAATAAGCAGTTTAATGAAAAAATACACAAAAAATAACAGAATAATACGAGTACAACCTTCACCAATGGATCAACAATTTTTTCTCAGTGTACCATACATACCAAGACTTACTGAGAACAGATTACTAAAGAGAATAATACGGGACAACAACACATCCATCGCCTACAGATCCCATGAAACACTGAGAAACATTTTTACAAGAAGAACAACAAAAACAGACAGACTAAGGGACAACAACGTTGTGTACGAAATAACTTGCATGGGGCCGACATCAGAAAGGGAAAAGAAAACACTGCTTTGTCACAACACATTAAAGAGAACCAACACTCAGCTGACCTAAATAACGTGAAAATACTAGACAGAGAGAAAATTGAAAATAAGAGATACACTTTAGAAAGTTTAAGAATTCAACAGAGAATATCAAAATCAATAAACACCAAAGAAGACAAAGACAACACAAAGCTCCAATACTCCGCTGCAATAAGTTGAACTAAACAGAAGTGCGTTACTGTGATATTAGTGTTAAGTTTTGCTGTGATTTTTGCATTTATTTATTTTTTATTATTATATTGTTTCGTGATGTCCAGTTTTTTAATAGTAATAAGAAATTATGACGAATGAAATGTAAAACTAATTGTAAGTAAAGCTAACATATCATAGGAAATTATAAATAACAACCCTTTTTTCGACAGGATTCAAATAAACATCCCCTGAAGAAGTTAGAAAAAAGCTAACGAAACGTTGGGAAAACATGGAATAAATTAGTTTTATTTAATTCATGAAGGAAGACTGAACTATCAGCCCAGTCAAAAACGACATAAACAAATAAAAAAAATACCCATTTGGTCAAAGAAGAAGAATCGAAAACACTTCAATTGATCACCGGAGCCGCTTGGTACATGAGGAATGAAAACTGTCTGTCCATCTATCGTTGTAATCAAAGTACAGGTCGCAATAATGAACCGGGCCAAGGACATCGGTCCATAATTTAATATCATACATAGGGTTTTCCCGATTTCAGAACCTACAGCTCTAAAAGCCACATATCCATCCAATTTCGAACAAATTTCACACAGAACATTTCGAGTGACCAAATCCTATCTCTGGTGAAAGTTGTCCTAATTTCGCCATGAGCAAACATTTATTTACTGTGATGAAATTGGACTTATAGGTCCATATTTTCGTAAATCCCTAATACAAAACTCCTTCCCGATATCATAACCTACAGTTATAAAAGCCACATATTACCCATACTTCCGACACAATTTCGCACAGAGCATTACTAGTGACCGACATCCATCTCTGGGGAAATTTGTACGTATCGATCTATGTTTCCGAATAGGTGTCACAGACAGGTTCTTGCCTTCAGTTATAGAAGCCACAAATTACACCCGACCACGCACATATTTTGCATTTCGTTATACTCGTATGCTGTGGTGAAACTTGACGACAAGGTCCATATTTTCCTATATCCCCCACAAACTTTATTCCAGATTTTAGAATCAGCACCTTTAAAAGACACATTTTACTTCCGTTTCCTACCGAATTTCGCATGAAGCGTTACTAGCGATCAACACCCACCCATGTCCTGTAAGATTGATCTTATCGGTCCATGGTTTCGAATAGCCCTCAAATCAAGGTCGCTCCCGACTTGAGGTCCTGCAGCTTTATAAGCCGCACAGTTAACCCCATCACTCTCAAATTTTGTATGGTACGTTATGAGCTACAAATTATTAACTTTGTTCAAGCTCCAGACAGAAGTACTTACTGGTAAGTAAGAACTGGGCTGGTGGCGTCATAGTAAGTACGGAAGTAAGTACTGGGCTGGTGACGTCATCGGGCCGTACTTCCGTACTTAAAGGATGAGAAAATTCAGCAGAATAACGACATTGAACCATTATTATGTCTCTTGAAAATATGTGCCATCGGATGGATGTATTCTACCAAAGACTTGGCAATTATTTGGCCGATATATTGTTTCACAAAATAATCGTAAATTCTTCTATCATAATATCAATATACTTTTCTGCAAACTTCTGGTTTTATTTTCTATTAACTTCGGACCACACTTTACTTATGACCTTAAGATAACCGTGAGATTGCAAAGGGAACGTGGAAAATTTCAAAAATAAGAGAATTTTGTCGCATTATTTCGGAGTAAAATTTGTTTATCTCTAATGGACCAATAAGGCTTCTTAATAGATCAAGTAGGAATTTAATTTTTTATTTTTGTTATCAAAACTTACTAACTTAGCATAATCCGAAGTAGTGTTTGACGAAGACGATAAATTGTACAAGATGGGCGATATGAGATTTATCGAAAAACCTAATGAGTAAAAATCATTTTGGGAATGCTGTTTTTTGTGTGTTTAAAGTGTGCAAATTTAGTGTTTTTGTGCTTCAATTTTGCCTTTTTGAGTTCTTGTGTTTGTGATCAAACGTGGATTAATTAACCGACAATTTGTAAGTTACTGAGTACTGTTTTTCTATGATATTGCAAAGCAGAAGCATATCCCCAATCTTGACCGACTTTCGGCCACCAATCAATTAATTTTATTTCACTTATCTCAATCGATTAGCCGTTGGTAAAGGTCAACTTCAATTATCAACTAAATAACTTTTAATAACGGGTGATCAATGTAGAGATATTTTTTTATTAGGAGTTTTTTCACTGACGATGCGTGACTTGTGTTAAACTTTTTTCTCTTTTCAGTATTGTTTGACATTTAAACATAAAAAGACTTACACGCCAACAACGTCTCCGAATTGTGCAACTGTAAAGATACGGACAGAATGAAAGATCCGCTGTTTTCGACCAAAATTTTGTTCAGTGAGGAGACAAATTTGTGGCTCAACGTCAATATAAGTAAACAAAATTACTGCATTTAGGCTCAAGAGCAACCAGAAGAGGTTCAATAGATGTCATTATGCCTAGAGAAAACCATGGTCTAGCGCAATCAGCGATCCATATTTCTTCAAAAATAATACATGGCCGGAACGGCTTTTCATTAATTTTATAAACAAAGAATTTGTTTATAAAATGTTTTAGATATTCAAATTTTATTGAATTGCATCTTCAGTGGTGTGCCTTCAATAACCCACCAAAAAATCAAACCTGCATACAAATATTACTCAGAATTAGCGAAAGTTCACTACCATCGTCAAAAGTAATTATTGCACTGCAGGGTTGTTTACTGTTGATGATCGTTGATGTATCGATCTTTTTTCTTTTGTGTATGGGGAAAGAATAGCTTGGAGCTACTCTATCGGTGTCAGATTTCTTGGTGTGTAAAGAACTTCCCTGCATGAAAGTTGTGATTTTTTTACATTGGGACTAAATGTTTAGCTCGTTTGTTTTATTTCGGTCTGTTGCTTTTACACATTGAACAGGGATTAAACCGGCTCAAGACATCTTGCTCTATATTTAAATAGAAGACAAGTTTTTAACAAAATGGCAAAGTGACATTGATTTTCGTGGCTGCACACTACTTTTATCATGATTTCGGGTCCGTGACAACCCTCTTCAGAAAGCCTTGCTGCAATTGTTGAAAGTAAAACCGAACTCTATAAGTCCAGGCTCTCCCCAAACGAATGAGAACTACTGTTGTAAACCTAACTTTTCAAGTTTTCTTCACACAATTGCCCACGAAATACAACTCACTCTTGCCACCTCTATTTCGGGTCCATTTTGTTAAAAAATTGTCTTCTATTTAAATATATAAACAAGAGGCCTTGATCCACTTTAATCCCTGTTCAATGTGTAAAAGCAACAGACCGAAATAAAACAAACGAGCTAAACATACGTACATGCACGGCACGGCACACAAGTTGACATAGTCAACTAAACTCTTTTTACAACACACACACACACACACGTTGTAAAAGAAATCTATTGATGGCTCTCGATGTGGAGTCTCTTTAGAGGTAGCAAGAGTGAGTTGTATTTTCGTGGGCAATTGTGTGAAGAAAACTTGAAAAGTAAGGTTTACAACAGTAGTTCTCATTCGTTTGGGAAGAGCCTGGCCTTATAGAGTTCGGTTTTACTTTCAACAATTGCAGCAAGGCTTTCTGAAGTGGGTTGTCACGGACCCGAAATCATGATAAAAGTAGTGTGCAGCCACGAAAATCAACGTCACTTTGCCATTTTGTTAAAAACTTGTCTTCTATTTAAATATAGAAGCAAGAGGTCTTGAGCCGGTTTAATCCCTTGTTCAATTGGAAATAAATTATATAATTTATTATTAATATTACATAACATTAGACATTAATAAAAATCGACGCGGTAATGCCACTTGACAATAATTTCACGTTGATTATCCCTGATCTGCAGAACATAGAATATATTGTTTCTGCGTGTGACCATTTTTTTTTAATTTCGGAGTCCTGATATCTGTCGCCGCATTCATATCGCATACAAATGCTTTATATGTGACGCGCAAAATAGAAAGGGACCTACGGTTAAAAACCAGTTTTGTTCAGGAGAGCCATTTTAAAGATTAGAGGTCCCTTCTATATGCGCTTAGAATCGTCGACTTCACTTTCATAAAACGCGCATATCTCTGGGAGGGAATACTTTTGGGGCATGGGATACTAAATAAAAAAACTCACTTTGTGTTGCAACGCAGAAAATAATGATGATAATATTTTTGCAAATGAAAATTCTATATCCCAAAGATATGGAATGTACAAAGTGAAGAAAGTTTTGAATTAAAAATTAAGAATTCATTCTGAAAACACTGTCAATCAATGCATTATTATAAATAAAAAGGTATACAATGGATTATCTGGACAAATTAAAAATATTTTTTTCTAATGACACCTTAAGTGTTAAATATAATGTATTCTGGAATCAACATATAATACAAGCTATGCATTACTTTCTCGATTCCTCTTGATTGCCTTTTCCTGCTGAGTTCTTGTTTTACTTTCTTGTTGTAGTTGTGTTCGCTAGCCAGTACACGAACATTTTTGAAATTAGGATGGTGTTAAGGATCGGCACAGTGGGTAAAATCAGTTTTGTAATAACGGTTGAACATATATATGGGATATATATCTTTAATCTGAACCGATGTTCTCCAATTTCAACAGCGCCCTTCCTTAGCACGAGGAACTTACTTGTGCCAAACTTCAGCAAGATTAATTTTAATATGTGGCTTCTACAGCTAATAAAATCAAATGAACATATGTGTAGGAGTTATATCCAAATCGCAACCGATTTTCTACAGTTTCAATAGCGTCAAAATTTCATTAAGATTAGATGTAAGATGTGGCTTCTAAATCTGAAATAGAAAATTCGGATGAACATATATGTGGTAGATATATCTAAATCTTAGCCGATTTTCTTTAATTTTATTAACGTCATTCTTTGATGCCAAAAAAAAGTGTACAAAATGTCATCAAGATGGGCTGTAGTATGTGGTTTCTAGAGCTAAAGACATAAAATCAGATAAACATATAGTTATAGCTATAGGAACTTTAAATATATCTGGACCGATTTTCTTCAATTTCCCATGCTAAGTTTTATCAACATGGGATGCAAGATGTAGCTTTTAGAGCAGAGCATAGTCGGCGGCGGAGGCTGGCATCTGCAGCGGCTCAAAGTCGGCTGCAGTCGACTTGCTTTTTACTAGCCGCGGCTAAATTGTAATTGAGCGGCCGTTTTTAATGAAACGACATGATTAGTATTAATTGACTATATTTTGATAAATATCGTAATTATCATAAATATATAACACTTTAAGGTATTTGGATTCAATGATGATCTCTATGCAGTTATTAGTGACCTGCGCAGAAAAAAAATTCTGAGGAAGCATATGTTGCTGGAATAATAAGGATATTTTAAGCTAAATGCTAACGTTGGAATATTCAAAAATAAAATACACCGGATAATATAACATCAATAGTATTTGGATATACCTGTTAACTAATTTTCGCCACCTGAATGTGTCTGTGTCGCCCTGGTTTGTCAGCCTTGACTTTGGACTTTACGTAACCCCAAAGGAAAATATCTAAACGTGTGATATCACTCGTTCTAGGCGGCCAACTCACCTGTCCAAATCGTGAAATTAGCTGCTTTTCGAAATGACCTCCCAATAGATCCATTGTTTGAGCAGCTGTTTCGCAAGTGGTACCGTCCTGTTGAAACCAAAGATTATCATGGAGCGATAGCGAGCACCATTCACGGTTACATTCCGGCCATCATCACTTGTGAAAAAATAAGCACCGATGATTCCACCAGCTTATAAACCGCACCAAACCGTGGTTTTCTCAGGTTAGAATGGCACCTCTTGAACCTCTTCTTGTTGCACTTCAGCCCAAATGCGGCAATTTTGTTTATTGACTTTGCCGTTGAGCCTCATCACTGAACAATATTTCGAAAACAGCGGATCTTCCCGTTTCTCACCGAACGCTCATTTCCATAATACAGTTGCCAACTTTTGAAGGTAATTACTTTGAAAAAATAAATGCCATAAAATGTCCTTTTAAATTACCAATAAAGATTCCACACTTGATTTGAATAAAGTATTTCAAGGACCAGACAAAAGCCAACAATTCTTTTTCGAATGTTGTGTAGGAAGTCTCGTGTTTATTAAGAGTACGGTATGCGGATGTTCGTCTTGTGTTAAGACGGAGCCAATTGCGAAATTGCATCTGTTGTTATTTTAAATATTTTTTCGAAGTTCGGGTACATCAGTATAGGATCATTAGTGATAATATCCTTCAATTTTTCAAAAGCTACTAAATAACATGGGTCACTGGCATTAATAGTATTATCTTTTTTTAAATATCTAGTTAGAGGGTAGGCAATCTTCGCATAATCCTTTATAAATTTTTGACAAAAACCGGTTTTTCCCAAAAAGGCCTTTATACGAGTATGTTTGAAAATTATCGGTATCTTGAGTTCTCTTATTATTGCGACTTTCTGCGGATTAGGCTTGACGCGCTGTGTCGTTAACATGTGGTCCGAGAATTGGGTTTTCTTTTTAAAAAACTACAATTGTCAATTGTATTCCAAGCTTTGCCTTTTTTAATGTTTTTAGTAAAATGTTCGACCAGTGGTGTGGTAAAAACCCAAAATTTCGTCCATATAGACAACACAGGTTTTGTTTATAAAAACTTTATTCATGTCTTTGAAAGGTCGAAGGGGCATTTTTAAGGCCGAATGGCATTCGTATGAACTCATAATGGTCTGATGGTGTTGAAAATGCTGTCTTTTTCCAATCTTTTTCCCTTACGGTTATTTGGTGAAATCCATTTGCTAAATGCAGTCTTGTGAAATATTGAGATTTACCTAACTTATCAAGATGGCAGTTCAGATTAGCTATCGGAAATTTGTCGGTAATTAGTCTTCGGTAATCAACAACTATTCTGTACTTCTTAACGCCTGAATTATCCATTTTTTTTTGATCACACACAAGGGACTTTTATAGGGTAAATTGCTCTCCCTGATTTTTTATTTCTAAGCATTTCTTCGATCTGTCCCTGAATCTTGTTCTCATAAGCCTGAGAATGCCTATAGATCTTCGTGTATAACGCAATATCAACTGTAGTTGTTATTTAATGATGTACATCCTCGGTTGCAGAAAGACTATCGCCGTCCTTGTAAAGTAAATCTTTATAATTTATAATTAGTTTTGTTATTAACGACCTCTCTTCGGAATTCATGTAGTCGAAATTAAAATGTTTCATAATGTCATCGTTTCGAGTAGGCTCGAAGGAGAAAATGTTGTCTATATAGTTTGGATAATTAAAGTCTTCGAAATGCAATCTAGATCCCGACAGTTCGAAAAAGTTCCGAAAATATGCCGAATTATTTATAGTTTGTTTAACACAAGGCTCAGCCAACAAACTGTTTTTCATAATACTTGTGCTTGAGCCTGTATTCATAAGACATCTTGTTTTTTGTTTGCCTATTGTTATAACTACTATAGGTAGTTTACATTGGGAGGTAACATTACAAATAGTACTTCACTTTCCTCGCCAGTAGCAATATCCATTAATCCTTCCTCTGCTTCTTCAATGCTCATATATGAGTTTTTTCTACGATTGGATTGATTTCTATTTTCTTTAAATTGGTTGTTACCATATTAAAATTCGAGCCTATTGCCATTTCTATCACATCTAGTAAAGGGATTATTAGTATTTTTTTACATTTCTGGAATTGGTATAGTTGTTATAATTTTTATTAAGGTTACTATTGTTGTTTATTGACGTATTCTCATATTTTTTAACGAAGTTACTTACTCGTATAGTGGGTTTTTAGTAATAAGTGGTAATACTTATAAGTCCGTTGTAAGTCGGCTCATTCTTTTTATGACTAAAATCTATAGCACTTCTGTCTTCTAGCAAATCTAGTTTAGAAAGTTTTGTGATTATATCAATCATTGTTTCGTTACCTTGTACTCGTATATGGGCTCTAATTGGTGCATCTTTTTTCCTAACATTATATGAAGAAAGTCTCTATCTACATTACCATGGGAACATGGGAACATATTGGCATAGTTGGATCGAAATCTTATATTTCGCCCAACTCAAATTTTACCTTTTCAAAGACGGTGAAAAGTTCATTAAAATTCCATACCTTTACATAACGACAGTAGTTAAATATATCAGAATACGATTTTGTTTGGTTAATGTTAATGTTACTGTTTCAGCTTGTGTCTTATTTGTTTCCAGGTTGGTTTGGGCACAAGTTGTCACATTAAATGCCCAGCGTCTCCAAAAACCCTTTTCGTTATAAACAATCTGTTTTCCATAATCCACTAAGCTGCTGTTATCGTTGCAAAGGTTGATTGTTGATTCTACTGATGAAATAAATTGCATCAAATAATTACCATTAAATGCTTTCAAGCGGCGAAATTGGTCAATCATATCTTTTGGTGAAAACAAACTGGATTGCTCGAAAATAGGTTGGTTTGACTGTATAATTGTGTGATTTAGTTGCTGCTGAGCTTGTTGCGTTAGGTTTTGTTGGATTTGCTGCGTTTGCAATTGATTTTGTTGTTGTTATTGTAGAAACATCTCTTCCATTTCTTTAATCGTAGCCTCCAAATAAGCAATTCTTTCCTCTATATTTCTGTTCTCGTCAAATTTATGTTGTCTTTGGTTCATTAATAATTTAGTCACTCAAATCACTGTGGCTGGTTTCAGATTAAGATCACTATCGATTTTAGGTCAGACTCTTGCAAATAAAGTGTGAGCTGTACTTAGATGTATGTAATTCGTTGTCATCGGTTCTGCATGATGTCTGTCTGCGAAGCTAAGAAACGTCAATGATGGTTTAAGCGAGCAACGTTGTTGTCAAGAGAAGTCTCGGTGTGTTTTATTCCTGTAATTCTGTGATAAAAGACATACAATGATGTGTGTACCTAAACAACATTGACAATAAGCATAGATGATATAGTATAATATAATTTTTCTGTTCGTTTACTTTAATTCTTAAGAATTAAGCCCTTTTCGACTGCGCCAGTTATACTTATATTTCTACGGTCCCTTTTAAGAAGCCAACTTCTCTTCGGGGTTACCACAGACGTATGGTAACCCCATCTGTGATCCACAGGTATATGTGATATTACAAATTCGTCCACATCCGTCTTTAGCCTTTTTACTGGCAGTGCTCGCGGATTTCTCAGTAATTACAATTAATCTAGGATTTGTCTATGATAAATAGGGTAATTGATGATAAATTGGAGAAGTTGCTCTTTAATTTCACGGATTCTGATTATTTGGCTGTGACAACGAATAAACACTCGAATATGTTTAATTTGTTGGTACTAGCAACGGCATTGATTAATTAGGGTACGGCGCATTTCCAAGACAGACCAACAACCTGTTCGAATTTCGAAAACATTCTTCTTTAATATCGTAATCTTTGACTTAAGGGTATGAGTGTACAAAGGTATAATGAGTTGAAAGGATTGGCTACCCGACAATGCTTCTTTTTGCAGCAGACATTAAGTGCTTGCACGAACATAATAATGTAAGAATAATGTTGGAATGACTATTCAAACTGTATGGTCACCTTTCTGTTGTCTATTGGCAAACAACTGAAGCTAAGAACAAATATTTTTAAAATTTCAGTACACAGAAAAAAAAATCGGTTTAGTAGGAATTCTGTGACAATTCTGTGTTTATCAAAAATATTTCCGATTTCAAGTTAACAAAGTATGCCGTTTACCGAAACTGATTTCGTCATGAGGTGATAAAAAAATTCACGTATTTACAAAAAAATTTAAGCCGATCATTGGAAATAATTTCGTATCAGGCGATGTAGAACTTCACATATTTACAAACAATGTCGTACAATTTTTCAAAACAGTTGGAAAGGCTTTGTTATAGGGTTCTAAAAGTCAATTATCAATTAGTCTACTACATAATCGACTTTTTGTTGCCAAAATTTAAAAATAATCGACTGTTGAGTTGGACTTTTTGCTGCCAGCATAACAAATATTTACACATAGCACCATTCTCTGGTACATAGTATTATAAGTTATTATAATCTTTGTCTATATTGATGGCCCGTTTGACCACCAAGTCCAGCAAATAAGCTTTGTTTGAGGTACAAGGTGCTGCGCAACCAACAGTACCCATTTTATCCATTGTTTATTAAAGGAAAACATTTGTTACCTGGGTTGATTTCGCCCATAAGCCATCACCATGCAAAATTTTAAAAATCCTAGGTTAATGGTTTGACCTTGATCGTGCTTTTAACAAAAACACGTACGGACACTGTTAGATCATCTTAAAATTTTAAGACGAACACTAATACAGGGTGATTCATTCACGACTGGACAAATTACACCAGCATATTCCTTGGTCCAGTCGTAAATTAATAGCCCTGTGTATATACCTAATAGAGCCTCTGATAAATATTTCGTGGTGTTGCAAAGGAATGACAAATTTAGAATAGCACCCACTCTTCGGGGAAGCGTATAAATTCGTAAAAGTTACTAAAATCTTGGATAGGAAAAATTCGATTTTTGCTATATTTTTAGTTTTAAAAAGGTCGAAAATCGACATTTTGCTTCGACTTTGTAACCCTACTTTGTTACAAGCAGCGGTGAATGCAGCTGCATCATAGGACCTCATGCAACGAATGTACTGTAACTAAGTTAAGCGGGTTTACACTTAAGGGCAGGCAGTTTCGCATTTAACAAGAACTGCCGTCAACAGAGTTTTTCTCTAAACAAAATAAAAATCTCTCGCACTTCCTACATCCCGGTAAAAAAGGGTCATCCAAAGATTTATCATGGATCGCTCCTTTGCGAGCAATGGATTACTCCATAAATCTCCGAGCCTCATGCATTTTGTACTCCTTTTTAACACTGCATGTCCTCAAAACCAATCACTCAATAAGGAGATCAAAAGGAGTATTCCTTTTGTTCTCGTAAAGGATGATAGTGGGAGTAATGCATGCCGAAACATCAGTTAAACAACAGCTAAGTACAACAAAAAAAAGAACAAATGCAAACACAAAAAGGCGTTTATGGGTTCCTTATTGATCCATTTGGAGTATTAAGCGAGACAATAGCTTTGTTTTTTCTAACTTCGACGAATTTTTTACCAAAACAAAATAACAACGTTTCGATTGCTTATTACTCCAAATGGATGAACAACTCATTACTCCGTTATTGCTCGATTATGGAATAATCCATATATTTTTTACTGGGATACTAAACACATACACCCACACACACATGCATTTCTATTCATTAAATATCATTGCAATATCTGATAAGTTGTTTAGCTTACTTATGAAATTTTAATTAACTGGTAACAATATTCATGGTCAAAGTTGAACATGTTTTTAATTGTGTATTAGGCAATGTTGCACTCTTGAGTGCAGCCCATAAAATTGTTAACTGTATACATTAGATAATATTTGTACGCTCGCTGATGGATAGGAAAACAGCTGTTGCGAAAAGTTGCCAATTTTTTTAGCTCAAATTTTTTCATAAATTTCCAAGTTTTTTAAACAATTTTAACCTGCTTTCGGGTACCTTTACTGCATTTCCATGCAACAATCGTACCTGTCCATTCGCTAAACATGGATTTGGACGCTATTGACCAGGAAACTCCGCCAACACAACAACCGCCTATTGCGCTGGTTCCAGACATTCAAGTAAACAACTTGCAAAAAAGGAAGAGGGTCGACGGCCCTTCATCACCGACAAATGTGGACGTGTCCCTTTTGGGCCAAAATAGATTTGCATTACTAGCAGGTCTCGACATCGAAAATGTTGACAGTAGCCCCAGTCAGAGGAAAACGGAGAAGACACCTGCGGCTAAGCCCGTAAAACAACCAAAGTCATTCTGCCCCCCTATATTCTTGTTTAACGTAAACATCAAGCGGCTAGTGGACCAATTGGAAGCTAAGTCCCCTAAGATCTCATTTAAAGTGAAGAATGTGAGTAAGTTCAAGAGCAAGCTCTATCTTTCGGACCCGTTAGTGCATACCGAGATGATGGCACTACTCAGGGAAAAAAACGTACGGTCCTATTCATTTACACCAATGGAGTTCAAACAAGAGTCACTTATTTTACGTGGTTTATGCTCGGGTTCGGTAGCCGAAGAAGTCAAGGTTGCTCTGGATAAAATTGTGCCAGATGTTATCTCCAAGGTAACACAATATACAACAACTGCTTCAAAGAAGAGAAGTTATGACACAGACCTGATGTTAGTGTCGCTGAATCCCGGAAAGACGTTAAAAGATGTCTCACACATACAGTACCTCATAAAGCAAACAGTTACTTGGGAGAAACCAAAAAAGAAGGATAAGGAGATCCAGTGCTATCGGTGTCAGAAATGGGGACATATTGCCGAAACTGTGGCTCTCAATACCAATGCGACGAGAAGCATCTTCCCGGACAATGCCAAAGAACAAGCACTGAAGGCTCTGATCCCTACTGTGTGAATTGTGGAGAAAAAGGCCACCCTGCAAGCTGGGGCGGGTGTCCAAAATACAAAGAATATTTGGAATCCCGTAAGCAGCGTATTATTAAAGCTCGTGAAGAAAGAACCATTGCGAAAAACAACGTGACAAGAGCAATTAATTCCTCCAATTTGCTGCCGGGTAAGTCCTTTGCCAGTATGTTTCATACCCAGTCATCCCAACCCACAATCCAACATGGAAAGCCATCGATTGTTGAAGAGTTTTTAAAACTCGCCAACTATTTTCTCGAACCTGAAGAACCGTCATTGGAACAGCAAATTAATATATTTCTTTCTGGATTCAGAAACATGCCAAAGAGTGAAGCCAAAGTTGAGTTTTTGCGCCTTCTTAACCAAATTAATGCTAAATATGGTCCGTAAAAATTTCACTTTTATGACTTTCAATGTTCGATCTCTTATTAGTACCAGTCGTCAGATCGAGCTCTCAAACATACTTCACTGTAATCAAATTGATATAGGATTTATTCAGGAGTGCCATTTGCAAAGAAACAAAAAAATCAATATCGCAGGCTACAACTTTATATATGATGACTCTCCACTAGGGGTTGCCATAGTTCTTAAAAACACAATCCAATATAGACGGATTACCCTCAACGAAGTAGGATTCAGCAGCGTATTTATTCAAATTGAATCAAATTTCAACAACATTATTAAAAAGTATTTAATAGGTTCTTTGTATGTTCCCTGTGGTCATGCATCAACAATTTTGAATGATAGCCTAAACAACGTCCTGCGCCTGACAAAAGATTTCGACGGATTCATCATTGGCGGAGATCTAAATTCAAAAAGTCCATCCTGGGGTGACAAATCTGAAAATAGTAATGGTAAAGTGCTACACAATTGGCTGGAAGAAAATTTTTTGGATGTTACTCGCCTTTGTGACTCCTCGCCATCATATGCAAATGGATCCTCCTTCTTAGATCATTTTCTGCTTAGCACAAATCTGATTAGCATCAACCAACCCAACGTCTGGATTTCAAGTCTTCCTTCATTCTCCGATCACTTCCCGCTGAAGTTGCGTCTCTGTATTGATTCAATCAACCTGATATTAAGAAGCCCCCGCGTAGTAACTTCATACAAAAATACAAATTGGGACAGCTTCCGTGAAGATTTGGATTCTGCTATTCTCGCCATCACACCTCCTGTAAACAACAACCTGAGTAATGAAGAAATAGATATGTTAATTACTAATTTCAGTAACACGTTAAATTTAATACATGACAACCACTCGCATGGCAGAAGGACTTGAAGAGAATATTCCATCGAACTGGTAACAGACTCAGTCGTGAGTATAAAACGCTTTCTACTCAAATCCAACTTTTGAAAAAGATAATTGATGAAATAGTTTCGTTAGAGGAAGCTAAGAATTTTGGTAATAGGCTCACGAAGATAAAACCTGGTCCCACTGCATTTAAAGACATTTATAAGATTGTTGGGAAAAAAAGTAATCCTTTTTGCAGTAGTATTGTCCACAACAATACCACCATCTCAAACAGCTCAGACATTTCCGAAATCTTCAAATCTTATTATGCCACAGTTTTTAGAGAAGTAAATCCAGAAAGACCAGTTGAAAACATTAATAGCAGTGTCATAAACTGTGTCAATGCAGTCCCCAATCACATTTACTCATTCGATGACGTATTTAAAGCAAATGATAATCCTGACACCTATCATTTTACTGATATTGGAGAGATCACAGGAATCATAAACAAAGTCAACACCAAAAAGTCCAGTGGCATCGATGGCATATCAAATTTTCTACTGAAAAAATTCCCAGACGCCACACTGAATTTCCTCACAATTATCTTCAATAATTGCTTAAATAACTGTTATTTTCCCACCGCCTGGAAATTTGCTAAAATCTTGCCGATCAGGAAGAAGCAAAGTAGTAATTTGACTACAGATTTTCGACCGATATCTCTATTATCTAACGTTGGGAAATTGTTTGAACATGTTCTAAAGGGCAAACTCGAAAACGAATTTGTTGTGGCCCCCATCTCAGAGTTCCAGTTTGGATTTCAACAATTTCATTCAACCCAACATGCATTACTTAAATTCCATAATGATGTTACGAAAAACCTGAGAAATAAGATATGTACTGTGGCAATATCTTTAGACATTGAGAAAGCGTTTGACTCAGCCCATCACAAAAGTATTCTGTTCAAACTCTTTAATCTCGGCATTGATCCTTACCTGATAAAACTCTTCCAGAGTTACTTCTCAGACCGAAAATTCTGCGTCCAGATAAATAACGATGTTTCTGCGTCAGGCCCAATGAACAGTGGAGTTCCCCAGGGTAGTGTGCTGGCTCCGTTCCTCTTCAATCTATTTCTTCATGACTTTCCACACCAATCTGAAAACTCAAAAGCGATATTATATGCTGATGACTGCATGATATACGCCCACAACAACTCACCGATACAGGCTCTCAATAATGCAGCTTTCCATCTTGGCCAAATATGCGCATATTACAAGACCTGGGGAATCTCAATTAATGCAGCCAAATCTGAGGCAATATGCATTAGAAACGCCTCGGGAAAGTGTGCAAAGCTTGTTGTACCTCAAAGCAAACTCCTAAATCTAACGTTGTACGGTATGGATATTCCTTTCAAAAGCAGCCTCAAATATCTTGGCGTCCATTTTGACAAGCTTATGAAGTTCAATGTCCACGCAAGAAATCTTCTGCAAAAGACCAGAAAAATTACCGGGATGTTTGCAAACTTATTTCAAAACAAACACTTACCTCAAAATACCAAACTCTTACTCTACAAGGTTGCCATAAGATCCATTTTAACCTACGGATTTCCTATTTGGTGCACAATCTCCCCATCAGTGGCCAAAGAAATAGAAGTATTTGAGAGGAAAATACTGAGAAAATGCATCGGTAAGAGTTATGAAAACTTTGTAAAGCGATACTCAAATACATACGTGTATAGCAATGCCGGAGTTCATCCTTTCTGTAGATAAGCCTTATCTCTGCAGAAAAGATTTGTGAATAGACTTGAGAACCACACCAACATATTCATGCGCGATATCTATGAAAGCGAAAAAGACACGAATTGGTCGGGCCCAACATACCTGTCCCCGATTGGGGTCATCAACGAGTCTTTTGATGACGATCCAGACCCATACGTCCCACCATCATTTTACCAAAAGTCCATTCCTGGCTCACATAGGGGCTAAAATAAAAAGTATTAATACATGAAATATTAATATAATTAAAATTTTACAATATGTACATACTTACAAATTAGCATAAATGAGTCAAACTCAATCTCGATCTGTGATATTTCTTCTATAAAAGAAAGAAAAGTTAAATTTAACTTACTTTGTAAGTTATTATTTTTATCATATGTTTTATTCTGTTTTGTTTACTTACTGTCGTACCTATTATGTACATTCTCTTTGTTCCTATACATATGCATGTCAACCGCACACATGTTTATACACTCTGTTCGCCAATGTTGTTAACAGCTCGATTTATGTATTTATTTATTTATGTAGTTTGTAAGTGTTATTTATTTGTAAGTTCGCAGACATCTGTGCTCTGTAAGAAACAGTAAAGGCCGGTTGCAAGCCTTGCCACTCATTTGCATTAGTTTAGCGTTTGTATGTTAAGCGTACCCTCTCATTTTAGCAATGTAGCTTCGTACATTACCACTGTGTATTAGAGTAAGACGTATATAGCTCTAAGAAAAACATTTATTTCATTCGTATGTAAGACATTCACATGTTATCGAAAAAGAAGAAGACAAATAAAAAAACTTACTTACTTACTTGTACGCTCGCTCATGATCTACTTTTGAACAAGGTGATAATGGCCTGTGGTAGGAGCAGCCCGCACACAAGAAATGTGTCACTTTTCGAGTACTTAGGATCAGCGTTCGCATTTACTACTCCGTAGCAGCAAGAGCTTAACAAATATTGCTATGCTCTCGCTACCGCTCCCACTTTGAACAGAGCCCTCGCAGAGCCATAGCCGAAAAATGAAAAAGTATTTGCTCTGCTCTGCTTGTAGTTCTGTCGCGTCATAAACTATAGCAATAGAAACAGGCAAAAATCAAATGATGTGCTCTGCGTAGCCATAGCGGGAGCTGAAAACTGAGAGCGAGATGAGAGCAGATCAAGTGAAATTGTTTTTATTTACTATGGCTCTTCTGCATTTTTGATTTAATTTAAATATTGTGACTGAATAAAATATGGTTTTCATTTTTCAATTTATTAACCTACAAACTTTGATTTAATTTAAATATTGAATTTAATTTTAATATGGTTTTAATTTTTCAATTTATTAACCTACACATGAATAAAATAAAGATCACAGAATTGTAGCAAAAACAAAAACGTCCAAACAAACACAGAATTTTAGCAAAAACAAAAATGCAGAAGAGCCATAGTAAATAAAAACAATTTCACTTGATCTGCTCTCATCTCGCTCTCAGTTTTCAGCTCCCGCTATGGCTACGCAGAGCACATCATTTGATTTTTGCCTGTTTCTATTGCTATAGTTTATGACGCGACATAACTACAAGCAGAGCAGAGCATATACTTTTTCATTTTTCGGCTATGGCTCTGCTACGGCTCTGTTCAAAGAAAGAGTGGTAGCGAGAGCAAAACAAAATACTACGAAGTAGCGTAGCATTTTCAAACGCTGCTTAGGATGAATACCAGCCTAAGGGGTGTACATATGTTATTAAAAATTGTATTGAATATTTGGCCTCTGCTTTGATTTGTAATCTCTGCAGGAGGTTTTACTAGATGACTTTAAATATTTTCAACATTTGATATAATCACATTTTGTATAAATAAAATTTAGTATCTTACAAATACTCAAAATGGAATGACGTGTTTTTCACTCAATTCACATACCAATTTTTTGGTTTATTTATTTATTTATTACTTTCAATCTAATGGCCTTAGCCCTTACAGATCAATTTTTACAACTATGTACTTGATTGTAATATAGCATTTTGGAAAAGTGCTTCTTTGAAGATGGAACGGTTTGCGTAAAAATCTTATTGATTGCTTGCTCTGTATATAAAAAATCTGATGCCGATTGATTTCTTTTCTATACGGGTATTTGTTTACGTGTCTATGAATGTATGCACGATTGAGCCTAGCGCTCAGTCAGTGAAAATATACAGTGGTGTGTGAATACTTTATCCTATAAGTTAACCTTATCTTGTTTCCGACAAATGTGATACAATTGGTTTATTTTATTGTATAGAGTTGGCCGTTTAAAATTTTAAATGTGAATCGTCTGTAAAAAAAGTACTGCTCATTTTTTTCAAATTTCTGGTTTTATTGGAAAGGTTGAATGAACTGTGTCTTGTGCGTTTTCGCTTTGCCCAATGGTTTGAAGATTGTTTGGAAGGATATCAAAATTTTCAAAAATGACCATGCTCAACGAATTTTTGTTTTCAAAATTTTAGAGAATGACATGGACGACATTTTGATTCAACAAGATTAGATTAAAGAAGATTTTCAAGGTCTTCTTCAGTTGTGTAATGATTAAATACTAATTTGGAATTTGTTCACTTTCGACTATATATACTTATACAATATTCTTATCAAGCGAACCACGTTGTTCTTATACTTTCTAAGACAGCGATCAAGAGTTTTTATGTGTGGGCTGCTGTACTTATCAACGGGCCCTCATAGCCCTGTGCGTTTATTAGATTGTGAATTCAGTGGATTGAACGTTCATCACTTATATCTAAGAAGAGAATTTAATTGCAGGCACACAATCTGATGTTTATTCTCGTTGCACTTGAATATGTATCAACAAGCCAACATGTTGCACAATATAAAACGTGTTCACTTTGATCATTCTGCCAGGTGATAAAAGTACATAAGGTATTCTGAACTTAAATCTATTCTTCGTAATATGTGGACTGTATATTACTTAAAACAAGCTACCAGCGGCCGCTGTATTCTACAATATTTACTAGCTATAATTACTTGATTTGCTATTACTATACTAATAAATAATAGTGACATATTTCCACTGTAGCTGCATCATACCGGCGGAATCAATCCAATGGGGCGTTGGCCGCCGCATTGTTACGGCCCCAGTGTGATGGCATACCGTGGTTTAGGCTGTCGTGGCGATAATCACGTAAAACCCGGCGACTCTGTAGCTGCATCATAGAACTGGATTCAATAGAGTTGGGCGCCTTCCGAATTATTGGCTGATTTACACCTTCTCTTGCCTCTCCACTAAACCCTTCATCGTGTTGCTTAAGGGGATTGGCAGCATTTTCGGGGTTTTTTGTGTTTTTTCCCCAAAAATAATTTTTATACCCTCCACCATACAATGGAGGGTATATTAGTTTTGTCATTATGTCTGTAACACCTTGAAATAATAATCGGAGACCCAACAAAGTATATAAATTGTTGATCCTTGTAAAATTCTAAGACACCATTTTGTCCGGCTGTCCGTCTGTTGAAAACAAGATAGAGCCTGCATGAAAACAGCTAGGGAGCTGAAATTTGTCACAAACATGTATAGTTAACCTTGCTTGGTTGGTATTGAAAATGGGCTATATAGCTCTACGGGAAGTTGGTGTTGGAGACCCTCAACCGACACTACCTCATAAAAATTAGTTTTATTTGGAAATATCCGTCCAGTTTCTTGAGCAAAATCACTGAAATTTTGCAAATAATAATCTCTATATAGACGCAATCATCTTTGTAAAAATGGTTTAAATTGGGCCACCATTTCTTGTACCTCCCACACAAACGGTCTCATGGGCTTTGAGAAATAATATGACGATAACTCACCACAAGCTTGACCTATCGAAATGAAATTTTGCACATATAGATTTCTATATACATAT
The DNA here is from genome assembly GCA_963513945.1 of Hydrotaea diabolus. Lineage (NCBI taxonomy): Eukaryota > Metazoa > Arthropoda > Insecta > Diptera > Muscidae > Hydrotaea > Hydrotaea diabolus. Next base: position 92,590,834 of record OY740716.1, read on the forward strand.
ATCGTAGAACACACTTCCGTACCAAATTTGGTTTTATTTGGGAATCTGGTGGAGGGTATCCAAAGTTCGGCACAGCCAAACTTAACATTTGTAACTTGTTTTTAATGCTTTTGAGAAATATTTTTTATTTCGAGTATCTTACCACTGGTGGGGGATTACTCTTTTTTTCATGTGGAATATTTATTATTCCGATGTTGGGGAGTATTTCGGACTTAGAGTCTATCTATATAAAGAATAATAAAAGACACAATTCGGCGCTTCACTTAAAAATGCATTAAGAAACCTACATACCCTTACACACAATCGTGTTCACTTTGAACCCTCACTAATGATCCTTTATCCAAATTCGTTCTGCTTCCACTAATAATAACTAGTGAAAATAATTCAACATGCTAAAATGTTGTCCCAAACATATATGTTTGTGTAGACCTATGATGCTATAATACAAACATTTCAATGTTTGTAGCATGTTTCAAACATATGAAACACAAATTATTTAGGAAATGAATGTAATTTCTTTTTATTATGATAATATTGGTATGGTTCAATTATGTATGGAACAAAATATCGACCAAATGGCCGCCGCGACCTCGGCGACACTCCTCCATCCGATGGTCAAAATTCTCGATGACGCTGAGGCATAATTAAGGTTCTATCACCTTAATGTGCCGAATTATCTCATTCTTAGCTCTTGAATGGTTGCCGGCTTATCGACGTACACCTTTTCTTTCAAATAACCCTAAAGAAAAAAGTACAACGGTGTCAAATCACATGATCTTGGCGGCCAATTAACATCGCCATGACGTGAGATAACACGACCATTGAATTTGTCGCGCAACAGAGCCATTGTTTCGTTAGCTGTGTGCCAAGTGGCACCATCCTGTTGAAACCACATATCGTCCTCATCCATATCTTCCAATTCGGGCCATAAAAAGTTCGTTATCATCGCACGATAGCGAGCACCATTCACAGTAACTGCCTGACCGGTCTCATTTTGGGAAAAAATTACGACCCGATGATGCCGCCAGCCCCTAAACCGCACCAAACAGTCACTCTTTGTGGGTAAATTGTTTTTTCGACAATCACTCTTGGATAATCATTCTCCGAAATGCGGCAATTCTGCTTATTGACGAATCCACTGAGGTGAAAATGTGCCTCATCACTGAAGATGATTTTCTGAATAACTTTAACGCGTTGCACGCTTGTGTATCTTCTTTGGAAATCAAGAATATGTAATACAAATTGTACAGAAGGCGCATCTGAGCTAAAAAATTAAAAAATTTTGCTTACGCTTCAGATGCGGGGGGAAAGTAAAAAAAAGCGCAAGCAAACACACAGTGAGAGCAACGATGTCATGACGTCAGCTTTACTCTCATCACTCTTTCTCTCTCTCTCTTGTCTTCGCTACGCTAATTATTGGTCAAATTTGGAGATAATATATATATATATATATATATATATATATATATATATATATATATATATATATATATATATATATATATATATATATATATATATATATATATATATATATATATATATATATATATATATTACTTACTTACTTACTTAAGTTGGCGCTACAACCTATTGTTGGTCTTAGCCTGCGTCAGAAATGTTTTCCAAGCACTTCGATCTTGTGCGTGCTGTCTCCAGTTCGTAATACCAAGGATTTTCATATCTTCATCCACTTGGTCCTTCCACCGGAGCCTCGGTCTACCCCGTCTGCGCATTCCGTAGTAGTTGTCGTCCAACGCCTTTCTAGCTGGAGCATTCTGATCCATTCGACTGACATGTCCTAGCCAGCGCAATCGCTGTATTTTGATTCGCTTAACCACGTTCATGTCAGGATACAGCTCACGGTTCGTTCGACGTCTATACTCTCCGTTAGCACAGCTGGGCCCATCTTCGTCTGCTTTCGCAAGTACCCATGCTTCAGCGCCATATAAAAGCACAGGTAGAATAAGCGTGTTGTAAAGCGTTATTTTCGTTCGTCGAGAGAGGGCTCTGTTCTTTAGCTGTTTGCTTAGCCCAGAGTAGCATCTCTTTGCCAGCACGATCCTTCTTTTAATTTCGGTACTGACATTATTTTTCGTATTAATGGCGGAGCCGAGGTATATAAACTCATCAACTACCTCGACTTTGCAACTGCCCGCCTCAACAATGTCGCCTTTCTTCCGTCGCGACGTTTCTTTTGCAGTTACAAGCATAATCTTAGTTTTGTCCTCGTTCACGTCTAGACCCATCTTTGCCGACTCCTTCTCAACTCTAGAAAATGCAGCAGTTACCTCTCGCTCTATTTGTCCGACAATGTCGATATCGTCGGCATACGTGAGGAGAATGTGGCCTTTGGTGTTAACAGTGCCAGTTTTATTAACCACTGCATTTTCTAGTACCTTTTCCAACAGAATGTTGAAAAAATTACACGACAAGCTGTCACCTTGTCTCAGACCTCTTGTAGTGGTGAATGTCTCGGAGAGGTCGCTTCCTATTTTTACTGAGGACTTAGTGTCACTCAGTGTCATTCTACAAAGGCGTATAAGTTTTGCAGGGATCTCATACGCAGACATGGTTTCAAACAGTTTTTCTCTTATCGGAGTATCGAAGGCGGCTTTATAATCGATGAAAAGATGGTATGTATCGATTTGCTTTTCGTGGGTCTTTTCCAGGATTTGGCGTAGTGTGAATATCTGGTCGATTGTTGATTTATTCGGCCTGAAGCCACACTGATAGGTTTGAATCAGGTTGTCTAATTTTGGCTTAAGTCTTTCACAAAGTACGCTCGCTAGGATCTTGTATGCGATTGATAGGAGACTTATGCCGCGGTAATTGGTGCAAACGGTCTTATCTCCTTTTTTATGAATCGGACACAGTATACTGAGGTTCCAATCATCAGGCATGCGTTCATTCTTCCAGATTGTGCAGACTAGCTGATGCATGCACCTTATCAGTTCGTCTCCTCCGGTCTTATACAGCTCTGCCGGTATACCGTCGGAACCTGCGGCTTTGTTGTTCTTAAGCCGGGTTATCGCTGCTTTGACCTCATCTGTTTTAGGGGGTGGGCATTCAACACCATCATCTATGATTGGTTGCGGGTTGCTTTCTTCAACTGGATCTTCGCCCGCTAATAAGTTGGAGAAATGTTGTCTCCATATCCTCAGTACACTCGACGTATCTGTTATCAGATTCCCATTTTCATCTCTACACGAAGTTATGCCAGTAGGCGAGTCTGTTTGGTGTTTTACTCGTTGGTAGAATTTTCTGGCATCATTTCTATTCCCGTAAACCTCAATCTCCTCACACTGTCGTCTTTCCATTTCTCTTTTCTTTTTTCGGAATAGACGATTTTCCTCCCTCCTCAACTCCCGGTATCGCTCCAACACTGCTCGCGTTGCCATAGGCGCGAGAGTCGCCTTGTAAGCTACGTTTTTAGCTTCAGTGACGACTTTATATTCCTCATCGTATCATTGGTTCCTTTCTCGCCGCTTTCGGTAACCAATTTCTTCTTTGGCGGCCTTTCTTATGGATTCTTGTATATATATATATATATATATATATATATATATATATATATATATATATATATATATATATATATATATATATATATATATATATATATATATATATATATATATATATATATATATATATATATATATATATATATATATATATATATATATATATATATATATATATATATATATATATATATATATATATATATATATATATATATATATTTTGAGAAACTATATATATATATATATATATATATATATATATATATATATATATATTAGACCTGTCCAGATTTCCAAAGTTCACATTTTTTAATGAGCACTTACAGTTTTAGAATCTCTCAATGATTGTAATAAGAACTGTGAAAAAAGATTTTGAAAAACTTTTGCCAAAAAGTTGCTCAACGCGGTTGAAGTCAGGATTTTCGAAAATTTTAAAGGTATACGTACAAACAAAATTTTAAATAATTTATTAGTAAATATAAGAAATATCTAAAAGCGCAATCTTTGAGCTAAATGGTCAAGCAAATAATAAAAAATTCAAAAAGTGAAATTTATTGAGCCGTTTGCTTGCTGTAGCCTCTAGAAATCAAAAAATGCAGAAAATTTTCGCCATTTTTTTTTTCAATGCATTATATTTTTTCGAAAAAAAAATTTTATTGACGTTTGCATATTTTTTATATATTCTGGGAACAATAAGGTATAAAAAAATGTAGGTTAAGAATTTTTGGATGTGTCATTAGTCGCTAAAAAATTAATTTCTTTATGAAAGTCTCACTTAAATATTTTACTTTTAGTTATATGTGGCAGATTTTTTCTATGTTCAGCTACGACTTGAAGCAAATATTGTTTTTGCTCTTCATCCTTCGTTGCACTTGAGTTGTATGATGTTATTAGGGCTACTCCTCTCTCTGCAACGTCGTTCACTATTTGTAAATTTTTAACAATTAAAAGCCCATTTATATAAGATTTGTTGTTTTCCCAATTGTCGACTGCATCGTCCATAAATTCAACTGATAGCTGCAGCTTCTCAAAAAAAAAAGAGTGTGTTCTTTGTTACAAAATGCTCCAACTTTAGATCTGATATGTTGTTGATAATAGAAGCAGGTGCTTTTTTGGCCCTAGTGGTATTGCCAGGATTGTTTCTGATGGCGTGCATTATTTCGGGTTTCGTAGCTTAATGATACATCATAAAAAGCTAAACCAACTAATTCTTCACATAGGTACCAAAAATGGTTGCTTAATTTTTTTAACGCTATATCAGCAGCACTTCTGTGAATACTCTTGTATCTGTAAATTTGTAAAAAAGCGTATGAACTTTTTATGTTTAATTCAATTATTATAATTAATCATATCTTATTTGAACGAAGATGTAACTAACCTGTCAAGACTAAAGATCAACTGAAGATCGTTATATGGAGCTGAAGTTGGAATACTGGATAGGAACCAGTACTTTGCATATACCATTACAACAAACAAAGACACATAACGAATCATATTTTCTTCCTCAGTTTTTAAGACAAACTGCTTTCTAAACATCCATATTTTTAAACAGTAAATTGCTTTGCTCATCCACCTAGCTCGATGCATAGCTCCAGGATATTTAAATTTAATCGTTCTCTGATCGTCGCCATCCAAAAATAATATAATGAGCTCTAGGAGTTCCTTCTATCTTTTGATATCTGAAAGATAATATTATTAACTTCACACTGTAATGCAAAATATGCGATTTTATTTACAGATATTTGACTTTTGCAGAAAAAAAGAATATCTAGTCTTGAATCCCTGACAACATCCATAACGTAAGAGTTGGTGTTAAAGTTCTCAAAATTTCATTTAGTTTTGGCCATTTAGTTTTGGCCAATGTTGTTGGAACATTTTAAAAACTTTAATTTCTGGAGCAGATGTTAAACCTTCCAAGCTTCCAAAAACACCCGATAGCATTAACTCGTGTATGTGATGTCTACACGGAAAGTAAAGCAACTTCTTTGAAAGTTTTTTCTCAATTAACGCACATGCTCCTTTGAATTTTCCTGGAAAAAGATTTTTCATAAATCTTATACAGAAAAAGATATATTAAAATTTCAAAATTGTTACTCACCTGTGTTCGATGATGTTGTATCAAAACACAAAGAACTTATTTTATCACGAAGATTCCAATCATAAATAAGGCTATAAATAGCTGAAGCCTGATTCTCACCACTACCTGAGCTTAAAACTGGTACACCAAGAAGTTGTGAATTTCCACCTCCAGAAACAATAACTGGTAGTCTATCAACTTTCTCATGTCCTGTTATATCAGGCAGCGGTTTTCCATCCCAGTGTAAAGTGAGCGGGAAATTGATTGAGAAATCGAGTTTAATTTTTTGTGCCACTTCCATTCGGTGAGTCATTCTTGCTCTTCGTACCGAAGATCGACTTATGATAACATCATTTGAAAGAATTCCTAATTCATTGGCAAAAGTGCCAAGGATTAGCGTAGCGTTAGTGTCTGAAACATTTGCTTTATCAAGAGCCATTACAGTTGCAGGTGTTACCGTGAATGGCTTCTGATGGTTTTTTTTCAGAAAACGCCTATACTCTGCTTCATCGCTTTCTGATGCATTTTTTTTCCAAAGCAAATGACAAATCTCTTTCATTATGCATGTAGTTGTTTATTGTACTCCCATGCTGTTCGTTACGTGTAATTTGAGATATGTCAAAAACTTCCTCCAAATGTGCAGCAAATTTTATACCTCTTGCTATTTGGCATGTCGTTTTCCTCGACCTGTTTTTGTTTACAGCAGCCCAAGCACTTGCTAGTTTCTCTAGTTTTTTTTATAGAGTTCCTTCTAACTCCAACAGCTTTATCTAAGGACTGCCATATTGCTTCAATGTTTTTGATCACCTCACCCAAACTTTCACGAACACTTTTCTTTTCTTCCATACGCAAGTATAAAAAATTCGCCAACACCGTACGCTTTGTGGGACAATTATCACTGTCCATCTTTTTAAGTAGATTTCCTACTAAATACACTCTTTTTGAAGTTACCCTGGTTTTAACCATGTTTTTATAACGGATATAATCAGAAAATTTTCACGAATTTATGAGTTCTGGATGCAGCAATTAATTTGCACTTTTTAAAAATTTTAATGTAGCTTATTATTGCTTTGACTTTTAGCTCATAGACTGCTATTTCACAATAACAAATATGGGTTAAGTGAGACTTTCATAAAGAAATTAATTTTTTAGCGACTAATGACACATCCAAAAATTCTTCACCTACATTTTTTTATACCTTATTGTTCCAAGAATATATAAAAAATATGCAAACGTCAATAAAAATTTTTTTGAAAAAATATAATGCATTGAAAAAAAAAATTGTGAAAATTTTCTGCATTTTTTGATTTCTAGAGGCTACAGCAAGCAAACGGCTCAATAAATTTCACTTTTTGAATTTTTTATTATTTGCTTGACCATTTAGCTCAAAGATTGCGCTTTTAGATATTTCTTATATTTACTAATAAATTATTTAAAATTTTGTTTGTACGTATACCTTTAAAATTTTCGAAAATCCTGACTTCAACCGCGTTGAGCAACTTTTTGGCAAAAGTTTTTCAAAATCTTTTTTCACAGTTCTTATTACAATCATTGAGAGATTCTAAAACTGTAAGTGCTCATTAAAAAATGTGAACTTTGGAAATCTGGACAGGTCTAATATATATATATATATATATATATATATATATATATATATATATATATATATATATATATATATATATATATATATATATATATATATATATATATATATATATATATATATATATATATATATATATATATATATATATATATATATATATATATATATATACAAGAATCCATAAGAAAGGCCGCCAAAGAAGAAATTGGTTACCGAAAGCGGCGAGAAAGGAACCAATGATACGATGAGGAATATAAAGTCGTCACTGAAGCTAAAAACGTAGCTTACAAGGCGACTCTCGCGCCTATGGCAACGCGAGCAGTGTTGGAGCGATACCGGGAGTTGAGGAGGGAGGAAAATCGTCTATTCCGAAAAAAGAAAAGAGAAATGGAAAGACGACAGTGTGAGGAGATTGAGGTTTACGGGAATAGAAATGATGCCAGAAAATTCTACCAACGAGTAAAACACCAAACAGACTCGCCTACTGGCATAACTTCGTGTAGAGATGAAAATGGGAATCTGATAACAGATACGTCGAGTGTACTGAGGATATGGAGACAACATTTCTCCAACTTATTAGCGGGCGAAGATCCAGTTGAAGAAAGCAACCCGCAACCAATCATAGATGATGGTGTTGAATGCCCACCCCCTAAAACAGATGAGGTCAAAGCAGCGATAAATAAAAATTTGAGTTTTGAAAAATCTCATACATTTCCTGGACAGGTCTAATATATATATATATATATATATATATATATATATATATATATATATATATATATATATATATATATATATATATATATATATATATATATATATATATATATATATATATATATATATATATATATATATATATATATATATACATATATATATATATATATATATATATATATATATATATATATATATATATATATATATATATATATATATATATATATATATATATATATATATAAATATATATACATATATATATATATATATATATATATATATATATATATATATATATATATATATATATATATATATTAGACCTGTCCAGGATATGTATGAGATTTTTCAAAACTCAAATTTTTTAATTTTTTTATATATATATATATATATATATATATATATATATATATATATATATATATATATATATATATATATATATATATATATATATATATATATATATATATATATATATATATGGGCATTAATTTCGATTTTCCAAATTCGCCGAAAAATGTTTGTAATGATGAGATAGAAGCACCTTTTTGTAAGAATTGCAAAAATTAAACAACATTAACGGAAAAATTTAAAAAAAAATATAAAAGCTTTTAAAAAAATTTAAGAAAATACAGTCAGCGCTAAAAACTGAGCGACGGATAAAAAATAAACAAAATATATTGTTTCAAAAAATGCAAAATTGGTCCACAAGTATGCGTATTTTTACTTATGTACAAATGTAAATATCGGCATTAATTATTTTATTTCGAAAAATTTGGTAAAAAAAACTTTAACCAAAATAGTGAAGCATAATAAAACTGTGCTTAAAAGTCTTGCCGTGAAAGTTAGAGTGCTAGTTTGCGACCACGATTTGCCTAATAAAAAGTGTCTCTAACCTTGGAGTATCAGCTGAAAACCCATTTTTTGATATGGATAACGATAAAATATATTGTATGTTCGACATTCCCTATTTAATAAAATCTTTATGAAATGGGTGGCTAAAATGTGACTTAAAAACTTCTTACAGCAATGTCAGTTTTCAGGTAATAAGTGAACTTAATGAAATGGAAGCCAAAACAAAAAGTGGCCGAAACTATCTCGACTTCATATCTTCCCTAGTTGTTTTGATAAAAAAAAGCGGGTGAAATTTGCAACCCAAAGCAATCAGAACAGAAGTCGAGAAAACTAAATTTATTAAAAGTAGTAATGAAGAAGCCTTGTCCACTGCCTCTGTTTTTAAAAAAAATTGACAATTTTTTTGATTGCCTAAATAGTGGAACACTTTATGGTGATGATTGCTACAGATCTGCATTACAATTAAACAACGAAGCTCACAAATATATTCAAGCTTTTCTAAAATACTTAGAAGTATTAGAACTTGAGGATAAAAAGAAGAAAGATTTCTTTTAAGAATGGATGAAACTAACTTTAAATTCTGTTCTTCTTTTGGTCGACGAACTATTGGTAGATGAAAATATGTTTTTTATCTTGACAAAATTCTTTCATCAGGACAATATTGCGTCAAGGAAACAATAACAATCCTTCTGTAGCTGAAATAAATGGCATTTTGGGAAAGTTGATATTCACTAAAATTGTTCAGTCGAGTTCCTCTAGCAATTGTGAGCAGTCTCAGGGCGAGAAAATACTGATTGAAGCAAATTGTAATAGCTTCCATTTAACTTTTGAGCAAACAAACACAACCCCAAGCGAAGTAACTGATGTCGACTTTGACAACCATATCTATGCTGAATATTTTCTTGAATATGTTTTCTAAAAAAAGTTATTAATTAATTAACGACAACCATAGTTATGCCAAATATTTTCTGAAGATGTTTTCGAAAAAAAAAATTATTTATTAAATAATTAATTATTTAAATTATTTTTAGTTTTTTCATTTATAAATGAAAAATGATAATAAAAAGAAAATAAATTAAATTTCACAACTTTTTTAAGGCCCCAATTTTAGCTTTCAAATTTACATTATTTAAACCTATTTTAACTTATAAACATTTTATTAAAACCAAAATATCTAAAAAAAATTGCAATTGCTATTCACGAACTCAGATAAGAAATCTTTAAAATACACGCCAAATATTGGAAATTTCCTAACAATGTTATCATAGCATACGTTGTCTACTAGACTTAAAAAAAAAGCAAAATAATAAAAAAGAAACATAAATACAAACATTAGTTTTTGCGAACGCTTTCGCTCTCAGCAATACGAGCGCAGCATACACGGCAGAAAGAAGTGAGAGTGCGTACGCTGGATGGGAAGCTAAGGAAATACCCGTCATAGAAATTTTTTGCTTGTATGAGATGCGCGTTTTATATGATTTATATTCTTTTGTTATATGTAAGGAAACGCTGCCCGGATAACTGAATAATCCGGATAAGTGGGGCCGGACTATAGAGTTTTTACTGAACAAACTTGAAGGGGTCTCCGGAAAATAATTCGATATTTCAAATGAAATAACAAATTAAAAATGCCATCCACACTTCGGTAGCGGGAATAAGTTTTAGACAAATTTTGTGAAATTTTATAAAAATTGCAAATCAAATCAGGCGGGACCTTTGTGTGTTTGAGTTATTTGAAAACATGGACCCATATGATCAAATTTAACCATAGCTGGGTGTTGATCACTTGTAATTCCCTGTGCGATATTAGGTTGAAATCGAATGCAATATGTGTCTTTTAGAGCTGTAGTTTCTGAAATCGGAAAAACCTATGTACGAGTATGTTATCAAAATATGAATCGACGTTGGCCAATTTCAAAAGAGTTCCTCCTTGACCTTTATATGAATAATGTATATAGTTTAATAAAAATCGGTTCATAACAGCGATTTGTATTTTGATTAGAACAATAGAGGGACAGACGGCCGGACACCGCTCAATGGAATCTGATAGTGATTCTAAATCGATCGGTATACTAACACATAGGTTCTATCTGCATTCCTTTAAGGTGTTGCAAACTTCAGCACTAAGTCATAATATACATAATATACACAGTGAGGTGTAGGGAATAAACAATTTAATTGAACAAATCCGTAATACCGGTGCATGGTATACAAATTTAGTCATATTTCCATACAAACTGTAATAGATTAAAATACGAAATCTGCCAAATTTTACTCAATCATGCGAATTTAGCAGTAAATCAAATGTGTGTACTTTGTATATATGCACTGATTTCTCTGCTTTGGCGTTCAGCTTCTTTGCTTATGCGATCAGCACGAGTAACGCGATGAAAGGCACGATATGTTTATTTTGTTCAATGTTACTCGTACCGTTGCACTATGGTCCCTCCGCTCACTTTTCTTGGCCAAAACTCTTTTTTTACGATCACTAAATGATTTCTGTTTACGAGAATCTTATAGCTAACAGTTACAGACAACTAAAATCATATTATGTTTTAGTGAGCGGCAGTTTACCTTTATGTTACAAACCATCGAAGTTGATTCTCTTAAACACTTAAATAGAGTTCCGTCTGCTTCTTTTAGTGTTTAGTTCAAGTTGCGTCTACGAACGATAATCACGTGTTTAGTGAAACCAAAAATATGGGTAACAAAGGTGACAGTGAATATTTTTATTATATAATACAAAACATTAAAAAGATAAATGTGTTGGTGCAAATATTTTACTTGTTCTATTGGGATACATTTTGGAATTTATTTGTTTTTTTTTTAATTCATGCAAGCTTTTAAAATTTTCTTAAGACTTCTTAAGCATAAAAACAAACACCAAAATTAGAACAGATACATTTACAACATTACAACATACATTTTAAACAAGTATCAATGTGCAATTTTGTGCAGTTTTTAAGAAAAAAAAATTTTTCAGACCTCTTCAGTTTGCAAAATTCTGAACTATTTAATATGCTAGTTCGGGCAACAGCGATTTCGGCTCGAAAAGAAAGTCACGTCGATTTAGCTGTCGTTTTAAAAGAAACAATCGAGAGTCCATCAAGACCTTCAAAAATCCGAAAGAAATGCACGCAAGAGGTAAAAACACCCACGGTCATGATAGCAGACGAAGCGTTAGCGTTTCTCCTTAAAAACAATTTTTCTAAACGACAATACTGCAGTATTCGCAAGCCAAGCGTGCACCTGCAACATTTTTCCTCCTAACAACCACATTTTAGAATATAAAAGAAAATGCAGGCCAGGTGGAATAATTCTCAGCGACAAATGTGCAAGAGTTTCATTAAAGATGTGGTTAATTCATACTGCTTCACGAATTGTTGAGACACAATATGAAGTAATACAAGCAGTCATGACGTCCACTCAGAGCAACAAAATATATTTTGAAATTTAAAAACCATATATTATAATTTTAAATCTGTATCTTACTTGAAATTGAAACCAGAAAATTTTACTAAGTATTTTATTTCAGCGGAAAATATTGAATTTACTACACACTCTTCCGACCTAACATAGATTTTCTGATGTCGATGTCTGAAAAGGAGGCATGGCACAGCTCCCCCCTTGGATGTAATTTATACTGAACAACATACATTCCAAATTTCATCTTCATACTTTTGATAGTTCATGAGATATAGCCGTAAGAAGGTTTAAATTTTATGCCACGCCCACTGATCCAATCCCGCCCATTTTTTGTATCAAATAGTTTTGGCCAAGGAAAGTGGTCCGCTGGACCATAGTGTGTTGTGCGACTAAAGTCGAAATATGCGAACTCATGAAATTATCATTTCAATTTTTTCTTAGTTTGTGCGACTTTTCCTAACTTTGTGTAACTTTTTCCCTTTATGTAGGAATACGGATTTTTGTTCGAATGTTGAATTCAAACTCAAGGTCTAACTGACCTAGAAAACAGATGATCAGCAAGATAGCAGTGGACAACATCTGAGCATCGAATGAGACCGATCCCATGCCCCAATAGTGTTCCCTCCCAGAGATATGCGCGTTTTATGAAAGTGATGGTACACCAAATTTACACGTATTCAAATCTTTAAAATGACTCTCCTGTACAAAACTGTTTTTTCCCTTAGGTCCCTTTCTATTTTGCGCGTCACATATTGAGATGACACCGAATATGATCTAAGCTAACCAAAATGGATGTTTTTATGAGGACATTTCTTCGACTAATTGTTTATTTATTGAAATATAGAGCACAACGTCTACTTGAGATTATCGTGACATGGTTTAGTGCTACAAAAAATGTCATTAGAATACTCCGATTTCCTCCCTACCTAGCTCTTTGCAACTCGATGCTGCAAGCATCATTATAATCACTTGTTTTATACCAGCAAAGTTGAAATACGCAATTCTAAAATGCTCGAGTATAAGAGTATTGCTACTCCATTCACAACGCTAGTCTGCGCCACAAACTACAAAACCACAAATCCGTGAAAATACACAGTCACACAGAATGAGCACACAATGGACAGAACAATAGAGGAAAATAGCACAACTTCGTTTCATATTTACAATGTTGAAAGAACTGTAAACAGTAACAAATCGTGATAAAAGAGAATTCAACATAGTTATAACAAAAATTTCAGTCTCCATCGTCATAATCAGCATCAATAGTGCCTGCCTTAGTAGCATTTTGTTTAGTGTTCGGTTAAATTTCTCAGTCGGATTGCGTCAGGATGCGAATCTCCGAAAAGTACTTCGCAATTTGTGCGTAGACTTGAGCAATTTTCCCAATTTGCGATACAACGACGAAGCCACCAACAGGATGTACTCCTGGCCGAACAGTAGTGCCCCATTTAATTTAATTCAATCTGATGTGAAGCCTTTAACATTTACTTGCAAGAGAAATTAATATAATTCACATTGGACAGTGCACAGAGTAGAATCGATTATTCCGATCCGCCAGAAATTGGTGTTTGCCATAGAACAGTATTCGACACACAGTTCACTTAATCGATCAAAATTCTATAAATTGTTGAGCTGTATTGTATTGAGAGTTACTGTCGAAATATTTAGTACACTTTGCCAAACGAGTATCTTTATGTACGTACGTATGTCTGCCAAACTATTAAAAAATATTATGTAAATTCCAGCTTAGTTGTAAAGATGCAACGTGAAGTTCTTCTAGAGATCGGTCGTCTCGATGATTTAGTGCGCAGGTTATATGTCGCATCGTGCATAATTTTGAGCTTGAGTTCACTTTCATGTACCTTAAGTCACTAAGACAGAGTAGCTCGAAGAAAGAAACAATAGCAGCCGATAACCTGTATTGGTTATTACAGGAGAATTACTAGTTACTTAATTCTTACAACATCAGATGTGCACAAATTGTAATAGTAAATTAATGGAACCTACATACCTTTCCATGAATGAATTTTGTAGAGAAGTTTTTACATGGCTTAGAGACAAATCTCTTACTTGTACAGTAGCCAGACGAGGCCTACTTTTTAGTGTAAGGGCTATGTCAACAATCAAAATATCAGATAATGGAGCGGATACAACTATCCATATGTTTTCGACCAAGTACCACTGATTGCACAAAGTTATCCTGGTTTGTTCAGTTAAAAGCTGTTTGGCACAGCGGAGCTTATTTCTTTTGAAATGACGAAGAGACACCGTTGCAATCAATGGTATAACGCGAAGTTAGCCGACCTTCTGTGGCCTGAGTTCAACAACTGTCATAAAGTGATTATCGGTGTAAATCGACGGCTTTAAAAGGAAACTAATTGTCATATGGGGTCTCGCCATCAAAAATCTACCAAATATATAACAAACAAACAAATTTTTTTTAAAAATTTTTACAAGAACACAAAAAATTTTCACTACAAATTTGATTTGCACATTTTATCGTTCATTGATCATCCTAGGCAATAGCGAAAAAAAATATTGTTACCAATATTTTCTGGTGTATTTTGGTGAACTGAACTCAAAAAAAAAATACAATTTGTATGAATACGTTTTTTTAAATTGCCGTTTCTTCGTTCCTTTATTATTAGACTATAACTTTGAAACGAGTATTCTGATCAACCACTGTGGTACATTAAATTAAAAGTACTATAATTGTTATAAACAAACAATTTTTATGGAAGAACGGTAGTGACGGAACAGGTGCAAAAAGGGTACAAAAATTGTGGTTTTACTTTAAATATAGATTTTTGTTAAAACAAATTAATTCATAAAAAATTAATTAACTTTTCCATTTATTTATTTTTTAATAGCTATCATGCGTATTTTAATGATACCTACGGATAAATTAGTAAATGTATCACAATTTAAAAAATACGCTGTTTTTCATTTCTCCTCCTCTTAACTGATGCATTGCGTTTGTTGATTTGTATACGTTCCACCATAGGATAAGGGTATATTTATTTTTTTCATTCCGTTTGCAACGTTTGAATATAGATACGTTGACATATAGATATGCGAAAGTAAAGTATACATGTATATTCTGGATCGGCAATCTTTTAAAAAATTTAAATTTTCCCCATACAAAGACGGAAACAACTTCCGTAAAAATGCGTATTTTTTTAAATATTTTCGGTCGTTATGGTCTCATATTTCATCATCGACACCACATCGACACAGATGTTACTCCTCGCCAGAACATTTTTATAGTATAATTAGTTAGTGATTAGAAAAGAGCGTAGCACTGCCCATTACACCCAAAATGTAGAAAAGCTATAAGTAGTTTAATGAACTAACGCGTGATCCATTTCGAGGTTCCCTACTTTTTTAAAGAAAAAAACACAGAAATTCAAGTTAAATAGGGAATGTTTTTTTATCATTTGAAAGAAAATTCTTTGGCATTTATTTTTTGAAGATTATGTCTCTCAAAAGTTGGCCGCGGCCACGTCTCAGATGGTCCATCCGTTGAGTCCAATTTCCGATGACTCGTTCGAGCATTTCGAATGGTAACTGCCGAATGCAGTGATTGAAATCGCTCTTTAACTCTCGCTCAAACTCTTTTCGATTGAAGTTCCAGTGCATACAAATGGTAAATGCTCGCGCGCACGGCAGCGAACGCGGCACAGCACACAAGAGCGCTCTTCAAAAAGGTAAATGGCTGTGCCCTTTTACCGAGCGCAACCGTTGATATGCGCAGCAATTTTACAGAACGAAGTTCATTTTCTTTTTATTTGCACTTCGGGCTTCGTGTGTAGTCAATAAAAAAAAAGTTCGTGTTGTTTGAAGTGTTGTCATACATGTTGGTTTGAAAACCGTCAATATGCGATTTTTTTATAATTAAACTCTTATATTCATTGCATGTATCTTTTTTGTTGTTGAAATCAAACCCATTACTGTAAATCTACAAAATGTTATCGTTGTTTGTAATTTGTGCTAAGTCGATTACATGTTAAGATTTGAATGTATTCGTATTGTATGATCAATACGAAGTATGTATTTTTGAATCTGCAGTTTTAATTTTGTCAAATAAATCCATTGTATTTCATCAAGGTATAGTTAAAGATAGCCTTTCATTACAATTATTTATAGTTAGTTAAGTAAGAGCCAAAGTCACTAGGTTGAGTAAAAATTTCATTTTAAATTCATTTAAAAAATTAATTAAATTATGGAAAAGAAATAAAAGAACATAGTAGGGGTTTTCACTTCAAAACATTCCTCTCTAGGAAAATTGTAAATGTGGAAATATATATTAGAAACAAAAACAATTTTCTGTCAAAAATTTTGGATTGTTGTTGTTCAACATATAAAATTACAATTTTACAATATTCCTAGAGAGGAATGTTCTGAAGTGAATACCCATAGTATAAACAAAAACAATTCAAGGTTCAAAAACACATATGGCAAACATAAAAATAAAAGAAATTCAAATATTAAAACAACGGCAATGTGTTTATGATATCGTTATGATATCAAAAATATGCAGAAATGTGTTTTTACTTTTTTAAAGCGTCGAATAGTGCCGAAGAAATGACAATTTCTGATTTGTGTGTGAAGAGATTACGTACAAATGCACCAACGCTTTTAATTACTAATAAAAATCGCTAAAATGTCGATAAATGGTTTATGTTGACAACATGTATTGCCGATGTTATTTTCGCCCTTTTCATGCCAGAACACGAAATGCGAAAGAACTGTGCAGCCGATGTTGCTCTTTCCCTCGCAACAAGTTCGAGCTCTTTGACTAGCACGGAACCAAAAGAGCCACGCAATTGTGTTGCTCTTCGTTGGTTTTGTCGAGGGAAATTCATGTGTGACATGCTCAGAACATTACAAAGTGCCGATCAGTTGTTTCGCACACACACTTCAAAACTCAAGCGCATTTACCAGTGCGTGTGCGCGCACAAGAGCCATTTCAAACACTGGCCGAATGACATGCGTGATGTTTTTTTTGCTCCAAGGACTGAATCGAAGAGGGTTTGTCCGCATAAACTGTAGACTTTACATATCCCCGCAGGAAAAAGTATAACGGTGTGATAGCACACGATCTTGGTGGCCAATCGACCGGCCCACAACGGGAAATTATCTGCTCACCGAAGTGTTCTCTCAATAAATCCATTGATTGATGCGATGTCTGGGAAGTGGCGCCGGAAACATCGATACTTATTCTATTGAAGGAATATTGTAAATTTTGTGTAAATTTTGTGAAAAATAAATAATTTTGTGGAACCAGAATTGAAAACTTAAACATTTTCTTTTAATTGTTTTCCTAAATTCTTCAAATCTATTCAATTTGAATAATTTCTTGAAAATGAATTTAACAAATTATGTGTGCGAAATGTGAACATTTATTCGTTGACATCAGAACATGTAACAATCAAATTATTTTCACATTTTTAACCATAGCAATGCAAAATTATGGACTTCCTGGTCGTAGAATTACATGTGTATACATTGTATACCCATTAGTTTGGGTAATACTAGGTACCTGAAAATGTCAAACCTTTGGGTTAATGATATTTTTGAACAGGAATGCTTTGTTATGCTAGTGTTCGGATTAGTTAAATTGTATGAGAAAAAAAACACTTAAGTTGTTGATTATAATGTAGAGTAAAGATGTGGTTGAAGACATAGATATTTTCAAGTCTCCCCCCCCCCCCCTAAACGGACGAATGATCTTGAGTGTAAATATTGGTTAAGAAAGGCCTATCGTTGGATGAATTTAAGTCAAATTTTTACCTCCGCGATGCCTCGACTTACAGCGTTTTCAGTAGGCTCCATCCGGAATGTGCATTGTAAACGTCGTCTTTAAACATCCTTTAGGGGGAACGAATAAGTACTTAGATTAGAGATTTAATTTATTGATGCCAGTCTGAGGTGAGTTATCTGGGGGAAAACAGATATTAAAGTAATAGGCCTTTTTAGAGTTTGAGGTTGTAGTTGGAACTGATACCATCCTTTTCCGTCTATCAGGTCCTGGATGAATATCCAATAGTAATTGTCGTGAGCCACATCACTTATCTGCGAGAAGTACCAGCTCACCAATGTTTATATCAGATCTAATATTTCGCCATTTGGGACGGGCTAGAAAGTGATTCAGGTACTCGCTGCGGCATTTCTTCTAAAAGTGTTGTTCCAGTTTCTCAACGTTTTTCCAGTGGGTAAAATTATTCATGTTTACTTCGAAAACTGGTTCCTCCTGCAGGCTAGTGTTGGTTCTCCTAAAGTTTGCGCAGGTACGAACTTCGAAGTTCAATTTGTCTGCAGATAACATGCAAAGAGGACGTGACAAAAAAATAACGTTCTATTTGATGGATTACAGTAGTTAATTCTTTAAAGGTTTCGTTTTTAGCTGTTCGTTTTAAATATGTATGCAACGCTTTACTAATTCCTGCTATTTTATACCTTCTCCGCTTTTTTTTATAATACCTGAAGGGTCCTATTAAACTGCAAACATAGAAGAACGCTCTATGCATACACGTTGGTTGAGTTAATATAGCTGCCATCATCGAAGACAATTCGTAGAATAGTGGTGCTACTACTCTACTTCAAATAACTTTTGTGTCGCAAAAAGAACGAGTTAGAACGGACATCAGTCGGAATCGGTTTAAATGGTAAATTAGCCTTATTTTTTATTGTTTGTGTGGTTGCTTTGAAGTAGTCTTTACAAGCCTGCTTTTCAGTAGAAAACTTTCTGTTTGTGACTACTGCTTCTGGTTCGCAATATGTTCTAAGAATCGCATTATTAATGTGAAGTCTGTTTTCAGAAATGGAGTTAGCAGGTCCAGAAAATACCCATCCAAAGTATGTACGAGTATTATGGAAAAACAAGTCGTTATGAAAAAACGATTCTGATGTTATTTTTATTATTGAACATCCGTCCGATCCTAGAATCACATCTCTGGAATCGGATTTAAAGTAAAAGATATCAGCCAAACTATCTGTTTCGATATTTGACATCGTAATGTGTTCAAAGAAGCAAAGCGAAGCAAAAAAGTACACTCACAAATACTTATATATGCGTTGTTACGCTACAGTGTGCGGATTACTTAATTTTAATAATAAGAAAGAAAAAAAATCATTTAAGTAGTTGATTATGACGTTAAGCAAAGATGTGGGTGACGACTTAGATATTTTTATCATTACTTCGCTACAGTTTCATGATGCAGTATCTTACATCAAGTCATATTCATAAAATCATAAATATACAGAGTTATACACAAATTTCTTTGTATCGGGTGATCAGTCTAGAGGTATTTTTTTCAAAACAAAAATTCAAATCAAGTGTGGAACCATTGTTGTTCATTTGAAAGGTCATTTTGTGCCATTTATTTTTTGAATATAATTTCCATCAAATGTTACCGCGACTAAGTCTCAGCGTGTCCATTCGGAAGGTCCAATTTAGAATGACTCGAGCATTTCGACCGGTATGGCGAGCATGACACGCGTAATGTTGGCTTCGAAACCTGAATCTGAGCTGGTTTGTCAGCGTAGACTTTGGACTTTACGTGGCCCCAAAGGAAAAAGTCTAAACTTGTGATATCACACGATCTAGGCGGCCAACTCACCGGTCAAATACGTAAAATTAGCTGCTCTTTGAAATGACCTCTCAATAAAGTGGTACCGTTCTGTTGAAACCAAATACCGTCAAGATTACGGGCTTCAATTTCAGGTAGCAAAAAGTCCGATATCGAGCACCATTCACGGATGCGTTCCGACCTTGATCATTTTTAAAAAAAAATATGACCTATGATTCCACACGCCCATTAACTTTCCATAATTCAGTTGCACAATTTGGAGACGTTGTTGCGGTGTAAGTCTTTCTATGATAAAATGGCAAACAAAACTGAAAAGGAAAAAAATAAAGTTTAGCGCAACTCACGCGTAAAATCTGAAAAAACCCCTATGGAAAAAGATACCTCTAGATGGATCACCCTATATATCACCTTCCTAACTTTAATAACGGGTGATCCAAGTAGAGATACTTTTTTCAATAGCCTCTTTTGACAGATCAAGTGTGAGTCGTGCCTTGCTGTCATGTTATTTTTGTTGAGTATTGTTTGGCATTTCACCATGGAAAGACTTACGCCTGAACAACGTTTACAAATCGTTCAACTTTATTACGAAAATTTACGTTCTGTGGGAACGTGTTTTGTGCAATTCGTTCAATTTATGGTCAACATAATCGGCCTACTGAGCGTACTATTCGCAACACCATCATCCATCTTGAGACCCAGCATTCATTATTGGATAATATCCGACCGAATAGACCATGTCCAGCACGCAGTGAAGAAAATGTAGCGGCCGTAGCTAAGAGTATACACCAAGACCTAGGAGAGTCGATTCGGCGCTGTTCGCAGCAACTCGGACTGGCGTATGACAACTTGGCGCATTTTACGTCGAGATCTTAAATTAAAAGCGTACAAAATACAGCTTGTGCAAGAACTGAAGCCGCCCGACATTCCTAAGCGACATCGCTTCGCTCTATGGGCTCTTAAAGAGTTCCAAGAAGATCTGACGTTTTCGAGCCAAATTTTGTTGAGCGATGAGGCCCTTTTCTGGCTCAATGAGTATGTAAACAAGCAAAACTGCCGCATTTGGGATGAAGAGCAACCAGAAGACTATCTCAAATATTTTGGTATACTGGTTCAAAGTCTGAAAAATTTTCTTTAAAATTTTAGTCGGATGTATTTATTATTTTGACTATTACTTTAGAAGGAGATGTCCGATCAGAGAACACAATATACCAAATTTAAGGTAATTATGCATATTACAATTGTTATGAACCGTAGAAATGGTGATTACGGAACAGTAAGCAAAAAGATTACAAAAAATTTTGTTTGTATTTAAGTATAGCTGACCTTATTTGTTTTATTTTTATTTTTCTGAATTGTCTGGCTCGAGGTCATGCACAAAATAATAAGATGGTGGTTTTCATTTATTTGCTTATTAAATTTATTTTCTAATATTTAATCAGGGACTAAAACTTGAATACAAAACCACATAACACAACTATAAACAAATTTTTTAATAATAGTTACATTTAACTAATAAAAAAGCGAACCGATTTACTTAAAGATTATTTGCGAATGAAATCTAATTTTTTGTGCACATTTGGAAACAGTATTTCTGTAAATGTGTGCTATTTGGTCAGTGTCACTTTTATATGTTTCACTCTCGTCAATAGGAACATCAAAAATATGCAACATTTCCATAGTGTCTCACCTTCGCTAATTACTCTCCTGTATGTTTTTGTATGTTATTTGCTCTAAAGGCTTGTCAATCACTGTGTGGTCTGACTAATGTGCAGACAGTCTTGTCATACGTTGGACTTGCCACCATTTCATTTTATCGTATAAACTAGGTTAAATTTGTTCAATTTCTTATCTTCGCTTTTGTCTTTGCGTACAATTTGTTCAGTGTTGGTTAATGATACTTGATATTTTTCTTTGCATATAAATCGAAGTGACTGAATCTCTAGAAAAAAACCTGCCACATATGTAGTGGATTTGTATATATTCGAAGCCTTCCCTTTGATGTCCTGTAGTGCTTTGCGTTTTACGTGTCTGATTAGTTCGTCAATTGTTTTATTAGGAAACTCATTATTTCTCAACAAAAAAATCCGTCAAAATTGAAAAAAAATATAAACTTTTCTTTTATTATTGAATATCAAGCATCCTTATAAAGAAAACTGTGTCCATTTGATAAATGTGGAAACTATGGTAGAAGTACCACATTTTCAACAGAATCGTGTTTGATAATTTTTCTTTAATATTACGTTATAGTTTATTAATTTATTTTACATTTTTGTTAATTTGTATGGAATTAATTAGAAGTAATTATTACTTTGCCTTCGATGGTTGTTATATTCGGAATCGGCTTCTCTTATGAACAACCAAATAGAATCTCCCATCATTCCTTCATCCCAATGCCCTTGATACCGCCGCACAGTGGCCCAGGATCGATTTCCATCGGCCAAAATTCTATAACTTTTGTTCTAGTAAATATTTTTGAGTTCTGTAAAAACAGAACTGTTTGTTATACAGACTTTAAGTCTATCTTATACCTAGATTTTCTAACAGACATAGTATACTTTATACATAGAATTTGTAACTTTTATTATTATAAATAAATGACCAGCCCGCCTAACGATAATTATTAATTTGAAAATCGTCACAATTTGTTTTATTTTTCCCCAAAAAATACAAATTAAGTTAAGCCATACCGAACCTATGTACCCTCAATCATGGGCTACGATACAATAAAAAATACCCGCCAGGGTGTTTTTTTTCATACCGGCATCATATCGAGCCATAAGCGCTAACCTATCGTAAGTCAAATTTTTGGGAAAAAAATTTTATTGCTGAAAAATAATCGTTAGGACAAGCCTCATCGTTTTGTATTTTTAAAATGACAAAATTGTTAGTAAAACATCAAAAAAAAAGCTTTTGCATTTTATCGTAAATGATTGTTTAAATTTTATTGTGTAGCAATTTTATCGTAAGTCACACATCAAATTGCTGCAGCAATCGCAAATGTGTTCAGATTTTTTTTTGTTTTTTGATACAGTTATATGAGTAGGTAGAAATCTTAAATTTTTGCATTAAAACATTTGCATTTTTAATAAAGTTGTTTGAAATAAATAATAAAAACCGTCTCCTGTAAAATTTGCATTTTTTCACTTACGATAGGTTAGCGCTTATGGCTCGATATAGACCAACTACTTTTGTCATAGCAGTATTAGTTCACGGGACATAGCCTTTCAAAGTTCAGGGTTGTATGGGGGCCACGCCCTTCTGTCCACTTTTTAAACAAAAAGGGCTATTATAATATGCTAATCATTGATTTCACTCTGTTAATACTTTATAAAGATCGGTCCATTACTTTGGCCATAAATTCGATTGTTTAAAGCGTGCCCCCTTTTTCTCCAGGATGTGTTAAGGTCCATGCCAACATTATACGAGTATGTTTTAAATATCCTCGCCACAACTTATAGTTCATGAGATATTGTGTTTTTAAGTTCAGGGTTGTCCCATTTTACCATTACATTGTCTATAATAACTTTCTAGTCATTGAATTCATTCTGTCAACATTTTATAACGATCGGTCTATTACTTTTGTAATAAATGCAAAAACGAGAAAACTGTTTCGATTCAAGCCAACACTTTTTTCCAAATATCATTATCATATCTCTTTAAGTTCATGAGATGTTGTTGTTTTTAAGTTCAGGGTTGTTGATTTTTCCACAGGTTGACTTCTTTCTGATGAGGGAAAAATTGTTACCTCTTGACCAATCTGGCCCATCCATCAAAACATGTTTCAATATACTTTATGTGGTCTCCGATTAGTATTTCGATGTGTTGCAAAGGAAATGACAAACAATGGAGGTTATAAAACCTTAGGAAGTCGAAAAATAAATTCCAAAGTTTTAGTCAGATACTGCTGGTCGTTTCCTGTATACATATGCAAGTACAAATCTTGCAATCTCCAAAATGACTCTTTTTCTTAATATATTATATTTCTATCTACTGCAATAGCCGTGTTCGTTTGGAAACTCACTAACGCCATAACATTTCATCATTGAGCAAGAATATATAGGACTGGCAATTTAAAAATTTAAATTTGAACTACAGATTACTGTGACTTTGAAAGGTAGAATAACATTCATTTTTTATTTCTGGTTTATGTTTGACCGGGCGTTTTCGCTTCGCCCAATGGGCTGAAAATTGTTTGGCAGGAGATAAAGAATTTTATCGAAAAATCGTGTTTTCAGATGAAGCTTATTTTCATCTCGATCATTACACTCGATCGATCACGCCCAAACTTTGCATGGTACATTATAATTTATACGGTAGGCCATTTGAAATTGGAATTGGCTGTAAAAAAAGTAATTACAATTTGTTCAAATTTCTGGTTTTATTGGAAAGGTTGAGCTTTGTCATTTAATAATGGAACACAATATCATTCACATGACTACCACGACTGGATCTGCATTACCTCATCAGACCAACCCAATTTTTCGGTACATTTGCGTAACACTTATTATTAATGGCTCCCCACAGATAATAATCCAAAGGGCTCAAATCACAGCTCCGAGGCAGCCCATTGACAACACAATTTTGGCAGATTATTCGATTTTCAAAAACAGTGCGTAAAATATAGAATATGTTTGTAACAACTGGATAGAGTTCATTATAAAGTTCACATAAGTTGCTTTAAATAGCAAAACTGCTAAAAATTAAATACTCGTACGTATATGGATTGTGTTTGACCCTTGTTTTTAAAATGCTAGTACTTCTGAAATGAAGTGTTTTTAATTCGTTAGATAACAAAAATATTTGTTGAAGGAATCTTAAAAGATAACGACACACAACTGCCAGACAGGACCCATCCGAAAATGGTGTTCATCGTAACCGGAAGTCAGCCAATATTTGAAAGTAAGCCTGTGTGGATAATCGTGGAGTATAAATCAGCTCTTAGTATGATGAAGAATTGTTTGCTTTGATAAAATTGAGGATCTGCAAGCATAATGTTTGTCAAAATTTGCTTGATGAGCATGATGCTGTTTTTTCCCATTGCATAAATTTGCCACAGTAATTGTCCACTGCAGTTTGTTAAGATTCCTGGCGTTTGTTTGTTGTCCGTTATCATAGTTTCGCTCTTATTAAATGTCTCTTATTGGTTTTCAATGTGCGACGAATGCTTATTAGCCAAACAGTTTGGGCAGTAACGATGTGAGATAACAACTTTAAGTCTTTTGTTAACTTCCAGGTTTATGAAATTTTCGAGTGCAAATGTTTGTTTACTTGCAATGTACATCACCAACTGCCAGCTTGTTTAATTCCTCGCTTTTTATTTTTTTGCATATTTTTAACAAAAATAAGTGAGAAGGAAAGTAATAGTTATGTAAGTTTTATTAAAGTAGCAGTGTTTCAATACAAAATATTAAATATTTGTACATGAAAACAAATGCAAGTAAAAAGCTGCTTGTCATCTGTTTCAATTCCTACCATTTCTTTCCGATTTGTGCTTCTTTCCATCACAGATCAAAATTTTACCGATTTCAACGTACAGAAACAGCAGTTTTCACGAAATCGGTAACTTTCAATCTAGTCGGTGTGACGTCACATAAATCGGTAACTTACCGATTTATTTACAGAAACGAGCTACTGGTCAAGCTTAGAGTACCAACTTACACCTAACGGTTTTGCTACACTACAGTCATCGAATTGAAAGAAAGTCTTCATTGAGTTGATGTTTTTAGGAATTATTTCAAGAAAGTTTCTAGAGTTTGAAGTTCATTTACGTAATATATAGTTGAGCTATTAATAGGGTTTTGATTCCAGTGCAATGTCGTGACTTCCTGTTAGAATGTCATCCAGATACATGTATGTTAAGTAAAGTATATGGCTAGCAATTGGGTGGACATCTCTTTAAACGCTGCTAGTTGTTGTATTGTGCGGAGTGCCATTTACACTCAGAAAAAAGTGAACCACGAGACAAGTAAAAAATGAACTAAATTTTAGGAAAATTGAACTTCGTACGAGTTTGGCTCTATAGCAATTTTCCTAACGTCAAATTTATGTATTTCCTTGAAATTTGGATATGGTTTAACTTGTACTAGTTTAATGCTAGTAGTTTAATATTACTTCACATAATAATTTGTTCCTTTATAGTAAACTATTTTTGTCCTCAAATCAATAACGTTTTTACATAATTTAAGGGACTAATTTACTACTAGCTGTTGTAGTTGAACTAAGACCGAGAAAATTTGAAAATTGTTTGTCTTTGAACCATGCCCATTTTGCTGTGAATTTAGGACATGGTTATTGATGCCAGTTCAACATTAAAAATGAAGGAGAATAGTTTCAGTATATATGGTTTTATCTTTCCTAGATTTAAGTAATATTGTGCTGTTTTGCAGTAAAATTAGTTATTCTTGGAAGAATGTTTTTCGTAGTAGTTAGTTCATGGTGTCATAAGATTCATAAAAAATGTACTTCATTGTAGTATGAAAAATCCTCGATGTAAGAAATTATTGTCGTAACAACAAGAAAAAATTTACTAAAGTAAGGTTCGGCAAAATCAGCATATTTTTGAGTATATCCGCTTTCTATAGGAGTACATACCGCATCAACAGTTGTAAGTTTTTTTGTATTAAAATAAAGTTTAAAATATTCTCGATTTAAGATGTGTCTAGCATTGATACTAGTTGTGTTTTATTTGAAATAATTTTTTTTATACAAATAATTATATATATGAAATGTGATTTTTTCTTTATCTGCCATATTGACCTTTCTGTTTTCTGTTCTTTAAGAGAATATCTTTGATCTTTAAAAATTGTAAGTCAAATTGCGAAATAAGATGCAGCGATTGTACAATAGATGACGGAATAAACTGATAAAGAGAATAAATCAATCAGTAGTAAACATAAGATAATGTAATAAATTTTTAATCCGAGTATTCGCATTTGTGGAAGGTCTTGAAGAAAAGAAACTTAAGTTTGTTAAAAATTCATATTTATTTGATAGCAAACTCAATACCTACCATTAATTTTTGTCACTTTTAACTTGAAATATCCGCAATATCCATTCCAGAGCAGAATACATCATACATGTAGAAAAATAAGAAATCATTTATTGAATTTATATTTTTACAATTAATTCCCTTATAAATATAAAATATGCACTATTCTACACAGAAAAATTACACATAACTTAAAGGTTCGTAAGTATTTATATGTTATTCGAGATGTTAAAAATAAGCTGTACGTTCTGAAATTGGGGAAACCTTATTTAGTATATCACAAGATAGACCAATTTGGACTGAATTCCTTAGGAATCGTTCTTGGCCCATAATAGAACAATGTACCAAGTTTCATCGAAATCGGCTCATAACTGTGGCCGTTCATTTAAGTATAAGCCATTATAGTGCAAAATTCGGTTGTCGACTAATAACAGAATGCGATACAATAATAATCGGCTTGTGAAATTTCCCAAACACCCCGAAAATCTAAAAGTCCGGCTCAAAACCGGTTTTGAGCACTTTTGCCCACTTATAATAACGTAACTTAGTTGATTAGAAATTAGACTAGAAATTTGCGGCAGAAGGTTAATAGTTAACATCAGTTGATTTGTGGCTGCTGATCAGGAATCTGGTCTGCGATTAGTCAGATTTAGTCTAGTTTGGGAGATATTTAGTTTTCGCATGTATACGAGTATTTCTAAAAACTATCCCTGAAGAATCTCTATTTATCTAAAATCATTTTCGAGGCCTTCTATGAACGAGGAAATTACTAGTAAATTCGAAAACTATTTTTGACTCAATAGGTTGCTACAATGAAAATTCTTGAAAACAACAAAAAAATCTGATTGATAAACTAAAAAAACCGATCCACTCTAATGTACAAACAACACACACACACAATTACTTTTCACATATGTGACAGCACATAGAGAAAGGCAACAAAGGTAAAAAAATCAATTTTCATTTTTTTTCCTTTTTTGATGTGGACAACATCTGAGCATCGAATGAGACCGATCCCATGCCCCAAAAGTGTTCACTCCCAGAGATATGCGCGTTTTATGAAAGTGAAGACGACGATTCTAAGCGCAAATAGAAAGGGAGCTAATCTTTAAAATGGCTCTCCTGAACAAAACTGGTTTTTAACCTTAGGTCCCTTTCTATTTTGCGCGTCACATATGTACATTAGAGCGTACCAAGTTACAAGTAAAAAAAAAAGTTCGCCGTACACCTTCGAATATGAAGTATTATTGAAAGGTAGTTTCAAAAAAAAAAATTTTATTTTTTTATGCCGAACGTAGGGGTCGCGCTTTTACATTTTTCTATATAAACTTCTGCATTTATAAACGGATTTTACATCGATGTTTTTGTCTCGACGAGGCCGATTTTTTGTCTTTGAAGTCATTGAGCTCAAGCACCCCCTTCTGGTACTTACCCATCATATCTCAGTTGCTACTACCCTAATGTACCACTCTAATATCAGAAAATTAAAGCTCGCATAAAATCATGAAACTCTTCCTAAGGAAGTATGTCGATTGACTTTTGTCTCGTCGAGACAAAAACATCGATGTATCACACTTTAAAATCCGTTTATAAATGCAGAAGTTATATAGAAAAATGTAAAAGCGCGACCCCTACGTTCGGCATAAAAAAATAAAAAAAAAATTTTTGAAACTACCTTTCAATAATACTTCATATTCGAAGGTGTACGGCGAACTTTTTTTTTGAGGTACGCCCTAATGTACATACGTACATAACTTAATTTTCACTTTGATTTAATAATTGTTCACCACACTTATCTTAGATTTCTTCTTGGATATTTCCGAAACACCAATGAAGCCCTGGCCATGCTCCTCTACGACAAAAATCTGCAAAAAATAGAGTTTTAGCTCTTTTATTAACAATTTCTTTCATTTTTTGCTTACCTAGATTCAAGGAAATGTATGTTTGTATGTACGAAGTATTGGATTTGAAATAATGGAGTTGTATTCGATGTAGGTTCATTTCCTTTCGTTTAAGGACATTTTTGTAATGTTAATTTAAGCTGCCTACTTTTTAATAGTAAGGATCGGTCCCCATACAAAAAAAGAAGTTGCACCAGACACCTCCTAGATTTCTGTGCACCCTACATACCGCCCTTTTAGGTTTTTCCTGCGTTGTCATTTGAAGTCCGATCGTAAGTATTACAAATTTCTTAAAAATAATACTGCGTAAAATCCAATAATTTTAAAGCCGTAACAAAAATCTATATAGACGACGAATATCAAATGTAATTAACTGATGGTCAAATATTTTTAATATAAAATTTTTTTGAAAAAAGAATGAATCTTTTAATAGCCCTGATTATCATACATTACCAATATGAGAACTCCAAGTATTAAAAAAAGATGAAATACTGCTGCATCGAAATCAGAGCCAAATGTATTCGTGCTTTTTTAGTAGTTATCCTTTACTTTAGTCAACAGAGACTTGCTGTATTCTCGGAACATCAGCAACCAAAGCAACATTGGTAACGCGTGGCCAACTATGACAGATAACCTGGGACATATAACCAAGGTATGCGGACGTGATGATCT
Organism: Hydrotaea diabolus; assembly: GCA_963513945.1. Taxonomy (NCBI): domain Eukaryota; kingdom Metazoa; phylum Arthropoda; class Insecta; order Diptera; family Muscidae; genus Hydrotaea; species Hydrotaea diabolus. Next base: position 92,620,213 of record OY740716.1, read on the forward strand.
AAAAGCGATTTAACAGGAAGCTGAACCAAAGTTAATTGACCAGAATAAAGCTCGTTCTACACTCGAGAGGCAAATAATCTTATTTTACGTGTGTTTTAATTTGTACTCATGATCAATAAAAAGATTTGAAATTTTACAAAACTATTATTTAGCATTACAAACCAATTTTTTTGTAAAATTTTCTTAGTGTCGAATTGATCAAAAATACAGTTAAAAGTGAAATGATTAATTTATTTGAGTTTTCCTATACCAGCCTTAACATTCAAGCATGTATTAACCAAAACTTATCAATCCAGAAGAGATATTACGACAATGTAATGATTTATAATATAAATGAAAACCCCATGTCATGTACATGAGTTTGAATTCGCCACAAGGCTTGAATTCGCCGATAATATCCCTTATTGTTTGATTATTTTTGATATCAAGAACATAAATTACTTGTACGTAAATAGTTCTAAAAATCAGTATATGTACATGTGTATTAGGTTGTACAAAATAGACAAGAATTCGAAACATCAAATGCAAGCAAGATAACATGCGTTTGATATTTCAGAAATCTGCTCAATTTTCAGTACATCCTTATAATTTTTGCATATTTTTAAGAGTGGATCGACTTTTTTGGGCAATATGGAAAGGTGCCACCCTGAAGAATCTCTATTTATCTAAAATCATTTTCGAGCCCTTCTATGAACGAGGGAATTACTCGTAAATTCGAAAATGATTTTCGACTCAATAGGTTGCTACAATGAAAATTCTTGAAAACAACAACAACAAAAGTCTGATTAGAAAATTGCTTTCATTCTTGAACATAACTGTACCTTATTTGTTCTTGCTCTAGACATGCATGGAATAAGATTGAGTTTATTCGAAACACCCTTCTGGTATTTCTCTCCAATGATCTACTACAATTTTCTGCACAGAAAGTAAACATTTACTAATTCTTATGATTTACTTATTAGCTTACAAGAAAAAGTTTTCCGTACCCAAGAAAACGGCTAACTTTAAGTCAAAGAATATTTTCTAACGCTTAGTTCATATCCCTATTTTCAGGAAAGATTTTAATGGTTAAGGGAAAATATTTTCACTTAACTGAATTATGAGACTAATTCGATCGTATGAGTATTTTACTCGTATAAGAAACGAAATATATTGTTAGTTATAAATAAAACAATTGTTTCAAAATAAGTAAATTTGTACTACTACCAAGGAGGGTTTTGAACGACATGTTAGGATTTTTTCTTATTTTTTAGCAAATATTTCTTAAATTGTCTTTTTATGTAAAATGTTTTCAGTATATTTTTCTTAAAATCTTCTTCCGTTTTAGGAAATGTTTACTCTAGCAATGGAAATGACATTATTGCTTCTCAATTTCAAGTACCTGCGCTTTTTAAAATTTAACTGCGTGGCAATAAAAACTATAAACTACACTTGAGTGTAGCCCAATTTTTGGGCTCCGGCCCGAGTTACAAATTGGCACAAATCTTAAATATAGGGACATATTTAAGTTTGTTAGATAATGTAACGGTTTCTGGATACCCATATGACCCTGAACATAATGGGACGGTTTCAAGGACCCATAGGTCAAAGCCTCCCTTCTGGTATGTCATATTCAGATTCTTCATAAAATTACAATGTTTCTGAGTACCCATATATCCGTGTTCAAAAGGACGAATTTTTCGACCCCCTAGGGACATTAGACTAATGGGTTAAGGTCAGTTAGATCCGTGCCGAAATTTTAATGATTTTTAAAACTCAGAGGCTGATTTTTAGACCCACATATGGGCTTGTCCAAGTACCAAATTGGCGCAAATCATAAACGGCGCAATCTATATGGGTCTATAAGGCCCCAATCCCAAACTGGTCCAAATCTTTAATATACTTATAGATACATATTTGTATTTGTGAAAAGATTTCCCCTGAACACAAGTGGTCGGTCCTACGAGATCCATGCCTAGCTCCTCAAAAAAACTGATTTAAAAGTTAATTAATCAAATTTCAAAAATTATTAATTATCATAAAACGCCAACGCCGGCTATAAAAAATATATATGGTATGGTTAAAGAATCTAGGTCTTTTCGTTTGGACTGAATTGTGCGTTCAACATAAGGACGGAAGGATACGGCTAGGTCATCTTATAATTTTGTGATGATCAATTTTATGTACTAGACATTTCATGAAAATATTTCCATCTACGACATTGCACGAAAATGCAAGGGGGCAAAATGGCAGCGGTTTGATAATTTGCGACCGAAACATACGGAAGGACGGATATGGCTAGGTCATCTTATAATTTTATGATGATCGATTTTATGTACTAGACATTTCATGGAAATGTTTCCATCTACGACTATGCACGAAAATGCAAGGAGCCGCAGTGGCAGCAGTTTGAAAATTTTCGGATTGGTGGTCGGAAGTTACTAGGGTAAAATTGATAAGTGGTCGAATTTTGACCTTTCCAGAATTACCTTAACGAAGCCCTACCGTTGTAAAGTTATGGCTATTTGACTGATCAATTATATATACTAGACATTTCATAGAAATATGTCTATCTTCGTTTAGGTAATTTTGGAAAGGTAAAAATTCGACCACTGGTTCAGAACTTAGCAATTTTACCCTAGTATCCTCCGACCACCAATCCGAAAATGTTTAAACCGCTGCCATTTCGCTCCTTGCATTTTCGGGTGAAATTTTCAAACCGCTGCCATTTCGCCACCTTGCATTTTCGGGCATGGTCGTAGATGGACATATTTTCATGAAATGAGCCAAGGAATACGCTAGTGAAAGTTGTCCAGTCGTGAATGAATCACCCTGTATATGGTCGCAGATATGTATTTCGAGGTGTTACAAACGGAATTACAATCTTAAAAATACTCCCATTCTGGAGAGTACAAAAATAGTTTAATCGTGCTATGTAGTGACTCGTACCTACTGTACAAACATGAATTTAAATATTTAAAGCCTAATTCTACAAGAAAAAGTAAGAAGTAGGCATCTTGCAGTTTTTGCTCCCTTCTATTTTCTTGAACACGGAAGATGTTTTAGTCATTGCCATGTTTTCTTCCGTTCCAGGCACGATTGTGTTGCCGCCACTCCTAGTGATACGAGTATAATGGTGTCGCGTTGTTATGATGTTGTAGAGATAATATTTTTAATGCCGCTCAATGCGATACTGGTGGGGAATGAACGTCCAGATGCGGGAGGATGAAATTAAGCATAATTACAAATATGTACCTCCGCTGTACTTAAGTAAATATTCATGCATTTTTAAGCGAAATTAAATACCACCAAACAGCGTAACGGACAATGGTGTTTTTGCTTCTGGCACTTGTGGGCGTTGTTCATTCTGTTGCTGGGTTTGTTTTTCGTGTAGTCGCTGTTCATGTTTTGATTCTCGTTCTGAGGCCTGATACTGTTTATTATGCGTTCCATGTTTCCTACACTCAGGCAATTTGTGTAACCTAGTGTGCATGTATGTGCACCTATGTATGTAACCCAGCGAACCAAATATTCCGGAATTGTCTGACATTTGTCAATTTGTTCCCATCTCTACAAATTAGAAACGGTTGAATCCGGTTGAACCCACCTTTAAGCATACCGACCGACCCACCTTCAAGTATACCGAGCGACCCACCTTTAAGTATTAATAAATTACTGGTAGCACTTGTTGTCCGATTTTCATAAAGTTTGGCAGAAGTAAGTTTTATGGACCAAGAAGGGACGCTATTGAAGAAATCCTGTTGAAATTTACATATAGTTCCCACACATATACTTATAAGTATATGTTCATCCGATTTTATGTCTAAAGCTTTAGAAGCCACATATTACATCCAATCCTGATGATGTGTACAAGTAATTTCCTCGGATTCTGTTAAATCCGGAGAACATCGGTTTAGATTAATAAACTTGTATTTTCAACCGATTTTACGAAAAACAATGGCATTTTCTCACAAATTCAAATGTGACAATAGTTTTAAAATTTTGGTAAATTGGGTCCAAAAACCTATTTTCAGTTGGCTTTTCTACCACTCCCGATTTATGTTTTTATACCCTACACCACTCTATGGAACAGGTTATTTAAGTTAGTTTAGACTCACCCATCTTTAGAATCACTAGCTGATACTATTTAACGATGTCTGTCTGTCCGTCCGTCCATTCATCTTAAGCTTGTTATCAAACTTTAGGTCGCAATTGTAGTCCAATTTTCATAAAATTTGGCAAGAGAAAGTTTTTTGATCGAGCGTGGACGCTATTGAAATTGCCGAAAATCGGATTTTTATTACATTTAATCCCTATGGATTTGGCACACGCTAGTTTTGTTTACCAAAAAATTGAAGAAAACCGGTTCAGATTCAGATATAGCTCTCACACATATGTTCATCCGATTTTATATTAATATTGCATTCAATCATAATGAAATTTGTACCAAGCACCGATGTAATTGAAATTTAAGGAAATCGTCCAGATTCAGCCACACATATGTCCACATAATTTTATGTTTTTAGCTTAAAAAGCAACATAAAACATCCACTCTTAATGAAAATTGGTAGCAGATAGTTCCTTATGACATAGACGGACAGGGTTGGAATTGGAGAAAATCAGTTCAGATAAAGATATAGCTCCCGCATGCAAGTTAAACCGATTTTATCAAAAACAAAAATCCTCCAAAAACCTATTTTAAGTTGGCTTTTCTGAACATTCAGAAGTGACTTTAGCCTTTGGAACAGGGCATTTTAAGTTAGTTTCGTGGCAAACGTTTGTAACTACGACCAAACAGCCCGACAAAATCAAATATTATATAAAAATATCAAAATTGGTCATAAAGCAAAATAAAAAATATTTGAGTTAGACTAACCTTTAAGTACACTAATCGACGTATAATAAGCAGAGGATTCTATTTACAATGCCTGTTTCCCCCTGAAGCTTGTAATCAAACTACAGGTCGTAATTGTTGTTTGATCTTCATGAATTTTTCCAAAAGATAGTTTTATGGACCTGGAACGGACTATTTTTTTTTTTTTTTATATAAGCTTTATTTGAATTATTGAATCTGCTCCAAAGGAGCCTAACAATAAGTGTACGAATCTTAAGTATAATTCAATAATGAATCCTAGAATGGATTTCTTGTAATGTGGGTCTCTGCTAATTGGCAGGAATTTTAATTAATTTGGTCAAAATAGTATATAACTGGTATGGATCACACGTGAGGATTTTAAACCTGGTTTGGCTTAAACCTCGTGATAAAGGTCCAGAGGACCCTTACAGTCATTTACAGAGTGTTCGCGATATTATGTAGAGTGAAGAACTCTAGTTATGTATGTATAACGGATAACTCTAGAATAGCAGAGTGGACGACGTAATTTGGGTTTTGTGGGTTTTTCGCGTTGACTGTTTTAAGGATCACGTATGAGAGCATATAAGCCACGTGACGTAGAATGAAGGATTCTACACAGTCTTTTTTGAGTGTTCGTCCGCGATTGATATTGACTGTTTTAAAGATCACGTATAAGAGCGTTTAAGCCACGTGACGTAGAAAAGGATTCTACACAGTCTTTCGGGCGCGTGTGTTCGCGATTACTGTTACGGATGAAGATTAGAAAACACGGCGTTCGTTTCTCCGAAGTCTTAAAGATCTGGGACTGCACAATAATTGTCTAGCAAGTATGTTATCATGACGTTCGAGCTTCTCTTTGTGCTTTATATTGATTTTTTGAATTGCCTCTTTAACGAGAGGTATTTTCAAGTCTCGGTGGATATTTTCATTCCTCATATACCAAGGGGCACCGGTAATAAGCCGCAATGTCTTCGATTGGACTCTTTGGATTTTGTCGAGATTGCTCGAGCTTGCTTTGCCCCATAGCTGGGCACCGTATAACCAGATAGGTTTGATTGCACTGTTGTATAGCAGGACCTTATATTCAAGGCTTAGTTTTGAGTTCGCGTTTAGGAGCCAGTGAAGTTGATGGACCTTAAGTTTCAGTTGAGTTTTCTTGGCTTCGATATGACTTCTCCAGGTGAGTCGGCGATCCAGGTGGATTCCAAGGTATGAAACATGATCAGATTGAGAAAAAGGGATATTGTTTAATTTCAATGTCGGACAAGTGCTAAAATTCAGTGTGAAAGTTACCTGTGTGCATTTAGCCTCATTGACTTTTATTCTCCAGTCAGAGAGCCAAGATTCTACTCGTCTGAGATGTACACCTAGATTCATAGATGCAATATCCTGCTTTTTATGTGTGGCCATTATAGCGGTATCATCGGCAAAAGTGGATGTTAGCACGTTTGGGCTGGTAGGAATATCTGCGGTAAACAGAATGTAAAGGATAGGCCCCATGACGCTTCCCTGGGGAACACCTGCTAGTATTTCGCGGGCATCGGTGACGTGTTGTCCACATTTGACTCTGAATCTGCGGTTTTCTAAGTAAGACTCAAGAATTCGATGCGTATTTGCCGGTAAGTATTTGCAAATTTTGTAGGTCAAGCCAAAGTGCCAGACTTTGTCAAATGCTTGAGCAACATCCACGAATACTGCGCAGCAATATTCTCGCCGTTCAAATGATTTTTCAATTGCTTGGGTCAGACGGTTTACTTGTTCGATAGTGCTGTGACCTTCGCGAAAACCAAACTGATGGTCTGGTATTATGTTATTTGACACGAGAAACGGTTTTATTTTCGATAAAAGAACTTTTTCAAATAGTTTGGATAAGCAGGGAAGCAAACTGATCGGCCTGTACGAGGAAGGTATTGATTTGTCCTTTCCTGGCTTTAAAATCATTTGAATCAGAGAAATTTTCCACACTTTAGGAAAGTACCCATGTCTCAAAATAGAGTTAAATAATTTTGCCAGGAACTTCACAGCAATATAGGCGTGATAAGATCATATCCAGGTGCTTTACCTGGATTCACGGTTTCTTTAATGACATTCAGAACTTCATTTGCGTTAGTAAACAATGGAATTACGGAAGACATTTTAATAACAGGTGGAAGGATGTCGCTACTTGCAGGATTTGGGCGAAATACCTGTGATAGATGGTTTGCAAAAACATTGGCCTTTTCCTCTTCTGATATTGCCCACTTGCCATTTGCGTCGCGTATTGGAAATTGCGTTTCGGTGGGCATACTAGTATTTCTTAATGTTTTCCATAATGAGAATTTGGTTGAAGCAGTCGGAGTTAAACTTGCAATGAAACTAGCCTGCTGTCTACTGTCTTCTTTTCTAAGTGCGCTTTGCAACCTTTTAGTAGCTTCAGTCAGTCTTAGTCGTGCCGCTGGTGACCTATTTCGCTGCCATTCGCGACGGAACCTCCTTTTTTCACTTACAAGGTGCTCTATTTCCCGGTTAGTGTAAGTATTCAAACTATTTGTCACTTTTATTTGTCTGTGTGTAGCGTGAATGGCCGCCTGTTCCAGGATTACGTTCAAGTTGGATACGTTGTTATCGATCTCATCCGCGTTAGAAATTAGATGATTCGAATCTAAATGACTACTAATGTACTTCCTGTATTTTAACCAGTTAGTTTTGTATGAAGTAAGCCTTAGTGGGTCATCTACAAGTACTGTCTTCCCGTGAAGAAGAAATATAACTGGCGAGTGGTCTGACGATAAGTCAGTACAGGTACTAGCAGATAAGTTAGATTTACTAACTCCTCTTATTATACCGAAGTCTATCAAGTCAGGCTTTTTGTTAATATCAGAAGGCCAATATGTAGGTTGACTGGGAGATATAAAGTCCAATTTATTTTGACGTCGCATTAGACATTTATACAGCTGGTTTCCCCTAGGGTTTGCTTAACGGGATCCCCAGTGCGTATGTTTGGCATTGTAGTCACCAGCAGCAATAAAGTTGTGTCCGAGACCATTGAAGAAGTTCAGAAGTATATCTTCTGATATCGCGAACCGCGGGGGGAAATATATTGCTGAAATGGTAAGAAAACTACCTTGAATCTGGATACGAATTGTTGTCGCTTGGAGGTAGTTTTGTGAGACTCCTTCAGCGACTTCATGTTTCATTCGTTTACGTATTAGGATACCAGTGCCCCCATGAGCCTTACCGTCGGGGTGATGAGTACCATAAAATCTAAAATTAGGTATCTGAAAATTGTATTTGTCTGTGAGATGAGTTTCTGATAGTAGCATTATATCAATATTCTGCCGATCTAGGTACTCGGTCAGTTCGTGTCTATGTTGGTTCACACCGTTTGCGTTCTATGTACATATCTTAAGAGGGCCTATTTTTTGGTAAGTAGAGTTTGAATTAACTGATTCTGGTTTCGCATGAATTCTTGCATCATTGATTGCATAGTTGACATGAACATGTTTATACTCTGTACCAGTTGTTGAATCATTGATTCAGAGTTACCATGTTGTTGCACTGGGGCATTAGGTGTATGCGCCCTTAGAACATTCGCGTATGTTATACCGTTTGTAATGCCGTTTCCGTTGCTAGAGTAAACTGGAGTCTGTTGGATGTCGATTATAGGATTCGGCGTGTTTCGGTTAGAAATGAGTTTACGCTTCTCTTCTAGTTTACGCTTAAGTTCTTTGTAAACCCTACAACCTCTGTAATTTGCGGTATGTTGTTCCCCGCAATTACTGCACTTTTTCTGTTCCTGCGATTTAACTTTGCAGGCGGACGATTGGTGTAGATCACCACATACAACACAAACGGTTGGCAAAGTGCAGTATGATTTTGTGTGTCCATACTCTTGACAATTTTGGCATTGAACGGGACCATTTCTTTTGTGGGGTTCTTCGACCGTGATTCTTCTATATAACAAATATTGAAGTTTGTATATAGGATGAACTTCATTTTTCTTTAGTTTCCGCGAGTCAGGTTGAAGTTCGACCTTGAACATTGGTTGGGGAACCTTTTTATTGTTAAGAACGTTCACCACGGAGTGAACGTTAAAATTATCTTTTTCCAGTGCTCGTTTTACTTCATCTGGTCCTACAAATGATTCAATGCCTTTTAAGATTACCGCGATACCCTTACTACTCTTAAGACGATACGTGTAAAAATTTTTATTTCTATCGTTAAAATAACTAGAAATAGCGCGAAAGCCGTTTTCGGTGTATGCCTGAATTTTAGTCTCGTTAATGTTCCCTTTCTTTATTGGCACTATGTGAAAGCCACCACTACCAACAACTTGGGCAATAATATTTACTAGCTCATTTGAGCTACTCTCACGTAGGTATATTGGGGGCGGCCTTGGAGTTGCGGCATTTGCCGAGGTAGAAGATTGAGGTTCTTCTTCGCTCAGCAATGCAAACCGGTTCTTACCCGTGACGGACGTTGTTGGTTCTTCACCGTTCACAGTTTTGCAACTTTTTTTGTTAGAGTTGCCTTTGGCTGGGCTGGATTTACGCTTTATAGTAATGTAGCGATCCATGCCTGTCTGTACCGCCTTTAATGGTTTGTCGTTGTTTTCGTGTGTTATTTCTGTGTTCGCTGTGTTTCCACCTTCTTTGTTATTACTGTTGTTGCTAGCACTGCCTGGTGAGAGAGTTTGTCTTAGTGGCGCTACCTCTCTCATTCCATTGTTTACATCTGCATTTATCGCGAAGTATGCATTCCGCGAACTTACACTGCAGAAAGAGTGTCTGCGTTGTTCCAACTCTTGAGTGAGACGATGGCTCATCAAGCTGTGGGTTTGTTTAGCTGTGTGTGTGCCTTTTTTAATTTTGGTTGTTTTGTTACACTGATTCTTACACAACTGGGTTTGTTGTTCAACTTAAAATTTTTATTTTGTCAAAAAACTGTTTGAATTCCTTACAAGTTAATACTTATAATGAATTCAAACAATTTTAGATAATTATTTTCCCGACAATTGAGTTTATTTTTTCCACTTTCCCTGCTTATTTTATTTTATTAGAATTAATTTCCGAGAGGAGTTCTTTTAACGACCGTTCTCTTCGAGCGCGGTGATTGTCAGTTCACAACTATTAAAATTAAATAAATCGGTTCAGATTTTGATATAGCGCCCACAATTATGTTTATCTGATTTTAGCTTTTCAGCTACAGATCCACATATTAACTCTAAAATGATGAAATTTGGCACATGTAAGGTTTTTACACATAGGGCGGACGCTGATAAAATTGAAAAAACCGGTCCACACATATGTTTCTCCCACACATATGTTTAACCGATTTGAAATATTTTATTCCACAAGTCGCGTGTAAGGTCTGTAGGGACCTTTTACTTGTACATACGTATGTTTGATTGTTTCTTTTATTTCGGTCTGTTGTCTTTACACATTGAACAGGGATTAACCGGCTCAAGACCTCTTGCATCTATATTTAAATGTGCATGCACGGCACGGCACACAAGTTGACATAGCCAACTTAAGTCTTTTTGCAACACACACACACACGTTGTAAAAGAAATCTATTTTTGGCTCTCGATGTGGAGTCTCTGTAGAGGTGGCAAGAGTGAGTTGTATTTTCGTGAGCAATTGTGTGAAGAAAACTTGAAAAGTAAGGTTTACAGCAGTATTTCTCATTCGTTTGGGGAGAGCCTGGCTTTATAGAGTCCGGGTTTACTTTCAACAATTGCCGCAAAGCTATCTGCAAAGGGTTGTCATGATAAAAGCATTGTACAGCCACGAAAATCAATGGCACTTTGCCATTTTGTTAAATACTTGTCTTTTTTTATAGATGCAAGGGGTCTTGAGCCGGTTAATTCCTGGTCAATGTGTAAAGGCAACAGACCGAAATAAAACAAACGAGCAAACAACAAAATTTATTTTGAGCAGTAAACAATTTTCTTGGTTTTAGTACCGTCGAGAGCGAAAAAATACATTTCAAAAAGCGGAAAGTACCAAATAAAATAAGTAAAACTGTCGTTAAGCTCGGCTAGGCCATATACTCTCCACCATGCCTACGCTACTAAAGCACAACAAATGGTTTGCTGTTTTTGATCTTTACCTTTTTTGCCTTAACCAATATGTCCATTGATCTCCGGTTTTGAAAACGCGCGACAATTTTTGGGCCGCATGACCCGAAACGTACAGCAACTGTGCTATTTTTAGAACCACTAAGTGCGCCCTAAGAAACAGTACACATTTTATCCATTGTATGTCCACAACAAAATAATCTTTGTGCAGAAAATACTCAAAAAGTGTACATTTAATCGAGGTAACTTTAGTCCCTTAAAGAAACACCCTTTTCCCGGTTTCGCCAAAAAACTAATGGCCATAAGCCATCATCATGCAAAACTATATATATATACATTATAGGGTCTCCGATCAATACTTCTGGGTGTTGCATCGGAAGAACAAATTAATATACCATCCACCCTTCGGTGGAGGGTGTAAAAACCTTTTCTTTTCCCCCAGTACAGTACGCCTGCCCATCTACAGTCTTAAACAAAGTAAGGGTCGCAATTAAGAAAGTATTTCAATGATCTATTGAAGATGGTCTTTATCGGTCCCTGTCATTTTTAAAAACATAATCCACGCAGAAAAAAAATATGTTTGCGTGCAAGAACATTTTCAATATAGAATAGTTACAAGCTGCTAGTTGTCATTCAAGTAATAAGACGTAGTGGAAGCAGAACGCACTTAGCAAAAAAAGAACAATAGTATTATTATTAGTGGAAGTGTTTCAGTGCATAAAATGGAATTTGATTCTCTGAGTTACGAGTACTTTAACAAATTATTAAATTAATCGAGAAACAAAAAAAAACAAGTATGTGTTTGTTAATCATTGGACTAATGACCAAATTTTATCCAGAACGTAAGTATTTATGCCTGATTATATTTCTGTAAACATGTAAACCTTTTGGTGCAAACAAATATATGTAAGTTTCGAAACATTGATACTAAGATATTAATGTTTACAGGAGCATACTCCAAGCATTTATATGTTTCTCCGTGAATGTAAGCCCAAAGCATATGATTGTTTAGGAACATATTAATGTTTGGGTTCAAACAAATATATGTTTGCATATAAGCATATGAATGATTGGAAACATTACTACAATACATTAATGTTTGCTGTGAACCAAATATATATACTTATTTCCTGTTAACGGATTTCACTTGCTCTATTTTCATTTTCTTGGACATATTTTTATTCTCAATATCTTATTTTGTTTGAAAATGTTTCATTTCTCTACCTTGCAAGCCATTTAATGTGGTGCTTTACTCGGTTAGAGTAAAACACTATGTTAGGCGTTCGTTTGTTTGCTTGGGGACGAACGGACACTATGTTGGTCTTATAGGCTGTTTCCACTACGGTCGCGTCCACGTCCGCGTCCAAAAATCAATGCGTTACAGCCTATACAAAAAACATAGGCAGTTAGGTATGAGAAAAAGTCGCGTTCACATTGGACGCGTTTATCGATAAGTCGCGTTTACTATAAATTCGATTATTTTTGCAGTCAAAACCCACCCATACCTATCAATGGCAATATCGCAAATTGCACATCCCTATGAAAACAGCTGTTAATCATTATAAATATAAACATCCAAAATGCAAAAAACAGGAGGTAAGTTAATATTTTTGCTTTTGTTTAAATAATATTAATTTTTTCAATTATTTTAGATTTCAAAAAGACGGAATGGACAGCAGTATCAACACTATATCTGTAGGACCTCTGGGAGGAAAATATTGATGGCCTGAGGGGTGCTCGCAAAAACACCCACATACACAAAGAGATGGGGGAGAAGCTGGGAGTGACTGGCGAGGAAGTGAAAAATAAACCATTTGGTCCTCATTTTCCACTGCGGTTAGCAAAATAATATCATTTAACTCCATGATAATGTCAAATCACAAAAATATTAAAATTTTTCGCACCCCTAAAAAAACAAATAAACACAAACAGCTGTTTGAACGCAAACGTGGACGCAAAACACAATGGAAACACCATTAAAAATTATCGATAAATCGTGGACGTGGACGCGACCGTAGTGGAAACAGCCTATAATAGGTGTTAGTGACACTGATGGTGTTGCAAGTATGTTTGTATTTGCATCGGACATCTTGGCTCTGAAAATGCGTATAGTGTTGTTGGTGCATCGGCGTTGTTGACAGTTAGCGCAATTTGGAATTGACCGAGATCATAAAAGGGGTTGTAGAGAAGCCATTTTTTTATCCCCAGTCAGGATCGTGCGAGTTTACAACACTTGCTGTTAAGTGTCGAAGTTATTTTGATTTCAACTTCAAACAAATTTTAAAAATTTCTAAATTGTTTGTCAATTTTTAAGAAATTGATTTCTTTTGTAATCGAGAATTAACACCAGCGTAAGTAATGTTTCAAACTGCAGCGTTGTCAGGTATTACACCTAAATCCATTTTGCTTGTATTATAGTTTGGGTTGAAATTCTGTTATCTGATTCTTTTTCGACGCTGACTGGGTTTAACATAAACGGATTTATTCCTGCCGTTTCCCTGGATGTGGAAAAACTTTTGTTGCCGATGGTATTATTCTTCTCCCTTTTTATGATCAAGCCATGGTAAGAAAAGTGCTCATTTTTGTACCAAAGTCGTTATCGCTCTTCTGTAGCTTTATTATTATCATATTATCATACTTGAGGGAGGCTGCTGGAATTAAAGTGCGAAGAGAGGAGTAGAAAAACAGAAGGTGCATTAGTTGAAATTCCGGCGCTCCTAAGATCATAACACAAACCGCGGCAATTGCTATAAATATTTCGTTTGAATAATTGTAAAAGAAATCGTTCAAAAGGTGAACAAAGTGCCGTGGAAAGTGCCAAAAGTTACACTACCAAATCTTTCTTAAATACCACTTTACTTGTTAATTTTGGCTTAAAAATACACTTAAACATAAATTTCCTAAACATTGTGCTAACTTTCGCAAATCGGAGTGTAAATAAATTTGTTTTGCATGTGCTTTTGTGTGTTGTCGTTGCAGGAATTCGGTTGTTGAAGAAGTCATTATACTAATATATAAAAAAATAATTAAGAACTGGTACGTGGCGAAATATAAAGTTGAAACCTTTCTCGCAAGCATAAAAAAAGGAAAATATTAAAGATATTTAAGAGTAAACGAAGAGAAAGAATTTTATTATCGTTGGTGTTTCTATTGTTTTTTTCTGGAAAGCATTATTCCAAATTTTACAGTCTCAGTCGTCTCCCCCCCTCCCGAAAGGTCTTTCATCGTGGCATCGTCAACATCAAAGTAAGTACATAAAACAAATTTTTTTCCTTATTTTTTAATTTTGGAAAAAGATACTTTTGGCTCTCAGAGAGTAACTTGACACCGTTACTTCTCTGAGGCCGGAGTTTATTTTAAATAATTAAAAAATATTTCCAGTGATTGTTGAAATCTTGCCGTTGTATTTTATTCCTAATTAAAACATGCGGAATCGTATTTAAACATAAATTTCCTTCGAGTTTGTACGAAACCGGGATATCACCAATCAATGCGACCAATGGCCCTAACAAACAATGAAGATCATTTCTAAGTGCAAGTGGTATATAAAGAGAGGTCGAAGAAAAGCTTAACACCGCCACAAACCGAAAGCTTTCAATTTCGAAGTTAATTTTAATACAGCTTCGGCTGAAAATATCATTACGTGCGCCAATGCTATTTCCATAACACTTCAACTTAAACATAATTAATTGCCATGAATGTACGCCATTTATTACACTCGTCCATTTAAATTATTATACCAGCCATTTAGCATCTCGTAACAATGAAAAATACTCCGAATTCGTGAACCTTAAGATTCATACCAATGTATAGTACCGCCGCGGAAGACTGTATGATCTTAAAACCTAATACGAAAATAATGTAAAACCGGTCATTCACGTTACAACGATTGATGCGCTTTGCATACACACATGCACAAACATAAAGCAAGGAAATGTTTTTTTTTGTTTCATCACGTGAAAATTCAATTTTGATTTCCAATTTGCGAATAGATTTTTAGTCATTATACGTTTTTTCCCTTTTTATAAAATATCCAGTGTGTTATCACAAATATTATGCTCAATTACGGTTTTATTTCCTTTTATTATTTTTTTTTAATATTTTCTGTTATATGCTTTAAACATTCTATTATTATTGAATTTTTTCATTGATGTTTCTTTTAATTTAGCATTTTTTTAGAGAAGTCATGAAGTTTATAAAAAAATTTGAGAATTATTACAATAAATGCTCAATTTTTGAAATCATGAACTGAACATTTTATATTGTTTGATTTGTGCGGACCGGAAGAGGGTGAAGTGGGGGAAACACTTAAGTGGGCCTACCTCAGATTTATCAGGCGGATACTGGGCGGGCAACATGTTTATGATAATTATCACCTGACACATAAACAGATCATACTTTTGGAATAGGCCAACATCGCTTTTTTTCTTTCTATTTCCTTTTTTGTCTCCTTCGTGTTCCTTATCTCTTTCTTTCTAACAAACCCCTACGACATGAAGCACGTAGCATCTTTTAAAATTTTATGGTAGCTCATGTAAGATGCTAGAAGGCAAGATCCCCCCCGCCGACGAGCAATAAGGCTGGCAAATTTCGTGCTTCAGCCGACTACCCTCTAAATACTTTACAACACCCAAATCGACTTGATGTTGCATGCTACAATTATAAAATTTTTGGCGCCCAAGGTGGATCCCGATTGAAAAGAAATATACCTTAAAAAAAATTTGTCTAAATTTAACCACTTTGATATGCTGGAATTCATCGTAGCTCAAAATTCTGTTTTTCTCTTTCAATCTGTCTTTTCATTTTATTAATATCAATCTTATTCAAAATATTTCTGTTTCATTGAAATTTATATTTCCTGAAATGCAGATATGCTGAGGGATATAACCGGACTTTGAAAGGTTTTGCTTGGGCATTTCTTACATCTCTTTTTTCCAATTTGGAATGTGAGATTATTATTGATGACGTTCTCATCCAGTGTAAGATTATCCTTTTTAATTCTTTTTTCGCTTTTCTGTTTTCTATCTTCCCGACCTCTTCGAAAGCATAAATATTTTTTTTATTCCTGCCTTATCTTTTTCCGGATACCTTAACAGAATATACACATGCAAAATATTTTCTTTCGCGATTTATATATTTTGCTTTCTAGTTATTCGATATTTTTTGTCAATAGATTTTTTTCTTTTGATTCTGCCTTTATTAATTTGCGGCGGAACTTATTGATTTTTTTTGTACATATATAACGTTTTTTTAGATTATCTCCTGATTACATTTGTTTTTCTATTTTTCCTTTTTTATATCATTAATTTTTTTATTAATTTTTTTTTTGCTTTCTAAACGAAAGTAGCTTATTTTAATTTTATTTTCAAATATTTCTTTTTATGAACCTACATTCGTACTTTTCTCTATTTGTATTTGATTGTTTCGGATAGCTTTGATATTGTTTCTTTTCCCTTGAGGCGAATAGTAGTTATAATTTTTTTCGTTTTTTCGAACCACTCAAACGTTTTGTTACAATGCCTGCTCAGCGAAGTAAGTACCACGGTTCCTGTACGGAATCTGTAAAATTTGCAATACTGTGATTGCTATGAAATCTGTTTCGATAGAAAGCGTTTGCAGACACTTGTTTCACAAAGTATGCATTTCAAATTATGTTCGCAGCAATGTCAATTGTCCAGTTTGTGGTGTAGAAGTCACAAAAGATCCTACTTTTTCCTTTCCATCTACCCCTCAAGCGGTTAGCTCGCCTATGGTAACTACATCAACTTCTAAAGCCAGAAGTTTTGATGCCAGTAGATCGCAAGATCAACCTCAGTCAAAATTAGCTCAAGCAGGAATAATCTGGAACAACTCTGCCGATATCGACCGTTACTATAGACAGCATCAAGCACATTGTTTCATCAGTGGTGACTGTTCAGCAGGACCAACTTTCGTCGTCATTAACAAGCCAGATTACATCTATGGAAAAAAGAGAGAAGAAGCCAGTTTGTCTCGCTTGAATTTTAACAATCCTCCACCAAATCCTAATACTTATTCGCACAGTATTCACAATAATCCTGTTATATAAACACTCCCGGATGTGGAGCACCGAGTTTTGGAGCAACTACTTGATCTGACTCGGGACAAAATTCTTCTAGTAATAACGCTCGCGGAAATCATACAAATATAGCATTATCAAGAGGTCCTAGTACTGTTTCTTATTTAGTTTTTGTCGAGATAAGGTAAGCCAAATAATGTTTAATTGGAGGCTAAAGTTCAGTGGCACATCTAATTGCTTGCCAGTTGATAATTTATTTACCGCGTAGAAGCCTTAACAAACCAGGCACAGAGCGAAAATTTTGTGTGGAAATGCCAGCACTTTATTAGAAGGAAAAGCCAGTGACTGGTTTTGGATATTCCACAACACTGTCCATACTGTCCGGTGGTTTGAACTTTGTTGTGCAATGCGTCAACAGTACAGAAACTCGAGGACTGATGTTGATTTTAAAGAAATTATTCTTGATCGAAAACAAAAGCCCCACGAGACCTTCGATGTTTTCCAGTCGGTGATTGACTTGGTAGCCAGACTGGATCCACCTTTGATGATCCGACTATGGTTGAGATTTTGCGCCGGAATTTATTGCCTGAGATTTTAAACATGACCATAAATTCAGTAGGCCAGCTTAGAGAAATTTGTCGTAGATGGGAATTCTTTTTAGAGGATATGTGCAGGAAGCGTTGTGTTTCTAATAATAAGACTGTCTAATTTTCCAAACGCGTTGCTGAAGTTGAGCCTAATAAAGTATCTTCCCCAGAAGTCCTGGAATACGAGGAAGACATTTTTGAAACAAATTATACATAGATACCATGACTGTATAGCCGAACACACAATATTTTGCTACGGGTGTGGACACCAAACCTAACTGGCGGAAGTGTAAAAACAGTTCAAAAGCTTCCAGAAGCAGGCGCCAATGGGTGCCCCCAGAAACAGCAATTGTCAGAAAGTGCCGGAAACAAAATAAAGTTTTTCATACGTCCTGATTTTAAATTAAAATTAGACAAAAACAATTCTTCCTACACAGAAATTTTAAACAATAATAGCAAGTGTAATTTTTCCGGAAATAATACCAAAAGTACCGATCATCGATCGGTCTAAGCAATCTACCTCTTCACCAGCGTCTTGAAAATTATTATAGTGTTCGTGAGAGAATTTTTAATCTAAATCTAAAGTTTAATCTAAAGTGTCCTGTAGCAAGTCTAGTCGTTGTATTGGGGATTTTTGGCGAAGTGTTAAGTCGATCTGACGAAACTTTTCGATGTCCGTTCTTGATAGGCCTGGAGATGTGCGCCCGTACGCCGAAGTTCGAATGTTGGAAAGGGTTCTAGCGCTGCGTTAGATTTTCTAGGCTCTAAAGTACCTTACAAGAAACTGCATACCTCGGTCAGAACAGCTGATGGTAAACCACAGAGTGTTGTAGGTGTTTTTCCCACAGATGTGGAATTTAGAGGAAAAACTTTGCAAATCACTTTTTATGTCGTTCCGAATCTGTCCCAAAATCTGATTTTAGGGATAGTTTTTGGAAGTCATTCGACTTATTTCCATCATCTCCATCTTCTCCACAACTCAGTTGAAGCTGGCAATTGATCAGTTTCCTTCTTTTGCAAAAGAGGGACTGTATTTTAGTCTGTATTGAGTCATGTTATTGACACCGGTGAGGCAAAGCCTATTAAGTAACGCCATTTCCCAGTCTCTCCGGCAATTGAGAAACTGATCTATGATAATCTTGATCGTATGATTAAAATGGGAGTCATTGAACAGTCTGGCAGTCCCTGGTCTTCGCCAGTGGTTTTCCATCGAAAGCTAGGAAAGAATAGATTGTGCTTAGACAGCAGGAAACTAAATTCCGTGACCGCTTATCCGCTTCCTCAGATAGACGGCATACTGAGCCGTTTGCCGAAGGCTGAGTATATTAGCAGCCTGGATCTTAAGGACGCGTTTTGGCAGATATCCCTGGATCAATCATCGAAAGAGAAGATAGCATTTACGGTACCTGGGGCTGCTCTACCATTTCAAAGTCATGCCCTTTGATCTGTGCAATGCGCCACAAACCATGTGCAGACTTATGCCGGCGACTGTCAGGACCGAAGTGTTGGTCTATCTGGATGATCTACTGGTGGTACCTGTTATCTTTGAGCGTCATGTCGAGGTGCTTAAGGAAGTAACTAAGTGTCTTCGTGACTCAGGACTTACAATTAATGTAGAAAAAAGTAAATTTTGTGTGACGGAGGTCCGTTATTTAGGCCATGTAGTAGGAAACGGGGTAAATCAAACAGACCCAGATAAAATTTCGGCAATCACAGATTTTTCGATGCCGAGATATTTATGCAAACCAGACGTTTTCTAGGTATGTAGGGTTGTACCGGAAATGTATCAGGAATTACGCTGACATTTCTACTCCCTTAACCGACTTGTTGAAAGCCAAACGTAAGTTTGAGAGGATTTTAAGACCATCTTGAGCTCATCTCCTGTTTTGCATAGTCCGAATTTTTCGCAGCCTTTTTATCTAAAACCGGATTAGGAATTGTTTTTGTGCAGAAAAATGCAGAGGGTGAAGGGTTTCCGATAGCATTTATGTCAAATAAAAATCAATAGTAACCATTAAAAAAATCAGCGCTTTAGTCGAGGATCATGAGTTTACTGGGATTACGGATCACGCCTCTTTAAAGTGGCTTATGTCCCAGATCGACTTAAGTACTAGGCTGACAAGATGGGCTTTGAAACTTCAAGGGTATTGGTTTAACATTGAATATCGCAAGGGATCGCTGAAGGTGGTACCTGATACACTTTCTCGAATCAATTCTGATGACCTATCCGAGGTTTTTGGTCTGTCCGAAATAGGGAATGACAGAGGGGTCTTTGTAGATTTAAATTCTACACAATTTATCTCAGACGACTACAAGGACTTATTAAAAAGGGTTGAAAATAATATTGATCGAACTCCCAACTTAAAGATCATAGATGGATATTTTTACTGAAGGACCGAACACGCTACTAGAGACCAGACGACGGACGACATGGCATGGAGGCTGTGGATTACGAAAGGATTAGTGCCTGAATTATTAATCATCACGACGATCCTTTGTCTACAACTTCAGGCATATATAAAACACAAGGATCAGACGATATTATTTCTGGCCCAGTTTAGTGAATGATGTTAAACAATAAAGTATATAGTAAATGCCTGTGAAGCCTGCAAGACCACTAAACATCCCAATCAGGTGATGCGACTACCAATGGGAAGAACCGGCGAAACTCACAGATTCTTTCAAAAGATTTATGTGGATTTTTCAAATTTCCCTTTTATTCAACCTGCCATAAAGTTTACTGCCGATGTTGTGATCAAGTTCATGAAAGAACAGTTGTTCCATACATTTGGGGTTCCTGAAACTATAGTTTCAGACAATGGGTCATAATTCATAGCAAACAAATTTAATCAGCTGTTGCAAAAGTATGGTATATCTCATGTTTATACTGCTGTTTACTCACATCAGGCGAATGCGTCCAAGAGAGTAAACAGATCAGTAATATCTGCTACCAAGGCATATGTGAAAGCCGATTGGGACGATAACCTGAGCAACATTTCATGTGCTTTTCGATCAGCTGTTCACTGTTCTGTAGGTACCTCTCCATATTTCATGGGCTTTGGTCAGCACATGGTGACCAATGGCTCCTTTTACCAATTGCTCAGAAGTCTAAGCATACTTGAAGACCGTTCAGTGCAATTTAATAGATCTGACTCCTTTGACATCGTTCGAGCTAAAGCTGCGGATGCCATGAGGAAACAATTTGACCGAAATGAAAGAGCTTTCAATCTCCGGTCTCGCGAAGTTTCATTTGAGGAGGGTCAGGAGGTGTGTCGTAGGAATTTTGGCCAAAGTAACTTCCAGCAGGGATTTAACGCTAAGCTTGTCCCTATCTTTGTCAAATCACGTGTACGAAAGAAGCTGGGTAACTGCATGTACGAGCTTGAGGATCTTCAGCGTAGATCTGTTGACAAATATCATGCAAAGGAAAATGTAGTGGCGCTCGTATGTGGCTGTGAGGTCAGAATTTTGTCTGTGTGCCGTCACCTCCGCTGTTAATTTATTTTATGACTGTGTTGAAGGATTTGACTTCCGCTGTTATCTTTGATATCTGTGCTTGTGTGGGTTAACATCTTTTTGAGCTGGCTCAAAATCAAGTTAACTTTTTCCTAACTAATTTACAACTGACTTCTAGCCAACTCACTAATTATGCAGAGATGAGTCACTTGTGTTCTGTTATCAATCACACTTCTTTTCGATAAGTAATGAACTAGCTTTTTGATCACTCATAGCTGATGCAAATGTAAGTAAAAATAAAGTCATAGGAAAAATTTGAAGAACCAAAGAAAGTAAGCAAAAACATAACTGTGAATACTGATGCTTTTTTTGTTCATTTGTTTCAGTTTAGCTCGCGGTTTCAGCAGACACGTGTCATTTTTTAATCGAACACGGTAAAATAAAATTCAGTGAAGTATTTAATAGACAAATAAAAAGAAAATTATGTTTTTAACTAAAAGTGGTGGTAGTAAAAGAAATTTGAAGAGGTTAATTAAAAAAGAAAAGTACCAAATATATTTACGGTCCAATTTTTTTTATCTAATATTTGTTTCTCATTTTATAGATGCAATTCGTATAAATGGGGAAGAAGATCCCGAAAAAGCATTAAGAAATGCGTTTAAGTTGGTAAAGAAGCGGCATTTCCAAAATGTGTGCATAATGAATAAAAAACAAACTCAAACCCAGCGCTTTAATTTTGTTTTACTATTATTTTTTTTTCTAACTATCATTTTACTATTATTTTTTTCTATTTGTAAAAAAAGACTGAATTCTTTTTGTTTTGTTTAACATTACTGATTAATAATAAAAAACCAAAAGTACAAGAAAATATATTTTTTTCTTATCACTAGTCAGTTAGCTTACCACAAGTTAGCTCAACATAAGTTAGTTTTTGGCTGATAATATAAGAGGGCACTATTAATTACTTATTTGCTGACTAGCTAATGGTAAACTGACGACAAACATATCATTACCTAGTCAGTTTATACCTAACTCAAAGTGTCCTCTGATGTTGTCAGCCAAAAACTAACTCATATTGAGCTAACTTGTGGTTAACTGAAACTTATGCAGAGTGAGTGAGTACTGACTCACTCTGATGACAACAAATCGTCGCTGTCATGCTATTTTGGTCCAAACGCCACTTTCTGCTATTGGAGAAAAACTCATTTTAAGTTGGACATCAATTATTTTTGAAATGGACCGTTAGATTTTCCTGGACTTGGGCATTTTATTTCCGTATAGTCTCCTCTTTCTTCATGTGAAACTTCGAAAAATATCAGTGCAAAATAGGGAAGTTATAGTCAATTTAGTCGCAGATGCCAAGTGTATTTTTGATCCACATCCAACACTTTGTGTCGTCTTTGACATTTTGCACTAGGTGGATCAAAATGAACATGGATATGGAGCATATAAGCACAACTTTTTACTACAAAGTAATAACACATGGGTCGTTATGCAATGAAAAAAAAACAGAATTCATAAATTTGTTTATTAACATAATAACTTAAAAAATACATTTCATTCTTATATCTAACCAAAATTAAATATTAGAACAAATTTAGTTTAATCTTAATAAGGATTTTATATAGTTTTGATGCTCAACCGGTATAAAAGGAATTAGATCGGTAATATCTTTTATTTTTTCTGGCCCAATCGGACGCCTTTGTGAAATTTGGATGTCAAACGAAAATATATTTTTAGAAGGTAACATATTAAGTCTACTAGAGCTTTTGAGTAAGTTTATTGTCTTATATTCTATACATGAAAATGATAATTTGTATTTTAAAGAGTACATTTTTTCAATGCTATATTCGTAATAAATAGATTTTATTTTTGAAAATGGAACATTAAGGTAGTTTAATTTCCCAGCTGGAATAGAATAGCTTTTAAAATCTTCAGATGTCATTTCAATAATATTCAATTTCGTTTTCTCACACGATATTTTTGAAATCAACTGAATAAGGTGTTGAGGACTATATATTTCCAAGTGTTTTAAATGTCTATCGATAACTGAATGCACACAATCGATTTCTTGAATAGTTGAGTGACCGGGCTCCGAAAATTTTTGAATAATTTGTAGTATTTGTGGATGTTCTGCTTGAAAAGATTTGATTGCCGTTGAATTCACTCGATTTCTGTTTTGTGGGACGCAAGAATCACTCCATAGGGTTAAGCGATTTAAGTGGGGATAATCACGTACCAATTTTGACAAAATGCAGACTAAGGCACTGGCGATATCATTACCAGATCTACCACTATGAAATTCTGTCCAAATGGCACAATAGGTTACTTTGTGTTTATTTGACAGTATGAGTGTTGCTGTCAAATTTAAAACGTTCAGCTTTCTTTTATAATAAAACGAAGACGCGTTCCCTGCAACAATTATTTTGTATATCATGAATGTGCATATATTAGAGTGCACTGACAACAAAAATTCAGTTCATTCGAATTTTGGCTACCAATGTATGACAATTTGTATGAAAAGAAAACAAAATCCGAAAAGGGTGAATTTTTGTTGACCCAATGCAGTGTTAGCAGTTTAGAATAAATTGAAATGTATTCACAGCTTATGTCAAAAAATAAAAATATAATAGTGTATCACTTTTTTAACTTGCATAGATTTATGTTAAAAGTTTTTGTTTCCACACTTATAAACCCGGTTCGATTTTCGAAATTAATATTCCGCATTCGATAGCATTGCAGCGCGAGTCTACGATAGCTTCAAAAAGTTATATCTACGAGTACTTGACATTCACATATATTTGAATTCACATAACTTTTTGTGAATCCATGTTTTTAAAATTCGATTTTGGCTTTATCTACAGATTTCAGCTTTTATGTTGTAAATAAAGAGTGTATGCGAAATAAAGATAAGCCAAAGACGAATTATCAAAAAGTTATGCGAATTCAAACATTTCGGAAAATCATTATAGGGCCGTATATATTCCTTTTTGGAGCTAACGTTTTTATAAAAAAAAATATGCTTTAATTTAGGTTCTAGTTTGAAAACTAAAATTAAGTACAAAAATTACCTTTAGGTAAGCCAAAAACTTTTTGTAAATCATAGCAGATTACACCATGGGTAGTATCTGTATTGCTTCGATCATTATCTCGTTCAGTTTTACATAACACTTTTTCTTTTATATGGGCTATATGCTTCAATCTATCGTTCTCACTTAAAAACTCATTATTTCGATGCTTATAACACTTGTCACACATATCTTTTTTTGGTTTGTAAAAAGATATGTTATATTCTTTTCTAAAAACTTTTTCATAAATGCCTCTTTTTACGGGAGTTTCATACTTTTCAATATAAAGTTTAAACATTTTCGCCAGGTTGAGATCCGCTTCTATATAGGTGCGGGTCGTGCTAGAACGGCAGTAATGTGACTCCACTGTTTTGAAGCTTTCAATATGCTCGCGGACAGTGGACAGCTGGTCATAACTTGTAACTTTTTTAACATGTTTACCTCTTTTGCTAGGTTTTGGAACACCGCTGCTTTTATCTTGAAGGTTTTTGAACGCGTAGTAAATTCTATTTTTGTCAATATTTAGCGTATTTAAGAAAAATAGTCGGCAAACTCTGTGAATACGTTGATCAACTTGAAAACGATATGTAAAATTTACACATTTTTTTGTTGGCCCGCTGCTACGTCTTCTTTGGATGGGTTGGGTTCTTACAAATTTAAAATAAAATCCCAATTTCTCTTGATCTTTTAATTTCCAAAAATCTTCAAATATTTTTGATCGATCATCGCCATTGAAATTATTATTGCAGTTAAAGGTACAGGTTGGTTTACATGACTGCAAAATTGTTCGTGATGGCACTTCTTCATTTCTGCTGTTAAAATACCGCGCGCCCGATTGCCTTAATTGTTTCTTTCGATTTCTTGTCCATCGTATTGTTTCCCCTGATGATTTGGAGCAAGATGGAACACAATCTGATGGTAATTCAGCTAGGTTAGGATCGACGAATGAATTAAATGTAGATCTTCTGTTGCCTGTCGATGATGGGTCGAAATTCGGATCATTCATGGAATCATCAGCCGAAAAATCGGATTCACTATCAGATCCACCAAACATATTTATGTACTGAAAATATAATAGTATCGGACTTTTTAACATTTACGCATTTACACCATTTGCTAACATTTTGTTTAGTGTAACATTTCAAAAAATTCTGATATTTTTTATGTAAACAACCGTTATTTTTAACATTGAAAAGGTCTAAAATATGATGCTTACCTTCGATCGTAGTAATATGCGTCTGCACTCATTGAAGTTTTAAACGAAAAGACCGATAAAATACGCACACTGTATACTTCAAAATTCCATTAAACATCATATACAACCAACTTTGCTTTGAAAGATGGCTACTCTTAAGAAAAAGTGGACATACATAAATCCAACCAACTTCGCTTTGGAAAATGGTCGGGAATATTTGCCACAGTTGGCTATTCTCAAGACGTATGCGTTGCCAACCATGGGCGAACTATATTTCTGTACTCTTGTAATGAAATTTTATGGTTAACGTTTTACAGTTACATTTAAATTCCTTGAGGAGATATTTGATGAATTATATGTTCTATGATAAAATTTTGTATTAATTTTCGCATTAAACTGAATTACCAAAAGAATTGTATACGTGGGTCAAAATAGCACATTTATTTTTTGTTGGTGAAACATAATGTATTTTTGGTCCAAACGCCACACTTTTGGATATGGATCAAAAATTACAAAAAAAATGAAATTAAAATGGAGATGGATCAAAAATGCCTCTCTGTATCTCGAAAACCAAAAGAGATAGACAAAAACGGATTACAGATTCTGAAAGAGGAGGTCGAAAAACATAGGAATACATTGCTAACTCAATAAGTCGAAAATGGCGTTTGGATCAGAATAGCATGACAGCGACGAAATGTTAAGACTGAATTGGACTTTACATGGAAACTGAGTTAGCTTTTGAGTCACCTGTGACTCAATTTTGATGAACCATTTGTTAGCTTAAAGTTAACTCAATTTCCGACAGGGTTAATGTTAATTTAAAACTTGCAGCCTAAACGTATGCGCAGAAATATAATCGCTAAGTATGGATTATGAATTTCGTTCGAAGTCCACCAAACCTGGTTTATTTCAGTGTTAACTGATATCACTTGCTCTATTTCATTTTCTTGAACACATTTGATTATTTTGTATAAAAAAGATTCATTTTCCATATAGTGTGGTGATTTACTCGGTTAGAGTGAGTACAACATATGTTAGGAGTTCGTTTGTTTGCTTGTAGACGAACGAACACTATGTTGGTCTTAGCTGTTTAGTGACACTGATGGTGTTGCAAGTATGTTTGTATTTGCATCGGATATCTTGGCTCTGAAAATGCGTATAGTGTTGTTAGTGCATCGGCGTTGTTGACAGTTAGGGCATTTCGGAATTGGCCGAGATCATAGAAAGGGTTGTGGAGAAGCCATTTTCTTTAGTCCCAGTCAGGATCGTGCGAGTTTACAACACTTGCTGTTAAGTGTCGAAGTTATTTTGATTTCAACGTCAAACAAATTTTAAAAAGTTCTAAATTGTTTGTCAATTTTTAAGAAATTAATTTCTTTTGTAATCGAGAATTAACACCAGCGTAAGTAATGTTTCAAACAGCAACTTTGTCAGGTATTAAACCTAAGGCCATTTTGATAGTATTATAGTTTGGGTTGAAATTCTGTTACCTGGTTCTTTTTCGACGCTGACTGGGTTTAACATAAACGGATTTATTCCTGCCGTATCTCTGGATGTGGAAAAGCTTTTGTTGCCGATGGCATTATTCTTCTCCCTTTTTATTATCAAGCCATGGTAAGAAAAGTGCTAATTTTTGTACGTTACCAACGTCGTTTTCGCTCTTCTGTAGCTTTATTATTATCATATACTTGAGGGAGGCTGCTGGAATTAAAGTGCGAAGAGAAGAGTAGAAAAACAGAAGGTGCATTAGTTGAAATTTATCCGCGCCTAAGATCGTAACACAACCCGTAAAACCGCGGCATTTGCTATGAATAATTGTAAAAAAATCGTTCAATAAGTGAACAAAGTGTCGTGGAAAGTGCCAAAAGGAACTCTCCAAATCTTTCTTAAATACCACTTTACTTGTTAATTTTTAAAGCTTTAAATTAAATTTCCTAAACACTGTGCAAACTTTCGCAAATCGGAGTGTAAATAAATTTGTTTTGCATGTGCTTGTTGCCGTTGCACGAATAAATAAAAACTAAAAAACTAATAATAAAATAAAACTAATTAAAATATCGAGTTTGGCCAGAACTGGTACGTGGCAAAATATAAAGTTGAAACCTTTCTAGCAAGCCTAAAAAAAGAAAATATTCAAACTATTTAAGAGAGAGAGTAAACGAAGAGAAACAATTTTATAATCGGTAAACAGGGATTAGCCGGTTCAAGACCCCTTGCATCAATATTTAAATAGAAAACAAGTTTTTTACAAAATGGCAAAGTGACATTGTTTTTCGTGGCTGCATACTGCTTTTATAATGATTTCGGATCAGTGACAACCCTCTTCAGAAAGCTTTGCTGCAATTTTTGAAAGTAAAACCGGACTCTATAAGGCCAGGCTCACCCCAAACGAATGAGAAGTACTGTTGTAAACCTTACTTTTCAAGTTTTCTTCACACAATTGCCCACGAAAATACAACTCACTTTTACTATTGTTGGTGTTTCTATTTTTTTTTCTGGAAAGCATATTCCAAATTTTACAATCTCAGTCGTCTCCTCCTCTCCCGAAAGGGGTTTCATTGTGGGATCGTCAACATCAAAGTTAGTACATAAAAAAAATCTTTCTTTTCCTCAATTTTTAATTTTGGAAAAAGAGACTTTTGGCTTTTGGGGTTTGTCTTAAATAATTGAAAAATAATTCAAGTGATTGTTGAAATTCTGCCGTTTATATTTTATTCCTAATTAAAACATGCAGAATCGCATTTAAACTTAAATTTCCTTTGAGTTTGAACGAAACCGGGATATCAACAATCACTGTGACCAATGGCCCTAACGAACAATGAAGATCATTTCTAAGTGCAAGTGGTATATACAAAGAGAGGTCGAAGATATGCTTAGCACCGCCAATTTTGATTTTCAATTTGCAAATAGATTTTTAAATCTATTATAAGTTATTTTTTACACTTAAGTGGGCCTACCTCAGATTTATCAGGCGGATTCTGGGTAAACAGGAAGGGCTGACAACATGTTATTTATCACCTGACGCATAAACTTTTGGAATAGGCTAACATCACTTTTTTTTCTTTCTATTTTCTTTTTTTGTCTCCTTCCAGTTCCTTTTCTCTTTCTTTTTAACAAATCAATTCCACATGAACCATCTTTAAACATTTTAGGGTAGCCCATGTAAGATGCTAGAAGGCAAGATCCCACCCCACAGACAAGCAATAATGCTGGCGAATTTCGTGCTTCAGCCGACTCCCATATGAATACTTCACAACACCCATATCGACTTGATGTTGCATGCTACAGAGTTCTCCACTCTACAAGCCTAGAGTTCTTTACTATGCAATCTAAATATCAAGCTAATATAGTTGACATACCACTGTTACCAAATTAATGCAAACCCTGCCAAAAAGACGAAGAGAACCGCATTGAATTTTACTTTTAGATTCGTATACTTATTGTTAGGCTCCTATGGAGCAGATCCAATAATACCAAATTAAGCATTAATAAAAATACAAGTTATAATTATTGGTTGTCAGATCAGAGAGTTGAGTAAATTTAAGTACCTTGCGGCTGAATTTTGGTATTGCATAAAAACCAAAACTATAAATACAAAAATGGAATTTGAATGGAACTTTAAACTTATTAAATTTTATTTTAACGGAATTAGAAATGTATAGTCAGAAAGGCAATTGAATTATCTTCCTTTGAATGTCAAGCAATCCATAAAAATAGATAAACGTATGATAGTAGGTTCGGTTGGAAGGGTAGCCCGTCTGGATAAAAATAGAGAGTTCACTTGGAGGCTTTAAAATCACATTGTGGAACCATAAAAGGTAGCACAGGGAAAGAGCGCAGAGTTATTGGGGAGATAGAATGAGAAGGTATATAGGTAGAAAGAGATGATTTATAGGCAGCTTGTCCGTTGTGGTTATCAGCTGGTTCGAGGAATTCAAAACCAACTTGACCTTTAAACTTAACTGTTGGCTGATTTAAGAGGCACATCAGCTAGATCGGCCAGGCCATCGAAGAATATACTGCCTAGGTAGCAAGTCTGTATTGTTAAAGACCCGTGTATGCGCGTAGTAAATGATTCACTGACACCTCTTCTTCATTCTGCCAACTTCTGCGGGGGTCTCTACACGAGGTACCTATACCAGGTCCCAAATACAATTTTTTTTGGCATAAATTCGAAACATAAAAATGCAGCCTTCTTAATGAGCACACTCCTCCTACTGGCGCATGCAATATATTTTATTGGGGTAAGCAAATAATAAATGTAATATTGAGTTTGGATCCAATGGACTTATTTCTACCGCTTTAAAAGCTTTGTCAGTGGCTTGAATTTAATGTTATGGGCTTAAATTAGAAAAAAAATAATATTTTTATTCACATATAGTACTCGTACGTTTAAAGATATAACCAATCCGGTCTCCTGCATAAATTAAAGTTGTATCTTTTTATTTCTTTAACCAATTGTTTCGGATTGTACGATTACAAAAAAAGTTAAAAAAATCACATCATCGGTTTAGTTTGCGGTACCTAGTTTAGGAGAAGTTTCATAACCCTCATTATCACAGCTACTCTGCTTCTTATCAATTTTCGAGTCGTTACATAATTTATCACAAATTTCTCCAATTTCTTTTCATATTTTTTTAATGTATGGTGAGAATTGTAAACATGTTGTTTCATTGAAATATATTGTTATTATTCTGATTTATATTTATTTTTGAAGCAGTTGTTTGCTCACCTTCGGACGCAAATTCTTTCGCTCCCAGTTTATTCCATAATCAGTGCATATTTTTTTAATAACATACAAATACAGTACATTGTTACATCAAGAGATAGTACATTGGAAGTGTTGAAAAATAAAGTAAAAATTGCCCGCGCTGCCAAATCCTTGGCGTGCCATAGGGGGAAAGCAACTTTTCAAAAACAACCCACAGACCATGGCATCCAACTTAGGATCTATTGGAGCAACGTCATCGAACTACAACAGATATAGTGACCTCTCCAGTATCGAGGATATGGATGAAACCCCTGAATCAAACATAAACATGGTTGATGTTCCCTAAAAACCGCCACCGATTTTAACTGACGTATATGTTCCACTCCGTGAAATTCAACATTTGTTAAGCAACGATTGAGTTTGCAAACGTACTTCAATTGGAATTAAAATTATTTTCTCAAATAAAGAAAAGTTTGATTTTTGTGTGAAAAAAATTGAAGAAATATAATATTGAATTTCATACCTTCGCCGCTAAGGAGGATAAATTGTATACAACCTTTATCCATGGTTTACCCATAATAAACCCCCATGATTTTATCACAGATTTAAAAACTACAACTTGTACCTCGTGTCAGCCGTAAACGCAACCCCAAGAATAAAACTACGCGCTAGCACCGCAACAACCGATCTGTTCAATATTGATGAACTCTCTTATGTCTTAAGTTCTACCCTCGATGAGTTAGGTAGGTGAAGAACAAAAATACAGCAAATTCATGTCGTAATGTAAAAGAGTCTTTGTTGCAGGCTGTTTTAACTTTGTTCTTTTCTTTTATATAGTGTGATCCATCTAGAGGTATTTTTTCAGACCGAAAAAAAATGAAAATTCAAATCAAGTGTGGAATCTTTATTGATAATTTGAAAGGACATTTTATGGCATTTATTTTATGAATATAATTTCCTTCAAATGTTGGCCGCAACTACGCCTCAGAGTTTCCATTCTGAGGGTCCAACTTTGGATGACTCGTTCGAGGATTTCGACCGGTATGGCTTTAATGACACGCGCAATGTTGGCTTCCAAAACCTGAATCGTAGCTAGTTTGTCAGCATAGACTTTGAGGTGATATCACTCGATCTAGGCTGCCAACTCAGCTGTCCAAAACGTGAAATTGAAATTTTCGAAATGACTTCTCAATAGATCCATTGTTCGAGCAGCTGTATGGCAAGGGGCACCGTCCTATTGAAACCAAGTGTCGCCATGATTACGGGATTCAGTTTCAGGTAGCATAAAGTTCGATATCAAAGCGCGATAGCGAGCACCCTTCACGGTTTCGTTCCGGCCATCATCATTTTTGAAAAAAATATGCACCGATGATTCCACCAGTTTATAAACCGCGCCAAACCTTGGTTTTCTCTGGGTATAATGACACTTCTTGAACCTCTTCTTGTTGCTCTTCAGCCCAAATGCGGCAATTTTGTTTATTGACTTTGCCGTCGAGCCAGAAATGGGCCTCATCACTGAACAAATTTTTGGTCGAAAACAGCGCATCTTCCCGTTTCTCACCGAACGCTCATTTCCATAATACAGTTGCCAACATTTAAAGATAATTATTTTCAAAAAATAAATGTATAAAATGTCCTTTCAAATTAATAATAGTACCAATCATTCCCTGATTAATGCGACAATAAAACCCTTGATTTTTTGAAAGGAATTACAATATATGAAATTTTTGTAGTTTTACGCTTGATTATTTATAAACTTTTGCATGCGCTCAAACCAATTGTCGAAGAATTTTTCCACTCCGATTGAGACACCTCCAAAACATGGTTTTTGAACGCTTCAACAGCATCTTCTGGCGACGAAAATCGTTGACCACGCATATTTTTCTTGATGTGCGGGAATAAACGGAAGTCATTGGGTGCCAAGTCAGGGCTGTACGGCGGATGACCCATCAATTCGACGTTTTGGCCGCTCAAAAAGGCGCTGGTTTGAGCCGATGTATGTGAGCTCGCATTGTCATGGTGCAAATGATTCGTCTTCTCTTGTTCGTTTTTCGAATTTCTCCGAACACTTTAGGCAAACAAATTGTCGTGTACCACTCAAAATTGACCATCCTACGTTGCTCAAGCGGAACAGTCGCCACGTAACCAGTTTTGCCGAAGAAACAGGCGACCATTTGCTTCGAAGTGCTTCTTCCACGAACAACTTTCGTTGGATTTGACTCGCCTTCGAAGACCCACACGGTAGATTGCCATTTTGCTTCGGGTTCATACGCATAGATCTATGATTCGTCACCTGTAACGATCTTATAAACGTCTTTTGAAGCACAGCGATCGGATTTTTTTCAAATTTCTTTGCACCAATCGACACGAGCCTTTTTGAGCGATTGTCAAATTGTGCGGTATCCAACGCTAACAAACCTTTTTTACGGCAAGGTGTTCATGCAATATCGAATGTATGCTGGTGGAAGAAATGCCCAAGGATGCCTCTATCTCACGGCATGTCATATGATGATCTTGCATTATCAGTTAACTCACGGCATCTTGTTCTCTGGCAGAACAGCCATTTTTGGACAACCTTCGTCTTTGAGCGAGCGTCGGCCACGATTGAATTCATTAAACCAGTTTTTCACAGTGCTATAGGATGGTGCTTCATCGCCATACAAAGATTTAAGTTTATCTAAGCACTCTTGACGAGATAATCCACGTCGAAAGTTGTGAGAAATGATCGTACGAAAATGTTCACGAGTTAATTCCTTTTTTTACCAAATTGATATTTTTCACAAATGATGGTCGTACATCAAAATGTTCTGAGTACGTTAATGTTAAAAAATTTCCAAATTTCGAATGGAAATGTCAGATGGAGCAGATGTTACTAAGTATTGCCTAGGCCAGAAAAATATATAGCAACTCTCGTATAAGCGTGTTATTTATTCTTCAAAACCACACGTCTGAAAAAAACACCCTTTATATATTCTAAATGTGATATTCCCAACTAAAATACTTTCTCAAGTTTTGGTCGTTTATAGGGTTAAGACTAAAGCCGACTTTTTGACTATTACAATAAAATCAAAAGCCGACTTTTATACATTTCGACTTTTTAATATAAAAAAGTAGAGTTAAGTCACCGTTTTGACTTTTTTCTTTAGGGAAATGAGAAAGCATATTTTTATATTTTTTATATATTTTAAAGAAAATAAAAATGTTTTCTTGTTTTAAAAAATTTTAAGTGAAATATAAGAGTGACGACAAACCTAAAAAACTTCTGGTATTTTGTAAACGTTTAACATTTAAATCATCATTATGGCACTTTCCGCGACTAGTGCTTACAACCTTGTAAGGAACCGCAATATGTAATGCTCTTCGTTGGCCTTGGAACCCAAAATCACTTCGGCCACTTCAACGCCAGATATAGGTAGCAATAGTTATTCAAGAATTTCTGTGTTTATCAATTTGCCTTAAAAAAACAATATAAATAAACTTTTTAATCTCGAACATTTAAGAAGGCATATATTTAAACCTCGGCATACGTTGCCACTACAATAAAATGAAACTTATGGGAATTTCTCAATAGGCTCAACTAAAAAAACTCATTGTGTGGATGATAATAAAAAATATGGTTATATTTAAAGTTAAATTTAAAAATCGGCAAGAAGAAGTTGACTTTTAGACTTCTTTAAAAATAAAAAGTCGACCTTGAATTTTTTACCCAATTTCTATTAGTCGAAAATCGACTTATAGAACTCTAGTCGTTTAAAGTCTTTGGACGTATAGGCGGTGCCATGCACCTTTACAAAATTGTAAAAATGTTTTGGCCCATTTTACAGCGCTATTGGAAAAAGGGGAGAGTCAAAACCCACTTTTTTCCAGAGCATACATCTTTACACACTAAGTGTATATATTCCAAGTCTGATGTTCTGAACTTAATTACTATTAAGTTCTGGTTGATTAAAGAATTAAAAAATGTTAAATATGATTTACGTACAACGCCTTGCAAAATCTATAGCAACTTCTGATAGTGCGAATTATTTTGCCCCACCTTGTATATTTTCCATGAGACTTAGATACTTTAGTTCTGGTCTTTAAATTGTTGATGTCGGCGATGTCACGCCCTCTATAAAAACGAATCCGTGTGTACTTTAGACAATTTTTTCGCCTACAATAGCATACCGTGTTAGACGATGTTTCAATGTTTATAGTCAATACATCGCTTTTAAAGAAGGGCGCGGCACCTCCTACTTTTCTCCAAAACGTATTTCATTACACTCTAATAGTTTACTCGTATATACCAAAACTGATGTTCCTAATTTTTTTATGTGTGGGCGATACCAGGTCCCTTTTAAAATTATAGATACTTATACTTATATTTATAATATGTGAGTATCCCCAGGTCTACAGTAGCAATGTTGAAGTTTGAAGACGATTGGGCTGTTATTATTGGCGTTCAGCGCTTTGAAAAAGGGGCGTGGCAAACATATTACATTACGTACTAATATTTTATGTACCGAATCTGAAGTATCTAGCTTCAATAGTTTATGATCTTAGGGTGTGTTAAATTTTTGGATATGAGGGCTGTTCCCAGCCCCCTTGTAAAATCGTATCCATTAATAGCATGTACAAATCCTAGTTCAAAGTAGCATGCTGTGAAAATTTCTAGACGATCGGCCCATAATAAAAGACGCCCCAGTGCTTTTAAAAGGGGCGTAGCACCACACACTTTTTACTACGACTTTTTCGTTACATTCATGTTCGTAGATCACAAACTTTTTGAGCTATGATCATTTTAAGTTTTTGGGGGAGGGGGGGGGGGGGGTGGTGTGATCTCACCTCTCACTAAGGGTATTAAAAATCGAAGAAGCTAATTACAACCACCGGTCATACAGCTATATTCTGTGAAAATTTCTGGGAGATCGGTTCAGTACTTTAGGCTCCTATAAACAACAAACAAACACAATTTTTTTGTATGTGCATACTCGTACTAGCTGTCAACCGGTGCGTTTCGCTACCCCCCAAACCCGTTTATAGATGCCACGCTGCATTGTTAAATTGTATCCGTATACGCTGTGACAATTTTTTGGCCAACAATATCATACTGTATTAATTTCAAAACGATCTGCCCATAATACTTAATTACATCGCTTGTAAAAATGGGGGCGTGGCACCGGCAACTTTGTCCCCGAACTGATTTCTGTACAAAATTATAGTATAAAGCCCAAATGTACTAGTAATGTAACTTTCCTTAGTACTTTATGCATTCTGTGGGCGGTGGGCGGTACCACGCACTTGTTTTTAAATCATATACATATACAGCAATTTTTCGACCCTCAAAATCATACTGTAACATACTGTGGACATTTTAAGATCTGCCAATTTTGGGAGGATTTTCACACGAACTTTTCTGATAGTACGAGGGTATATAGCAACCCTCGTACTATCAGAAAAGTTCGGGTATTTGTTCGGTATTTCTGGACTAGGCAACACTTAGTGGCATTTCCATTTGAAACTTTGACATTTTTTACCCAGAATGTTTTGACGTACGACCATCATTTGTGTAGTTTGCAGTGACTTGAAGAAATCAATTTGGCAAAAAAATGGAATTAACTCGTGAACATTTTCGGTCGATTTTCACGACAAGAGTGCATCGATGAACTTAAATCTTTGTCTGGCGATGAAGCACCATCCTTTATCATTGTGAAAAACTGGTTTAAGGAATTCAATCGTGGCCGACGCTCGCTCAAAGACGAAGGTCGTCCAAATCGGCCGTTGTGCCAGAGAACATTGATGTCGTGCATGAAATGATAATGCAAGATCGTCGGGTAAGATAGGGGCATCCTTGGGCATTTCTTCCACCTACATACATTCGATATTGCATGAACACCTGGCCGCAAAAAAGGTTTGTTCTCGCTGGATCCCGCACAATTTGACAATCGCTCAAAACGTGTCGATTGGTGCAAAGAAATTTTCAAAAATACGATTTCGGACTTTTTTAGTTTTTAAGATCGTTACAGGTGACGAATCATGGATCTATGCGCATGAGCCCGAAACAAACCGGCAATCGACCGTGTGGGACTTCGAAGACGGGCCAAATCAAACGATAGTTGTTCGTGGAAGAAGCACTTTGAAGCACAAGGTCGCCTGTTTTTTTAGCAAAACTGGTGATGTGGCGACAGTTCCGCTTGAGCAACGTAGGAGGTCAATTCTGAGTGGTACACCAGAATTTGTTTGGCTGAAGTCTTCGGAGAAATTCGAAAAACGAACAAGAGAAGACGAATCATCTATCACACATCGGCTCAAACCAGCGCCTTTTTGAGCGGCCAAAACGTCGAATTGATGGGTCATCCGCCGTACAGCCCTGACTTGGCACCCTATAACTTCATTTTATTTCCGCACATCAAGAAAAAAATGCAGGGTCAACGATTTGTGTCGCCAAAAGATGCTGTCGAAGCGCTCAAAAACCATGTTTTGGAGGTGTCTCAATCGGAGTGGAAAAATTGCTTCGACAATTCGTTTGAGCGCATGCAAAAGTGTATGTATCATGCTAAAGAATACTTTGAAAAACAATAAAACTAGTTTTGATGATAAATATTCGCATTTTTATTATTATGCCAGAAATATATATAGCAGCCCTCGTATACAGTTATTATCGGTAATATCCATTCCATGTGTTGTACGAATTTAAGTGCTTACGGGATACGCATTTATTAAATCTCGGTTGTATGCATCGACAGTGCTTATAGCAAAAACTGGTTAAGTTGCAACGACGACCACTCACTCGAAGGAAATCAACTGTCTTTGGGAAATAAAAGTAGAGGGAGATTAAATAACACCGGCTAAAAATAGATTTTGCGAGGAGATCTACAAGGAAACGATAACTCAAGACGATTCATATATAGATTCCTTTTAAAAGGCGTGCTCAGCTATTAGGAGAGTCTCTATATCAGGCAAGACTTCTGTATCTGGATAGAAAACGAAAGCCAATGAAAAATTAAGAATAAGTTATGTAGAGTTTTTGAAGGAATGTGAACGTCCTGGGCATATGATACTACTTATAGCCAAAGAAAATGGAGCTTATTATATACCACACCAAGCCGTCATTCGGGAGTCCAGCCTACAAACAAAGTTAAGTGTCGTAGTTGATACCTCAGCTCGTTCTTTAACTGCAGTTGGCCTAACGATATTATGTATAAGTATATAGGTTCCAGAGTCCATAGGGATCTATATAACTAAATTCTTAACTGGAGACGCTAGAGATATGTGATGACTGCGGATATAGAAAATATATATCGACAAACTCTAGGATCCGAAAGGCATCAATAGGACCAATATATTGTATATAGGGAGTCTGCAGATAAGCCTATTAACGAAAAAAAGCTGACAACTATAACGTACGGCACCGCAGCAGCATTGTTTCTATAAGTAGAGCATTAAAAGCAGATAGATATTCAAATAAGTGGATAGGCTACATTATAGCTGAAGACCTTTACGTGGACGACCTGATGACTGGAGCACACACCATAGCGGAGTGGAAACAAATTCGTGAAACCATCAGCACAACAATTGACCGGTCTAGATTCTTACTTAAGAATGGCCATGAGCAGCATGTAGTTCATATTCATGAAGATGAATTAGTTACAGCTTGATGATTACATACTTAAGTACAATGGACCCGAGGAGGGCAGATTTCATATTTATAATGAACACAGAGAGAGAGAGAGAGAAATCAAAATTACAAAACGTACAAAAGTTTCAGACTGACGAAGGTATTTATTTGATCCCATTGGTTGGCTATCACCAGTGACATTGATTGGAAAGTAATGGTACAACAACTGTGGCAGAAACAAATAGACTGAGACAAAGGCATTGTCAATCATCTGGCCAAATAATGGCTAAATTACGAGATGGTACTCGTACTGCTCAAATTGGAGGATATAAGAGTAGTCCGCTGACTTAAGAACACTGACGAAAATGATATGGACACACATGGTTTTGCTGATGCATCTGATGAAGCATTTGCGGCGGCGATTTACATACATCAAAAGTGGAGACGAAATTAAGTTAGTATCAGCGAAAACACGAGGCAATCCATTAAAAAACAAGAAGACGATTCAGAAATAAGAATTACGTGGAGCTCGTTTAGTATCAAAATTGCTCGCCAAGGTTCAACAAATATTGCGGGTACAAGCACCTGTTTATGCATGGTCGGATTCAACAAAAATGGCATGGATAAAAAATAACAGATGAATAGAGAAATTTTTAAGGACCCGAGTGAATGAGATTGGGGAAAACGTTTCAACTACTAAGTTGCAATGCAATAAATCTAAAGAAAATCCAGCAGATATAGCATCGAGAGGTATAATGCCGTATAAATTGGCGACCCATGAGCTGAGGTGGAAGGGACCGAAGTGGTTATCCATGCCAGAAGACAAATGACAGCCTCAGCCAGCATTAATAGAAAATGAGACAGTTGTTTTCGCATCGACAGAGAAGCATAATATTATATATAGGTGACTTACTAAGTTATTATTCTTCGATTGTGGAATTGAAAAGAGTGCTAGCATAAGTTCATCGATTTGGCCATAAGTTGAGAACCAAAGATAAACGCACCCACTATCTCATGTTTACTGAACTAAAGGCATCTCGATAAGATATGGATAAGACACGTGCATCAGATTCAATTTCCAGACGAAATAAGGATTCTAAAATTGTTGAAAGAACTACCAACGAAGAGCAAATTGATAAGTTTATACCCATTTTTGTACCAGAAGAGGATACTGCGAGTCGGTGGTAGAATTCAGAAATCACAGCTTCCGTTTAGACACGACGACACCCAATAATATTGGAAACATCTCATGTTGTGGAGATTTTATTAAGCCAAGCTTATGAAATAAACATTCATGGAGGTATCAACTTAATGCACGCACATCTCACAATATCGTAGTGGATCTTCAATTTGAAAGGGCATTAAATTGCGTTATATTCTGCCGACAGCTCCTAACATAAGAGGAATTTGGGTGATTGGCGATAGCAACCCTACGAAAACTGTTCAACGTTATTATGCCAGATAAATGCGGTGTTAAACTCCTTTATTTTCAATAGCAGACGATGAAGTTAAAGATCTTACTCCAGATCAGATTTTGATAGGAAGGATGATGTGCACTGTACTGGATAGATGATCTGGATAGATTAAAGCTATTGCAGAAGCTTTGACAAGCTGGAAGGAAGAATACTTGACCACGTCTCAACAATGAAACAAATAGCAGATAGCTGGCCGGATGTCAAAGAAGGCCAGGTTGTATAAATCAAAAATAAACTGAGCCACCACGAAAAATGGCAAATGTTTAAAATAAGGGAAGTACATAAACGGGTCGAAAACAGAGTACGGGTGGTAACTGTGGAAACTTAAAATGGAATTTTCAAGCATCCTATTACATAAACTGGCTCTGGCGAAACTGTCTCCTTTGGAATTCATTGGATCCCTATATTATATGCTGTTGAGGTTAATGGACCAAGACGACCTTCAGAAAATGAAGACAAACATGGAAATACTTATATACTGCCTAATCAACGGAATCATGGTCTCCTGCTGAAGAATCATACCTCAGTGATTGATTTCACACTAAACATTTTAAACACAACCATGGCCGAAGTTAAGCAGAATTTCAAAAGTTTTAAGATGCAAATGGACAGTATTTCGGCTGCTATAAAACAGAACTGCTTCCTCTATAAAGAATTTATTTAATTCTCCATTTTAGCCCGAGAACTCGCATCACTAATCGAAGACAATCATCGATCGATTATCCGACGACCTTGTTTTATTTGGGAACAAGAAGAAGGATGTTACGGAAAATTTTCACTTAATAAGTGCTAAGGAAATTTTTATTTGACAAGAAGCTGGTGGTTCGCTCAAATACCATTATACCACAAAAAAACATCACAACTCTGCAAAATAATACCAGTTTCTCGTAAGAGAGTAGACTTCTCTTAAAAGAGTAGACAGGTCCTTCCAGGTGAAAATTCCTATACGCCCTATACAAAATTTGGACTAAATTCATATCATCCTATGACCTAAGCAGAGGTGGATGGTTGCAAACAAGATTGCGATTTAACATGTATGGGGAAACTGGCTATGATTAATGCCGACGATGGACCATGCATAATGTACGCACTCAAACCGAATAATGAATACCAGTATGCACAGAACTGTGTTTCCTTTTATACCACATGAATGGTTTTCCAGAGTTTTTATGCAGTTGCAACAACGTAATTTATGGGGAAACAATTGCACATTCTTATAAACTTAAATCAACTTTATGGCTTATACTACACGGAATACAAGGAAGAACAAACTTTTAAAATAAAAGGAAGAACAGGACGTGTCTCCAAAAGGAATACATATGGTAACCCTGATAATGATTGACACAAGCTTATTATTTTTAATGGTTGGAAATGAAATAATTGAACTTTACAACGGTGCCCTAATATTGTAAATAAAAATACGCGAATTATTTTAAATTTCATGTAAATATTATATAAAAAATTTACAAAAAATTGCGCAAAATATCTCCAGCGTAAAAACAATTTTCAAAATTATTTTAATGCAAAGTCCACGTACTGGCTACTATTACTACATGTGTTCATTTATTTGACCAGAAGTATAAAATCGAAATTGTTCTAAAAAGTTCGAATTTTAATGGTGTTTTAAAACCGGTTTAGCTCACGAATTGAAAAGGCTAGTGCCCAAAATTTTCGAATTCGCTTTAAACCATATCAATCTTTATTTCTAGAGAGGTACATTTTTCAAAGGTAAATACTCGTATTTGTTTTTGAAAAAAAGTTTCATTGTTTCTGGATACCCCCATATGTTGATTATATAAGTTTAGTAGAACTGGCAAAAAAAAATAAATTTTGTAGTTCCTCAATGGAACAAAAGGCTAAACTATATCACTTTAAATGAAATGGACACATTCACATTTGATGGTAACAGTTTAAAACGACAACACTGAACTTGGCCATGTTTGTTTTAACCAAAAGGCCTATCCTTGGAATGGCAGGAATGTCTAGCCTCGATCGTATTTTAAATCCTAAATTACCAATCTTAGCTCCTGTGCAAAGTAACACGAGCAATGAGAAAAGTCTCAATTATGAAACTCACTTATGAAAAACAATTTTTCATCACTGCAAGCCCGACGAAAAGCAGCATTGTACTCGTATACAGGTTATGTAGATCTACTTAATACAACATACTTTAATCTTCAGACTGTGTGGTTTCCTCTCGGGTGGAATAATAAATGCAAACGAATCAAGCGGATACTAGTCCGCCGAGTAATATTCAAAATGTATTTATCTTAATTAAATAAATTTGTAAATATTTCAACAATGCTGACACCGCATCAATCTCCATGAATTTGAATTTGCATTTCAAAGGTTTGTCGATATTAACTTACAACACAAAAAGGGCGGATATTGTGCAAACATTCATTGTGTGCCGACAGCTCAGTATTCTATACAGGATTTATGTACGAGTACGTTCGCACACACAAACATATTTACCTACCCTGCCGGAAACTCAGCTTACTTTTAATGCACTTAAAACACACTATTACGGAACTAGTGGCGGTTGATACTTGGATTATTTTAAATGGAGTAAACTAACTATTTTAACATTGCGATGTCCCAGACGGTAGCCAATTGCCTGCATGACTTTTCAACTAACTAATTAAGTTGAATATAAGTTAGCTAAAAGTTATCTTATTTAAAGCTAGCTACTTATATAAACTAATAATGACATAGTTGGCTTTATGGTGACTTAATTAAAATCAAATTTTAGTAAGATTACTATTAGTTAGCTCATAATTTGCTAAATTTTTTGTTTATGAATAATAGTAATTACTTTCAAAAAAAAGTTTTATTAATTTTAAAGACATTTCTTTTCAATTCAAAACATTTGGAAATTAACGCTGGTAGAAACTGATAAACTGTACTCTACACGCTTTTTTTAAAAATTCGCAGGGTCCAAAATGATTTTTGATGTAAAGTTTTTTTGTATTTTGTCTTAGAATTTCCTGTAGAATCCGAATATTTTTTTTAATGTATTCTACATGGATATGTTAATTTTTTAAAAGTATCTCTGATGTCCTATTTTACCTCATTAGAGCCAAACGATCGGTAGGCATCATTGTAATTGTTCTATATTATGTGAAGTAAATGTGCTTTTAAAATATAGGTTACCCCTTAAAGCTAGGAATAAAGCTTTGAAGTCTTTTAGTCGCTTCTGGCAATAAACAACAGAAAATAAAAAATATGTATAACAAATAGATTAGAAAATGCCAAAAAAAAACAATTTCAAATGTCACTAACGAAGTGCCAACAACTATCACCGCACTACGAGTATATGCAAGCTTTGATTTTGGTGAAGTTCTGCATTACATTGTAGTTAGCTTAAAGTAAGGTCATAAAAGTTAACTAAATGTGTCTTTTTTCAGGGTCGACTACCGGATTGCCGGCAGGGTATGATTTTGTATTCCAAGTTCAGACCACACAGTGCGAGAAATCGGAAGCATTTGACAAATAATTAAAACTATTTTTCACAAACGTTTCTTTAGTAACATTTTAATAAAATCTATAAAATAAGAATTTATTTTTTCCAACTACTTAACCAATCTGTTTGAAATTTTTACTGAATATATTATTGATATCTCAAAAAGGAGGTGCCACGCCCACACCCATAAAAATTTAATGATCATTACTCAAAAACTATACGAGCTACTAACATGAGGCATAGTTAAGGATAGTTAACTAAAAAGCACGATGTTAATTGTAAATAAAACATAACCTTTTTTGAGAATTATTTAACATTTTTTATTAATATCTTTGAAAATTATGTGTGAAATAAAATACCGGCCAATTGCTCGCCACGGCTTCTATGTAATCTCTATCCGATGGTCAATATTTTCAACGGCTCTGAGGCATAATGGAGGTCCAATGTATTTAATGTGCCCAATTTTCTCATCCTTTAGTTATTGAATTGTTCTTGGCTTGTTAACGTACACTTTCGTTTTTAAGTATCCCAAAAGAAAGAAGTCCAACGGTATCAAATCACATAATCGTGGCGGCCAATAAACATCGCCACGACTTAAGATAACACGA
This sequence comes from Hydrotaea diabolus, assembly GCA_963513945.1. Taxonomy (NCBI): domain Eukaryota; kingdom Metazoa; phylum Arthropoda; class Insecta; order Diptera; family Muscidae; genus Hydrotaea; species Hydrotaea diabolus. Next base: position 92,663,302 of record OY740716.1, read on the forward strand.
CCATTGAATTTCTTGCGAATAATATTCATTGTTTTGTTTGCTGTGTGGCGGCAAGTGGCACCATCCACCAACCATATACTTATATCGTTCAGGTCCATATCCTCCATATTGGGGCGGGTCGATTAAAAAGTCGCCCAAGTGACAAGGAAAATCGTATTCTAGGGATCAAAATAAGAAACTTTACCTGAGGAACTATACCTCTTAAACGAATTTTGATGTGAGTTCTATCGTGACTGCCATGCTAAACGGACGCATAGCGAAGACCTGCATTCATCTAATTAACGTACACTATTTGTTTTGTGATAATAAACTATATTTTCATATATAAAAATATCCACAGAGAAAAAGACTCTGAGAAAAAAGAACAAATATAAGAATGAGTGAGCTTGATGCTCTAAATTCAAGTGAATATGATATCAAAAACAATATTAACAAATCAAAAAATAAAAATGGATCAAATATAGTGGTCAATAGAAAAAGAGCGAATAATGACATAGAAGAAACTATGGCAAAACAACAAAAAAAAACTACTATGCAATTCTCGATAACGACAGAGAGTGCAACGAAGAATGTATTAAGAAATTCGAGAAACACGTGCAAGAGCATGAAACACCAACAACTTCAAGGAGAGCCGTGCAAAGCAACTCTCGGTCAAATAGCTCTGTTCCGAACAATTCTACAACAACCAACAATACAACAAACAACTCAACCAATGTAGAGAATAACGAAAATACGAAAAACAATAAACAAAATAATAACAAAAAAATACCACCGATAAACATCTTTGGTGTGGATTCTAATGAATTGATTAACTTCATAAAAAACGGAGTTAAAATCAATGAATTTAAAATAAAAGAGTTTTCAAATAAAATAACATTATATTTATCTTCAATGGTCGATTACTCTAGAGTAGTGGCTTATTTAGAAAAAACTAAGACAAAGTTCTTTACTTTCACGCCAAAAGACTTGAAAACGAAGACCTTTTTATTGAAAGGGCTCAGTTCTGATACTGACCCTGTATTAATATACGAGGAATTGTGTACATTCCAAAACGAAAATTTAAAAATCGTTAAAGTTAGCCAATTCTCAACGAAAAAATCTATAAAAGAACAATATAATCTCCCACTCTACTTAGTTCAAATAAGCAATGAAAGTAGCGTAAATGAATTAAAAAAAATTAGAGGAATTCTTCATCGTTGTGTGAGATGGGAATCCCTAAGAAAGCCAGAAATCCCACAATGCCGGAGATGTCAAAGCTTCTTCCACAGCGCAGCGAATTGTTATCTACCACCGAGATGTGTTAAATGCAATGAAACACATGATATTGGCAAGTGTACCCTAAGTAATGTAGCCGAAAACGAAAGAGAAAAGCTGTATTGCGTACTATGCAATAAACACGGTCATCCCGCATCTTATAAAGGGTGCGAAAAATACAAAGAAATACAAAAAAAGCTTCGGGCTAAAAAACAAAACCTGGTTCAACAAAGAACTAATAAATTAACATCGTACGTTAACCCTGACATGACTTTTGCTGATATGGTAAACAATAATAATAGCCAGAATAACAACAATAACAATGCAATTCATATAACTTTAAAAGAGCTAAATAATACTATGCTTAACCTATCTAATCAAATTATAAATTTACACAAACAACTGCAGATCCAAACTGCTAGAATTGATTCCATTTTCTCCACATTAGAGATATAAATCATGATGGAGACAATTACAAAATCCCTTAATATAATAGAAATAAATGTAAACTCATTAATAAAAATAGACAGAAGATATGAACTATGTAAATTCCTTAATAAATACGCCCCAGATATAGTCCTTCTCAATGAGACTAAACTCAATTATAAACATAAAATTAACTTTAACGAATATGATATAATACGCAAGGATAGGATCAATGCTAGGATGGGCGGGGGTACCGCATTCTAATAAAAAATGGTATTAGATATAAAAAATATGCCAATAGCATTTGCAATGCGTTAAAAACCTTCGAAACTTGTATAATATATGTCCCACTAATCGGGAACAAGAAATTATTCGTAATATCAGCATATTATCCATCAGGTAACAACCATACCAACTTTAAGAACGAAATAAGTCGAATTTTGCAATCGTTAGACCTACAAAATCCAGACCATTTTTACATAATCGCCGGAGATTTGAACTCAAAGCATTCTGATTGGGGAAATACACAAAGCAATACAAAGGGAACTATATTAAGGGAATGGCTTCAGGAGCATGATTTAAGCTACAGATGCAAATTATACGCATCTATTTCACCTTCATATCCTCGCTGTAATTCATACCTAGATATCTGTTTATTTGACTCTCGCTTATGTATACACAAAGAGAACAACACAACGAATTGTCTCAAGATAATTGACTATGACAGTGATCACAATGCGATCCAAATTGTCATAGATAAAATTGAAAATGATCACCCCCTAACATTTTTCAAAGAATTGACAGTTCCTCAATATAACTACAGAAGGACTAACTGGAAGAAATTTAGAAATAATATTTCAACTGAACTTAATGCCAATGGTACCATTCCAAACGACCGAAACTTATCGAACTCCGAAATTGATTATTATTTAATCAAACTGAATGACTACATACTGAACTCGACGGAAAAAGCGGTTCCAAAATTCCAATCATCGGATTCCACAAACAAATTTGTTAATCCAATAATAAAAAAATTGCAAAAGGAAAAAAGTAAAGTTCTCACCATTATAAAGAGATTTAATCGACTCGAATGTGTTCTGACTCCCTATGAAATTAATTTTCTCAAAGCTAAATTAAAGCTAATTAAAAAACTAATCAAAGATAATTTTGCCTTAAACGTTAGCAAATATTATCAAGATAAAATGGCAAACATCGATCATAGGGAAGGATCCAATATGTTCGGAGAAGTCAGAAAACAAATCAGACCGACGTATCCTATAGATTTGAAGATAATCAAGATTCCTCAGGAAGAGGAAATCCTAATTAGGAAGGCAGGAATCAATCCTTTCGAACTCAGGAAGGAAAACGATAGTGATAGCTTCATAGTGGAGGATAAGGAACAAATTCTTAACGTAATTGGCTCTTATCTAGAATCAGTTCACTCTCACAAGGAGATTGATCCTGAAAATAGTTTGCAAATTGAAGTTGACAATTGTTTCTCCAGGTTTTTAAGAACAAAAACTGAGTACGAAAACAATCAGTCAAGAATTACTACATTCAACGCATCAAGGAGAGCTAATGACTTGAATAATTCCACTGCAAGAGACTTTTTTGTCACTAGAGATTCAATTTTCTACATTTTTAACAACCTAAGGAAAAAACTATCGCATGGCGTAGACAAAATTCCTAACATAATTTTGAAGTACCTACCTCAGGCAATTATTCTTGAATTTTGTACTCTATTCAATAACATGCTGAATAATGCATACTTTCCTCATGCATGGAAAATTGCCATAGTTATAGTTTTATGTAAAAAAGATAAGGATTGTAGTCATCCAAAAAACTTCCGTGCAATCAGCTTGTTACCCAATATCAGCAAAGTATTCGAGGCGTGTGTAAATATTAACATAACGAAATTTTGTCAGAAGAATGAATTGGTGAATAATAGACAATTTGGATTTAAATTTAGACATTCAACAATCCATGCAATACATTTGCTTGTTTCTACCGTCAATTGGAATCTAAATAAGTCATTGTGTACAGGCGCATGTCTAGTAGACTTTGAAAAAGCATTCGACAATGTATGGATACCTGGCTTAGTTTATAAGCTCATAACATATAATTTTAATTTTCATTTAATTATACTTATATTTAATATGTTAAATAATAAAACCTTCATTATCAGCAATATGGAACAGATAAGTACAAAGAGATTTACCATTGTAAATGGCTTACAACAGGGAACGGTAATTGCACCAACCCTTTTCAATATATTTATACACGATCTATTAGATAAGATTGAGAACATGATAGGATTTGCGGATGATATTATCATCTACCACTCAGATGATAAGGTTCAAAACATAAGCGAGAAATTACGGCACTATTTTTGTATTATAGAGAAATATACATCAGATTGGAAAATGAAAATTAATTTTAATAAATGCGAAACCATACTTTTTCGTCCGCCTGTAGAAAGATGTAACTACAATGTAAGGAAACATTGGAAGGAATTTAACATAAAATCACACGGAAATATATCTATTCCAAATAAGGAAACAGTAAAATATTTAGGAATAAAGCTGGACAAATTTCTATACTACCATGACCACATTAATTCTCAGATTACCAAAGCAAAACATGCATTTTTTCTGCATAGATCTTTATTTTTTTCAAAATATATAAACACAAAAGTAAAGATTATTTTATATCAGTCATTAGTACGACCAATACTTACTTATAATTGCCAAATTTGGTATAATATTTCCCCATCGTACATGGAAAAAATTCGTGTTTTTGAAAGGAAATGCCTAAGAACATGTACATCACTACATAGATCTTATATTAGTGACTACAAACATTATATATCAAACAAAAAACTGTATAGCATAGCTAAGATAAGTACAGTGGATAATTTTATATTTCATCTTATAAGGAACCATATATTGAGAAGCACTGAATGCACTGAGAACAATTTAATTTTAGCCCCATACTACGCCAATAAAAAACCATTTTTTTATTGGCGTTTTTTGTTTGTTTTATCCCCCTGACTGTAGCTTTGATCACATCCTTGCAATACAGAAGTAACGTTTTTTCTAAATTTTTCGTTAAAATTAACTATAAATAAATACAAAGTACCGTATAATAAGCAAATAAAATAAATGTTGAAAAACTTTAAATAATAAGTAACATATAATAAGTATGCTTGAGAGCCCCTTTAGGGACAGTGTATAAAAACAATTTTATATTACACACTATTTTGTTTATTTTTAGTTTAAGTATGCATATGAATTTTTCTGAAATAAACAATACAAAAAAAAAAAACGAATTTTGATGTCCCGACTTTTGACCCGTACTTTCAAATTTTGAAAATCCCACTTTGACCCATTAAGAATGCCAAAATCTAGTCCAAATGTATGACCGACCCCCACTAACTTTGGAGAGCCGACCCACCCATTCCAGTGGCACACCCCCTGGAACCCCCTTACGATACCAAGCAATTAAGAATTTTCAAAATTCACTTCTCATCAATTTTATCTCTCGTTATATTATCATCTTTTCTGCCATCGAATGAAAACGCTAACAAATTGTATCACCTAACCGTTTGCAAAGCACTTCTTGCCTGCATTTCTTTTTTTTTGCGAACTTTCGATTAGCAGTGGGAGCAAAATTTAAACGAAGTTAATTTTTTGTAAGGGAGCCCCCTTAGGGGTTGAAGATAGGTGGAAGTTATGTTTGGAAAAAATGTTGGGAAGGAAAAAATTATGGTGGTCGGTCATATATTTTACCCCTCTAGGGGCGACTCTTAGGCAGTTGCGGGGCTTTTTGTAAATATTTTCTCCCATCTGAATACCTTTGACCTCGATGAGCTGTCACTTGCCCCCATCCCACCTCCCCCATTTTTTAACAATAACATAACAATCCATGAAACAGCCCAATAAACATTGACGTAAACTAGTTTATTAACAATTGTTTTCCAAACACTATTTCCAAACTAGTTTACGAAAATTAAAATTCACAAATTTATTGTAATGTATTTATAATAGATTTGTAAAAGATGTACTAAAATAGACATTTACAATACTTTCGTAAGTATACTGGCCTGCTTGAATTACAATCGTCGCCACATCCGTATTTACAATCGTATTTACATCCAATTTTGAAACAAACAAATATACACATTTACAACAAACATTCCACATGATTTATTAAGTATTGTTTTTTCAAATTGATTTCCAATTGTTTTCCAAGCATGGATACAATTGTAGGACCCTTTTTGTTTATCCGATAATTGGAAATCAACATGTTACAATGATTACCATAAAGAATTTCCAAGCTTACGTTTACTAATGTAAGTTTATAATCAATTTATAGTAAGTTTATAATGTTTATTGGGAGTACGAGTAGCAACAAAATTAAGCACACACATACAAAAATGCCTTGGTAATGGTATTCGTATCTTTGAAATGGCTTCAAAGACGAAATTTCTTTTTTTCAAAGAAAAAATTCTTTTTGACTCGTTTGGGTCAAAGTGAGATTTTTCAAAACTTGAATTTGTTTAAGAGGTATGGTTTCTCGGGCAAAGTTTCTTGTTTTGATTTCTCGAATACTATTTTTCTTGTTCTTGAGCGATTTTGCCACCCTACAAATAAACCCGCCCTTCCCCATATGCTATCTCGCGATAGCGAACACCATTCATAGTAACTTGGCCGAACTCATTTTCGAAGAAGTACGGCCCGATGGCAAAACGAAATGGGCTAGCATGCACCGGTGTTTTCACACTTCCTACAGACCTGGTTTGCTCATTCCTCTGCCGACTGTGGACACATTTGGTCGATTATGCTGACCAAAAAATCCCAAAGAGCGCATAATGATATGAGCGCCCATTTTCGCTTCAACAAACTTTACGCGCTGCTCCTGTACCTCTCTGTCAAACACAAAAACAAAGAAATGTCATAATAAGTTGGGCAAAAAACTGGTGACTCACAATTAGCATCGTGCATTATGGTGGACCACCCTATACTTTATTTAAACTAATTGTGTGTAACGAAAAAAAGTCAGGTTAAAAGTAGGCGAAAAATTTAATGAACTCGTATGCTACTGTGGGTCAGGATATAGGCGGTGCCACGCACCCTTTCCTCAAAGCGGTGTAACGGAAAGGTCGATTTATTTGAACTTAGTGAATTTCAATTATCCATGATTGTCACTGTCACAGCATATTCACTTATTTTCATTTGGTTTCGTTAGTCACGCTTTATTTTGGATGGTTACCTTACTGTAGTTCTTAGCGTAAGGTTTTTTTCTGGGAAACCACCGCTCTGTCTTCGCCATCCAAGCTCATTCTCAAATAGTTAATCTTCACAGTATCTGAGAGCTCATCATCATTACCTTCGATCTATTCTCAATTGTTTTAGCCATATCAAGTATCATGCCATTAACTTCTGATCCAAGTCCAAAAGTTTTTATCAGCATGATATTTAGTAGTGTATTGCTTTGCTAGGCTGTCATTTTAATACTTCGTGATTGCCCAAGTTCTTCTCAGGAAGTTTATATTTTCTTCCATATCGCCCACTAAACTTGCGGTAACCATTTTTCAATTACATTCTCCAAGTAATCCATGTAGGGTCAACCCATGTTTTTATAAACTCAGATTCAGCCTGATTCAAACCTGAACTCTTGTTGCAATTCAAGTTCTTGTTGCTGCAGCTCTTTCTGTTGACAAAAAGCAGAATCTTCCTTGTGCAAAGCATGTGTCTGTTCGTCTATTATTTTCTGTTGGTGAGCGATTTATTGTCGGTGCAGTTATAATTCCTGCTCTTGCTTTGCAGATCTTTACTTTTTTGCAACGGTTGCTATTATAGATAACACATTTTCAAAATTATTCATTATTTCTTATTTCGTTTATATATTTATACATTATATAACGAGCAAAATCTACAAATAAATAAATAATTATCTAAAATAAGTTTAAGCACTAGTCCATAATCGAACACTCTAGCATATTTTAGATCACAGTAAATACTCTTTATGAGAAGCTATTATAATTATTTACATACATGTAGAATAAAAGTACTACGAAAATATACATAGTTTGTAATGAAAACCAAGAAAAAAAACATTACTTATTTATATATAAGTATTGTGTGAATAAAAAAGTCTTAATGAAAAAAATAAAGGGTTACAAATCCATCAGTATTTATTTAAGTTACACTCTTTAAAATCTAATTGAGATATGCTCGAATCAAATCTAAATTAATAATTAATTAATAAATATTAGATATTATGCTTGCGTTAAACGATTTATTATTAGCCCTTCTGTGAAGATGGTTGAATATTAGAGTGCCAATTTTATTTTGTATGGCAACAAGTTAAAAAAATGAAAAATAGCCAATCCTGTAGTGTGTTGAGGTGATTTTAATTTAAAATCGATGCTTGACTTGGATTAATGAAGGCTCCAGTTGAATGGATTAATGAAGGCTCCAGTTGTTAACGTATTTGATATATGTGACAGCGAATAGAGAAAGGGACCTAAGGGTAAAAAAAAATCAATTTTCACTTTTTTTTTGATGTGGACAACATCTGAGCATCGAATGAGACCGATCCCATGCCCCAAAATGGTTCCCTCCCAGAGATAAGCGCGTTTTATGAAAGTGAAGGTACATCAAAGATACACGTATTTAAATCTTTTTAATGACTCTCCTGAACAAAACTGGGTTTTACCCTTAAGTCCCTTTCTATTTTGCGCGTCACATATACTGATCTGCATCTACATAGTATGGTGCTAATATTAAATGGTTTTCGTTGCATACAGTACATTTTAGAATGTGTTTTCTTGTCATCTTAATCATAAAGTTATCTTTTCGATTGATGTGTGCAGATTGTATACGAGTACTTTTTTGTTTGAGACATACTTGACAAAGTTGCCATGAGGTGATCTATAAAGCGAGATACAAACCCTTAAGCATTTCTTCTCTAATTTTCTTATATTCTCCATATATGAAGGGAAGATGTTAAATCATATGTAATAATTGAGCGAACCAGAGATTTCCTGAACAGCATTTTAAGATCAGTGTCGATATATTTAGCATAAAATTTTGATTCATACATATATATAAGAAACGATTTTTTAGCTTTCTCTTATTGTAAGTTGACGTGCCAGAGGGCGTACGTGGCAGTGTGTGAGGTGGGTCAGGCGATGCGGCATCTGGGGGCTCCTTTTGCGCTTTTGCAAGAGCCCTATTTCGCGAATGGTCGTGTTAGGGGACTGCCGGGGGGTATGCGGGTGTTTTCTGATTTGGGGGGTAACTCAGCTGTAGTCGTCGACAGTGATGTCATTGACTGTACCGTGGTAAGTACGACTCAGTGGGGGGTCTGCGTATCCGTTCAGGGTGCGTTTGGCCGAATCCTGCTGGGAAGTATCTACTGCCGGTTCAGTGAGCCTCTTGAGCCGTACTTACGGTACATGGATACGGTGTTATTCCTTGCGAATAACATTTCGCTTATCCTCGGCTTAGACGCAAATGCATGCTCTCGTATGTGGTTCAGTAAAATGCCCAGGAATGCTCCTGGACATCAGAACTACATACGAGGAGTAATGCTTAGTGAATGGCTGATCGCAAAGTGCGTCATTGTGTTGAATGAGCCAAGCGATTTGTACACTTTTGATGGACCAAGGGGAACAAGTGACATTGACGTCACTGTTGGAAATGGTGCGGCGGCGGCGGCCTATGGCTGCAGCTGGAGGGTGCGTGATGACTGGGGCGTGAGTGATCACAATCTCATTGAGATTGTTATCTCTCACCCCGTTCGGCCTAGCGCGGAGTTACTACCTCGGAGGTGGAGGCTCCACGGAGCGAACTGGGACCTCTTTGCCGATCAGATGAGGGCGACTGCGGCGACCGTGTCCTTGGCAGAATTTGGAGCGATGTCGCTGGACAACCAGATTGGCAGAATTGATCAGTGGATGTGCACTGTCAGTGATGCTCTCCTTGGTCGTAGTCGTAAGACACGACCTAGGGGGGTCAGGTGGTGGACTAGGGAGCTAAATCTGAAGCGAAGGAATGTCCGACGCCTCCGGAAGCGATTCCAGAGGGCAAGACGGACCAACGCGGAGGATCTAGCTGAGCGTAAGGCTGCCTATCTGACCGATCTGAGGTCATATAAGGACCTTCTTCTAAGTGTGAAGGAGGGCGATTGGAGGAACTTTGTTGAACGCAATAGGGACGAACCCTGGGGTGCGGTTTACCGCATCTGTAGGGGTAGAGACAGGGCGTCCGACATCGCTTCCTTCCAAGTTGGCAATACTTCATTGTCATCGTGGAGGGAATATGTTGACCTGTTGTTAGAAGTTTTCTTTCCGAGAGCGGATCCGGACGGGCTCTCTCCTCCACGTGAGGAGGTGCCCGACCCTCCGGCCTTAGAAAGAATGGAGATCGAAGAGGGCGTGTATCGGGTTAGGTGTAGGAAGTCGCCAGGTATCGACGGTATGACCGGAGAGATGTGTAAAAGCATCTGGAAGGGAATACCTGAGTACCTGGAGGTAATCTTCAGGAGGTGTTTTAGTGAGGGTTGCTTTCCTGAGGTTTGGAAGCGTGCTCGCATTGTTGTTCTGTTGAAGTCTCCCGATAGGGTAAGGAGTAATCCTCGCTCTTATCGGGGCATCAGTCTCCTTCCAGCATTTGCAAAAGTGCTGGAAAGGATAATGGTGAACCGACTTCAGGAGAACGGCGATGCAGCGCTTTCTGACTTTCAGTTTGGCTTTAGGGAGGGTAGAAGCACAGTGGATGCATGGCTTCACGTCCGTCGAAGTGTTGCGGAGTCATCCGCTAAGTATGTCTTGGGCATCTTTGTAGATTTTAAGGGTGCGTTTGACCACCTCTCCTGGGGTAGCGTCATGCGGAGACTAAGTGCAGTTGGCTGCCGCGAGATGCGACTTTGGGAGAGTTACTTTAGTGGCAGAAATGTTTGTGTGGAGGGTGCCAATGACACAGTGTGGAAGACCGTTGAGCGTGGTTGCCCACAAGGATCCATCTGTGGTCCATTTATTTGGAACCTAATGATGGATCCTTTGTTGAGGCAGCTTGGTCAGTCATACAAGGTGTGCGCATACGCGGATGACTTGCTCATCCTGATTGAAGGACAGTCTCGTGCTGTTCTGGAGACTCAGGGTGAGGGGGCCATGCGTGTGGTGTCTGAATGTCGGAGTCGCTGTTGCGATGGACAAGACTGTGATGATGCTGCTGAAAGGCAGGTTGTCACAGGCTCGCCCGCCTCTTGTAAGCATTGGAAACGTTAGTCTTAGGTATGCGACTGAGGTCAAATACCTAGGAATAAAGATGAGTGAGAGGATGAACTTTTTGGTTCATCTCACTCACGTGAAAGATAAGCTTTCTGTCACTGTAGCGAAAGTCAGGCGGATACTTAGGAGTGACTGGGGCCTCAGCAGGCGTGCCACTCGTACTATATATGCTGGCCTATTTGTTGCTTGCGCAACATATGGCGCGCCTATATGGTACGAGACGGTTATGTCTGTTGCAGGCAGAAACAAGGTCTTGTCGTGCCAGCGAGTAGCCATGCTGGCTTGCATGCCAGTGTGCAGGACGGTTTCGACGGACGCGTTGCAGGTATTACTGGGTGTAGTGCCTCTTGACCTTGAAGTGATCCGCCGAGCGATTGCTTTCAAGGCCAAGAAGGGGCTACCACTTCTGGAAAGAGATTGACTTTCGGCGCCCTTGCCCGATATGCGGGAGGTGAAGGCACGCTTAGAGGAGTGCGTGATCTCGAGGTGGAGGCAGCGGTGGACGGAAAGTGACAAGGGCCGCGTGACGTATGAATTCATACGAGACGCGGACTTTGTTAAGGAACGCCCTGACTTCGGCTTCGGCCTATGTCTGGGGTTCTTACTGACTGGACATGGCTCTCTCAATGAGTTCCTTCATCGGAGGGGTCTCTCTGAGACTTCTGATTATCGATGTGGTGGTGGTCCGGAGCACTGGAAGCACGTCCTGTTGGTATGTCCGTTGTACAGCGACATAAGGGACTTGGACGGGATGGGCATTGTCCAGACCGTCGACAGGTTCGACTTCAGTCGCTGTTTGGGGGATGATCGGGCTTTTAGGAGGTTGGGGGAGTTTGCTCGTGTAGCCTTCAATAGGAGAAGACTCGCAGGAGGGGGTTTTTCTGATGAGACCATTCGCGGATAAGGCGTGGCATTGTCGTTGCCTCACACTATCGTCGTTGGATTGCTGTCGCCGTTGGATCCTTGTCACCGTTGGATCGTCGTTGTTGTTCCACTACCGTCTGTATCCCGTGAGGGAAACAAAGTCCTTTGTTGTTGTTTGTGATGTCCATGCTGGTGCCAGTTCCTGGCCATCGAATCACCCGTGAGGGCGACTGTTAATTGTTTGTTTTCTGTTTTGGTTGATATGTCGCTGTGGGTGACCAGTCCCATGTTATATGGAACAGAAACTGGAAGTAGCCTTTTGGTTACGAGGTCTGACCGGAGACTTTAATCTGGTACCACGGGTAGTCAGAAGCCCCCAGAACTTGTTCTGGCCTGACTATATGGTGCGGCCCTTCGGGGAGTATCGTGGTGGCTGTGGTTTAAACCCAAATCGCGGGGAGAACTTCGGTTCGATGTGGAGTTGCATTGCGACCGGGTGCTGTGACCCATAGAACAGCAGAGGTTTAGATAGTCCTCGACCCCTAACCAAGAGGGAAGCCATGACCCATAACAGTCATGCTTCGAATTGGTACCGGCGGAGTTAATCCAATGGGGCGTTGGCCGTCGCATTGTTACGGCCCAGTGTGATGGCACACCGTGGTTCAGGCCATCGTGGCGAAAATCACGTAAAACCCGGCGACTCTGTAAGTTGACGTGCGTTTTTCATATTTTTCAACTATATCATATAAATTCTGCAAGTTTCTATTAATTCCACAAAACTACAAATTTCTTATTGCATACCATTTAATAAATGTGTTGGAAACTTGTACTTTAAAAATTTATATATCTAGACAGGTAGCCAAACATTGCCAAATGCCTATTCGAAGGATACAAGGCATGTACCAGTATAATTATTCCTGTTTCAGTTCCAGTTTACATTAAAACCAATAAATGTAATGCAGTTCCTTCGAGTTTTTAAATTTATACCCTGTTTCTCTATGTCGAATGAAAACATTCGTCCCAATTTGCGTTTCTCAACAACGAGACCTTTCGTTCGTCTGCTCTTACGTGCGTCAATTAATATACGTTACGTAATTGAGTTGCCCTATCCAAATTTTTCAGATCATTTTTCTAAAAAAAAAACCATGCCCACGAACACAGACCAAATTAAAAAGACAAACAGATAAACAAAACAAAAAAACATTTTTTTCAAAACAAAACATAAAAGTTATTCCAAACAAAAAAAACAACAACATTTTCAGAGCAAACCAAAAAATACTCTAAAAACCGCCAGTGTACTTCTGGGAGGTCGTATGGAGTTTGCCTTTAAGCAGAGCTTCCATTTCAGCTATTCTTTATTTTTGTGTTTTGCTTTCTCTATATATATTTCTTACCTATATATTTTTGTCAGACGAAAGAGAAATAGCAAGTGACCGAAACCCAAATCATATTTCTTTCGTCTACGAGGCGAACGATAGCGTTTTTTCGACATTGAGAAACATGCCCTTAAACCTAAACTGTCTATCACATATCAATTTCTCTTTCTGACAGATTCTCATAATAATATTGTTTTTGAACATTTCAAAAACTTTACTTATATTCGGAAGTAAGTAGGTCGTTATTGTTCTACCCCTTTTTAAGTATGACGACAGCCTTTGCCATATTGCATGAATCTGGGTAGTATTCATTATTAAGCATATTATTGAATAATGTCAAATGTTCAGAAATCAAGATGGTTGGGATCTTTCTTAAAATAATAATTGGTACGTTACCAATTCCTGAAGATAACTTGCATCCCATTCTGTAAAAAATATATACAAGGTTGGTGTTGTTGTAACAACAATATAAATTTTTTTAGTCCTGCTCGACTATAGGCGATCTTTTTTGATAACCAGGTGGAGGAATCTGGTAGTCGGCGGAGTGGGCTTGGCAGGGACAGACTGGCGAGCGGGACAGACGTCTGGAACATTAGCATCAATTCGTGCCTAATAAAATTTGAGGCGTCTACATAAGATCTCAGCTGAGCCAAAACCGCGCGCGTCTGCTGAGGTAGCACCTTCGCATGAAGATCATACCCGATCTGCCTGTGCGGAGGCATCCTGTCCAAGAGATGGTGGTTAGGATGACTACTGTGAAGACACCCAAACACGAATTGCTTTGACAACAGGAAATTGTGTCTGCGAACGGTAAGAACTTTCGTCTCCTCATGTAGGTGGTCCTCTGAAAAAATAAGAACACACCCTGCTTATTTTTAGAGGGCGGCATTCTGGCAAGTCTGAATTTTCTTCCACTTCATCGCACTCACGTTCGCCAACCAGGCCGGCGCTGCGTAGTTCGCTACAGACCAACCTTTGTAAGAGGTCAACAAGGTTTCTTTGTCAGCTTCCCAAGTACTGCCGGCAAATGGCTTGAGGCCCTTGTTTCTACTTTTGAGCTTATCGCAGATAACTGTAGCATGTGCAGAGGATCAAAAATGCTTTCCAATGTGACCCCAAGGATTTTGGTGTAGTTGGTAGTCGGTATGTCGACGGCATCGACTTTTACATTGAATGACAGCTGCACTTCTGCGGTCCAAGCAGTAAACAATGTGGCTGATGATTTGGAGGCAGATATTATCACATTTCTCGCAGTTAAAGAGAGAGAGTGCTAAGTCAGTAAGGCAATAGTTTATGTTCTCGCAAATGTCATTCACTTTAGGTCCTAACGCCAAAATTGTGCAATTATTAGCGTACGACATAATTTCAACGGCGTCTTGTGAATGGATTTTAGAGACGAAGAGACTAACTAAAGCAGGAGATACTCGTATCACTTCACTCTGGGAAACTCCTTGTTTAACTCTACAAGGCTTCGACTTCCTGTCTCTAAATTCTACATATGACTGGCGCCCACAAATATAGTTTACGAATCAACGTTTCAAACTGGGCGGAAGGGATGTTTCTCTAATGTCCTCGAAAAGTGGCCAGACTGACCGTGTCCAAGGCTTTTGTACGGTCAAGAGCCGCGAGGACCGTCCCCCGTTGGGGGCTGATGATCAGCACAAGGAAGGTGGATATGGCGAACGGCTGCTGCGTTGATGATGACCTGGAACTTTTTCTCGGCTACCCGAACATCCGACGGAATGACTGCGTTTGGTGGCTTCTCTGAAGGCATTCCAATCAGCCTTTTTTGATTGAGACACGTACGATATTCTAACATCTGAAAGTCGGATGGTGTCTTTATGGAGAAAAGTATGGGAAGGTGGCCCGATCCTGAAACGACCGGTTGCCTGGTGACGTCGCTTATCTGGCCAGCCGAAATTATTATTATTGGTGGTGAGCTATGGCAATCGCCCATAATCCGCGTATGGCGACCTCATTCATTGCACAGCACGTAGAGATGTGTTGTTGTAACAACAATATATTTTATTTTGAAGTCCTGTTCGTCTATAGGGGATCTGCTGCTATTTAGGTGGAGGAAAAGCGCAATTTAAACTGGATGCCCCCAAAGTCGCCGACCACACCGGTGCTGCGTAGTTTGCTACATACCGACCTATCGCTTTGTAAGAGGTCAACGTGGTTTCTTTGTCGGCTGGCAAGTGACTTGGGGACTTTGTTCCTACATTTGAGCTTATCGCAGATAGCTGCAGCATGTGCAGAGGATCGAAAAAGGCTGTTTAATGTGACCCAAGGATTTTAAGTAATTGGTAGTCGGGATGTCGAAGTCATCGAATTTACACCTCTGCGGATCAAGCAATAAACAATGTGGCTGATGATTTGGAGGCGGATATTTTCACATTCCTCGCAGTTAAAAAGCGTGCTAAGTCAGTAAGGAAATAGTTTATTTTCTCGCACATGTCATTTACTTAAGGTCCTGAAGCCAAAAGTGTGCAATCATCAGCGTAGGACACAATTTCAACGCCGTCCGGTCGTGCAGGAACTGTAGAGAGGTAGAGGTTAAACAGAACTCAACGGAGCATCAACTTCCTGTGTCTAACTTCTACATATAAGAGGCGCCCAAACATATAGTTTACCGTGTCGAAGGTTTTTGTAAGGCCTCGAGGCTTCTTCTGGTGAAGGCGACTTATACGTGTGGTGATGACGTGTAAAGCAGGTGATGGCGTGTAATGCAGCTGTTGTTCTGTTCTGCTTGCGGAACCCATGCTGATGATCAGCACAAGGAAGGTGTTCGATCTGGCTGGGGAGGAGCAGTGCCTCAAGCGCCTTTGCCTCTGAGAAAAAGAAGGATTCTCCTTTGCTTGCGTCTTTGCCTGGCTTCAGTACCGGTACCACTCTGCTCATTTTCCATGCATCGGAAACTGAGTGAGTGGCTATTGACAGATTGAGCACTTTGGTCATGTACTGTACCCCCTGGGTTTACAAGTGCTTCAACATACGCATGGAGAATCTGTACGGACCCAGCGCCTTTGATGACTTTGCGGTGCGGATAACATTGGCAATTTCGCAAACGGTAACGCACCGCTTCGGTTTGTCACCGAAGGTGACGGCTGACACATTTTCCTTTCTTCCAGAGTTAGAGAGCGATTTGACTGTAGTTCACAACTTACCAATTCCGGAACTTAAGTTACACTACTTCAAGTAATCTAACCATTTGTTCTGCTTGCAACCTACTGATCTCACAGTTGAGATCCTAATTCTAGGGTCAGTAGGGTTGGATTTCGCATTTCTTTGCACTGTTCTTCTTTGGTAGGGTGATAAAGGTATATTGTAGCCAGCCTAATGGGTATTGACCTGTGTCATAAATATGGTTACAAAGCGAAACTAAAAGTTCTATGTTTTCACCATATATTAATTTCAAAACTTCTGAGGGATTTTATCGGGACCTGTCGCTTTTTTGTTCTTTAGAGAGTTAATTGCAAACACCACCTCGCATCTTGTTATATGTGTTCCAGTCAGCATGTCCGGACATCTATCATTGATCGACCGTTCTTCATCAGTAAATAATCTTGTTACATAATCTTTCCAAACTCGTTTTCTTTCTTATTTCTCAAATACAACAATATTATTCTCATCGAATAGGATATCTGGTGATGTACATATTTCGATATATTCCGGTCGCTTCTTTTAGTTTTTTATAAAGGTTAAAGTCATCGTGAAGGCAATAAATTTGATTTCCTGGCATTTTTGATTTAGCAAAGCATTTTTTGCAGCTCGGGTTGAAAATTCGAATTTCCTTGTTAATTTCCCAGTATCTACCGTGATTTTTATTATTTTTATGGTTACTTTGTTCAACTCGAAGTTCTTTAATTTCGTCTGTAATCCATTCTTACTGTCTTGTCGTAGTGCAATTCCTAGGGTATCTTTAGTTATTGTATGAATAAGTTTTTACACTACTCCACAATTTCTCTAGGTCCTCTCTATTGATGTCTTCGAGTTTAGAGTTGATACGCTCCTTGATATCTCTTTTTACTTATGGATCATTAAGCATTTCAATATTCGTTGTTCGCTTTCTGTCGGTTAACAGCAATGTTAGTACGGATACTTGACACCAAGAGAATTTGATCAGATGAAACACTGCTCCTGGGCCCGTCGAACATTTTATCACACATGAACAGTATCGTCTGTTTGCTAGTTTATAATCGAACTGGTTCCAAGCAGTGTTGTCTCGTGGTGATTTCCAAGTGTATAGTCTTCTTCTGTAGGCGGAAGCGCGTGTTTGTAATTTTAAAGCTGTGTTCTTGGCAAAAATGCACGAGTCTGTCTCCTCTTTCGTTCCGTAATATTAGGTACTTCGTCTTGTCCTACTTTCGCATTAAAGTCTCCCTGAATAATTGTAAGTTCGTGAGGTTTTGTCATTTTCAATAATTTTTGAATTCACCATAAAATCAATCTTCAATCAAGTCTACGCTTGATTCACACGTAGGAGCGTAAACTTGTATTATATTTAAATTCAATGGATTAGCAGTTACTTTTATCAATATAGCCCTGTCTGACATTAGATCGTATCCAGTAGCGCACACAGCTACATTTCCTTTGACAATAATTCCTAGCCTTATCTGTGATACCCATCCTGGTTTCCTGAGTGATATACTCGCGTATTTTCCGGCTTAAATTCTTCGCATCCTTTCCACCACGTTTCAAAGACTCTGAGAATATCTATGTTAAGTCAGTTCATCTCCCTTATGGTTTAATTAAGCTTTCCAATTTCATAGAGACTTCTAACATTGCATGTTCCGATTTTAGTTTTTGTTTTGTTTTACCTCCAGGGATTCTTAGCACCCTTATTTGGCCGGAGACTGAGGGCCGTACGTTATGTGTTGTAGTTTCCATGTTGTATGACTTTCAAGGGATATAACTTCAGTGGTTTCCCGTTTCCTTCTGAAGGGTTTATAGTTTTCCACCTGGTCTTCAACCGCTCGTTTCGAATACAGACGCTGTTTGCAGCCGCCCAATCTTGAAACAGACGCTGCGGTAGTAGAATGGCTATTGGTTATTTAATGGCGCCAAGTACTCGCCATGTCGACTAGAGCTTTTGCCAATTATTTCCTGCTGAGACCCTAGACTTTAACCCGCTGGATTGTCCGCCACTGCTTTTTAATTCGCAGCTGCCCTGCATACTACAGGGGTTCCCACTATCTGCAACCTGTGGAGGCGCCCCTTAGCACCCAGCCGTGCTGTGCGAAGAGTAGGAATATTACATCACCAATAGTAATTCTCGGGAGAAATAAAGAACCCACAAGGGGAGTTCTGCTCTAAGGAAATCAAACGTTTCCATTCTAGAATTCCTAAAAACTATTAATTATAAAGCACTATGATCGCTATCATTGTCTAAATTTTTTAAACAAATGATGGTATCGTTTTCGTTAGACACAAAGAGTCTGCATCTGCAATACGATACGATGGTTGAACAAAAGCGTACAGCATACGTCTAATCCTTATTTTATTCCGAGATATCCAATTGCGTAATATAACAGCTTTTGAATTTTCCACTGCATTTCACTCATGCCGCTATACAGAGTAATTAAATCAAGAAGAATGGATCTTATATTGATAAATGTCTTATTTAATGTCGGCAATTATGTATGGAATACAATAATGTCTTAGACATTTATCATTATTTCCTGATGGATAGTACGCAGATATGACATATAAACTTTTGTTTGACATTAGAGGAATTTTTATATTGGAATTCTCCAAGACTTTAATGATTCCTTAACTAAATCCTTTTTTATAAGAATAGCTTATAGTTCTTTTTTTTAATTTCGTTGCTGTGAAGTTTTCAAACTTTTATAAACTTTAAGTTGTCACTCTCAAAACATCTAATATATAATATAATTTTGTATGTACACTAGGGGTAGTCTATTTTTGTAACACCTACTTTACATGGCATAACACGATGAGGAATAGTAAAAAAATGATAACTGCGTTTTTAGTTTTTCGATTTATTTCAAAAACTTCACGCAGAATTTAAATTGAAAAAATTCATATGTTATATGCGAAGAAGAAGAAGACAAATTTTGATTTAGAAGCAATAAAACTAATTTAAGTGCAAGACAAATACATTTTTATAGTAAATATACGTTTTAGTTCATTATTTAATTCATTTTTATATTATTTGACATAAACTTAAGATTTAAACTATATTCAGATTTACAAAAAGGGTAAATTTCCTGAATAACTTTGATGGCTCTTTCAGCGCAAATATTAGATCTTTTTAAATTCAGAGTGGCAGAATCTTCCTTTACCCAGTGTTTTAGAAAACACTTATGCGCAGTTCCGAATTGCTTGGCGGATTTTTCCAATATTTCAAAATCATTGTTATGAAAACGGTGATCCGAGAACCAAACATCATACCATGCGCTGCATATGAATTGGCAAAAGTTGTATTCTGTGTTCCGGTATTAGTATGAACGTTAAAATCGCTAGAATAGCTCTAGAATTCCATCGAGCGTTGCTGAGCGCTGGTAAAACTCTAAATTTTATGTATGGGAACTTGTTGCTTACTTCATAATATTTAAAATATTGCCCTAGTTCATACAAAAATTGCATGTCATCACGCCATTTAATAGATCTTAAGGTCAACTTTTCTTCGTTTTGTTTTAGGTTTTCGTAGTTCATAATCAATTCGGTAAATATGTCATAACTGATGTTCGGCGATGTCGACTTTCCACTTAGTAACTCATTCATCACATGCTTCAAAATTAAATCTAATACATGATGTTGGCATCCAATATACTGCGGTGGGGACAAATGTTTTTCCTTAAAACAATTCTGCAGTAAACGAACAACTTCACTTTTAACCCCTGTATTAACGTTTGTTGTGTCACTAACAATCATTTTTATGGAATTCCAAAGGTTAAATTTATCCAAGACATTCCTTATTCCTTAAAAAAGTTATAGAAAGTTAATTAATGCTCTAAAAATATACTATTAAATAGAAACCTTCAAAAATTGACAAACTTTTCCCGTTTTCAAGAACCATTGCCGCTACTCTTACTTCCTTAGTTTCATTTGTTAACACCACGGCCTGCACTTCTTTCTTCCCAAATTTCTTGCCGTCGAAATGAATACACCAAATGTCATCTCTTAAGGAATTCTTATAATTTTTTTCCAAGTTCAGCGCTGCTTTAATCATCGCTTTGTGAATACCTGCTTGTATTGGTGTTGCTATATTTATTCCTTCTTTGGACAATTCTTTGCATATTTTAGCGGCATTTTTGGTGATTACATGGGCTGTTGTTACCATTGTCATTGCTGCTTTTGTTGAACACTTCGCATTTCTTTTTCTTGGAAGAGGAGCTTTATATTCAGCAACAGGTGGAAAATGTGATTCCTCGACAGATTCAGCTGATGATGTTGACGTGTTGAGCGCCACTTTATTTAAACACGAGGTGCTTTGAACATTTTTTCTTGAAAGGGCAGCTTTGGAGGGATGCACATTAACTGCTTTAGCTGTCGTGTACCCAACTTCTCCATTTGTAGTTGTTTGGAGTTCATACAACTTTTTGTCCTCAGTTCCTAGCCAGACACCATTTAAATCAGTTATATCACATAATTTGTTGAACGTCATTGTAACATTTCTGCCATCCGGGAATTTTAAAAATGTTGAATAATCATTAAAAACTTTTGTTATCTTCCGTTCTGCAGCTATACGTGTTATGCTCGGAAAGTTTAGTTTCGACCACAATACAATCATTTCGTTTGTAATAATCTGGCATCTTTTCTTTTTAAATTTCTCCGTTTTTGCTAATTCATTATACCTTCCTATAATCACGGTCTGTTTTGGAATCTTACACAATTCACTCAAGGGTTTTTCAATGTTATTGATTTCTCTTCTCTTATTCTTAGATTTTTCAAATGTTATTAAATTGTTTTCCCATTTTTTTGAATTTTTTTAAAACTTCAGCACCACTTTTTTTAAAAGACATTGTTAATTAAAAAAGACACTTTCACTCAAGCCGCCACGTACTGAATGAGAGATCGACAGCTAAATAAAAGCAACTGGCGCGACGCTTATACGAAGTTTAATATACGAAGTTAAAATACGATGAATAACAGAAGAAGAGCAAAACAAAACAGACACAAAGAAAAGAACATAATCTCATATGGTGTTTTTTCTTGGCATATGTATGAAATTTGCATACAAATTTTCAATTTAAATTCTGCGTGAAGTTTTTGAAATAAATCGAAAAACTAAAAACGCAGTTATCATTTTTTTACTATTCCTCATCGTGTTATGTCATGTAATTTTTTTTTTTCAAAAAATGCAAAAAGTTGTACCCCTAATGTACACGTGTCGGCCAGGAGACCTATCAGAAGAAGTGTTTTAGTTTTGTTGGATTTCTCTATTAATTTTAAGGGGTGGTTAAATTGTAAGGGCCGATGTTGATTTATTGCGCAAAAGAGCCATTGTTTCGTTAGCTGTGTGGAAAGTGGCACCGTCCTGTTGAAACCACATATCGTCCACATCCATATCTTCCAATTCAAGCCATAAAAAGTTCGTTACCTCACGATAGCGAACACCGTTCATAGTATGTACTCATTTTGAAAAAAATATGGCCCGATGACGCCGCCAGCCTATAAAATGCACCAAACAGGCACTCTTTGTGGATAAATTGTTTTTTCGACAATCACTCTTGGATTATCATTCGACCAAATGCGGAAATTTTGCTTATTGACGAATCTACTGTGGTGAAAATGTGCCTCATCACTGAAGATGATTTTCTTCGAAAATTGATTTTTTTCATAATAAGCCTGAATAACTTAAACGCGTTGCTCGCTTGTGTATATTTCCATGGGTTAAATTGGGTTAGTCTGAAATTGAGATATAGCAAATGAAATGCTGACTGATTCAAAACGAGTTCGCCCTGGACTATTTATTCGGAAATTCTTATCCAACAAGCCACATTGGTCTTACAAATCTCTAAGGCAGATATCAATAACTCTACTTTTCACAGACCGGTGCATTGTGATTGCGTTATCTGTGAGAGAATAAATATAAATTTATTGCAGGCAGACAAACAATTCGCAAAGTGACATTGATTCTTGTAGCTGCACACTGCATTTATCGAGATTTTAGGTCCGTGCCCGTCCATCATCGGAGATTGAATATATAGCACAGAGAATATATAGCACATTCAACTTAAAATCTACAGGAGGTATCGTTTGGGAGAGACATGCGATAGAAAAAAGACTAAAACAAAAAAGAGTGGTAGCAAGTCTCAAATCATATAAAAAAAATTTGGAAAATATAAACTAATCAAAGCTACATATCAAAATAAACATGATACGTTCAAATTCCTCCTTCGCTTTTTTACAGCTCATCAGCCAAATGATGGATATTAATTGTTTTACTTCTGTCCTGTTGTAATTTTAATATTCAACTAATGTATGGCTCTCCGTCGGTACTTATTAGCAATATGTCTGTATGTATGTGCACATCTATCCGTGTCAGTTTTAAAGTTCTCTTAGATGTAGGAACGTCGTTTATGTAAAGCATATCCAAAGTGTATCTTCTCTTATAATTCCATTCTTGTGCTAAGTAAGATTTCTACGTCTTTAAAGTTTGGATCGTGTCCAAACTTTTACAGTGGTTCGCAATTCATTCATTCTCCATTGTGAATTGTATTTGTCTATTGAATGAATTAAGTATTTTAAGAGTGTTGTCAATTTCACTTTTCTTTAAAATCACAAAAAGGTGAGGACCAATAAATTATAAAAAATAAATTATAAAAACACCAACATCTGTTTTTTGCTTATGACCTCAAGCCTTACAATAACTGAAAAATTAAACTTTTAGTTGAAAGTGAACAAGTGGGAAGTTATAAGTCGGAAGAACTAATAAATATTTGTCCACTAAAATAAAATTAAAATTTGTTAAAAAAAAATCTAATAATAAAAAGTGTGTACGTACAATGTACGTTATTAAAATCCTTATTTTGTTTTAAAACTTTAAACTTATCTGCATATCAAATGAAAGGTATTTTTTGAAAGAGTTTTTAGTTTGTTGGCTATTTTATGAATTTATGTGGGCCAAAAAAGTTTAACTGAAGATATCAATCTTCTGCCTATTTTTAAATCATGGGAACTGCGTGATGAAATGTGCCACATTCTTTTGATTTTTGGAATTAAGTCAACAGCTGTCTTAAAAAAATGGAAATTGAAGACATTGAAAATTTTTTTATAATTTGGATTCAAAATATACTGGGGAGATAATAAAGTTCAAAGCAGGCTTAAAGGGATGGAGGAAGTATATTTTGTACGTACAAAATAATTTTTAAAAAAAAAATATATTTTCATTTAAGTATTGTTTCAGAACGTACCATTTATAAGCGAAAGAGATACGTTATCGGCAAATAGTCGGATTTTGGAGTGGTCGGAAAAAATTTCTGACTGACTTAGTAGTTCAGGGTGTACGGAGAAAATTCTATATACGGCACTTGCCTTTTAACCTTATTAAAAGTACTGTGAAAGGACGGCTAGTACCTACATTAATGAAAGAAATAAGTATATTGATTAATAAAATGAGAAGACATTATTTCATTGCATTGTTGAAAAATATGTTGGAAATAGAGCCAAATTAACATATGTGACAGGGACCTAAGGGAAAAAAAATTAATTTTCACTTTTTTTTTGATGTGGACAACATCTGAGCATCGAATGAGACCGACCCCATGGCCCAAAAGTGTTCCCTCCCAGAGATATGCGCGTTTTATGAAAGTGATGGTACTCCAAAGATACGCGTATTTAAATCTTTATAATGGCTCTCCTGAACAAAACTGGTTTTTACCCTTAGGTCCCTTTCTATTTTGCGCGTCACATATGCAGCAATGGTCTTATGCTGTCTGAGAAACATTTTACAAAGGAAGAGCGGTAAATTTTTGTTTTAATCAAATTTGATTTTTTGTTTTTTCATTTTCAAATAATTCTGATACTTAAGTACTAATAAATGTTCCTAAACAAATATATAATTTAAAAAATTAACAATGATACTGGTAATTACACTTACTTTTTTTATTATATTAAATGTATTCCTAAGTAAATATAAAAAAAATCAATATTATTATCAAATAAAATCAAAAAGTATTATTTAAAAAAAAATCAATGACTGCCTAATAAAATCAAGAAGAAAACCTTGTTTTAAAAAATCAATAAGATAACCCAATGAAAACATCAATAGGACAGTCTAATCAAATCAAGAAGGAACTGGTGTTGAAAAATCTAAATAAGACAGCCCATGAAATCAAGACGAAACTCGTTTTGAAAACAATCAAGAACAATAACCTAATTTTTCGGTCCTTCTTGATTGTAGGGTTTCCTTATTAAAATAATACGATCATCTTGAAAAAAACATAGACATCTTTTTAATTTTGTTCTATTTTATTAGGTATTTACGAAGTGTAAAAATGTTTAGCTCGTTTGTTTTATTTCGGTCTGTTGCATTGAACATGGATTAACCGGGTCAATACCGGGTCAATTAAATATAAGTAGAAGACAAGTTTTTAACAAAATGACAAAGTGACATTGGTTTTCGTGGCTGTACACTGTTTTTATCATGATTTCGGGTCCGTGACAACCCTCTTCAGAAAGCTTTGCTGCAATTGTTAAAAGTAAAACCGGACTCTATAAGGCCAGGCTCACCCCAAACGAATGAGAAGTACTGTTGTAACCCCTACTTTTCAAGTTTTCTTCACACAATTGCCTGCGAAAATACAACTCACAACAAGCGAGCTAAACACATGTACATTAGGGCGTACCTCAAAAAAAAAGTTCGCCGTACACCTTCGAATATGAAGTATTATTGAAAGGTAGTTTCAAAAATTTTTTTTTGAGCTCAATGACTTCAAAGACAAAAAAAATCGGCCTCGTCGAGACAAAAACATCGATGTATCACACTTTAAAATTCGTTTATAAATGCAGAAGTTATATAGAAAAATGTAAAAGCGCGACCCCTACGTTCGGCATAAAAAAATAAAAAAATTTTTTTGAAACTACCTTTCAATAATACTTCATATTCGAAGGTGTACGGCGAACTTTTTTTTTTACTTGTAACCTGGTACGCTCTAATGTACATATAAGTAAGTACATGCACTGCACGGCACGGCACACGAGTTGACATAGTCAACTAAACTCTTTTCACAACACACACACGCTGTAAAAGAAATCTATTGATGGCTCTCAATGTCGAGTCTCTGTAGGGGTGGCAAAAGTGAGTTGTATTTTCATATGTATTTTCAGAGGTCAAACTCAAAATTTGTTTCAAACGTTTATAAAAGAATTACTAATTTGCGTTTGAAAAAAAATTTGACTCAAATGTGAAGTTTGACTTATAAAAACACCATGAAGGGTCATAGCTATGTCAAAAATTGTGTTGTGTAACAAATGCTTAAGGTGTATTTTCCGAAAGTCGTCTGGCTTACGAGTTATAGCTCAATAAAGTTTTACTGCATTTTTAGGGCTAAAAGTCGTGACGGTCGGGCCGGTTTCCATCCGATTGAAACAATTTTTCACGGATATTATTTTTGATGCCCAATATATAAGTACTAGAAAATGAGCGGGGAGTGGAAAAATAACACTTTTTGTTTTATGGGCGCTCTAATGTACATGCACAGCACACAAGTTGACATAGTCAACTAAACTCTTTTTACAACACACACACACGTTGTAAAAGATATGTATCTATTGATGGCTCTCAATGGGGAGTATCTGTAAAGGTGGCAAGAGTGAGTTGTGTTTTCGTGGCAATTGTGTGAAGAAAACATGAAAAGTAAGGCTTACAACAGTACTTCTCATTCGTTTGGGAAGAGCCTGGCCTTATAGAGTTCGGTTTTACTTTCAACAATTGCTGCAAAACTTTCTGAAGAGGGTTGCCACGGACCCGAAATCATGATAAAAGCAGTGTGCAGCCACGAAAATCAATGTCACTTTGCCATTTTGTTAAAAACTTGTCTTCTTTTTAATTATAGATATAAGAGGTCTTGAGGCCGGTTAATTCCTGTTCAATTTCAAAAACTGTGCAAAATTGTATTTATGTGTCTATTTTTATTCATATTAGTTAAATTCGACTTTGGCAAAACAAACTATTTTCTGTAATTTGTACTGCAGCTGCAACCTGCAGAAGTCTACCGCCGTCAAACTGTAGTTATCTCCCTCTAACACATGCAAAATGCAACCACCAACTGAAATAGCTTATTGCCTACCTTCAACCGTCAAGACTAATTGGGCCTTAAATCGAATTGTTTTACAATGAAACAAATTTATGTATCATTAAAATCCTTTTCCGACCTTCCACTAAGAACATGCAATTGCATTCCGCAATTGTCGATTATTCGATTAAAATCGGATACATAAGTCGATTATTCGATTAAAATGGGATACATATGTAAGTCAATCACAACCTTTTCAATTTTTGCAAAAACAAAAAGTCGATTAATCGACTTATCGGTAATTGACTTTTCGAATTATAGTCCGATTAAATTTGTATCAGAAAAACCCAAAACGGCAACTCTGCTCGTCGACAGCACACACAAATGGTATTGATGAGCCGTCTCTCATTAACGACTAAACCTTTTCTGACTTACTTTTCCTTCCCCATAACACGAACAAGAACAAACCTGATCTAATTAGCTTGCGGAGTAATTTAATCTTAAAAAATGTACATTTTATTTTTAAAACTTTTCATTTTCGATCCGGAATTTGTTTTTCCTGTCTACGGAACAATAAAAGCTATAGACGACGGGAACAACATCTAAAGATTAAGAAGTGCTAAAATGTAAATTTTTTAAGTAATTTCTGCGAAGCTCTCCGAAGATGGACGGGCACGGACCTAAAATCTCGATAAATGCAGTGTGCAGCTACAAGAATCAATGTCACTTTGCGAATTGTTTGTCTGCCTGCAATAAATTTATATTTATTCTCTCACAGATAACGCAATCACAATGCACCGGTCTGTGAAAAGTAGAGTTATTGATATCTGCCTTAGAGATTTGTAAGACCAATGTGGTTTGTTTGATAAGATTTTCCGAATAAATAGTCCAGGGCGAACTCGTTTTGAATCAGCCAGCATTTCATTTGATATTTCTCAATTTTAGACTAACCCAATTTAAACCATGGAAATATACACAAGCGAGCAACGCGTTTAAGTTATACAGGCTTATTATGAAAAAAATCAATTTTCGAAGAAAATCATCTTCAGTGATGAGGCACATTTTCACCACAGTTGATTCGTCAATAAGCAAAATTTCCGCATTTGGTCGAATGATAATTCAAGAGTGATTGTCGAAAAAACAATTTATCCACAAAGAGTGCCTGTTTGGTGCATTTTATGGGCTGGCGGCATCATCGGGCCGTATTTTTTTTTTCCAAAATGAGGCCGGTTCTATGAACGGTGTTCGCTATCGTGAGATAACGAACTTTTTATGGCCCGAATTGGAAGATATGGATGTGGACGATAAGTGGTTTCAACAGAAATCCAACAAAACTAAAACACTTCTTCTGATAGGTCTCCCGGCCGACACGTGTAAATAAAAAATTATGAATGAACTTAAATGTTTTGAGAGTGACAACTAAAAGTTTATAAAAGTTTTAAACTTCACAACAACGAAATCAAAAAAAAATAGGATTATAAGCTATTCTTATAAAAAAGTATTTAGTTAAGGAATTATTAAAGCCTTGGAGAATTCCAATATAAAAATTCCTCTAATGTCAAATAAAAGTTTATATGTCATATCTGCGTACTACCCATCAGGAAATAATGATAAATGTCTAAGACATTATTGTATTCCATACATAATTGCCGACATTAAATAAGACATTTATCAATATAAGATCCATTCTTCTTGATTTAATTACTCTGTATAACGGCATGAGTGAAATACAGTGGAAAACTCAAAAGCTGTTATATTACGCAATTATATATCTCGGAATAATATAAGGATTATATTAATATCCCTTGAAAGTCATACTACATGGAAACTACAACACATAACGTACGGCCCTCAGTCTCCGGCTAAATAAGGGTGTTAAGAATCCCTGAAGGTAAAACAAAAACTAAAATCGGAACATGCAATGTTAGAAGTCTCTATGAAGTTGGAAAGCTTATAATACCATAAGTGAGATGAACAGACTTCACATAGATATTCTCGGAGTCTGTGAAACGTGGTGGAAAGATGCTTTACATCAACGACGTTCCTACATCTAAGAGAATGAACTGTAAAACTGACACGGATAGATTTGCACATACATACAGACATATTGCTAATAAGTACTGACGGAAAGACATACATTAGTTGAATATTAGAAGTACAACAGGTCAGAAATAAAACAGTTATTTAAATGTAATTATTAACAAAAAATTATGTTATTCATGATAGAATTGTGTATTGTTGTAATTGAATTGAATTGTGTATTGTTGTAATTTTATGTTCTCGGTTTTGTTTTAGTGTTTACCCCTGATGATGAACGACGAAGTCAGTTCGAAATATTGGATTATTTAAAATTAAATAAATTATAAAAACACCAACATCTGTTTTTTGCTTATGACCTCAAGCCTAACAATAACTGAAAAATAAACAACAAAAGGTCAACTATACAAATACAAATAAAAGTTTATTTTTAATATGTCAAGTACAAAGAACTAAGAAGTACAGCTCTGAGCAGCGACACACACATGCATTCATATATCACAGCCTAATATCGAAGAATCTGCGGCAAAGAAATATTGCAGCTCAAAAACGAAATAGATCAAGAAAAAATTGTCTATGTTGATTTATATATAAGTATACGAGTATGAAATAACAAGCTAGCTAATATAATCAAGAAGATATCCTCACTTAGAAAAACAAGAAGATACTTTGCACATGAAATCAATAAGGAAAACCGTTTTGAAAAATCAATTGCCATTTTATACAATTCAGAAGAAAACCTAATAGAATCAAAAAGTTTTTCTCTATGATTGTTTTTCTGGTGGCAAAAATAACGGAAATTGAATGAAAAAAAATTGAATAACACGTAACCTTCTTGATTTTATTTTTTTTCCTTTTTGATAAAATTAAAAAGATTTACAACATGAAAATAATAAGGAATCTTCCTGCTGGGATACCCCTTAGCCTAAAAACGTTTCATAGACAAAATCTTCTTTATTATATTAGACAGTTTTGGCTGTCTCGCTTCTTTCTGCTGGGATACCCCTTAGCCTAAAAACGTTTCATAGAGAAAAATTTTCTTAATTCCATTAGATAGTTTTGGCTGTCAAAAATGTGCAGACGAAAACATATTAAGGAACTCGCAACTAGCCTAAACACATAATTTGACATCAATTGATTTTTAAAATTGCATAAAATTCAGCTGTCTAATTATATGTAAGTTTCATGGCAAATGTTTGTGACTACCAAACATATTTGAGGTAGAACCACCTTTAAGTGTACCGATCGACTCAAAATCAGGAGATGATTCAATTTAATGGTTTTAATAAAAACTACAGATCGAAATTGTTGTACCGATCTTCATGCAGTTTGCGGAATAAAATTTGGACCAATAACAGACGTTATTGAAATAAACGGCATTGATTCAGATTTACATATAGGTCCAACATATATGTTCAACCGGTTTGATATCTTTGGCCTTTAAAGCATTATATTACATCAAATCCTGATTAGTTCATTGCGATCGGTTACCGATTAAACGGTTTTATATCTGCCCACCTTCTACAGGGTTGGCCAAAATTTACCATGGGGCTAAATACTTTAATAAGTATGAAAAATTATGTCACTTAAATTACCCCCGTTTTCAGCTTCGCAATGAAAGGATCGTTTAAGAGCATTTTCCATAACATCTTTCAAAATTCGTGGCTGTAGCGTTTGAATTTCTGCAACAATGTTGGCCTTAAGTTGAAGAATTGTCTCACTTACTGTTGCCTGGCGCCATCTGGCATTTCCATTGGAAAGTTTGACTTTTTTTTTGCATAAACGTACTCAGAACGTTTTGACGTTTTTTGTGTTGTTTACAGTGACTTGAAAAAATCAATTTGGCAAAAAAATGCAATTAACTCGAGAACATTTTCGTGCGATTATTTTTACAACTTTCGACGTGGATTATCTCGTCAAGAGTGCTTAGGTGAACTTAAATCTTTGTATGGCGATGAATCCTGTAGCACTGTGAAAAACTGGTTTAATGAATTCAATCGTGGCCGACGCTCGCTCAAAGACGAAGGTTGTCCGAAAACGGCTGTTGTGGCAGAGAACATTGATGCCTTGCGTGAACTGATAATGCAAGATCGTCATGTAACATACCGTGAGATCGAGGCATCCCTGGGCATTTCTTCCACCAGCATACATTTGATATTGCATGAACACCTGGCTGTAAAAAAGATTTGTTCTCGTTGGATCCCGCACAATTTGACAATCGGTTGTTGTTGTTGTTGTTGTAACAACAATATATTTATTTTGAGGTCTTGTTCGTCTATGGGGGATCTGCTTCGATATCCAGGTGAAGGAAACGCGCCATTTGAACTGGATGCGTCCACAGAGACCTGGGGGTCAGCTGAGTGGGCTTGGCCGGACAATTGAAGAGGTGCAGTACATCATGTGGTCCCTGATGGCAGGCGGGACAGATGTCCGGAACGTTAGCATCAATTCGTGCCCAGTAAGAATTGAGGCGGCTGCACCATCCGGATCTCAGCTGCGCCAGAACCACGCGCGTCTGCCGAGGTAGTACCTTCTCCTCAGGTGAAATCTCCGGGGGATGTTCCCCTAGCACTGCATTCACACGGTAGCTGGATACTGCTGCTGCGACATCATCGGCGTGAATGTTGTTCAAACCTGCCTGATAGTTTCGATGATCTAAAGGTTCTCTCTTATACCGCTGGACCTCTCTCTCTAGATCATGAAGATCGTTCCTGATCTGCCTGGGTGGAGGCATCCTGTTCAAGAGATGGTGGTTAGGATGACTGCTGCGAAAACACCCTAGCAGGTATTGCTTAGACAACAGGAAATTGTGTCTGCGCACGGTAAGGACCTTCGTCTCCTCATGTAGATGGTCCTCAGAAGACATAAGAAGACACCCTGTTGATGTTCTAAGGGCGGCATTCTCGCAAGTCTGAATTTTCTTCCACCGCGTCGTACTCACGTTCGCCGACCATACAGGTGCTGCGTAGTTTGCTACAGACCGACCTATCGCTTTGTAAGAGGTCAACAAGGTTTCTTTGTCGGCTCCCCAAGTACTGCCGGCAAGTGACTTGAGGACCTTGTTCCTACTTTTGAGTTTATCGCAGATAGCTGTAGCATGTGCAGAGGATCTAAAAAGGCTGTCCAATGTGACCCCAAGGATTTTGGGGTAGTTGGTGGTCGGGATGTTGACGTCATCGACTTTCACATTGAGTGACAACCGCACCTCTGCGGTCCAAGCAGTAAACAGTGTGGCTGATGATTTGGAGGCGGATATTTTCATATTCCTCGCAGTGAAGAAACGTGCTAAGTCAGTGAGGTTATAGTTGATTTTCTCGCAAATGTCATCCACTTTAGGTCCTGACGCCAGAATTGTGCAATCGTCAGCGTACGACACAATTTCAACGCCGTCTGGTGGTGCAGGAATTTTAGAGAGGTAGAGGTTAAACAGAGCCGGGGATAAAACTCCACCCTGGGGAACTCCTTGTTTAACTCTACGGGGCTTCGACTTTCTGTCTCTAAATTCTACATATGACTGGCGCCCACACATATAGTTTACGACCCAACGTTTTAAACTGGGCGGAAGGGACGTTTCTTCAATGTCCTCGAACAGAGTGGCATGATTGACCGTGTCGAAGGCTTTTGTGAGGTCAAGAGCCACGAGGACCGTCCTGTCGTTAGGCTTGTTCTGGTTAAGGCCGCGACTTATACGTGTGGTGATGGCGTGTAAAGCAGTTGTTGTGCTGTGCTGCTTGCGGAATCCATGCTGATGATCAGCACTAAGAAAATGTTCGATCAGGCTGGGGAGGAGCAGTGCTTCAAGCGTCTTTGCTACTGGGGAAAGCAAGGAGATCGGCCTGTACGAATCTCCTTTACTTGCGTCTTTGCCTGGCTTCAGTAGCGGGACCACTCTGCCCATTTTCCAGGCATCGGGAACTTCGTGAGTGGCTAGCGACAGATTGAGCACTTTGGTCATGTACTCTACTCCCGGGGTATCCAAGTACTTTAACATCAGCATTGAGATTCCGTCCGGACCCAGCGCCTTTGATGACTTTGCGCTGCGGATGACATGGGCAACTTCGCCAACGGTAAATTGTGGTGGTGCCTCTTCGACTCGGAGAGCGCGGATACGACGCAATACTCTCCTTTTCGCCTTATCACTCTCTGGGTGCTCAATAAAAAGCCGGTTAAAATAACACGCGCACCGCTTCGGATCTGTCACTGTTCTATCACCGAACGTGACAGCTGTCCGATCATCCTTCCTTACAGGGTTAGAGAGTGATTTGACCGTTGTCCACAACTTACCAATTCCGGAACTCAAGTTGCACTGCTTTAAGTGGTCTAGCCATTTGTTCCGCTTATATTCGTTGACCAACCTACTGATCTCGGAGTTGAGATCCCTAATTCTAGGGTCAGTAGGGTTGGAGCGACGAATGTCATCACGCTCGTCTGCGAGTCCCGCTGCCTCTGCTGGGAAGTTTGGTCGTACTTCGGGTATTCGACCAGCAGGGATATGTCGAGCGGCTGCTGCGTTGATGATGGCCCGGAACTTTTTCTCGGCTACCCGAACGTCCGACGGAATAGCTAGATTATTAAAGCTGCGGTTGGTGGCTTCTCTGAAGGCCTCCCAATCAGCCTTTTTTTGATTGAGAAACGTACGGCGTTCAGAGGTTATGAAATCGGGTGGTCTATTAATGGAGAGAATTATGGGAAGGTGGTCCGATCCTAGTGAGATGACGGGTTGCCAGGTGACGTCGTTGATCAGGCCAGGCGATGCCAAAGTGATGTCTGGCGAGCTATGGCAATCGCCCATAATCCGCGTGGGGGCGTCCTCATTCACTGTGCAGAACGTAGAGCTATCAATTTGCTCTGCCAAAGCTATGCACCTCTGGTCGTTGTCTAGGAGAGAATGCCACAGTTCGTGGTGAGCATTAAAGTCTCCTAGGACCAAGCGGTTATTGCCTTGTAGCAAATTGCTAATGTCTGGCAGATAACGCGGGGCACAGCTACCAACCGGCGGAATGTATACGTTGTACAGCTCTATTTCGGCAGTTCCAGACTTGACTGCTACCCCCATACATTCCATGTATGGGTCTCTAGAGTCAAGCTCAGGCGAAATAGGTCTGTACTGCACAGAATGGTGTAACAGGAAAGCAAGTTTCCCACCTCCACTTCTGGTGCGATCCTTACGTAGCACGTTGTATCCGTCACAACTGTGCAGGCTGCAGGTGGCATTCAGCTTAGTTTCTTGGATCGCGGCGACCATGATGTTTCTCCGATTCATAAATTCTATGACCTCACTGATTTTGTTGCGTAGGCCATTACAATTAAATTGCAAGATTGATGCACTGTCAGGAGTGGCAACAGCAATTTGTGGTGTAAGATGCTGTATGTGCTGATGCTGTTGCGAGGGCGACTGCGGGGGAGTCTCGTAGTTAGATGATGATGATGATGACGACGAAAATGCAGACGACGATGATAACACCAAATCCAGAGACCCACTGCTAACTTCGTTGATACAGCATGAGGCAACAAAGTCTGCTTCGCTATACTCCCTGATGTGGTTCAGACCTGAACAGCTCCTGAAGTGCACCCACTCCATGCAACGATTACACCTTACAGACGTAGCACGATGGTGTATTCGGTTCTGACAAACCGAGCAGATCCAAGGTCCGCGGTTTTGTTCGATCCCGGCTCGGACCAGTAGTATTCGGAGCAGGCATTCCGGGAAGTGCTGCTCCCACGACGAAAAAATGGACGAACAAAAAACATATATTGTTGAGGTGACTGCCCCTGGCCGAAGAGTTTCGGGTCAATCCGGTACATAGAACCGGCAGTCGCGGGATTGTGGCGATTGGTGGAAAGAAATTAAAAAAAAAACGATTGCGGTGCTTCAAAAGACGTTTATAAGATCGTCACAGGTGACGAATCATGGATCTATGCGTATGAGCCCAAAACAAAACAGCAATCGACCGTGTGGGTCTTCGAAGACGAGCCAAATCCAACGAAGGTTGTTTGTGGAAGAAACACTTCGAAGCAAATGGTCGCCTGTTTCTTCAGCAAAACTGGTCATGTGGCAACTGCTCCGCTTGAGCAATGTAGGACGGTCAATTCTGAGTGGTACACGACAATTTGTTTGCCTAAAGTCTTCGGAGAAATTCGAAAAACAAACAAGAGAAGACGAATCATTGTGCACCATGACAATGGGAGCTCTCAAACCAGCGCCTTTTTGACCGGCCAAAGCGTCGTCGGGTCATCCGCCGTACAGCCCTGACTTGGCACCCAATGACTTCTTTTTATTTCCGCACATCAAGAAAAAAAATGCATGGTCAACGATTTTCGTCGCCAGAAGATGCTGTTGAAGCGTTTAAAAAACATGTTTTACAGGTGTCTCAATCGGAGTGGAAAAAGTGCTTCGACAATTGTTTTGAGCGCATGCTGGAGAATACTTTGAAAAACAATAAAACCATTTTTGATGATAAATATTTGCATTTTCATTATTAGGCCAGAAATATATATAACAGCCCTCGTACTCGCTCCTTTAAATAACCCCAAAGAAAATTGTCGGGTGCTGACAAATCTGTCGATCACGCTGGCGAAATAATTTCGGAATTTCTGGAAATTATTTGCTCTCCAAAAATTTGACTTTAAAGTTCCATTGTGTCTCGGGCAGTGTGTTAGTGGCTCCGTCCTGCTGATACCACATCTCAGGCCTGTTTTCAAGAGCAGGGTGAAACAAATTGTCTATCATAAACCGATAGCGCTCTCCATTTACGGTTACAGCACTTCCATCTTCATTTTCGAAGAAGTAAGACCCGATGATATTTGCAGATGTGTTCCCTCACCATACTGTACACCTAATGGGGTGCAAATGTCGATGATAATGGCTCTTGGATTTTCAGAATCCCAGAACCTACAGTTATTCTTATTGACAAAGCCATTCAAATGAAAATGAGCTTCATCACTTATGCGTTTTCGTTAATAACTATAATTGATTGCTGATTTAAATAATAAAATTCTATTATTCTTGTTCTTTGTTCAGTTGTGAATCTCTCCATTATTTATTCTCCAAGTGTTATTTATATAATCTGAAAAAAAAATATATAAACGAAAAAGTTATTAAATTTTTCAACTCCATGGTAACTTTTGGCCCATCCTCCATTATTGCACTAGTACAAAAGTCTTTCTCGGCGCTAAATACAACCGCTTAAGAAAACTCTTATTAGCTCCGATTTTGATGACATTTCGTACAGTACATTACGATGGACAAACATCTTATCTAGGGCCAATTTGGACCAGATAGACCCGTTTTTTAATATAGTAGCCCAACAAAAATGGTTTGGCGCAAAAAATGGCTTCCAGTATATGGGTATCAAATAACATTAAAATACATAAGGACAGATGTTAGCTAAGAAGAAAAATCCGTTGGCAGCGATAATCAGACGGACTACAGTGTTTTCTTAATGTTCAGGGTGAGCGATTGAACTTTTTAAATTTGAATCGACTGTAAAAAATGTACTGATAATTTTTTCCAATTTCGGGTCTTATTGATGATGTCATTTAATAATGTAAAACAATATCATTCATATGGGTGCCACAACTGGCTCGGTAGTACCTCATCCGAACAACCCAATTTTTCAGAACATTTTCGATTGTTTCGGGTCGAATGTCTTCAATGGCAACTTCGTTTTCCTATTTCAACGCTTTAAATGTCTATGCATGCTTTGCTTAACATTTATTCTTAATGGCTCCCCGGAAAATAATCCAAATGTCTCACATCACAAATCCGAGGCGGCCAATTGACAACACGATTTCGGCTGATTATTCGATTTTTAAAAACCGTGCGTAAAATATCGATGGTTAGATTGACTGTGTGACATGTGCCACCATCTTGTTGAAACCACATGTCGCCCACGCCATTCTCTTGAACTTTTGGAAAACAAAAATCGTTGAGCACGGCGCGGTAACGCTCACTGTTGACTGTAACGGCGGCTTCTTGCTCATTTCGAAGAAAAATGGCCCAATGATGTCGCCAGCCCAAAATCCCCACCAAACAGTGACTCGTTGTGGATGCAATATCAATATCACGTGCGGGTCTGAACCCCATACGTTGCATGTTTGCTTATTGACATAGCCACCGAGCTAAAAATGAGCTTCATCTGAAAACACGGTTTTTCGGTAAAGTTCTTCATCTCCTGTCAAACAATCTTCAGCCCATTAGGCGAAAACGCCTCGGATGGTGTTCCATTATTAAATGACAAAGTTCAACCTTTCCAATAATTATTGTTCAAATATTGTTTTAATTTTTTGTTTATTGCATGTTATCATGTTATATATTTTTTAATTATGACATCCGCTGAATTTGATTAAAGAAGTCAATCGAAGAATTCGAAAAAATTAAACCAAAAACACAACAGCGAGCTTAAAAACATGACCTTAAGATGAAAAATAATTTTAAAAGATAATAAAACCAAAGGTTGACTTTTCGCTTTCAACATTTTCCCACGAAGTCAAACAATTTTTTTTTGCAATCGGACCATTTAAACTTGGACATATGGGTACCAAAAAATAATAAAACTTTTTGACAAATTTAAATGTGTCATGATTTTAAAACCTTAGTCCCGTAAAGGGACACTATTTTCGCTGGGCCGATTTTGTTATTAAAAAACATAACGACTTATGACAATAATCCATTATCATGCACAATTTTAGAATCCTAGGTTAATTCGTTTAACCACTATCGTGTTTTTAACAGACACAAGGACAGACTGACATGGCTAGATCGTCGTTACTTATATCTTTAAAAAATGCTATCAATTGACTTACTACCGCCGAAAAGTCCGAAGTCGACTTTTACTATATATTTTTCGTAAAATAGTCAAAAGTCGTACTATTGATTTGAATTAAATATATTTCTAACTAACTTTTAAAACTTAGTAGTACTTAAGCAACGATGTGTACTAAAATTAATCCTCACCTTCTATGTTGATTGTTGGCAACCATATTTAATACTTGCATCGTCTGTGGATGCTTCCGAGTAGCAATTATATTTGTATGTACTTATAGTTATACTTCTCTTAACTTTAGTACATATGGGACAGGGATTCTTAGCAAATACGAAACCTCAGTACTAATATTTAGCCCCAATAATAAATCCCAGCAATATTTTTTATGGAGTTACAGAGTCCTACGCCTTTTATTGCACACATTTTTAATATCTAATTTACTCTACGATATCAGCAACATTTAGGCCCCTGATGGTTGCATGCACGGTGTAACAAAAAGCAACACAACACAAAAAACGTTTCTTTATCATTTCGCATGTAACAAGCACACGAGTTATTATGAAGCATAATCCAATAAAAAAAAATCAAACTATTATGCGGCAGCATAAACGAAGAAATAAAAGACTAAGTTACCGCTTCAAAAGAAAAATTATTACTGAATTTATTTTGTGTATTTCGTTTCATTATATTAGGTAATTTACAAGTTTATTTTGTCAAATAAGCATAATTACTCTAGTTACAAAATTTGGCGACGTGTTAATAATTTCTTAAGAAATTTGCAACACGTTTTATTATAACTTCCGCTGTGGAAATTGTGCAGCTAATTTCTCACGAAATAAAATACGCATAATTGAATTTGCATTTACAACTAAACATGAGTTTGCATTTATGAATATAGGTATCTATGTATATGTTATGAGTCATAACTTATGACATATAACTCCTCCCTCCTTAAAATAAAGTGAGGGCCAACGGGGCTTTGGACAATTTGCTGCCGGAACTTCATTGATATTTTGATGATATGTTTGTTGGTTTTTCTTTTCTTATTGGAATTGTCAGTACTATGAATAAAAAGATTAACTAATATCCAAATGCGGAATATGTAATTTTTCGCGTTCTTCATTATTTGTTCGTAAGTTGTCAATTAGTTGTTTGGCTTGGAATCGATATTCTTTCAATTTTGGCAGTGTTAACTCGTCCTTATTTGAGTTATTTAGTGTCTTGTAAATTTCGTCTAGTTCTTTTGGGTTTAGAATTAATTTTGGAATAATGTTCATTTAAGACAAGTTTATTGCTTCTGTTATATTGTTGAGGTGCTGTGTAAGAAGATCGATGTTATAATTTATTTGATTAAGTTGTTGTATTTGTATTATTGTGTTTATTGCAGGATTAAGTGAGTTTACTGTTTGGTTTTGAATGTGTTTTATGGACTGTGTAATGAGGTGTTGTTCGGTGTTTATATGGTTTGTGATATTTTCAAACCTTTGAACCCGTTTTTTTTCAATATAATCTAACTGTCTATCGTGAAACTAATTTGTTCGTTTTTCGAAAGTAGATATTCAATGTCCTCATTTATATTTTCCGCGTCCTGGTAGTCCATATTGCCTGTAATGAATTTTATTGCTAAGGCATTTATGAGTCCTCTCTTCTTCCTGCTTTTGGGGGTCAAAAGGTTCTATATCATAGTCAGTTCGTCCAATTTCAGTTTTGATGTTTTTCAAGCTGTCTCGGCAAATCGTGGTGCCACGAATTGGTTAATGGTTTGCCCTATTTTCTCTATGTTTTCTGCATAAGCTTGAAGGTTGTCGATGTGTATCATGTGTCTGTAGTCAGTTATCGTTCTAGCGGTTCCCAATTTTAATGGGATAATTCCTTGGGTCTATAATTGTTACGTCGGATTGTGCTAGTACGAATCTAAAAGTAGAGAATGGTTTAATTTAAACGCTTTCGTTTTATTTTGGACTTGTGTAGTTTTTGACATTCTCTCGTTAAGAGAGTCATTTTATTGTTTTGTCTGACGGCTCTTTTTGAAAATCTTGGTGTCATTTTGTTTCTTCTACATTATTTCCTGTATATAGTCTCATTTGCAATTAAGTCTTCTGGTTCGTGTCTGTTCCTATTAAGTTTTTCTATTCGTTTTTCTGTATCTTTTTTCAGTTTTCTTTTCGTAGAGCTCAATATTCGTGATTAGTGATATTCTTTAAATTGACGTAGATATTCGTGATTAGTGTTAAAGTTTATTTTTTTGGAGTGTATGTTCTACCGTAAAATAATTCGAAATGAGTTAATTTGGTTGCTGAGTGTATAGAGTTGTTGTAGGTCATGACAACTTCCGAAAATATTCATCATGGTCTATCGGTATTTCGGAGGTTTTGTATTTTTGGTAAATTATTATTCTTTTTTAAAATAGAGGCACTGAATTCTAAGCCTTGGTCGCAAACGATTTTTTTTGGTATGCCGTAAAGGCTTATGTAGTGTTTGATGCTTTTTTAAATTGATATACTATTTCGGGATTCCAAAGAGTATGCCGATCAGTATTTTGAGAATTTGTCAATAAACGTGAGAATGTTTCTTTTGTTAATACAATATATGTCAATGTGAACAATGTCTAATGGTTTGGTTGGTATTTCCGGGTTCTCAAATGTAGATTTTGGGGGTCGTCTGTCATATTTAAGTGTCTGGCATACAGTGCAATGATTTATGCACTTAGAAATTGTATCCTTCATGTATGGGAAATAGTATTCTAGTCTATGTTTCTTGTATACCTCTGTTATTGTGTTTGATATGGTAGTCGATGATGAGTTTTTCCTGATCGTCAGTGTTTCGGATCTCTTTTAATATGTTCTTGCAACGCACGAGTCTGAAGAGCTTGTTATTGGAAAAATATCTGGAATAAGTACTTTGAACTATTTTGAAAGTTCATCACCTGTCATTACTGCATTATTGTTTGGGGCGAGGTATTTTTAAAAATGTCGGACGTAATGGATTCGTTAAATTCGGGTTTATTTTTGAAAACAGTCTCCAAGGTAATAGGCGAACCATTGCTGTTCATTTGTAAGATAACCTTGAGATTAAACTCGTTATGGGTTTTTCTGATATTGCGATGCGTTCGTCAATATTTTCGTCTGCTGAGTGGAAAGTTGTCCCTGCTGTTCCTTGAATGGAACTTATGTTCAATATTTTTAGAAGAAATGTTGTCTATTCTCATACGGCTTAAAGCATCTGCATTTGTATTAAGTTTTCTTATTTTTTATAGATTATCTCATAATAATATTCTTCTAATTTTAATCTCCAGCGAACCAATTTCGAATTGGGTTCTTTGAGGCTCATAATCTAGGTAAAAGGTATGTGGTCAGTCACAATTTTGAATCTACGCCCGAATAGATATGGTCTAAAATACAATAGCCGGAAGTTCTTTTTCTATTGTTAAATCATTTATTTCACTTTCTGCCAGGGTACAACAGGACTAACATACTGGTTAGTCATTGCTTATTGGTCTTGTTAAAGTACTGCCCCTAGAGCAAAATCACTTGCGTCAGTAGTCAAGTTAAAGGGTTTTGCAAAATCTGGGTATTGCAGTAAGGGGTCATTCATTAACAGATTCTTGCAAGTTTCAAAGGTCTTCAGGTATCGGTCGTTAAAAATAATTTTTCTTTAGACATTCTGTTTGTGGTTTTGTCAATTTTGAAAAATCTTGAATACATTTTCTGTAGTAACCAAGAAGGCCTAAAAAGGACTTTATATCTTTCTGTCTTTTGGGAATAGGAAGTTTCTTTATAGCATGAATCTTTTCCGGATTTGGTTTTATTCCTTCTGTAGAAACAATGTGCAGAAATGCACATTCTTTGTGTAAAAATTTAGACCTATCTTATTGGATTTTTAGGTTTGAGTTTCTAAGTTTCTCGAAAACGTTTCTCAAATTCAACATGTGTTCTTCTAATGAAGTGGAATAGACAATAATGTCGTTTAAATATACTAGACAAACAGTGCCGATTAAGTCTCTCAATACCTTATCCATTATTCGTTGGAACGTTGACGGGGCATTTTTAAGTCCGAATGGCATTCGTAGAAATTCGTAGAATTCGAAATGACCTATTTTTTACCTATATCTTTTGGATGCATTTTTATTTGGTAGAATCCACTTACGAGATCTACGGTTGTGAAGTACATACTTCTCCCTAATTTGTCCAATATATCAGATATATTGGGAAAAGGGTATTTATCGTTTAATGTTTTATCGTTCAGTTTATAATCAATGACTAATTTCCACTTTAGGATATTGCTAGCGTCTTATTGTTTTGGTACGATCCAAACAGGGGCACTCCCAGAAGAGAAACTTTGTAATGCCCTGTTGTAACATTTTGTCGATCTGTCTTCGTACCTCTTCTTTGTGTCTGTATGATTTGGTAAATACAGGTATATCATCCGTAGTTCTCATTTGGTGTTTAATATGGTTAGAAAATGTTAGTGGTTCACTTTCTCTAAAAAAATATTTCTTCAAATTTCTTACAGAGTATTACCAGTGCTCGTTTTTCTTCGCTATTCAATTGTTCCGTTCTTATTAATTTAGGCTGAATCTTAAGTCTACAAGTTTTGCAATAATTTGGATCTACGAATTCCGGTTTTATAAAGGACGAAGAGGCTCCAGTATCTATCAAAAATTTTAACGGCCTACCGAAAGGGGATGATATATCTATGTTGGGTAACGTGTTTCCGTGGATATTAACGTCTAAATATCCGGTGGGATCTGGAAGGCAATTAACTGAAAATTTTCGGTATCGTCAATTACACAGTGTAACAAAAAATAATGAAGTCAAAATACCGGGGAAGTGATATTATTTTTCTTGTAGATCTTGCTGAGCACAACAAGAAACCGGTTTTGAAATTTCCCAAATACCTCCAAAATCTGCAGTTACGGGTAAAAACCTGTTTTTTCGGATCTTACGCACTTACTTATATATGCCAGTTTTTCGGCTGTTTTGAAGAGAAGAAACTGCGTCCTTTCGAATGGTGTACACACTTTTAAAATTACACTGAAAAAATCAGTGTATTTTTACTGTAAACTCATTTTTTAAAAATTTTTGTAATTTTTTAACTTTGGATGCGTTTTTACACAAATTTTTTTAAAAAGAACAGAACATTTTTTGAACTGTGTAATAAAGAGAGGGTTCTTGCAAATACAATTCGGTGTCATTTTATTTGAAATCCGTTAGAAACTGATTGATTTATTCAACTTTTATTAAAACAACATTTTTTGAAAAAATACAATTTTTGGCAATACTACTTAGAAATGTTTGTTTGTTTGACCATTTTCTATTTAATTGCACATCATCAGTATCCCGTTTAAGTGACCAGCAACATTTGGAAATCATTTTTATTTTATCTTTTTCTTCAAAACGTTTTTCCATTGTAATTATTTCTTGATGAAAGTGTTCGCCTTGTTCATCACTGAACTGGCCCAGGTTTTCTGGGAAGAAGTCTAGATGTGAAGGAAATGAATTTTAATTGACATGTTGCAGCCCATTTCACCATACGAACTCAAAACTTCATCAACAATCGCGACATAGTTGTCACTTCTGTGATTACCAAAAAAGTTATCACATAGTGCAACAAAACTCTTCCATGCGCGTTTTTCAATGGAACTGAGCTTGTTGCTTAAATTCTCATCTCTCATAACTTTACGAATTTGAGGTCCAATGAATATACCTGAAATTCATCAGAACTGATAAATGCGATAACAAATATTAGATCTGTGAAGAAATTAGTACCTTCTTTGATTTTGGCTTCGCTTAATTTGGGAAGACCGCTCTAAGATAGCAAAAAGCTTCACCGTTTACATTAAGTTTTTTTTTCCAAATTATTTCATGTATCCTAACTTTAGATGCAGTGGTAAACAACCTTTTCAGCTGTAACTAATGGGGCGTTTAAAACGTTTTTCCTGCCTATTAGATATGTGTCACGAGATGGCCATACCTTGCGAACGTAGCGATTTGGTGTACGGCTATCCCATTCACAAAGATAACATGGATATTTTGTGCAACCACCCTGCATACCAAATAAAATTGTCAAAACCTTTAAATCAGCGACGACTTTCCATTTATGCAAGTCATAGTTGACGAATCGCAGTATTTGGTTCATAATTTCATACGTTTCTTATGTACTAGTCGCATATGCGATTGGAAGAGATGGTAACAGGTTTTTTTTATGCAGTAAAACAGCTTTCAAGCCTATAAATAGCATTACAAATTTTATATAAAAAAAATAAAATCTATTAAAAATCA
Source organism: Hydrotaea diabolus (assembly GCA_963513945.1). Lineage (NCBI taxonomy): Eukaryota > Metazoa > Arthropoda > Insecta > Diptera > Muscidae > Hydrotaea > Hydrotaea diabolus. The sequence continues at coordinate 92,706,808 of OY740716.1, forward strand.
ATATGTTTGTTGAATACGTACTTTTACATGAACTGTCAACGAAAAGTCGCCATTCGTCTGCCGTATAATTGTGACTTAATGCCAAAAAAAAAGTTTGGGTACATCAGCGCAATATATGAGATTACTGTCATTTTCACCAGTCATAAAACTTTCTTCAAATAACAATGTCCGGTCACTTCTTCTACAGAAAATTACACGAAAATCTTCTTCCTCCAAATTCCACTGCCTTAATCGCGACCCAAGTATTTCAGCCTGTCGATTTGGCAAACTTAAATCGCGAACGAGATCGCAGAAATCTGCATTTGAAACAAAATGTCGCTCCGTTGTAGATTTGGATGGAAGGTACTCTTCTTCCACCAAATAGTTTTAAGCTTCAAAACCACATATGCTCGTTGTCGCAACTTTATCTTTACCAGATAACGGTTTTGTAACACTTACAACATTTGCGTACTTTACATTTTTGCGAGTTTTAAAAGTGTGCCCTGATATATTTGTTTCACAAAAGTAGCAATCCTCTGGTTTATGCCAGAGGTGATGATGCCAAGTCATAGGCGTACAAAAGGGCAATGAAATTAAAGGTTGAACTTTGTATTTTTTTAATGCTGCACAGCAATTTTCACAAACAAATTCTGGCTCATACCAGCGACTGAATTTGTAAGAACGATTGAAGACTTTGATGTATACATCCACCACAGCAATATTGATTTAAAATCATGTCTATGACGGATAACCGTAAATAGGGCACAAATGTAACAATTCCGTTTAGGACACATTTTTTGGTTAATTACACTCGATTATTATCAAATTTGTTAACTTTTTTATTAATACAGTTTCAAAGCGAACAAGAAGTGATAAATCAAACAAAACAAATGAACAAAAACTAAAACAATATGTTAACATGACAAACGGGATACTGAGATATTCAATAAAAAAAACGGCCAAACAAATATTTCTGAGTAGTTTGGCCAAAAGTTGTATTTTCCAAAAAATTTTGTTTTAATAAAAGTTGAATAACTCAATCAGTTTCTAGCGGATATTTAAAAATGACACCGAATTGTATACGTAAGAACACTCTTTTTATTATTCAGTTAAAAAATTCAGTTCAGTTCCTTTTACAACATTCTGTGTAAAAACGCATCCAAAGTTAAAAAATTACAAAAAAATTTAAAAAAATGAGTTTACAGGAAAAATACACTAATTTTTTACAGTGTGATTAAAAGTGTATATATACACTATTCGAAAGGCGGCAGTTCATCTTTCAACCAAGTTACTGACATTTAAGTGTGTAAGAACCGAAAAACCGGGTTTTTACCTGTAACTCCAGATTTGGAGTTGAAATTTCTTGTTGTACTCAGCAAGATCTACAAGAAAAATACTATCATTTCCCAGGTATTTTTTCTGTCACACTGTGTTATGTTATTAATAATCTCATTGGTTTGGAGATTTTGATCGCTGTTTCATTCTGATTATACTCGCAATCTTGTTGGACATTAAAGCCCAGTTCGTAGTTACAATAATAGTATTCGCTAAATTGGTTTTAGGAGTGTGTGATACGTCAATATTGTTCATCTCGTGGGGTTTGAAATTATTTGTAGTCTTATGCGTCTGCATACTTGAAGGTTTCCTCAGATGAGTATACCCCGAACTAACGTCCATTGGTTCTAAGGAAGGTAACCTCTGTCGAGATTGTTGTCTGAAGTTATTGAATGTTAGTTTATTCTGTCCGGATCCATTAGGCGGAATTACTCTGATTTAAATTCATGGGGTTTCCTTGTGCGAGGGTGTTGGTTGCCATGCCAATTATTGGTTTCCTATTATCATACATTGGTCTTTGCAAATTGTTGGTATTATACGTTGGTGTGTATGGATGAGGTTGTCTGGGAAGTGATTGGGCGACTCTATTTGCATTCGTTCTCATTGGTTGGTATGTTTGCATGTTGGGATAATTCTGATGGATTTGTGAAACTGGACTAGTAATTTGTTGGTTAACGGAGTAGGTGTTAGGCGAATATTTCTTCGAGTAATAAATATTTTGTTCCTAAATACAAAAAGACAAGATTTCCGTTAATGTGTTTAATTAAATTAAATTAAATTAATATTTGATTCCAGAGGTTCCTTAAGACCTGACAAAATGTATTTATACACATTTCGGCAAATAGTTCGCGTTTTGCTTTTATAACGCTTGAGTTCGTTTCATGTATTAGTATATTGTTATTGAGCGAAGATTGAATCTCAATGATCGAACCATAAAACTGTTGAACTGATTGGTTGGTCTGTTTTAGGTTGTGTAAGTCCCTAATTAATGATGTTTGAATCAGATTAGCTTTTATATCTTCCCACAGTAGTGGGGTATCGATGTATTGAGTACTTCATTTGCTTCGCCTACAATTTTGTTCCTAATTGCCCTAAGTGTAATTTATGCGTATTTAGTTCCATCGATGTTGGATAAAAAGCCAAGAATTTTTTCAACATTTTCCAAAAATGCATACAATAATCTCGGGTTTCCGTCAAATTTAGGTTAGTCTTTTACCACATCTGGTATCTTAAGTGATTCAAATATCTGAGAGGTTTGTTGAAGTAGGGGTGGAAAAGTATTGGTTGGTGGTGTATTGTTTGTTGTTTGGTGACATGTCGCTGTCTTCTGGTATTGGGGTTAGATTTCTTAATGTATGCGGCCTTGATCTAATATTTCTCCTCATGGATATACAGAATAGTTTTTACTTATTTATATATATCTACGAAGGCTGCTATATATATTTCTGGCCTTATAGTGAAAATGCGAATATTTATCCTCAAAAATGGTTTTTATTGTTTTTCAAAGTATTCTCCAGTATGATTTTTACACTTCTGCATGCGCTCAAACCAATTGTCGAAGCACTTTTTCCAATCCGATTGAGACCCCTACAAAACATGGTTTTTGAACGCTTCAACAGCATCTTCTGGTGACGAAAATCGTTGACCACACATTTTGTTCATGATGTGCGGGAATAAAAAGAAGTCATTGGGTGCCAAGTCAAGGCTGTACGGCGGATTCGACGTTTTGGCCGGTCAAAAAGGGGCTGGTTTGAGCCGATGCGTGAGAGCTCGCATTGTCATGGTGCACAATGATTCGTCTTCTCTTGTTCGTTTTTCGAATTTCTTCGAAGACTTCGGGCAAACAAATTGTGGTGTAGCACTCAGACTTGACCGTCCTACGTTGCTCAAGCGGAACAGCCGCCACATGACCAGTTTTGCCGAAGAAACAGGCGACCATTTGCTTTGAAGTGCTTCTTCAACGAACAACTTTCGTTGGATTTGGCCCGTCTTCGAAGACCCACACGATCGATTGCTGTTTTGTTTCGGGTTCATACGCATAGATCCATGATTCGTCACCTGTGACGATATTATAAACGTATTTTGAAGCACCGCGATCGTACTTTTTCAAAATTTCTTTGCACCAATCGACACGAGCCTTTTTTGAGCGATTGTCAAACTATGCGGGATCCAACGAGAACAAACCTTTTTTACGGCCAGGTGTTTATGAAATATCGAATGTATGCTGGCGGAAGAAATGTCCAAGGATGCCTCTATCTCACGATATGTCAAATAAGCATAATTTGGCGACGTTCTAATAATTATTTAAGAAATTTGCAACACGTTTTATTATAACTTCCGGTGTGGAAATTGTGCAAATAAATTCCCACGAAATTTAATACAATTTAATACAATTGAATTTGCATTTACAAATATTCATTGCATTTATGAATATATGTATCTATATGTTATCACATATAACTCACGCACTTACATATTACCTGCAAAATTAGTGAGCCACAGACGTACTCAAACGGGTAGTTACAAAGCGACACTTAATCAATGTCACTTTGCCTTTTTGTTAAAAACTTGTCTTCTATTTGAATATACACGCAAGTGATCTCGAGCCGGTTAATCCCCGTAAAAGCACGTTTTGGCCGGTAAAAGCAAATCACCGAAATTAAACAAACGAGCTAAATATTTGTACATGCACGGAAGGCACAACAGGGGGCTAGGCCAACAAAACTGTTTTCACAACACACACACGTTGTATAAGGAATCTATTGATGGTTCTCAATGTGGAGTCTCTGTAGAGGTGGTAAGAGTGAATTGTATTTTCGTGGGCAATCGTGTAGAGAACTTGAAAAGTGAGATTTACTACAGTAACTCTCATACAATTGCTGTGAATCTTTCTGATGAAGGTCGTCACGAACTCGAAATCGCGAAAAATGCAGTGTGCAGCCACGAAAATCAATGGCACTCTCCATTTTTTAAAAAACTTGTTTCTTATTCAAATATAGATGCAATAGGTCTCGAACCGGTTAATCCCTGTTTAATGTGTTAAAGAAATAAAACAAACTAGCTCAACAATAATACAAATTTTTAAATAAGTCAAAGTTTAAGTATTGTCTTATTGTGCATCTTCAAAATGTAAACGAATGATGATCAAAAGCTCGAGATCAATCATTGGGATACACTGCCGAGGTATCATCGAAATCTCAAATTAATAACATTAGCAGGATTCCAACGGCGAATATCAAGTGAGTTTCGAGGGAAATGGTAAAATAAGTTACTCCTTAATATTCATATATACTTATAGTACACGTCATCAAAAATTCCGGCGAAAATAACATCAAACACTGCGGGTTACACAGGCAATCGCATTAACTCAATTTTTTTGATAGAAACTGTGGTAAGCAATTGAAATTACTAGTACAACGGCCATATAAAACCAATGTTGAAATGATTACATGAATAAAATTAGAAAGTCACAAGGTCGATATTGTAATACAACAACTGACACCAACTGGAACACTTAGCGACATATTTCGACGATAATATTTCTTCAAGCAAGCAGAGCCAGCAGACAATAACGACAACAACATTCTTTAACAATTAAAAATAAAAGTGTAGACAATGTCACGCAATCCGTAATGCAACTCAATGAAACCCGAAGATCAAAATTTACTATTCTCAAAGTCATCAAGCTGTTTGAAGTGAATGAAATAATAGAAGAAACTTAGACAGATCACACACTGTTATCTCACAGCTATGATTGAAAGCCTCTATAAAAGAGTTAACAGAATAAGACTATCATCACATTAGAACTTTCTGTTATTAGACTAAAAGTGTAATTTCTTATGTATGTGTAGGTACTCTACATACTTAGAAATTTGTATTTTCCTGTTATATAAGAATATACGAATGAATAGAACAAAATGTGCACGTATCTAGTTACAGTGTATCTAAAATACGAATCTTTCCAGTTACTTAGGGCTAGGTCCTAAGGTTTACAGAAATCCTTAGTACCAGCCTCAGCTGAACCTCCCATTGATAATTTCACACAATTTTCAAATAATGAAACATCAGTTGCATAAAGGTAGCTCCACGCGACAAAGAATTTTTTTACGGATGATACGAAGAATGACCCTCATATCGTGAGATGTTCTAAGCTGTCAACATTGATCACCCTAAGCTGTCTTCTGTTCAAAAGCTTTACCATCAAAAATACAAACTTTGTGGAGAGAACATTGCGTTAGCTTGGGAAGCGCTTAGATCCTGGTACGAAAATAAAATAGTTCTAGTAGATAACCTGCTACAGATCCTACTGAACCTAAAATATGTAGCCTCGGAGAACATTGAATCCCTGTATGATATTTAGACAACAATCATCGATTGATTGTCCGCTTTGAAAACGCAAAACATCCCCACCACTGATTGGGATCTCATAATAATTCATCTTTGTTCCACATTCCTTCCCTATGAAACCCCATTTCTTTGGGAACAGTCTCTAACATTTCACGAAGATCTTCTTAAGTGGAAAGTAAGAAATATCTTCTTATCAAATAGAAGTAGTAGAGCGCCTTAATAGTACTTATGAAATTAAATCTGATTCTCCGGAGAAGGCTGATTCAGCTGTTAATACTTTTAACACTTAAGGTACTCCAAAATATTCCAGCAAGCTTTGTAAATCACATCATGCCCTCAAGTTTTGTTCCAAATACAACAAACTTAGCTAGATGCTAGGAATTTGTCTCTAAAAATAAAATAAAATTTAAAAACGTCTGTATGAAATTTCAGAAACGACATCACTCCTCATTACATTCTAGGTCAGATGCAAATAATTTTTCGCGTCATTTGGTTGTAGAACAACATTGCCAACAACATCATGAGTCCCCTCAACATCAGCGCAAAACAAACCTCCATATCGTTCTAGCACCCACTTTATTATGAACCAAAACCCAACAACCATAGATAATACCCTATTACCTACCGTAATACTCGTTCATATTTTTTATATAGCAGACAACTTTAGAGCACGGGCTTTCTTGGACCAAGGCTCTGAGAAAACAATTATATCTAATAAACTACAACAATGCATTACGCTTCCGACTGAACACAGAAAAGTACAAAGTTAAAGTCCTTCCACCTCTTGGTAGCTCTGATCATTGCATTGTTTCAACATCCTTTTCGTATTCCGTTCTTCTTGTCGGAAAGCTGCAGTCGGTCTATCCACCAATTTGGTGAGAGTAAGGTTGTGGCTCTGGATATAGCCAAGGCCTTTGATAGAGTCTGGCACTGTGCACTCTTATCAAAGCTGATCCAATTTGGTGTCGGTAATACTTTCGCTCGTTTTATATCGAGCTTTCTTAGAGATCTCACTAAAAGAGTTTTTGGAAACTTTGAAATTTTTAAGCATAACTTCACTCAGAACGTTTTGCCATTTGAGGGTGGATTGTTTTGTTTAGTGTGTTGAAAAATTCATCTCAGTCAAAAAATGGAATTATCCCGTGAAAATTTTCGTGCGATGATTTTTTACGATTTTCGTCGTGGGTTATCGAAACAAGTGTTTAAATAAAGTTGTTTCGACTATTGGCGATGAAGCACCATCAAAAACCACCGTTAATCGCTGGAACCAAGAGTTCAGTCTCGGACACCGTTCGGTCCAGGATGAATTTCGTGAAGGACTCCAACTTTGGTCACATTTTAAACACTGTTTGTGTGTTTAAACTCACCTGGACATATAACAAATTATTCTGCTACACGATTACGCTTGTCACAGTTCCACATCAAAAGCGTCGATTATCCAAACAGTCGATGCAGCTATGCACCTTGAGTTACAAAGGGTTTTACAAAGTAATAGTTGAGGACTAAATAAATCGATTATACTTCCCGTAAAATGCGAACCAGGAGATCCAAAAAAATTTGTGTTCATCAATCCATAAAGCAGTGCTGAAGCCAAATGCCCGGTTATGAAGGGTGTGGGAGTTCCCCACGTTGTTGGAATGTTTGGTAGGACAATTTAACGATAGTAATCGACACACCGTGACAGGCAGCGGCAAGCTCGCCAGCCCCGGAGTTTTGTTGCGGATGAAAATAAATGCACAATCGCGGCCACCTTTTGTTGAAGCGATGTTTTCTTGAACGCGAACATCTAAGTCTGATGATTAACCTTTTCTTGGCACCACCAAGAACATACGACCTAGTCCTGGGCAAGCTACGTTGGTCAGGAACGCAGTGTGGGCGTTTGGGCAACGCAAGGTTCCGGGGGTTGAAAAGACCTATAAGGAATAAAATCGTAACGTTATGAAGGGTTTTCGAACTTACCTGGTATGAAAATCCTTCCACCAAATTTCCGGAACGCCTAAGGATCACCCAAGCAGCTTATTATTACAATAAAAGTGAAATTATAAGTAATATGAATACATTATGGAGAATATGTATGCTGCATTTAGGGTTGTTTTGTCTTTTGTTTTCTTTTTGTCTGACAGCTGGATCAGATGTGTAGAAAGTGCTGCCTAATTCTGAATGGTCGATTAGGCTGCACTTTCTTTGATTTGTTGTTGCCAGAACGGATTCAGCGACTGAAGAGTGAAAATTAAAAGTATTAAAAAATGCCAAGATAATTCGGCAATAATTTCAAAGGGTTTTTCTTATTTTAGTGATTAATTTTTTAAGAAGCGAAGAATTTATTCAAAATTTTAAACCTCTGGTTCCTATCCTGTAAAGCCTGTAAGTATAAATCGTAATCCCAAGTAAGTCGGCCGAATGCGTGCATTTAACCATAGAATAACGAGTGCTCTTCAACAGCAGGGAAGTGCAAACGTAAGTCATCCGCTCCGGACGCACCGAAGGTTCTGAGGCAATCCTTGTGTTTAGAAGAAGACAAATTCAGCACTGTCTAAGGTAGGACAAAAATCAATTGCTATTTTTATTAGTGAACCGACCGAGTCTAAAGTGAAACCAATATAAGGGCAAGGACAGCTCCCTCTATCTTTGGGTAGCGTCAACAATAAATGCACCCAGTTATTATCTTAGTTTGCGTTTCCACCAGCAGTGGTTATGTCGGTAGGGGAATTTTATTTAGGCGTTTCGTGGCAGATAGATGTCACCAACGCCAGGCACAACATAGCCAGTGCTTTTCGAACCATTGATCTGCACCGAACGGAAATAGCAACGTAATTATCTGATTCTCACAACAAGTCATACATACAGAAATAGGAATCAGTCCAAGAAGGTCATACATGAATAGCACACGAATCCGCAAATATCGCATTGATAACGAATAGGGTGGAAATTCCACGTGAAATACGAAATTGGGCAATATGGGTTTTCGTGGCATATTAATCTGGTTTGGAAATACTTGGTCCGTCCACATTCCATTGAAACTAAGAAAAAAAACTTAAACAATAAAAGAAATTACGAAAAAGTATAAGAAAAAAAAGAATGCAGAATTAAAGTTTAGTTATATGCATTATTTGTAGTTTAATAAGTAGTCTTAATTTTTTTTTGTTAAATGTATTTCAGATAATAGGATTAAGATAGTTGAAATTGTGCAGGATTGAAAGTATCGTCTGGAGGACACACATAATTTGCCAATAGATACTTGTACCCTTACTAAGGAGCTCTTTTAGGTAGGAAATTCTGTATTGCGTTGCAATACTGTGTCGGATAGTTTTTATACTCGTAGAGATTTGTATTTTTTTTATTTACTTATAATATAGAAATCGATGTTGTGCTAGCAAGTTCATAGTAAATCTAGTAAATAACCCATAATTATGATTGATTTGTGAACTTGAATAGGAAAATGATGGTTTAAGTTTAATTGTATTGGGGAATACGAGTATAAACTGGTAGGGTAAGTAGAAGAACGGTGGTGGTCTAAGGGGTCATGATTAAGTGAAAGTAAGTCGTGACCAATGAAGGGAAGGGCGACGGAGAATATCATCTGCCTTCCAATCAAGAGTGTATCCGATTTCAGTGTTAGAGCAAATGTTTTGTGTATGTTAAAGTTGTTTATTGTCACAATTACCCGGGCCTGATGAAACCCTCGTTTAATTCCCGCAAAGGTGTTCGTAACAAATTTCGAGTTGGATGTTGTCTCTGAGTTCGTCTAAAGTTGTCGGCTTGTTGGCATAGACCAATGACTTGATGTGGCCCCTTAAATAATCCAATGTCATTAACTCGCATGAACAAGATGGCCATTCGACCGGACCATTTCTCGAGATAACACGTTCAACGAATTTGCCTTTCAGTAAATCGATTGCAAGGCGGCTGTGTGACTAGTGGCACCGTCTTGTTGAAACCACACATCGGCGATGTCAAGCTCATCCAATGCTGGCCAAAAATAATAATTGCAAAATACCCCACAGTGTGGTTTGGATAATGGTCAATTCCTGAGAACGACGTGGAATCGACTGATTTGGCTCATTTTAAAGGATACACTTACGGCTGCGATATTTTCGTCGCTTCGAGCGGCACGGCGTCTCTTTGGAGCCGGAACATCCAAAAGTGAAAATTTGGATCCACATTTATCCACTGTGCGTGTTCAGACTGTCGTGCAAAATATGTTTAGTTTTTATACCCGCACCACATAGTGGTATGGGGTATAATGGCTTAGTGCTTGCGTTTGTAACACATCGAAGGAATCGAGTTAGAATACCGGGACCAGAGAGAAAGTTGCTCAGAATTACATTTTGAGTCGATCTAGCCATGTCTGTCTGGCTGGCTGGCCGGCTGGCTGGCCGGCTGGCTGGATGTAAAGATGTCCATCTATTCTTGTAATCAAAGTACAGGTCGCATTTATGCACTGATCTTGATGAAACTTGGCAAGTGGTAATATATTGGGACAAGGACGGACGCTATTGAATTTGGTCCAAATCGGAGCACTTTCTGATAGACCCCCCATACAAAGGAACTCCCGGATTTGGTCCAAATCCAGTTGATGTCGCGTGTATTGGTCAACAAATTAAAAAAATATGACATTCGATGTAGAACTGACCACAAAATGTAAAAAAAGTAGTTGGACCCGCCTGTCGGACCTACGGGGCCTTCAGAACCCAAAAAATGGACCCATGATTTTAAATATAAGTGTGACCCCTTAAATGAAAGGAAATTATCTTACAATTTTAAATACAGAAAAAAATTCGACCTGTTTGGGCCCCAGGGTCCATTAGGAGGGTCCAAAAGTTTCGGTTTACCTGGATTTTAGTGTGACCCCTCAAATGACAGGGAATTGCCTCAGGACTTTAAATATGTCAAGCCAAATGATTTATCTCGTCCGTGGGAGGGCACAGGGTCCGAAAACAAGGTATGAAAATGTGGACCAACTATAATTGTAATACCCTCACCACATAGTGGTATGGGGTATAAAGGCTTAGTGCTTGCGTGATAGATACAGATAGAAATAGCGACGAGTGCTTTCGATTAACAGGAGACTTAATCACATTTATAGTGGTGCGGGTATCATAGAGTCGGCCACGCCCGACTATAGCACTTACTTACTTGTTTCTAATGTAAATCAGTCGAACAAACAAACGAATATTTAGTTTTTTCTAATGTTGTTAACACAAATATATGAATAACTAAGAAAAATACCTATTGTGGGTTAATAAGAATAAAAATTACATGAGTCTTCGAGATACGTGTCTTCTAAAGGGTGGTTAAATTCGAAGGGTCGATGTTGATTTTGAATAAAACACGAAATGAAATTATTGTCATTTCTTTTTACTATGATAATATTCGTATGGTTCAATTATGTATGGATCAAAATATCGGCCACACACCTCCATGCGATGGTCCAAATTTTATATGCCGTAAATATGCAGGATTATCTCATCCTTTAACTCTTGAATTATTGCTAGCTTATCGACATACACATTTTCTTTTAAATAACGCCAAAAAAAAGTCCAACGGTGTGAAATCACATGATGTTGGCGGCCAATCAACAACGCCACGAAGTGAGATAGCACTACCATTGAATTTGTCGCTCAAAAGAGCCATTGTTTCGTTAGCTGAGTGGCAAGTGGCACCGTCCTGTTGAAACCATATATCGTCCATATCCATATCTTCCGATTCGGGCCATAAAAAGTTTGTTATCATCTCACTATAGCGAACACCATTCACAGTAACTGTCTGACTGGCCTCATTTTGAAAAAAAAAAAATACGGCCCGATGATGCCGCCAGCCCATAAACCGCACCAAACAATCACTCTTTGTGGGCGAATTGTTTTTTCGACAATCACTCTTAGATTATCATTCGCCCAAATGCGCTAATTCTGCTTATTGACGAATCCACTGAGGTGAAAAGGTGCCTCATCACTGACAATATTTTTTTTCGAAAATTGATCATCCACTGTTGCCATTTCTTACCACCATTCTGACCATTGATGACGTTTGTAACAAATTGAGTTAGTCTGAATTTGAGAAAAATCTAATGAAATGCAGAAAAAACTTGACGTTTAGGTGTGGTTCACATTCAACATCGGCCCTTAAAATTTAACCACCTTTTACAACCATTTATTCTGTCTTTGCCCTTTTGCACTTGGTGGATCAAAATGCCCATGGATATGGATCCATTAGCACAAATAAGTGTCTCAGGCCCACTGAAGCGGCTTTAATATCTGAATTCATAAGACTGAACCGTGTAGTTTTGAATGCTAGTAAAACTACTTTGGTGAGATTTCGACCTTTTTTGCAATAAATAATCGCCACACATTGTGCACTCGTTTGAGTTTTGCAGACTTTACAAATTGAAAAGTTAACACTACCGGCTCGAGGTCCCTTGAATCCATAATCACATAAGTTTAACAAAGTTTGTTATGTTGACAAAGCTACTGGGCTGAAATTGTTAAAGGAAAAACTAAACAGTTAAAAATCGAATTTTATTTCAATAACATTTTCCATTTGTCATGAAATTCAACATATATCTTGTATATTTTATTATATATTACCAAAATCCGGAGTTTTAAAAAGGGCGGTAGGTCACCCTGGTGTTGATCCTCTATAAAAATTCTTACTTTGAATAATCTGCAAAAGCTCGTTATTATATAACTTCAGAGATTTAGTTTTATAGATGTTCAAAGTTTCTTTAAGGGCATTAAGTAGTATTATACTGGGAATTGAACTTCATGCGGGCAAATTATTTGTTTATTCGGCACTTACGCCTCTTTCTTTGGAGGGTATAAATATATTGGAGCGTGGAAAATTTCCCTTCATTGATGGGTCAAATTCCTTAGATCGTAGGATTTTAGGTGGTATTGCATTTTATGCGTCGAGTTAATTGTTTTGTCGGCACTTGCCTCTCTTTTTTGAGGTGTTAAATTTATTGGAGCTTGGGATTTCGTGTGGCTCAGGAGATGTTTAATTTTTTTTTTTCGAAAATTTCCCTTTTTGAGGGGGGTAAGATTTTCTTGAAGTGTGGGATTTTGTGTGGCTCAGGGAAATTTAATTGTTTTTTTTGAAATGTCTCTTTTGGGAGGGGTTAGATTTCATTGGAGCGTGGGTTTTTGTGTGGCTAAGTTAACGTTGTTGTTAAATTAATCGGTTTTTCAGAAATTTCCCTTTTATGAGGAGCTAGATTTTCATTGTAAAGAGTCTATTCTATTTACTCCCCAGTTCTCTGAACCGTGTTTATTTTAATTAAATTTTATATTAATTTTCTAGCAAGTTACATGATCGCATCCTTTTTCGGTGTACTCAATTCGTGATTTCAAATCAGAATCAACACAGTCAATACGGGCTTCTTGTACTTGTCATTTAATGTACTACCAGCAATACGCCTTTATTTAAACGACAGACCTAAGGTTCTGTTTTGCATTTAAAATTGGCAAATCGTTATCTAACACGTGACTTGGTGAAATCCCACCCTTCGTTATCGTCGTTATCTAACATGTGACTTGATGAAATCCCACCCTTACAGATGTTCTCCATTTTTTAATTGATCCATAACAGAATCAAAAGACATTGTTGAACTCCGTCTGTCTTTATACATAATGTGTAAAACATCAAAATCATTTTAGAACTTTCTAAAATATTTTATTGAAGTTGTATTTTCTATTAAATTTGTCAACATTATCGAAAATTAAAAACACTTTCTCAACAACGATCTACAAGTTTGATTTAACCGTGAAGTTTTTTTTTGTAAATAATACTAAATACGACTATCAAATATTGAAAGTCATTTCAAACAGCTAAAAATTAAATTCATACATTCAAAAAAAGGAAAATGGGGTTTCAATAGGGACATAACAATTTCGTATCTTTATGTCAACGCACCCTCAAACATTTTTAATGATCTTTCAGTGTCAAATCGTTAGTCGAAGTCAACATTTTCATCATGGTAAAGTTCACTTACGAGCAACGTTTAGAAATCATTACAAATCCGAAACTCTGAGTCGCTTACTTAATAAAAATCATCTTTATCGATGAAGCTAATTTCTGGCTGAGCAGTTTTGTCAAGGAACATAATATGCGATATTGGAAAGCAACAAACCCACATGTGCTTCAAGAGACACAATTTCATCCGCAAAAAATTACTGTGTGGTGTGGTTTTCATGCCGGAGTTGTGATTGGGCCGTATTTTTTCGTCGATGACAACGATCTTCATGTCACCGTGCCATGTTAGAAAATTAATTTTGGCCTTGACATCGCCGATATGTGGTTTCAACAAGACGGTGCCACAAGCCACACAGCACGCGTTACAATCGATTTACAGAAAGACAAATTCGATAAATGTGCTATCTCGAGAAATGGTCCGGTCGAAAGGCCAGCTCGTTAATGCGATTTAACTCCATTGAATTTTTATTTTTTTATAGGGCCACATCAAGTCATTCGTCTATGCCAACAACTAATGCCAACAACGAGCTCAGAGACAACATCCAACGCGAAATTGCCGACGTATCGGTCGAAATGTCTGCAAGAGTGGCGATAAAAAAGAATAGATCGCTGTACACGAGCTCGTGCTGGTCATATGAACGAAATCGAATATCATTCTTAAAATGTAAAATGTAACATGTTCTTAATAGAAATCCCTGTACATGCAAAAAAAATACAAAAACATTTAAAAATTCATAAAATATGTAAAAAGTGTAAGAAATATAGTGGGCCTGCATTAAAATTGCACCGTCAAATACATCGTGCAAGTGACGATGTATTTGCCGCTTCAAACGTGATGAAAGTGAAAAAGCAAACTCTTCGGTCAACTCCATTATTAGAACAGCAACAAGTCTATGAGAAACCCCAAACTGTCGGCTCTTCAGAATTTATTCCATAATAAATACCGGACACATAAACAATATGAAACATGTGAATAATGGGATGAAGCTCGTTATCGATCACAATCATTTTCTATCACAGGATTAGAAAAAAATTCATCTAAAGCAGCCCGTCAAACTTTGCAGTTATGCTCTCTAATTATGTTAACGGTAAAAACCCTACTACATTTTGCGATGATTGCAATATAACATTACCCTCCAACAGTTGGTTTGGGCATTGCAGAAAAACACAACCCAAAGATAATAGTGCACTAATAATTATTTCAACAGGTTCAACTGGTGGGCGGTTGATTTCAACAAGTAGGCCGTTTATTTCAGCAGGAACGCGGTTTACTTCAACAGGTAGGCTGTTTATTTCAGCTGGTAAGCGGTTGGTTTCCATTGCTAAGCGCTTTTGGCTGGTACGCGGTTTGTTTCTACAGATAGACTGTTTATTTCAACTGGACTGTTTAATTTTATGATGTCTGAGAGGCTGATTTATTACTAAATAAGAATGTACCAATCGAACCATTTTTTTAATTATTAACTAAAAAGCCATGCTTATTTGTCTAACACTATCGACATATGCCACGAAAGTTATCAAACGTCATATCGCTTCCAACATGATCATTATAATGGGTGATCCAAGGAGAGATACTCTTTTCAATAGCCTATTTTTGACAGATCACGTGTGAGTCGTGTCATGTTTTTTTGTTTACAAGCAGAAAAAAAATATGGTTGGGGTGACAATATTCAAAGAGGATCATACTCTTGTTGGGTATATGGTTGTGACACAACAATATTATGATCCTCACAACAATAGTATGATTCACATATAACCATACTATGATCCCCACAACCATAGTATGATTCACACTCAACCATACTATGATCACCACAACCATATTATGATCCTCACAACAATAGTATCATCCACACTCAACCATAATATTATCTTCATAACCATATTATGATCCTCATAACCATAATATGTTAATCATACAACCATAGTATGATCCTTACAACTATAGTATAACTCACACGCAACCATACTATGATCCACAGAACCATAGTACGATTCATACTCAACCATACTATTATCTCCACAACCATAGTATGATTCACACTCAACCTTACTATGATCCCCAAAATTATTCATTAGGATTGGGTAATGTTGTTATTCCAAAATAGAGATTTTTATCAAGCAAGTTATATTTAATTGCATTGTTTATATTGAATATTTCATTCAAGTAGACCCCAAGAAACAAATCCACGATCAATGGTTATATACTTGAGAGAAGGCAGATTTTAAATAAACAAGAACCAGTCGGTATTAGAGTATTTCACCGAACAAAGTAAACACAAATACCCTCGAACTACCTTCCGATTGTTGTTCTTCGACCATTCACTGTATCGTGTGTGTGTTTTTTTGTAAGTATGTCAAAAAAACATATGCACACACATACATGTTTGCTCTATAAAACCTGTTTTGTTATGTTCATAGTCGCAACCATACTGTATGATTGCCGTAATCATAATATTGTTAACGTAACGTAATTTTAAACAGCAATACTTTTGTTGCACCAACCATGTTTATATGGTTGCTCATTTCTAAATTTGGTAATAATTCTATCGTTACATTTCAACAATAGTAATATTGTCGCAATCATACTGTTGTCAAAATGAAATTCGAAAAACAATACTATGGTTGCGACATACATGCTTTTATTGTAAAGAACATAGTATTGTTGCGGTGACCATATCTTTTCTCTGCGTGTAGTATTAAGTGTGTTCATTTACTAGCAAATTTGTAAAAATTTGTGAAAATTTTACTGAATCGTGTTCGTTTACACGAAAAGTCCAGTAAATGAGAGCCAGAGACAGAAAATTTTGACAGTTCGATGTTAGAGAGTTTGCAAATTTTGGTTGGTAAAATTTTAGCCAACCAAAATTTGCAAGATAGAACAGATGTTTGAAATCAGCGTTTTTATTTTTACAAATAAAATTGGAATATTATATTATTTTATTTAATATGTTAATAACTGAAATTAGAAAGAAAAAAAGTTTTCTTTTCTCATTTTTTTATTACAAATCTGAACACTTTAAATTTCAGAATAAAGTGAAATGTAATGCAAACAGTAAACAAAATCAGCTGTTTCATTGCTAATTTTTACTGGAAGCTGTTCGTTTACTTTTCCTGAAAATTTTAATAAAGAGAGTAAAATTGGCCTTACGCACTCAATAGTAGAAACTTGCAAATTTTTACTGGGAAAGTAAACGAACACACTAATTGTTTGGCATTTCATCATAGAAAGATAAACGTCTTAACAACTTTAACAAATCGTTCAACTTTTTTACGAAAAATCACGTTCTGTGAGGAATGTGTTTCGTGCACTTCGTTCAACTTATGGTCAACATAATCGACCAACATTTCTGGCTCAATAGGTATGTAAACAAGCATTTGGGACGAAAAGAAACCCGAAGAGGTTCAAGAGCTTCAACTTCATCCAGAAAAAACAACGGTTTGGTGTGGTTTGTGGGCCGGTGTAATCATCGGCCCATATTTCTTCAAAAATGATGCCGGTGAGAACGCAACTGTTAATGGCGACCGTTATCGTGCCATGATAACCGACTGTTTGATGCCTGAAATTGAAGCGCGACATTTGTTTTTAACAAGACACACGTCGCATCAATCAATGGATTTATTGAGAGAACACTTCGGTGAGCAGATAATTTCACGTTTTGGGCCGGTCGATTGGCCACCAATATCGTGTGATACCACACCGTTAGACTTATTTCTTTGGGGCTACGTAATGTCCAAAGTCTATGCTGACAAATCAGCTTTTGGAAGCCAACGTAGCGCGTGTTATTAACGCCATACCTGTCGAAATGCTCGAATGAGTTATCGAAAATTGGACTCAACGGATGGACCATTTAAGACCAACATTTTATAGACATAATCTTCAAAAAATTAATGCCAAAAAATGTTGTTTCAAATGATAATAAACATTCCTCATTCAATTTGAATTTTCTGTGTTCTTTAAAAAAGTATGGAACCTCAAAATTAATCATCCTATATATGTGTTTCACATTAATTTCATCTTGTTTGAACATTATTATACAAGATGGAAGCGATATCGCGAATATAATGTTGTGGAATATGGGTATATGTTTGACATAAATAGAATAAATCTATATCGCGATGTCGACCCATACAAAAGTATGGCTGACTTCCTCAACGCATGTTGCTTTGTAGTAATATATTGCAGGATGTTCGTCATCGCAACCCAAAAAGTTTTGACAATGTATTTTGTTCCCTTTTGAAAGACTGTTGTGGAAAATAAGTAAGCATTTTGTCATATTTATTGATATGAATGATACAATGCATATAAATGTTCCTAAACGATTTAAGTGTTGAAAAGTATTATTTTTCAACGTATTTGAAAAGTAGCATGTAGTAGAGATATTTTTCAGAACTAAAAAAAAAATAAAAATTGAAATCAAGTGTGGAATCTTTATTCGTAATTTGAACCTCTTCTTGTTGCTCTTCAGCCCAAATGCGGCAATTTTGTTGTTGTTGTAACAACAATATATTTATTTTGAAGTCTTGTTCGTCTATGGGGGATCTGCTTCGATATCCAGGTGAAGGAAACGCGCCATTTGAACTGGATGCGTCCACAGAGACCTGGTCAGCTGAGTAGGCTTGGCCGGACAATTGAAGAGGTGCATTACATCATGTGGTCCCTGATGGCAGGCGGGACAGATGTCCGGAACGTTAGCATCAATTCGTGCCCAGTAAGAATTGAGGCGGCTGCACCATCCAGATCTCAGCTGCGCCAGAACCAAGCACGTCTGCCGAGGTAGTACCTTCTCCTCAGGTGAAATCTCCGGGGGATGTTCCCCTAGCACTAAATTCACACGGTAGCTGGATACTGCTGCTGCGACATCATCGGCGTGAATGTTGTTCAAACCTGCCTGATAGTTTCGATGATCTAAAGGTTCTCTCTTATACCGCTGGACCTCTCTCTCTAGACCATGAAGATCGTACCTGATCTGCCTGGGTGGAGGCATCCTGTTCAAGAGATGGTGGTTAGGATGACTGCTGCGAAAACACCCTAGCAGGTATTGCTTAGACAACAGGAAATTGTGTCTGCGCACGGTAAGGACCTTCGTCTCCTCATGTAGATGGTCCTCAGAAGACATAAGAAGACACCCTGTTGATGTTCTAAGGACGGCATTCTGGCAAGTCTGAATTTTCTTCCACTGCGTCGTACTCACGTTCGCCGACCATACATGTGCTGCGTAGTTTGCTACAGACCGACCTATCGCTTTGTAAGAGGTCGACAAGGTTTCTTTGTCGGCTCACCAAGTACTGCCGGCAAGTGACTTGAGGACCTTGTTCCTACTTTTGAGTTTATCGCAGATAGCTGTAGCATGTGCAGAGGATCTAAAAAGGCTGTCCAATGTGACCCCAAGGATTTTGGGGTAGTTGGTGGTCGGGATGTTGACGTCATCGACTTTCACATTGAGTGACAACCGCACCTCTGCGGTCCAAGCAGTAAACAGTGTGGCTGATGATTTGGAGGCGGATATTTTCATATTCCTCGCAGTGAAGAAACGTGCTAAGTCAGTGAGGTAACAGTTGATTTTCTCGCAAATGTCATCCACTTTAGGTCCTGACGCCAGAATTGTGCAATCGTCAGCGTACGACACAATTTCAACGCCGCCTGGTGGTGCAGGAATTTTAGAGAGGTAGAGGTTAAACAGAGCCGGGGATAAAACTCCACCCTGCGGAACTCCTTGTTTAACTCTACGGGGCTCGACTTTCTGTCTCTAAATTCTACATATGACTGGCGCCCACCCATATAGTTTACGACCCAACGTTTCAAACTGGGCGGAAGGACGTTTCTTCAATGTCCTCGAACAGAGTGGCATGATTGACCGTGTCGAAGGCTTTTGTGAGGTCAAGAGCCACGAGGACCGTCCTGTCGTTAGGCTTGTTCTGGTTAAGGCCGCGACTTATTCGTGTGGTGATGGCGTATAAAGCAGTTGTTGTGATGTGCTGCTTGCGGAATCCATGCTGATGATCAGCACTAGGAAAGTGTTCGATCAGGCTGGGGAGGAGCAGTGCTTCAAGCGTCTTTGCCTGGCTTCAGTAGCGGGACCACTCTGCCCATTTTCCAGGCATCGGGAACTTCGTGAGTGGCTAGCGACAGATTGAGCACTTTGGTCATGTACTCTACTCCCGGAGTATCCAAGTGCTTTAACATCAGCATTGAGATTCCGTCCGGACCCAGCGCATTTGATGACTTTGCTCTGCGGATGACATGGGCAACTTCGCCAACGGTAAATTGTGGTGGTGCCTTTTCGACTCGGAGAGCGCGGATACGACGCAATACTCTCCTTTTCGCCTTATCACTCTCTGGGTGCTCAATAAAAAGCCGGTTAAAATAACACGCGCACCGCTTCGGATCTGTCACTGTTCTATCACCGAACGTGACAGCTGTCCGATCATCCTTCCTTATAGGGTTAGAGAGTGATTTGACCGTTGTCCACATCTTACCAATTCCGGAACTCAAGTTGCACTGCTTTAAGTGGTCTAGCCATTTGTTCCGCTTATATTCGTTGACCAACCTACTGATCTCGGAGTTGAGATCCCTAATTCTAGGGTCAGTAGGGTTGGAGCGACGAATGTCATCACGCTCGTCTGCGAGTCCCGCTGCCTCTGCTGGGAAGTTTGGTCGTACTTCGGGTATTCGACCAGCAGGGATATGGCGAGCGGCTGCTGCGTTAATGATGGCCCGGAACTTTTTCTCGGCTACCCGAACGTCCGACGGAATAGCTAGATTATTAAAGCTGCGGTTGGTGGCTTCTCTGAATGCCTCCCAATCAGCCTTTTTTTGATTGAGAAACGTACGGCGTTCAGAGGTTATGAAATCGGGTGGTCTATTTATGGAGAGAATTATGGGAAGGTGGTCCGATCCTAGTGAGATGACGGGTTGCCAGGTGACGTCGTTGATCAGGCCATGCGATGCCAAAGTGATGTCTGGCGAGCTATGGCAATCGCCCATAATCGGCGTGGGGGCGTCCTCATTCACTGTGCAAAACGTAGAGCTATCAATTTGCTCTGCCAAAGCTATGCCCCTCTGGTCGTTGTCTAGGAGAGAATGCCACAGTTCGTGGTGAACATTAAAGTCTCCTAGGACCAAGCGGTTATTGCCTTGTAGCAAATTGCTAATGTCTGGCAGATAACGCGGGGCACAGCTACCAACCGGCGGGATGTATACGTTGTACAGCTCTATTTCGGCAGTTCCAGACTTGACTGCTACCCCCATACATTCCATGTATGGGTCTCTAGAGTCAAGCTCAGGCGAAATAGGTCTGTACTGCACAGAATGGTGTAACAGGAAAGCAAGTCCCCCACCTCCACTTCTGGTGCGATCCTTACGTAGCACGTTGTATCCGTCACAACTGTGCAGGCTGCAGGTGTTTTATTCCTTAATAAAACAGAAATATTATTATTAAATTGGCCGAACTTGTCGTCGCTCATGTTTCGATTAATAAATTTTTCGCTTACGCAGTAATTTTTGTATCCGGCCTTTATTTTAAATAACTCGCAATAACTCGTAATTCATTCGAGAAACAATTGCAGCTATACCTTTCTCAACTGTCTAAGCAGTAATGAACAGGGGGCATTTTAATTCCATTATTTTTACAAATAATTAAGATATATTAAATGAAATTAAATGAGCTTAATGCTGATATAAGAAAATTGAATTCCTTATACTGAAAAAAAATTGCTTGCGTTTCTTAATATAGCAATATTCATCATCCACACTGTATAATAGTTTTATATAAAAAAAGTTTTTTTTTTGTAATAAAAAATAATTATTTCCAATAAAAAACACATTTTTCCATAAAACTTGCATTTCTGTAATATTAACGTACTGAGAATAACAAAATGTGCTTCGTAATATCATTAGAAATTATAATAAAACATGATTTCAGCCTAAAAAAGTAACTACACCGTTTTTGTACCCTCCACCATACAATGGAGGGTATATTAGTTTTGTCATTCTGTCTGTAACATCTTGAAATAATCATCGGAGACCCAACAAAGTATATATATTCTTGATCCTCGTAAGACGATCTAGTCATGTTGTCTGGCTGTCCGTCTGTTGAAAACAAGATAGAGCCTGCATGAAAACAGCTAGGGAGCTGAAATTTAGCACCAACATGAGTGGTTAACCTAGCATGGTTCGTATTGAAAATGGGCTATATAGCTCTACGGGAAGTTGGTGTTGGAGACCCTCAACCGATACTACCTCATAAAAATTAGTTTTTTATTTGGAAGTATCCGTCCAGTTTCTTGAGCAAAATCACTGAAATTTTGCAAATAATAATCTCTATATAGGAGCAATCATCTATGTAAAAATGGTTTAGATTGGGTCACCATTTTTTGTACCTTACATACGGCCTTATGGGCCTTGAGAAATAATATGACTATAACTCATTACTTTTCCGATCTCAACCGCTGAATTCGGTTGAGATCGGAAAAGTCCTACTGGTACCTCCCACACTAACGGTCTCATGGGCCTTGAAAAATAATATGACAATAACTCACCACACACTTGACCTATCGAAACGAAATTTTCGGCATACAGATTAATATATAGAACAGAATTTTGTGCTAAATTTGGCTAAGATCGGAAAGGGCCTACTGGTACCTCCCACACAAACGGTCTCATGGGCCTTTAAAAATAATATGACAATAACTCATCTCCTATCGAGATGAAATTTTCTACATAAAGATTTTTATATAGAACACACCTCTGCGCCAAATTCGGTTGAGATCGGAAAAGTCCTACAGCTACCTCCCACACAAACGGTCTCATGGGCTCTGAGAAATAATATGACGATAACTCACCACAAGCTTGATCTATCGAAATGAAATTTTGCAAATAAAGATTTCTATATAGAACACACTTCTGGACCAATTTGAGTTTAGATTGGGTAGTCCCTTCTGATACCTCCCATACAAACGGTCTTATGGGCCTTGAGAAATACTATGACGATAACTCACCACAAACTTGACCCATTCATATGAAATTTTCCACATAAAGATTTATATATAGAACACAATTCTGCACCAAATTGAGTTGATATTAGGTAGCCTCTTTTGAAACCTCCCATACAAACGGTCCTAAGGGCCTTGGGAAATAATATGACGATAATTGATCACTAACTTGACCTATTTTACACATAAACATTTCTATATAGCGCACATTTCTGGACCAATTTGAGTTGAGATTGGGTAGTCCCTTCTTTCTGATACCTCCCATACAAACAGCTTAAGGGCCTTAAGAAATAATATGTAGATAACTCATCGCAAACTTGACCTATCAAAATGAAGTATTTCACATAAAGCATTCTATATAGAACATACTTCTGAACCAAACTTGGTTGATATTGGGTAGGCCTATCCGGTACCTCCCCTACAATCGGTCTTATGGGCCTTGAGAAATAATATGACTATAACTCATTACAAACTGGACCTATCGAGATGGAATTTTACTCATAACGATTTCTATATACACACTTCTACACCAAACGTGAAAACAATACTTGAACTCAATATTTTCACCATTCAAGAAAAAATGGACAATGCAATTGGGTACAGCCATGCAGTACCATGGACAATTGTATTTATATTACTTTTCTGCTTAATTTATTTGTCATCTTGTTCTATATTCAGGTATTTCAAAAATACCGTCAACTGATTGTGTTCCATTTTACCTTTATCAATTAGTTTTTTTGAAAATAGTTTAGGCAAAGTTGACTTCTTATATTTGTGCAGTTGCAAGGGCGATTTTATGAATGTTCCTATCATCTTAATTATGAAAAGGTTGCCGGCTATAAAGCAATTTGCGCAATTTTTCAATAAAGCAGGTAACAGGTACCAATTTGGTCATACAAAATTAGGCTTATGGTTTACCTAAAGGCAAAAATATAGTTTTATTTTACATTTGTGTTTTCCGCCTAATTTCTATTTTTTACAATAGGCAAATGGTTAGATTGCATAACCCAATTTGTTCTTGGGTTTTTATCAATGGTCAGGATAATATTTACCTATATTTTGCTGAAAAGGTATACAAAAAACCGCTGCAGTCGAATTTGAATATTTCGTTACGAAATTTACAATTGAACAGACGTGTTAAAAATCTCAACAAAAAGTGTACAATAATCGAACAAGTCAGTGTCATCTATATAAGTCAGTATATACATATATCCAAATATTGTGTGTTTGTGCCGTTAAAGTTAAAACAATCTAATTCGAGTGTTTATTACATACTCTACATTTTCAATAAGTGAACGTGAAAAGCAGCAACAAGCTATATAAAAAGTTGCTTTGTATCTCAAATTTTCCTGAAATATATAATCCGTACTTATAAAAGTATGCCAAGACTGCGAAGACAATCTGCCCAACAGAGAAGACGTTTGGTCAGACAGGCAGTTATTCAACACAGTGAAGAAAATCCAGAAGATGGAAACTCTCAACGCATTGCAGCCAGAAGACTGAATGCAGAATATCGTCAGCAGGAGCTTCAGCGTGATCGCGATGCCCACGCATCGAGAAGACACAACACAAGCTATAGAAATGAAGAACAGGAAAGGAATACAAAAGAACTTTCATCACATCGTGAAGATCCAGCATATATGCAAGAGGAACGAGGAAGGACCAACCTGCGGCGTTCACTGCGACAACGGAACCCCACATATATGCAATGTGAACGAGAATGGAATACACAAAGGAGGTCATCCCGACGACAAGATACAACGTACATGCAAGGGGATTGAGAAAGGACCAATCTGCGGCGTTCACTGCGACGACGGAACCCCACTTATATACAAAGTGAACGAGAATGTAATTCGCAAAGGCGGTCATCACGACGACAAAATACAACAAACATGCAAGGAGAACGAGAAAGGACCAATTGGCGGCGGTCACTGCGACGCTAGGACCCCACATATATGCAAAGTGAACGAGAACGGAACACACGAAGAAGATAGGCAAGGCTACAAGATGAAACGTATACAGCGCGGGAGCAGGAATTAGCATCTTCCAGATGCCAAATAGCTTAAACTCGGTCAGGTAATCTTAGAATAAGGGCAAGTTTACGTATAAGGCATTATCGAATGAACCCAGTAAACCGTCTGGTTGAAAACGCAAGAGAAACATTGCGAAGAAGGCAAACCGGGCCAAATCTTTCGCCGGAGTCCAGAGCACAGATTATTCAGTTAGATTCACAGCGTCATGTAAATAAGATGTTATCGGAAGTTAACAAAATTGTTAAGTTTGGACCAACAGAAAATGTATTTGCTGTGGCGGCCTTTGGTTCCCCAAACAAGTAAAACAATTGAGTAAAGAAACAACTCTTCGAAGTTTTTCCCACTTATCCGAAGTTTTCTTTCTGTCTGATATCTTTCCACCGAAAATAATTATTACAAATTCTGCAATACCTGCCACAAAATAGCAAATTCAGGAAAAATTCCAAGTTTATGCCTTTTCAAAGGATTTCATTTTCCAGCCATTTCAGATGAACTTGCGGGCTTAACACCTCTTGAAGAACGTTTTGTATCTCCAAGAATTCCATTTATGAGAATTGTATCTCTAGGTTACAATCGGCAGTGTGCTATTCGGGGAGCAGTAGTTAATGTTCCAATCGATTTAAGTTCGACTGTCAATATCCTACCACGCTCCGTTGACCAAACGGAAGTTATACAAGTTCATATTAAGCGTAGGTTGGAATACAAGCAAAGTTTTATGACGGAAACCATTAGGCCTGCGAAAATTTTCCAAGCAGCCCATTATTTGGTTAATACCGAACTATTTAAAAAGCACAATATTACCATTTCAGATGATTGGTTAAATCATATCGGATCAACTGAAGAAATTCCGTTTGTGTCGAATGTAGACGATCATGATTTGGTATTTAATCTTATTAGCGAAGTTATGTCAGTAATGTTCTGTCCGTCGTTCAGTCCGCACGCGTTTTGTGTTGTCCGCGTTAAAATTTTCTATCGTCCGTCCTACAAAATAAAATTACGCAAAATTAAAATAAAACACGAAAACAAATCAACAACCAAACTACAGCACATAAACAAGCATCAACACAACAACTTCAAAACTAATTTACTATACCAAAATATCATCAAACAAACAAAACCCAAAAAAATAGAACTCATAAAACAAAACATAAAACAAAATTCTAACAAGAACCAAACATACATATGTGCAATAAACCTAACACAACAACAACAATAAGAAGGAAAAAAAATGAGAAAAAGAACAAAAAAATAACACAAAACCAACGATAACGCACTAAGAGAGTTTGTTTATCTCTCCGTGGTGCATTGAACTCCCCCCTCCCTCCACCACTCCATATCTTTTCCAATCTGTGTAAGTGCAGTTGACTCTCTTGCTTTTTTGTCGTTGCTCCTCCAATGTTTAAGGCATAACACTAAGCATTGGAGGGACCAGTAGCGGCAAAGGGGTGAGATTGTTTACTGAGCTTACACACTGACATTTGTTTTTGTTCTCTGGTTGGCGTAATGGTAAAGAAATTTAACATACATTTCGCCAACATACGTGGCCTGCGTACGAATTTTTTCGCTGTGTTCTCCCACATTCATTACCATAGGCCTGATGTTCTAGCTCTTTGTGAGACCCAGGTGCGTAAGGATTCTGATCCACAGGATTTTTACGTCCCTGGTTATCACACCCTACCTCTTTTTATTTCTCACAGAGGACTTGTGGTATATGTACGTAACGATATAGTGTTTCAGAGCCAGCAACACTTATGCTCACAAGATCCAGAATTTAACTCCCTTTGGGTTAAGTTCAGGATTGGAACACACGTACTTCATTTCGGGTTTATATACAGAAGCCCAAACTCGGAAAGGGAGGCTTCCCTTAACGGCTTCGACGCCCTTTCCGATTCTATAACGAAAGTTCTGGAGAGTTATCCGGACAGTGAAATCGTCGTTGCTGGTGATTTCAATGTCCACAATTCCGCCTGGCTTTCGCATTCGAGCCAAACAACTCCGGAGGGCCAATACGCCGAGCTCTTCGCCGCGCAAAATGACTTGACGCAACTAGTGAATGAACCGACACATATTCCGTGTGTAGAAGGGCACCATCACAATATTCTTGACCTTTACTTAACTTCACACCCTGAAAAGTACGAAGTTAATGTCCTTCCACCTCTTGGTAATTCTGATCACTGCATTGTTTCAGCATTCTTTTCGTATTCCGCCCTTCGTGTCACTTCGATACCAGCCCCAAAGCGAACAGTTTTTATCTACGAAAAGGCACGTTGGGCTGAGCTCAACCACTTTTTTCAGCATTTTAATTGGAAACTGTGCTTTCTCGACAACGACGTAAATGCTGCTGCTGAAATGATCCAAAATATAATTTTATTTGGAATGAAGACATTTATTCCAAATAAAGTTATGTCGGCTAAACCAGCCAAAAACGGTTGGTTTAACCAGGCATGCAGGGATGCTGTCAGATCTAAAGAGGAGGCGTTCAGAAATTGGCGCCTAAACAAAAACGCCAATACTGAACTGCTGCGGAAACAGGCAAGAACTTCGTGTGCCAGAGTGCTTAGGCGTGAAAAATTTCTACACGAACAACGTCTACGCACAAAGGTTCTTGCTTCCCCCAGGGGAAGTAAGAGCTTTTGGTCGTTTGTAAGAAGAGTAAAGGATAGTTCATCATCTATCCCAACTCTTGTTAAAGACGATCAGGCATTCACTGACCCGGTTGATAAAGCTAACCTATTGGCTGAAATGTTCGCAGGAAATTCTTCCTTGCCGGAAAGCAATCAACCACTCCCCGTGATCGAAAACATATCTAGTTCCATGCCTCAGATATTTTTTCGAACACGTGGGGTTAAAAGGGTTCTTGCAAATCTCGACGTAAATAAGTCCCCGGGCCCGGATGGTATTTCGGCACTTGTCCTGTGTAAGTGCTCCTCGACGCTAGCCCGTCCATTACGCAACCTCTTCAACCTTGCTTATCGTGCGGGAGTCTTCCCAGCGTGTTGGAAGGTTGCGAACGTCCAACCAATCCCTAAAAAGGGTGAAGCCAATAATCCTGCAAATTATCGGCCAATCGCGATTTGCTCCGCGCTCTCTAAGGTAATGGAGAGCATGGTTAACCACCATCTTGTGAGGTATCTAGAGTCCAACTGCTTGCTTAATGATCGACAGTATGGCTTCCGTAGAAATCGCTCTACGGGAGACCTGATGGCTTTATTGACGGAGCGCTGGAGTCGGTCTATCCACCAGTTTGGTGAGAGTAAGGTTGTGGCTCTGGATATCTCCAAGGCCTTTGATAGAGTCTGGCACGGTGCACTCTTGTCAAAGCTGATGGCTTTTGGCGTCGGTGATACTTTCGCTCGTTTTATATCGAGCTTTCTTAGAGATCGCACTATAAGAGTTGTTGTAGATGGGTTCTCATCCAATAAACATAGGCTTACTGCAGGAGTACCACAGGGCTCTGTCCTTTCTCCCTCTTTATTTTTAATTTTCATTGATGATCTGTTGGGTCAGACCGTGAATCCAATCTACTCCTTTGCGGATGACAGTAACCTATGTCATTCATATTCATTCGACCGTAGGCCGAGTCTTCAAGATATTGAAGACAAAAGGCGAATTATGGATGAGACACTTGGCCGGGATTTACTGGCCATTTCCGAATGGGGTCGAGTGAATAGAGTAGATTTTAATGCGCGTAAGACACAGTGCTGCTTGTTGTCTCACAAGCGATTCGCTGACCCAACAATATCGTCAATTTCTATCGATGGTACGGATATTGAACAATCAGAAGCTCTTGATGTTCTGGGCATGAAAATACAATGTGACGCTCGTTGGGCGAGACATGTATTCGAAGTGTCGAAAGAAGCTCTCAAGTGCATAGGCTTCTTAAAGCGGTGCAAGAAATATTTCACTCCTTCTGATCTTTTCAATATCTATACAACTTACATCAGGCCAAAGATGGAATACAACTCCCATATATGGGCAGGTGCTCCAAAATCATCCTTGGAGCTACTTGACCGTGTTCAAAGGAGAGCGATGGTGCTGATAGGTGACAGTAGGGTATCCAACTCTATTGTTTCCCTAGAACATCGTCGGAATGTGGGTTGCGTTACGCTGTTCTATCGTTACTTTCATGGTGTGTGCTCATCAGACATCCGTCGCCTTATTCCTGACGTGAGGATGTTCGGCAGGGATACGCGACTTTCTAGGAATTCACACCCGTTTGTTATCGATTGGCCAGTTGACCGCACTATACACTACAGATCAAATTCGTTTTTCGCTCGTACAGTCCGTATGTGGAATCGACTTCCGGCAAATGTGTTTCCCACTAATTGCGACATCCAGAAGTTCAAGACAAGTGTCAATAAACATTACTCCCTCTTTCCCCCCTCCGATCCTTTACTTTCCACTCGCCAACGCAATGCACCGCATGTATAGGGGGCATCCCCTGAGTGTTGGTTATTTAAAAAAAAAAAAAAAAAAAAAAAAACGACGAAAATGTTTTGGATGATATTAACCCCCAAGAAACCTTAATCGAAAATAATCCAGCAGAAAATAGTCCACTGCAAAATATATCTGTTGCTCTCGGTGAAGGACGAAGACCTTTGTACTTAATTGGAGACGAAGATTCTGAGGAGCTCTCATACCCATCCATACTGTGGTATCAAGCGCACATGGGAAACAACAGGACGAATAATAAAATCTGAATCGAGGCGTTATGACAGGTGGTGCGCTCGCGTAGACAAGATTTTATATTGCTACAAAAAGCTTAATTATCCCGGATAAAGAGTAGCATATTCACATGTCTGCGTAAGAAACTTGGCCAGCGATCAGATATTGATTTCATTCAAAATCTGATCCAACACGACGAAGACTACCACATTCTTAAAGGAATTCGTTCGTATCCGGCCCACTGGGAGGGTGAAAAGAAGAAGGTTTTGGCAATGATTCGCCAATTTGGTCTTCCCACGTTTTTTATCACGTTGTCTGCTGCAGAATCACAATGGCCAGAAGTTTTAGTTATTTTGATGGAAGTACTAGAAAATAGGGGGGTTTCTGAAGAAGAAGCTATGGCTATGAGTTCTATTGAAAAGTATTATCTCATTCGAAAAGATCCAATAAAATGTTCCCGATATTTTGACCAACGAATTCGCCACCTTTTTAAACATTTCAAGGTTAATAGCGGTATTTTTAAGCAATTCAGTGTAGACAAGTTTTACTGGAGAATTGAATTTTAGCAACGCGGTTCACCACATGTACATGGTATATATTGGCTTAGGAATGCTCCCAAGATAAATGTTGATGATCAAACTACATTTCCACCAGTCATAAATTTAATTAATAAATTTATTTCAACTAATTCAACAATAGAAGACTTGCAAATCTATATTTCCTATCAGCATCACAACCACACCAGAACTTTCCAAAGAGAAATAAGGGGTCAAAAGTTTTGTAGATTTCGAATTCCTTATCCTCCATTACCAACTACTGAAATTTTGCTTCCACTTCCGGAAAGTATAAATATAAATCAATTAAAGCAACACAAAGAAAACTTCGATAAAATTCACACACTTCTTAACGCCAAATTGACAGATGGGGAAGTTAATAGGTTAGAATGTTTTGAAATTTTTTTAGCAGATGACCGAATTAACTTGACCAACGATGACTACATATTAGCTCTAAGGTCGTGTCTCAAAAAACCCCACATTTTCCTAAAAAGGACGTTCAAGAATTGAAGTGTTAACGCATTTAACAATAAAATTTTTGTCCATGCAGAGAGCAAACATGGATATTCAATTTGTTTTAGGTGTGGCCTATATTGTTAATTATATCAACAAATAAAACCGTGGAGTCTCAAGATTACTGCGAGGGAAATTTTACGGTAAAGCAAAGACTGCAACATATTGGAAACAAATTTATAAATACATCTGAAGTTTCAGCTTAGGAGGCTTCCTATAATATTTTGGGAATGAGTCTATCTCAATGTAGCAACGCAGAAATTTTCATAAACACCTTTTTGCCCGAAAAGCGCGTTAGAATACTCAAGACACAACAGGATCTCCTCAGACTTGATCAGGATTCAACAGAAATATTTCAGCCTAATCCGCTTGATCACTGCTGCCAGCGTCCAGACACGTTAGAAGATTTGTGCTTGGCTTCCTTTGCAGCTTTCTACACATTTTCCAAGACTCAACGAAGAAATTCAAGGCGGCCACAAGAAGAAGACGATTTCGTTGAAGATTTTGAAGAGAATTCGGAGCAAATAGGAATAGCGTTCCGATTGAAAGATAATTCAGGGTATGTATATAAAAAGACAAACCCGACAATTATTCGATTTCCCTCGTTTAAAGTAGAAACGAGCAGAGACTTTTACTTCCGAAGCTTGGTAATGCTTTACTTGCCTTGGCGTAACGAGTTGGAAGAACTGGTTCAAAACCATAACGAGCGTACTTGAAGTGTCCACAAAGATACAATTAGCACTAACAGGCTACAGTTCGAATGCCTTAAAGAAAGCGAGCTTGAGGATATTCTGCAAACAAATTCAAGAATCAAACCAGAATAAAAATTCTGGTCATTCGTCTTGATGACGAATTTCGAGCTTTGACAGTTCCAGAAATTGACGAAAATATTAATATATTGGACATTGAGCCAGAGAATAGAGGTGCAGCAAATGAATCTGCCGATGTTCGTTTAATAAGATTGCCACCACTGATAAGCGAAGATGAACTTTTAACATCAATTAGAACACTCAACGTAAAGCAACGCTTATACCTACAGCATCTTTTACAAAACGTCGTGGAAAAGCAAAAATTCTATGAATATATTGGTGGTGGCGCTGGCTTTGGCAAAAGCCAGCTAATTTAAACAATTTACCAGGCGGTAACCAGGCGCAAATCCAGCTCTTCCTAAAGTTGTACTTTGTGCTCCAACTGGAAAAGCGGCTTTTGGAATTGGGGGCACAACATTGCATGCTATATTTTCTTTGGCACTAAACCAGTACTCTGGAGAACTTAGACCACTTAGCAGTGATACCGTCACTTAGCAGTGATACCGTAATTTCCAAGTTCTTAGAGTTAAAATTCCTAATTATCGTTGAGATTTCAATGGTCGGAGCGAGGATGTTAGGATTTTTAGACGCTAGACTGAAACAAATTTTTAAAAGCACAGATGCTTTCGGTGGTGTATCAATTCTGGCTTTCGGTGATTTTAAACAACTTCCTCCCGTGGGAGACAAATGCGTATTTTCTTCAAATTCTGCGAATCCTTATGGGGTCATAGTTGGAGAACGTTTGTGGAAACAATTTTCATATTTCGAACTCACCGAAATAATGCGTCAGAGAGAAGATCCACGTTTTGCTCATATCCTCAATAGAATGGCTAATGGCCAGATGACACAAGAGGACGTTCAATTTATATGATTAAGAATTGTGGCTTCGACAGCAAATGTTTCAATTGACGTTATTCATTTATTTTGGTCCAACCAGGAAGCAAACCAGTATAACTCCCTGAAATTAAATCAGATTAATACAGAGGAGTTCACTTCAACTGCAACTGACATCATAAAATCAAATTCTTTGCCACTAGAACAAAAAAAAGAATTTTAAGGTCAGTTGCCAATTTAAAGGCTTCTGAAATCCAGGGACTTACTTATGAACTCAAATTAAAAACTAAGGCAAAATATATGATGACCATTAATATAAATACTAGCGATGGTCTCTTCAATGGAGCCACCGGGATATTAATGTCGATTGATTTTGAAAGAGGTTCTCGAAGGCCCAAAACTCTGTGGATATTATATTCTGACGAAAACGTAGGAACAGAAGCGCGTCGACAAAAACGACAACCAAAGGAAACATTATGGACTCCTATTAGTATTTGTATAGTTGACCTTTTGTTGTTTATTTTTCCGTTATTGTTAGGCTTGAGGTCATAAGCAAAAAACAGATGTTGGTGTTTTTATAATTTATTTAATTTTAAATAACCCAATATTTCGAACGAACTTCGTCGTTCATCATCAGGGGTAGTCAATTAAATAATTGTATTACTTCTGTCCTGTTGTACTTCTAATATTCAACTGACTCCTGTAGAAAAGTGGCAACGGTCGTTTCAACGAACAAATATCAATCGATCGACTGCAATTTCCGCTTGTTGTAGCATAGGAATAACAATTCATTAGAGCTAAGGTGCAACTTATGACAATGTTGTAGTTCATACTCGTAGTAAAATGAGCAGAGCAGCTTTATATGTCGCATGTAGTAGAGCAACAAATGCATCTGGTTTGTTCATAATCGGAAATTTCCAACCGCCAAAGTCTTGTGAAAACTGTGATCCAGTTGAAATGCAGCTCCAGAAGCTGCAAACAAAAACCATATATTTCCGTCAAACGTATTTTTTGAGAGAGACAATGCAAATGAAGCTATTTTATCAAAACATCCAAAGTATGCAAGCACACTTTCAGGACATATCAACTGATAGGGTTGTAATGAAATGCGATGTTATTTGTCTTGTGGAGACATGGAGTTTTCCAGAAGAAGAAACTTGTTTTAATGAATTTTCTATTATTAGCCGAATAAATTGTTTTAAAGAAGAACAAGAAGAGGAGAGAGTTCGTAACAAACTAGGAATAACAATCTGTGTTAGAAATGATAAGCTCCAAGCTGCGGTATATCTCTTCAAAAAAGACCACAGTATTGGAAGCCACACATTTCAATACATTGCATTTCAGATTGAAAGCATATTTGTACTTGCCCTTTATCGAACTGCGTCATACCCTGAAGGTCTCTTCAGAATGTTTTTATCTCAAGCTCTAGATGAATTGATAGAGATGTCTGGTAATTCGCAAATGTTTTTTGTTGTACGAGACTTCAATATATGCCGCGCAACTTTGCAAAAAAAAAATTTAACAGAAACTCCTCTCGAACAATCATCTTTGTTAGAAAAATCTGTACCAACAACTAAACACGGAACACATATCGATTGGGCGTTCACCAACTCCGAACATGATTCGGTAAAATTTCAAACGTATTCTACAGCTCACAGTCATCATGATGCTATAGTAATAGGCATTTAGTTTTTATTTATAATAATTTTTAGGCTTCTTAATAAGAAATATTGTGCGTAAATAATAAAAAAAGCACAAAAAAGAGAAAATATGTTCATTTAAAGTTATAATAAATTATATTAGTTATATTGCTTTAAATAAATTACAATAAATAAATTATAAAAATTGAAAAATATAGTTTTTTATTTGGGAATCTGGTGGAGGGTATCCAAAGTTCGGCACAGCCAAACTTAACATTTTTTACTTGTTTCTATTAAAATCTTCAAGAAATAGCTACATTTTTATGACGGCGCCATCTATCGTGAGTTTTAGGTAAAAGTAAATATCAAAAAATATTTCCTCGGCCCCAAAACAGTATGATACCACAACTTTCCAGGATAGTACAAATATATAAGCCTTATTTTATGTTTATTTTTGAACACTCTTGGCGTATGTTACGTAAGCTAACAAACGTCTTAACGCTTCCAATATGATCTTTTATGTCGTTCATATTCATTTCATCTTGTTTAAATATAATTATAATACTATTGTCATCTTTTATTCTATTGGTGGATCGATCAGTAAGTTGAACCAATCAAAAACATTTAAATTGGTGTAACCGAAATTGAATATAGTCCTTATATGTTATAAGGTGGAGCCATAGTTCTTGTGTCATTCCAGTGAAACACTTCTTTTTATATTCAAACCATATTAAAAGTTTTTATTTTATTGTCGTCGACAATCCGCACTTAACATTTAAGTTTACTTTATATTCAAATTCGAAGACAACATCATGATTCTGAAACTGCTCATCTGCTTTTTAACTTGATGCTCCATTGTGAACTCAACAACTTAACTAAATGATACTGAAATCATACATAAAGGGATATCAAAAAAGTGAATATTTTAGTTGTTTTCGAAAGGGAGAAACAGAGAACGCACAGGTCAATTTGTTATGGGAAAGACAATAGCATGGCTTCTATGCCGGTTGTACCTAACTATTACTTATTCAAACCTCCTTTTGATATCGGAGGACTCACCAGAGAGGGAGGAAAGAACGACTCTTTCTGAAGAAAACATGTGAGTGGTTTATCATGAAAGCTGTAATAATACCTTTGTTGTTGGAAAAGAAATATTTTTTAGAAATGTATGTTAAGTCAAATATCCTTAATCTGGAAGACAAAAAAAATGAGAGATCAATTTGCATGAAACTGGTTCAGAACTAAGCAATTTTACCCTAGTACCCCCCGACCACCAATCCGAAAATTTCAAACCGCAGCTACTTCGTATTTCCTTGCATTTTTGGACATAGTCGTAGATGGACATATTTTCATGAAATAAGCCAAGGAAGATGCTGGTGAAAACTGTCCAGTCGTGAAAGAATCACTAGTATATAGAAAAAAGTGCGTACATTTGTATTTAAGATAACAAAAAAAGTTTATATATACACAGCCTTAATAGTCTAATAAACGGTGTTTTTTAGACGTGTGGTTTTCATTCTGGCCACACTTTTTTTTGAAGTTAGTCTTTTTAACAACTGTCACCCGATATCTGCTCAGTTTGGTTTGCCATTTCATAATGAATAGACTTACTCCGGAACAACGTTTGCAAATGAAATGGCCACCGATCCTGTTTTTTACAAGAACAAAGTGTTCAGCGATGAAGCTTTTGAGTGGGTACGTTAATAACCAAAATTGCCATATTTTTTTTTTGAAAACTTTTTTTTACAATCTGTCCAGTTGAGGACAATAAGCAAATGTTATATCTAATTTAAAAATGACATAGATTGCTAAGCTCCAACGAGAATAACAATATAAAAATATCTTAATTTATGTCAAAGTTATTTACATACTATTTAACGATTTTAAAAATATTTTAATATAAGAAATTGAATATTAACATCTATGTACGAAATGGAAGATCAGGGATGTGGTAACGCTTCAGTCTTCTGGTTTCGGCTGTATCATCCAGCTAGGATGTAGCCAGTGGGTTGCAATGATTGCTTAATCTCTGAAGATAATTTTCACTAAATCGTTGAATTTCATTCTTTACTAGAGGAATATTTAAATCATTATGAATAGTGTTGTTTGAAACGAACCAAGGGGCATTGATAATTGACCTTAAAGTTTTAGATTGAAATCTTTGTAGAATTTCAAGGTTCGAATTGCTTGCCGTTCCCCATAATTGGATGCCATATAGGTTTGAGTATAGTTTTGTATATAAAAACTTTGTTTTGTACACTCAGCTTCTATCTGCTACCTAGCAACCAACATTACCGTTTAAATTTGATGTCCAAATGCTGACGCTTTTGTTTTATATGTGGTTTCCAAGTCAATCTTTTGTCAATAAGGATATCCAAATATTTAACGCACGTGTGGTATGGCACTATTATTAATTATTAGCCAAGGGCATTCTCCGACTCTTGTGTAAAATGTAACATGAGTTGACTTTGCAGCATTTATTTTAATTTTCCATTTGCTCATCCAAGATTGAATTTTATTAAGTTCGTTTTGAACAAGGAGCGAAGCTTCTACTCGGCATTGACTAGAGGCCAGTATTGCAGTGTCATCTGCATATGTCGCTACTAATACTTCTTTAGTTGTGGCCACTGGTGTAGAGCAGTTGCCCTAATACGCTGCCTTGTGGAACTCCAGCCTTAATTACAAAGATATCGGAAAAGTCTCTATTTATTTTACGTAGAAGTATCGCTCTGGCAGATAGGATTTTAGTACTAGATTCAAGTGGGTTGGGAGTATCTTTTAAGTTTGTAACATAGGCCATAATGCCAAACCTTGTCGAATGCTTGCTGCACATCTTAAAAGGCACCAGAACAATATTTTTTGTTTTCCAATGAGTCTCGTATAAAGGGGATAATACGATGGCATTGTTCAGGAGTACCATGTTTCTGCCTGAAACCAAATTGGTGTTCAGGTACAATGTACAGTAATATTCTCTCAAATATTTTAGAGAAAGTTTCCAGTAAACTATAAGATGACACTTCATTCTCGGGCTTGTTTGGTTTGGGCAGCATTATTATTTCTGCACATTTCCACTGAGGTGGGAAATATTTAAACGAAGAATTGAGTTATAAATCAATGTTAAAAATGTTATCGCTATTTTTGGTAAGTTTTTACTGACTTTTCCATCAATTTGGTCATAACCAGGCAATTTCCTACAATTTATTTTATCAATTTCTTCTTTAACTTCGTGGGGGGAAATATGCTGTATGGGCCAATCTACTGGGCAAGGGCTGACACTATTATTTGTTGATGTATGAGGCTAAAATGTATTCTGCAGATGAACCGCAAATGATTTCGCTTTGCTTTTATCAGTTTTGCACCAAATTCCTCCTGAATTTTTAATAGGAATATACCTTTTTGTTGATCGTTTTAAGTATTTAGTAGCTCTCCATAAGCAATGCTCGTTATTTCGTGATACATCAAGGCATTTTAAAAAATTTTGAAGTAGATAATTCTTTTCTAGAAGAAGCTTTGTTTTAAGTTCTTTGTTGGCTCTGTTATAAACTTGTTTGTCATTTGGATTTCTGGTGTTTTGCCACTGTTTCCTCAGTCGTCTTTTATTCCTTATCATCTCTGCAATTTCGAAATTAACTATCTTTTGTTGCGTTTGTTCAATGTTAACAGTAGGTGTTGATAAAAGCCCAGCTTCATGGATCAAGTTGTTAAAAGATTCCACTACATCCTTTAGTTCAGAAGCAGATTTTATTGAAACGCTGAAATTGAGATTTTGGTCAATCCAATGAGAAAAATATTTTAAGTCAGTATTCAAACTTATAACTTTATAGTTCTTTGACAATGTGTGAAAAAAAATGTTAAAGTTAATTAGGATTGGGTATACCTCATCAATTTGAAAAAATTGACGAGGTATAGCATTAAAAACTGCGAAGTCCAGCAGGTCAGGAATTCTTCTGGGATCCGTTGGCCAATATGTAGGCAGAGTAGCTATTATTGGATATACATTTGTACAGCTCTTTGCCCTTTGGATTATTTAGCCTTGTACCCCACCACTGATGCTTAGCGTTGAAATCGCCTCCAGCAAAAAAGCGAGTTCCGAGTTTCCTAAAAAATTCTTGGTACTGGTCACATTTAACAGTATATCGTGGAGGGAAATAAATTGCGCGAAAAAGGTACATCCGAATCGTCGCTTTTTATTTTTATGGAGGCTGCTTGCAAGAATGGGTTTCTAACTTCATCTGATACTTCATATTTTATAGACGATTTTACAAGGATAGCTGTTCCTTAGACCATTTATTATTTTTTTTTGTCCTGATTTCAGGGCCGAAAAAGTTTCCATTTGGCCTCAAAGCATCAAACAAAAAATTTGGCGCCGATCGGATAACGATTATGGTCCCCGATAGTTCATTGAAAAATTAAATTATACTTTTTGTGGGGACATATTGGTTTTTTTATCAAAAGTCGTATATTTAAGCAATTAAAAACGATTTCATATTCATGTTTAGTCTTTAAATAGTTTTAAAATACAATTTCCTTTCTAACAAGCCATAAATCGAAATCGATAGAAAAACAAATAACTTACAACGGGTTTCTTTTGAATTTTATATCAGTGCAATGTTATAGCTAACACGATCATGCATGCTGAGTGATCAGACCTCCGCATAGAAAGATCGTGATAGTGTTTGTGTGTGTGTGTTTTTTTTGGTGAATGTAAGCATGAAACTTTAGTCATATTCATGCCATCCTATATGTAGGACATTATTTATGCCTGTGTAATTAAATATAAACTGTTGTTTCGATGTCAGATTTACCATCAACATCAGCTTCGGAGTTGCGACCGACCACCTCCAGGTTGGTTACTCGATCCAGTGATCAATTGCGCTTTGTGGAATCAATTGGGCATGTATCCCATCTAATATCTGGAGCCAAACTGCCGTCAAACAGACAAATACTACAAATTTTTTTTTTACAATATGCGATTTGTACATTTTGGCAGGCATAATTGTTCAAAACAAAGTGCACAGCTAGCTGTGGATGCAGCTATAATTTTTTGGCAACAGGCTCGGATACCAACGCGTGATAAATATAAATATCAAGCTAAATTGCTGAAGTTGTACGACGTCTGGAAAAATGTTCACAAGGAAAGTGCAAATAAGAGATCGGATAGATCAAAATTAAACGTAAACAATTTCAAGGAAACATTGGACGATCTGTTCGATATCGCTTGTGCAAACGCCTTGAATGAAATAAGTATAGAAGAAGACAAGAAGTTTTTGTTGATGCAAAGACAGAAAGGAAGATCAGGGTGTATGGCAGGTGTTGACATGAAGTTATACGGACGGGAACAGCGATCGCAACAGCGAAAGGAAAAAGAAGAATCACGGAAGAGAAAATTTTTAGAACTAAACAATCAATCTTGTAAGTGAATTTATTGAACTGGTTGAATTCCTAAAAACATGAATCATCAAGTGATATTTTTCAGTACTCGAAACAGGTTACATTGAAAGCGAAGACGAAGATGAATTCGATGATGAAATTATGGATACGGGTGCGGCATGCGAATTGAATACCGAAGATGATGATGATTATGATGAACACACCAAACATTCAAGAGGACGACATCATTGGATCTCGTTACGGTAGTGCTTGATAAGGCCAAAGTTAGCTGTTCGGATGCCGTACATATGTTGATAGCATGCGCAGATGATGTAATAACTGTCATTAATAATGCTGTAACGCCTTTGACCTCTGTTGGTGAGCTTGTAATCAATCGATCTACCATCTATAAGCTACGAAAAGAAAATCGTAAGCTAGAAACGGAGAAGGCTCAAACAGAATTCATTGCAAAGGTAATTTAGTTCTTACTTATATTTAATCCGTAGTTGTACAAATGTTCAACAATTTCTATTTGCTTTTTAGATCAATAGTGTACAGTCACTGGTTATTCACTGGGATGGAAAACTATTGCCGGACCTATTAGGCAGAAGCAAAGTTGATCGAATCGCAATTCTCGCCAGTTATGAAGGCACATCTAAATTTTTGGGCGCTTCCAAAGTCCCTGCTGGCAGAAAATATGGCTAAAGTCGTTCATGAAGCACTTATCAAATGGGATATTGTAAATAAAGTTTCCGCCATGGGGTTTGATACCACAACATCAAACACAGGCCAAAACATTGGCGCATGCACTTTGTTGCAGAACAAACTCGATCGAAAGTTAATCAAGTTCGCATGTCGTCATCACATGTTGGAAATCGTATTGAAACACGTCTTTGAAGTTAAACTTTCTGTGACTAGTGGACCTGATGTGCCTGTGTTTAATCGTTTTGCTGCCGAATGGGAGAATCTCGATCATAAATCATTTAAAAGTGGACTCGAAGACCCAATTGTACGTTCCAAAATTAGTAATGCTGACTGCGAAGCCATTACGATTTTCTGCAATCAACAGCTACATCAAACACAAATTCGCGCGGATTACAAAGAACTGTTACAATTAACAATAATGTTCCTTGGTGAAGTAGGCGGAAGTTTTAGAATACCTGGTCCAACATCCCATGCAAGGTTTATGGGAAAAGCCATTTATATCTTAAAAATATAACTCTTTCGGGAACAGTTCACTCTGTCAAAACGAGAATCTAATGGACTACGTGATATATGTGTTTTCCTCGTGCGACTGTTTGTCAAAGCGTGGTTTACATGCACAAAGGCCATACTAGCGCCAAATCAAGATATAAATTTCCTGAAAGACTCCATTGCATACGCAAAAATCGGCCCAGCTGTGTCTGAAGCTGTTTTGCATAAATGGAAAAATCATTTGTGGTACTTGGCACCGGAAACCGTGGCTTTAGCGTTTTTCGATTCGGATGTCTCACTTGAAGAGAAACGAAACATGGTTAGGCACCTTCAATCACCAGAACCAATCGTGAAATTGCAGGATGATCGCAAAATTTCCGATCCAAAATTATTGCAGCGCAATAATTTGAGCGATTTTGTATCATACAAAACCAAAAATGTCTTTGATGCGTTTGGATTGACTACAGAATTTTTGAAGCATGATCCATCCATTTGGGAAACGAATGAAGATTATCTCGATGCTCTCGACGTTTGCCGTGAATTCTTTGTTGTAAACGACACTGCTGAACGCGGTGTAAAATTTATGAATGATTACAACAGGATTCTTACGAAAGACGAAGAACAGAATCAATTTATTTTACAGTGCATTGAAGAATATCGTCGAAAATATCCTTCACACAACAAGTCGAATCTAATATAATCTTTAAATTCTTGTAACTTGTTTGTTTTCCAACCGATTTAGAGAATTGGCGACTTGTTAGAACAGAAAATATATTTGAATATTATTTTAAATGCAATAATAAACATAAATTTAATTTTAGTTGCTTAAATATAAGACTTATTATAAAAAACCCCATATTTCCCCACATAAAGTGTGTTATAATTTTTCAATGAACTATCGGGGACCATAATAGTTAACCTATCGGTGACAATTTTTTTATGTGATGCTTGTTGGCTAAGAGGAAACTTTCTCGGCCCTGAAATTAAGGATCGCAGCAACATTAATTTTTCGCCTCATGTGCTATAAACGGTCTACTGCTCCTGCCTTTTCGTCAGGATGATTCGCTGTTATCAAATCGTAGCCCTTAATTTTGAAAACCGTTCTCTTCGTAAAATGGGTTTCTGATACAAGAAGGATGTCCAAAAGATGAGAGTGCAGAAACAATTCTAGTTCCTGTGTGTGGTTGGAAAGCACAGCATTCCATATTGCAATTTTAAATTTAATTGCATAGCTTTGTTAGTAGAACTGACATCATACTTAGAAGTGCGTTAGTAAGCTCAATTTGTTTCTGTATGTGTCTCAATTTTATTAAAGGATGTAGATTCTGTTGATTTTAAAGCTTCAAAATATGAGAACTTTCTGTTTTGATCTGTGCTATGGAATGTTTCATTGCTTAAATTGGGAAATTCCCCATCATCACACAAAAAGCTTGTATTTCTTTGGCGGTTGCGGTAACTACTGTTTTGAAGCTTTCTCTTAATTATTTTTTGGTAAACGGCACAACCTTTATAATTAGCGGGATGGTTCTGCAAACAGTTTATACAACGTGCTGGTGCATCTCTACTTTTAGTACACTCCGTTGTAAGATGACCTAATCCACAATTAACACAGTTAACAGATTTTGTCTCCACCCTAACTCTAGCATTGTTTATGTGCCTAAGGTCGTATATTTCTTTAATATTTTTATTTGGCTCAATATCAACAAAGAACATTGGTAATGGTTCCTTAGTAACTCGTTTACTATATTGGAAATATTTCGCACTTTATGACCGCTTTCCTCTTCTAAAAATGCTTTGATTTCTTCAGTAGGTGTTGAATGATGCAAGTTTTTTCGTTCTTCTCTCAATTGGTATGTATAGAAGTTTATTTTTTGTCATCAAGATACCTAACTTGAACTCTGTAGGACTGAACAGTTTTTGCCATAACTCGTATTTGCCCATCATTAATAGAATTGTAGTTAAATTCAACTGAAGGAATTACAGTAGAAAAGTTCTTTACCATAGCACTCACGTTTGCTACATTGGGTATAACTATTTGTGGAGGTTTAGATTTTCAGTAGAAGCTTCTTCATCGTCATTTACATCAATGTCATTGTCGTTATTTGCAAGGACAGA
Organism: Hydrotaea diabolus; assembly: GCA_963513945.1. NCBI lineage: Eukaryota > Metazoa > Arthropoda > Insecta > Diptera > Muscidae > Hydrotaea > Hydrotaea diabolus. Next base: position 92,749,158 of record OY740716.1, read on the forward strand.
AAACCGGTTGTTAGATGATGGTGTTTTATTGTTGGATGCAATTGCATGCTGCGAATGATTATTGATGTGCATTGATGCTAGCTTAGACACACTGGCAATGTTGTTGTTAGTTTTTGAATTACGAGTACTAGCATCGTTCATGTTATTGGTAATGTTAACTCGTTTGTTCATACAAATTTTTGGCGATTCACTGCGATCTCTTTTTTTTGCAGGCACCACCTGCCAGTTCAAATCGTTTTCATCACTTGCGTCACTTTCGTCCATAGTTGGACAACTCATTGCCGAACCAATGCAACAAATCGTTTTTTTACTCTCTTAAGCAGAATTGTATTATTGTAATAAGATGATTTTGTTTTCGTTTTGATAATGTATATTTTGAAGAACTCAATATTCTGTACGTGCGTACGCCGTCACAGTCAAATTCATGCCATATTTGAAGTAATGGAAATCCACAAGCCATTGTTAAGACGCCGTTACGTACTCAAAAAGTCACTGTTTGGTGTGCTCTATAGGCAGAGGGAATCATTCGTCCATATTTCATCAAAACTGAAGCCGGCCATAATGTTACAGTCAATGGCCATGATTTTTGACTTTTTAGTGGATTAATTGGAGGATGCTGATGAAGACTACATTTGGTATATGCCATACAGCCAACGAAGCAATCAATTTTTTAAGGTCGTCGTGGTCCTGTGGCGTGGTCTCCAAGATCGTGCGATTTTACACAGAAGGACTATTTTTGTGGATGAAGTCAACTGTCTAGGCAGAAAAGACCGACACGATTGACGCCTTGAAAGACAATATTCGGCACATTATTGTGGACATACGGTCCATAAGCTGCAAAAAGTGTTCGAAAATTGGGCATCTCGGCTGGAATTTATTCGAGCCAGTTGATGCGGCCACTTGCCAGAAATCATTTTTTAAACGTAATAGCAAACCCTAATCTTGATAATAAAGCTAAGTTCTTGGCAATAACATTTTATTTCGTCTTATTTATTTGTTTACTTATAACGACTGTAAAACACATCTGGAAAGTTGCTTAAGCTCTAACCTGCAGTGTATACTATCCTAGCCGTCAGTCAAAGGGATCTTGCATATGGAAAACACACCTTCATTAAGTTTGAATTGCATTATTTCAAGAGACTTTAACCGTTTCGGTAGATGTAAAACACCGTTATTGAAGTTGTCCTATATGCTTCATTTATGTTGTAGTCTTTATAAGGTTTCATATTTTTTATATTCAGGATTTTTTTAAAACTTGAGTTCACAGTGTTTGCAGCCATCTTTGTAGTTGTCCTGATTTTAACTATAAAATTTCATATTTCATGCTGATATATATATATATATATATATATATATATATATATATATATATATATATATATATATATATATATATATATATATATATATATATATATATATATATATATATATATATATATATATATATATATATATATATATATATATATATATATATATATATATATATATATATATATTTTTTTTAGCAGACAGAACAAAAATCATAAAATAATGTTTAATCGTTGGTAGTAAGTCGATATTCGAATTTTGTGGTCCTCTGGAGTTTTAGTTCGAAAAGTATGTTCTCTCCCGTGGCGTGGCTATGTTGACGTTAGCGGAACATTCAGATATTTTTTATTGTTTATCTCACCAACACTTCTGTTTTCAAATTGACCGATATATATATATATATATATATATATATATATATATATATATATATATATATATATATATATATATATATATATATATATATATATATATATATATATATATATATATATATATATATATATATATATATATATATATATATATATATATATATATATATATATATATATATGTGGACCAACTATAATTGTTATACCCTCACCACATAGTGGTATGGGGTATAAAGGCTTAGTGCTTGCGTGATAGATACAGATAGAAATAGCGACGAGTGCTTTCGATTAACAGGAGACTTAATCACATTTATAGTGGTGCGGGTATCATAGAGTCGGCCACGCCCGACTATAGCACTTACTTACTTGTTTCTACAAGTTTTAACTCTTTTGGTACCTAATGGTTCTGAAACAACAAAGGTCTCTAGCCAGAATAAATACCGAACAAAAATCATAAAATAATGTTTAATCGTTGGTAATAAGTCGATATTCGAATTTTGTGGTTCTCTGGAGTATATATATATATATATATATATATATATAAATATATATATTTATATATATATATATATATATATATATATATATATATATATATATATATATATATATATATATATATATATATATATATATATATATATATATATATATATATATATATATATATATATATATATATATATATATATATATATATATATATATATATATATATATATATATATATATATATATATATATATATATATATATATACTCCAGAGAACCACAAAATTCGAATATCGACTTATTACCAACGATTAAACATTATTTTATGATTTTTGTTCGGTATTTATTCTGGCTAGAGACCTTTGTTGTTTCAGAACCATTAGGTACCAAAAGAGTTAAAACTTGTAGAAACAAGTAAGTAAGTGCTATAGTCGGGCGTGGCCGACTCTATGATACCCGCACCACTATAAATGTGATTAAGTCTCCTGTTAATCGAAAGCACTCGTCGCTATTTCTATCTGTATCTATCACGCAAGCACTAAGCCTTTATACCCCATACCACTATGTGGTGAGGGTATAACAATTATAGTTGGTCCACATTTTCATACCTTGTTTTCGGACCCTGTGCCCTCCCACGGACGAGATAAATCATTTGGCTTGACATATTTAAAGTCCTGAGGCAATTCCCTGTCATTTGAGGGGTCACACTAAAATCCGGGTAAACCGAAACTTTTGGACCCTCCTAATGGACCCTGGGGCCCAAACAGGTCGAATTTTTTTCTGTATTTAAAATTGTAAGATAATTTCCTTTCATTTAAGGGGTCACACTTATATTTAAAACCATGGGTCCATTTTTTGGGTTCTGAAGGCCCCGTAGGTCCGAGAGGCGGGTCCAACTATTTTTTTTACATTTTGTGGTCAGTTCTACATCGAATGGCATATTTTTTTAATTTGTTGACCAATACACGCGACATCAACTGGATTTGGACCAAATCCGGGGGTTCCTTTGTATGGGGGGTCTATCAGAAAGTGCTCCGATTTGGACCAAATTCAATAGCGTCCGTCCTTGTCCCAATATATTACCACATGCCAAGTTTCATCAAGATCGGTGCATAAATGCGACCTGTACTTTGATTACAAGAATAGATGGACATCTTTACATCCAGCCAGCCAGCCAGTCGCCCAGCCAGCCAGACATGGCTAGATCGACTCAAAATGTAATTCTGAGCAACTTTCTCTCTGGTCCCGGTATTCTAACTCGATTCCTTCGATGTGTTACAAACGCAAGCACTAAGCCATTATACCCCATACCACTATGTGGTGCGGGTATAAAAATATTATTCCAGAAATACCATAAGCCAAAATAACCAAGCTCGCTTAAACTCGCCAAATGTTATTCTTAAATTATTTTCCTCTCCAACTTTTTAATAATTTAAAATTGACGGGTTTTAAAACAAATTTATAGTTTACTGGAAACTAAATCATTTTTATATCCCCGTACAATTGTGCGACCCGTACCAATTAAGCGAGTTGCCAATCGAACACTAAAAATGGTGAAATGTATTGGCTATGGTTGCCAAGCAGACTGTACAGCTGTAGCTATTTTTCGACACCAAAGGTTTTTTGGTTTTTATTATCCTTATTTCTAGAGTTCAAAGAGGCAGATTTTTTGGCCTCATATTTGCTGGTCGAAGTAATTGGCACACATGTTAAATAAAGGTACATATTGTCCTCAAACACGAGTGAATGGGTTTTAAGGCCCCTGGGAGCTAACGACCATGCCAATTTATAGGAAAGCTAAATAATCTATGCCTACCACTTCTAAAATAAAGCTGATTTAAAAGTTAAATTATCAAATATGCAAAAAATACAAATCTTACCTGGACTTTTTTTAGGCCCTCAAAGAGAAACTTTTTTCCTTGCGTCCGAAGTGGTCCATTTTCAATACCTACCCATCGGCAACTATGTCTGATAAGTTTGAGACTATAGCTCTTTTTGGACTAAATCGTGCTTTCAAAAGACAGAAATGGCCAGATCGTCTTAGAACACAAAGATTAATAACCAAAACTATGTGGTATGTCTGGTAAGCCCCAAACTTTTTTTCGTTGGGACGGAGTCGTGCTTTCTCGAGACAGACATGCTCGATCGTCTAAGATTAATAATTACTTTTTATGGTCGGTAATTAGTAGTCCAGGAATGACAAACGTATACATTTGGGTGGGTCGATTTAGCAATCGATATTATACCATCGATTTTTCGACATATCAAAACAATAATTATCGACGCGCCCAAATTTAAATTTTTTGACTTTTTCTCAATTTTATTTTTTTAAACCTTGAAAAGGTTTTAAACAAAATATAAACAGATATTTTTAACAAAATAACAAAAATATTTTTCTATTACCTACTAAAAACCCTTAAAATTAGAAGTTGAAAAAAAAATAATTTGGGCACCTCGAACAAATTTTCTTTATGGCAACGAACTTTTTTTTTCCTCATGCCAAAAGCTATCGAAAAATTTTCGGCTCAATATCGAAAAATTGACAATTTTTCTTACGAGTAAATCTAAGTGCCTGATTTTTGTTTGAAAATGAAGTGCAAATCCTGTCTTGATGTGAAACTACATTTTTTTTCTCTGAACAGGCTGGAGCAGAAACTTTTTTTAGCAGACGGAAAAATAATTATTGAATATGGTATTTATGAAGTAAGATCACTTAAAAAGGCAAGAAATAAAAAAAATTTAAAGTTTCTTGAATATTCCTGGGATGCAAACCCAACAAAAGTGCGTGATTAAAATAAGAATTAAAAACAAAGTTTTTTACATTTTTGCCGCACTAAGGAAACATAAACAGACAAATAATTTGTAAAAAAAACTGATGAAAGCAAAATTAATAATAAGTAAAAAATGTTAAGTTTGGATGTGCCGAACTTAGGATACCCTCCACCAGATTCCCAAATAAAAAACTATTTTTTTTTTAATTTTTGAAATTTATTTATTGTAATTTATTTAAAGCAATATAACTAATATAATTTATTATAACTTAAAATGAACATATTTTCTCTTTTTTGTGTTTTTTTTATTATTTACACACAATATTTCTTATTAAGAAGTCTAAAAATTATTATAAATAAAAACTAAATGCCTATTACTATAGCATCATGATGACTGTGAGCTGTAGAATACGTTTGAAATTTTACCGACTAATGTTCGGAGTTGGTGAACGCCCAATCGATATGTGTTCCGTGTTTAGTTGTTGGTACAGATTTTTCTAACAATGATGAAAATCCTTTTTGTTCGAGAAGAGTTTCTGTTAAATTTTTTTGCAAAGTTGCGCGGCATATGTTGAAGTCTCATACAACAAAAACCATTTGCGAATTACCAGACATCTCGATCAATTTATCTAGAGCTTGAGATAAAAACATTCTGAAGAGACCTTCAGGGTATGACGCAGTTCAATAAAGGGCAAGTACAAATATGCTTTCAATCTGAAATGCAAAAATGAAACACAGATTGTTATTCCTCGTTTGTTACGAACTCTCTCCTCTTCTTGTTCTTCGTTGAAACAATCTTTTCGGCTAATAATAGAAAATTCATTAAAACAAGTTTCTTCTTCTGGAAAACTCCATGTCTCCACAAGACAAATAACATCGCATTTCATTACAACCCTATCTGTTGATATGTCCTGAAAGTGTGCTTGCATACTTTGGATGTTTTGATAAAATAGCTTCATTTGCATTGTCTCTCTCAAAAAATACGTTTGCCGGAAATATATGGTTTTTGTTTGCAGCTTCTGGAGTTGCATTTTAACTGGATCACAGTTTTCACAAGACTTTGGCGGTTGGAAATTTCCGATTATGAACAAACCAGTTGCATTTGTTGCTTTACTACATGCGACATATTAAGCTGCTCTGCTCATTTTACTACGAGTATGAACTACAACATTGTCATAAGTTGCACCTTGGCTCTTATGAATTGTTATTCCTCTGCTACAACCAGCGGAAATTGCCGTCGATCGATTGATATTTGTTCGTTTGGCTTAAACTGAAACGACCGTTGGCACTTTTCTACAGGAGTCCATAATGTTTCCTGAGGGTGTCGTTTTTGTCGACGCGCATCTGTTCCTAAGTTTTCGTCAGAAAATAATCCACAGAGTTTTGGGCCTTCGAGAACCTCTTTCAAAATCAATCGACATTACTATCCCGGTGGCTCCATTGACGAGACCATCGCAAGTATTTATATTAATGGTTTCCGTCATAAAACTTTGATTGTATTCCAACCTACGCTTAAGATGAACTTGTATAACTTACGTTTGGTCAACGGAGCGTGGTAGGATATTGGCAGTCGAACTTAAATCGATTGGAACATTAACTACTGCTCCCCGAATGGCACACTGCCGTTCGTAACCTAGAGATGCAATTCTCATAAATGGAATTCTAGGAGATACAAAACGTTCTTCAAGAGGTGATAAGCCCGCAAGTTCATCTGGAATGGCTGGAAAATGAAATTCTTTGGAAAGGCATAAACTTGGAATTTTTCCTGAATTTGCTATTTTGTGGCAGGTATTGCAGAATTTGTAATAATTATTTTCGGGTGGAAAGATATCAGACAGAAAGAAAACTTCGGATAAGTGGGAATAACTTCGAAGAGTTATTTCCTTACTCAATATTTTACTTGTTTGGGGAACCAAAGGCCGCCACAGCAAATACAAATTTCTGTTGGTCCAAACTTAAAATTTTTGTTAAATTCCGACAACATCTAATTTACATACGCTGTGAATCTAACTGAATAATCTGGACTCCGGCAAAAGATTTGGCCCGGTTTGCCTTCTTCGCAATGTTTCTCTTGCGTTTTCAACCAGACGGTTTACTGGGTTCATTCAATAATGCCTTATACGTAAACTTGCCCTTATTCTAAGATTACCTGACCGAGTTTAAGCCATTTGGCATCTGGAAGATGCTAATTCCTGCTCCCGCGCTGTATACGTTTCATCTTGTAGCCTTGCCTATCTTCTTCGTGTGTTCCGTTCTCGTTCACTTTGCATATATGTGGGGTCCTAGCGTCGCAGTGACCGCCGCCAATTGGTCCTTTCTCGTTCTCCTT